>OY288289.1:28172725-30572725 GCA_958450335.1 Hibiscus tridactylites
GTAAGGTCAAATGGTGTTTAAAAGTCCATTTGGGAGGCCTTGGATTGGTAGGGTGTATGGAGCGTAGGGACAACGCTCGGAATCCGCGTATCCGATCGGGTTGTTGAGTTGAAAAGTGGATGTGGTTGATCACTTGGAAACCAATGTAATGTTCTTGATCATAAAGAAGCATGAGATGCTTGAAATGATGCATGATTGCATGTGAAGCATGAGATGCTTATAAAGAATGCATGGTTGCATGAAAAGTGTATGATGCTAGTGAATGCATGTTTACTTGTTAAGTTGAACAAGTATTGATTATCATTTAGTAAATGATGCATGTGTGCATGAAATCTCTTTAATGCATTGGAGTCTTGTTAAGACTTGTTTAAAAAGGCATGTGATAATGATGTTGTGGTTCATGGGTTGTCTTTGGATAATGCATGTAATGGATTGATTGAGTAAATGATTTTAAAGGGCTTCTTGCTTAAATGGTTTTTAAGTAAAGAAGGGTATGTTGTGAAATGTGAATGTTTTCCAAGGTTTTGATTTAACTTTGCATATGGTGTTTATGCATGGAATGGTTAAATGGATGGTTATGTCATTTGTGCTTTGAAAAGGTTTTCTTAGCTTGCTAAGCTAAGGTTTTGTTTCATGTATGTGTAATGCATGGTTTAAGCATGATGTTGAAAAGGAGTTTCAAACATGGCTAAGGTTTGTCAAATCGGGTTTGTTTTTAAAGTGTTTCGTAACCCGCTGCATTGATGGTGTTTTGGTTTTGAGCATTCCTCACTAAGCATTATGTGCTTACGCTCCTTTTTGTCCATCAATGCAGATTCTTGAAGTTTGGACAGCAAGGAGCAAGGGATTCAAGGTGGACTCCAATTGAGATGTATATCTCGGTGAATAGCTATAGTTAATAAGGGCAATGGGGGTAGAATCTCTCGGATTGATGTTTTTGTATTCGTTTATGTTCGGAAAAGTTTGTTTTAATGTTATTCATGTTGCTGAATCATGAATTGGCTATAATGAGATTTATTTGGAAAGTTTGTGCTTAAGTGGTTGCTTGTGTAGGAAGCATGCCTTTAGATTTGGGGCTTTTTGCATATGATGTTGTTTTGATGATTTGATGATGCTTGCAAGTCTTATATATATAGAATTGCATGCTGGTAAAGTTTGGTGGCAATTGGAGCATGTTTGAATGATTAATTGCATGTTTTGGAATGCCTTTTTGCTGCAATCTGTGCAGGCGTTTCGGAACAGTGTGCACCGTTTCGGAACGGGTGCCTTGCATGAACCCAGGCGTCCGAAACGGTATGCACCGTTCCGAAACGGTTTGGTCTCTGCCAGACCCCCGTTGCGGAACGCGTTGCGGAACAGCCCCGAGTTTCGAAACGGACTCTGCCTGTTTCGGAACGGGTGACCGTTGGGGGCTGTCATGGGTGGTTAAATGTTTTGAAATGTTTGCATTTTGGTCCTGAAACTTGTTTGTGCAATTGTATGAGTTTGGGATGTCCGTTTGAGCTGAATTTTGGCAGAGAAGCATGAAACCTGATTATTTTTAAGTTGGTAACATAAAATTTGGTTAAGTCCTTAAAGTTTTCAGAATTTACAATTCGGTCCCTAAAGTTGTAAATTGTTCAATTGGGTCCCTGTTGATCTCTGATGTTTGTGATCTTTGAGTATGCTGTTTGCATGATCACATTTAAGGTTAATGTGCATCTAGACAAGATTAAAAAGAAAAAAAAAGGGTCGTTAATCAAGGTTGACTTTCGGGTTGACTTTGGTTTTCCCCGTGTGACTTTCTTAATTCGGGTCAACCGTCTGGGCCGGGTTAAGGGGGTTACATGATATTCGCCGGTTGAGATATTGGTATTGATTTAGCTGGGTTGTTCTAATAGGATTAGAAAACCTAGTGGTTAGAAGTTTTGGATAATCATAAGATGATGTAAAAATCAAGAGTTGTTCGCCAAAAGATGAGGAATTACATGAGATGTAATTAGTAAGGTGTTACTTACCTAAATAACCATTTCCTAAAAGACTGGCCAAAGCTGATTTAGGAATGGTGAAATACGGATCCTCACTCACTAGAAAAACTATCGAAACGTTTTTCCGAAATTAAAACTAGAGGGTTTTTAATTTTGAAGAAAATAGTGGGAGTAAAATTATAGTAAAGACCTATCTATAAATTTTAAAATTTAGTAAAACTTATGTAGCATATTTTTTGTTGTTGTAGAATTAATGGCAAATAATACTCTATCTCTGCGATCTATCCTTGAGAAGGATAAGCTCAATGGCATAAACTTCCTTTACTAGTTCCGCAATTTGAGAATTGTTCTCAAACATGAAAAGAAGGAATATGTCATTGAAGAACATGTTCCTGACGAACCGGTTGCCACTGCTACCAGAGCTGACAAAGACAAGTTTAAGAAACACATGGGCGACATGCTGGATGGCGGTTGTCTTATGCTTGCCTCCATGACCCCTGAGCTTCAGAAGCAACATGAGAACATGGTAGCTTATGATATGATTCAAAATCTCAAGGAGATTTATGAAGGGCAAGCTCGTCAAGAGAGGTACGAGACCTCTAAAGCTCTATTTCAATGCAAGATGAATGAGGGATCTCCCGTAGGAGCTCACATCATCAAAATGATGGGCTACATCCAAACGTTGGAGAAGCTCGGCTTTCCGCTGAAAGACGAATTAGCTACTGATGTCATCCTACAATCGTTGCCGGATAGTTTCAATCAGTTTGTCCTTAATTTCAATATGAATGAAATTAACAAGACGCTGCCACAGTTGCTCGGCATGTTGAGAACTGATGAAAACAACCTGAAGAAGGTAGGACCTAAACCTGTTCTGATGGTCCGTAAGGGCAAGAAGAAAGGTAAATCGGCAGCAAAGTCTGAATGTGATGGTAAGACCAAAACCGATGGAAAGAAGGCATTGAAACCTAAGAAGGGAATAAAGAATGATGGAAAATGTTTCCATTGCGGCAAGACCGGACATTGAAAGAGAAACTGCCCCACACACCTACAAGAAGTCAAGAAAGCAAAAACGAGTGAGGCATCAACCTCAGAGGCTTCTAAAGAGAAGGCATCAGAATAAACATGAACCTGCGAATGGAAATAAAGCAAGAGTTGCTACATCATCCATTAGGACATGTGTTTTTGCTTAAATAGATTTATTTTAGTTTTTTTAATATTATTATTTTGTGCCTAAGTTTTAGTTATCTTGTAAGGACAAGATATTTTTAGTTTTTAGATTATTTAAATAAATGTTATTCTTTTAATCTCTTATGGCACAACGAATCAATGATCTTTAAACTAATCAAATAAAAAATATTTATAAGATAAATAAAACAAATGACTAATCTCAAACTCATAAAAAGTATTAAGGTCATTTTCGAGTTCTTTACACACTAGAAAAACAACTCTCATACTTAATCGTGTTTTTTTTCGAAACGTCATATAAGATATGGACTAAGAATTGTTCTAGAATACCT
This sequence comes from Hibiscus tridactylites, assembly GCA_958450335.1. NCBI lineage: Eukaryota > Viridiplantae > Streptophyta > Magnoliopsida > Malvales > Malvaceae > Hibiscus > Hibiscus tridactylites. The sequence continues at coordinate 28,176,210 of OY288289.1, forward strand.
TTGAAGTTTTCAGGTCACTTACATGTTAAAATGTTTACAAAGTTTGAACCTTAAAAACTACATTTGTTGTTTATCCTAACAAGAACAAAGCGTTTGTTTCTCAAACGATAGTTTATCTTGAAAGAGATTAATTCTCACAAAGGGATATTATTTCTTCAACTTTAACGAGAACAAAATATTTGTTGCTCAAATGATAGTTTATCCCGAAAGAGAATACTTATCACTAAGGGATTTTATTTTTCAACGAGAACAAAATGTTTGTTGCTCAAATGAGAGTTTCTCTCGAAAGAGATTACCTCTCACAAAAGGAAAAATGGAATTTGGAATGTGAAGAAATATTAGACAACAAATTTATGAACCAAAGATTGAGAATGTTCCAAAAATGATCAAGGAACATTGGAACAAAACACAACCATTGTGTTGATCCTTAAGAGAATACCATATACTTGAGAAATATGGATTTCTCACTATCCATACATGGAAACACTCTTCTTTTCGGATCAAGATAAAGAGTAGGTCTTATCAGAAAGCAATAATGAGCCCAAAATTCTAGAAATGGCTAAGAGCCATGAGATATGAGATGGAATCCATGTCTAAAACCAAGTATAGACTTTGGTTACCTAAAAGGGAAAAACCTAAGAGGTATGGATGAGTTTTTCAAAAAGGAAAAACTGACATGGATGATAAAACATACAAAGGATGATTCGTCGCTAAAAGTTTTTGACAAACTTCATAGTATAGACTATGATAAAGCATCTTCCTTGTAGCTATGTTTAATCCATCTCAATCTCACTTGCAAGTAGATACATACGATGATTATGAAATCAAATAAAGGAATGTCAAAACCACTTTCCTAAGGGAAAACTTGAAACAGATGTGTACATGACACATCCAGAAGGTTTTGTCACTCCAGTAAACACTTGGAAGATAAGTAAGCTACAAAGGTCTATCCGTAGACTAAGGCAAGCTTCTCGAAGTTGGGATATTCGTTTCAGAAGATACAATCAAAAGGTTTGGTTTATCTAGAAACAATGGAGAGTCTTGGTTTCAAAAGAGCAAGTGGGAGCATTGTTACTTTCCTAAGTATTGTATGTAGATGATATACTCATCAAAAGGAAATAAAGATTGCAATCCATTTTGCATTAATAAAAGATACTGAGAGTTAGCAACATGAGACAGTATCTAACTCTACAACATAGGCTGAATGTATTACAGTCGACATAGCAATAAAGAAGGATGGTTGGATCTAAAGGGTTCACTTCTGAATTAAGGGTTGTTCCCAGCATATTAGATGCTACATAACTTTGTTATGATAGAACCTTTGCATAAGCATATAAAACCCAGATCTCATCAATAAATCCAAACATATTCTAAAGTACTTACATCTTGGAGATGTGAAAGTATGAAACATATGCACAAAGTTGATAACTCTGTCAACTCCCTGACAAAGCTTTTGACACAGCATAAGCATGTCAGTTACACTAAGCCATATCGTATTAGATACGAGAATGATTGGTCTTAGTGCTAGTGGGAGATTGTTGGAGTATTCCCAAAGACCAATCATATGATGATTGAATAGACATACCATTTTACTAGATTTATCAAGTAATGGCATTGTCGTTATTATCATTTGTTATGTTTTTGTGCATCAAACTAACCATTGGATAATAATGTCCATACAATAAGACGATTATTGTTAAATAGGATCCTTAGTCGAATATTATTACTGGTATGGACAATGATAATATATAAAGACAAATATGTGGTTGATGACTAGCGTTGTCATTGACATAGAGATGTCAAAATCGACACATAAGTATTTGTTAGAGAACAACATACTGGATTGACCCACTATGAGCATGTTTCTTGGGTAATTATGTGACAGTCACAACATTCCTCAAGATAAACATATGTATAATCCTCAGACTTGAGAACAACATGATTTCAACATAAAGATTTACATATTTTAACATAGTCAAACGTGTGTCGTAACTGACTAAATTATAAAGACTGGTGATTGGATACGTGATGACCTATGTAGTAAAATATGGTTGATCAAGAAAGGATTTGTCCCTCCTACATAATGGGAGAGATATCTTCAGCCACTTGATTGAGTGAGATTAGAAAATGCATAACCATGCTCGTATATTATGATATGAGATATCATAGAGATTCGTTTATCATAATCTACTCAAGACAACAAGAAACACTAGATGAACAACAAAAGTGTGACTAACCCATGACTTGTGTTCATCTAAGATATAAAGGACAAAATGATGAAATAAATAAAGGAAGTTTATTCAGAAATTAGGAAAGTCAAACCATGACTTCATGCAACTTAGGTAGCAATGATGTATTGCTAGATGCCACTCATTATTTGTAAAATTAGAATAGTTCTAATTTTTCTGCTAACGTTGCATGAACCTAAAAGGGTCACACTCTTCGAATGAAAAAAATTGGAAACCATACTCCCTATTTTAGGGAGGTTGCCGAAAATCCCCTATGGGATAAGGGAAATCGGCAACTCCCTGAAATGGGAATAATATTGGATAAATATTATATTCATCAGATATTATTTAGAGTATAGAAAATATTTAGAGACTTAAATATTATAGAATAATATTCTAGAAATTTAAATATATATTTGGAATTTATATAATGTATATTTAATTCCAAGTTTATGTAGAATTAGATTCTACATAATTAAAAATATATATTTAAATATATTTAAATCCAAGTAAAGATAGAATGAGATTCTATATAATAAAAATATATATATATATTTCGATTAAATATAATGTATATTTAAATCCATATTTTATGTAGAATAAGATTCTACATAATTAAATATATATATATTTCATTTAATATTATTAAATATAATGTATATTTAATATAAACCAATTTCAATTAGAATTAGATTCTGTGAATTTTGGTTGAACTTGGATTTAAGGATTTCAACTAGAATTAAGTCTCTTAATACTATTTAAAGGGACAAGGGCTAGCAACGAAATCATCCCTCTTCCTCCTCTTGAAGATTTCGACAACACCCCTAGAGATTCCCCACTGGAATTTGACATATCCCAGAAAGCTCTCTGAGAAGTTGTTCGATGTTTTTCTGGTGTTCTACTTGCCCCCTGAAAAATCCTTAAAGGTTCCCTTGGTCGATTGCAAGTCCCGGTTGAACTCCTGGTCGATTTCAGACTCCCTCAGGAATCCCTGAAGGGATTTCGACTTCTCCCTGGAAGGTGTTCAAACCTGTCGAAATTTATCCCTAAGTGTTAGGGAGGCGAAAAATTTGTTCATTTTGTTCGGTTGGACTCCATAGAGGTCGTTGCGAACCTGTGACGATTCTGGTTTTACTTGACGCGGTTATTCCGACATACCGTCGGTTTTCCAATTTCCAAAGTATTAAAAGGCAACTCTTCATCTTTTAACCCCTGATTCGTTCCTGTACATGGATCCTGGATGGATTATGTCGGATTAATTTTTCCGTTACGCCACGGGGCGTGCCGACGTGACCCAACACAGAGGAGCCAGCATAGCCCACTCAAGCAGAACCTGCCGCCATAGAGTAGCAGCAGCCAACAGCAGCAGCTTCTCCGATAGACTCCTCCACTCAAATCCTTGCCACCCTGCAAAAGATGGGGGAACGACAGCTGGGTCTGATGAGTTTTGTCAGAGACTTCACAGCAGCAACGGTACATTTTATTCAAAACAATTTAAATTTTGCAAATGTACAGTTTCCTACTTTCCCAGAGCATTATTTTGCTACCGCTACACCTGCCCATACCCTTACCCCTGCTGCCACACAAAAAACACCCTCTGATGCATCCACTCCAACCCCGGCCGCGACAGCTGAAGGTGGCAGCCACACTGCCACTGTCTCTACTAGAGGAGAGAAACGAAAGGAGCAGCTGACCGACCTTGATGATTTTATGGCAGGGTTCTCTTCCTCCTCTATCTGGAAGGAATCTGATGGAGAGCCCTCTGTCAAAAGAAACCTTTCAAAGGAGTTCACTCCGATGAAGAGGCAGAAGCCCAACACCGATGAAGGACCATCCGACCAGGGTAAGTCCTGCAGCAGTAGCAGTGGCAGTAGCAGCAGCAGCTCATCTGAAGAGGTACAAGTGCTGGAAACACCACCCCAGATCTCACCTACTCATATCCAGCCCCCAAGAAAAGCTAAGAAGACTGCCTCCCCCTTTCCGATCATTCTTCCGGCACCCACAACGAAGGTCACTGCCCGCCAAAAACTAGAGATCAATAGCAACAGTAGCGACGACAGCACCTGAATTTAAGTTCCTACCTTATTTTTGTTGTTCTGCTGTTTTATTATAATTGTGATGTATTTTGTTTTTATTTCTGTTTTTTTATTCTCTGTCATCATGCATTGAGGGCAATGCAACCCTTGAGTTTGGGGGTGGCATCCTTCCAGTAATATGAAATGTTTTTAGGTTCAAAATTGTGTCTAAGTATTCATTGTTATTTAATTTTATTTTTGTCCAAAAAAATGGCTTAAGTTTGTGAACTGAACTTGCCTGTCGTGATAGCCTCTGTCGTGGCAGTGCCTTTTGGATATTCTTAGGAGCAGTTTAGAGCCTTACTATAGTTCTGATCCTCAAAACACCCTTTGTGACTCTTATATTGTCTAGAACTCTACTGGTAAACTAGAATAGGAATAAGCTTAAACGCTTGAGTTGCCCCTAGAAGTGCCTAACACTTGCTCTAAGAAAAGAAGTTAAAAAAAGTAGACTGAATACACCTAGAGGAGCCTAAGAAAAGAAAATCGAGTCTAAGAAAAAACTAAAGGAGCCTAAGAATTGCCTCCAACAAAATAAAAGTTGGCATAAAAATTCAAGTGAGGTGTTAGCTATTCTAGTAAACTAAGAGAATCTATGCATATAATTGTTCACAAAACATGCACACACTACACGAGAATTATAGCAAGGATCCGAATGAATCCTAGAATATCCAACAAGGTGTTGTTTGCAATAGGGCATGAAGGGTAGGTAAGGAAAAGTTCACTGTTTTAAGCCAAACAAAGAGTTTTATTTTTAGGTTTTAATTTGTAACACCCCAATTTTAGGCTTAGAAGTTTAGGGTCTGAACCGGACCGGTCTAAGAAACGGTGCGAATATAAAAGGAGGTTTTTGGGAACGCCTAGTTCGGGATGCTTTAAAAATATATAAAAATATCTAAAAATCCTCATTTAATATATATAAGAGAGTGGTGAAATCAATTTTACAAAATAAGGTTTGGAAATACTACATTACGGTGTAGTGACCAAATTGTGATTTTTGCAAAGTTTAGTAGTGACTGTTTTGTAAAATATTGAAACTTTGAATCTTTAAAGAGCTAATTTACCCAAAATGTTTTTTTCCAGATTTTTCCTTAATTTGGGTGATTTAATTAAATAAAAGAAAGGTGAAAACTACTTTTTGATTTTCATAACTACCTTTCTCTAATTTTCTCTCTTTCCTTTTTCTCTCAAAATCCTATCATCCAAACATCTTTTCTCCATAAAAATTCACATTAATTTTTACTTCAATTGATGGGATTTTCATCACTAATTGGTTCCTAATCAATCTTGCAACAAATCCTTTTGATTTCCACATTGTATTTTCATGGAATTTTGCCCAAATCAAGGAGAAATCATCCTTTAGAGGTAATATTGTTCTTCTCTTCTAAATACTCAGTTCTATACTGAAATTCCCAAGTTGTCAATCCTTTATTAAAGTTTTATAAATGGTTTTAATGTTAGAAACAAGATTTTGGCTTAAAACACAAGATTTTAGAAGAGATCTCGAAGATTTTCGTTGTAATTGATTGGGCTCTATTTTGAGATAGTTATCTAATGTATTTTGGATGTTAAATGATGTTAGAAATGAGGTTTTATCAATCTAATCCCGAATAGGTTCTGTTTCCTAAGTTTTTGCTTATGAAAATGGTGGTTTTTGAAGTGTTTTTGGTGTTCTATTATAGCTGGAGGTATAAGGACCAGTTTAGAGTTGTTTTTGATAATAATTGATGTTTAGAAATGATTAGAAGTGATGGATCTTGGCTGGGTTAAGTTTTGGAAAAGTTTGGAGGTGATTTCGGTTGTGTTTGGTAGCCGAAAAGTTGGTTTTAGGTAGAGCAACGAGTTTAGGAGTGTTGGATGAAGATTTTAATGCATGATGATGCATTAATCCTCTGCTTTTATGTTTCTAAAATAGGGGAGACATCTTCGGACACTTTCGGAGTTGATCCAGGAGCTTAATCGGCGTTTCGGCACGCAAGCGTAACGAAATCGGTGAGTGCGATTGGGTTTGAAGTCCATGAGGACAAAAATACAAGGTTTGGGGATTTAGGAGAGGTTTGAAACACCTTCCTAAGTCCGGAAGTAAGTATGGTTTGATTTTGTCTCTCTAAAGTGGTGTTTGCCCCTAAAATGCTTGTACATGCTCATGGTTTGAGATTGTTAAATTCCTACTGTTTTTATGCATGTTTTAGAGCATGAGATTATGCTTGTAGAGATGGCATGATGCATTGAATAGATTCGAGCTTTTGGTTTAAAGCAAAGCATGACTTATGATTTGAAATGTGGTGAGAAAACCTTTGAGTTATATTGCATGAAAAACAGTAGGTGTGATGATATTTTAACACATTATATTGGCCTAGATTTTGAAAAACTTAACGGATATAATTGATCGATCAATAGGATGAGAGTGCACTATAAACTAAAAATTCGTACGTGCTCTTTGGTTAAGCCAAAGGGAGATATTCCGATGATGGGCATTCCATCAGGTAGGACTTGGTGAAATACCCAAGCTTTGTGGCAATTAGAGATTCCGCCATCTAAGTACGGTGACGAGAGATTCCACCGAAAGTTGTGTTGCTAGACAAGTGAGTACGGTGATGTGAGATTCCACCGGAAGAGTCTAGTGTAGAAATGTGTCCGCATATCCGAGTATTAATGAGATGTTAAATGCCAATATAAATGATGAAATGGTTTTTGTTACACATGTACCTTTGATGAAATTATTTATGTTGTGAGATATGCAAATATGTTTGGTTTAGAAATGCTTTGACAATACAAGCATGTGAATGGCCTTGCCATGACATTTGCATTGGTTTTAATGCATGAGATATAATGAAGGTACATGTGATTTCAATGAGTTTTGCTTTGAAAGTTTTCCAAGCATGAGAAAGAGATGAGCATGTGGTTCAAAAGCAATGATGAAATTGTTTTCTAAAATTGCATTATTGTGTTGGTTTCTTTAGAGCATGCCTCACTAAGCATTTGTGCTTACGCTCTCTTTTACCAATAATGCAGATAATTGAGGTGTTTAAGGGCATCAAGGAAGCTAAGTTCATCCAAGGAAATCCAAGCTCACGTATGGTGAAGTTTTCATACACTATTAGTTTTGATAAATTGGCAATGGGAAACTAAGATTTGTTTTGGGCGATGTATTAAACTCCCTGAGGTTGTGGCATGTTTGTTTTGGTTGGTTTGAATTGTAAATGGCCTTAATTGCTTTTTTGGAGATTTGATTTCCCTATTTGGATTTGATATTAGGAAGCATGCCTCTAGACTTGTGAGATTTCATGTTTGGTGCTATGAAGGTGTTTAGGAGTTCTAAATATGTACCTTATATGCTTGATGACTTGTTGGTATGTTTGGGGAGTCCTTTGGATGTGTTTGAATGGGTTTATGCATGAAAAACCTGCAATAGTTGCAATTTCTGGGCAAACCGTATCGAAACACCCTCTAGTGTTTCGAAACAGGGGCCTGAAATGGCCTTCGTGTTTCGATACGCTAAAGGTTGTTTCAAAACGATTTGGCTACAGGAAAGCCACGTTTCGAAACTGGTCTCGGAACCAACCCGCGTATCGAAACGGTCAACGCCGTTTCGATCCATCGTTTCAATACAATAGGTGAGTGTTTCGAAACAGGTGACCGTTGGGCACAGATTTGAATGGTGCTGAAGTTTGCAAGCTTTACATTTTAGTCCCAAATGTTGAAGTTGCAATTGCTTGAGTTTGAGATGTTCAATTAAGATGAAATTTTTGTAGAGAAGCATGTAACAAGACTAATTTCATATTGGTAACCTTAAAATCAGTAAAGACCTACTAATTTACAGAAATTACAATTTGGTCCCTAAACTTGTAATAAGTGCAATTGAATCCCTGTATGTTATCCGATCGCTTTGTCTTTCTAAAATATGATTTGTGAGTACTCACCTAGGGTTAACGTGTATCTAAACAATATTAAAAAGAAAAAAAGGGTCGTGAAGCAAGGTTGACTTTCGTGTTGACGTTGGTTTTCCCCGTGTAATCTTCGTAGTTCGGGTCAACTGTCTAAGTCGGGCTAAGGGAGTTACATTTGGTGGTATCATAGCTTGGTTCTCGTATAATTGGGGTTTGTTATGTGGATGATGTATGTGTATTTGCATGATGTGCCTTTTGGGTGAAAGAATGTTGTGTGAATAGTGATGCATGGTTTCAATTGTGATGTGCCTGTAATGTTATGCTATGTTGGAGTGTGTTAGGGGATCCCATTTCCATATCAAAACTAATGAAAGGAATTGTTTTCGAAAATGAGCTTGAGGACTTGGATTACTTACCTTATTGTGCCTAATTGTGTTTATTGCATTTTGTCAGTGCATTGTTTTTTTTGTAAATGGGGCCATGTAGAGAGATGAGGATGAATACAAGAGCTATGGCTCAGAATCAGAATGCTGAGAATGTTTTGGATTTACCTCCTCCTCCTAGTGGTGGACCACCTGGTGGTAATGGTGGTGCTGCAGTTGGAAAACCTGGTGCTGGTACTGGGGTCGTTGGACTTGAAGGTGTGTAGGGGCAAGCTGCTCCTGATATGATTGTGTTGATTTAGGCTATTGCTGGAGCCTTTCAGGCAGCAGTAGCTGGAGCTCATGGAGCTGCGCATCAGGATGATGCCAATGTAAGATTTCTTTTGGAACGTCTTCGTAGTCTGGGAGGGACTGAGTTCAGAGGTTTATCTCCGGAAGGATCTGAGTCTTGGTTGGAAAGCACCAAGAGGATTTTGGGTCAGATGAACTGCAATAGTGTGCAGAAGTTGGGTTGTGTTGTATCACTATTGCATGGTGATGCTTACACGTGGTGGACGGCCGCTATCTCTGGGATGGAGGATGATGAGGTGACTTGGACGTTCTTCCTGAGAGCGTTCAAGCGAAAGTATCTGGGTGTGCGATACCTAGATGAGAAGAAAAGGGAATTATGTCCCTTGTGCAAGGTTGCATGACGGTAGCTGAGTATGAGATTCAGTTTGTCCGCCTCAGTCAGTATGCACCTGAGTTGATCCCTAACGAGCGGGAGAGGTGCGAACGATTCTGTTATGGGTTGTAAACGGATGTGAAGACTTTTATGCTTCCGGCTTATTATACAGATTTCGATGTCTTGGTCACTAGAGCCAAAGACATTGAGTCGAATCTTGGTTTGACTAGCTGAGAGGGTGGATCTAGCTCTGGGAAGAGAGCGGCTGAACGCGATTATGGTAGAGATCGCAACAAGAGGCATAAGGATAGGAGGCCGCACTTTGATTCTAGGCGTGGAGGTGGTAACCCTGGTAGAGGTTAGCAAGGACCTAATGTTGTTCAGAGGACTTCTGAGTGTAACCGTTGTGGTAGACGGCATGGTGGCGAGTGTTGGGGTAACCTTGGTACATGCTGGAATTGTGGAAACCGTGGACATTTGAAGAAGGATTGTCCTCAGCCTTTGAAGGAGGGACATGCTCCGGTGAGAGCAGCTGAGTCATAGAGAGGCCGTGGGCGCGGTCGTGGTAATTTTTAGTGCATAGATGATGGTGGCAGGAATGTAGCACATGTTGTGGCTGTTCAACCTAAGGGTGGTGGTCATGCTCGAGTGTATGCTCATCGTGAGGGGAGGAATGATACGGATGTGATCGCAGGTACTTTTACTTTGCAATCCTTATCATTACTTTCTTTGATTGATTATGGATCTACAGACTCGTACATATTGCGTGAAGATGCTCAAATGCTTAGTTTACCTGTTGAGTCTTTGGATGTTGGTATGCGTGTGACTAGTTCCTTTGGTGAGACAGTTATAACACGAAAGTTGTATAGAAGATGTCCCTTGAAAGTGCAAAACCATGTTTTTCTTGTTGATCTTATGAAATTGCCATTCTATGGTTTTGATGTAATCCTTGGTATGGATTGGCTTGTTGAGCATCGAGCTGTAGTGGATTTTGAGAGCAAGCGAGTTTCGCTGAAACTAGAGGATTATTACGAAGTGGTGGTGGTTGGTGAGAATGTGAAGTTTCTTGCCAATGTTGCGAGTCGGATGCTAAGGCAAGGTTGCGAGGCTTACCAAGTGTTTTTGATGAATCCTAGTTCAAAGGAGTTGTGCGTTCAGGATATCAGAATTGTACGAGAGTTTCCTAGGGTGTTTCTGGAAAAGTTACTTGTATTGCCACCTAGTCGTGAGGAGGAGTTTGGAATTGAGTTGTATGAAAACACAACTTCGATGTCCATTGCTCCCTATCGCATGGCACTTAAGGATCTAAATGAGTTGAAGACGCATCTTCAAGAGTTGCTTATCTGTGGTTTCATTCGGCCTAGTGTGTCACCGTGGGGTGCACCGGTCTTGTTTTTGAGGAAGAAGGATGGCACTATGAGAATGTGCATCGATTATCGTCAGCTGAACAAGTTGACTATCAAGAATAGGTAACCTTTGCCGAGGATCGATGATCTGTTTGATCAGTTTCGGGTAGCGGCTGTGTTCTCCAAGATTGACTTAAGGTCAAGGTACTACCAGCTTAAGGTGAAAGATGTGGATATGCCAAAAACAGCCTTTAGGACGATGTATGGGCATTATGAATTCCTTGTAATGTTGTTTAGCTTGACGCATGCTCCTGCTGCTTTTATGGACATGATGAATAGAGTGCTCCATGAATACTTGGACAAGTTTGTTGTGGTGTTCATTGACGACATCCTTGTGTACTCGCGTACTGAGGAGGAGCATGAATGTCATTTGAGGGTTGTCTTGCAAGCGCTTCTGGAAAATCAGCTTTATGCTAAGATGAGCAAGTGTGAGTTTTGGCTAAAGGAAGTTGTGTTCCTTAGTCATGTGGTTTCGGCTGAGCGGATTCGTGATGTTCCTTAGGAGATTGAGGCGGTTATGAATTGGAAGCCCCCTAAGTCTGTTCATGAAGTCTATAGTTTCCTTAGGTTGGCAGGATATTATCGGAGGTTTGTGGATGGATTTTTGAATATTACTGCCCCTTTGACGAAGTTGTTGCAAAAAGATGTCAAGTATGAGTGGACAGAAGCAAGACAACAAGCTTTTGAGAAGCTTAAGGCAGCTTTGACGCAAGCTCCTATCTTTGTTCAACCTGAATCAGGAAAAGAGTTTGTGGTGTACAGTGGTGCATCCTACGTTGGTTTGGGGTGTGTGCTAATGCAAGAGGGTAAGGTGGTGGCTTATGCATCGTGATAGTTGAAGGTGCATGAGCGCAATTATCGTACGCATGATATTGAGTTAGTTGCGGTTGTTTTTGCTTTGAAGATTTGGAGACATTATCTGTATGGTGAGAAGTGTATTGTGTACACGGATCACAAGAGTGTGAAGAATCTGATGTCTCAGAAAGAGTTGAATCTTAGGCAACGACGTTGGGTGGAGTTGCTTAAAGATTACGATCTAACGATCGAGTACCATCCGGGAAAAGCTAATGTTGTGGCGGATGCCTTGAGCAGGAAGGTAGCGATGGAGTAAAGGGTTATGTTTGCGAGCTTGAGTATTTCACAAGATGGAGGTCTTGTGGCTGAATTGCAAGTGAAACCATCTCTTGTTCAGTTAATAAAGGATAAGCAGTTGTTGGATGATTTGTTGGTGCCACATGTTCAGGACATCGCTGAGGATAGACCATCGAATTTTTGTTTTAATGATGATGGAGTTCTATGTTTTGGGAGTCGGATAGTAGTGCCGAATGATGCGGAGTTGAGGCGTACTATTCTGACTGAAGCTCACAGTAGTCCTTTTGCTATGCACCCTGGTAGTACAAAGATGTATCGTGATTTAAAGGATGAGTACTATTGGGTGGGATTGAAGAAAGATGTTGCGGAATATGTGGGTAAGTGTATGGTTTGTCAGCGGGTTAAGGCTGAGTATCAATTTCCTTCGGGTTTGTTGCAACCATTTAGGATTCATAAATGGAAGTGGGAAAGAATTACCATGGACTTTGTGTCTGGTTTGCCTTTGTCGCCATCGAGGTAGAATTCGGTGTGGGTGATTGTGGATCGCCTGACGAAGTGTGCGCATTTCTTACTTGTGCATACCACGTATACTTTGGATAAGCTTGTAGAGCTGTACATTGCTGAGATTGTGCATTTGCTTGGTGTACTAAAATCTATAGTTTCGGATCGAGACCCAAGATTCACATCGCGTTTTTGGGAATGTTTGCATCAAGCTTTTGGTACGCGGGTGAATTTTTGTACTTCTTATCATCCATAGTCGGATGGACAGTCTGAGCGTGTTATCCAAGTGCTTGAGAGTATGTTGAGGTGTTGTGTGATTGAGTTTCAAGGCTCTTGGGAGAAGCATTTGACTTTGGTGGAGTTTGCTTATAACAATAGCTATCAGGCAAGTATTCAAATGGCACCTTATGAAGCCTTGTAGGGGAGGAAGTGCAGAACTCCTCTTTGCTGGGCTGAAACAGGTCAGAAGTTGGTCTTGATGTCGGCTTTATTGAAAGGAACCACCGAGAAAGAGAAGGTCGTTTGTGAGTGGTTGAAGGCAGCTTCTGATCGATAGAAGTCTTACGGGGATTTGAAGAGTAAGGAGGTTGAGTTTGTGGTGGGTGATCGTGTGTTTTTGAAGGTTTCTCCTTCGAAGAAGGTGATGAGGTTTGGTCGAAAGGGTAAGTTGAGCCCTAGGTATATTGGACCATACGAGGTGATTGAACGTGTGGGTCCTGTTGCTTATAAGCTGAGGTTGCCACAAGAGTTGGAAAAGATACATGATGCGTTTCATGTCTCTATGCTTCGGAGGTATAGATCGGATCCTTCGCATGTTATCCTGTGGAGGAAGTGGAGTTGAATCCAGATTTGACCTATGATGAGGAGCTGGTGGAAATTCTGGATTCGGACAGTAATGTTCTTCGAGGTAAGACCATTGAGTTGGTTACGGTGTTGTGGAGGCATCGTGGTGTTGAGGAAGCCACGTGGGAAAGAAAAGATGGCATGAAGAAGCAGTTTCCATATGTTTTTATTCTAGGTAAATTTCGAGGACGAAATTTCTTAAGAGGGGGAGAGTTGTAACACGCCAATTTTGGGCTTAGAAGTTTAGGGTCTGAACCAGACCGGTCTGAGAAATAGTTCGAATATAAAAGGAGGTTTTAGGGAACGCCTAGTACGGATGCTTTAAAAATATAGGAAAATATCTAAAAATCCTCATTTAATATATATAAGAGAGTGGTGAAATCAATTTTACAAAATAAGGTTTGGAAATACTACATTTCGGTGTAGTGACCACATTGCGATTTTTGCAAAGTTTAGTAGTAACTGTTTTGTAAAGTATTTAAAATTTGAATCTTTAAGGAGCTAATTTACCAATATTTTTCCTTAATTTGGGTGATTTAATTAATGATTTAATTAAATAAAAGAAAGGTGAAAACTACTTTTTGATTTTCATAACTACTTTTTTCTAATTTTCTCCCATTCCTTTTTTTCTCTCAAAATCCTATCATCCAAATATCTTTTGTAACCCCCTTAACCCGGCCTAGACGGTTGACCCGAATTAAGAAAGTCACACGGGGAAAACCAAAGTCAACCCGAAAGTCAACCTTGATTAACGACCCTTTTTTTCTTTTTAATCTTGTCTAGATGCACATTAATCCTAATTGTGATCACACAAACATCATACTCAAAGATCACAAACATCAGAGATCAAACAGGGACCCAATTGAACAAATTACAACTTTAGGGACCAAATTGTAATTTCTGATAATTAAAAGGACTTAACCCAAATTAAAGTTACCATCTTGAAATTAATCAGGTTTCATGCTTCTCTGTGAAATTTCAGCTCAAAAGGACTTCCCAAGCTCATACAATTGAACAAACAAGATTCAGGACCAAAACGTAAACAATTCAAAACATATAACTGCCAATGTCAGCCCGCAACGGTCGACCGTTCCGAAACAGGTAGACCCTGTTCTGAAACACGGGCCGTTCCAAAACGGGTTCCGAAACATGGCCTTGGCAGAGACCAAACCGTTTCGAAACGGTGCATACCGTTTCGAACGCCTGGGTTCATGTAAGGCACCCGTTCCGAAATGGTGCACACTGTTCCGAAACGCCTGCACATATTGCAGCAAACAAGCATACCAAAACATGCAATTGATCATTCAAACATGCTCCAAATGTCACCAAACTTTACCAGCATGCAAAACAACATTCAACATACTTAGGGAGTCCCAAACACCTCCCAAAACATACACATTGGTCCCCCATTGCCAAATTACCCAAAAGCTAAAATGTTTAACAAAACCTTCCATACATTGAGCTTTACTTGTACTTAAACTCTTGCCCCTCTTGCTGCCCTTCAAGATACTCTAATTTTCTGCATTATTGAATTAAGAAAATGAAGAGAGCGTAAGCAAAAGCTTAGTGAGGAAAGCTCTTAAAAACCATTCAATAATGCAATTCAAAACATTTACAAAACATGCTTTAAATCAATCTTTGCACATGCTCAAAAGCATAATTTAAACAAGCAATCTCATGCTTCAACATAAACATTAAAACAAGCATCTCATGCTTCACAATATTCTTAACATGTCATATTGGCTCAAGTGATACATTTCATTTCTTAAAACAAGTTCATCAACTTCCCAAGGACTTTTAAACACCTTGGCCCCAAGGACTTTTAAACACCTTGGCCATGGACTTTTAAACACCATGAATAAGGACCACACAAGGACTTTTAACCACCTTTGTGTCCAATGCTTGAATCACCCCAAGGACTTTTAAACACCTTGGCCCCAAGGACTTTTAAACACCTTGGCCCCATGGACTTTTAAACACCATGGAAGGATCACCTAAGGACTTTTAACCACCTTAGTGTACGCAACAAGACTCATCCAAGGACTTTTAACCACCTTGATGATCTTAAGTAACAAGGCTCACTCAAGGACTTTTAACCACCTTAGTGACCTTAACTTTTTCAAAACATCACTTGCCAATATACATCATATTCATCATTTAATCCACTGTTTTAAAGCATTAAACCAAGCCATTTTCATCATGCATTTCAAAGCATCAAACCACATTATTTCAATGTATAAAAGCAAGGTACTCCTACCTAGAGTTACCTTCAACATATGGCTTACATTATCAGCAAAATCCATGCTAAAACATGCTTTCAAAACAGTAATTAAAACATGCAATAAACCACTTTGCATCACAACAAAATCATGGCCACCACTAGAGAGAAAATCCGAAAACTTACACTTGAGCTTAGCAAAGTTGTTTAGACTTAAACTAAGCTCCCAAAACCATCAACCCTTTGTTTAAAAGCTGAAAATCCATTTTCCACAAATGCACTCACCGATTTCCACTTTGCTTCAAGCCAAAGCACTAAATCAAGCTTCCGGATCAACCAATCTTGGATGCAAAGATGCCTCCCCTGTTTCAACACATCAAAGCAGAGGATTAATGCATCATCATGCATTAATTGCTTCAATGAAAGCACCTAAACTCGCTGCTCTCATCCAACCTCCATTTTCGGCCACCAAACACAACCGAAAATGCATCCAAACCACTTCTAAACAAAGCCCAGCCATAAACCAGCAAAACCTCACTTCCATTAACATCATATAACATCTAAAAACAACCTATTAACAACCTTATACCTCCAGGAACATCAGATCACCAAGATCACCTCAAAAACTACCTTGAAACACAAGCTAAACTTAGGAAACTCAACCTATCCGGGATTGCATCAATCAAAACTCAATTCCTTATCAATTTAGAGATCATTTAACATCAAAAACACCTCTCAAATCACAGATTACTCAGATCTAACGAAAATCATCAAAAATCATCAAAATCTTGCATAATAAGCCAAGATCCATTTCAACACTTTAAAACCTTTAATTAAACATCAATTAAGGATTCAAAACTTAGGAATTTCAGTAAAGAACTGATAGTTTAGAGGAGAAGGACGTTCTTACCTCCAAACTTGTGTTTCTCCACTTTTTGGAATGAAAACCCTTGATGAATCAAGTAGCAATTGAAGAGGTTTTGAAGATATGTTGATTAGAAATCAAAAGAGAGTTAAAAGGAGAGATTTAGGTGAGAAAATCAGAAACAATTCTCTGGAAATGGAGTGTTTGGGTTGAGAGAAAATGAGAGAAAGAAAATTGAGAAGTTAGTTAAAAAATTAGCCAAATGGCTTTTCTCTCCTTTTTGATATACTTTAAAATCAGATTATAACTCAAAATATCTTAGAAAAATCAGGAGAAACCACTTTTGGATTAGTAGCTCCTTAAAGATTCAAAGTTTCAACCCTTTATAAAACAGCCACCAAACTTGCGAAAATTATTTTGGACACTAGCCAAAATGTCACACTTCCAAAACTAATTTTCCAAAATTGATTTCACAGTTCACTTAATTATATTAAAAGATGATTTTAGAACATTTTTCCATATTTTTAATGCAACCCGAACTAGGCTTTCCTAATGTAACCTCTTAGGATTCGAACAGCACTTTGACCAACCGGTCAACGCCCAAAACTCCTAAGTCCAAAACCGGGGCGTTACATCTTTTCTCCAGCAAAATTCACATTGATTTTTACTTCAATTGATGAGATTGTCATCACTCATTGGTTCCTAATCAATCTTGCAACAAATCCTTTTGATTTCCACGTTGTATTTTCATGGAATTTTGCCCAAATCAAGGAGAAATCATCTTTTAGAGGTAAGATTGTTCATCTCCTCTAAATACTCAGTTCTTTACTGAAATTCCCAAGTTGTCAATCCTTTATTAAAGTTTTATAAATGGTTTTAATGTTAGAAACAAGATTTTGACTTAAAACTCAAGATTTTGGAAGAGATCTTGAAGAATTTCGTTGTAATTGATTGGGCTCTGTTTTGAGATAGTTCTCTAATGTATTTTGGATGTTAAATGATGTTAGAAATGAGGTTTTATCAATCTAATCCTGAATAGGTTGTGTTTCCTAAGTTTTTGCTTAAGAAAATGGTGGTTTTTGAAGTGTTTTTGGTGTTCTGTTATAGCTAGAGGTATAAGGACGAGTTTAGAGTTATTTTTTTATGTTAATTGATGTTTAGAAATGATTAGAAGTGATGGATCTTGGCTGGGTTAAGTTTTGGAAGAGTTTGGAGGTGATTTCGGTTATGTTTGGTAGCCGAAATGTTTGTTTTAGGTAGAGCCGCGAGTTTATGAGTGTTGGCTAAAGATTTCAATGCATGATGATGCATTAATCCTCTGCTTTTATGTGTCTAAAACAGGAAAGACATCTTCGGACACTTTCGGAGTTGATCCGGGAGCTTAATCGGCGTTTCGGCATGCAAGCGAAACGAAATCAGTGAGTGCGATTGGGTTTGAAGTCTATGAGGACAAAAATACAAGGTTTGGGTATTTAGGAGAGGTTTGAAACACCTTCCTAAGTCCGGAAGTAAGTATGGTTTGATTTGGTCTCTATAAAGTGGTGTTTGCCCCTAAAATGCTTTTACATGCTCATGGTTTGAGATTGTTAAATTCCTACTGTTTTTATGCATGTTTTAGAGCATGAGATTATGCTTGTAGAGATGGCATGAGATGGCATGATGCATTGAATAGATTTGAGCTTTTGGTTTAAAGCAAAACATGACTTATGATTTGAAATGTGGTGAGAAAACCTTTGAGTTATATTGCATGAAAAACAGTAGGTGTGATGATATTTTAACACATTATATTGGCCTAGATTTTGAGAAACTTACCGGATATAATTGATCGATCTATAGGATGAGAGTGCACTATAAACTAAAAATTCGTACGTGCTCTTTGGTTAAGCCAAAGGGAGATATTCCGATGATGGGCATTCCATCGGGTAAGACTTGGTGAAATACCCAAGCTTTGTGACAATTAGAGATTCCGCCATGTGAGTACGGTGACGAGAGATTCCACCGGAAGTTGTGTTGCTAGACAAGTTAGTACGGTGATGTGAGATTCCACTGGAAGATTCTAGTGTAGAAATGTGTCCGCATATCCGAGTATTAATGAGATGTTAAATGTCAATATAAATGATGAAATGGTTTTTGTTACACATGTACCTTTGATGAAATTTTTTATGCTATGAGATATGCATATATGTTTTGTTTAGAAATGCTTTGACAATACAAGCATGTGAATGGCCTTGCCATGAGATTTGCATTGGTTTTAATGCATGAGATAGAAGGAAGGTACATGTGATTTCAATGAGTTTTGCTTTGAAAGTTTTCCAAGCATGAGAAAGAGATTAGCATGTGGTTTAAAAGCATTGATGAAATTGTTTTCTAAAATTGCATTATTGTGTTGGTTTCTTTGGAGCATGCCTCACTAAGCATTTGTGCTTACGCTCTCTTTTACCAATAATGCAGATAATTGAGGTGTTTAAGGGCATCAAGGAAGCTAAGTTCATCCAAGGAAATCCAAGCTCACGTATGGTGAAGTTTTCATACACTATTAGTTTTGATAAATTGGCAATGGGAAACTAAGATTTGTTTTGGGAGATGTATTAAACACCCTGAGGTTGTGGCATGTTTGTTTTGGTTTGTTTGAATTGTAAATGGGCTTAATTGCTTGTTTGGAGGTGTTATTTCCCTATTTTGATTTGATATTAGGAAGTATGCCTCTAGACTTGTGAGATTTCATGTTTGGTGCTATGAAGGTGTTTAGGAGTTCTAAATATGTACCTTATATGCTTGATGACTTGTTGGTATGTTTGGGGAGTCCTTTGGATGTGTTTGAATGGGTTTATGCATGAAAACCCCGCAATAGTTGCAGTTTTTGGGCAAACCGTATCGAAACACCCTTTAGTGTTTCGAAACGGGGGCCTGAAATGGCCTTCGTTTTTCGATATGCTAAAGGTTGTTTCAGAACATTTTGGCTACTGGAAAAGCCACATTTCGGAACTGGTCTCGGAACCAACCCGCATATCGAAATGGTCAACACCGTTTCGATCCATCGTTTCGATACAGCAGGTGAGTTTTTCAAAACAGTTGACCATTGGGCACAGATTTGAATGGTGCTGAAGTTTGCAAGCTTTACGTTTTAGTCCCAAATGTTGAAGTTGCAATTGCTTGAGTTTGAGATGTTTAATTAAGATGAAATTTTGGCAGAGAAGCATGTAACAAGACTAATTTCATATTCGTAACCTTAAAATTAGTAAAGACCTTCTAATTTACAGAAATTACAATTTGGTCCCTAAACCTGTAATAAGTGCAATTGAATCCCTATATGTTATCCGATCGTTGTGCCTTTCTCAAATATGATTTGCGAGTACTCACCTAGGGTTAACGTGTATCTAGACAATATTAAAAAGAAAAAAAGTGTCGTGAATCAAGGTTGACTTTCGGGTTGACTTTGGTTTTCCCCGTGTAATCTTCGTAGTTCGGGTCAACCGTCTAAGCCGGGCTAAGGGGGTAACATAATTGCTTGAGGACAAGCAATAACTTGAGTTTGGGGGTATGTTGAGTGAGTAAAAGTTCTATATTTTACCCCTTATTTAACCCATATATCTGCTGCATTCAAGCATAATTCATCATGTTCTAAAGGCATCCAAGGCCTATATAAAGGCATGTAATTCGACCTAGGGAAGGACATCTTATTCTCTAGCCGTCTTCCCCAAAACCCTAGTCATTTTCCCCTTCTCATCATGTTCTAAACTTCCCCTAGGGCTAAGGGTTGATTCTATAAAGTAGTTGCAAGGATTGTATTGTTTTAGAATTTTTTCTCTTCAATAAAATAGACTTCAAATTTGCTTATTCTGGTTTTTAACATCTTGCAAGAGTTTCGGGAGAGCATTGTGAGATTACTCATTTACTTAATATCGGAAGAGTTAAGTATACGAAAGGAATAAGTACGAGTTCTCCAGTTTATGGTTGAACTATCTCGGACCTATGGATAGGACGAGGTTAAGTGGCTAAGGAAGAATTCAACAACATCGGTCTTCATCCTTCGATTCACGCCGAGAGGTATCTTCTAAGACGTGTTCATCGACAGACATGGACCTAGGGATAGGACGAGTCACAGTAAGGATTCTTGCCAAGCTTGAAGTACAAAGTTGTGTGATCGTTGCCGCGACAACAACAGACTGCTGCCGTCGCAGGTGCTGCCGCGACAGGAACGACGACAGAACAGGAAGTCCTATACAGTGCAACACCTGCACTATTGAGCAAATCAATACCAGTCTATTTCTTTACCTTGAATCCATTACTCCTTTATCTTCAGTGTTCTTTATTATTCCCCTACAAAGAATTAAATTAGCTTCTTTCTTTCTTGTGCAGTAATCCAAGGTTAAGGCTATTTCCAGTCCCTGTGGATTCGACATCCGATACTTCGTGTATCACTTTACTACTTGCGTCGTGTACACTTGCACTCTATTGCAATATACTCTTTTACACGCAACACTTTGATTGCTTGTGGTTTTAATGCATTGAGATGCATAAATCCTCTATTTTTGTGTGGTATAAACAAGGGAGAATATGTCGGATGAAATTGATGAAGTTTTGGGAGCGCTGGAAGCTTGATAATGCTTCGACAAAGCGAGCGTGGCATTGTCGGTGAGTGAAATTGGTTTTAAAAGTCTTTGAAGGACTTGAAAGCATGGTTTGGGGTTTAGGTTGAGTTTGAAACACTAACCTAAATCCGGAAGTATGTTTGAGATGTTTCGCTCTCGTTTCTCGGTTTATTATCCCATTGGTTTTATGATCATGCTCTTGTTTTGAAGATAGAATTACACCTTACTTATGGGACAATAACTGATGGGACAATAACCGAGAAACGAGAGCAAAATATCTCAACCTTACTTCTAGGCTTAGATTATTATTTCAAACTTTATCTAAACCCCCCAAACATTGCTTTCAAGTCCTTCAAAGACATTTAAACCCAATTCCACTCACCGACCACGCCTCGCTTGCTTTGTCGATGTGAAATCAAGCTTCCAAAGCTTTTGAACCTTCACCAAACGTGTCCGATACAAACTCCTATATTTATACCACACAAAAACATAGCATTAATGCATCTCAATGCATTAAAAACACCAGCAACCACTGACATCTCGCTGCTCTACCCAAAAACACCAAGTCGCCCAACCGAGGCAACCGAAAACACCATCGAGTACTCTTCAAAAATTTACCCAGCCAAAATATAACACTTCTACCCAGCCAAAAACAACACTTAATCCAATCCATAAACCTCCAGCAACACCAAATTCTTAAAACTTCACCAAAACACCCAAATCTAGCCATCTACAACTAGAGATCCAAACCAATTCAGGATTAATATGATAAAACCTTTATTTTTAACATCATTTAATATCCAAATAACAACTAAAATCAATCTCAAATCTTACAAGACAGTAGCAATAAAAAATCCTTAGAAATCACTCTTTCAAAGCTTGATTCATAAATTTTCATCAATTAAATCACAAAACATGGTTAATAAATCTATTTAGAGAGCCAAAAACTTGAGAATTTCATTTAAGAAACTTGATTAGATGAGTTAAACGAAATTTACCTCTAACCCTTGCCTATTCCTTCAATTGACAAGTCTAGATGATAACTATTCAAGAATCCTTTGAGTTGAAGGGTAGAATCATCAAGAAAATTATTTATAAATCAAAGTGAAGTAAGGAGAGGAAAATCTCTGGAAATTTAAGAGAAAAATAAATGTTTGGCTGATGACAAAATGAGAGAAAAAGGATGTTACGTCTAAATGGATTTTAGACGATTAAATCTCTTTTAACAAAAATTCCTTTTTAATTCCTTTTTAATAAACACCTTTTTAAAATGATCAATTTAAGGATAAATACCCATTAAATATATATTAGCTCCCTAAAGATTCTAAGTTTTGGCTCTCTTTCAAAACAGTCCTGAAAAACAGATTTTACATTTTTTTACAAAATAGTCACTAAACTTAAATCTCGATCTTCCAAAAGCAATTATCCCAAATTGACTTTACCAAACCTTTCTACACATTTTTAGAAGATTTTAGGAATTTTTATCATAATTTTATCATATCTCGAACTACGTTTTCTCTGAACCGTTCCCGAAACTCGGATCTCTAGTTTATGTTGACAAGTTTTTGTTTCACAAATCTTGAAGAACTTGAAGAAAATTCTTTGAAAAATATGAGAAACCAAAGAGAGAGTGTTTGGGAGAAAAGAAATATGGAGAAATGGTTGAGAAAATGGACTTTTCTGAAATGAGAGTTAGCTACGTCAAAAACTTCTCATTTTACTATTTTAGCAATTTAATTAAATAAAAATCCTTTTTTTATTAAATCATCTAAAAATCATTTAAAACACATGTCAATTTAAGAAAAGGTTTAATTGTACAAAAGCTCCCTAGATATTCTAAGATTTTGACTCCTCTTTTGAAATTATAAATTTTCCACAGTTTTAAAACTTTACATTTTGGCCACTACCCAAAATGTACCACTTCCAAAACTCTTTTTGTAAAATTGATTTGACCAACCTCTTAAACTCGATTTTAGAGGATTTGAGCAATTTTGTCATATTTTTATCCTTTTCTGATCCTTGATTTCCCTAAACCACCTAATACGATTCGAACCGTTTCCGACCAGTCCGACCCGATGTCCATAACATCTAGGCCCAAAATCAGGGTGTTACAATTCTCCCCCACTTAAGAAATTGCGTCCCCAAAATTTTACTTGAAGGAAAAAGGTGCGGAAACTGCCTCAGCATGTCCGCCTTGCTTTCCCACGTGGCCTCCTCAACTCCTCGGTGTCGCCACAACAACTTCACAAGTTATATCGTCCTGCCATGAAGAACTTTGCGGCTCGACTCAAGGATCCTCATCGGTTCCTCATCATAAGACAACTTTGGATTTAGCTCTATCTCCTCAACATGCATCACATGCGAAGGATCCGATCTATACCTCCACAACATCGAAACATGAAACACATCATGAATCCTCTCCAACTCGGGAGGCAACCTCAACCGATATGCCATAGGACCAATACGCTCCACAACCTCATATGGTTCAATAAACCTCGGGCTAAGCTTACCCTTACGCCCAAATCTCATCACCTTCTTCCAAGGTGATACTTTCAAGAACACATGTTCGCCAACATCGAACTCAATCTCCTTGCGCTTTAGATCCTCCTAAGACTTTTGCCGATCCGATGCTGCCCTTAAGCGTTCGCAAATGAGCTTCACCTTCTCGGTGGTTCCTTTCAACATAGTCAACATCGAAATCAACTTTTGCTCAGCTTCTTCCTAACAAAGAGGGGTTCTACACCTTCTACCATACAAAGCCTCGTATGGAGCCATTTGAATACTTTCCTGGTAACTATTGTTGTAAGAAAACTCAACCAACGGCAAGTGCTTCTCCCAAGAACCCTAAAAATCAATAACGCAACATCTCAACGTGTCCTCAAGCACCTAGAGAATATGTTCTAACTGTCCATCCGTCTAAGGATGATAAGAAGTACTGAAATCCAACCGTGTACCCAACGCTTGATGCAAACATTCCCAAAACCTTGATGTGAACCTCGGATCTCTATTCGATACTATAGACTTCGGCACACCGTGCAACCATACAATCTCAGCAATATACAGCTCTGTCAGCTTATCTAAGGTATACGCAGTATGCACTGGCAAGAAATGTGCACACTTTGTAAGGCAATCTACAATCACCATACATGTAATGCCTCCAAATTTTCAAGGCAAACACAACAGCTGCGAGCTTAAGATCATGAGTAGGGTAGTTGCATTCATGCACCTTCAACTGCCGGATGCATACGCCACTACCTTACCCTCTTACATCAACACACAACCCAAACCAACATAAGATGCATCACTATAGACCACAAACTCCTTACCAGACTCAGGTTGAATCAGGACAAGAACTTGCGTCAAAGCTTCCTTCAGCTTCTCAAAAGCTTGTTGCCTCGCATCTGTCCGCTCAAAGCGAACATTCTTTTGCAACAACTTAGTCAACGGTGCAGCAATCTTTGTGAAACCCTCGACAAATACCTTATGTGGATTAACACGAATACCCTCGACTGATGCAACATTTCCAAGGAAGACTACCTCCCTAATCCAGAACTCACACTTGTTCAGCATATTATAAAGTTGGTTTTCCAACAACACTTGCAACATTATCCTTAGGTGTCTATCATGATCCTCCTCGATACGAGAGTACACAAGGATGTCATCGATGAACACCACCACAAACTGATCCAAGAACTCATGGAATACACGATTCATCATATCCATGAAAGAAGCATGTGTGTTGGTTGAACCAAAAGGCATCACTAGGAACTCATAATGCATGTAACTTGTCTGAAAAGCTATCTTAAGTATGTCCACATCCTTCACCTTCAACTGGTAATACCTCGACCTCAAGTCAATCTTAGAAAACGTCGAAGCTCCTCGAAACTGATCAAAGAGATCATCAATCCTTGGCAAGGGATACTTGTTCTTGATCGTCAACTTGTTCAGTTTTCGATAATCTATACACATTTGCATTGTCCCGTCTTTCTTCTTTACAAACAACGCCGGCGCACCCGAAGGTGAAACACTCAGCTGGATGAACTCTCGATCAAGCAACTCATGGAGTTGTGTCTTCAACTCTTTCAGCTCTTTAGGTGCCATTCGATAAGGAGGAATGGACATCGGAGTCATATTCCCAAACAACTCGATACCAAACTCAATTTACATGTTTGGCGGCAACCCAGACAATTCTTTCGGAAAGACAACCAGAAAATCGCAAACGGTTTTGATGTTCTGCACACATACATCCTTTGTACCATGATTCATCACATATAACAGATAAGCATCACAACCCATCCTTACCATACGACTTGCTTCCAAAGTCGAAAAAACACTAGACAAGAATTTCACATTCTCGCCTACTATCACCACCTCATAATCATCAGCAAGCTTTAAGGTTACTCGCTTAACATCAAAGTCAACCACTACTCTATGCTCAAAAACCAACTCATACCAAGAATCATATCAAATCAATAAAAGGGTAATTCCATCAAATCCACAAGAAAGACATGACCCTAAACTGATAAGGGACACCTCCTATACAACCTTCTCGTGACTACAGTCTCACCAAAAGAACTAGTCACTTGCATTCCTACTTCAAGAACCTCAACGGGTATATCAAGCCAATATGCATGCTCACTCAAAATATAAGAATGCGTGGATCCACAATCAATCAAAGCTAACAATGACAAAGACTATAGAAAAAATGCACTTGTGATAACATCGGTGTCATTCCGCTCCTCGCGCTGAGCATAGACCCTCGCAGGACCGCCTCCCTCAGGTTGAACGGCTACCGCATGAGCGTTACCACGCTGACCCTCATCTCTCTGCTGAAAATTGCCTCAGCCGTGCCCACGGCCTCTCTAAGGTGCAGCCACAGCAGGTGCACGTCTCTGGCCTCCACCGGCCAACAGAGGACAGTCACGCCTCATGTGATCTGCTAAACCACAGTTCCATCAAGAATTCCATGTCACCACAATAGAAGCATGTGCCTCTCTAGCCGCATGTGGACAATCTTGTTGCCCTGCTCTGAAGCATCAAAATACCCATCCAAAAAACTAAAATCTCATTTGATTGATCTCTAGACTCAGTCCAACCATCAACTAACACATCCAACACATTTTAACCATAAATCAACATCCAAAAACAACCTAAAACCATCCTTATACCTCCATCAACTCAGATCTCACACAATACCCCAAAAACTCAACCAAAAACACTTTTAAAAACAAAGATCTAAAGGATTTCGGGATTAGAATGATCAAGATTCTATTTCAACATCATAAACCTTCCAAAACTTGATTAGAAACCATCTCAAATAAATCAACTTAAAACAACTCCGAAAATCACATTAAATTATCTATTTTATCAAGATTTCACCATTTTACAAAAACCACAATAAAACTTCAATCAAAAACATAAATCAAAAGTCAAATGTCTTTGGAATTTCATTAAAGAACCTTGATTAGAGGTTTAGCAAGAAAATTACCACCAATCTTTGCTTCTCTTCTAGTTTGGCAAGTTTTGCTTTCAAGAATCTTGAAGAGATTTGAGGGAAAACACAAGAGAGAAGTTGAAAATCAAGAAAGAAAATGAAAGTGAAAGAATTATGGAAAATAAGAGAAAATATAGAGTGTTTGGATAAAGTGAAATGTAGAAAATAAAAATGAGCGTCAAATTTGTTTAACCAAAATAACCACCATTTTATTAAATTAACAAAACCTCCTTTTAATATTTAACTATCCATTTAAAACACATTCCAAATTAGAGAAAATGCTTAATTGCCATTAAGTTCCCTAAAGATTCTAAGAATTTGACTCTTTTTTAATAACACTCTTTTTCCACAGTTTTAAAACTTTACATTTTGCTCACTGTCCAAAATGTACACTTCCCAAAACTCATTTTGCAAAATTGATTTAACAAACCTCATAAATATAATTTTAGAGGATTTGAGAAATTTTTAACACATTTTTATCCTACCCTGAACCTTGATTTCCCTGAACCACCTTTAACATCTCAATCTGCCGACCTTCGGTTCCACTAGCTTGACCCTACTCTCAAAACACCTAGGCGAAAAAACTGGGGCGTTATAATAGAATGAGATGAAATTTTCCAGATCTCAAACTAAAATATGGAAGTTGATAATGAATAAAAGAAATGGAAGAAGAGATGATGGTAGATGGAGAATTAAATCGAAGAAAGTAGAATGAAAGAAGGGTGACTTTCAAAGGTAAGATGAACCTTAAGTATTAGAGACTTAAGACCCGAATCTTGTGACAGTTATCTGTTCGGTTGGGGTGGACTTGGACCCTCAAGATAGCAATCTAGGAACCACAAGTATCAATGGATGGAATCGAAAACACTAAAGTGAACAATGCTTCCTTGAAAGTGATATGTTCACAAAGAACATAGTGAAGAAAAAACCTCACAAATGAAATTTAATTTCAATAATTCAAGAATAAGACAAAAGTGTTGGATTAAAATCCGCAATTGTGGGCACGTATGTAAAATGTATGATGCTATTATAAAGTATGACATAAAATTAAGTGACCAATTATGTTAGGAGTGTCATGGGTATTAAAGTGTCATGGAAATAAAAGTGTAGATACCATAAGATATATTTATAATTCAATGAGGGACATAGTTATAAATATTTAATAGTTGATTTAATAATCAACTATATAAAGAGGTAGTGGTACCCAAGAAATAGGTTAACTTGTATTACTCTTGTCCCCATCAGAGAGTTTTTACGGCAAGGGCTAATCTATCTTCTTGGAAGATCAATACCAAAGATTTGGAATTTTAACATGAAGAGTGAAGGTTTTCAATCTATCAATTAATTCGGATACGCTTCCGCATTCAGTTTATTTAGTTTATTGTTCTTGATGATTTGACATGATAGATCCTGAAATAAATTTCATATTGATTTATGACTTGGTTCTAACAAGTGGCATCATAGACTGGTTATGTCGAATCATTAAGAATCTATTATGTATTTATTTTGGATGATTTGTTTTAAAATCTCTTTAGATCGAAATCCTAAGTTCAGCGAGTAAAACCTTCTGCTTCAGTATATCTATTGTGTGATGGAGACTACATTTTTTTTAGTTTTCGCATGAATTTGGGTTTAATATTCCACATATTCTGAAGAAAAAAAATCGATGTTATTAATTGACAAACTAGATCTTAAGTTTTGTCGTTGGTTCATCTTTATTGGACGATTGAAATTAAGTTTCAATTGGGAACATCATGAAGTTTGATTTCTGTTGAATTTACGGTAAACCTAATCTCATTTTTTTAATTGGTTAAATTTGATTTTTCATAATTATGAATATGCGTGCCCTAAATCAAGTTTTTCTAGGAATTTATTAGTTACAGTAAATACTTTTGATTTTGATATTAGGATTAAAGATTAAGTTTTAAAATTCAGATTTAGTTTTATAAAAATTAATTTAGGGTTATTGTGAAACTTTAAGCTGCCTGTGTTTGCTGTACAATCCTTGGGGGCTATTATATTCGTTGACAAATAATTCATTTTTGGTACTTTCGAATTCAATTGACGATGACAATTGAATTCCTTTTCTGCGAGATCGTGATTTATAGATCTATTAAAATTATCATGGCCCTTCATCGATATATGTTTATGGTTTTAATTGATGACTGATATGTTTGTTTTGGATTTAATAGTAAATATATTCGATTCAATTTGATCAAAATTATAGTTTTGATAGTCGGTAAAGAAAAATAAAGTTTGATTTAGGATTTGTCATGATAAAGTTATTGTGGCAGAGAAATTCTATAATCAGGTTAGTTCTCGAATTTTTATGTTCAAGTTATCTTTAATAATTCATGCTTGAATTGTTCAACCACATTTGTTTTTGATCTTCGGAAAACATATATCAATATTAAAGCTTTATGTGATCATTATATGAATTTAATTCATTAATATGATACTTTTGTTTTGGCTTTCTGATTAAATATGATTATCGAAGTCATTTTTGTGATTTATGAAATTAAAGTTTAAATGTATTTAGTTTAATGATTTATAAATATTACCTTTAAGTTTATAGTGTAAATTTTGCTAAATATATATTTAAAGAATTTTTTTAGAGAATGAGTCAAGGAATTATGTTTTTTGATTTCTAATAGCCCCATTCAGACAACCTTATTTGAGGTTATTTCGGAAAACTAAGTGTTATCAGAAATTTCAGTTTTGACTGTTACAAAATTTTAAATTTGAATATCGGTATATTTATATTATATATTTTGAGATAAATTAATTGAAGCATTAAGTCACCAAAGTGACCTCTATTGTGGAAATTATTTTATTTTGAAATATAAAAGGTTTTGTGCATGTAAGTTTGATTATGTTAGTATTAATCGGCCCAAAGGAAGGTTAATAATTAACATTATTACATGTGCAACTGTTGTAATAAACATGTGATATTTATTCGGTTTTATATGTGAGCAACAAATAAGCCCAAAGGAAGATTTTTTGTTTGACAAGTTCTTATTATCAATGTTTGATTAATGTACCAGGATATCACTTGCAAGTTAATGTTTTTTCCAAAGATGAAACATTAATGAAAGAAATTTCAAGGAATAGAAGAGACACTTACATATAGTATTTGGTTGTATGAGCATAGACTTTGCACTAAGAAAAGAACATCTTGCACCTCTCCATGTGGTAAGCACCTATAAAAGGTATTTTGAGAGGTGAGATCGTTCGAATCGCATGAGTCTAATGACCATAAAGTACAACATTCTAGATGCCTTTAGGAGTACAAATTTAATGAAACTACTCAAACTAAGGCTTTCCTTGACGAAATTAAGAAATGTTTTACCCAAAACATTAAGCTTAAGATGACATCACTTATACCTTTTTTTGATGTCTATGAAGTATAAGGGTAAAGGAAATGTGAGAGAGTAGATTATAAAAATTCTTAATAATGCTTCAAAATCTAAGGCACATAAGATCAAACTCTCTAACAATTTTTTATTCTTATGATTTTGGTACCGCTTCCTATATAGTTTAACCAATTCAAACTCGGTTACAACTGTCAAAAGGAGAAATACACTCTAATTAGGTTCATTTGTCATTGTGTTCAAGAGGAAGAAAAGTTGAAGCATTATAAGTGTAAAAATACATATTTTGTTAGTGCTCATTTAATTAGTGTCTCTAAGAATAAGGGCAATAAAAGAAAATATTAGAATAAAGTTGCTAAGGGTCCTACCCAAAAGAAACGACAATAACTTACAAAGTGTTTGATTCTTTTGTATAAGTTAGGAAACATGTAAAGAAATTAAACTTCAAAAGCGAGCAACTATTTCGGTTATTTTTTAATGATCCATGGGTTTGAATTTTATGATCCCACTATTAAGAATTACATTAAGGAGAGATTTATAACCCTTTTTTAGGATGTTGAGTTTGGAAGGAGAAATAAGGTTAGATGCATTGTTATTGAGGAGGAATTGAATTAGAATTTGATTCATACTATCGCTTTTGATGATGTTTAGGTTTTCACACCTATCATTAATCAAGAAGTGAATCAAGTACCTCATCAAAATAATGTTGAACAAACTCAATAACCTTAAAAAAACAAGTGTCATTAAAGAGGTCCACGAGAGTAAGATGAAATACTATTCCATATTATTATATTGTATTTCTTCAAGAAAATAAGGTAACAATGGAATGATAGAAAATATTCAATCATTTTTTTATTAGGATATAAAAGTTCTAACTCTCAAAAGTGGATTGATGTCATTCAAGAATAGTATAATTTTATGCAAGAAAATAAAGTTTAGGAACTTGTCTCATTACCTTAAGGTGCAAACCAATTGGTTGTAAATGGATATTTAAAATCAAGAGAGATGGAAATGATAATGTGGATAAGTATAAGGCATGTCTTGTATTTAAAGGACGCACTTTAAAAGAATACATTAATTTTGTAGAGACTTTCTCTCCAATTTCATTGAAAGACTCTTCTAGGATAATCATGACGCTTGTTGCTTATTTTAATCTTGAGCTACATAAGATGAATGTTAACCTTGTATTTTTCAATGGCGACATTGAAGAAATTAATTATATGGTACAATCATTGATTTATGTCTAATGGTACAAAATCAATGACATGTAATTAAAGAAATTCATCGATGAGCTTAAGTAGGACTCTCATTAATGAAATTATAAATTTCATATGGATTATCTCATTCGGTTTTGAGAAAAATTTAGTTGAAAATTGTATATACTACAAGTTCAGTGGGAGTAAAACCAAGTGATTCTCAGATTGCTAAAGAAGACAAATATTGTCTTACTCAATGCCCTAAAAGTAACCTTGAAATTTTTAAACAAAAAATATAAATGATTTCATATGCATGAGCTATTGAGAATCTAATTAATGTTCAAGTATGTATGTGTTTGGATATTGCGTACAGATATTTAAGAAAATCTAGTACAAACTATTGGATGACAACCAATAGGGTTATGAGATGTCTTCAGAGAACAAAAATTACATGCTCACATGTCGGAGTTCTGGTAAGTTAGAGATCATCAGGTTTACAAACTTCGATTCTAATAGAATATTGATGCAAAAGAATTTTGTCACTTGAGCTGCAAATTGTAGATTGAATAGAAAGACCACTTCAGTTATTTTGTGACAATAAATATGCATTCATTTATTCTATAAACAATAGGAACACTTCAAATTTGAAGCACATAAATATTAATTTCCTAGTTGTTAAAGGAAATTCAGAGTGGTTGGGTGTCTATAGAGCATGTTGGTACAAACTCCATAACTGCGTGCATATTAAGAAACTGTCACCTTAGGTCTTTCATGAGCACGCTACTCATGTGGGTGTAATGTTATTTAAGGGTATTCGGTTTTAGTGGGAGTTTGTAATTTTGAAAAATGCTCATTCGTTTTAGACATAATTTCGGGTACTTCAGTATAAGGATATTTTAAGATTTTTTTCTGTAGAAATAAATTTCTTTTGGTTTATGCACACTCTGAATTCAGTAAAGTTGATCTCACTAAAGTTTAGGAGGACCAGTTGGAAATAGACATGTTCAGTTCACATTTCATTTAATTTTCCATGTTACACATCCATGATTGATCTATGTCATTTGATTATGTTTTTATACATGACCATTGATGGGTCCAATCATGATTGATATGACGAAGACCGCTTTGAACATATATGGATATAGTTGATGGACGAGATTGTTATAGAATACCTATTATATAATAGAAAATATTTGAGCTCATAAGGTTGTACATTTATCATGAAACATATGTTGCCCAAGTGAGAGATTGTTGAATTAAAATCTGCAATTGTGGGCACCTATGTAAAATTTATGATGCTATTATAAAGTATGACACAAAATTAAGTGACCAACTATGTTAGGCATGTCATGGAAATAAAACTGTAGATACCATAAGATATATTTATAATTCAATGAGGGGCAGAGTTATAAATATTTAATAGTTGATTTAATAATCTACTATATAAAGAGGTAGTGGTCCCAAAGAAATAGGTTAACTTGTATTACTCTTGTCCCTGTCAGAGAGTTTTTACGGCAAGGGCTAACCTATCTTCTTGGAAGATCAATACCAAAGATTTGGGATTTCAACATGAAGAATGAAGGTTTTCAATCTATCTATTAATTTAGGTACGCTTCCGCGTTCAGTTTATTTAGTTTATTGTTCTTGATGATTTGACATGATAGATCCTGAATTAAATTTCATATTGATTTATGATTTGGTTTTAACAAAAAGATGCTTTTCTATTGAAGTTACAAGGCTATTTATTATGCTAGAATGCTCCTTTGGCCGAAAAGAAATGAAATTATTCAGCCATGAAGGATTCCAATTTGAAAATGAATCAATGGCCCTTGAATGGTTGTATTGGTTCTGCTAGAATGAAGAGTCTCCTTAGGCTGTTGCATAGTTGCTTCATAATTGGGCTTGAATTCTTGCTTATTTTATAATTATACCATATGATATATTTATATTGTTGATCAATTTCATGTTGCTTGCATTAATTTGAACGTTAGAGTCCAAAGAACACAATGTTTCACTTTGAAAATTTTGCTTTCTTCCTTGTTGTAGACGAATCCAAGTAGGCTTCTTCTATGATTTTATTCTACGTGCATGGCTAGTTTTTTGTCCATCCAAAAGCTTGGTTCTCATCTTCATATATCCATCTCTCGTATGAATTTTTGTCCAGGAAATATAATAAACAATGGTAAGTGAAATTTGCTTCATAGTATATGTAGTTAATCATGAATTGAACTAAGAAATATAACTTAAAATAATGAAAATTAGTTAAGTTAAAATTTTGAACTCATATGTTAAATTCTATCATCATAAAACTAATATTAAAGTAAGGTGATGAAGGAACTACCTGAATTAAAGGTCAATTGATCTTTGTAAAAATCCTTCATTAAGGTGGTGAAAAGTCCTTGAATCGGATCACATCAGTCCCCCAAACTTTTAAATATTCTAATTTCATCCTTAAAATATCAGTATACGCTAATCATATCTAGTGTTTATAAATTCGTTATAAAAACTATTCATTGTCTTGTAAACATTGATGCATATTATGCAATAATATGATGTCATGTACTCGATAATTTGAGGATTATTTTCATATGCTCAAAGTTTGGGGACTAATTTAGAATGAGAGTCATAATTTTGGGATAAATTTGGAATCTTCAAAAGTTTGGGGATAAATTTATAATGGAGTCATAGTTTGATGTTAGAATTAGAACATCTAAAAGTTTAAGGACCAATTTTCAATGAGAGTCATAATTTGGGGGACATGTGGCACAATTAACTTTATTTAAAATAAGGGTTAACTATTGGGATAGTCACTTTTGTTTTCCCCCAGTACAAAGTTGGTCACAGATTTTGAAAAACGACCAGTAAGGTCACTTACATTTTCAGGGCGTAAACTTTTGGCCACTTAGATGTTTGGTGTCGTTAACCTTTGACGACTTGCTAACCTGGAAGTGAAAAAAATAAGCGTAAACTACAACAAAGACCTCTAACGTTTATCCCATGTATATTTTTGGTTCTCAATTTTAAAAAATAAACATTATGGTCACTTCTAAAAAGGTTTCTTTCTAATTTCACCCTTGAACTTTTCAAAAATTCATTTTTCAACCCTAAAACTTTGCAATCAATTAGTACAACACTATTATAAAGGCTTAAATGAGAAATAGGTGCCCAAAGTATACCATTTTTTGAATTTTAGGTGCCCAAAGTATTTTTTGCGTAAAAATTGTAAAACTGAAATTGATTTTGATATAACACATAAACTTAAGGACCAATTTGTAAAACAATAAATTTTTAAGTACTCTTTAAAGTCTCACAATTGACAAGTATTTTTGAACAAAATTATATTTAAAGACTGGCTCTCAAACATATATAATTCCCTAAGTCTTTTTCTATGATTTTCAAGCCTAAGTATGCAAAAACGCCCAGGCGTATCGATACCCTATTTTGTCACTGGAATTTTATTGAACATACCGTACCGATACGCCCTGAAACCGTATCGATACGATATGCATCTGGGCAACTGTTTTCATGAAACCGTACCGATACGCCATAGACGTATCGATACGATGTTCATCTGGGAAAATGTTTTTCATGAAACCGTACCGATACGCCTAGCAACCGTATCGATACGCTAAGCATATCTTTGAAAAATCTGGGCATTTGATTATTTGACCGTTACTTGTCAGTTGGTTGGTTTCCCAATTTTCAAAAGGTAGTTATACCGTACCGATACGCCTGGTATGTGTATCGATACACTTTTTATACAAACATAGCTTGGGATTCCAGTAACTTTGGACAGTATCGATACTGACCTCCGTATCGATACGCCCCTTAAAACCGTACCGGTACTTCTTCTATGCGTATCGATACACCCTGTTTTCAGGCACGGCGGCTCTTTCCTCTTTGATGCAGGTATCGATACGCCCTTCCCGAGTACTGATACGGTAGGCTGCAGAGCTGCATTTAATGCGGGAAAAATGTCCACAACGGCTCTATTGATGATCCCAACCACTCAAACGGCTAGAAATCAATGCAAGGGTATAAAACAAGCTTCATTTGACCAAGCAACAACTATTGAACATTCAAGCATCATCAAAGAAAAAATTCCAAACCCTTGAGTTATTCAAAGTCATATTCTTGTACCCAACTCTTTGTCTTTCAATTTGTCAAATTGTATTGTGAGTTTGGGGTTGTTCAAATTGTAATTGGGTAGACAAATATCCTTTGAGAGGAAACATTTGAGTTTACCAAAATTCTTCTTTGTATTTGAGTGGATTAAGCTTTGGGTAGAAAGCTTAATCGAAATTGTAAGGTTTCCTCCTCATCCAAGAAAAGGGGACGAATTCAATTAGTGAATTGTTTGAAAATCCTTAGTGGGAGCTAAGGTAGTGGATGTAGAGTTCATTTGGAGAACTTGAACCACTATAACCCCTTGTGTAACTTTTATTTTCAATCTTTCTCTTCACCAAAATTTTAATTGCCAATTCACCCCTTCTTGGCCATTTGCAAGTGTTCGATCAACTCAACAATTGGTATCAGAGCTACACTCATTGGAAGAATTACAACCCTCTTGAGTCGATTCTTGGAGAGTTTGATCAACAACAAGTCAAGCAATGGCATCCACCTCCAACTATGAGTCCCAATCCACCACCAAGCCACCATTCTTCAATGGGGATAACTATCCTTATTGGAAGAATAGGATGAGGCTCTTCATCAAGTCTACCGACTATATGGTGTGTGATGTAGTTGAAGAAGGTCCATACATTCCCATGAGGAGAGATGGAGAAAGGCTCATCCCAAAGAGCAAAGCCGAAATGACCAATGATGAAAGAAGAAGGATGCAAGTGAATGACAAAGCTCTTCATGTCATATTTTGTGCACTTGGTCCGGATATCTACTCCAAGGTGTCTTCAATCGAAAATGCCAAGGAGGTTTGGGACACCCTCGAGACAACATACGAGGGAACTAGTGATGTCAAGGAGACAAATATTGGGCTACTCAATCTAAGCTATGAGAACTTCAAGATGGATCCCGAAGAAAGTTTCTCCAAGATGTTTGATCGGTTCTTGGTCATTGTCAACGGTTTGAAGGGTTTCGGTGAAATCATTCCCGAAGACAAGCTAGTGAGAAAGTTGTTGTATTCTCTTCTGGAATCATGGGATGGCAAGAGAACGGCCATTATTGAAGCTAGAGATTTGAAGACTCTCAAGCTAGATGCTCTTGTTGGATCTCTACTCACACATGAGATTATGAGGAAAGGAAGAGAACAAGAGAAGAAGATAGTGGAGAAGAAGGAAGTTGAGAAGAAGAAAGTTGGAATCGCACTAAAAGCTTCACAACAAGAAAGCGATTCTAGTGAGGATGAAGATGAGGAGATGGCTATGTTGGCCAAACGCTTTACTCGGTTTATGAAGTCAAATCGTGGAAGAAAATTCATTAGAAAGGGAGACTTCAAGAGTAAAAGAAAGGAAGAGGAGAAGGACCAAATTACTTGCTATGAATGCAAGAAACCGGGACACATTCGTTCCGAGTGTCCTCAAGTGAAAAAGAAAAGCTTTGGCAAGAAGAACAAGCTCAAAGCACAAATTGCTACTTGGAGTGACGATGAGTCCTCCGAGGAAGAGGAGGAAGTGGCCAACCTATGTCTCATGGCCATCGATGATGAACCTAAGGTAAACTCTAACTCATCCAATTTCGATTTTTCTATTGAGGAACTTCAAGATGCTTATGATGAATTGCAAAAAGTGTATGATGAGTTAGTAGGAAAATACAAAGAGTCCATTTTGAAAAACAAGAAAACAATTTCTGATTTAAAAATTCAAAATGAGACATTTTCAAAAACTAACTCCGAATTGGAAAAGAAGGTTTTGTTTTTAGTTAATCTTTCAAATGATCTTAAAACTAAAAATCTTGAACTTGAAAAACTTCTTTCCGATTTTCAAGATTATCACACAAAGGAAGTGGATAATCTTAAAACATCTATTGCTATTGGGAAAAATAATTTTGAAAAAGGAAATCATTCTAAATCCCAATATGTAAAAAGAAAACATTTTGTACCTAAACAAAGAAATTTTTATAAGCAAGCTAGAAGTCATAGAGTTAGGAGTGTTTGGGTTCCTAAAGAACTCATTATTTCTAATGATTTTAATGTTATTGCTTCTTGGATTCGTAAGGGAACCAAATTGTTGAAGGCTAACACTCATGGACCCAAAATGATTTGGGTACCAAAAACCAAGGCCTAATTTCTTTGTTTGTAGGGGGAGCATTGCTACAAGGCTAAAGCTTCAAGCAAAAATTCTTGGTACCTTGATAGTGGATGCTCAAGACACATGACCGGTGACAAGAGTAGATTTGTGGAACTAAAGCCTAAGAGTGGTGGAGTAGTAACTTTCGGTGACAACTCCAAAGGCCACATTGAAGGAATAGGCCCCATTGGTAATCACTCTTCTATTTTCATTGAAAATGTTTTGTATGTCAACGGTCTTAAACATAATTTGTTGAGCATTAGTCAATTATGTGATAGGGGTTTTAATGTTTTACTTGATAAAAGTGGTTGCAAAATTGTAAACATTAAAACAAATCAAATAATGCTCATAGGACATAGAATAGGCAATATTTACATGGTGCATTTAGATGACATCCATTCATCCCACACATGCTTAGTTGCACATGATGAACATGACTCATGGCTTTGGCATAGAAAATTAGGACATGCTAGCATGAGTGTCTTAGAGAAATTAATTTCCCTTAATCTAGTTAGAGGTTTACCCAAACTTAAATTTTCAAATGATAAAATTTGTGATGCATGTTCAAAGGGTAAACAACATAGAAGCTCTTTTAAATCCATAAATGATGTCTCTACTAGTAGATGTTTACAATTGATTCATATGGATCTCTTTGGGCCAATTAGAACAATGAGCTTGGGTGGAAAATCATATGCTTTTGTACTTGTAGATGACTACTCTAGATATACTTGGGTTCTATTCTTAAGTACAAAGGATGAGGCTTTAGAAAAATTTATCACATTTTCAAAAATAACTCAAAATGATCTTGAACTTAAAATTTCTCACATTAGAAGTGATCATGGAACCGAATTTCAAAATCTAGGTTTCGATGAGTTTTTAAATGAAAATGGGATTAGCCACAATTTTTCCGCACCTCGCACTCCTCAACAAAATGGGGTAGTTGAGAGGAAAAATCGAACTTTAGAAGAAATGGCTAGAACCATGCTTTGTGAAAATAATTTACCTAAATATTTTTGGGCGGAAGCCACAAATACCGCTTGCTATATCATAAATCGAGTAATGATTAGGCCAATTTTGAAGAAAACACCTGATGAGATTTTAAAATCTAAGAAGCCTAACATTAGCTATTTTCACCCTTTTGGTTGCAAGTGTTTTGTTTTAATAATGGTAAAGAAAACTTAGGTAAATTTGATGCTAAAAGTGATGAAGCTATTTTCTTAGGGTATTCTTTAAATTCTAAAGCCTATCGTGTATTTAATAAAAGAACTCTAGTTGTTGAAGAGTCAATACATGTTGTTTTCGATGATAACCTCCTTCCGAGGAAGGAATCTTGTGATGATGATGATGTAGGAATCATTGATGCCATTGATGGAGGACAAACGTCAAAGGTGGATGAGATTCCAACCAAAGAAGAGGATTCACAAGATCCACCTCTTGAAGCCTTGAAAGACTTGGCTCTTGAGGAAAAGGAGGTGTCTTACCCAAGGGAGTTAAACTATGTCAAAGGTGGTGAAATCTTGGGTGATCCATCCAAGGGGGTAACTACTAGATCATCTCTCAAATTAATGAATCATGTTGCATTTCTTTCATGCATTGAGCCTAAAAATATTAAAGAAGCTTTAAAAGATGATTTTTGGATTTTGGCCATGCAAGAGGAATTAAATCAATTTGAGAGAAGTAGAGTTTGGACATTAGTTGAAAGGCCTAATAATCAATCTACTATAGGTACAAAATGGGTTTTTAGGAACAAATTAGATGAAGGTGGTAATATAGTGAGAAACAAGGCTAGGCTTGTTGCTCAAGGCTATACACAAGAAGAGGGAATTGATTTTGATGAGACTTATGCACCTGTAGCTAGGATGGAAGCTATTAGGATGTTACTTGCATTTGCATGTTATCATGATTTCAAGCTTTTTCAAATGGATGTGAAAAGTGCCTTTTTAAATGGTTTTATAAATGAAGAGGTGTATGTTGAACAACCATCGGGTTTTGAGGATTCAAAATTTCCAAACCATGGGTTTAAACTTACAAAAGCTCTCTATGGTTTAAAACAAGCTCCTAGAGCTTGGTATGAGAGACTTTCAAATTTATTAATTGAAAAGGGTTTTGAAAAAGGAAAGCTGGATACAACACTCTTCATAAAAAGATATAACAATGACATCTTAGTAGTTCAAATTTATGTTGATGATATTATTTTTGGTTCTACTAATGAGTGTTATTGTAAGGATTTTTCTAAGCTAATGCAAGGTGAGTTCGAGATGAGCATGATGGGGGAGATCTCATTCTTTTTGGGACTCCAAATCAAGCAAAGGAAGGATGACACCTTCATAAATCAAGCTAAGTACGTGAATGATATGCTCAAGAAGTTTGGCTTGGAGAATGCAAAACCTCAAGCCACTCCTATGAGTTCTTCCATAAAGCTTGACAAAGATGAAGAAGGTAAGTGTGTTGATTCTAAGCTTTATAGATCCATGATAGGTTCTTTGCTTTACCTTACCGCAAGTAGACCGGATATTATGTTTAGTGTTTGCTTGTGTGCTAGGTTTCAAGCTAGTCCTAGAGAATCACACTTAGTTGCCATTAAGAGAATTTTTAGATACCTTAGAGACACACCTACTTTAGGCCTTTGGTATCCTAAGGATTCTACTTTTAGCCTTCATGCTTTTTCGGATGCGGATTATGGGGGGTGTAAGATAGATAGGAAAAGTACTTCCGGGACATGCCAATTCTTAGGTAGTATGCTCGTATCTTGGTTCTCTAAGAAACAAAATAGTGTAGCCTTATCTACCACCGAAGCGGAGTACATATCCTTAGGGAGTTGTTGTGCTCAAGTCCTTTGGATGAAGCAACAACTCTTAGATTATGGTGTTAAAATAGAAACCATACCCCTTAGGTGTGACAACACTAGTGCCATTTGTCTCACTAAGAATCCCATCCAACACTCTAGAACTAAACACATAGAAATTAGACCTCATTTCATTAGAGATCATGTTTTGAAAAATGATGTTGTTATAGAGTTTGTTGACACCTTGAACCAATTAGCGGATATATTTACAAAACCTTTAGACAAAGAGCGCTTTTGGACCCTTAGGAGAGAGTTAGGTTTAACTAGCCTTTCTTGACACTTTTTTTGGTCCCAAAATGTCAAAATTTACTTGAAATGGTTTGTGATTCATGCTTGTGTTAATTTTGTTCTTTTTGCTTCTATGCATGTTGCTAGGGGGAGTATATACTAAGTTTAGCCATTAAAACTTGTTCATATGACATGTACATGCATTTAGGGACGTTTCAAATTGGATTTTTGCACTTAAATCTGTCAAACTGCAGAAACTGGTAATGGTGTATCGATACGGCTTAGGCGTATCGATACGGGTTGATTTCTGGGAATTTTTGCAGATGAACAAGTATCGATACGACCCCTCGTATCGATACGGTACAAGTCAAGGGAAATAGTCAAAGCCAAACGTACCGATACGGACCCACGTATCGATACGGTAGTAAAGACGAATATAAAATTAGGGTTAATGGGTATCGATACGCGTGTATAGCGTATCGATACGACCTCGACGGAGAGGCTATTTAGGGCTGTATATGTTAAAATTCTTTAAAACACAAAAAAAAAAACCCTTTTTCTCTCCAAAAACCCTAGCCGCAAAACCCTATATAAACCCCCTCAATACTTCAAATTTTACCATCAATCTTCAAAATTTCTTGAGGTTTTTTAATCTACACATCAAGGCAAACCTTGGGCATCAAATCTTGTGCATTCACATCCCCTCTTTCTTCCATTCTAAGATTCAAGGTATAAAACTTCTTTTTTTTCGTTTGCTTTTAAATTGATGTTTCAACTGATTTTTGTACAAATCTTGTTTAATTGTTGTAGGTTTCACCTTCTTCACAAATTTTTTTCAAAAGTTAAATTTTTTTTTGAATATATTTTATATTCGATATTTTTTAAACTGTTTTTTTTTAATTTGTTTTGTGAATATCTCTTTAATTTTAAAATTCTTTTTAACAAATTACCTTGAATTATTAGAATTTATTGGATCAAATAGGATGTTAATTGCATACATAATTGAATCCTTTTTGATGAATTTTCAGGATTATGGCACCGAAAAAGGGTACTAAGCGTCATCGTTCTTCTTCCAATCCTAACGAGAATGTCGAGGGTAATACTACACCTAACCTTCCTTATATCATCCAATTAAGTTTTCCCGAACCTCTTGATAGGGAACGATATAAACTTTTTCTAGGAATGAACCTTAGGGAAGAGCGAGTTGTGTCTATCCCTTTTTTAAATTCTGCTCGTTTCAAGTTTCAATACCTACCTTTGATTAAGCAATGGAAATTCCTAACCTTTTTAAATATTCCTCCTATCCTATATAGGAACCTAGTCATTGTGTTCTTTTCTAATGCCGTATGTATACATGATGAACCTAGGGAGCATGTCATTGCCATTGAATCTTTCAATATGAGCAAACGTTTTCAAATTGATCAAAAAGTTTTATGCAATCTCTTTGGTTTTGAAGATGTTGGTATTGATGATGAACATTCTTTGGGTACGGGTTATTTAGGTCCCGCAAAAGTTCTAAATGCTCATGACCGTATC
Source organism: Hibiscus tridactylites (assembly GCA_958450335.1). Classification (NCBI taxonomy): domain Eukaryota; kingdom Viridiplantae; phylum Streptophyta; class Magnoliopsida; order Malvales; family Malvaceae; genus Hibiscus; species Hibiscus tridactylites. The sequence goes on from OY288289.1 coordinate 28,217,879, forward strand.
CTTCACCTTCTTGTTTCTTGGTTTCTTCGTCCATCGGGTGGGAAATATTCAACTGTTCGTCAAACGGATGATTTTTGGCTTAAGTGTTTTAGAGAAGGTTAACGTCCAAATTTGTGTCAAATCATGTTTGTCGACCTTGTCTTCTTAGTTCAAAACCGTCACACCAAACTAGTCTCATCCTTTTACTACTCCACGGCTTTGAGTTGTCTATTTCATTCCCTTGGCATTGATTGTTCACATGATTTTCCCGAAACCCTTGGCCTACCTATTGATGAACGTTCCCTAGCTCGTTCTGGTTTTACTTATGTTGATAATGAGTGGGTTCGCACTCCTCAAGATCCTCCGCCCGTTGCTCCGGTCGGTTCCTCTCGTGCTTCTTCGAGTTCTCATCGTGCTCCTCTTGATTCCTCCTCCATGGATACTCTCATGACCTTCCTAAATGAGAAGTTCACCGCGATGGATACTCGTTTCACATCCTTAGAGGATCGCGTCCAAGGCATGGACAAGAAGATAGATACCATGGTCGCTCGCCAAAACTCCATGGACATCTCTCTTACCGCCTTCCATGGTGCTTGGATCAATCAAAACCAAAGGAATCAACCCTCTCAAGAAGATGAAGAAGAAGATGACGAGGAAGATCTTGATGACGAAGGGGACGAGTAGATCATGCATCTCATCTTAGGCCATTTAGTCTTTTATTATTGTTATTGCATTTTCGTTTTCAGAACTCGAAGTTTATGCATATTATCTATGTTTTTAGGATTTTAAGAGTTTGGATTATGATGGTTGCTTTGACATTTATGCATTTGAACCTTTATGTTTCTTTTGAAGTTTATGAATTTGAACTCTTTGCTTGCATTTAGTTTAATGAATTCTTGTTGCTTTATATTGCTATTATCCTTGTATTCTATTTTGATCTAACAAAAAGGGGGAGAAGGATCATAGAGTCAAAATATTTTGTTTTGAAAATCTATCTTAAAGTAAGGGGGAGAAAGCTTTTCAAAGTTTCAAAAACTTAAAAATTTATTTATGGTTTTGTTATATCAAAAAGGGGGAGATTGTAAAATCGAAATTGATTTTGATATAACACATAAACTTAAGGACCAATTTGTAAAATAATAAATTTTTAAGTACTCTTTAAAGTCTCACAATTGACAAGTATTTTTGAACAAAATTATATTTAAAGACTGGCTCTCAAACATATATAATTCCCTAAGTCTTTTTCTATGATTTTTCAAGCCTAAGTATGCAAAAACGCCCAGGCGTATCGATACCCTCAGCGTATCGATACCCTATTTTGTCACTGGAATTTTATTGAACATACCGTAGTGATACGCCCTGAAACTGTATCGATACGATATGCATCTGGGCAACTGTTTTCATGAAATCGTACCAATACGCCATAGATGTATCGATACGATGTTCATCTGGGAAAATGTTTTTCATGAAACCGTACCGATACGCCTAGCAACCGTATCGATACACTAAGCATATCTTTGAAAAATCTGGGCATTTGATTATTTGATTGTTACTTGTCAGTTGGTTGGTTTCCCAATTTTCAAAAGGTAGTTATACCGTACCGATACGCCTGGTATGGGTATCGATACACTTTTTATACAAACATAGCTTGGGATTCCAGTAACTTTGGACCGTATCGATACTGACCTCCGTATCGATACGCCCCTTAAAACCGTACCGGTATGCCTTCTATGCGTATCGATACGCCCTGTTTTCAGGCACGGCGGCTCTTTCCTCTTTGATGCAGGTATCGATACGCCCTATCCGAGTACTGATACGGTAGGCTGCAGAGCTGCATTTAATGCGGGAAAAATGTCCACAACGGCTTTATTGATGATCCCAACCACTCAAACAGCTAGAAATCAATGCAAGGGTATAAAAACAAGCTTCATTTGACCAAGCAACAACTATTGAACATTCAAGCATCATCAAAGAAAAAATTCCAAACCCTTGAGCTATTCAAAGTCATATTCTTGTACCCAACTCTTTGTCCTTCAATTTGTCAAATTGTATTGTGAGTTTGGGGTTGTTCAAATTGTAATTGGGTAGACAAATATCCTTTGAGAGGAAACATTTGAGTTTACCAAAATTCTTCTTTGTATTTGAGTGGATTAAGCTTTGGGTAGAAAGCTTAATCGAAATTGTAAAGTTTCCTCCTCATCCAAGAAAACGGGACGAATTCAATTAGTGAATTGTTTGACAATCCTTAGTGGGAGCTAAGGTAGTGGATGTAGAGTTCATTTGGAGAACTTGAACCACTATAACCACTTGTGTCACTTTTATTTTCAATCTTTCTCTTCACCAAAATTTTAATTGGCAATTCACCCCCTCTTGGCCATTTGCAAGTGTTCGATCAACTCAACAAAAATAGGTGCCCAAAGTTTCAAAAGTTAGAATTTTAGGTGCCTAACAATTAATGGATGCTAAAAAATATACTTAACCAATCAATGCTTGACATGTGGCACTAATTTGATTTTTTAAGAAAAACACCTCAAAATTTTAGTTTTTTTCATAAAATACCAAAATTTTGAAATTTTCACAAAACAGTCCCCAAATCCCTAAAATTACCCAAACCCAAATCGTCGTCGATCGCCACATCTGAGCACACCCCTTTGGTCGCTGGATCAAGGCGATCATTTCCCCAAACACAATGTCACTCGAAACGACGAACGACATGCAGTCGAACATCGAATGCGAAATTGACGTTTGGCTGGCACGTCGTGCGTCGTGTCCGACGATGTCTGGTTGGGGGAAATGACCGCCTTGGTATGGCGACCAAAGGGGTGTGCTCATGGGCAGCGGAAGCGGCAGCGATTTGGGGATTTGAGTTTGGGCGACTTTAGGATTTGGGGAGTGGAGTAATAGTTTTGGGATTGTCTAGGTAATTTATCCTTTTTTATTGTTTCAGATAAACCTCTCGTCAAAGGTTAACGACACCAAACAACTAAGTGACCAAAAGTTTACACCCCGAAAACATAAGTGACCTTACTCGTCGTTTTTCAAAATCGGTGACTAACTCTGTACTGGGAAAAAACAAAAGTGACTATCCCAGTAGTTAACACTTAAAATAATTATAGTTAATGTTTATGAATTTTGACTTTTAAAAAAACAATAAGAGACAACTTTAGTGGGGCAGAGGGATAACACTAATGAATTTTGGTTTTATTTGATTCCTTTTACAAGTGCAATGATTAAATTGGTTCATTTAATAGTAAAGACTATTTCCAATAATCAAATGATTAAATTGGTTAATTTAATAGTTTTGTTTTGTTTTTTTAAAAAATGGTATAGTACATGTCCATTTATGATGTATGTTTTGGATTTGTAGCTTTCTCCCATAACAATGTTGTTGCGTGTAAAAGAGTCTATCGCAATGGTAGTGCAAGTATACACGACGCAAGTAGTAAAGTGATATGAAGTATCGGATATCGTCTCCACAGGGATTGGGCTAATAGCTTCACCTTAATTCACTGCAAGAAAGTAAAGAAAATAATTGAGATGTTGTCACGAAAATAATAAAGTAAACGTAAATAAAAGAGTAGGAAAATCAAGATAGAGAGAATGGGCTAGTATTGAATTGCTCAGTAGTGCTGGTATTGCTAAGTCTCGAAACTCCAGTTCTGTCGTCGTCCCCGTCGCGGCAGCACCTGTCGCAGCAGCACCTGTCGCGGCAGCAGTCCGTTGCTTGTCGCGGCAGCGAACAATCAACTCAGTACTTCAAGTTTGGCAAGAATCCCATATATGCCTTGGCCTATCCCTAGGTCCAAGTCTGTCGATGATCACATCTTTGATGATACCTCCAGGCGTGAATCGAAGGATGAACACCGATGTGGATGAATTCTTCTTTAGCCACTTAACCTCGTCCTATCCCTAGGTCCGAGATAGTTCAACTATAAACTAGAGAACTTGCTCTTATTTCTTTCGTATACTTAACTCTCCCGATGCTGCTAAGTAAATAGATAACCTCACAATGCTCTCCCGATGCTCTTGCAAGATATTAATAACCAAAATAAGAGAACTTGAAGTTTAATTTATTGAACTGAAAATTCCTAAAACAAAACAACCCTTGCAACTACTTTACAAATCAACCTGTGGCCCTAGGGGGAGTTTAGAACATGTTGTGGGAAAGAAAACGGCTAGAGTTTTGGGAAGGAAGCTAGGTAATCGGTTATATGCCCCTAGGTCGAAATATATGCCCTTATATAGGCTTTGGGTCCAAGTTTTCTTAAATAGCAAGAATACAACTTTAAATGAAAGTATAATTCTAATAAAGACTAAATCTTCAAGGAATCTACTTTCCAGCCGTCATCTTTCTTGCTTGGGATTTTCTCTCCTTGAACTTTGGGCTTGACATTCCTTTCGATATGGGGCTTGGGAAAATATGGCGATTTCACACGACAGACGGGCTGAATTTTCTCTATCTGTCGAGGTCCACTTTGCTTCTTCTCCTCAAAACTGCTGTCGTCCTCTACTGTCACGGCGGAAACCATGGCAACATCGTCCTTGACTGCCCGTCCAGTTCCAGCTCTTCTGCTTCACTGCCCAGCGCCTGCCCATTTCGTCTGCTACAGCAGCAACCTGCAAAAACAGCTATTTTTAGTAGAAACTATGCCTTTTAATATATTTGTGATGTTTTGCTGTAAACTGACGTAAATGCAATAAATAATGCTTGAATGCAGCAGAAATATGGGTTTAATAGGGGATAAATAATAGAACTTTTACACACTCAACAAATGTCGTCTCTAAGGTTTGAATATGAATTCTCTTCCTGAGAATGTAATGTGTCTTACCATTGCACCCAACACTTGTTGGTATTTCACTCAATTCACTGCAACTGTTTAGACTGATAAAAGTTGACGGGACAAAAATAAATAAATAAATAAATGGTACTTGTAACGCCCCGGTTTTGGGCTTAGAAGTTTTGGGTTTGGACCGGTTCGGTCAAAGTGTTGTTCGAATATAAAAAGGTGAAATTAGGAAAGCCTAGTTCGGGTTGCATTAAAAATATGGAAAAATGTTCTAAAATCCTCTTTTAATATATATAAGAGAACTGTGAAATCAATTTTACAAAACGAGGTTTGGAAGGGTGACATTTTGGCTAGTGACCAAAATGTAATTTTTGAAAACTGCGTGACTGTTTTTAAAAGGATTGAAACTTTGAATCTTTAAGGAGCTATTTACCCAAAGGGAGTTTCTCCAGATTTTTCTAAGATATTTAATGATTTAATTCTAGTTTTTAAACAAAAGAAAAGTGGAGGGAAGTTATTTCCAACTAATTTTTCCTAAAATCTCATTTCCATTTTCTCTCATTTTTCTCTCAAGCCAAACACCTTTTCTCCAGAGTTTTTCCTCTGATTTTGTCACCTAAATATCTCTTTTCAATTCTCTTTTGATTGCTAATCATCTCATCAACAAAACCTCACCATTTGCTAATTGGTTTTTCAAGATTTTGGTTCCAAAAAGGGAGAAAACTCAAGTTTGGAGGTAAGAACGCCCTTCTCCTCTAAACTCTCAGTTCTTTAATGAAATTCCTAAGTTCTCAATCCTTAATTGATGATTTATAAATAGTTTTAAAGTTGTGTAACGAATCTTGGCTTTAAATGCAAGATTTGGTGATTTTTGATGGATTTTCGTATGATCTGATTGGGTTGTGTTTTAAAGTGTTAATTTGATGTTAAATGAATGTTAAATTGATAAGGAATTGCGTTTTTATTAATGCAATCCCGGATAGGTTGAATTTCCTAAGTTAAGCTTGTGATTCTTGGTTGATTTTGAAGTGATCTTGTGGATCTGTTGTTGCTGGAGATATAAGGATGTTGTTAGGTCCTTTTTAGATGTTAAATGATGTTTAAAGATGTTTAGTTTTGATGGATCTTGGCTGGGCAATGTTGAGGAGTTGTTTGGATGCATTTTCGGTTGTGTTTGGTAGCCGAAAATGGAGTGTGGATGAGAGCAACGAGTTTAGGTGCTTTCATTGAAGCTATTAATGCATGATGATGAATTAATCCTCTACTTTGATGTGTTTAAAACAGGGGAGTCATCTTTGGATCCAAGTGGTGGTGATCTGGAAGCTTGATTTGTGTTTCGGCAAGAGGCGAAACGGAATCGGTGAGTGGAATTTGGTTTTCGGCTTTGAAACCAGTGTTTTGAAGGTTTGGGAGCTTAGTTTAAGTCTAAGCAACTTAGCTAAGCTCAAGAGTAAGTTTTCGGAAAAACTCTCTTGGTGATGGCCATGGTTTTTGGTTGTATGCAATGTGTTGTTTGCATGTTTTTAAATCTGTTTTGAAAGCATATCTAGCATGTTTATTTGCTGAGATTATAAGCCATGTGTTAAAGGAAACTCAAGGTAAGAGTTCCTTGTTTTTGAACATTGTTTAAATGTGGTTTGATGCTTAAAGATGCATGATGTTTATGGCTTGTTTAAATGATTTAAAACAGTGGAATAATGATGATAATGATACATATTGGCAAGTGATGGTTAAGGTCACAAAGGTGGTTAAAAGTCCTTGTGTGAGCCTTGTATATTTAAGAACATCAAGGTGGTTAAAAGTCCTTGGATGGTTCTTGGTTAAGATCACAAAGGTGGTTAAAAGTCCTTGTGTGAATCTTGTAAAGTTTAAGAACAACATGGTGTTTAAAAGTCCATGGTTGGTTCTTGGTTAAGGCTCAAGGTGGTTAAAATTCCTTGTGTAAGCCTTGGTTACTTAAGAACTCCAAGGTGTTTAAAAGTCCTTGGGAGATTCTTGTTAAGGACACAAACGTGGTTAAAAGTCCTTGTGTGGTCCTTGCCATGGTGTTTAAAAGTCCATGGGCCACGGTGTTTAAAATTCCATGGGGATAAGATCACAATGGTGTTTAAAAGTCCATGTGTGGATCTTATGTGAAATGTATCACTTGTTGCCAATATGACTTGTTATGAACTTGAAGCATGAGTTGCTTGTTTTAAATGTTTAAGAGCATGTTTAATGTTGCTTGAAGTATGGTTTATAAATGTGTTTTATAAATGCATTATTGAATGGTTTTAAATGAGCATTCCTCACTAAGCTTTTGCTTACGCTCTCTCTTTTTCCTTAAACCAATAATGCAGAGCCTTAAGCTTTTGCTTACGCTCTCTCTTTTTCTTAAACACTTTTAGCTTTTGGCATTTGGCAATGGGGGACCTAAGTGGATGTTTTGGGAGATGTTTTGAACTCCCTAAGTTTGTTTAATGTTGTCAATAATGCTGGATCATGTAATTGGCCATTATGTGGTTTGTTTGGAGATTTAATGCATGAATGGTTTGCTAAGTAGGAAGCATGCCTTTAGATTTGGGGCTTTTCATATTTGATGCCATGATGATGATTGGATGATGCATTTATGCTCCTTGCATGTTGTATGTCTTGCTGGTAAAGTTTGGTTGCATTTGGAGCATGTTTGGTTGGTCAATTGTGTGTTTAAGCAAGCAATTTTCTGCATTCTGTGCAGGCCGTATCGGAACGGGAGCTACCGTTTCGGAACGGGTGCCCTGTAGTGGCCTAGGCGTTCGAAACGGGAGGTACCGTTCCGAAACGGAATTGCCTCTGCCAGGCCTCGTTTCGGAACACGTTGCGGAACGGTCCAGCGTTTCGAAATAGGTTCTCCCTGTTTCGGAACACCTGACCGTTAGGGGCTGACATGGGCGGTTATATGTTTTGAAATGTTTGCATTTTGGTCCTGAATCTTGTTTGTGCAATTGTATGAGTTGGAGAAGTCCGTTTGAGCTGAAATTTTGCAGAGAAGCATGAAACCTGACTAATTATAGATTGGTAACTTTAATTTGGACTAAGTCGATATAATTTACAGAATTTACAATATGGTCCCTAAAGTTGTAAATTGTTCAATTGGGTCCCTGAATGATCTCTGATGTGTATGATCTTTGAGCATGCTGTTTGAATGATCATATCTAGGGTTAATATGCATCTAGACAAGTTTAAAAAGAAAAAAAGGGTCGTTAATCAAGGTTGACTTTCGGGTTGACTTTGATTTTCCCCGTGTGACTTTCTTAATTCGGGTCAACCGTCTAGGCCGGGGTAAGGGGGTTACATTTGGTGGTATCAGAGCTGATTTCTCGAGTAATTTGGGAATGATTGTATGCATGATTGAAGTATGTATGCTATGTATGCTTGTTGAGTGGAAGCATGATGTGTCGTTTGTGAATTTGATGCAATTGAGTTGTATGCTGTGGTGAACAATGTTGTGGGTACTCATTGCCAAATCAAAGCTAATGAAATGATGTTGAATTTAAATGAAAATGAGCTTGAGTACTTGGATTGCTTACCTTGCTGGGCCTGACTTTGTTTATTTGCATTGTGATTGCATTGTTAGAGTATGGCACCTCGTAGAGAGTTGAGGAGTAATATGCGAGCTACGGCTCAGAATGAGAATGAGAATGAGGAGAATGCGGGAAGTGCGGTGTTACCTCCTCCACCTGGTGGTGGTGGTGCTGAGGGAGAGAGAGCTGAAGCTGCAGCTGGTGCTGGGGTCGCTGGACCTAAGGCTGGTCAGGGGCAAGCTATGCCTGACATGACGATGTTGGTGCAAGCTATTGCTGGTGCTTTTCGAGCGGCAGTAACTGGGGCTCAAGGAGCTGGGCATCAGGGAGATGCTGGAGTTAGACTACACTTGGAACGTCTACGCAGTCTTGGTGGGACTGAGTTCAGGGGTTTGTCTACAGAAGGTTCTGAATCCTGGATGGAGAGTACCAAGAGGATCTTGGGTCAGATGAGTTGCACTGATGTGCAAAAGCTGGGTTGTGTAGTATCTTTACTACAGGATGATGCTTATACGTGGTGGACAACCACTATTGCTGGGATGGCTGATGCTGATGTAACTTGGACATTCTTCCAGAATGTGTTCAAGAGAAGGTATTTAGGTGTGAGGTACCTAGATGAAAAGAAGAGGGAGTTCATGTCTCTTACCCAGGGGAGCATGTCTGTGGCTGAGTATGAAGTGCAGTTTGTTTGACTCAGTCAATATGCCCCTGAGCTGGTCCCTGATGAGCGGGCGAGGTGCGAAAGATTCCGTTATGGTTTAGTGACGGATGTGAAGATGTATGTGTTGGCTACCGAGTATGATGATTTTGATGTGCTGGTGGGCTGAGCCAAGGACATTGAGATGAACTTGGGTTTATCTGCTAAAAGTGCTGGTTCTAGTGCTGGGAAGCGATCAGCTGAGTATAGTTTCGGTGGCGGACGGAACAAGAGGGGACGTGATCAGAAGTATCAGTCCTCGGCTAAGCGAGGTGGTGGTGCATCTGCTCGAGGAGGCAATGCTAGAGCTGATCCGAGTGCGTGTTAGATTTGTGGTTCACGTGGTCATATGAAGTGCGATTGTCCTCGTGCTGTGAGGGAGGTGCAAGCTCCTGTTGCGGCAGTTGGTAACGGGTGCTGGAATTGTGGATCTGCGGATCACATGAGGCGAGAGTGTCCTATGTTGGTTGGTGGCCAAGTGCGTGCTCCTGTTGTTGCTGCACCGCAGAGAGGCCGTGGGCGCGGCCGTGGTAATTTCCAGCGGAGAGAGGAAGGTGGTCGAGGAGTGGCCCAAGTTGTGGCTATTCAGCCTGAGGGTGGAGGTCAAGCTAGGGTGTATGCTCAGCGGGAGGGGAGGAATGACGCGGATGTGATTGCAAGTACCTTTACTTTGCAATCATTGGCATTACTTTCCTTGATTGATTCTGGATCTACGCACTCATACATTTTGCGTGAGCATGCTGAATTGCTTGGGTTGCCTGTTGAGTCTTTGGATGTTGGTGTTCGTGTCACTAGTTCTTTTGGTGAGACTGTTGTGACTCGAAAACTGTATAGGAGATGTCCTGTGGTTGTTCAAGAACATGTTTTTCATGTTGATCTTATGGAGTTGCCTTTCTATGGTTTTGATGTAATCCTTGGTATGGATTGGCTTGCTGAGCATCGTGCTGTTGTGGATTGTGAGAATAAGCGGGTTTCGTTGAGGCTCGCGGATGATTATGAAGTGGTTGTGGTTGGTGAGAATGTGAAGTTTCTTGCCAATGTGGTGTCTACCTTGGAGGCGAGCAGAATGCTGAGGCAAGGTTGTGAAGCTTATCTAGCTTTTGTGATGAATCCTAGCTCTAAGGAGTGGCGTGTGCAAGATATCAGGGTTGTGAAGGAGTTTCCTGGTGTGTTTCCTGAGGAGTTGCCTGGTTTACCTCCTAATCGCGAGGTGGAGTTTGGAATTGAGCTGTATGAGAATACGACTCCTGTGTCCATTACCCCTTATAGAATGGCACCTAAGGAGCTGAAGACGCAATTGCAAGAATTGCTTGATCGTGGGTTCATTCGGCCGAGTGTGTCGCCATGGGGTGCACCGGTCTTGTTTGTGAAGAAGAAGGATGGCACTATGAGAATGTGCATTGATTACCGTCAGCTGAACAAGTTGACTATCAAGAATTGGTATCCTTTGCCGAGAATTGATGATCTCTTTGATCAATTTCGGGGAGCAGCTGTGTTCTCTAAGATTGACTTGAGGTCAGGGTATTACCAGTTGAAGGTGAAGGATGTGGATGTGCCTAAGACAGCTTTCAGGACAAGGTATGGGCATTATGAGTTTCTTGTGATGCCGTTTGGTTTGACAAATGCTCCTGCTGCTTTCATGGACATGATGAACCGTGTGTTTCATGAATACCTGGATAAGTTCGTTGTGGTATTCATTGATGATATCCTCGTGTACTCGCGTACTGAGGAGGAGCATGAAGAGCATTTGAGGATTGTGCTGCAAGCTTTGTTGGAGAATCAGCTTTATGCTAAGCTGAGCAAGTGTGAGTTTTGGCTTAAGGAGGTGGTGTTTCTTGGGCATGTAGTTTCTGCTCAAGGGATTCGTGTTGATCCTCAGAAGATTGAGGCGGTGATGAATTGGAAGGTTCCTAAGTCTGTCCATGAGGTCCGTAGTTTCCTTGGTTTGGTGGGATACTATCGGAGGTTTGTGGATGGGTTTTCTAAGATTGCTGCACCTTTGACGAAGCTGTTACAAAAGGATGTTAAGTATGAGTGGACGGAAGCGAGACAGCAGGGTTTTGAGAAGCTTAAGGCGGCTTTGACGCAAGCTCCTATCTTGGTTCAACCTGAATCAGGGAAAGAGTTTGTGGTCTACAGTGATGCGTCCTATGTTGGTTTGGGTTGTGTGCTGATGCAAGAGGGTAAGGTGGTGGCTTATGCATCGCGACAGTTGAAGGTGCATGAGCGCAATTATCCTACGCATGATATTGAGTTGGCTGCAGTGGTTTTTGCTATGAAGATCTGGAGACATTATCTGTATGGTGAGAAGTGTATTGTGTACACGGATCACAAGAGTTTGAGGTATCTGATGTCTCAGAAGGAGTTGAATCTTAGGCAGCGGCGTTGGGTGGAGTTGCTCAAGGATTATGATTTGACGATTGAGTACCATCCTGGAAAAGCTAATGTTGTAGCGGATGCCTTGAGTAGGAAGGTAGTTGTTGAGCTGAGGGCTATGTTTGCCAGTTTGAGTATTTCGCGTGATGGTGGTCTTGTGGCTGAGTTGCAAGTGAAACCATCTTTGGTTCAGTTGATCAAGGAAAAACAGTTGCTGGATGATTCCTTGGTGCTGCATGTTCAGGATATTGCGGAGGGTAGGCCTTCGGATTTCTGCTTTACTGATGATGGTGCGTTGTGTTTTGGAAGTCGAATAGTAGAGCCCAATGATGCTGAGTTGAGGCGTGCTATTCTGACTGAAGGTCATAGTAGTCCTTTTGCTATGCACCCTGGTAGTACTAAGATGTATCGTGATCTTCGTGATGAGTACTATTGGGTGGGTTTGAAGAAAGATGTTGTTGAGTTTGTAAGCAAGTGCATGGTGTGTCAGCGAGTTAAGGCTGAGCATCAGGTTCCTTCAGGTTTGTTGCAACCGTTGAGAATCCCTGAGTGGAAGTGGGAAAGGGTTACAGTGGATTTTGTATCTGGTTTACCTTTGTCACCATCGAAGAAGAATTCGGTGTGGGTGGTTGTGGATCGCCTGACAAAGTGTGCGCATTTCTTGCCTATGCATACAACGTTTTCTTTGGATAAGCTTGCGGAGCTGTACATTGCTGAGATTGTGCGGCTGCATGGTGTGCCTAAGTCAATTGTGTCGGATAGGGATCCGAGGTTCACATCGCGTTTCGGGCAGTGTTTGCATCAAGCTTTGGGTACAAGGTTGAATTTCAGTACATCTTATCATCCTCAGTCGGATGGTCAGTCAGAGCGTGTTATCCAGATTTTGGAGGATATGTTGAGGTGCTGCGTGATTGAGTTCCAAGGTTCTTGGGAGAAGCATTTGCCTTTGGTGGAGTTTGCTTATAACAATAGTTATCAGGCAAGTATACAAATGGCACCTTATGAGGCTTTGTACAGGAGGAAGTGTAGGACTCCTTTTTGTTGGGCTAAAACGGGTCAAAAGTTGGTTTCGATGCCGGCTTTGTTGAAAGGAACCACCGAGAAGGTGAAGCTCATCTGTGAGCGGTTGAAGGCAGCTTCTGATCGGCAGAAGTCTTACGCGGATTTGAAGCGTAAGGAGATTGAGTATGCGGTGGGTGACCGTGTGTTTTTGAAGGTTTCGCCTTGGAAGAAGGTGATGAGGTTTTGCCAGAAGGGTAAGTTGAGCCCTAGGTACATTGGACCATACGAGGTGGTTGAGCGTGTGGGTCCTGTTGCGTACAAGTTGAGGCTACCTCAAGAGTTGGGGAAGATTCATGATGTGTTTCATGTTTCTATGCTCCGGAAGTACAGATCTGATCCTTCGCATGTGATGCCTGTGGAAGAAGTGGAATTGAATTCGGATTTGACCTATGATGAGGAACCGGTGAAGGTTCTGGATTCGGATAGCAAGGTTCTTCGTGGCAAGACCATTGAGTTGGTAAAGGTGTTGTGGAAGCACCGTGGTGTTGAGGAAGCCACGTGGGAGCGGAAGGATGACATGCTGAAGCAGTTTCCTTATCTCTTTCCTTCAGGTAAATTTCGAGGATGAAATTTCTTAAGGGGGGGAGAGTTGTAACGCCCCGGTTTTGGGCTTAGAAGTTTTGGGTTTGGACCGGTTCGGTCAAAGTGCTGTTCGAATATAAAAAGGTGAAATTAGGAAAGCCTAGTTCGGGTTGCATTAAAAATATGGAAAAATGCTCTAAAATCCTCTTTTAATATATATATAAGTGAACTGTGAAATCAATTTTACAAAACGAGGTTTGGAAGGGTGACATTTTGGCTAGTGACCAAAATGTAATTTTTGAAAACTACGTGACTGTTTTTAAAAGGATTGAAACTTTGAATCTTTAAGGAGCTATTTACCCAAAGGGATTTTCTCCAGATTTTGCTAAGATATTTAATGATTTAATTCTAGTTTTTAAACAAAATAAAAGTGGAGGGAAGTTATTTCCAACTAATTTTTCCTAAAATCTCATTTCCATTTTCTCTCATTTTTCTCTCAAGCCAAACACCTTTTCTCCAGCGTTTTTCCTCTGATTTTGTCACCTAAATATCTCTTTTCAATTCTCTTTTGATTGCTAATCATCTCATCAACAAAACCACACCATTTGCTAATTGGTTTTTCAAGATTTTGGTTCCAAAAAGGGAGAAAACTCAAGTTTGGAGGTAAGAACGTCCTTCTCCTCTAAACTCTCAGTTCTTTACTGAAATTCCTAAGTTCTCAATCCTTGCATGTTGTATGTCTTGCTGGTAAAGTTTGGTTGCATTTGGAGCATGTTTGGTTTGTCAATTGTGTGTTTAAGCAAGCAATTTTCTGCATTCTGTGCAGGCCGTATCGGAACGGGAGCTACCGTTTCGGAACGGGTGCCCTGTAGTGGCCCAGGCGTTCGAAACGGGAGGTACCGTTCCGAAACGGAATTGCCTCTGCCAGGCCTCGTTTCGGAACACGTTGCGGGACGATCCCGCGTTCCGAAACAGGTTCTCCCTGTTTCGGAACACCTGACCGTTAGGGGCTGACATGGGCGGTTATATGTTTTGAAATGTTTGCATTTTGGTCCTGAAACTTGTTTGTGCAATTGTATGAGTTGGAGAAGTCCGTTTGAGCTGAAATTTTTCAGAGAAGCATGAAACCTGACTAATTATAGATTGGTAACTTTAATTTGGACTAAGTCCATATAATTTACAGAATTTACAATATGGTCCCTAAAGTTGTAAATTGTTCAATTGGGTCCCTGAATGATCTCTGATGTGTATGATCTTTGAGCATGCTGTTTGAATGATCATATCTAGGGTTAATATGCATCTAGACAAGTTTAAAAAGAAAAAAAAGGGTCGTTAATCAAGGTTGACTTTCGGGTTGACTTTGATTTTCCCCGTGTGACTTTCTTAATTCGGGTCAACCGTCTAGGCCGGGTTAAGGGGGTTACAGTACTTGACTATGCTCGTGTTATTGTTTTGGTACCTCAATTCACTACATATTTAGTCCCCTAACTATGCTCGTGTTATTGTTTTGGTACCTCAACTATTATTTTTAGTAAAATGGTACCTAGCGTTACGTTTTTGTTTTCTTTTGGTACCTACGTCGTTTAAAATTAACAAAAATGGTTATCTGATTTGGGTTAATAACAATTTTAGTCCAAAAACTTATACAATCTATCAATTTAAACAAATTGTAATTTTTGGATGAAAATTGTAAATTTCTCATTTTTCTTCTTCTTTTAGTCAAACACTCTTTTGGGTTTTGGAGTTTAAAAACTGTTAAAGACAATCAATATTTTAGGATTTGCGGATCAATAAGGGGCTAATGAGGGATCCACTAGAGGAATCAAACCTCACGATCGAGATACCAACGAAAGTACGAGGGGTGGGAAAGTGATGAGACAAAATTCCCTAAAATTAAGATGAAATTTTAAATTGATGGATTTTGGACTGAATTGATCATGTATATAAGTGTTTTGGACTAAAATTGCAATTATACCAAGCCACGTCATCCTCTTCGTTAGTTTTTAAGGACTGGGGTACCAAAATAGAACAATAACATAATGTTAGGTGCCAGTTTGCCAAAAATAATAGATGGGGTACCAAAACAATAACACATGCGTAGTTGAGGTACTAAATATGTAGTTTTCCCATAAATAAATAAATAAAGGGTAAATTATATAGTGGTCACTTAGGTTTCACAAGTGTTCACTATTGCCTATCAAATTTGAAAAAAAATAATGTGTTGGGCACATATATTATTGATTTGTAACGTTTTCTTCACTTACGTTATTGATTCATAACATTTTGGTCATTGGTAATGTTAGAGGTCATTAGTTTGGTAATGTTGCACGTTAGTAAAGAATAGAAACCTCTACCTCATTTTGATATCTTTCTATGCCCTCACACTAAAAAACTATGTCTAGGGTTAAGGGTTATGGTTTAGTTAGGGTTTAGAGGATTATGAGTAGGTTGTATTTTTATGGTTTATGGTTTAAGATTTAAGATTTAGAATTTAGGGTTAGAGCTTAGAATTTGATTTTTTAGTGCTAAAACATGGAAATGAACACTGAAAAGTGGCAAGGGATTTTTATCCGTTAGTAAAAGGGCTTACTTTTTAATTGTACCTCTTAGCTTTAGGTAAAATATCAATTTAACCCTAAAAATTTAGATGAAATATCAATTTAACTCCGATCCAATTAAAGTCCCGTCATTATCAGCTACTCACCATCAATTTCTTCGCATTCTCGATTAGCGGTTGTAATGAAATTGGAACCCTACTTTTTGACCCATTCTTTGAAAGTTATAGCAGTTACATAAAAAAACAAAAGGTATAACTTCAAAGCAGCTTCTCATTGGCGCAACACAGTTGTTGAAGAGTGATTTAAATAGTTATTATTTTGTTATTTATTACTCCTTGTTTGTCGGTTTATGTTGCTGAGTTAGACGTTTTTTCTTATTTTCTGTACATGATATTGGATTCCATACATTGTGTTAAAAAGGGGCGAAATTATGTTGTTTTTATTTTTTCTGGAGTTAAGGTCGGACTAGTGGGCATGAATTTGGACATGAGAGGCTAATTGCATGCAACGTCAGCAATTTTAAAAGATGACGTTAACAGTGGTGATAGCTTATCAATCGTATTTTTGATAGCTTTTCAGACGGATTTAAAATTAAACTTTGGATTATTTTTGTATTTAATTTAAATATTTTTAGGATTTATCTTTTATCAGTTCTAGGTTATTTTAGGGTTTCATAATACTATAAATACCTCATTTGGGGTGAGCTAGAAACATCATCCTCTAAATTTAGTTTTTGTTTTAGCTTTTGAAGTTTAATCAAAGTTTCTTTTTCTTATTTTCTTGTTTTTACATTTTATTTATTTAAAAAATACTAAGTATGATTTATTCCATAATCATGCTTAGCTAAATTCTTTGATCAGCCAAAGGCTAAAACCAAAGCATCGATTCACCTTGTGAGAATTAAAAAGCATTTAACAACTTTGTTTTACATTTTCAATTTTCTGAAAACCTAGATCGGCAATCGGCATATCTATTAAAATATTTTCACTTTCACTTCAAAAAGCTAGCATTAACTTGATTGTTGTTGAGATTTACAGTTGGGAGGAAGGATCGACGATAGTCGTGGTTTCAACTTCCTATGAACACACTTAGCGACGGATTCGCTAAGTGAAATTGAGATCGGATTCGATTCTCATTTAGACAACATAGTCCGAGTCGAGTTTTTCAAAACTCTAAAAAATGTTTTATACTAGCGACGCTAGCCGTGGTTAGTCTAACCAGAAAATTAGAATCTAAAAATTGATTTTAGAGTATCAGTTTATTGGAGGGAAAAACAAGTTACAAGGGTTGGGCCTTGTAGACTGCAATCGGCATGTATCCGATGTGAAAATTCTTTTTCAATGATCATTTTGAATTGAAGCGGAGCAAAAGCTTGAGGCTAATTGATTTAATCGATTTATTTTTCTGTAGTTAAGGCCAGACTAGTGGGCATGAATTTGGACATGAAAGGCTGACTGGACGCAAAGTCAGCAATTTTAAAAGATGATGTCAGCAGTGGTGATAGCTTATCGGCTACATTTTTTATATCTTTTCAGACGGATTTAAAATTTAAACTTTTGATTATTTTTGTATTTAATTTAAATATTTTTAGGATTTATCTTCTATCACTTTTAGGTTATTTTAGGGTTTATGAATACTATAAATATCCCCTTTGGGGTGAGCTAGAAACATCATCTTACATTCTTAGTTTTTGTTTTAGCGTTTGAAGATTAATCAAAGTTTCTTTTTCTTACTTTCTTGTTTTTACATTTTATTTATTTAAAAAATGCTAAATATGATTTCTTCCATAATCATGCGTAGCTAAATTCTTTGATTAGGCAAAGGCTAAAAGCAAAGCATCGATTCACCTTGTGATAATTAAAAAACACTTAACAACTTCATTTTACATTTTAAATTTTCTGAAAACATATATCGGCAATCAGCATATCTATTAAAATCTTTTTACTTTAACTTCAAAAAGCTAGCGTTGACTTGATTGTTGTTGAGATTTACAGTTGGGAGGAAGGATCGACGATAGTCATGGTTTCAACTTCCTATGAACACACATAGTGGTAGATTCGCTAAGTGAAATTGAGATCAAATTCGATTCCTTTTCAAACAACATAGTCCGAGTTGGGTTTTTCAAAACTTTAAAAACTATTTTATTCTAGCAACAATAGTCAGGGTTAGTCTAACCAGAAAATTGGAATCTAAAAATTGGTTTTACATTATTGGTTTACCATAGAGAAAAACAAGTTACAAGGGTTGGGCCTTGTAAACTGTAATCTACATGTATCAGGAGTGAAAATTCTTTTTCATTGATCTTTTTGAATTGAAGTGGAGCAAAAGTTGGAGGCTAATTAATTTAATCAATTTATTTTTCTGGTGTTAAGGTCGGAATAGTGGGCATTAATTTAGGCATGAAAGGCTGACAGGATGTCACGTCAGCAATTTTAAAAGATGACGTTAGCAGTGGTGATAGCTTATTAGCCGCATTTTTTATAGCTTTTCTGAAAGATTTAAAATTTAAACTTTGGATTATTTTTGTATTTAATTTAAATATTTTTAGGATTTATCTTCTATCACTTCTAGGTTATTTTAGGGTTTTTAGAATACTATAAATACTCCTTTGGGGTGTGGTAGAAACATCATCCTCTATTCTTAGTTTTTGTTTTAGCTTTTGAAGTTTAATCAATGTTTCTTTTTCTTACTTTCTTGTTTTTAAATTTTATTTATTCAAAAAATGCTAAGTATGATTTCTTCCATAATCACGCTTAGTTAAATTCTTTGATTAGCCAAAGGCTAAAAGAAAAGCTTTGATTCACCTTGTGAGAATTTAAAAGCACTTAACAACTTCATTTTACATTTTCAATTTTTTGAAAACCTAGATCGGTAATCTCATTGAGACAACATAGTCCGAGTCGGGTTTTTCAAAACTTTAAAAACTATTTTATTCTAGCGATGATAATCGTGATTAGTCTAACCAGAAAATTGGTATGTAAAAATTGATTTTAGATTATATGTTTATTGGAGAGAAAAACAACTTACAAGGGTTGGGCCTTGTAGACTGTAACCAACATTAATCCGAAGTGAAAATTCTTTTTCAATGATCATTTTGATTAGAAGCGGAGCAAAAGCGTGAGGCTAATTAATTTAATCAATTTATTTTTACTTCATTTATTCTCGCGGTCATTTTATGCTTATTCTCTAGTTTTCTCGACCAAAAACCCCCCCATTCACTAAATAATTTGACATTAAGACTTAAATTATTTGACACAAAATGCCGTTTGTCAAATTGGCGCCGTTGTCGGGGACTTCAGCAAAGTTACTAATATCGTTTGTTTTGATTTATGACCAAGAAGAATCCGGGTGAACTAGCAGATTTTGTACCGGAGATCGAAGCACTAGCCCGAAGACTTCATGCACAGACACTTCGGGAAAAGGAATGAAGACAACGACAACTACAACTCCAACAAGACCTAGAAACATCCTCCGAAGTTGAAACACACTTCGAGTACACCAATGACAAGTAAATTCCAATGGCGGACGACGACCAAACCATTCACCAACTTGTCGTGACACCAGACATTCGACAGTCATTGTGCATTACATTCCCGAATGGTGAAACACCATTTGCACTCAAGACATGCTTAATTCATCTTCTACCAACTTATCATCGCTTTCCCAGTGAAAATCCTCACAAACACCTCAAAGAATTCTATATGGTTTGTTTAAGTACAAAACCACAAGGAGTGTCTGAAGACCAAATAAAACTTTGCGTTTTTCATTTTTCTTTAGCTGATATTGCCAAGGATTGGTTATTTGTCTTACCTTCCAACTCGGTTACAACTTGGACTGACATGGCTCGGCTTTTCCTTAACAAGTTCTTCCCTTCGGCCAAGGCAAGCGAACTATGGCAGAGCATCTTGAGTATCCGATAAAAGGATATTGAGTCGTTATACGACTACTGGAAGTGATTTAAGAAGTTGTGCGCAAATTTCCCACAACACGAGTTATCAGAACAAACACTTTTTCATTATTTTTACGAAGGCCTATCTCCGATGGAAATGAAGATGATCGATGCAACGAGTGGAGGGGCACTTGTAAACATGACTCCAACTGCGGCAAAGAATTTAATTTCTACCATATTCGCTAACTCTCACCAGTTTCGCCCTTCTACTGAACCCTCTCGACGAGTTCACGAGGTAAGTACAGTTTCTCTAGAAAGTAAAATTGATAAGTTGGGTGACATAGTTCAATCTCTTGTTGCAAGCAGAAAACTTACAGTTAGAGTTTGCGGAATATACACAAAGTCAGACCATCCTACGGATTGTTGTACGATGTTACAAGAAGATGCTTCTGCGCAAGTAAATTCAATGGAGAATTTTTCGAGACCTCCCCAAAGACCATACAACCCTCACACAAACACCTATAATCCGGGATGGAAGGACCATCCAAACTTCAACTACAGACCAAATCCTAGATCAAACCGAGCTTAAAAACCACATGTGCCACAACAATATCAATCGTAAAAGTCGTCATTGGAGTCAATTGTTGGACGTTTGGCAATATCCCAGGAAAAGTTTCAACTAAAGACCGAAGCACACTTTCAGGAAATTGACAAGAAGATGAGTCAACTGACGTTAGCAGTGAGTCGTTTAGAATCTAGAGGGAAGCTGTTGTCACAAACCGAGGCGAATCAACGAGAAAATGTTAGTGCAATCACCCTACGGAGTGGTACTGTTGTCACACTGCAAGTCCCTGAGGATGTAGCCACAAAATCCCAAAAAAATGAGCCGAAAACCCAAAACGGGAAAGAAGAAGTTGACGCAAGATCCCAAAAAATAAGAATGATGAATCGTAGATTCCTCCTACGCAATATCCCTATGCTACTCCACCTCCCTTTCCTTCGAAGTTGGTGAAGCGCGATAAGCAAGCCGAGGAACAAGAAATTCTTGATATGTTTTGTAAAGTAGAAGTAAACATACCTCTCCTTCATATGATTACAAAGGTTTCGTGGTATGCTAGATTCTTGAAGGACCTTTGCATAAACAAATAAAGGTTTATCAGAATTAAGAAAGTGAATTTGGGGGAACATATCTCATCAGTTTTGTAACGAAAGCTTCCACCAAAATTAAAGGACCAAGGTATGTTTTCTATTCCTTGTAAAATTTGTAAGATTGAGGTTAAACGTGCTACATGTGATTTAGCAGCTTCTATAAACGTTATGCCTCTATCTTTGTTCAACTCACTTTCTATTGAGCCATTGAAGGATACAAAAGTGACTATACCCAGAAGGACTCCTCGAGAACGTCTTAATAAAGGTAAACGAACTAATTTTTTCAGAGGATTTTTATGTTAGCGACATGGAAAACGACCGATTAAACACTTATTCATAAATCCTTCTTGGTCGTCCTTTCCTTAGTACGACAAATACAAAAATCGATGTGAGAAGCGAAATTCTTACAATGGAGTTCGACGGTGAGCTTGTTAAGTTTAACGTTTACAAAGCAATTCAATATCCAAATAATGTCGCTAGTATTAATTTTATTGATGTTATTGAACCTACCGTTGAAGAGTTTTTTGAGCCTAACCTTGTTGATGATCTGTGTAGGGAATTGGAGGACTTTGAAGAGGAAATCAAGGAGTTTGAGAAAAAAATTCAATTGATTCTGATTTAAGCCTTACTCCATCTAAATCTAAACTCTTGCATTCCATTTTGTAGGCACCAAAATTGGAGTTTAAAACATCGTGGAGCATGTGGAGCTGAAAAAGATCCGAAGAAAATTTATGAGAAAGTTCGAAGCTACAAGGATAAAATAAATGAACTCCATGATCGAAAAAATTCTCATAGGGAATTCTCAGATGGACAAAGTGCATAAATTGAATGAACTATCTGTCGCAGTACCTGTAGTCTGAATCAGGTCGTAGAGCTAAAAGACGTTAAATAAAGCGCCACATGGGAGGCAACCAAATTTATTTTTCGTTTGCTAATTTTTTATTCGTTTTAATTTTATTCTATTTTATTTATTTTTGTCTTTGTCTTATTTTTATTTATTTTTTTTGTTTTATTTTTAAATTTCTAGGTAACTAACTGTATCGACAAAGTAAGGGACGGTGTTTGCAGCTTGCAGAAAGTGGGCCTTAAGAACGAATACATGGTGAAAGGGGAATTAAAATTAAAATAAAAAGCCATTAGCCAAATTCAATGTGATGTGATCCGATTCAAGGACTTTCCACCACCTTAATGAAGGATTTCTACAAGGATCAATTGACCTTTAATTCAGAGATTTCTTTCAACGCCTTACTTTAATTTTAGTTTTATGATGATAGAATTTAACATATGAGTTCAAAATTTTAACTTAGCTAATTTTCATTATTTTAAGTTATATTCCTTAGTTCAATTCATGATTAACTACCTATATTATGAAGCACATTTCACTTACCATTGTTTATTATTTTGCAAGGACAAAAATTCATACGAGAGATGGATATATAAAGATGAGAACCAAGCTTTTGGGTGGAAAAAATACCAGCGAATTGAATCATAGAATATGCCTACTTTGATCCGGCTACAACAAGGAAGAAAGCAAAATTTTTAAAGTGAAGCATTGTGTTCTTTGGACTCCAACGTTCAAATTGATGCAAGCAACATTGATTCATTTTAGTTATAAGCAAGAATTCAAGCCCAATTATGAAGCAACTATTCGGCAGCCTATGGAGACTCTTCATTTTAGTCGAACCAATACAACCATTCAAGAGCCATTGATTCATTTTCAAATTGGAACGGTGCAAGGGAGGTCATCCAAGTGTCCGCTTCTGGCTCAAGTATGACCTTGCTTAGATAATAGTGTGTGTGGCAATGAGGGTGAACCTTGTTTTTGTTGTTAGGAGTGTTTGTAAACTCCTTGAGTTAAGAGCATGTTGGTTGCCCTTGTTGGCATATTTTTACCTTGTTTATATGTTGGATCTTAAAGTATTTCCTTTTTAATCGTATATTGAGCATGTGTTAGTTTCTCTTGTTCTTGATCATGTTTGATGGCTGATTTTGGTGAATGTATGTTGTTCTTGTTGTTTCCTTGATGTGTGAGATGATTGGAACATAGGAAAACAACCTTGGAGATGCTTGTGCTGCAATTCTTTTGTTACTGCAGCAGGGTGTTTCTAAACGGGACCAAACGTTTTGGAACAACCCTCATTTTAGCCTTGGCGTTCCGGAACGCATATCGAAACGAGCTAAGTAGGGCCGGAATGGGTCCAAGCCGTTTCGGAACGTTTGCTCACTATAAAGCTCTATTCCGATACGGCCTTAAGCATTCCGATACATGGGTCGTTGGAAGTTAGTTAGTTGCATCTTTAAAGTTATTTTTCTTGCGTTTTGGTCCTAGTTTGTGGTGTTTTCATTTGTGGATGATTTTTGTGCATGCTTTGTGTTGCATTCCGTAATGAAATCTTGAAATGGGTTTAATTGGAAAGGGGTCACCTTAATTACATCATAGATCCTTATATTATGCTAGTTTTTCATTTTGGTCCATGGTTGCTTTTTTGTTCGAATCAGTGCTTGTTTTGTCGTTCTTTCCTCCGCTGCATGCTCTTAAACATAAGGTTTAATTTGAGCATCTAGAAAAGATAATAATGAACACGTTTAGGGTTGCTAATTGGAGGGAAATCTTCGGATCTTTCTTCAGTTAGTCCCGTGTGATCCACTCGATATGGTTTGGTGGTTAGGCCGGGTTGAGGGGGTTACATCTGTTGGTATCAGAGCCTAGGTTTCTTTGGAAAGACTTGCGTTGATTGTTGTGTGACCGGAAAGGTAAGTGAGGTAAGTGTGTTGTTGTGGTGTTTGCTTGTTGTTGGAGTTGCTTGTTGTGTAAGGTACCCATTGCCACATACTATTATCGAGAAAATCTATGTATGATACTTGAGCACCTTGGACCCTTGATGTTGCTGAACCGAATCATTTCTTGTTGTTTTTTCTGTTGATGTTGTAGCATTGCTTTTGTTGTTATGGCTAGACCTAGAAGAGGTCAGGCGGGTGGTGAGCCGCATGAGGATCCGGTTGAGGGTGCTGGGCATCCGTAAAAGGGAGAGTTACCTCATCCTCATCCTCCAGATGGTGAGGCTGATGTGCAAGGTGAGGAGCCTCGTGGTGGCCAGGGACAAGCCGGAGCTTATATGAGCCTGTTGATTTAGGCTATTGTTGAGGCTTTTTAGTATGCTTTGGCTGGGTTACAGGCGACTGCACCATAATATGGTCAGAGGGAAGGGTTACCCCTCGAGAGGCTCTGTAGTCTGGGTGGAGTAGAGTATCGTGGGTTATCGCCAGAGGGAGCTGAGGAATGGTTTGCGAGTACTACCAGGATTTTGGGTCAGATGGAGTGTAGTGATGCACGAAAGCTTGGTTGTGTAGAATCTTTGCTTCAGGGTGACGCATATGTCTGGTGGACTACGATCACCGCGAGTATGGCTACTGATGATATCACTTGGGATTTCTTTTGTTCTGCCTTCCGGAATAAGTATTTCGGGTTGAGGTATCAAGATGAGAAGAAACGTGAGTTCATGGCCTTGGTCCAAGGGAGCATGATCGTTTCGGAGTATGAGGTTCAGTTTGTTAGACTGAGTCAGTATGCTTCTGAGCTAGTTCCCATTGAGAGGGAACGTTGTGAGAGGTTTCAGTATGGTTTGACCGAGGGAGTGAAGACCTATATGTTGGCTGTTGATTATACAGATTTTTATGTGCTAGTAGCTCGAGCCAAATATATAGAGCATAGTCTTGGTTTGTCTACTAGAGGATGAGGGTCTAGTTCAAGGAAACAACATGCGGAGTGGAATCGCGATCGTGCAAAGGGGAACAAAGACAAGAGGCATCATTTTGATCATAGATGTGGGGGTGGTAATCCCGGACGTGGCCATCAAGGCCATGGTTTTGCTAATCGTGCACCCGAATGCACCAAGGGTGGAAGGTCTCGTTTTGGAGAATGTTGGGGAACCTATGGTATGTATTGGCAGTGTGGACCGAAGGATCATCTCAAGCAAGATTGTCCTTAGCTAGCTAGAGGTGGTCAGGCACTGGCACGAGATATCGACTACCAGCGAGGCCGTGGGCGCGGCCGAGGGAATTTTCAGCCACGGAACGAAGGTCAGAGGAATGTGGCGCATGTGATCACAGTTCAGTCGAAGGGAGGTGGACCACTGAGAGTGTATGCACACAGATAGGGTAGGAACGAGACCGATGTTATCGCATTTAATTTCATGTTACAGTCTTTGACATTGTTGTCGTTGATTGATTCTGGCTCTACGCATTCTTATATTCCGAGTGAGCATGCTCAGAGGTTGGACATACCGTGTGAAATTCTTGATGTGGGTATGAGTGTGACTAGTTCGTTTGGTGAGACAGTTGTAGTTAGAAAGATGTATCGCAAATGTTCGTTGATGGTTCAGGGTCACGTGTTTCCAGTCAACGTGATGGAATTGCCGGTCTACGAGTTTGATGTGATTTTGGGAATGGATTGGTTGGTAGAGCACAAGGCAAAGGTAGATTTCGAAACTAAGCGATTGAGTTTGAGTTTATCAGATGATTATGAAGTAGCAGTGGTTGGTGAGAACGTTAAGTTATTATCCAACGTAGTTTCTGCTTTAGAAGCTCAAAAGATGTTGGATCAGGGAAGTAAAGCATACCTAGCTTATGTGATGAATCCAGATATAAGTAAGGTCCGACCAAAAGACATTAGAGCAATGTGTGACTTTTCTGAGGTGTTTCCAGAAGAATTATATGGTTTGCCACCGGATAGAGAAGTCGAGATTGCTATTGAGTTGTATTCTGATTCAGCTCATGTATCGATTGCTTCGTATCGAATGGCTTCGAAAGATTTGAAAGAACTGAAGACTCGACTTCAGGAATTGTTAGATCGTGGTTTTATCCGTCCGAGTATATCACCTTGGGGTGCACCAGTGTTGTTTGTTAAAAAGAAAGACGGAAGTATGCGTATGTGTATTGATTACCTCCAGTTGAATAAGTTAACTATTAAGAACAAGTATTCGTTACCGAGAATAGATGATTTGTTTGATTAGTTGCGGGATGCATCAGTGTTTTTGAAAATATACTTGAGATCTGGGTACTATAAGTTGAAAGTGAAGGAACAAGACATACCGAAGACAGCTTTCTGTACACGTTATGGCCATTATGAGTTTTTTGTAATGTCGTTTAGGTTGACTAATGCACCAGCTGCGTTTATGGACATGATGAACCGTGTGTTTCATGAGTTTCTAGATCAGTTTGTTGTTGTATTCATTGATGATATATTGATCTATTCGCGCACCGAGGAAGACCATGATAGACATTTGCAACTGCTGTTGAAGACCTTGCTAAATAATCAGTTGTATGCGATGTTGAGCAAACGCGAGTTTTGGATTAGAGAGGTAGTCTTTCTAGGGCATGTTGTATAAGCGGATGGCATTAGGGTTGATCCTAAGAAAGTGGAAGCTGTTGTGAATTGGAAGCAACTGAAGTCTGTGACTAGGGTTCGTAGTTTCCTAGGCTTAGCAGACTATTATCGTCGGTTTGTAGAAGGATTTTCAAAGATAGCTACTCCATTGACGAAACTATTACAAAAGGATGTTAGATACGAGTGGATAGAAGCGAGGCAGATGGCTTTTGATCGTTTAAAAGATGCTTTGACTAGAGCACATGTACTAGTGCAACCAGTAATGGGGAAGGATTATGTGATTTACATTGATGCTTCGTATATAAGCCTAGGTTGTGTACTGGTGCAAGATGGGAGAGTTGTCGAATATGCGTCGAGACAGTTGAAGACTCATGAAAAGAACTACCCCACGCATGATATTGAGTTGGCCGTTGTTTTGTTTGCTTTGAAAGTGTGGAGACACTATTTGTATGGTGAGAAATGCACAATGTATACCGATCACAAAAGTCTGAAGTATTTGATGTCTCAGAAGGATTTGAATCTCCGACAGCGTAGATGAGTTGAATTATTGAAGGACTATGGTCTTACTATTGAGTACCATCCAAGTAAAGCCAATGTGGTAGCTGATGCGTTGAGTAGAAAAGTGGCAGTTGAGCTTCGAGAGATGTTTGCTAGGTTGAGCTTGTCGCATAATAGTGGATTGATCGCAGAATTACAGGTGAAACCATCTCTTGAACAGTTGATCCATGAGAAACAGTTGCGAGATAGTTCTTTGGCTTCATATGTTCAGGATATTGCGAAAGGTAAACCGATCGGGTACAGTTTCAGTAATAGTAATGTTTTGTGTTTCAAGGGTAGAGTTTTTGTGCCTGGAGATGCTGATTTGAAACGCACCATTTTGAATGAAGCACATACTAGTTCGTTTTCTATGCATGCAGGTAGCATAAAGATGTACCGAGATTTGAAGAATGATTATTTCTAGGTTGGTTTGAAAAAGGATGTGGCCGAATTCGTAAGTAAATGTATGGTTTGTCAGTGAGTGAAGGTCGAACATCAGTTTCCATCAGGATTGTTACAGCCTTTAAGGATTTCGGAATGGAAATGGGAGAGGATAACCATGGATTTTGAATCAGGTTTATCGTTGACTCCTTCACGAAAGAATTCGGTTTGGGTGATAGTTGATCGACTCACAAAGTGTGCACATTTCCTAGCTGTTAACACAACTGATTCCTTTGATAAATTGATTGATTTGTATGTTCGTGAGATTGTGAGATTGCATGGTGTACCAACGTCGATTGTATCATATAGAGATCTGAGGTTCACATCAAGGTTTTGGGATTGCTTGCATAGTGCTTTGGGTAGCCGATTGAATTTCAGTACTTCGTATCATCCTCAGTCAGATGGTCAGTCAGAGCGAGTAATACAAGTGCTTGAGGATATGTTGCGTTGTTGTATTGTTGATTTTCAGGGTTCGTGGGAGAAACACCTGCCGTTAGTTGAGTTTGCTTATAACAATAGCTATCAGGCTAGTATTCAGATGGCATCGTTTGAGGCTTTGTATGGTAGGAGGTGTAGAACTCCTGTTTGTTGGGAAGAAATTGGTCAGAAATTAGTATCATTACCTGCTATGTTTAAGGGCATTATTGATAAGGTGAAGATGATATGTGATCCCTAGAAAGCAGCAACCGATCGACAAAAATCTTATGCAGTTTTGAAGCATCGTGAAATTGAGTATGTCGTGGGTGAGAAAGTCTTTTTGGAATTATCGCCATGGAAGAAAGTGATGAGATTCGGTAGAAAAGGTAAACTAAGTCCGAGATTCATTGGTCCGTATGAGATCGTTGGACGAGTTGGTCTTGTGGCTTATAGATTGAGTTTGCCTCCGAAATTAGAGAAGATACACGACGTATTCCATGTTTCTATGCTCCGGAAGTATAGGTCAGATCCACCGCATGTAATGCATGTTGAAGAAATTGAATTGAATCCATATTTGTCGTATGATGAGGAACCAATTGAGATATTAGCTACGGACAATAAGGTTTTGCATGGTAGATCTTTTGAATTAGTCAAAGTGAAGTGGCAACACTAAGGTGTTGAAGAAGCCACTTGGGAGAGGAAGGACGACATGAAGCATCAGTTTTTGCATCTTTTTCCATCAGGTAAATTTCGAGGACAAAATTTCTTAAGTGTGGGAGAGTTGTAACATCCCAGTTTAGGGTCTAGAAGATCTGGTGAGGTTTCGATGTCCGGAAGACTGGTGTTGGGGGTTCTGAGTGAGTTCAGGGAAAATGGTCCTCGGATGTTGGGAAAATATGAAAAAAATCTCTAAAAGCCTTCATAAATATGTTTAAGGTTCTGGTAAAAACTATTTTGGAAAAACGTTTTCTGAACCGTGACATTTTGGTTTAGTGACCAAATTGTAAAGTTTGCAAAATCTATTTTAATGACCATTTTGTAAAAGAGTCAAAACATTGAATTTTTAAGGAGCTAAATTTGTTGGGCCATTATGGTTATTATCCCATTATTTTGACTATTCAAATATTTTAAAATATGTTTTATAATTATAATGGAAAGAGTTTTCCTTATTTCCTCATTTTACGTTCAAATCCATTTTTAAGCTTTCTCATCTTCTCTCTTCAGCCAAACAACCTTTGAGCTTGATTTTCTCAAGGTAAAAGTGATTTCCTACTTATCTAATATTGCCAAATGATTTTCCTACTTTGATTTTCTAAAACTCAAGCTTATTTTATTGTTTTTCTTAAGGAATTTTGCCAAACAAGGGGAAATAGCTAGTATTGGGGGTGAGCAACGAATTTCTCCTCTAATGTAAGGTTATTTATTGATATTCTCATGATTTGATTCTTTTAAATGCTAAAGTTATGTTTTCTTAAATTAATCTTAATGAAAATTGGCTAAAAATGTACTAAAATGGGCTTTTGGGTAAGATCATGAGTAGGATTTGTTATTGATGGGTTTGATGATGATTTTATCTTTGTTTTGATGTGGTTTTTGAGTTGAGATGTTAGGTGGATGATAGGAATCCCGAAACTTGGGTTGGGTGTTGAAGTTTGAAGTGGAAAAAAAAATGGGTTTTTGAGTGAGTTTTTAGGTAAATCGATAGTTGGTGATAATCTGATGTTGGTTTGATGTTTTAAGATATTTATCCATGTATTTTGATGATATATTATGCTGGGTTTTGCTGGATATTGTCCGAATTGGGTTTTTCGATGTTTACGGCTTATATCAGAAATGTTTCGATAGGTGTTTTGATTGGGTTATTGAATCTCTATTTTCCAGCAAGTTAGAGTGTTGAAATTATCTCTAATCCTCTGTTTTGGGTTGGTTAGAGGCAGGGATTGAAGATTCAGAGTTGTTGAATTCCTTTGTGGGCGAACCGAAAAGCTAGAAAGGGAGTTTCGGCTTGATTTTGGTAGTCGTTGGTGAGTGGAAATGATTTTGTTATTTTATCAAGGTCGAATAAATGTTTTAAGGGTTTAAGTTGAGCCGTTAGGCCAATCCAAGCTCAAGAGTAAGTTTTGTGTTTTTTTTTTTGCTTTTTCGCCATTATACATTTTGATCTTGCTTGATCATGAGCATGTCTTTCTAAATGATGTTTCTGTTGTTTATGCATTAAATGCATGATGTTTTTGTCCAATGAGAATGCCATGTGATTTATTAAAATGTTGTTGAGTTCATGCTATGCTTGAGCTTGTGATTATGGCTTTTGGGATATGTTTTGGGAGGTGTTTATCCCCAGTGCAATCTGTGGATTGTGATGTTACGATGAGTATATTAACACCTGGGTTATATCGGATAGATTGATCGATCAATAGGATGTGAATTGCACTATAATTATAAAATTCGCGTGTGAGAAATTCTTCGGTTTCACAATATGGGTTGTGCTATTGTGATGCGAGTGGTAGGGGTTGTGCTATAACCAACGGGCAATATGGGTAGTGGCATCTCTGCCAAAGTGAGATTGTGATGAGGGTTGTTTCACCATGTGACTTGATGGGGGTTGTTCCATCAAGGTGTCCGCTTATCCGAGCAACCTGTCAATGATGTTGGTATACTCATTCGCTTATGGGTTCGTATGAGCTCGGTAAACTCATATGGTTATGTTTTGTGCTTGAAGCATGTGGAATAATATGGAGCCGGTAGGCTTGGTTTGCATATTTGGGTTACATATGGTTCTTGCATGTTGGATGCATGTTGTGCCTTTAGCATGTGTTTTTGCTATTGCTTAAATTTGTTTCAAGTTAGTTTTTCAAAGGAAATTATTTGTGAAAGTGGTTTTCGAGAAATGGTTTTGGTTTCCAAAATGAAGATCGTTTTCAAAACTACATTGTTGTAGTTTGGTTTTGAGCTCCGCTCACTAAGCTTTATAGCTTACTCTCTCTTTTCCAACAATGTAGATCTGTTGATCTTTTGGAAGGCAACGGTACAAGGGAGGTGATCCAACTGTCCGCTTCTAGCTCAAGTATGACCTTGCTTAGATAATAGTGTGTGTGGCAATGAGGGTGAACCTTGTTTTGTGGTTAGGAGTGTTTGTAAACTCCTTGAGTTAAGACCATGTTGGTTGCCTTTGTTGGCATGTTTTTACCTTGTTTATATGTTGGATCTTAAAGTATTTCCCTTTTAATCGTATGTTTAGCATGTGTTAGTTTCTCTTGTTCTTGATCATGTTTGATGGCTGATTTTGGTGAATGTATGTTGTTCTTGATGTTTCCTTGTTGTGTGATATGATTGGAACCAAGGAAAACAACCTTGGAGATGTTTGTGCTACAGTTTTGTTGTTACTGCAGCAAGGTGTTTCAAAACGGGCACGAACGTTTCGGAACAGCCCTTATTTTAGCCTTGGCGTTCTGGAACGCGTATCGAAACGAGCTAAGCAGGGCCGGAACGGGTCCAAGCCATTTCGGAACGTTTTCTCACTGTGAAGCTCTGTTCTGATACAGCCTTAAGCGTTCCGAAACAGGGGTCCTTAGAAGTTAGTTAGAGGCATCTTTAAAGCTATTTTCTTGCATTTTGGTCCTAGTTTGTGGTGTTTACATTTGTGGATGATTTTTTTGCATGCTTTGTGTTGCATTCCATCATGAAATCTTGAAATGGGTTTAATTTCAAAGAGGTTACCTTAACTACATCATAGGTCCTTATATTATGCTAGTTTTGCATTTTGGTCCCTGGTTGATCTTTTGTTCAAATCAGTGCTCGTTTTGTCGTTCTTTCCTCCGCTGCGTGTTCTTAAACATAAGGTTTAATTCGAACATCTAGAAAAGATAATAATCAATGTTTTTAGGGTTGCTAATTGAAAAGAAATCTTCGGATCTTTCTTCGTTTAGTCTCGTGTGATCCACTCGATACGGTTTGGTGGCTAGGCCGGGTCGAGGGGGTTACAGCACAAAACCATTTTCCACTATTTTCAAAAAAATCATTCTTCCTTTGACAAAACATGCACTTTAACCTCAAAAACATTGTAATGAACATCATGTAACATGATACGTATAAATCCAGTAATTAAACCATTGCTACCCATAATACAAGCCTTCCAAGCACAATCACCTTTTATGCTAAGCTTAAACCAAAACATGCATCTTTCAAATTATGCATCAACAACATTTCCACATTGTTTCCTTTCATTGTATTGGCTAACAAGTGATAAACAACAATATCAAAAACATATATCTGATATACGGATTACCAAGGGTTGTCCCACACCCTTCATACATTCTACCGACATTTCAAGGATCACACACGAGAGCGACCCTCCATCGTTGAGACACCCGTGGTGGAGTATTCGGTACAAACACAACCCCTCAACACCACTCATCGGTAGATGTATAATCCACTAATGAGAGACGGGACACACACAAGGTTCGCACCCGAGAGCTACCGTCAATCGTTCAAACCTTAAACAATCCTCAATCGTTAGGGTACTTGGATGGAGTATTTGATACAATCACAACCGCTCAACATCCAAGGCAACTTGTTTACAGTGCACTCAATCCTATAGTTGGCTAACTATATCCCATTTCAATTATAAAACATTTTATGCATCATCACTTGCCAATATAATCCATATCACATGCATACCTCACTGTTTTTACAAAGCATTCATGATAAGCCATAAATCAAGCATTAAACCATGCTCCAAACCTCATGCATACAAGGATCACTTACCTAGTGCATCCTTAAACCACATGGCATCATCAACCTCATTTCACATATTCAAAACATGATTTAAAATAGTAGGTCAATGCAATTAAAACCAAGTGCAATTAAAAGTTCAAAACTAGCACAATCCGAGAGAGAAATTCACTTTACTTACTTCCGGACTAAGTAAAGCATTTCAAGCTCTTACTAAGTTCCCAAAACCTTTTCTAAAACGTCTCCACACTAGAAAACCAAGTTCGACTCACCGACTCGCGAAACCATGCTTGCCGAGGCAACTATCAATCGTCACGAAGCCTCCAAAAATACTTCATTAGCTTCCGGAATATTATCCCATGTTTTCAACACATCAAAACAGAGGTTTAATGCATTAAAATGCATCCAAAACTCCAGCACACACAAGAAATCCCGCAGCCCTTCTCTAAAGCACCAAAACACCCATCCGAAACAACCGAAAACTCATTTGATTGACCTCTAACCTCAGCCCAGCCATTACCCAACTCATCCAACACATTTTAGGAATTAATCAACATCCAAAAACAACCTAAAACCATCCTTATACCTCCAACAACTCAAATTCTTCAAGAACACCTCAAAAACTCACCCAAAAGCACTTCAAAAACTAGGGATCTATATGATTAAGACTCCACTTTAACACCAAAAACCTTTCAAAACGCATTTAGAAACAATCTCAAATCAACCATTTATATCAAACTCCGAATACCACCTTAAAATCTATTTTTCAATCAAGATTTCAAGAGTTTAACAATCTAACAACAAAACCTCAACCAAAATCAGTATTAAAGAGTGAAATATCTTTGAAATTTCATTAAATAACTTAGATTAGAGGGATAGCACGAAAATTACCTTCAATGCTTGCTTCTCTTCTAATTTGGCAAGATTAGCTTGAAGAAACTTGAAGGAAATGGAAAAATCAATAAAGAGGAGATAGGAATAAAGAGAGGATTTGAGAGAAGAGGATTTCTGGAAAATTGAGAGAAAATGGAGAGTGTTTGGCTGAAGTGAAAGTGAGAAATGAAAAGCTCGTCAAAAATTCCTTTAACCGATTAACTAACTTTCCTTAATTAATTCAATAAAACCCTTTTTAATTATTTAATAAACATTTAAAACACATGCCAAATAAGGGAAAAGGCATAATTTCCAATTAGCTCCATAAAGATTCTAAGATTTTTTACTCTTCTTAAAAAACTCATTTTTCCAACTTTTAAATCTTTACATTTTGGTCACTACCCAAAATGTATACTTTCGAAAACTCTTTTCATAAAATCCATTTGACCAACCTCTTAAATATAATTTTAGAGGATTTTAGGAATTTTTATCATATTTTTATTCTATCCCAAACCTCAATCTCCCTAAACCATCTTTTAACGGTTCGAACAACCGACACTTGTTCCACCAGCCCAACCCAACATGCCAAAACATCTAAGCCCAAAATCGGGGCATTACAACTCTCCCCCACTTAGGAAATTTCGTCCTCGAAATTTTTCCTAAAGGAGAAAGGCATGGAACTGACTCAACTCGTCCACCTTACTTTCCCATGTAACCTCCTCAACTACTCAATGCCATAATAATACTTTCACAAGCTCAATTGTCTTGCCACGAAAAACTTTTTTACTCGAATCCAAAATTCTCATTGGTTCCTCATCACAGGATAAATCCGGATTAAATCAATTCCCTTGACTGGCATCATATGCGAAGAGTCCGATCTATACCTCCGCAACATAGATACATGAAACACACCATGAATTTTCTTTCAATTCAGGAGGAAACCTCAATCGATAAGCCACATGACAAACTCGCTCCACAACCTCATAGGGTCCAATAAACCTCGGACTAAGCTTTCCTTTATGTTCGAATCTTATCAACTTCTTCTAAGGCGATACCTTAAGGAACACATGATCTTCAACCGCAAACTCAACCTCTTTACGCTTTAAATCCGCATAAGACCTCTGACGATCCGATGCAGCCTTTAACCTCTCACATATGAGATTCACTTTCTCAATTGTTCCATTGAGTATATCCGGCAAGGAAAGCAACTTTTTCCCTGCCTCAGCCTAACAAAGAGGCGTTCTACACTTCCTCCCAAACAAGGCCTCATACGGTGCAATTTGTATACTCGCCTGAAAACTATTATTATAGGAAATCTCCACCAAAGGCAGATACTTTTCCCAAGAACCTTGGAAATCAACCACACAGCATCGCAACATATCCTCCAGCACCTGGATAACTCGTTCCGACTGCCAATCTGACTGAGGATGATATGAAGTGCTGAAATTCAATCGCATACCCAACGCCTGATGTAAACCTTCCCAAAACCTCGTTGTAAACCTCGGATCTCTATCCGACACTATGGACCTGGGCACACGGTCCAAACGCATAATCTCAGCAATATACAACTCTGCCAACATATCCAACGTATACGTAATATGCACAGCCATGAAATGTGCACACTTCGTAAAATGATCCATAATCACCCATACAGAATTCTTCTTCGATGATGTCAAAGGAAACTCGGACACAAAATCCATCGTGATCCTTTCCCATTTCCACTCTGGTATCCTCAAAGGTTGTAACAAACTGGATGGAAAACTGATGCTCTGCCTCCACCCGTTGGCGAACCATACACTTGCTTAAAAAATCAGCCACATCTTATTTTTCAACCCTACCCAAAAGTACTCATCCTCCAAGCCACGATACAACTTAGTACTACCAGGGTGCATAGCAAAAGGACTGCTATGAGCCTCAGTCAAAATAGTGCGCCTCAACTCAACATCTTTTAGCACCATTATCCATCTTTTGAAACATACAACCCCATCATTATTAAAACATAAATTCGTAGTCTTACCACCAGCTATACCCGGAACATGAGGCACCAACGAATCATCCAACAACTGTTTCTCATTAATCAACTGAGTCAAGGAAGGTTTCACCTATAACTCAGCTATCAAACCAACATCACGTGATATATTCAAACGAGCAAACATAGCACTCAGCTCAACAACTACCTTCCTACTCAAGGCATCGGCTACCACATTGGCCTTTCTCGGATGATACTCAATGGTCAAATCGTAATCCTTAAGCCACTCCAACCATCTTCGTTTCCTAATGTTCAACTCCTTTTGAGACTTAAGATACTTCAAACTCTTATGGTCGATATAAACCACACACCTTTAACCATAAAGGTAGTGTCTCTAAATCTTCAAAGCAAACACCACCGCTGCAAGCTCAAGATCATGCATAGGGTAGTTACGCTCATGCCCTTTCAACTGTCTAGAAGCATAAGCCACAACCTTTTACACCTTGCATCAACACGCAACCCAAACCAACATATGATGCATCGCAATAAACTACAAACTCCTTACCCGATTTTAGTTGAAACAAGACATGAGCTTGCGTCAAGGCTTCCTTCAACTTCTCGAAAGCTTGTTGCCTAACATCCATCCACTCGAAGCGAACATTCTTTTGCTACAACTTGGTCAAAAGAGAAAAAACCTTAGAGAAACCTTTGATAAACCTTCGGTAGTAACCAGCCAACCCAAGGAAACTACGCACTTACGTCACTGACTTAGGCATCTTCAAACTCATCACCACCTCAACCTTGTGTGGATCAACCCAGATACCTTCGGCTGACACCACACATCCAAGGAAAACCACTTCTTTGAGCCAACACTCGCACTTGCTCAGCTTAGCATAAAGCTTATTCTCCAACAGCACTTGTAACACAATCCTCAAGTGCTCGTCATGATCCTCCTTA
This sequence comes from Hibiscus tridactylites, assembly GCA_958450335.1. Classification (NCBI taxonomy): domain Eukaryota; kingdom Viridiplantae; phylum Streptophyta; class Magnoliopsida; order Malvales; family Malvaceae; genus Hibiscus; species Hibiscus tridactylites. Next base: position 28,253,751 of record OY288289.1, read on the forward strand.
GTATGTGAGTACACAAGAATATCATCGATAAACACAACCACAAATTGATCCAGAAACTCATGACACACCCTATTCATCATATCCAAAAAAGCAGACAGTGCATTTGTCAACCCAAACGGCATCACTAAGAACTCATAGTGGCCATACCTAGTCTGAAAAGTTGTCTTAGGTACATCCACAACCTTAACCTTAAGCTGATAGTACCCAAACCTCAAGTCTATCCTTGAAAACACTGAAACACCACGAAACTGATCGAACAAATCATCGACCCTCGGCAAAGGATTTTTGTTCTTACTCGTCAACTTGTTCAGTTGCCGATAATCAATGCACATACGCATGGTACCATCCTTCTTCTTCACAAACAAGATCGGCGCACCCCAATAGGAAATACTTGGCTTTATAAACCCCCGATCAAGCAACTCCTAAAGTTGCGCCTTCAACTCCTTAGGTGCCATGCGACAAGGAGCAACGGACACCAGATTCGTATTCTCACACAACTCTATACTAAACTCAACATCTCGGTTTGGCGGCAACCGAGGCAACTCTTCTGGAAAGACACCCGGAAACTCGCATACAGTTCATATGTCTTGCACACGCACTTCCTTCGTACCAGGATTCATCATATATGCAAAGAAAGCTTCATATCCTAACTCCATCATCCAACTCTCTTCAAGAGTCGAAAATTACGTTAGACAAGAACTTCACGTTCTCGCCTACGATTACTACCTCATAATCATCTGCAAACTTCAGGGTAACTCGCTTAACATCAAAATCTACTACAACTAGATGCTCATCCAACCAATTCATCCCAATAATCACATCAAAACCATAAAAAGGTAGTTACATCAAGTCAACCGAAAAATCATGACCTTGAATAGATAATGGACATCTCATATCCAGTTTTCTTGTACCAGCAATTTCACCAAAGAAACTAACCACTCCTACCCCCACATCTAACACCTCTGCAACAACATTCGAGTCACAACTTCCGAAGAAACTTACAACAACATGCACGAAAAACCTATACCCCACCGATCAAACCTGGACAGGCTCGCTTGTCATGGTCATACGATCCACCTACTTAATAGGTATCAAACGTTACTCAAGCCTCATATGGTTAGCGAACCCACAATTCCAGCATGAACTAGCTCCAGCCACAGGAACCTGCACCTCACGAGCCGCACAAGGGCGATTCCTCCTCAAGTGTCCCCGTGAATCACACGTCCAACAGTACTACAGCCTCGCCTCAACCCAGGCGATACTCTTAAAGCATGACCATTCGTACACTGCCTACCACTAAACTAGAGTTCAGAACTCACTTCCTAGTGCTTGAACCTCTTGCACGAGCTATTAGACTCAGGATACCTCGCCCGTGTTACCAACACGTCGAAAACAATATAGCCAGTAAATCAACAATTATGGATTATCAACAGCCATCAATCCATAAAGGTGCCAACACAACGATGTCTCATATCCACTTCCAATCTAGGAGCACACATGCTCAACTAAACAATATGTACCTTAACTCAACCACAACTTAAGATTTTCGAACCCAAACAACAGATTCACATTTCTTAACATCCAAGTATCTAACCCCCATATACTTCTCCTTTGAAACAGTTCAAAAGAACTCTCAGAACACAATATCAGGTTCTATGCCCACAACCACAGTTGTCCACCAACTAAACACATCTCTATATAATCGAGATACAACTCATATTTACAATATAGGCATCACTACACTCTATTTATTCCAAAATCTTATTCATACAGGTCATCCACATTCTGGATACCTCCAGTGCCAACCTTCGAGCTCAACTTCTACTAGACTTGCGTAAGCGCTAACCGCAGCTCACATACATCCACCAGCTAGTGCAGTCATATGCACCTTAGCACTAACAGCTTCCCAAGCTCTAAACATCACCTATATATCTGGCGTCATTCAATCCAACAGTTACCCAACCAACACATGTTGTACTTATATCGAGGCGTCTATCCCCCAAGAGACTTTACAGACTCCTATATTTCTTACCCAAAGGCAATATCAATCATACCAGATCACTACTCTCTCCTCGGTTTATTGTGCTATTGTTTTTAATACATGATAACAACTTACAAAACAAAGAAAACAAATTGCTCAGGCCAGATTCAAGCAATGATCCAAGACTTTGATTTCAACTTAAAACATTTCACTAAGTAATAAGGCAATGGGCATCCCAATTTCCCCCCAGCATAGCACAAATCATACGACATGAATGTCACATACATCATGCATTACAAGCATCAAGATTCAACCTAATCAAACATCATAACAACTGTTTTTCATATTCAATCATCACATAAATCACATCACTATCACATACTTAACCTTAACATGCTTTAACATTCACCGATCAAGCAAACGTCACCAAAACATACATGATTACAATAACGTCACTTACCAACAACTTACCATCATCCTAACTTTTCGTAACCTAGCTCTGATACCACCAAATGTGACCAAACCGAACGGATCACATGGGGAATATTGAAGTAAACTCGGAAGGTTTAGCTCAATAAATGACCCCTTTTTTTCTTTTATCTTGCCTAGATGCAACTTAGGTTCCTATGTGTATGTACACAAGCAGCGGATAAAACACAAACATAATTGCCCTTCAATTAAAGCTGATTAAGGCTTAGGGACCATTTTGTAATTTTCATAAATTATAAGGGTTATTAACAAATTCGAGTTACCAGCCTTTAATTAGATTCATTACATGCTTCTCGATGAAATCGCAGCTCAAAATGATATTTGGAACTCATCCAATTGCTTGCAATGCAAACAGGGACCAAAACGTAAGAAACAAAACTCAAAACAATTCAAAAACAGGTCCAACGGTCAAACGTTTCGGAATAGAATGCCCAGTATCGGAATGGCCGTTTCAGAACACAAATGACCGTTTCGATACGTGGGTTTGTTTCGAAACTCCTCAAGACACGTTTTAGTACGATGGTTCACATAGGCGAAATGTTCCGAAACAAGCCTCATTGTTTTGAAACACCAAGGCCATTTCAGGACACCGTTTCGAAACAGGCAAGGGTGTTTCGAAACACATGGGCCTGCAATGTTCTAAAAGGCTGGTTTAAGTCACTTTATACCCTCCAAAACCATCCTGATACATGCCCTAACACATTGGTAACTTAATTACACATCAATGACCACATATACAAAGCATAAGCAACATAATAGCATCATTCTCATAAGCTACGGAACTAAAGGCATGCTTCCTAGAAGTTAAAAGCACCAAAAGGTCAAATTGCATATTCAAGCATAAATCAAAGCTTAAAGGTCATTCACACAACTTAATACGAATATCAAACTTGCACAACATTGGAAAACACTAAAGCAACCAACATTCATAACATCGGATGCCCTATTTCCTTTATTACACTAGTCCCAAAACCAAGACTTACCTTCAATCAATGTCTTCCACCGATCCCCTTGCAAGTGTTGCCTCCAAAGCTTAAATTGACTGCATTGATGAACAAAGAGAGCATAAGCATACAAACTTAGTGAAGATTGCTCAAACCAAAACATCATCAATGCACAAAACCATTTTCCACTCTTTTCAAAACCATCAAGCTTCCTTTGACAAAACATGCACTTCAACCTCAAAAACATTGTAATGAACATCATGTAACATGATACGTATAAATCTAGCAATTAAACCATTGCTACCCATAATACAAGCCTTCCGAGCATAGTCACCTTTATGCTAAGCTTAAACCAAAACATGAATCTTTCAAATTATGCATCAATAACATTTCCACAATGTTTCCTTTCATTATATTGGCTCACAAGTGATAAACAACAATCTCAAAAACATATATCGGATACACGGATTACCAAGGGTTGTCCTACACCCTTCATACACTCTACCGGCATTTCAAGGTTCACACACAAGCGAGACCCTCCATCGTTGTGACACTCGTGGTGGAGTATTCGGTACAATCACAACCCCTCAACATCACTCATCGGTAGATGTATAATCCACCAACGAGAGATGGGACACACACAAGGTTAACACCCGAGAGCTGCCCTCAACTGTAGCAACCTTTAACAATCCTCAATCGTTAAGGTACTTGGATGGAGTATTAGGTAAAATCACAACCCCTCAAAATCAAAGGCAATTTGTTTACAATGCACTCAATCCTATAGCCGGGTAACTATATTTGATTTCATTTATAAAACATTTTATACAACATCACATGCATACCTCACTATTTTTACAAATCATTCATGATAAGCCATAAATCAAGCATTAAACCATGCTTCAAACCTCATGTGTCAACACATGCATACAAGGATCACTTACCTAGTGCATCCTTAAACCATATAGCATCATCAACCTCATTCCACATATTCAAAACATGCTTTAAAACATCCTTAAACACGTGCATTAAAACCAAGTGCAATCAAAGGTTCAAAACTAGCACAATCCGAGAGAGAAATTCACTTTACTTACTTCCGAACTTATTAAAGCGTTTCAAGATCTTACTAAGTTCCCAAAACCTTTTCTAAAACATTTCCACGATGGAAAACCAAGTCCCACTCACCGACTCACGAAACCACACTTGCCGACACAACTACCAATTGTCGCAAAGCCTCCAAAAACACTTCGTTTACTTCCGGAATATTATCCCCTGTTTTCAACACATCTAAACAGATGTTCAATGCATTAAAATGCATCCAAAACACCAGCACACACAAGAAATCCCGTGGCCCTACTATAAAGCACCAAAACACCCATCCGAAACAACCGAAAACTCAATCGATTGACCTCTAACCTCAGTCCAACCATTACCCAACTCATCCAAAACATTTTAGGCATTAATCAACATTCAAAAACTACCTAAAACCATCCTTATACCTCCAGCAACTCAAATTTCTCAAGAACGCCTCAAAACTCACCCTAAAGCACTTCAAAAACTAAGGATCTCAAGGATTTCGGGATCTATATGATTAAAACTCAACTTCAACACCAAAAACCTTTCAAAACACTTTTAGAAACAATCTCAAACTAGCCATTTAAATCAAACTCTGAAAATCACCTTAAAATCTATTTTTCAATCAAGATTTCAAGAGATTAACAATCTAACAACAAAACCACTATCAAAATCAGTATTAAAGAGTCAAATATCTTTGGAATTTCATTAAAGAACTTAGATCAGAGGGATAGCACGAAAATTACCTCTAATCTTTGATTCTCTTCTAATTTGGCAATATTAGTTTGAAGAAACTTGAAGGAAATGGAAGAAATCAATAAATAAAATATGGGAATCAAGAGAGGATTTGAGAGAAAAGGATTTCTGGAAAATTGAGAGAAAAGAGAGAGTATTTGGCAGAAGTGAAAATGAGAAACAAAAAGCTCGTCAAAAATTCCATTAACCGATTAACTAACTTTCCTTAATTAAATAAATAAAACACTTTTTAATTATTTAATAAACATTTAAAACACATGCCAAATTAGGGAAAAGGCGTAATTTCCATGTAGCTCCCTAAAGATTCTAAGATTTTTTACTCTTCTTGAAAAACTCATTTTTCCAACTTTTAAATCTTTCATTTTGGTCACTACCCAAAATGTATACTTTCGAAAACTCGTTTCATAAAATCGATTTGACAAACCTTTTAAATATAATTTTATAGGATTTTAGGAATTTTTATCATATTTTTATCGTATCCCAAACCTCGATCTCCCTAAACCATCTTTTATCGATTCGAACAACCGACAACGGTTCCACCGGCCCAACCCGACATGCCAAAACATCTAAGCCCAAAATTGGGGTGTTACACAAAAAGCAAAGCTTCGATTCACCTTGTGAGTGTAACGCCCCGGTTTTGGGCCTAGGAGTCTTTAAGGTCAACTCGGGGTTCGTAGGCCCTAGACTAGAGATCTGATCAGTTCGGGAGTGGTTTAGAGAAAACATGGTTCGGGATATGATAAATTTATGGGAAAAATCCTAAAATCTTCTAAATATATATATATATATATATATATATATATATAAATGTTTGGTGAAGTCAATTTTGGAAATTGACTTATGGAAGATTGACATTTCAGGTTAGTGACTAATTTGTAAAAATGTAAAATTTGTTTTTAGAGGACTGTTTTGAAAGAGGGACAAAACTTAGAATCTTTAGGAAGCTAATATATTATTAATCGGCCTTTTCATTTAATTGACTAATTTCAATGTATTTTATTAAAAGGAATAAAAAGAGGTTTTGTTAAAAAGAGGATTTAGTCTTCTAAAATCTATTTTGACGTATCTTCCATTTCTCTCATTTCCCATCAGCCAAGCACTTCATTTTCTCTCAAAACTTCCAGAGATTTTCATCTTTCCACTTCACTTTGATTTACACATGATTTCCTTGGTGTTTCTTCCATTTATCTCAAAGGATTCTTGAAGATTTTGCAACAAATCTTGTCAATTGAAAGAATAGGCAAGGGTTAGACGTAATTTTCGGTCACCTCCTCTAATCAAAGTTCTTTAATGAAATTCCCAAGTCTTTGGCTCTCTAATCGTGTTTGATAGCAAGGTTTTATAATCTAATAGATAAAAATGGTTAAATCAAGCTTTGAAAGATGATTTCTTAAGATTTTCGTAATGGTACTGTTTTGGTTAGTTTGAGATTGATTGTAATCATGTTTTGGATGTTAAATGATGTTGAAATAAAGGTTTTATCATAAAGATTCTGAAATAGGTTTTTATCATAAATGATGTTAAAAACCTATGAAAACATTTCAAACATATTTTCAAGTTGGTTTTATTATATTAAAAAAGGGCAGACTGGAGAACTAATGTTTTGATATAACAATTGAAAAATGTTTTTGGACTTGTTTGAATATTTTGAAAACTTATTTAAAGTCCAAACAACTTGAAAATATATTTGAAATGGTTTCATAGGTTTTTAACATGTCTAAAACGCTTTTTCAATGGCCAAAATATCATCTTTACAAGGTCTGTATTGATACACCTTGATTCGTATCGATACTACCATTTCCAGTAAGCAAAACCCAGATGCAAAGCTAGTGGTATCGAAACCACCTTGCTAGTATAGAAACTAGTAGGTTTCGAACCCACCTTGCTGGTATCGAAATTAGCCTGACTTTTTCAGCCTCCAACAGCTAGTTATGAAGAAGGGCGTTTCGAAATGGGGTCAAGTGTTTCGAAACGGACAACTGTAGAACTGCATTTAATGAGGAAAATAAAGTCTTTAATGGCTCCAAAACATCCCTAACGGCTAGTAACGGCCACAAACTCAACTAGGACTATAAATTGAAGGCTGGAACACTTGAAGAATGTTAGAGACAACATCCAAGGAATATGGTTAAGAGAATTAAAGTCTAAATCTTTATTTTACTATTCTTTTGTACATAGTCTTACAAAGAGAACTTAATTGTAAATCCTTTGTACTCTTGTGAGCTTAAATTTGTGTAAACACCCACCTTGTGAGGTATTGAGTTTACCAGCCAAATCCCTTGTAAAATGAGAGGTTCTAGTTTAGCCTTGAGAGAAAAACTAGGGTAAGTTCTATCTTAGCCAAGTCCAAAAGATAGGGTTGTAACGGTTTTCTCCTAAACTGGGAAAAGGGGACGAATTCATTTTTGAGTGAATTGGGAAATCCTTAGTGGTGTGCTAAGGTAGTGGATGTAGGTGCTTGTTAGAAGGCTGAACCACTCTAAAATCATTGTGTCACTTGTCTACCTTTATTTCGATTTTAGCCAATTCAACCGCCAAACACTTACAACCCTTATTGACAGTTTCGGTGATCAATTCGAGCGTGCTACAAACCCAACAATTGGTATCAGAGCCTCGTCTACATCGAAGGACTAACATCCAAGATTATAGATCCAACGCTCGTAGTCCACCGTTCAAGAAAAAGGCAAGATTTGAAGAAGGCTGCTCTATCTCGTTCCTCCGCTCTTCGAAGGAGAATCATACTTCCAATGGGAAAATATCATGAAATTCCTCATCAAGTCACAAGACTATGAGGTTTGGGACATCATTGAAGATGGGTATTTGGAAGCTCCGAAAAAGAAGAAAAAGCAAAGGAGTGCCAACGAGACGAAGGCAAAGCTAAACACCAAGGCAATGCACATTTTCTATTGTGGCCTTAATGAAGAAGTTTCCATGAGGATCTCCACATGCAAAAGTGCCAAAGAATTATGGGAGAAACTTGAGAAGCTTTATGGTAACAAGAGGGGAGAAAAGAAAGATGATGATCAATCATGTGCAAACCTTCTCTCAAATCCAAAGGTGGATGGTGTTTTGGCTCTCGATGAGCCTAATGTATCTTCTAACTCAAGTGAGCTTAATTCTTACTCTTTCGATGAGTTGCAAGATACTTTTGGTGAATTATTTTTGGAAATTGAGACCATGAATTCCAAATTTAAGAAAATGATTTCAAAACTTGAGTTTGAAAATGATTTTCTTTTGAAAACGAAATTGGATATTGAAAACCAAAATGAAATTTTGAAAACTGATTTAGAGTTTTCAAAAACAAGTAAAGATGTTTTAGAAAAAGAAAATCTTGATTTGAAAGTTAAGCTTGAAAGCTTAACAAAAGAAAATGAAATCATTTTTAATAATTCATCTTGTCACATAATGGAAAAATGCTCACATTGCCATTATCATGGTCATTCCTTACATACTTGTCCTATTAAGAAGAGAAAATCTTATAGGATTAAACAAGTATGGGTTCTTAAGGGAACTAAAGACATTGTGACAAACATAAATGGATCCAAAGCCATTTGGATACAAAAAATCAAGTGGATGTCTTTTATAGGTGTGTTGGAACAATGACAAGCAAAGAAAAATCAAAGAATGCTCAAATCACACATGAGAAGAAGATTGGGTAACCTCTAAGCGTAATTCTTTTATTTTAAACATTTGGTTATCTAACTTTTGTTTAAAGTGTTGGATTACTTATTAAGCCTAATATGATGCAATGAGTAAGGGGAGCCATTTTAAAACCAAAATTCTTATTTGTGTCAACCTTTTTTAACCTCCTAAGTTATTTTGAACTTAAAGTCATTTAAATTCTTTTTGATATAACAAAAAGGGGGAGAGTTTGGTTTGAAAAAAATGTATTTTCAAATGAATAAGGGGGAGCTTTACTTACTTTTCAATTTTTCATCTCTTATTCACATTTTTAAACTTGAAGAGGGGGAATCCCAAACAATTTTTCAAGTTGGTTTTATTATATCAAAAACGGGAGACTGAAGAACTAATGTTTGATATAATAATTGAAAAATGTTTTTGGGCTTGTTTGAATATTTTGAAAACTTATTTAAAGTCCAAACAACTTGAAAATATGTTTGAAATGGTTTCCTAAGTTTTTAACATGTCTAAAACGCTTTTTAATGGCCAAAATATCATTTTTATAAGGCTCGTATCGATACACCTTGATCCGTATCGATACTACCATTTCCAGTAAGAAAAACCCAGATGCATGGCTAGTGGTATCGAAATCACCTTGCTGGTATCGAAATCAGTAGCTTTCGAAACCACCTTCCTGGTATCGAAACCAGCCTGACTTTTTTAGCCTCCAACGGCTAGTTCTGAAGAAGGGCGTTTCAAAACGTGGTCGAGTGTTTTGAAACGGACAACTACAGAACTACATTTAATGAGGGAAGTAAAGTCTCCAACGGCTCCAAAACATCTCTAACGGCTAGTAACGGCCACAAACTCAATTGAGACTATAAATTGAAGGCTGGAACACTTGAAGAATGTTAGAGACAACATCCAAGGAATATGGTCAAGAGAATTAAAGTCTAAATCTTTATTTTACTATTCTTTTGTACATAGTCTTACATAGAGAACTTAATTGTAAATCCTTTGTACTCTTGTGAGCATAAATCTGGGTAAACACCCACCTTGTGAGGTATTGAGTTTACCAACCAAATCCCTTGTAAAAGGAGAGGTTCTAGTTTAGCCTTGTGAGAAAAACTAGAGTTGGTTCTATCTTAGCCAAGTCCAAAAGATAAAGTTGTAACGGTTTCCTCCTAAATTGGGAAAAAGGGATGAATTCATTGTTGGGTGAATTGGGAAATCCTTAGTGGTGTGCTAATGTAGTGGATGTAGGTACTTGTTAGAAGGCTGAACCACTCTAAAATCATTGTGTCACTTGTCTACCTTTATTTCAATTTTAGCCAATTCAACCACCAAACATTTACAACCCTCCTTGACGGTTTCGGTGATCGATTCGAGCATGCTACAAACCCAACATGATTTATGAGATCCCATGTGAGAGAATTATGATTTTGGAGAGATAGAATTTGTTAAGAAAATGCTATGCTTTAATTATGCTTTTGAAGTGGAATGAGATGAGATATATTGGCATGAGATGAGATTATTGTTACCGAATATAATTGGTCGACCAATAGGATGAGAAGTGCATTATAATATACAAAATTCGTATGTGCTCTTTGGTTCGGGCAATGGGGGTAGTGACATCCCGTTGCAAAGTGAGAGTGTGGTGATGAGAGATTCCACCACGGTGGGTCTTGATGATGTGAGATTCCATCAAGCTTTGTGGCGATGAGAGATATCGCCATAAGAGTTCGGTGATGTGAGATTCCACTGAGGTAGGACTTGACGATGTGAGATTCGTCAAGCTATCCGCATATCTGAGTAATGTTGCCTAGATGCCAATATATGAGATTCACATGTACCTTTTTTATAAATTATTTAATGAAATGAGATTTGCATATGAGATCATGTTTTTTGAAATGCTATAAGAGAAACAAGCATATATGACTTTGCTTTGAGACTTTGCATTTTGATTCATGCATGAGATAGATGGTACATGTGGTTTAAATGATGTGGTTTTCACTTTGAAAATGGTTTCAAGCAGGAGATAGAAAGAGCATCATGAAATAGAGATTTATAAATGAGAAATGGTTTTAAATTGCATTGTTGTTGTTGGTTGTTTTGAGCATCCCTCACTAGGCATTATTGCTTATGATCTCCTTTTTCCAACAATGCAGAGAAATAGCATCTTTTCAGCAGCAAGGAAGCAAGAAGGATCCCAAGGAGTGAGACCTAGCTCAAGTATGGTTTTACATTTACCTATTAGTAATTACAATTGGCAATGGGAGGATGCCTTAATGTTTTGGGAGAGTGTAATTTGAAACTCCCTGGTTTGTGGCATGTTGGAAGCATGTATGAAAAAACAGCAAAAAGTGTCATTACAGGCCCAGGTGTTTCAGTACACCTAAGGTTGCATCGAAACGGTGAGCCTGAAATGGCTTAGGGGTTTTGAAATAGGAAAGGGGTGTTTCGATATATTTTGCTACTGGAATCCCGGATTACGAAACACCATAAAGGGTGTTTCGATACAGGCTCGAGCTTCGAAACGCTTGACCGTATTCTGAAACAAGTGTTCTGATACAGGGCAATCTGTACCAAAATACCCAGCTGTTAAGTTGGTTATTGGAAAAGTTTGGAGTTCTATTTCTTTAAGTTAGTCCCTAAATGTTGTGGATGCAATTAAATGAGCTTGGATGATTGTTTTGAGTTGAGATTTGACATAGAGGCATGTATTGTGACTAATTAAAGGTTGGTAACTTAACAATGGAAGAAGTCTTTGTAATTTGATGAAACTACAAAATGGCCCCTAAAATGTGTTTACATGCAATTGAGTCCCTAAACATTGTCTGATTGAGTTGCAAATTGTTCAACTGCGATGTTTATCACATAGGATAAAAAAGAGCATCTAGAAAAAATAAAACGAAAAAATAGGGTCGTTTATTGGGGTAAACTTTTGGGTTTACCTCAATATTCCCCGTGTGATCCGTTCGGTTCGGTCTTTCACCAAAATCGGGTCAAGGGGGTTACAGTGAGAATTAAAAAGCACTTAACAACTTCATTTTACATTTTCAATTTTCTGAAAACCTAGATCGACAATCGGGATTTCTATTAAAATCTTTTTGCGGTCACTTCAAAAAGCTAGCGTTGACTTGATTGTTGTTGAGATTTACAGTTGGGAGGAAGGATCGACGATTGTCGTGGTTTCAACTTCCTATGAACACACTTAGAGACAGATTCGCTAAGGGAGACTGAAACAAAGGATTGACTTCTTTTGTTGACTTTTCCGCTTTGACTGTATCGATACGGGTAGACCATGTATCGGTACGGTTTGACTACCTTTGAATTTGACTTTGACCAGTTTTGATACGCTGTGAACCCGTATCAAAACGAAGGATTCCAGTTGCAAAATGTTTCGGTACGGCTCTAATTTGTTTCGGTACACCCTGTTTTCTTAGAATCAAGTATGCTTACCCGTATCAAAACGCCATCACCTGTTTCGATACGGCCTGACATGTAATGAATGATTCTTGTTGGTTTTTATTCGATTTAACCTAACAAATGATGTTCAAATGCAATGCAACTTTATACACAATATTCCAATGACATAAACTACTGTCATGCTAATTTTCATCATCGTTCGAATATGTTTACCATGTTTTCACCATTTTAGGCCAAGTATGCATTTAAAGCCATTTTCAAGAAAACATAACAAGTCATTTGGAGTGCTTTGGCCACATAAAACACATAGCCTTTATACATATAAACAAAACACCATCATCAACTACTTTAACTACTTTGTCATCATTCTAGGAGTTCAAAGGGAAAAAGTACTTTACATTAATCCCGTGGTGACTTGTCAAACTTCTAGCTAATCTCGATCTTGATTTGATGCTTTCTTCTCCTTAAATGAATGGACAATGAATGCATTAGCCTTATATAGTCTAAGTGAGGTAGTCAATAACAATAAATGCACTTGGTATACTTTCATGCTTTGATAACAATCATAACATTAACTATACAATTATCATTGCGTATTATATAATCATGTTGAATCATAGAATCAACAATCAATTCACCAATAACAATATCTCAATCTCATGACAATGCAATATCAATAATCAATATTCTTCCTTGGATCGATTTAAACCATATTTGGATACACGAATTCCACCACTACACCAACAATGAACAATATGGTCCAATATCCTCCACTACACCGTTTTTGACCAACACACATCAAATCCCTCAACTACACCGTATAATCTCCATACCACTGAGCTCATGAATTCTATGGCATGCCAACTGTATCAAATACATCAATCCCAAGGTTCGATAACAATAGTTTTATATTAATGGTTCGAGGACAATAATTCAATATCAATGATTCAATGACAATTGTTTGATATCAATGATTCAATGTCAATATTTCAATAATCATGGTCATAGCAATAGGCAATGGCAATAAACACATGTCAATGATTTCTACATGTTCATGCTTCAATGATTTCTATAACAATGATAGCAATGCTATGGAAAATGAATTGGTGCAATACTTGCCCAACTTACCAATATGGTTTTCAATGATGCTTTATACTAGCCCTTTTAATTCAATGGTTAGTATCTTATATGAAATCAATGACAATAAATTCGGAAAGGCTCATCGACCAATTCTGAGACTCCGACTAAACTCACATCGATAATCCAAAGCTTCTAAGGCTCTCAGATGGTGATACCCTTATTCCTAGCTTTCAATGGAGACAATGGATTAGCCCTTTCCACTTCTTGAGCTTGGAAAAGCAATAAGGGATTATTAGAATCAATATGACAACATCGATACTTGAATAGCCATTAGGTATTCGAAAAAACTTATCTTTAAAGCTTGAAATTAGCCATTCAATGATGAAGAGAATCGATGATTGCCTTAGGGTTTCTATTTACTCGATCGATAGCTATAAGTTGATGATCTTAATTCAAGGAAAGCTTAAGCTTATGGCTCACAAATAGAGAGGTGTCTGCTTGAGCTTGATGGAGAAGATGACAATGGAGGTCTAAGCTTAATCTTTTAAACCAAAAGATGAGTTTTGGTCTCAGTGAAACAACACAAGGATGAAAGGTTTGCTTTTATTCATTTTAATAAAAACTATAACCTTTAGTCATTTCTCCATCCCCCTAAACCAATAAAAAGGTTTCCATCAACCAAGGGTAAGCTTTATAAAATAATATTTATCTTTATATCTTTTCAATATTAACTATATAGATGACCTCAAGTCATCCTTTCTGGCCAAAATCATGTGGGAATGGCAGTAATAAACAGGCGGGTCATCACCTTATCCTTTCCTCTCAATTTTTCCTTTTAATATATTCGAAATAGGGGACCCATTTCGAAACAAGTGAAACCGTATCGAAACGATTGAGAAAAATTCCAAAAGTTAGTTAATTTAGTTACATCGTATCGGAACGCCCCTTTACCGATTCGAAACACCTTACCTAGTCCATTTCAGTACGGGTCTGACTGTATCGAATCGCCTAGCTCAAAAACATTAATTAAGGCATTTTCAAAGCAATCTTAACTAAGGGCTTGGTTCAATTAGGGTCCTTTAACAACATGATATATAGCAAGGATTCGATATTTCAATATTTTAATAACAATATTCCGATCATCGGAATCCAATTCCGACTATACCGGTTTTCAGGGTGATACAATTCTCCCCCCCCCCCCTTTAAAACAATTTGTCCTTGAATTTTTACCTGGAATAAAGTCGTGATCATCCACTTGTTCATTGCCTCTCACATGACACATCTGTGTAGAAGCTTTAAATTCAGGTCAGTACGATGCTTTGGATGAAACTCCAGACTTTCTGAAGGATCTTTGTCTTGTTTTCTTGCCTCGAAAAGATTGAGCAAGGGGCGAATTAGCAAACTGGTAAGAAACAAGCTCCGGATTTCTTGTGACATTTCCCCTCATGGTGCCTGTGTCGACAAAAGTTACAAACTGGAAACCTCGTTCCTTGTTCTGAACCATCAATGCTTTCAACAAATTTAACATTATGGAAGAACTATGTTACAACTTTGTGTTTTCTCGGTGTATTTTCTCGAATACACACTGGGAAGACTATGAATACACACTCGGCTTTGAATCTTTATACTTCCCCTTTTTGAAAGATTCATAAGGTTCATCTCGGTGTATTTTCTCAAATTTGCTCGACCCACTATTCTTGTGAGCCTTTTGAGCACCTTCGGTAGCTTTGCCTCTATTGACAAGGGTTTAAAAATCAATGATGCACAAAGCCGTGAATATAGGATGTAGTTCATCGTTCAAACTGTTGATGAACATCCTACACTTCTCTTCTTCTTTCTTAAGGTATTCAGACTCATATCGACAGTACTTGCAAAAGTCGTGGATATAATGTTCGATAGGTCGATCACCTTGCTTTAGGTGAAGGAAGATGTCACGTCTCTCGGCAAGGTAGTATTCACTGATGTACTTCTTTCGAAACTCTTGTAGGAAAAATCCAGTTCACGGTCGCTTCAGGGAATGCCAGGACCGTTGCTTCCCACCAATACTGTGTTTCATCGGCTAGCAAAGAAAGGGCATATTCGAGTTTATGTTCCTCATAACACTGCAACTGTTTATTCAGAATCCATAAAGTATTGTCTAACCAATACTCTACAACTTCAGGGTTTTCATCATTTTGCCCGATAAATAAGTAAGCATGATGTTGAGGTAACTTATCAATAGGAGCTCGGGTACTCGAAATGGAAACAGTGGGAGTTTGAGAAGTTTGATCAACTTTCATCGATGTCATAAATGCTTTGAACATATCAACCATGTTCCTAAAGCATTCAGTTTGAGCCGATTGTACTTCAAGCTCAGGAATCTGCTCTGGAGGGTTTTACGGATTCAAAGGATTCTTCCCTCTAACTTCCTTACCATGGGTTGAGAAATCAGTACTATGCTCGTCTATTCGAGCTTGATTGGAATTAGACATCTTTAAATAAAAGATCGGATTAGTCGGCAAGTCACAATACACAATAAAATAACTCCTAGGTGGCAAAGTAACACAATAAA
Organism: Hibiscus tridactylites; assembly: GCA_958450335.1. Taxonomy (NCBI): domain Eukaryota; kingdom Viridiplantae; phylum Streptophyta; class Magnoliopsida; order Malvales; family Malvaceae; genus Hibiscus; species Hibiscus tridactylites. Next base: position 28,269,673 of record OY288289.1, read on the forward strand.
CAATACAGACATGTATAGGTTTAGTCTATATACGACTAAACTCTAGCTCTGATACCACAAATGTAACACCCCCTTCTCGGCCTGGTCGAGAACCCGGTCAGAGCGTGTTATCGATGAGCGATACAGTGATCGGTGCGAGAAAATTTCATTTCAATTTCAACAATTGGACAATATTACATAAACAAAACTTTATCGGATGTATATCTTAGTCAAATTCACTCTTAAGAAGGCAAAATTTAATCATTTAGTACTAATTTATAACTTTTACAAGTTTTAGGGACTAATTTGTAAAACTGCTAAATTAGAGGTCCTTTAATATAATTGACTACACTACAACGAAATTCAATACGATATTAGCATGCCTATAAATTTTCATGCAAAACGGTGTTTATTTACTCATTCAATTTAATCATCCAAAACATTGTGACCAAATTGTAAACAATGTAAACCTTTAGATTAAGCCATTTCAACCAAATTAACTAACCATGTATCGAAATGAGCAAGCCTGTTTCGATACGGGCAAACAATGGTCAACCCTTGTTGACTTTTCCCTTTTGACTGTATCGATACAGGTAGACCTTGTATCAGTACGGGTTGACTTCCTTTGACTTTGACTAGTTTCGATACACTATGAACCTATATCGAAACGATGGATTATAGTAGCAAAATGTTTCGGTACGGCTCTAATCCGTTTTGGTACGCCCTGTTTTTTTAGGTTCAAGTATGCTTACCCGTATCGAAACGCCATCACTCGTTTCGATACGGCCTGACATGTAATGACAAATTCTTGCTGGTTTTTATTTGATTTAACCTAACAAACAATGTTCAAATGCAATGCAACTTTATACACAATATTCCAATGACATATTGTCATGCTAATTTTCATCATTGTTCGAATGCGTTTACCATGTTTTCACCTTTTTAGGCCAAGTATGCATTTAAAGCCATTTTCAAGCAAACGTAACAAGTCATTTGGAGTGCTTTAGCCACATAAAACATATAGCTTTTATACATATAAACAAAATACCATCATCAACTACTTTAACTACTTTGCCATCATTGTAGGAGTTCAAATGGACAAAAGTACTTTACATTAATCCCGTGGTGACTTGCCAAACTTCCAGCTAATCCAGATCTTGATCAGATGCTTTCTTATCCTAAAATGAATGGACAATGAATGTATTAGACTTATATAGTCTAGGTGAGGTAGTCAATAACAATAAATGCACTTGGTATACTTTCATGCTTTCATAACAATCATAACATTAACTATACAATTATCATGGCATATTCTTTAATCATGTTGAATCATAGAATCAACAATCAACTCACCTATAACAATATCTCAATCTCATGACAATGCAATATCAATAATCAATATTCTTCCTTGGATCGATTTCAACCGTATTTGGATACAGTAATTCCACCACTGCACCAAAAATGAACAATATGGTCAAATATCCTCCACTGCATCGTTTTTAACCAACACACATCAAATCCCTCCACTACACCGTATAATCTCTGTACCACTAAGCTCATGATTTCTATGGCATGCCAATTGTATCCAATACATTGATCCCAAGGTTCGATAACAATAGCTCGATATCAATGGTTTGATGACAATAATTCAATATCAATGATTCAATGACAATTGTTTGATATCAATGATTCAATGTCAATATTTCAAAAATCATGGTCATACCAATAGGCAATAGCAATAAACACATGTCAATGATTTCTACATGTCCATGCTTCAATGATTTCCATAACAATGATAGCAATGTTATGGACAATGAATCGGTGTAATACTTACCCAACTTACCAATATGGTTTTCAATGATGCTTTATACAAGCCCCTTTAGTTTAATGGTTAATATCTCATGCGAAATCAATGACAATAAATTCGGAAAGGCTCCTCGCCCAATTCCAAGGCTCCGACTACACTCACCTCGATAATCCGAATCTTCTAAGGCTATCAGATGGCGATACCCTTATTCCTAGCTTTCGATGGAGACGATGGATTAGCCTTTTCCACTTCTTGAGCTAGGAAAAGCAATAAGGGGTTATTAGAATCAACATGAAAACATCGAACTTGAATAGCTATTAGCTATTCGACAAAGCTTATCTTTAAAGTTTGAAATTAGCCATTCAATGATGAAGAGAATCGATGATTGACTTAGGGATTCTACTTACCCGATCGATAACTATAAGTTGATGATCTTAATTCAAGGAAAGCCTAAGCTTATGGCTCACAAATAGAGATGTGTTTTCTTGAGCTTGATGGAGAAGATGACAATGGAGGTGTGAGCTTAATCTTTTAAACCAAAAGATGAGTTTTGGTCTCGGTGAAACAACACAAGGATGAAAGCTTTGCTTTTATCCATTTTAATAAAAACTATAACCTTTAATCATTTCTCCACCCCCTAAACCAATAAAAAGGTTTCCCTCAACCAAGGGTAAGCTTTGTAAAATAATATTTATCTTTATATCTTTTCAATATTAACGATATAGATGAGCTCAAGTCATCCTTTCTGACAAAAATTATGTGGGAAGGGCTGTAATAAACAGGTGAGTCATCATCTTATCCTTTCCTCTCAATTTTTCCTTTAAATATATTCGAAATAGTGTAACCGTTTCGAAACGGTTGAGCAAAAGTCCAAAAGTTAGTTAATTCAGTTACACCGTATCGGAACACCTCTTTACTGTTTCGAAACGCCTTACTTAGTCTGTTTCGGTACGAGTCTGACTGTATCGAAACGCCTAGCTCAAAAACATTAATTAAGGCATTTTCAAAGCGATCTTAACTAAGGGCTTGGTTCAATTAGGGTCCTTTAACAACATAATCTATAGCAATGATTCGGTATTTTAATATCAATATTCCGATCATCGGAATCCAATTCCGACTAGACCGATTTTCGAGGTGTTACAAAAATATTCAAAATAAATTACATAAGATAATTCTAAAAACATTCAAATAAATTCCTAAAGTGAAAATTCAAAATATAAAGTGATAATTCCCAAATATTTAAATTCAAACTTTATCCTAAAATTCTATTTAAATCTTGGTCGTCGTTCTTCTAAATGATGTTGACTGGATTTCCTTCTAGAAGCTTATTCAGACATGACTGCCAGAAGCTGTCACGTTGGATCTTGTCATGCCTAAAGTCAAGCAAATATGTCCAGCTTTGATTCCAGAAAATAAAAACTACAGAACATGCTCTTTTAATGCTGCTTTCTGGAAGTTAAAGTCCTGCGCGGAAATGGATAAAATCAGCCCAAAACAGCAACATTAAAGTTTCAATCGTGAGTAATTAACGGTAAAATAATAACAAAATAAAATTCTCATCAAATTTCGCCTCACTTATTTAATGCTTGTCTTCAAGCATACATTAGTTAAATAAAAGAAACCTCAAGTTACCATCTTTCATCTCACTATATTTCAAAGAAAACCAAATGAGTTAAGATCACAACAAGTACCGGAAGCAAAACAACAATCAAGTAAATGCATAATTAGGAACGAGTGTAAGCAAAACCAAGATATCCCAATAGTCCATCAATTTCAACGAAACAAAACTCAATACCTCACAGGGATTCACTCATTGTCGCTCAAAGTGTTTCAAGTTAAAAGAATTCATCCAAGCCGAAATCTAATATGACATTACCATATGCTTGTAAGAAAATCAAGTCTCCGCCACTAAAATGAACAAGAAGTATTAATCAAAGGGTCTTTAAAAGGGTTGTAATGGGGTTGAGGTTAAGGTAGGGAAAAGGCCAAATATATGTGCTACTATCAAGACAAGAGATGCAAAAATATATAAGTTCAAACCACGAAACAAGCAAAGTAATCAAACGCAAAGAGGCTTAAAAAACCAAGCAACCGAATAATAATAATAATAATAATAATAATAATAATAATAATAATAATTATTATTATTATTATTATTATTATTATTATTATTATTATTATTATCTTCTTTTTCGATTTTTTTTTTTCTGATTCGAATCTGTTTTTTTTTTAATTTCTATACTATGTCTTATAAATTTCTTAGTTTTCTCGATTAGCGGTTGTAATGAGATTGCAATCCTACTTTTTCACCCATTCTTTGAAAGCTATAGCAGTGACATCAAAAACAAAGGGTATTACTTCAAAGCAGCTTCTCATCGGCGCAACACAATTGGTGATCAGGTTTGTTAAAATTTCCAGAAATTTCATTTTATAGAGTTTAGAGATGTGCTGTCATCGATAAATGGTAGATATGTAGGAATGTATACTGTTTATTTGAGATGCCTCTCGGTGATAATAACTTGGGATTTTTAGTTAATCAAAAGAGACCTTTCTAATGGTAATCTTTTTTCACATCTGAAATTGAAAGACATGGATCCTGCTAAAACATACTGCAAAAAATGTTAATTTCAAGCTTCTCATTGTTCAAATCTGATTCTATTCGATTCGACTTGGCTTGATTATAATTAGATTCATACGAAGGTACAACCATTTTTTTATTTATTTCAAGCTCGCTACACAAAGACACGTACCATAAGCAATCCTTGATCACAGTCTAGTTAGGATACACAATAATAAAACCATGGTGAATGGCAATTGTTTTCAACATCTAAATTCAGAAAAAACATTAAAGGAGATAATAGAAAAACGCTGTCGATTCGCCAAACTTCAAATATCACTCCTGCTTGGCTTTTCTGAAGCCAAATAAACCTGGGAAATCGAAGAGAAATGTAAACAAAAGTTAAGGCAATCATGTTGTTTAGATGCTAACTAATGAAATGAATCTGGTTAGTATTTACCGCATCTGAAGCAGCTGGATTCCACTCGTTGGTTGCTGGGTTTCCCTTACAAGAGGCGTGGCAAGTGGTATCTGAATTTGGTTCCAAACTAAAGTTTCTGACATTTGCGTCGTCTACCTTGATGAAACCTGATCCTGTCTGGAACCCAAACCCACAGTCAGTCATAACTTTTTATTTATTTATTTATTACAATTGAAAAGAACAGTAACAACACTTTTTGTCCAAGATTTCATTGTATTTGTACCGTGTGGTGTTGTTTGTCAACACAATTGAGATCCTTATAGTATTCAGTCTCCACAAATTCCTCTCCCACTTCACTTCCATTGTAGACTATTTTCTGGTTTCGAATTTCAAAGGGAAACAACAAAATCAAACAACCAGACAAAAACTAAAGCAAAATGTCGAGCTTGTAACTTGTAAGAAAGGGGGGGCTGACCTGGGGATCATTCTCCAGACGCTGAAACTGGACGTATTCAGGGATATCACCGGCGGAAACAGCGTCGACGTACTTGGAAGAATACTCGCTTCGTTGAGGCTTGGTGTGGCGTTTAGGAGCATTGTCGTGGAAGTATTCCCTGGTCTGCTCCTCCAGTTTAGCCTCTTCCTCCACTGACAAATGCACATCGCTCCTATTAGCTCTCCTACAACACTCCATTTTTGTTTCTTTCCTTGCTTGTTTTCAAGAGCTTGCTCGAGCTTTATTGGCAATGGAAGGAGAGATATTTGTTTTTTGTTTTTTTTTTATCAAAGGAGAGATATTTGTTTGCTTAGATATTTTTGAATACAAAATATCAACTACCCTTCGCCTCTTAAAATATCTTATCCATTCAATTAGATTTGGTCCAAAGTAGGTGGCAGCTATCACGTATACTTTTTTCAAACAAATGTCGTGACTCTTGAATGTATTAACCTTCTTACGTAAAGTATATTTCGACCAAAGTAAATGTCGGGTTTTATTGCGTAACAAACAAAATTTCCTCTGACATACGTTAAAATAGGGCTATATTAAAAGAATATATATTTTTTAAAATTAATTAGAAAAGTACCCACAATGGTTATTTAGAAAAATATTTATTTTTGGTCCATATAAAGTAATTTCGCTTTTAGCTAATCACAAGTTTAAAACTCGCTTTTGACTAAACACGGGTTATGTATTGAGTGGGTAAGTAAGAAATAAAAAAATTAATTTTTTAATTTTTTTTACACATAACTCGCTTTTACCTAAGCACGAATTTAAAACTCGTTTTTAGTTAAACGCGAGTTTATTTTACGTAGACCAAAAAAATATTTTTCTACATAACCATTAATATTAATACTTTTCCGATCAATTCCTAAAAAATATTCTATTAATATAGCCTTAAAATAGTTCGGTCATCTAATAAAAATGAAACATAAATTTATTTTTAAATTTTTAGGTTTAATAGCACCAATAGTCCCTAAAGTATGTACCTTTTTTACCGAATTGATCTCTATTTTTTTTAGATCTCTTGCCCTGTAAACATCAAATCGTGACGTTAATTGCCCCTTACCGTCAACTCCTGTTAAAATAAAAATCAGTTTTAGTAAAATTGACCCTTATTTCTTTCTAATTTTTAAATTTTAGTCCAACATTTTTAATATAATTATATTTTTGTTCATTTTAGTCTAAAAAACTTTATTTAGCCAGAAATTAACACATATTTCTTTCTAAATTTATAATTTAGTCAGAAATTTTTAATATAATTGTATTTTTTATTCATTTTAGTCCTAAAAGTCTCTATTTTACCCGAAATTGACACATATTTTTCTATTTTTTTATAATTTAGTCTAATATTTTAAATATAATTATAATTTTATTAATTTTAATCCTAAAAATCTTTATTTAATAGAGTCATGATTTAATGTTTAGGGGAAAACGTCACGAAATTTTTTTTAGGGGGCAACATGTATACTTTAGGGACCATCGGATGCCATTAAGCCTAATTTTTACTTTTAAAAAATCAACAAATCTTTAATTTTATAAAAAAGCCAAAAATTTAACTCTTAAAAAGTGCCTAATCCATAAACCTAAATCACTAAGCCAATATATTTCTCTCCTTCAGCCGTCGATTCAACCACCACCAGCCACTCTTTCCTTCGCCAACCCTCCACAACCTGTAACCCCAATCTTACTTCGTCAAAAATCGAAGAATGAGTGACCAAACAACCATGGACGTTGAACGTTAAATCTTTAATCGAAAGACAAATGGAGGATGGATGAATGATAAATTGGACCTTGTGACTCGTCCGACGAGAGGAGGAGACGCCACCACTATGGTGGTGGCGTGGTTTTGATGACAATACATGGGAGATTTAGGGATTTGATGGTTGTTTTGAAAAACATTAGAGTTTTGGATTCTTTTAAAAAATTAATGATTTTCTGATTTTTTTAAACAAAATTAAATAAAAATTAAGAAATTGGCCACATGTTACATATTAGTTGGATGACATAATTTTTTGAACGGTAGTTAACGGAAAAATCTTAAAAGGGTTACAAAATAAAAAAGTTAGGTATCTATTTGGACCGATAGTACTTAGAGAGAAAATATGACACTCAAGTATACCTAAATTTTAGATTTATAGTTTAGGTTTAAGGATTAAATTGTAAATTTTGAAATTTAGAAATTAGGGTATTTAAGTTTAAACTTTTAGAGTTAGAAATTCAGATTTTATAGTTTAGTCGTATAGAGCTATGTAATTTTCTTTTTACATATAGTGTGTATTAAAACATATTGCCTTTTAAGACTGGAAGGTTGACGTAATAGATTTTTGTAATAAGTATTGAATAACATTTATTAATAAGAAATCATATTTTATTAAAATAAAAAATGGAACAAAATACGTTTGAAAACATGAAGATAAGTTTAGTTATTATGTTTATTGTATTCACTAATTTTATCCAGGTCTTTGATCCGATTTATTTATTCTGTCTTACTATTATCATTATTATTATCTTTATTATATTAGCATCATTTTAAATTAAAATTCAAAAATTTATTATTATCGGTATTAAATATAAATAACCACTAAATTAAAATATAAAACAATCAATTATCAATACAATAGTTCATTTACATTAGAAATGAGTCCAAAGAATATGCTGGCCGGATCAGGCCTAAGTCTAAAAATATCAGAAAACCGTAATCAAATTTGTTCTCTTTAGCGCAACCCATTCTGGACCGTCAAATCGGGAGGACGATCTTATGGCTCGGATCAAGCCACACTCGGGCCAATTGGATTATCACTCGTGCATGCAGGACATCGCGCCAAGACTCTTTATCTCCCGCGTGGCTTGCACGCGCCCAACTCCCAGCTACCAGTCTCTCTCTGGTCCCCTCATCCTCTCTGGTGGCCACGTCGGATCCAAGCTCTGCTGCTTTCTCTTGTCCCCCTCCTCCAGCTGCGATATCACATGCAAGCAAAGAGAGCATTGATAAGCATATCCCCAACAATATTAGAAAACATCAGGGACATGCATGTATACAAACAAACCGTAACAAATGTTAGAGGAATTTCAGAGAAGAACCAATAGCATAATTCATAGTCTTTTTTATTTTTTTAAAATTATGTAATTCCACTATATAAATGAAAACCCTAGCATTGTAATACCATTCATGAAATTTTTGCAAGAAATTAATATAGAGCAAAATAGAATTTCAAAGGTAGCTTTTCTCTATATTCAGTGCATATTACATACATTAGAGCAAAGTGGTTTTTGTTTTCGAAAAGGGTGGGCCTTTGATCTGTTTTAAAGGATTTGAGTTTTGTTTTGGTGTAGGGAAGTAGAAAAAGGGGTTGGATCTAGGTTTTTTAGGTTTTCAGCGTTGATTAATAGCGGCCGGTATGACTGAACCCCCACCGATATCTAGGTTTGAAGGCCGCTCACGGTGGTTTCTAGGTTCGTTTTTCGTGTTTGCGATGAACACGAAGAACTTTAGTTGATGTTCGTCCGAAAATGGGGCTTTGATATGAAATTTTGGAGGAAAAAAAAGAGGAAACATGTTTGTTTAAGAGGTTATGAAGGTATAAGTTTTTTTTTTTTTGAAAAAAAGGGTGAAATGGTCGATTTTTTGGCTGATAGGTGTGTTATATAGGTTGTTTTAAAAAACAAGTGGGATATTTGCTTTTGAGACCTTTCGTCCTAAAATATTTACCTCCGCAGTCAATTTATTTTCTTAAACCCCTTCCGTAGTCCCAATGCTTTCTAAAAACATTGCAATTTCTTCCATATTTTTAAATTAAATCCGATGTCCAGTGTTTTAATGCCTTCCCCTTCCCCCTTAAATTTTAGGATTTTGTTTTAATCTAGTCGGTGTCCAGAGGGCTTTTTCTTTCTTAACCCCTGGCTTGTTTTTAATTTGTTTAATATCGGTCCTTTGTCTTCATGTATTTTAATTTTCAACCTTGTTTATTTTTAATTTCTATTAATTATCAGTACTTTTTTTTATTTGCAATTTCATCCTTTACTTATTTGTTTATTTGTTATGCTTATTTTATTTTGGTATATATTGTCATCTTTAGCTTTATTTATGCACATGCCTTTTATTTTGATCCATGTTGTTAGTAAGTGTGTGTTCCTTGTAATGCATGGTGTAACATTTGAAGTGTGATATGTATTATATGTTATGTGTTTTAATGTATGTCACATGCAGAGGCGGATCTATCATTGTGCCTCTTAGGTCAAGTGACCTACCATTCAAAAAATATTTTTGCAGGCTGAGATGCCCAACGACGTGACTTCAACCAACAAGAGAGTTTGTTGTAGACAACTCATATGGAATTTCAAACAGAAAATCGTGGATAAACACATGAAAAATTCACTGAAAGAAAATAGAAGCGTAAAGGATGGCTCGTGGCAATGGAAGAGAGGAGTATGAAAGGGCAAGAGAGACGAGGGAAAAGGGAGCAAGAGAGAAGTTGTTGGCTGCTATAGAAATGGATAGAAAGATTGTCTTTAGGTTAGCTAAAAAATCAAAATATATATCCCTCTCTCTCAATGGCTAAACTTTAAAGTGAGTCACTAAATTTATTAAGAGTTTTCAACAATGGTATTAGACTTTAAAAGATTATTGTTTTACCTTGAAATTTTAGAAAATTACAAAATAACCTCCAAATAATTCAATTTAATCTTAATTTCAAAATTCACCCCTCCAAGCTTGAAACTTCCACCCTCGAATTCAGGGTGTAACAATGTTTTTTTTAATAAGTTTACTTGCAGTCATTTTTTGCACTAAAAAATTATAATTTGAATTTTCTATGACTTTTATCTGAAACTTTTGATGGTTTATTTAATTTATTCTTAATTAATATGCGATTGTATTTATTGTCGGTCAATGAATTACTAAATTTAAATTTTTGCAACCGCCCCTGGTCATATGCATATGTATGTATAGCTTAGTTTATCTTTACATGTAGCATGGTATTTATATATGTTTTCTCTTTTGTATGGAATATGTTGTATATGCGTGAGTGATGTTTTTATTGTTTCATGTTATCATGTTTTATAATATATAGCTTTTTATGTTTTGAGAGTCAATGCCGTATTTATGTGTGTGGTTATGTATGTAGCAACATAGATGCATGTTCGTTTTCTTCTTATATGTATTGTCATTTAATATTTGTTTTTATTTATGCATATATATTTATCATTGCTTGTCATCATTATTATTTAGCATCCGGGATATAAACTGTAACCTGGTGCTCCTTTATTTGAAGGTAAATTTGGCTAGATCCAAAAGTGTTAGTAGTTTTCGTTTAGTCCTGGAATGATGGAACCCTTAAAATAAAATCGCATGTATAACAAAATTTTAATTAAATTGTCACTTTAATTCCAAGTATGATATTAATAAAATGGTAAGCGATTTGGTACCGAGTTTGGTCGTGGTGGGGTGTGAACCTTCTCCACACGTAACCGACACCCGAACCAAAAAAGTAAAAATCTCTAGTTATTTTTTGTGTCTGTCCGGTTTACCTAACCCAAATGACTGGTGGCGACTTCAGTTTTATTCCAAATTACGAGCTTTTCCAAAATTCCCCAAGATCCAGATTTTTTTTAAAGCGAGGGAACATCAGATTTTTTTAACTAGTCTCTACAAAAGAGAAACTTAATGATTATGTTTCTCAAGAAATTTCATAAAAAATAAAAGAAAAAGAAAACATTAAAACTCAAGGCGAGGTGAAATAAGATAGGTGATAAAAAAATTAATCTTGTACACTGCTCCGCTAATAGTTCAAAAATATCAACAAACTGTAATAAAAGATGATCTAACCATACGAGACTACTGTTGGAAAATAGATTGCTACAAAACGAGACGTTAGCACTGACTGAAAATAATAAATAAACAAAAGGTTGATTGTGTCGTGGTATTAACCATGCCTTAGAAGCGAATTCGCCCCGATGTGTATAATCGCTAAAATGGATGAATGCCCTTGTTGAAGTTAGCACCACTCTCCAAATTTCATACACCCGAAAGATGGAGTGGACTCTAGTGGTACCACTCTTCTCTCAACTCAAAACAACACTCAAGAAAGGTTTACGAAAACCAAAGAGAGTGTTTCTAAAGCAAACATTTGCTTTTTAGATATCGCAAATGAGAAGAGATGCCCATTATTTATAAGCTAAATGTTAAATTATTGGTATTGTATGTGGACGACATACTAATAATAGGAAATGACATACCTACCTTACAATGTTTAAAGACTTGGTTAGGAAAATGTTTTTCTATGAAAGACTTGGGCAAAGCAACCTACATAGTAGGAGTCTAAATCTATAGAGATAGATCAAGATGACTCCTAGGACTAAATCAAAATACATTAATAAAAAAACTACTGAAAAGATTCAGTATGGAAGAATCTAAAAGATGATTCTTACCTATGAGACATGGTATTTTGCTCTCAAAGGAAATGTTTCCTTCAATGCCTCAAGAGAGGGTACGCATGAGTAAGATTCTGTTAGGCTTGATAGGTTCGATTTCCTTCAACCGATTTAGCTTGCCAAGTTGTGGAAAAGATTGTGTTTTGAGTGATTTAGTGGAAGCAAAATGATAGACAAAAGACACAAGGATTTATAGTGGTTCAACCTTCTAACAAGAACCTACATCCATTACATTAGCTCCCACTAAGGATTTTCAACCAATATCCACTAGATATTCGTCACTTTTTACCGGTTTAGGAGGCAACCTTTACAATCTTAGACTCAACCTAAGTCTAGCAACCAAAGCTCACAACCCGAGCATTGGGAACACTCTTAAGCAATTGAAAATCTATCAAACTTGAAAACCCTCATAAGGTGGATAGTTTGCACTATTTAGCTCACTCACCTAAACCTAAACACTTGACAATTTTGGCTCACAAGTGTTGTATATACAAAGTATGTACAATAAAGCACTAAGACAAATTTGACATCATATTGTTGTTAACAATTGAAGCATTAGTCTTCTATGGATGCTTGGATGTCCCTTTTATACTCCCAATTGATCTTCTAGACGTTGTAGACCGTTGGGATTGGATTGGAGTCGTTGGGGTGCATTTTCCCGCATTCAATGCTGTTTTGGAGCTTAGCATATCGATGCTCGAATGACTGTATCAATACGGTCCTCATCAGGAACTAGCCGTTGAGCTCTTCCAGCTAATGCGTATCGATAAGCTTGCGAGCGTATCGGTACGACCTGTATTTCAAATAGCCGTTGGGAGAATGACTGTTGGGAGCGGTTAAGGCGTATCGGTACGTGAGACCATCGTATTTGTACGCGACTAGCCTTTGAGGGGTTTTAAAGCACTCCGTATTGATACGACAAAAGCATATCGGTACGAGTTTTGGCTAGTGGAATTTCCCTATAGCTAAAACCCTAAAGTGTATCGATACAGTGTATACCATTGTTGCGTGTAAAAGAGTCCTATCGCAAATAGTGCAAGTGTACACGACACAAGTAGTAAAGTGATACTTGGAGTATCAGATATCGCCTCCACAGGGATTGGAAATAACATTATCCTAAAATTGCTGCACAAGAGAGAGAAAAAGTTTAATTTGATTGTAAAGTAATCGAGATAAACAACTGAAATAAAAGAGTAATGGATCAGGTTTAAGAGATAGGCCGGTATTGATTTGCTCAGTAGTGCAGGTGTTGCACTGTAAGAGAACTTCTGTTCTGTCGTCGTCCCTGTCGCGGCAGCACCTGTCGCGGCAGAATTCTGTTGATGTCGCGGAAGCTATCACACAACTCTGCACTTCAAGTTTGGCAAGAATCCCTGCTATGACTTGTCCTATCCCTAGGCCCAAGTTCTGTTGATGAACACTTCTTAGATGATACCTCTCGGCGTGAATCGAAGGGTGAACACAAATGTTGTTGAATTCTTCCTTAGCCACTTAACCTCATACTTATCCCTAAGCCGAGATGGTTTAACCATGAACTGGAAAATACATATTTATTCAGTTCATATGCTTGACTCTCTCGATATCAAACAAATGGATAATCTCACAATGCTCTCCCGATAGTCTTGTGAGATATGAAAACCAGAATAAATAAACTTAAAGTTTTTATTGCTTGAACAGAAAATTCCTAAAATAGTACAATCCTTGCAACTACTTTACAGAATCAACCCTTAGCCCTAGGGGGAGTTTAGAACATGATGAAGAGGAAAAAACGACAAGGTTTGGAGAAGATGGCTAGGAATGAGATATCCTTCCCTAGGTCGAATTACATGCCTTTATATAGGCCTTGGGTCCAAGTTTTCTAATATGGCAAGAATATAAGTTTAAACTAAAGTACAACTCTATTAGAGATTAAATCTTCTGAGTATATGCCTTTAATTCGTCCTCTTTTCTTGCCTCGAGTTACTTCCTTGGAATTTGGGCTTGGCCTTTATTCTACATCAAGGTTTAGAAAAATATAGGAGTGGCCCACGACAGACTGGCTTGAAGTTTTCTATTTGTCGAGCTCCACTTCACTTGTCCACTTCATCCTTCTGTCGTTATGGCTGCCACGACAGCGTGTGCTCCTCGACTCCAGTTCTGTGATTCAGCTCTGCTCCATTGCTGCCCTGAGTCTGCCGCAGCAGACACCTGCAAAATTGACCAAAATCAGTAGCAACTGTGCCATTTTATCTAATTGTGATATATATGCATAAATCTATCCTAAATGAAATGAAATATGCTTGAATGCAGGAGAAATATGGGTAAATGAGGGGTAAAATATAAAACTTTTATACACTCAACACACCCCCAAACTCAAGTTCTTGCTTGTCCTCAAGCAAATATGACCTAACTAAAAATCAAACCTTTTTGGTTTGGCTTAATTCAGTGAACTTTTCATTACCTACCAGACATACCCTATCAAGAGAAATACCTTGTTGGGGGTTTCTGGATTTATTCGGAACCATGCTATAGTTCTTGTGTAGTGTGTGTAGGTTTTGTGAACAACTATGTGTCTAGACTCCTTTAGTTTACCAGAATAGTCATGCTTACAAACTTGAGTTTATGCCAATTCATTTTTTCTGGAGGCAATTCTTAAGCTCCTTTAGTTTTTTTCTAACTATTGACTTAACTGCATCTTTTATGGAGGCAATTCTTAAGCTCCTTTAGTTTTTTTCTAACTTAAGCTCAAAGAGAAATCTCTTTAAAATCAATGCAAGGCAGTTTTGCAAGAAAATGAGTATGAATATTTTTCTTTCTTTTATTCCTTTCCTAGAGGCAGTGATAGGTACCTCTAGGGGCAACTCAAGTGGGTAACATTCCTATTCTAGTGCACTACAGAAGTTTAGATACCATAAGAGTCACAAAGGGTGTTTTACAGTTTAGAATTATAGCAAGGCTCTAAACAGTTCCTAAAACTTCCTAAAGGCACTGTCACGACAGAGTATGTCGCGGCAGGTAAGTTCAGTTCAAAGTCTTAAGCCAAAATTTTGTTTTTATTTTCATCATTTTTTGACACAAAAATAGACTTAAAAATAAACTAATAATTAGGCACAAATTAAGACACAACTAACAGTTTCATTAATGGAGGGATGCCAACCCCAAACTCGAGGGTTGCATTGCCCTCAATGCATGACAAAATGAAATAAAAAATAGAAAAGCAAACACATCACAAAATAGATAAAACAGCAAAGACAACAAAATATATGAAAAGAAACTTAATTTGAGGAGCTGTCGTCACTGTTGCTGCTGATTTGGAGCTTCCGACTGGCAGTAACCTTAACGGCAGGGGCTGGCAGGTTGCTGGGGGAGGCAGAGGCCGTTTTCTTCTTTGCCTCTCGAGGTGGCTGGACACATATCGGTGAGATGCGCGGGGGCTGGTCCATGACCTCGAGGTCATCATCGGAGCTGCTGCTGCTGCTGTTGGCAGATCTGCCTTGGCATGGCCCTTCGACAGTCTCATTGAGCTTATTCCTTTTAATCGGGGGGTAGTCCTTTGAGATGTCTCGTGCTACGGAGGGCTCGGAGTCAGAATCCTACCAGACGGAATAGGAAAGAACCCTTCAAAGTATTTGGGGTCGATCTCCGGTAGGGGGCCCTTCCTCTTCTCTCCTCTGGCAGTGGCAGACTGTCTGCCGCCTTCACCTGTCGTGGCAGGTGTAGGTGTGGAGGCAGCAGAGGGGGTTCTGGGGCTCGCAGCAGGGGTGGGGGCAGCAAAGAAGGTTTCTGGGAAGGAGAGGAATTGCACATGGGTAAAATGTAGACCATTTTAAATGAAATTTACCGTTGCGGCTGTGAAGTCCCTCATAAAGCCCTTCAGTCCGAGCTGTCGTTACTCCATCCTTTTAAGCATCGTCAGAATCTGGCCGGCGGTGTCTGCTGGAGGTGCTGCTGCCGTCTGTTGTGGTTCTGCTGTGACAGGTTCTGGGGAGCTGGGATCTGCCATCTGTTCTGTCGTGGCAGAGGGGTTGATGTACGACAGAAGGGTGGCAACTTTCAACTCCATCAGACTGTAAGTATTCCGTTGCGTCAATTTCCGGTACATTGTTGCCCTGACAGATGGTGGTGATAAGGTAGGGGAAGACAAGAGGGCCCGACAGTCATAGCGCA
Source organism: Hibiscus tridactylites (assembly GCA_958450335.1). Taxonomy (NCBI): domain Eukaryota; kingdom Viridiplantae; phylum Streptophyta; class Magnoliopsida; order Malvales; family Malvaceae; genus Hibiscus; species Hibiscus tridactylites. The sequence goes on from OY288289.1 coordinate 28,285,514, forward strand.
CATTCGAGGATGCCGTCCCGGACGTAGCGACCGGCATTAATTTGCCTCTCATTTAAAATAGAATGGACAAGGGCTAACCTCGGCCTGTCGACAGTGCTGTTGTGGGAGGTAGGCATGAGACGCTTTTTGACGAAGTGATTCCACAGTTTGGCTTGTGGAGTCATCTGGGTTCTCCTCACTATCCATCGATGTTTAGGGTTGTCGTTCCACTCTGTTCCTTCTTCTGTAACCTCTACCATGACAACATCATAGTCTGCCGGCGATAGACTGTTCACGAACCTCGTATGGGCGTCCTTTGTAACCCCCTTAACCCGGCCCAGACGGTTGACCCGAATTAAGAAAGTCACACGGGGAAAACCAAAGTCAACCCGAAAGTCAACCTTGATTAACGACCCTTTTTTTTCTTTTTAATCTTGTTTAGATGCACATTAACCTTAGATGTGATCACACAAACAGCACACACAAAGATCACAAACATCAGAGATCAAACAGGGACCCAATTGAACAAATTACAACTTTAGGGACCAAATTGTAATTTCTGAAAACTTCAAGGACTTAACCAGATTTTAAGTTACCAACTTAAAATTAATCAGGTTTCATGCTTCTCTGCCAAATTTCAGCTCAAACGGACATCCCGAACTCAAACAATTGCACAAACAAGATTCAGGACCAAAACGCAAACAATTCAAAACATATAACTGCCAATGTCAGCCCCTAACGGTCGGCCGTTCCGAAACCGATCGACCCCGTTCCGAAACACGGGCCGTTCCGAAACCGTTCGACCCCGTTCCGAAACACGGCCTTGGCAGAGACCAAACCGTTTCGAAACGGTGCATACCGTTTCGGACGCCTGGGTTCGTGCAAGGCACCCGTTCCGAGACGGTGCACACTGTTCCGAAACGCCTGCACAGATTGCAGCAAAATGGCATTCCAAAACATGCGATTAATCATTCAAACATGCTCCAAAAGTCACCAAACTTTACCAGCATGCAATTCAACATATATACAACTTGTAGGAATCATCAAATCAACAATTTAACTTCATATGCAAAAAGCCCCAAATCTATAGGCATGCTTCCTACACAAGCAACCATTTAAGCATAAACTTTCCAATTCAATCTCATTAAAGCCAATTCATGATTCAGCAACATCACCAACATTAAACACACTTGTTCGAACATATACGAACACAAAAACATCAATCCGAGAGATTCTACCCCCATTGCCTTTATTAACTATAGCTATTCACCGAGACATACATCTCAATTGGAGTCCACCTTGAATCTCTTGCTCCTTGCTGTCCAAACTTCAAGAATCTGCATTGATGGACAAAAAGGAGCGTAAGCACATAATGCTTAGTGAGGAATGCTCAAAACCAAAACACCATCAATGCAGCGGGTCATTAAAATCACTTTAAAAACAAACCCGATTTGTTACCAAAACCATGTTTGAAAACTCCTTTCCAACATCATGCTTAAACCATGCATTGCACATACATGAAACCAAACCTTAGCTTAGCAAGCTAAGAAAACCTTTTCAAACATAAACACCATATGCAAAGCTAAATTAAAACCTTGGAAGTCACTTCCATTTCATAATACCCATTCATAAACTTGAACATCATTTCAAGCAAGAAACCCCTTTTAAACCATTATTCAAACAATCCAATTCATGCATTAAACAAAGACAACTTATGAATCACATCATCATCACCACATGCCTTTTTAAAACAAGTCTTAACAAGACTCCAATGCATTTAAAAGTTTCCATGCTCACATGCATCATTTACCAAATGATAACCAACACTTGTTAAACCCAACAAGTAAACATGCATTCACTAGCATTATATACTTTTCATGCAACCATGCATCTTTTCAAGCATCTCATGCTTCTCATGCAATTATGCATCCTTTCAAGCATTTCATGCTTCCTTATGATCAAGAACATTGCATTGGCTTCCAATATCATCCACATCCACTTTTCAACTCAACACCCGATCGGATACGCGGATTCCGAGCGTTGTCCCTACGCTCCATACACCCTACCAATCCAAGGTCTCCCAAATGGACTTTTAAACACCATTTGACCTTACAAACCTAAGGTTCCCATGTATGGACTATTAAACACCATACAACCTTAGCTTCTTCCGAGGTTCCCATGTATGGACTTTCAACCACCATACAACCTCCACTTTTCCCAAGGTTCCCATGTATGGACTTTTAAACACCATACAACCTTGACTTTTCCCAAGGTTCCCATGTATGGACTTTCAAACACCATACAACCTTTGCATTCACCGATTGGTAGTTGTATCACATCACTAACGAGATCCGGGACACCCCACACAAGATCCACACATGGACTTAACACCGCCATTGTGATCTCAACAAGCACAAGGTTCTCCTATATGGACTTTTAAACACCATATAACCTTTGCTCAACCAAGGTCCTCGAATGGGCAACACCTCCATTATGACCTTAACCATCTCGTTAGGATACTTGAAGGGAGTTTACCGGTCCACTCTTGACCACTCCACCTCCAAGGCGACTTAATTCACGGTGCACCCAATCCTATAGCCGGCTAACTATATCCGATCAACGAACCAAGAATCCACTTACATCACTTGCCAATATAACCACCTTACCACAATAGTCCAATGATTCACATGCATAACCATAATGCAAAAACCATCATTTACCATCATTAATTCACTGTTTTAAAGCATCACACAAAGCCATTAAACATCATGCAACACCATGCATCAAATCCACATTTTCAATGTATAAAACCAAGGATCTCTTATCTTGAGCATCCTTCACATATGGCTTTCAAAACCAGCATTAAACCATGCTTAAAATATGCTTTCAAACCAGATTTAAACCATGCAAAACACATGCATTTCAATCATCAACCACAATTGCTCAAAAGCCAATTTCACAACACAATTCAAGAGCGAAAACCATTCACTTACTCTTGAGCTTAGCAAAGTTGTTTAGACTTAAACTAAGCTCCCAAAACCTTCAAACCTTGGTTTAAAAGCTGAAATCCCAACTTCACTCACCGATAACCAAAACAAGGCTAGCCAACAAGCCTTCCAAGCATCCGAAAACCTTCCGCAACACCTTCAAAGCTCACGGATCAAACTCCCCTGTTTCAAGCACACAGCAACAGAGGATTAATGCATCATTATGCATTAAAAACACCAGCAACAAGACTCAACTCGCTGCTCATCCAAAATCCAACAATTTGGCTACCAAACACAACCGAAATCACCTCCAAACACTTTCAAAACTTAACCCAGCCAAGATCCATCACTTCTAACCATTTTTAAACATCAATTAACATCTAAAATGATCACAAACACATCCTTATACCTCCAGGTATAACAGATCACCAAAAACACTCCAAAAACAACCAAAAACTCAAGCCAAACTTAGGAAATTCAACCTATCCGGGATTGCATTGATTAAACCTCAACTTCTAATCAATTTAGCATTCATTTAACATCATTTTGACACTTCAAAACACTGCCCAAAACAGATCACACGAAAATTTCACCAAAATCACCAAATCTTGCATTTTAAGCCAAAATCAAGATTTCAATTGAAAAGCCATTAACAAAACACAAATTAAGGATTGAGAACTTAGGAATTTCAGTAAAGAACTGATAGTTTAGAGGAGAAGGACGTTCTTACCTCCAACCTTGAATTTCTCCTTTTTAGAGCCAAAATGCTTGATGAAACAACTTGCAAATTGAGAGGTTTTGTTGTAGAGATGATTAGGAATCAAAAGAGAGTTGAAATGTGTGCTTTAGATGCCAAAATCAGAGAAGGAAATCTGGAGAAATGTGTTTGGGTGGAGAGAAAATGAGAGAAAAGGAAAATTGAGAGAAAATGAAAAATTAGTTAGGAAATGGTTAAAATGATTTCCCTCCACATTTCATAAACTTAAAAATCAGAATAAAGCCTTAAAATATCTTAGAAAAATCTGGAGAAATCCTTTTTGGAATAATAGCTCCTTAAAGATTCAAAGTTTCAATCCTTTATAAAACTGTCCCGCAACTTTCAAAAATTACATTTTGGTCACTAGCCAAAATGTCAACCTTCCGAACCTCATTTTCCAAAATTGATTTCACAGTTCACTTTTATATATTAAAAGATGATTTTAGAACATTTTTCCATATTTTTAATGCAACCCGAACTAGGCTTTCCTAAATTCACTCTTATATATTCGATCAGCACTTTGACCGAACCGGTCAACGCCCAAAACTTCTGAGCCCAAAACCGGGGCGTTACATCCTTCCTCTTGTTCACGTACAACCCGTATAATGTGTTGATGTACGCAGACTCGAGAGAGTTTTGCTTGCCTCGAACGGTTACTGTCGTGGCCTCCTTACTGTCGACGGCAACGTAGAACTCTCGGACAAGGGTTATATTCATCTCCTCAGGTTGGGCAGCAAATTTCTGCCACTTGAGGGCTTAAATTTTCTTGGCTATGAAGCTCTCTAGCCCTAGGTCTCCCGTTGGTTGTGTGTAGATGAACCCTCGTTCCTCCCACATTTCCCTCTTTTGGAAGGAACTGTAGTACCTCTTGGCAGATCTGTGGAATCGAACCGGTTGGGAATGGCATTGTGACTTGAGGTTGATATTGTCGTGGCAGAAGTGGAGGCAGCGCTGCAGCGGGTGTGTTAGCTGGCCATTGCATGGACTGTAGAAAAAATAGAAAGAAAATTTTGAGATCTAAAATAGAGGAAGCAGGTAAAGAGAATGAGATAAAAAATGCATAGGGAATGGGGGTTTATATAGAATGGGGATTTTTGCCCGTTGGGTCTATAACGACAGGCGCGAATAACGGGGCCAGCTGTTACGCAGTTTTTGACGCGTCTGTTACGCGTTTGCGTGTCTATCGTGACAGCTCCGTGACAGGATGTCTTCTCTGCGTCTGCCGCGATAGCTGGTGACAGGCTGTGACGACAGACTCGTCCGTTGGGCTTTTTGGGCTGTTGTGAATGCGGTGGGCTGGTTCATTCCTTCTCTTTGCTTTTCTTCCTTTATTTCCTAAAAATAATTAAATTAATTAATTAAAATAAAATCTTGGTTCCTAAAATAAATAAATAAAAATCTTAATTCCTAATATATAAATAAATAAAATAAAATAAAATAAAATAAAATCTAAGTTAAATTAGGGATGCCTTGAGAGGCATCTCCTAAAGTTACTACTTCCTGCATTCTTGGGGCTTCAGTCCCCTGATAATGCTTGAGTCTTTGTCTATTGACCTTGAACTGGTGCCCATCCTTTAGGGATTTGATTGTAATGGCACCATGAAGGAAAACTTGGACAACCTGGAAGGGACCAGACTACCAAGATTAAAGCTTTCCTGGAAAAAGCTTCAACCTAGAGTTGAACAACAACACCTACTGCCATGGGCAGAACTGTCGTAGCAGCAGCTTCCTGTCGTGCCACTTCTTGGTTTTGTCCTTGTAGATCTTGGCATTGTCGTAGGTCATTGCTCGAATTTCCTCGATCTCATTCAAGTCTAGTAGCCTTTTCTGCCCTACCTTATCCCAATCCATATTTACTGCCTCGATAGCCCAATAAGCTCTGTGTTCTATCTCAACAGGTAAATGACAGGTTTTCGCATAGATGAGTCTATAGGGTGACATCCCCAATGGTGTTTTGAAGGCTGTTTTATAGACCCAGAGTGCATCATTGAGATGTAGAGACCAATCCTTTTGAGTGGGTTTAACCATCTTCTCTAGTATGTTCTTTACTTCTCATATTGAAATCTCGACTTGCCCATTGGTTTGAGGGTGGTATGCTGTTACAATCCGGTGCTTTACTCTGTATTTTCTCAAGGCATCAACAATTACCCTGTTATCAAAGTGTGTCCCCTCATCAGTAATTATCACCCTTGGGATGCCAAATCTGGAGAAGATGTTCTTGTGAAGAAATCTTTTAATAGTTTTGGCGTCGTTTTTCTGAGTAGCGATCGCTTCTACCCACTTTGACACATAATCCACTACTAGTAGGATGTACAGGTTCCCACAAGATGCTGGGAATGGTCCCATGAAGTCCATTCCCCATACATCAAAGATTTTGACCTATAATATGTTCTGCACTGGCATCTTATGCCTTCTCGATATGTTCCCAGTCCTTTGGCATTTGTCACAGCCCTTGTAAAAGGCTTGTGCATCCTTGAACAATGTGGGCCAATAGAGCCCGGATTGTAGAACCTTAGCAGTGGTTTTGTTTCCACCTAGGTGTCCTCCATACGGGGAAGCATGGCAGTGGTAAAGCACAACTTCCTGTTCATCCTGTGGTACGCATCTCCTGATAATCTTATCTGCACAATGTTTGAAAAGAAGAGGTTTGTCCCAATAATAATGTTTTGCATCATTTTGGAACCTCTTCCTTGCTTGGTAATTAAGTTCAGGAGGGAGTAACGCGCTTACAATGTAATTAACAAAGTCAGGGTACGAAGGGGTTTCAGAAAGCTTACCTACCGCCATGGCTGTCATGGCAGAGCTGGTGGCAGCAAACAACCGCTCATCTTGGAAGGTCTCCAATATGTTGGTCATGTCTGTGGATTGACTCATTCCCGTCTCCAGCCTCGACAAGTGGTCTGCTACTTGGTTCTCTGTTCCCTTTTTATCCTTGAGATCAATGTCAAATTCTTGCAGCAGTAGAATCCAACGTATCAATCTAGGTTTTGCATCCTTTTTCGTGAACATATACTTCAGTGTTGAATGGTCTGTATGGACCACCACCTTTGTTCCAAGTATGTACGGACAAAATTTGTCGATTGAGAACACCACTGCTAACAGTTCCTTCTCTGTCGTGGTGTAGTTGACTTGGGCATCATTCAGTGTTTTGTTGGCATAGTAAATCACATGGAAGAGCTTATCCTTCCTCTGCCCTAGTGCTGCCCCGGCAACATAGTCACTAGCATCACATATTATCTCAAATGGCAAACTCCAGTTTGGTGGCTGTACGATCGGGGCTATTACCAACTTCTCCTTCAGAATTCTGAATGCCTCAGTACATTCAGTATTAAAATCAAAGGGACGATTCTGCTCCAATAGGTGGCATAAGGGCTTTGTAATCTTTGAAAAATTGGCTATAAATCGTCGATAAAACCTGACATGCCCTAAGAAACTTCGGATCCCCTTGACTATGGTGGGTGGCGGAAGCTTTTTGTTGACCTCTATTTTGGCTCAGTCTACCTCTATGCCGCGACAGCTCACCTTGTGGCCCAATACTATTCCTTCATCCACCATGAGGTGGCACTTTTCCCAATTCATAACCAGGTTTGCCTCTTCGCATCTTTCAAGAACGTTTTGTAAGTTGCCTAAACTGTAACACCCCAATTTTGGGCTTAGAAGTTTTGGGCTTGGACCGGTTCGGTCAGAGTGCGGTTCGAATATAAGAAGGTGAAATTAGGAAAGCCTAGTTCGGGTTGCATTAAAAATATGGAAAAATGTTCTAAAATCCTCTTTTAATATATATAAGTGAACTGCGAAATCAATTTTACAAAATGAGGTTTGGAAGGGTGACATTTTGGCTAGTGACCAAAATGTAATTTTTGAAAACTGGGTGACTGTTTTAAAAAGGATTGAAACTTTGAATCTTTAAGGAGCTATTTACCCAATGGGAGTTCCTCCGGATTTTTCCTAAATATTAATGATTTAATTAAAGTCTTTTAAATAAAACAAAAGTGGAGGGAAGATATTTTTAGTCATAACTAACTTTTCTATCAAATCTTCCATTTTCATTTTCTCTCATTTTCTCTCAAACCAAACACCTTTTCTCCAGAGCTTTTCTCTCTGATTTTGTCACCTAAATATCTCTTTTCAATTCTCTTTTGATTGCTAATCATCTCCTCATCAAAACCTCACCATTTGCTAATTGGATTTTCAAGATTTTGGTTCCAAAAAGGGAGAAACTCAAGTTTGGAGGTGATTTCGGTTGTGTTTGGTAGCCGAAATGTTGGATTTGTGTGGAGCCGCGAGTTGTGTTGTGTGGCTAGTGTTTTTAATGCATTATGATGCATTAATCCTCTGTTGTTGTGAGCTTGAAACAGGGGAGATTGATCCGTGAGCATTAGAGGTGGTGTGGAAGGTTTCGGATGCTTGGAAGGCTTGTTGGCTAGCCTTGTTTTGTGTATCGGTGAGTGAAGTTGGGTTTTCAGCTTTTAAACCAAGGTTTGAAGGTTTTGGGAGCTTAGTATAAGTCTAAACAACTTAGCTAAGCTCAAGAGTAAGTAAATGGAATTTCTCACTTGGTTTGTGTATGAATTGGTTTTTAAAGCACTTGTGATTGTTGGATGCAATGCATGTGATTTGCATGTTTTAAATTCTGTTTTGAAAGCATATTTTAGCATGGATTAATGCTGGTTTTTGAAAGCCATGTGTGATGGATGCTCAAGGTAAGAGATTCATGGTTTTGTACATTGGAATTGTGGAATTGATGCATGGTGTTGCATGTTGTTTAATGGCTTTGTGTAATGCTTCAAAAACAGTGGATTGATGATGGTAAATGGTGGTTTTTGCATTGGGTTATGCTTGTAAACATTGGATTAATGTGGTAAGATGGTTATATTGGTGGTTGAAATTCCAAGTATCCTAACGAGATGGTTAAGGTCATAATGGTGGTTGAAATTCCATTCGAGGACCTTGGGTAAGCAAAGGTAATAATGGTGGTTAAAATTCCATTTGAGGACCTTGTGCTTGTTAAGATCACAATGGTGGTGTAAAGTCCATGTGTGGATCTTGTGTAGGGTGTCCCGGATCTCGTTAGTGTTGTTATACAACTACCAATCGGTGATGCTAAGGTTATATGGTGGTTAAAATTCCATATATGGGAACCTTGTGCATGTTAAGGTTATATGGTGGTTAAAATTCCATATATGGGAACCTTGTGAATGTTAAGGTTATATGGTGGTTAAAATTCCATATATGGGAACCTTGTGAATGTTAAGGTTATATGGTGGTTAAAATTCCATATATGGGAACCTTGTGAATGTTAAGGTTATATGGTGGTTAAAATTCCATATATGGGAACCTTGTTAATGTTAAGGTCATATGGTGGTTAAAATTCCATAAGAGGACCTTGTGTGTTGTAAGGTCAAATGGTGGTTAAAATTCCATTTGGGGACCTTGGATTGGTAGTGTGTATGAAGCGTGGGGACAACGCTTGTGATCCGCGTATCCGATTGGATGTTGAGTTGAAAAGTGGATTTGGTTTATCACTTGGAAGCCAATGTAATGTTCTTGATTATAATGAAGCATGAGATGCTTGAAATGATGCATGGTTGCATGAGAAGTGTGTAATGACCTATGAATGCATGTTTACTTGTTAGCGTGAACAAGTGTTGATTATCTATTGAGAATGGTGCGTGTGTGCATGAAATCTCTTTGATGCATTGAAGTCTTGCTAAGACTTGTTTTTAAAGGCATGTGATGCAAATTTTGATGATGTGATTCATATGTTGTAATTGTTTAATGCACATGTTAGATTGAATGAGTAAATGGTTTTAAAAGGGTTCTTGCCTAAAGATGGTTTACAAGTATGAGAAAGATATGATGTGAAGTGGAAGTGATTTCCAAGGTTTTGAATTTAACTTTGCATATGATGTTCATGCATGGGATGGTTAAATTGATGGTATTGCAAGTTTATGTTTTGAAAAGGGTTTACTTAGCTTTCTAAGCTAAGGGTTGGTTTTAAAGTTTGAGCAATGCATGATTTTAAGCATGTTGTTGAAAAGGGTTTTCAAACAATGCTTTGGTTTATCAAATCGAGTTTGCTTTTAAAAGTGGTTTTATGATACGCTGCATTGATGGTGTTTTGGTTTTGAGCATTCCTCACTAAGCATTATGTGCTTACGTTCCTTTTCTGTCCATCAATGCAGATCTTTGAAGTTAGAACAGCGGGAAGCAAGGGATTCAAGGAAAGCTCCACTTGAGATGTATGTCTCGGCTAATAGCTATAGATAATAAAGGCAATGGGGGAGAATCTCTTATGTTGATGTTAATGAGTTTGTGTATGTTGAATAAGATTGGTTTTATGTTGAGGATAATGTTGGAACATGTATTGGTCTTTATGAGTTGGTTTTATCAAATTGATGCTTGAATGGGTTGCTAAGTAGGAAGCATGCCTATAGATTTGGGGCTTTTCATAATTGATGCCAAGACGACGTTTGGTTGATGCAATTATGTTCCTTGTATGTTGCATGACATGCTGGTAAGGTTTGGTTGCATTTGGAACATGTTTGGTAGGTTAATTGTGTGTTTAATCTGCCATGTATCTGCATTCTGAGCAGGCCGTATCGGAACGGGAGCTACCGTTTCGGAACGGGGGCCCTGCATTAGCCCAGGCGTTCGAAACAGAAGGTACCGTTCCGAAACGAAAATGCCTCTGCCAGGCCTCGTTTCGGAACACGTTGCAGAACGGTCCCGTGTTTCGAAACGGGTTCTTCCTATTTCGGAACACCTGACCGTTGGAGGCTGACATGGGCGGTTGGTTATATGTTTTGAAATGTTTGCATTTTGGTCCTGAAACATGTTTATGCAATTGTATGAGTTTGGGAAGTCCGTTTGAGTTGAAATTTGGCAGAGTGGCATGAAAGATGGTTAATTTTAAGTTGGTAACTTAAAATCTGGTTAAGTCCTTAAAGTTTCCAGAATTTACAATTTTGTCCCTAAAATTGTAATTTGTGCAATTGAGTCCCTGAATGTTCTCTGTTTGTTATGATGTTTGAATAAGATGATCTTGAGAACATATCTAGGGTTAACGTGCATCTAGACAAGAGTAAAAAGAAAATAAAGGGGTCGCTAATCAAGGTTTACTCTCGGGTTGACTTTGGTTTTCCCCGTGTGATCTTCTTAATTCGGGTCGACCGTCTAGGCCGGGTTAAGGGGGTTACATTTGGTGGTATCAGAGCTGTGTTGCGAATGCTTTGGGAAATGGTAAGTTGATGTAATATGTGTATGATGTTTATGTTGGTGTGTAGTTGAAAGCCGGTTGAAATGCGTGTTTTTGAGTAAATTGATGATGTTTCTAAGCATGCTTGTTGATTGTGAATCTTCTTTGAGTTAATATGGATTTGTGCTGATGTTGCGATGGTGTTATGAGTTGATTGTGATGAATGACGGAAGTGTAATGGGCATGATATTGATGATGCTATGCTGTTGCGAGTGGATGTTGTTTGATGAGAGCATGATTGAATATGTTGTTTGATATGCTTGATGTTGTGATATCCATGTTTTTATTGACTGATATGTCATGAAAAGGGGAGGATTCGGGATACCCATTGCCTTATTATTATAGCTATTGTGTTATTTTGGAGTTGGAGTTTGAATCCTTGCTTAAAGCTGGTCTAATTGATTTGTTTGTTTTGTTGTGATTGTTTGCTGTTAATAGCATGGTGAAATCGATGAAAGAATGGCAGTTAGATGAGATGGTTGCTGCTTTAGAGCAGGTTGTTAAGGCGTGGAATTCACCTTTTAGTGGAGGTGTTTTGTCTCAGTCTTCTGTGCCTGGAGTTGGGATAGTGAGGCAGGAGGAAGAAGTTGGTTCTATGATAAAGAGTTCATCACTTGGTGTTCAAGAGGTGTTGGGAACATCTCAGGCTGTGGCAAAAGTAAAGTCTGTAGATGTGCGGGCCGTGGGATGTGCGGGTTTGTCGAAACAGCGGATACATGATTTGGGAGTTGTGGAGTATCATGGTTCGTCACCTGAGACGTTTGAGGCTTGGTTAGCCAGTGTAGTTCTGATTTTGGACCAGAAAGGTTGTGATTATGCTTGTAAGTTGGGAGGTGTTGTCACATTGATGTTGGAGGACGCTTGTGCCTGGTGGACATCGGTGGCGGTGGCATCGCACATCCACGACGTTGCTTGGGACTTCTTTGTGTCTGCCTTTTATGAAAGGTATCTTGGAGGGAAATTCCCAAGGGTTAAGCAATGTGAGAGTGTGGTTTCTGTTTATGAAGGTGGGAAAGGTTTAGGCAAGGAAGTTGTGGGTGGAGTGGAAGCTCAGCTACCGGTGTGTGACCGTTGTGGAAGGCGCCATGTTGGAGGTTGTTGGGGCTCATGTGCTTGTTGGAACTGTGGCTCTAAGGAGCATGTGAAGCGAGATTGTCCTCGTGTGGTGAAATCAGCTTCAGTGATAGCTGAAGGGTCTCTGAAGGGTCGTGGGCACGGCCGAGACAAAGTTCGAAGTTGGCAGAAGGAGCAGAAAAATGCAAGGAGTTTGGGAAATGGAATCTGCTGGAAGTGTGGGTCTGTTGGACATTTGAGACGTAATTGTTTGAAGTTGGCTCGGGGTAGCCAGGGTTCTTTACCGCAGGGAGATGGTGATGACTTTAGTGTGTTAGCTGATGCTGCAGCGATGCGGTTGGGAAATGATGGTTCAGCGTGGAAGAGAGCTCGTCTGTTGAAAGCTCCGGGGTGGTGATGTGGTTTCAGGTAATCTTGTTAAGTACCCTTTGCTCTAGTATCTTAGTTTGGTTTTGGTTGGGTTTTTCCTTGCGTAGTGGGTATGGTTTTGTTGCTAGCATGTTTGGGGTAGTAGTTGTGGTTGTTCTGGAAACAACTTTTGTGTGGAGAGGGCTTTAGTGAGTATCTTGTGGATAATGGTTGCTAGAATGATGGAGTTAGACAAGTTGAAAGTGAGGTAGGAGGTTGTTCTTAGACGGACTCCGAGGATGTTATTGATGGGTGTGAACCGACATACATGCACAGTTAAAATCATTTGTTATATGCTATATTATATATGTACTGGTCCATGCATACATGTGGCATGACATTAGAGGTTTTTGCATACATGTACATCAGGCATTGATAGGGCATATTGGTGACCATGCATACGAACGTTCACACTCGCTAATAACTAATCGAGTCTGTTAGTGTTGTGATAGGGTTAGGTTGGATGATGGGTTTATAGAGGTTGTTTTAGTGCTGGGAGAATGTTAGAGGTAATGGAGGGTTTTGAGCGAGCTGTTGGTAGTAGTGAGTGCGGTATAGCATGTTAGTGGAAGGAAGGTGTTTGTTGCTTAAAGAGTTTAGTGGTTTAGTGGTGAGGAGTACCGATTGAAGTTAGAATCAGTCAAGTGGTTTTGAATAGCTAGTTGAAGTGGTAGTTTCTTTGTGTTAAGTGCTGTAGTAAGGCTAGTGTTGTAGTTAAAGCTTGGAGTGGAAAGGTAATGTAAGATCAAAGGCCATTGTTGGTTGGACGGGTTCTTGTGAGAAGTGGTTGGCTGGTTGTGAATGAGTAAATTTTTTTTTTGATGTCAGCTGGCGGGGTGTGGAACGGTTGGCGAAGTTAAGGTTGGGGTTTGTGGCGTGATTACCGGATGATGGGTGAGTAGTTCTGGTGAGTTGTTATGGTAAAGATAGTGGCGGATGTGAAGGAATATCAGCAATACGTTGAGAAGTTTGGGTAAGCAATTGTTGCTTAGGAATTTTTGCTTGTTGTGGAAATCTCTGAAGGAGGTTGAGTAGTTTTTGGCAAAGAGTTTTGGTAGTTATGAGTTAAGGTGGTGTATGCTGCAAAAGGGTTGGAGGTTCTTCAGGTTGTTGTTGGGGCTATGTGCAGTTCAGAAGTGTGAAAGGATAAGGTGTGGATAGTATCTGAGTGCTTTGGGAATTCTTGAACAGTATGTGGTGGTGTTGGGTTCGGTGGAGTTTTGTCTGGAGAGTGTTCAGTGGTGGTTGAGGCTTTTGTGTTGCCTTGTGTGTTGATTTGAGAAGGTTGTTGTTCTCATTTCGCCAGTTGAAATTTCGAGGACGAAATTTCCTAAGAGGGGGAGAGTTGTAACACCCCAATTTTGGGCTTAGAAGTTTTGGGCTTGGACCGGTTCGGTCAGAGTGCAGTTCGAATATAAGAAGGTGAAATTAGGAAAGCCTAGTTCGGGTTGCATTAAAAATATGGAAAAATGTTCTAAAATCCTCTTTTAATATATATAAGTGAACTGCGAAATCAATTTTACAAAATGAGGTTTGGAAGGGTGACATTTTGGCTAGTGACCAAAATGTAATTTTTGAAAACTGGGTGACTATTTTAAAAAGGATTGAAACTTTGAATCTTTAAGGAGCTATTTACCCAATGGGAGTTTCTCCAGATTTTTCCTAAATATTAATGATTTAATTAAAGTCTTTTAAATAAAACAAAAGTGGAGGGAAGATATTTTTAGTCATAACTAACTTTTCTCTCAAATCTTCCGTTTTCATTTTCTCTCATTTTCTCTCAAACCAAACACCTTTTCTCCAGAGCTTTTCTCTCTGATTTTGTCACCTAAATATCTCTTTTCAATTCTCTTTTGATTGCTAATCATCTCCTCATCAAAACCTCACCATTTGCTAATTGGATTTTCAAGATTTTGGTTCCAAAAGGGAGAAACTCAAGTTTGGAGGTAAGAACGTCCTTCTCCTCTAAACTCTCAGTTCTTTACTGAAATTCCCAAGTTCTCAATCCCTGATTTGTGATTTATTTAAGGTTTTACAATTGTAATCTTGATTTTGGCTTTAAAATGCAAGATTTGCTTGATTTTGGATTAAATTTCGTATGATCTGTTTGGGGAGTGTTTTGAGGTGTCAATTTGATGTTAAATGAATGTTAAATTGATGAGGAATTGAGGTTTAATCAATGCAATCCCGAATAGGTTGATTTTCCTAAGTTTTGCTTGAGTTTTTGGTTGTTTTTGGGGTGCTTTTGATGATCTGTTATTGCTGGAGGTATAAGGACGTGATTGGGATCATTTTGGATGTTAATTGATGTTTATAAATGGTTAGAAGTGATGGATCTTGGCTGGGTTAAGTTTTGGAAGTGTTTGGAGGTGATTTCGGTTGTGTTTGGTAGCCGAAATGTTGGATTTGTGTGGAGCAGCGAGTTGTGTTGTGTGGCTAGTGTTTTTAATGCATTATGATGCATTAATCCTCTGTTGTTGTGTAATTGAAACAGGGGAGATTGATCCGTGAGCATTAGAGGTGGTGTGGAAGGTTTCGGATGCTTGGAAGGCTTGTTGGCTAGCCTTGTTTTGTGTATCAGTGAGTGAAGTTGGGTTTTCAGCTTTTAAACCAAGGTTTGAAGGTTTTTGGAGCTTAGTATAAGTCTAAACAACTTAGCTAAGCTCAAGAGTAAGTAAATGGAATTTCTCACTTGGTTTGTGTATGAATTGGTTTTTAAAGCACTTGTGATTATTGGATGCAATGCATGTGATTTGCATGTTTTAAATTCTGTTTTGAAAGCATATTTTAGCATGGATTAATGCTGGTTTTTGAAAGCCATGTGTGATGAATGCTCAAAGTAAGAGATTAATGGTTTTGTACATTGGAATTGTGGAATTGATGCATGGTGTTGCATGTTGTTTAATGGCTTTGTGTAATGCTTCAAAAACAGTGGATTGATGATGATAAATGGTGGTTTTTGCATTGGGTTATGCTTGTAAACATTGGATTAATGTGGTAAGATGGTTATATTGGCAAGTGATGTAAGTGGTTATTGGTTACTTTAATCGGATATAGTTAGCCGGCTATAGGATTGGGTGCACCGTGAATAAAGTCGCCTTGGATGTGGAGTGGTTAAGAGTGAACCGGTAACTCCATCCAAGTATCCTAACGAGATGGTTAAGGTCATAATGGTGGTTGATATTCCATTCGAGGACCTTGGGTAAGCAAAGGTAATAATGGTGGTTAAAATTCCATTTGAGGACCTTGTGCTTGTTAAGATCACAATGGTGGTGTAAAGTCCATGTTTGGATCTTGTGTAGGGTGTCCCGGATCTCGTTAGTGATGTTATACAACTACCAATCGGTGATGCTAAGGTTATATGGTGGTTAAAATTCCATATATGGGAACCTTGTGCATGTTAAGGTTATATGGTGGTTAAAATTCCATATATGGGAACCTTGTGAATGTTAAGGTTATATGGTGGTTAAAATTCCATATATGGGAACCTTGTGAATGTTAAGGTTATATGGTGGTTAAAATTCCATATATGGGAACCTTGTGAATGTTAAGGTTATATGGTGGTTAAAATTCCATATATGGGAACCTTGTAAATGTTAAGGTCATATGGTGGTTAAAATTCCATAAGAGGACCTTGTGTGTTGTAAGGTCAAATGGTGGTTAAAATTCCATTTGGGGACCTTGGATTGGTA
Source organism: Hibiscus tridactylites (assembly GCA_958450335.1). NCBI lineage: Eukaryota > Viridiplantae > Streptophyta > Magnoliopsida > Malvales > Malvaceae > Hibiscus > Hibiscus tridactylites. The sequence goes on from OY288289.1 coordinate 28,301,669, forward strand.
GTGTGTATGAAGCGTGGGGACAACGCTTGTGATCCGCGTATCCGATTGGATGTTGAGTTGAAAAGTGGATTTGGTTTATCACTTGGAAGCCAATGTAATGTTCTTGATTATAATGAAGCATGAGATGCTTGAAATGATGCATGGTTGCATGAGAAGTGTGTAATGACCTATGAATGCATGTTTACTTGTTAGCGTGAACAAGTGTTGATTATCTATTGAGAATGGTGCATGTGTGCATGAAATCTCTTTGATGCATTGAAGTCTTGCTAAGACTTGTTTTTAAAGGCATGTGATGCAAATTTTGATGATGTGATTCATATGTTGTAATTGTTTAATGCACATGTTAGATTGAATGAGTAAATGGTTTTAAAAGGGTTCTTGCCTAAAGATGGTTTACAAGTATGAGAAAGATATGATGTGAAGTGGAAGTGATTTCCAAGGTTTTGAATTTAACTTTGCATATGATGTTCATGCATGGGATGGTTAAATTGATGGTATTGCAAGTTTATGTTTTGAAAAGGGTTTACTTAGCTTTCTAAGCTAAGGGTTGGTTTTCAAGTTTGAGCAATGCATGATTTTAAGCATGTTGTTGAAAAGGGTTTTCAAACAATGCTTTGGTTTATCGAATCGAGTTTGCTTTTAAAAGTGGTTTTATGATTCGCTGCATTGATGGTGTTTTGGTTTTGAGCATTCCTCACTAAGCATTATGTGCTTACGCTCCTTTTCTGTCCATCAATGCAGATCTTTGAAGTTAGAACAGCGGGAAGCAAGGGATTCAAGGAAAGCTCCACTTGAGATGTATGTCTCGGCTAATAGCTATAGATAATAAAGGCAATGGGGGAGAATCTCTTATGTTGATGTTAATGAGTTTGTGTATGTTGAATAAGATTGGTTTTATGTTAAGGATAATGTTGGAACATGTATTTGTCTTTATGAGTTGGTTTTATCAAATTGATGCTTGAATGGGTTGCTAAGTAGGAAGCATGCCTATAGATTTGGGGCTTTTCATAATTGATGCCAAGACGACGTTTGGTTGATGCAATTATGTTCCTTGTATGTTGCATGACATGCTGGTAAGGTTTGGTTGCATTTGGAACATGTTTGGTAGGTTAATTGTGTGTTTAATCAGCCATGTATCTGCATTCTGAGCAGCCGTATCGGAACGGGAGCTACCGTTTCGGAACGGGGGCCCTGCATTAGCCCAGGCGTTCGAAACGGAAGGTACCGTTCCGAAACGAAAATGTCTCTGCCAGGCCTCGTTTCGGAACACGTTGCAGAACGGTCCCGTGTTTCGAAACGGGTTCTTCCTATTTCGGAACACCTGACCGTTGGAGGCTGACATGGGCGGTTATATGTTTTGAAATGTTTGCATTTTGGTCCTGAAACATGTTTATGCAATTGTATGAGTTTGGGAAGTCCGTTTGAGTTGAAATTTGGCAGAGTGGCATGAAAGATGGTTAATTTTAAGTTGGTAACTTAAAATCTGGTTAAGTCCTTAAATTTTCCAGAATTTACAATTTGGTCCCTAAAATTGTAATTTGTGCAATTGAGTCCCTGAATGTTCTCTGTTTGTTATGATGTTTGAATAAGATGATCTTGAGAACATATCTAGGGTTAACGTGCATCTAGACAAGAGTAAAAAGAAAAAAAAGGGGTCGCTAATCAAGGTTGACTCTCGGGTTGACTTTGGTTTTCCCCGTGTGATCTTCTTAATTCGGGTCGACCGTCTAGGCCGGGTTAAGGGGGTTACATAAACAACCTTCAAAGCTGTCTCCAAAGACAAAAAAGTCATCCATGAAAATCTCTAGGAAATCCTCCACCATGTTAGAGAATATTGCCATCATGCACCGTTGGAAGGTCGCTGGTGCATTGCAGAGCCCAAATGGCATTCTTCGAAAAGCATAGGTGTCGTACGAGAATATGAAGGTAGTTTTCTCCTGGTCCTCCGGTGCAATTGCTATATGATTATAACCTGAGTAACCATCAAGAAAACAATAGTAAGTGTTGAGCGTGTAAAAGTTCTATTATTTACATCCTATGTAACCCATATTTCTGCTGCATTCAAGCATTATTCATTGCATTTAGGTTAGTTTACAGCAAAACATCACAAATATATTAAAAGGCACAGTTTCTACTAAAAATGGTTGTTTTTGCAGGTTGCTGCCGTAGCAGACGGAAAGGGCAGGCGCTGGGCAGTGAAGCAGAAGAGCTGGAACTGGACAAACAGTCAAGGAGGACGATGCTGCCATAGTTGCTGCCGTGACAGTAGAGGACGACAACAGTTTTGAGGAGAAGAAGCAAAGTGGACCTCGACAGATAGAGAAAATTCAGCCCGTCTGTCGTGTGAAAACCCTACATTTTTCCAAGCCCCAGATCAAAAGAAATGTCAAGCCCAAAGTTCAAGGAGAGAAAATCCCAATCAAGGAAGATGACGGCTGGAAAGTAGATTCCTTGAAGATTTAGTCTTTATTAGAATCATACTTTCAATTAAAGTTGTATTCTTGCTATTTTAGATAACTTGAGCCCAAAGCTTATATAAGGGCATATATTTTAACCCTAGAAGGGCATAACCGATTACCCTAGCTTCTTTCCCAAAACCCTAGCCGTTTTCCTTCCCACAACATGTTCTAAACTTCCCCTAGGGCCACGGGTTGATTTGTAAAGTAGTTGCAAGAGTTGTTTTGTTTTAGGAATTTTCAGTTCAATAAAATAAACTTCAAGTTCTCTTATTTTGGTTATTAATATCTTGCAAGAGCATCGGGAGAGCATTGTGAGGTTATCTATTTACTTAGCATCGGGAGAGTTAAGTATACGAAAAAAATAAGAGCAAGTTCTCTAGTTTATAGTTGAACTATCTCGGACCTAGGGATAGGACGAGGTTAAGTGGCTAAAGAAGAATTCATCCACATCGGTGTTCATCCTTCGATTCACGCCGGGAGGTATCATCAAAGACGTGATCATCGACAGACTTGGACCTAGGGATAGGCCAAGGCACATCTGAGATTCTTGCCAAACTTGAAGTACTGAGTTGATTGTTCGCTGCCGTGACAAGCAACGGAGTGCTGCCGCGACAGGGACGACGACAAAACTGGAGTGCCGACACTTAGCAATACTTGCACTACTGAGCAATTCAATACCAGCCCATTCTCTCTATCTTCATATCTCTACTCTTTTATTTACGTTTACTTTATTATTTTCGTGACAACTTCTCAAATATTTTCTTTACTTTCGTGTAGTGAATTAAGGTGAAGATATTAGCCCAATCCCTGTGGAGACAATATCTGATACTTCGTATCACTTTAATACTTGTGTCGTGTATACTTGCACTACCATTGCGATAAACTATTTTACACGCAACAGTAAGGTTTTTTTGCTAATCTATCAAGCATTTGATCAATAAAGGGTAAGGGGAAATAATCTTTCCGGGTAGCTTTGTTAAGCTTCCGGTAATCCATACAAACCCTCAAACCGGTCACAGTCCTAGTTGGGATTAGTTCGTTTTCTTCGTTGGTTACCACGGTTATGCCTCCCTTTTGGGCACACACTACACCGAGCTCACCCACTTGCTATCCGAGATGGCGTATATGATTCCGACGTTGAGTCATTTCATAATCTTTTTCCTCACCACTTCTCGCATAGCCTCGTTCAAACGTCTATGGGCATCAATAGTCGGCTTATGATCATACTCCAAGAGAGTCTTGTGCATGCATAATGCCGGGCTGATTCCTTAGATATCAGCTATAGTCCATCAAATGGGCTTCTTATGCTGCTGCAGCATTCTGATTAGCTGCTGCTCCTGTTTCTGCATTAACTTTGAAGGGATAGGCCAAGGCACAACTGGGATTCTTTCCAAACTTGAAGTACTGAGTTGATTGTTCGCTGCCGCGACAAGCAACAGACTACTGCCGCGACAAGTGCTGCCGTGACAGGGACGACGACAGAACTGGAGTTCCGAAACTTAGCAATACCTGCACTACTAAGCAATTCAATACCAGCCCATTCTCTCTATCTTGATATCTCTACTCTTTTATTTACGTTTACTTTATTATTTTCGTGACAACTTCTCAAATATTTTCTTTACTTTCGTGCAGTGAATTAAGGTGAAGCTATTAGCCCAATCCCTGTGGAGACGATATCCGATACTTCGTATCACTTTACTACTTGCGTCGTGTATACTTGCACTACCATTGCGATAGACTATTTTACACGCAACAAGTTTTTGGCGCCGTTGCCGGGGATTAGCTACATAACTCTACCTTTTCTTTTACTACACTTTTTGTTTTTGTTTTTGTTTTTATTTTTTCTGTTTTTCTTTGGTGCATTCAACTCTTGCTTTTCACAAGGTTTCTTGTTTATGCGCAGATCGAACCGTGGTAAAGATCCTGAGTATCCATTAGATCCAGAAATCAAACGTTCATTCAATCTCAAGAAACAACTTCGTCACTTTCTAGCCAGGAACGAGTACCTTGAGGAACAGTTAGAGACGATGGCCCACAATGGAAAAGACCCGCCTGTTGGAGATATTATACCTCTTGTCGGTAACCCTACTGCCGCTGCCGGACGATGGTCCTGTCGTGACTACATGTTGAATGACCATGTAGAACTGGAAACCACGCTGCCGGACATAGATGTTGACAATTTCGAGCTGAAACCTGTTATGTTTAGCATGATCAACAATGCCGGTCAATTTAGTGGTGCTGTTACAGAGGATGCTAGGGAGCATCTAAAAACGTTCCAGGAAATCTGTGGTTCGTTTAGACTGCCAGGAGTTAATCCGGAGATACTGAGGCTTCGATTATTTCCCCATTCATTGAGGGACAGAGCAAAGACTTGGTGGAACAAACTTACGCCGAGTTCAATTAGAACTTGGGCAGATTTATCTCGTGAATTTTCATCTCGTTTTAATCCTTCACATTTATCTAAGCGATTATGTAATGAAATTACTACTTTTCAATAGGAAGATGACGAGCTGATGCACGAGGCCTGGGACAGATTTACTACTCTTCTACGGAACTGCCCAATGCATGGATTCCCCGTCTGGAATCAGGTAACTAAGTTTTATAATGCTACCAACTTACAAACTCGTATTCGAATTGATTCAGCAGCAAATGGACTACTATTGGACAAAGACCCGGACGAGGCAATGCAAGTATTGAAAAATCTTGCTAAGAATGAAGAGCAGTTTCCGACAGCAAGAAGAGGGGGTAAACGGGTACTAGCTGTCAAGGATTATGAGGCCGACAACACGATGAAATCACAGGTAGCATTCCTTACTAAAGCAATGAAAAGGCTATTGAATGATGATGCACAACATGGATTTGCTCTTGAGGAGGTATGTGAAATCTGTGAGGTAAATCACAGTTCGGATGAGTGTCCTATACAGTTAGAAGAAGGAAAGTATGTTGGAAACTACAAGCCAAATTACAACTCCAACAACTATAATCCCAACTGGAGAAAGGATCCCAAGTTTTCTTGGAGTAATCCTAATAATGCCCTGAATCCTCAAGCACACAGTAATCAGAATCAGGGAGGACCTAGATTGTTGACTCGACAGCAACTACAGCCGCAACAGCAGCAACAACAGCCACCAGCTGCCACAAACAGTATACTGGAACAGACTCTGGCTACTTTTATGTCTCAAACATGTACTTATATTGAGAACATGAATCAGTTTGTCAAGAAAACAGAGACATTCATGGATAAAACATAGATGCGGATGACAAATCATGAAGCTACTCTGAAATCCTTAGAGACACAAATGGGTCAGGTTTCCCAGCATATCAAGCCAAGGTAGATTGGAGGATTCCCTAGCAATACTGAAAATGCTAGGCAGCCCACACATGAGCAGTGTAAAGCCATTACTACTAGGAGTGGGAAGAAATTACCAGGGCCAGAGAAAGAAGTTGAAACAGTAAAGAAATCAGCCCTGGACAGGCCTGCCGAGGAAGTTGCCCCGACAGGTAACAAATAGACTGCTGCCGATGAGCCTGTCACGACAGCAGAAGCGACAGAGGAGAAAAATGATGAACCCAAACCTCCTCAGATTCGTATGCAGTGGGGAGGACGTATTGTTGATTATCGTCCCCCACCTCCTTTTCCTCAACGGTTACAGCAAGCAAAGCAAGAATCTCAGCTCAAAAAGATTTATGATATTTTTTAGCAGGTTCATATTAACATTCCGCTGTTGGATACCATTAGGGAGATGCCCGGTTACGCCAAATTTCTCAAGGATGTCATGTCAAAGAAATCTAAACTTGGGAAATTTGAAACGGTAAAGATGACAGAAGGTTTCATGAGTATTCTTCATAGGCAGCCACCCCAGAAAAAGAAGGATCTGGGGAGCTTCATCATACCTTGTGTAATCGGAGATAAATATGTGGGTAAGGCACTTTGTGATCTTGGTGCTAGTATTAATTTAATGCCAAAATCTGTTTTTCAAAAATTAGGTATTGGAAAGGCGCGACCCATGACAGTAATTCTGCAGCTGGATGACCGCTCTTATGTTCACCCGGAAGGAAAAATCGAAGATATTCTGGTAAGAGTGGATAAATTTATTTTTCCTGCTGACTTTCTTGTATTAGATTGTGAAGCAGATAAAAACGCACTAATCATCCTGGGCGACCCTTCTTAGCCACGGGAAGATCACTGATTGATGTGGAAAAAGGAGAACTCACAATGAGAGTAAACAACCAAGAGATTAAGTTGAATGTTCTCCAAGCTATGAAGCATGCTGATGCAGACGAGGAATGCAAGGCTATCACTGAAGTTACCCTTGATCAACCCTGCATCAGGTCGGGCTGTCACGACATCAAAATTGGTCACTGCCTCGACAGCCACTTACAAGATTGTCACGACAACACTGACGACAGCCACTCCTCTGAATCCGATACATCTGATACTGAAGATCAGGAGGAGGTAAACTGGATAGGCAATCGTCCATGTAAGTTATTCGAACCTTTAAATTATACTTCGGATAACCATGCGATCCAAAAGCCATCTACTGTTGAGCCCCCTGTTTTAGAATTGAAGCCCCTGCCAGGGCAACTAAAATATGCTTTTCTTGGTTCAAATGATACGTTGTCCGTAATCATCTCTTCCAAGTTGATGCAGGAACATGAACAACAGTTAATAGGGATGCTGCTGCAGCACAAAAAGGCAATTGGATGGACGATAGCTGATATTCAAGGCATTAGTCCGGTGTTATGCATGCATAAAATCCTTTTAGAGGAAGATCATAAGCCGACTATAGATGCTCAAAGGCGGCTAAACCATGCGATGAAAGAGGTGGTGCGTAAAGAGATAATCAAATAGTTAGATGCTGGTATTATTTACGCCATCTCCGACAGCAAATGGGTGAGCCCGGTGCAATGCGTTCCAAAGAAAGGAGGAATGACAGTGGTGACCAACGAAAACAATAAACTAATCCCAACCAGGACTGTGACTGGTTGGAGGGTTTGTATGGACTATCGGAAGCTTAACAAAGCTACCCGAAAGGACCACTTTCCTTTACCCTTTATTGATCAAATGCTTGATAGATTAGCGGGTAAACCTTACTATTGTTTTCTTGATGGTTATTCAAGTTATAATCAAATAGCTATCGCACTGGAAGATCAAGAAAAAACGACCTTCACATGCCCCTACGGAACGTCTGCTTTTAGGAGGATGCCTTTTGGATTATGCAATGCACCCGCCACCTTCCAAAGGAGCATGATAGCCATATTCTCCGATATGGTAGAGGACTTCCTTGAAATTTTTATGGATGATTTTTCAGTCTTTGGGGACGATTTTGAGAGCTGCCTAGGCAATCTACAAAAGGTACTCGAAAGATGTGAAAAAGCAAACCTGGTCTTAAATTGGGAAAAATGCCACTTTATGGTGGATGAAGGGATAGTCCTTGGCCATAAGATTAGCTGCCGTGGGATAGAAGTCGACAGGGCTAAGATAGAAGTGATCGAAAAGCTGCCGCCGCCAACCACAATCAAGGGTATTAGAAGTTTCTTGGGACATGCTGGTTTTTATCGGAGATTCATTGCCAATTTCTCAAAAATCACCAAGCCTCTATGTCATCTCTTAGAGCAGAACCGACCCTTTCACTTTAATGATGAATGTACTGAAGCATTCAAGGTTCCGAATGAAAAACTGGTAATAGCCCCAATAGTACAGCCACCAGATTGGACACATCCATTTGAGATCATGTGTGATGCTAGTGACTATGCTGTCGGGGCAACACTTGGGCAACCGAGAGACAAGTTATTTCATGTCATATATTACGCCAGCAAGACACTGAATGACGCCCAGGTGAATTATACCACCACAGAAAAGGAGTTATTAGTTGTGGTGTTCTCCATTGACAAGTTTCGTTCTTACATACTTGGAACGAAGGTAATAGTGCACACCGACCATTCTGCCCTGAAGTATTTGTTTGCAAAAAAGGATGCAAAGCCTCGATTAATACGATGGATCCTGCTATTACAAGAATTCGACATTGAAATCAAGGACAAAAAGGGACAGAGAATCATGTGGCAGATCACTTGTCAAGGTTGGAGAAGGGACAGAGTCTACCAACAGATGAGACAAACATACTGAAGACCTTCCAGACGAGCAGCTCTTTGCTGCCGCAATCACTGGCACGACAGCCATGGCGGCAAGTAAGTCTTCTGAACTCCCCTAGTATGCTGATTTCATTAATTTATTAGTTAGCAGAATAATTCCTTCTGATCTTAATTATCAAGCCAGGAAGAGGTTCCAAAATGATGTTAAGCATTATTATTGGGACGAGCCTCTTCTTTTCGAAATTTGTGCAGATCAGGTTATAAGGAGGTGTGTACCACAAGAAGAGCAAGAAGACATTCTTCATCACTGCCATGCTTCACAGTATGGAGGTCACTTAGGAGGCAACAAAACTGCTGCCATGGTGCTGCAGTCAGGGTTTTATTGGCCGTCACTGTATAAAGATGCACAAATCTTCTACAAGAGCTGTGATAGGTGCCAAAGGACAGGAAACATCTCAAGGAGAAACGAGATGCCACTGCAGAACATTCTACAAGTCGAGATCTTCGACGTTTGGGGGATTGATTTTATGGGACCTTTTCCGTCTTCATGTGGAAATCTATACATCCTCCTGGCAGTAGATTATGTCTCTAAGTGGGTCAAAGCTATCGCCACTCAAAAGAATGATGCCAAGACAGTACAAAGGTTTTTACACAAAAACATCTTTTCTAGGTTCGGCATCCCTAAGGCGATTATCAGTGATGAAGGGAGACATTTCGACAACAGGGTTATTGCTGCTGCCTTGAAGAAATATGGTGTCAAGCATCGGATCGCGACAGCATACCACCCACAGACCAATGGACAAGCTGAAATATCCAATAGGGAAGTTAACAACATTCTTGAGAAGATGGTTAAGCCAACTAGGAAAGACTGGTCCTTACTCCTAAATGATGCGTTATGGGCATATAGGACAGCTTTTAAGACTCCATTGGGCATGTCTCCATACCGATTGATTTATGGGAAAACATGTCATCTACCTGTCGAGATAGAGCACAGAGCATACTGGGTGATCAAGGTAGTGAATATGGACTTGGACAGGGCAGGGCAGAAAAGGCTGTTAGATCTGAATGAAATTGAAGAAATCCGGACTATGGCCTATGATAATGCAAGAATCTACAAAGATAAAACGAAGAAGTGGCATGACAAAAAGTTGCTGCCACGACAGTTCTGCCCAGGGCAGCTTGTATTGTTGTTCAATTCTAGACTGAAACTTTTCCCAGGGAAACTGAAATCTAGATGGTCTGGCCCGTTCCAAGTCGTACATGTTTTTCCCCATGGTGCCATAACAATCCGATCATTAAAAGATGGGCACCAATTCAAAGTCAACGGACAGCGCCTCAAGCATTATCAGGGGACTGAAGCCCCATGAATGCAGGAAGTGGTTACCTTAGGAGATGCCCCACCTGACATCCCTATTCTAACCTAGATTTTAATTAATTATTTTATTATTATTATTTATTATTTATTAGGAAATAAGGTTTATTTTATTTGAATAATGTTTTTATGTTTATTGTTTTTAGGAAATAAAGGAGTCAAGAAGAACAAGAGAAGTGAACTCAGCCCACCATCCATCCATCAGCCCAACTAAGCCCAAATATTGAAGCCTGTCGTTACAGCTGCCACGACAGACGCGGAAAATACAGGCTGTTATCACGCTGTTACGACAGACGCAGAAACACGTCACAAACGCGTAATAGACGCGAAAACGTGTGTCAGACGCGTCAGACACGCTAAAGCTCAATAGTCGACCCCGTTATTCGCGCCTGCCCTTACAGCTTCAACGGGGAGCAAATCTTTTCTATATAACCCCGTTTCATTTTCATTTTCAATCACTTCTGCCTTTCTTACTTGCTCTCCCTTTTTAGTTTTCATTTGCTTTCATTTACTTTTCACAACCCTTGCACTAATATGTCTTCTAGGAAAACCCGACGCAATGCTGCCTCTACTTCCTCACCAGCAGCAACTCCCCCATAGTCCTTTGCTACCAGAGACATGTGGGAAGAACGAGGCTTTATATATATATACCAAAGGCAAAGAATCTGGGCCTCAAGCTATTCATAGCCCGAAAGATTAGAGCTTTATTGTGGCAAACATTTGCGGAGCAACTAGAGGAAATGAACGTGACGCTGGTAAGAGAATTTTATGCTACCATTAGCAGTAGAACCGCGACAGCAGTGAGTGTTCAAGGAAAAGAAGTGCCGTTTCAAGCAGAAAACATCAACTCCTTATATGGTCTCTACATCGGCCACAATGACGATGCACACCAGCAGTTTCTCAACACATTAGACGCTGCTGCCTATGACGCTGTCATGGCAGATCTAACTGATGAAGGAACCCAATGGAATACCAACCGGAAAAATCCACGGACGGTAAAGCGAACCCAGCTGCTGCCAGAGGCAAAGTTATGGAATGCCTTCATAAAAAAGAGGATCATGCCGTCATCCCACCATACCACCGTCGACCAACAGAGGTTAGCATTGATACACTCTATCTTACATGAACGGCCCATTAATGTGGGCAGTTACATTCGAGAGAGCATTTTGGATTGTGCACATAGACCGACGGGCCTACTTTTCCTCCCATACCTCATCACTTCGCTCTGCCGCGACCATAACGTACCGGAAGTACACACTGATTTAGTAGTCAAAGGACGAGGTTGGACGGAAAAGAATATCCTTAGCCTTATGGAGCTGACTGTGGCCACCCCTCTATCGTCATTCAACCCCATTGCCGCCACAACTGAAACGACAGAGCAGCAAAATACTAAACCTGCCACCGCAGCAGCTGCTCCGACATATCCCTCCACCCAGATATTAACTGCTATTCAGAAACTGGAAGAGAGACAGTTGGGCTTAATGACTTTCATCAGGGACTTTGCCGCCTCTACGGTAACTTTTATTCAAAACACTTTAAATTTCCCTGATGCTGCTTTCCCTACTTTTCCTGCCCATTACTTTACTGTCACTACCCCTGTCCACACTCCCACACCTGCTGCTACCCCACAAACACCATCTGCCACCTCCATACCATCGCCTGCCCCGACAGCAGCAGGCAGCACCCATGCCGAACCATCTTCCCAAGGAACAAAACGTCCGATGGCATCGGAGGACCTTGCTGCCTTTGTTGCTGGGTTCTCCTCCTCTTCTGTTTGGGCAGCCAGTGATGGTGAACCCTCTATTAAGAGGAATTTGTCAAAGGAGTTCTCACTGATAAAGAGGCATAAGCGGATGGCAGATAAGAATAAATTGCCAAAGGCCAGCAGCAGCAGTGAGAGTAGCAGCAGCAGCTCTGATGTTCAGGTTGTGGAGCAACCACCCCACATCTCCCCAACTCGAGTCCAACCACCACGGGAGGTAAAAGCCAAGCACATCTGCCTCCCCCGTACCCCAGCATGCCCCGAAAGCCAGAGCCCGCCATCATATCAGACTCAGCAGCAGCAGCGAAGACAGCGATTAAAATTTAAGTTTCTTATCTTATTATTGCTGCTAGCTATATATTTTGTGATGTACTGCCTTTATCTGTTTTCATTTTTATTTTGTCATTTTCATTGAGGGAAATGCAACCCTCGAGTTTGGGGGTGACATCCCTCTAGTAATGGAGTCCATCTTAGTTGTTAAAATTTGTGTCTTTACTTAAAAAAAAGATGAAAATTTTGAAAACTTTGGCTGAAAACTGTGAATTGAACTTACCTGTCGTGACAGCTCTGCCGTGGCAGTGACTTTAGAATAGTTTTAGGAGAAGTTTAGAGCCTTTCTATAGTTCTGAAAACTTAAACACCATTGTGACTGTTATACTGCTTAGACTTCCCTTAGCCAAACTAGAATAGGAAGCTTAGCACTTGAATAGCCCCTAGAGGTGCCTAACACTTGCTCTAGGAAAGAAGTTTAGCAAAAGAGACTCAACAGCCCTAGAGGTGCCTGAAACTGGCTCTAGGAAGTTAACTAGAGGTGTCTAAAACTGGCTATAGTAAAACTTAAGCTTAAAAATAGAGAAATCGAGTCAAAACAAAAAAAAAATCAAAGGAGCATGAAAAAGTGCTTTCAAAAGATAAACTTTGGCATAAAAATTCGAGTTAAGAGTTGAATATTCTAGTGAAACTAAGAGAGTCTTGGCATATAACTGTTCACAAGCATGCACACACTGCACGAGGACTATAGTGAGATTCCGGACAGATCCTAAATTATCCGACAGGTTGCTGCCGTCACAGAGAACGAACGACGGGTAAGGGAAAGTTCACTGTTTGAAGGCCAAAACAAAAATATTTCATTTATATTTTAAGTCTTAGTTGCTTGAGGGCAAGCAAAAACTTGAGTTTGGGGGTGTGTTGAGCGTGTAAAAGTTCTATTATTTACACCCTATGTAACCCATATTTCTGCTGCATTCAAACATTATTCATTGCATTTAGGTTAGTTTACAGCAAAACATCACAAATATATTAAAAGGCACAGTTTCTACTAAAAATGGTTGTTTTTGCAGGTTGCTGCCGTAGCAGAGGGAAAGGGCAGGCGCTGGGCAGTGAAGTAGAAGAGCTGGAACTGGACAAGCAGTCAAGGAGGACGATGCTGCCATGGTTGCTGCCGTAACAGTAGAGGACGACAACAGTTTTGAGGAGAAGAAGCAAAGTGGACCTCGACAGATAGAGAAAATTCAGCCCGTCTGTCGTGTGAAAACCCTATATTTTTCCAAGCCCCAGATCAAAAGGAATGTCAAGCCCAAAATTCAAGGAGAGAAAATCCCAAGCAAGGAAGATGACGGCTGGAAAGTAGTTTCCTTGAAGATTTAGTCTTTATTAGAATCATACTTTCAATTAAAGTTGTATTCTTGCTATTTTAGATAACTTGAGCCCGAAGCTTATATAAGGGCATATATTTTAACCTAGAAGGGCATAACCGATTATCCTAGCTTATTTCCCAAAACCCTAGCCGTTTTCCTTCCCACAACATGTTCTAAACTTCATCTAGGGCCACAGGTTGATTTGTAAAGTAGTTGCAAGGGTTGTTTTGTTTTAGGAATTTTCAGTTCAATAAAATAAACTTCAAGTTCTCTTATTTTGGTTATTAATATCTTGCAAGAGCATCGGGAGAGCATTGTGAGGTTATCTATTTACTTAGCATCGGGAGAGTTAAGTATACGAAAAAAATAAGAGCAAGTTCTCTAGTTTATAGTTGAACTATCTCGGACCTAGGGATAGGACAAGGCACATATGGGATTCTTGCCAAACTTGAAGTACTGAGTTGATTGTTCGCTGCCGCGACAAGCAACGGACTGCTGCCGCGACAGGTGCTGCCGCGACAGGGACGACGACAGAACTGGAGTTCCGAGACTTAATAATACCTGCACTACTGAGCAATTCAATACCAGCCCATTCTCTCTATCTTGATATCTCTACTCTTGTATTTATGTTTACTTTATTATTTTCGTGACAACTTCTCAAATATTTTCTTTACTTTCGTGCAGTGAATTAAGGTGAAGCTATTAGCCCAATCCCTGTGGAGACGATATTCGATACTTCGTATCACTTTACTACTTGTGTCGTGTATACTTGCACTACCATTGCGATAGACTATTTTACACGCAGCAGTAAGATTTATTTGCTAATCTATCAAGCATTTGATCAATAAAGGGTAAGGGGAAATGATCTTTCCGGGTAGCTTTGTTAAGCTTCCGGTAATCCATAAAAACCCTCAAACCGGTCACAGTCCTAGTTGGGATTAGTTAGTTTTCTTCGTTGGTTACCACGGTTATGCCTCCCTTTTGGGTACACACTACACCGAGCTCAACCACTTGCTATCCGAGATGGTGTATATGATTCCGACGTTGAGTCATTTGATAATCTCTTTCCTCACCACTTATCGCATAGCCTCGTTCAAACGTATATGGGCATCAATAGATGGCTTATGATCATACTCCAAGAGAGTCTTGTGCATGCATAATACCGGGCTGATGCCTTAGATATCAGCTATAGTCCATCCAATGGCCTTCTTATGCTGCTGCAGCATTCTGATTAGCTGCTGCTCCTGTTTCTGCATTAACTTTGAAAAGATGATTACGAGCAACATATCATTTAAACAAAGAAAGACATATTTAAGCTGCCCTGGCAGGGGCTTAAGATCTAGAACAGGTGGATTTTCAATCGAAGGCTTCTGGATTATATGTTCATTCGAGGTATAATTAAGAGGCTCGAAGAACTTACCTGGACGAGTGCCTATCCAATTTACCTCCTCAAGACCTTTAGTGTCAGATGTTTTTTAGTCAGAGGGGTCACTGTCGTCGTTGCTGTCGTGACAGTCTTCCAGGTGACTGCTGTGGCAGTGACCAATCTTTCTGTCGTGGCAGCTTGACCTGATGCAGGGTTGGTCAAGGAATACTTCAGAGATTTCCTTGCACTCTTCTTCTGCATCAGCATGTTTAATTGCTTGGAGAACATTGAGTTTGTATTCTTGATCATTCACTCTCATAGTCAGTTCTCCTTTCTCCACATCGATCACACTTCTGCCTGTGGCTAGGAAGGGTCGCCCTAGGATGATCGGTGCGTTTTCATCTGCTTCACTATCTAAAACAAGAAAGTTAGTAGGAAAAATAAATTTATCCACTCTTACAAGAATATCTTTGATCTTCCCTTCTGGTTGTACGTAAAAGCGGTCTGCCAGCTGCAACATGACTGCCGTGGGCCTTGCTCGTCCAATACCTAATTTCTGAAACACAGTTTTGGGCATTAGATTTATGCTATCACCAAGATAACAAAGTGCCTTACCCACGAATTTGTCGCCAATTATGCACGGTATGATGAAGCTCCCAAGATCCTTCTTCTTCTAGGGTGGATGCCGGTGTAAGATAGTCATGCATCCTTCTTTCATCTTCACCGTTTTGAATTCCCCAAGTCTGGACCTCATTGACATGGCGTTCTTGAGAATTTTCGCATAACGAGGCATCTTCTTGATGGCCTCTAACAATGGTATGTTAATGTGCACCTGCTTAAAAATATCATAAATCTTTTTGAGCTGGTACTCTTATTTCTATTTCTGTAACCGCTGTGGAAAAGGAGGTGAAGGACGGTAATCTTCAAGACGTCCTTCACATGGTATTCGGATCTGAGGAGGTTTAGGATCTTCAGCATCCTCAGTTTGCTGCTCTGTCCCTTTTGCTGTCGCGGCAGGTGTGTCTACAGTAGGTTTTTCTTCCTCTACCAGGGCAGTGTTCACGACAAGTGTATCTAGGGTCAGTTCCTTACTTGGTATGTTCTTCATCTCCGACCCTTGTAACTGTTTCCCACTCCTAGTTGTGATTGCTTTACACTGCTCATGTGTGGGTTTTCTAGTGACCTCATTATCACTAGGGAATCGTTCGTTTTGCCTTGGCTTGATATGCTGGGAAACTTGGCCCATCTGTGTCTCCAACGATTTCAGGGTAGGCTCATGGTTTGTCATCCTCATCTCTGTCTTGTCCTTAAATGATTCAGTTTTATTGACAAAGTGATCCATGTTCGCCATGTAAGCTCCTGTCTGTGACATAAATGTTGCCAATGTCTGCTCCAGTATACTAGGTGCGGCTGCTAGCTGCTGTTGCGGCTGCTACTGTGGCTGCTGTCGCGACAGGATTCTGGGTACCCCTTGGTTTTGGTTGTTCTGCATTGGAGGATTCAGTGCATTGTTTGGATTGCTCCAAGAAAACTTAGGATCTTTCCTCCAGTTGGGATTGTAATTGTTGGAATCATAGTTTCTTGGCTTGTTATAATTCCCAACATACATCCCTTCTTCCAACTATAAAGGACAGTCTTCTGAACTGTGATTCCCACTACAGGTTTCACATACCTCTTCTGCACAATATACGGCTTTGGAAACTTTCCGCAGTAGAATTTCCACTACCTTTGTGAGGTACGCAACCTGTGATTTCATTGAATTGTCAGCTTCATAATCCTTTACAGATATCCCTCGTTTGCCCCTCTCTTAGTTGTAGGAAATTGCTCATAGTTTTTTGCTAAATTTTTTAACACTATCATTGCCTCGTCTGGTTCCTTATTCAATATTAGCCCATTTGCCACTGAATCTATTCTCAGATGAGTGTGTGCATTGGCAGTGTTGTAGAATTTGACGACCTGATTCCACACGTGAAATCCATGCACCGGGCAGTTTCGAAGAAGAGTTGTAAATATGTCCCATGCCTCGTGCATTGGTTCGTCATCCTTCTATTGAAAAGTAGCAATTTCGTTACGCAATCTTTCAGATAGATGAGAAGGATTAAAACGAGATAAAAATTCACGAGAGAGATCTGCCCAAGTTCGTATTGAACCCGGCGTTAGTTTATTCCACCAAGTTTTAGCTCTGTCTCTCAATGAATGAGGAAATAACCAGAGCCTCAGTACTTCCGGATTTATTCCTGGCAATCTAAACGATCCACAGATTTCTTGGAATGTTTTCAGATGTTCTCGGGCATCCTCAGTTGTAGAACCACTAAAATGGCCTACGGAATTTATCATGCTGAACATGACATGTTTCAGCTCGAAGTTCTCAGCTTCCACGTCTGGCAAGGTGGTTTCCACTTCAACATGGTCATGACAATGTAGTCGTGGCAGGACTGTCGTGCGGTAGCAGACCGTTCATTCTGGACATCTTGGGGAGGATCTTCAGCAACCCTCTGGTTGTTATTGTGTGGGTCATCTACCCCGTCGTTCTGTCTTCCGTCCACCATTACTTCTAGTTGCTCCTCAAGATAGTTGTTTCTTGCTATCAAGAGTCGGACTTGGTTCATGATTTTGTACGTGCGTTCGATTTCGGGGTCTAGTTCGTACTCAGGTTTTTTGCCTCGCCTATATCTGCGCATAAGCAAACAGAAAACCTTGTGAAAAGCACAAGGTAAATAATACCACTAAAAACAAGAAAATAAAAAAGAAAAAGTGCAGTAATAGTAAGGGTAAAGATATGTTGCCAGTACCCGACAACGACGCCAAAAACTTGTTGCGTGTAAAAGAGTCCTATCGCAAATAGTGCAAGTGTACACGACATAAGTAGTAAAGTGATACTTGGAGTATCAAATATTATCTCCCCATGGACTGGAAATAACTTTATCTAGAATTGTTGCACAAGAGAGAGAAAGAGTTAATTTGATTGTAAAGTAATAGAGATAAACAACTAAAATAAAAGAGTAAAGGATCAGGTTTAAGAGATAGGCCGGTATTGATTTGCTCAGTAGTGCAGGTGCTGCACTATAAGAGAACTTCTGTTCTATCGTGGTCCCTGTCTAGGCAGCATCTGTCACGGGAAAACTTCTTAGATGATACCTTCCGGCGTGAATCGAACGGTGACATCAATAGTGTTGAATTCTTCCTTAGCCACTTAACCTCATACTTATCCCTAAGTCGTGTAACCCCCTTAGCCCGACCTAGACGGTTGACCCGAACTACGAAGATTACACGGGGAAAACCAAAGTCAACCTGAAAGTCAATCTTGATTAACGACCCTTTTTTTATTTTTAAACTCTTCTAAATGCTTATTAACCCTAAGCGCACTCTTGAGAAAAGCATACTTGAGAATCACAACAATCGTAAAGCAACCAGGGACTCAATTGCTCAACATACAAATTTAGGGACCAAAATGTAAATTCTGGAAAGATGAGGAACATAACCAATTTCAAGGTTACCGATATCAAATTAATCATATTACATGCTTCCCTGTCAAATTTCACCTTAAACGGAAATTCCAAACTCAAGCAATTGCACATACAAAATTCAGGACTAAAACGTAAAGCATGCAAACCATACACCATTCAAATCAGTGCCCAACAGTCAAGTGTTTCAGAACGGGGGTTGACCATTCCGAAATGCGGGCTCGTTTCGAAACCTTTATCGAAACAGGGCTTGGCAGTAGCAAAAGTGTTTCGGAACGGCCTCTACCCGTTTCGAAACACCAAGGCCATTTCAGACCCCTGTTACGAAACGATAGTGCCCGTTCCGATACGGACTGCCCAAAAAGTGCAGATTTTTCTGGTTTAACATACATTTACCCAATCAAACAAATCCATATGACCTCCTAATCATGCCAACAAGTCAACATACATTTAGGGAACATATTAGCATCATCAAAACACGATCATGACATCAATTAGGAAAAACCACAAGACTATAGGCATGCATCCTAGTACTGAAACCAACCATTCATCAAATCATCAAAGCAAACACCAAATGACCATTTACAAGTCTAAAACTTCAAAGGCACCATGCCACAACTAGGGAGTCCATAAACATCTCCCAAAAACACAACCTAGGTTCCCATTGCCAAATACCAAAAACTAATAATGTTGTAAAAATAGTCACCATACATGAGCTTAGCCTTCCCCTTGGATTCCTAGCCTCCTTGCTGCCCTTAAAGCACTTCAATTCTCTGCATTATTGGTTCAAGAAAGAGAGCATAAGCACATATGCTTAGTGAGGCATGCTCTAAAGGAACGACACAATAATGCATTTAATAAAACACCTTTCAAGGCCTTTAAATCCATAAACATCATTTCTCATGCAACAATGCATACACAACAAGCATCTCATGCTTCATTAACATCAACATGTCATATTGGCTTCCAAGTGATAATCCATAATCATTTTTCAACACAAAACACAACCGGATACACGGATTACAAGCGTTGTCCCATACGCTTCATACACTCTACCAAACACACAAGGTGGAGTTTACCGGTACAATCAAAACCCCTCAACACACGTGATGGAGTTTAACGGTACTATCACAACCCCTCCACATCACTCATTGGTAGTTGTATAACATCACTAACGAGAACACGGGACTAACAACACAAGATCCTCACATGGCATTTTAACCACCATTATGATCTTAGACATCTCGTTAGTGTATTTGGATGGAGTTTACGGTACCATTACAACCCCTAAACATCCAAGGTGACTTTATTCACGGTGCACCCAATCCTATAGCCGACTAACTATATTCGATTCAAGTACTTTTAAACCAACACATCACTTGCCAATATACATCAACAATCCACTGTTTTAAAGCATTAATCAAAGCCACTAAACAATCATGCATCACTATGCATCAAAATCACATTTATCAATGTCAAACCAAGGATCTCTTACCTTGAGCATCCTTCAACACATGGCTTTCAAAACCAGCATTAATCATGCTAAAACATGCTTTCAAAACAAAATTTAAACATGCAAATTAAACACATTGCATCCAACCATCTCATGGTTCATCAAAGAGAGAGTTTCTCCGAAAACTTACTCTGGAGCTTAGTTAAGTTGCTTAGACTTAAACTAAGCTCCCAAACCTTCAAACATTGGTATCAAAGTTGAAAACCAAACTTCACTCACCAAATTCCGTTTTGCAAGCTTTCCGAAACGCCGATCAAGCCTCCGGATCAACACCACAGGGATCCGAAGATGTCTCCCCTCTAAATGTGGATTTATCATTGATTAGAGCCAAAATCATTGAAAATTCAATAAGCAAATGAAGAGGATTTGATGTAGAAATGATTAGGATTCATTTGAGGATTGAAATCCTATCATTTTGTGTGAAAATCAAAGGAAATGTTGCTGTGGAAATTTGTTTGGCTGAGGGAATTTTGAGAGAAAATGAGATGAGAAAATTTTAGCAAAAGTTGGTTATGAAAACTAAAATATGGTTTCCCTCTTTTCTTTTAATTAAATTAAACATTAAATGAGTCATTAAAATTAAGAAAAATCTGGAGAAATCCTTCCTTGGGTAAATTAGCTCCTTAAAGATTCAAAGTTTCAATCCTTACAAAACAGTCATGAACTTTTCAAAATTACATTTTAGTCACTATTTCGAAATGTCACACTTCCAAACCTTATTTTGTAAAATTGATTTCACCACTCTCTTATATATATTAAAAGAGGATTTTGAGATATTTTTCCATATTTTTAATGCATCCCCAACTAGGCTTTCCCTAAAACCACCTTTTATATTCGAACTGAAAATCAGACCGGTCCGGTTCAGACCCTAAACTTCCAAGCCCTAAATTGGGGTGTTACAACTCACCCCCTCTTAAGAAATTTTGTCCTCGAAATTTACCTGCAGGAAAAAGGTATAGAAACTGCTTCTCCATGTCATCCTTTCGTTCCTACGTGGCTTCCTTAGCACCACGATGCTTCCACAACACCTTTACCAACTCAATGGTTTTGCCTCGAAGAACTTTACTATCTGAATCCAGAAACTCCACCGGTTCCTCATCATAATTCAAGTCCAGATTCAACTCCACTTCCTCCACCGCCATAACATGCGAAGGATCCGATCTATACCTCCGAAGCATAGAAACATGGAACACATCATGAATCTTTTCCAACTCTCGTGGCAATCTCAACTTGTACGCAACAGGACCCATACACTCAATCACCTCGTATGGTCCAATGTACCTAGGGCTCAACTTACCCTTTCGGCCAAACCTCATCACTTTTTTCCAAGGGGAAACTTTCAAAAACACACGGTCACCTACCACAAACTCAATCTGCTTACGCTTCAAATCCGCGTAAGACTTCTGTCGATCAGAAGCTGCCTTCAATCGCTCACAAATGAGCTTCACCTTCTCGGTAGTTCCTTTTAACAAAGCTGGCTTCGAAACCAACTTCTGACCTGTTTCAGCCCAACAAAGAGGAGTTATGCACTTCCTCTCGTACAAAGCTTCATAAGGTGCCATTTGAATACTTGCCTGGTAGCTATTATTATAGGCAAACTCCACCAAAGGTAAATGTTTCTCCCAAGAGCCCTGAAACTCAATCACACAGCACCTCAACATATCCTCCAGAACCTGGATAACATGCTCAGACTGTCCATCCGACTGTGGATGATAAGAAGTACTGAAATTCAACCGTGTGCCCAAAGCCTGATGTAAACACTCCCAGAAACGCGATGTAAACCTAAGATCTCGATCCGAAACTATAGACTTTGGCACACCATGCAACCGCACAATCTCAACAATGTACAGCTCCACAAGCCTGTCCAAAGTGTACGTAGTATGCACAGGTAAGAAATGCGCACACTTCGTAACACGATCCACAAACCCCCACACCGAATTCTTCTTCGATGGCAACAAAGGCAAACCAGATACAAAGTCCATGGTAATCCTTTCCCACTTCCACTCAAGAATCCTCAACGGTTGCAACAACCAGAAGGAAACTGATGTTCAGCCTTAACTCGCTGACAAACCATGCACTTGCTCACATACTCAGCAACATCTTTCTTTAAACCCACCCAATAGTACTCATCACGAAGATCACGATACATCTTAGTACTACCAGGGTGCATAGCAAAAGGACTACTATGAGCTTCAGTCAGAATAGCACGCCTCAAATCAGCATCATTGGGCACTACTATTCGACTCCCAAAACATAAAACCCCATCATCATTAAAGCAGAAATCCGATGGCCTATCCTCAGCAATATCATGAACATGTGGCACCAAGGAATCATCCAACAACTGCTTATCCTTTATCAACTGAACCAAGGATGGTTTCACTTGCAATTCAGCCACCAGACCGCCATCTCGTGAAATGCTCAAGCTGGCAAACATTGCCCTCAACTCCACTGCCACCTTCCTACTCAAGGCATCTGCTACAACATTAGCTTTACCCGGATGGTACTCGATCGTCAAATCGTAATCCTTAAGCAACTCCACCCAACGTCGTTGCCTGAGATTCAACTCTTTCTGAGACATCAGATACTTCAAACTCTTGTGATCCGTGTACACAATACACTTCTCACCATACATGTAATGTCTCCATATTTTCAAGTCAAAAACCACCGCAGCTGGCTTAATGTCATGCATAGGATAATTACGCTCATGCACCTTCAACTGTCACGATGCATAAGCCACCACCTTACCCTCTTGCATCAATACACCACCCAAACCAACGTAGGATGCGTCACTATACACCACAAACTCTTTCCCTGATTCAGGCTGAACCAAGATAGGAGCTTGCGTTAAAGCTGCCTTAAGCTTCTCAAAAGCCTGCTGTCTCGCTTCCGTCCACTCATACTTAACATCCTTCTGCAACAACTTCGTCAAGGATGCAGCAATCTTCGAAAATCCATCCACGAACCTCCGATAGTATCCCGCCAAACCAATGAAACTATGAACTTTATGAACAGACTTATGAGGCTTCCAATTCATCACTGCCTCAATCTTCTGAGGATCAACACGAATCCCCTCAGCAGAAACCACATGACCAAGGAACACAACTTCCCTGAGCCAAAACTCACACTTGCTCAGCTTAGCATAAAGCTGATTCTCCAACAAAGCCTGGAACACAATCCTCAAACGCCCCTCATGCTCCTCCTCAGTACGAGAGTACACGAGAATATCATCAATGAACACCACAACAAATTTATCCAAGTATTCATGGAACACTCTATTCATCATGTCCATAAAAGCTGCAGGAGCATTTGTCAAACCAAACGGCATCACAAGAAACTCATAATGCCCATACCTCGTTCTGAAGGCTGTTTTTGGCACATCCACATCCTTCACCTTCAACTGGTAATACCCTGACCTTAAGTCAATTTTAGAGAACACAGCCGCTCCCCGAAATTGATCAAAAAGATCATCAATCCTCGGCAATGGATATCGATTCTTGATAGTCAACTTGTTAAGTTGACAGTAATCGATGCACATTCTCATAGTGCCATCCTTTTTCTTCACAAACAAGACCGGTGCACCCCAAGGTGACAGACTCAGCCGAATGAAACCACGATCAAGAAACTCCTGAAGTTGCGTCTTCAGCTCCTTCAACTCTTTAGGTGCCATACGGTAAGGAGTAATGGACACTGGAGTTATGTTTTCATACAGCTCAATTCCAAACTCCACTTCACGATTAGGAGGCAATCCAGGCAACTCCTCCGGAAACACACCAGGAAACACTCGCACAGTCCTGATATCTTGCACTCACAACTCTTTAGAGCTAGGATTCATCACAAAGGCTAGGTAGGCTTCACACCCTTGCCTCAACATTCGGCTCGCCTCCAATGTAGACACCACATTGGCAAGAAACTTCACATTCTCACCAACCACTACTACCTCATAATCAACCGCAAGCTTCAACGAAACTCGCTTGTTCTCAAAATCCACTACAGCTCGATGTTCAACAAGCCAATCCATACCAAGGATTACATCAAAACCATAGAAAGGCAATTCCATGAGATCAACATGAAAAACATGGTTTTGCACAACCAAGGGACATCTTCTATAAAGCTTTCGTGTCACAACAGTCTCATCAAAAGAACTAGTTCCACGCATACCAACATCCAAAGACTCAACAGGCAAACCAAGCAATTGAGCATGTTCACGCAATATGTATGAGTGTGTAGATCCATAATCAATCAAGGAAAGTAATGACAAGGATTTCAAAGTGAAAGTACCTGTGATCACATCCGTGTCATTCCTCCCCTCCCTCTGAGCATACACTCGAGCTTGGCCACCACCCTCAGGTTGGACAGCCACTACATGAGCCACATTCCTTCCACCATCATCTCTGCGCTAGAAGTTACCACGACCGCACCCATGACCTCTCTGTGGTGCAACAACACCAGGTGCATGTCCCTGACCACCACCGGCCAACAGAGGACACTCTCTCCTCATGTGGTCTGCCGAACCACAATTCCAGCACGAATTACTGGTCACCACAACAGAAGCCTGCACCTTTCTCGCTGCCCGAGGACAATCACGCCTCAAGTGACCACGCGATCCACATGCCCAGCATGTGTTCTGATCAGCTCTCGCCCTGTCTCCCTGAACAGGTGCACCTTGCCCTCCACCACCACGCCTAGCCGAAGACTGATACCTCCTATAACGTCCTTTCTTGTTCTGTCCACCAGCGGAACTATACTCAGCCACTCTCTTGCCCGCACTAGAACCAACACTCCTAGAGGAAAAACTCAGATTCAGCTCAATATCCTTCGCTCTACTAACCAGCACATCGAAGTCAGTGTACTCAGCGGCAAGCATAAAGGTCCTTACATCCGTCACCAACCCATAACGGAAACACTCACACCTTTCTCGTTCATCAGGAATAAGCTCAGGTGCATATTGACTGAGACGGACAAACTGAACCTCGTACTCAGCCACTGTCATTCTCCCTTGAGTAAGAGACATTAAGTCTCTTTTCTTTTCATCCAGGTATCGCACACCTAGATACTTCCTCTTGAACGCGTTCAGAAAGAACGTCCAAGTTACATCAGCTTCCTCCATTCCGGAGACAGTGGTCGTCCACCAGGTATACACATCATCATGCAACAGCGATACCACACAGCCTAGCTTCTACACCTCGTTGCAGTTCATCTGTCCCAAAATCCTCTTGGTACTTTCCAACAAAGATTCGGAACCATCAGCAGACAAACTTCTAAACTCAGTCCCTCCCAGATTGCGCAAACGCTCCAAAGGTAGTCTAGCATTAGCATCTCCCTGATGCCCAACTCCATGAGCTCCAGCTACTGCCGCCTGAAAGGCTCCAAAAATAGCATGTATCAACACTGTCATGTCAGGAGCAGCTTGCCCCTGCCCAGCTTCAGGTCCAGCGACCCCAGCACCAGCACCCGCTCCATCACCTCCAGCACCACCACCGCCGGGCGGTCCACCACCAGGAGGAGGAGGTAAATCCACAACATTTTCAGCATTATTCTCATTTTCATTCCGAGCCATAGCTCACGTGTTAATCCTCGTCTCTCTACGAGGTCCCATTCACTAACAATGCACTAACACAAATACAATAAACATAATCAGGCTCAGCTAGGTAAGAAATCCAAGTACTGAAGCTCATTTTCAAATAAAAACAAACCATTCATTAGTTTTGATATGGCAATGGGTCCCTCTAACATGCTTCATCTCAGCATACATCACAATTATAACATACTTTACAATTCACACATCATATTTCATTCACAAGGCACATCATGCATTCATACATACATCACCCATATAACCATTCCCGTTTACTCGAGAACTCAGCTCTGATACCACCAAATGTAACCCCTTTAGCCCGGCGTAGACGGTTGACCCGAACTATGAAGATTACACGGGGAAAACCAAAGTCAACCCAAAAGTCAACCTTGATTAACGACCCTTTTTTAGTTTTAAACTTGTCTAAATTCTTATTAACCCTAAGCGCACTCTTGAGAAAAGCATACTTGAGAATCACAACAATCATAAAGCAACTAGGGACTCAATTGCTCAACATACAAATTTAGGGACCAAAATGTAAATTCTGGAAAGATGAGAGACTTAACCAATTTCAAGGTTACCAATATCAAATTAATCATATTACATGCTTCCTTGTCAAATTTCACCTTAAACGGACTTTCCGAACTCAAGCAATTGCACATACAAAATTCAGGACTAAAACATAAAGCATGCAAACCATACACCATTCAAATCAGTGCCCAACGGTCAATTGTTACGGAACGAGGGTTGACCGTTCCGAAACGCGGGCTCGTTTCGAAACTTGTATCGAAACAGGGCTTGGCAGTAGCAAAAGTGTTTCAGAATGACCTCTACCCGTTTCGAAACACCAAGGCCATTTCAGACCCCTATTTCGAAACAGTAGTGCTCGTTTTGATACGGACTGCCCAGAAAGTGTAGATTTTTCTGGTTTATCATACATTTACCCAATCAAACAAATCCCTATGACCTTCTAATCATGCCAACAAGTCAACATACATTAGGAACATATTAGCATCATCAAAACACGATCATGGCATCAATTAGGAAAAACCACAAGACTATAGGCATGCATCATAGTATTGAAACCAACCATTCATCAAATCATCAAAGCAAACACCAAATGGCCATTTACAAGTCTTAAACTTCAAAGGCACCATGCCACAACTAGGGAGTCCATAAACATCTCCCAAAAATACAACCTAGGTTCCCATTGCCAAATACCAAAAACTAATAATGTTGTAAAAATAGTCACCATACATGAGCTTAGCCTTCCCCTTGGATTCCTAGGTTCAAGAAAGAGAGCGTAACCACATATGCTTAGTGAGGCATGCTCTAAAGGAACGACACAATAATGCATTTAATAAAACACCTTTCAAGGCCTTTAAATCCATAAACATCATTTCTCATGCAACAATGCATACACAACAAGCATCTAATGCTTCATTAACATCAACACAAAACACAATCGGATACGCGGATTACAAGCGTTGTCCCATACGCTTCATACACTCTACCAAACACACAAGGTGGAGTTTATCGGTACAATCACAACCCCTCAACACCCGTGATGGAGTTTAACGGTACAATCACAACCCCTCCACATCACTCATTGGTAGTTGTATAACATCACTAACGAGAACACGGGACAAACAACACAAGATCCTCAAATGGAATTTTAACCACCATTATGATCTTAGACATCTCGTTAGTGTACTTGGATGGAGTTTACGGTACCATTACAACCCCTCAAAATCCAAGGCGACTTTATTCACGATGCACCCAATCCTATAACCGGCTAACTATATATGATTCAAGTACTTTTAAACCAACACATCACTTGCCAATATACATCAACAATCCACTGTTTTAAAGCATTAATCAAAGCCATTAAACAATCATGCATCACTATGCATCAAAGCCACATTTATCAATGTCAAACCAAGGATCTCTTACCTTGAGCATCCTTCAACACATGGCTTTCAAAACCAGCATTAATCATGCAAAAACATGCTTTCAAAACAGAATTTAAACATGCAAATTAAACACATTGCATCCAACCATCTCATGGTTCATCAATGAGAGAGTTTCTCCGAAAACTTACTCTTGAGCTTAGTTAAGTTGCTTAGACTTAAACTAAGCTCCCATACCTTCAAACATTGGTTTTAAAGCTGAAAACCAAACTTCACTCACCAAATTCCGTTTCGCAAGCTTGCCTAAATGTCGATCAAGCCTCCGGATCAACACGACAAGGATCCGAAGATGTCTCCCCTCTAAATGTTGATTTCTCCTTGATTAGAGCCAAAATCCTTGAAAATTCAATAAGCAAATGAAGAGGATTTGATGTAGAAATGATTAGGTTCATTTGAGGATTGAAATCCCATCATTTGGTGTGAAAATCAGAGGAAATGTTGCTATGGAAATGTGTTCGGCTGAGGGAATTTTGAGAGAAAATGAGATGAGAAAATTTTAGCAAAAGTTGGTTATGAAAACTAAAATATGGTTTCCCTCTTTTCTTTTAATTAAATTAAACATTAAATGAGTCATTAAAATTAAGAAAAATCTGGAGAAATCCTTCCTTGGGTAAATTAGCTCCTTAAAGATTCAAAGTTTCAATCCTTACAAAACAGTCATGAACTTTTCAAAAATTACATTTTAGTCACTATTTCAAAATGTCACACTTCCAAACCTTATTTTGTAAAATTGATTTAAGAGGATTTTTAGATATTTTCCATATTTTTAATGCATCCCGAACTAGGCTTTCCCTAAAACCACCTTTTATATTCAAACCAAAAATCAGACTGGTCCGGTTTAGACCCTAAACTTCCAAGCCCAAAATTGGGGTGTTACAAGTCGAGATGGTTTAACCATGATCTGGAAAATGCGTATTTATTCAGTTCGTATGCTTGACTCTCCCGATATCAAACAAATGGATAATCTCACAATGCTCTCCCGATACTCTTGCGAGATATGAAAACCAGAAAAATAAACTTGAAGTTTTTATTGGTTGAACAGAAAATTCCTAAAAAGTACAATCCCTGCAACTACTTTACAAAACCAGCCCTTAGCCCTAGGGGAGTTTAGAACATGATGAAGAGGGAAAACAACAAGGGTTGGGGAAGATGGCTAGGAATCAGATATCCTTCCCTAGGTTGAATTACATGCGTTTATATAGGCCTTGGGTCCTAGTTTTCTAATATGGCAAGAATACAAGTTTAAACTAAAGTACAACTCTATTGGAGATTAAATCTTCTGAGTATATGCCTTTAATTCGTCCTCTTTTCTTGCCTTGAGTTACTTCCTTGGACTTTGGGCTTGGCCTTTATTCTACCTCAGGGTTCAGAAAAATATAGGAGTGGCCCACGATAGACCGGCTTGATGTCCTCTATCTGTCGAGCTCAACTTCACTTGTCCACTTCATCCTTCTGTCGTTATGGCTGCCACGGCAGCGTGTGCTCCTAGACTCCGGTTCTGTGATTCAGCTCTGCTCCATTGCTGCCTTGAGTCTGCCGTAGCAGTCACCTGCAAAAGTGACCAAAATCAGTAGCAACTGTGCCATTTTATCTAATTGTGATGTACATGCATAAATCTATCCTAAATGCAATGAAATATGCTTGAATGCAGTAGAAATATGGGTAAATGAGGGGTAAAATATAGAACTTTTATACACTCAACAACCATATCGGTACAATGACTTTGAAAACGCAAGTTTGGCTACTTAAAACACATTTAAACCATTCCAAAGCCTTATAAAAATCCTTAAACATATTTTCAAGTTGTTTGGACTTACAAAACATTTTGAAATCTTTTTCAATTTAGTCTAAATCATTTTTTCAATTATTATATCAAAACATATATCGTAACAATCTCCTCCTTTTTGTAATAATAAAACAACTTGAAAAATTGTTTGTTTGGAACGCCCTAATTTTGGGCTTAGAAGTTAGTCAGGTTCGGCTAAAAGGTTCGGGTGGACCGGTTCGAGTGAGTTATGCTAGTTTCGGGATCAATTTGAAATAAATGGTTTTTGAGGGAGATAAAACATGGAAAAAGATTTTATAATTTTAAACGTTTTGGAGGGTTCAATTTGGTGAAATTGGACTGATTTTATTAGAATTTTAAAAACGATGACTAATTTGTAGAAATTGCAAATTTCATTTTAATGAATAAATCGAAGAAGGCCAAAACTTAGAATCCTTAGGAAGTTATTACACCTAGGTGTTATCAGCTATTCCCTTGATTTTGTGTTTTAAGATGATTTAATTAATTGATTTATTAAATGTGAAGTGATAAAAGTGATTTTTAAAAGGCTAAACATTTTATTACGTAACTACTTTTCTCTAAACTTTTCTCTCAACTTTCCCAGCATCCAAACTACCTTTTCATCACTAAAATCTCCAGAGATTTATCTCAATTCATCTACTTTTGATTTCTAAATGATGCCCATGAGTTTCTACATCAACTAGCTAAAGTTTTCTTGAAGGATTTCTTCAAAATCATTGCAAATCAAGGGGAAGCTTGTGTTAGAGGTGATCTTTCTTTTCTCTCCTCTAATCAAGGTTCTTTGTTGAAATTCCCAAGTCTTTGACTCTCTAATTATGTTTAATAATAAAATTTTATAATTTAATTGATGAAAATGGCTAAATCATCTCTCTTGCAGGATATCTCATTGGTTTCATCGTGGTCGGCTCCTAGTTTGATCCGACCGGCTTTACGGTCTTGGATTCCTCCCCCGGTTGGGTTCTGTAAACTGAATACGGATGGAGCGATCAATACCGATGGGGTGAAAGCAGGGATTGGTGGGCTGTTGAGGAGCGCAGATGGATCCACCCTCTTTCAGTTTTCAGTTGCGATAGGTCCTGATCCACCTGCCTTGGTGGAGCTAACAGCTCTTTACCATGGGGTCAATTTATTTTATAAATCGGTGTGGGCGCGAACCTCTAGATTAATTGCCGAATCAGATTGCAAACTGTTAGTGGAATGGTGTCTAAATGAGAGTTATCCCCCGTCCCCAGCCAGTGAGATGGTTCGTGATGTCCAGGAGAAAATTAGGAAGTTTGGTTTATGTGTGCGTTGGATTCCGAGAATCTGCAATGTTGAGGCCGATGGCCTTGCAAAAGAAGGCATTAGGTAGGGTAATTCATGTTGTAACTCAAGGTTTTTATTCTGTTATTGCGAATCGGTTGTAATATGGACATTTGTTTATATGAATAAATATTGTAGAGGGCACTCTTTTCCCCTTCACTAGGAAGGGGTTTTTAATGAGGCCCATTTCGACTTTTCAAAAAAAAAATGGCTAAATCAAATTTTGGAAGATGATTTCTCAAGATTTTTGTTATGGCACTGTTTTGATTGATTTGAGAATGACTCTAATCATGATTTGGATGTTAAATGATGTTAAAATAAAGGTTTTTTAATGGTAATCCCGAAATGAGTTGGATCTTTAATTGTTTGATTGTTAGATTTGTGGTTTTTGTGGTGTTTGAGTGAAATCTGAGTCAATGGAGGTATAAGGATGTAATTAGGTTAAATTTGTATGTTGATTGATGATTAAAAATGGATGGAATTGATAGTTTATAGCTGGGCTGAGTTTAGAGAGTGATCGAAGGTGATTTTGGTTGTTTTGGAATGGGCGTTTTGGGTAGAGCAGTGAGATAGTTCAAGTTGCTGGTGATTTTAATGCATGATGATGCATTAATCCTCTATTCTTGTGTGGTATAAACAGGGGAGAAGACATCAGGAACAATCAATGAAGTTTCGGGGACTTCATATGCTTGATTCCACGTTGGAAAATCTTGGTTTCGCGAGTCGGTGAATGAGAACATGATTTCAAGCTTTGTTACACTTTAAAGGTGATTTTGGGATCTTAGTGTAAGCTCGAAATGCTTTACTAAGTTCGGAAGTAAGTAAAAAGAATTTCTCCCTCGGATTGTGCTATTATGAGTTTGCTGATGCACTTGATTTTAAATGTATGTTACCTACTATTTAAAGCATGATTTAAAGTAAGCGATTTACTGCTTTTTATGCTATGTTGATGAAGGATGTACATGGTAAGTGATCCTTGTAAGTATATTCTTATACTTGTATCTTGAAGCATGGTTTGATGCTTTGAAATATGATTTATGGATAATGCTTTGGAAACAGTGAGGTTTATGTAAAATATGAATTATATTGGCAAGTGATGTTGTGAAAATGGTTTATAAATAAAATCGAATATAGTTATCCAGCTATAGGATTGACTGCACTATAAACATGTCGCCTTGGATGTTGAAGGGTTTATACATTGTACCAAATACTCTATCCAAGTACCCTAACGATTGAGGAAAGTGTATGGTGTCCCGTCTCTCCTTAGTGGGGTTCGGTGTACGGGACAACACTTGTGAATCTGTGTATCCGATGTGGTTTTGAGGAATGAGCATGTTGATGATCACTTGTAAGACATTATAATTAACTATGTATTATGGAAATGGTTTATGATACATATTATGTAAATGCATGACTTACTCTTTAACCTTTACATATGGTAGCAATGCATGAGAAGGCTTAAGTTGAGTGATAGCAATGGATTTGCTGTTGAGTTCATAATATATGTTGCATGATGTTTAACATGCTGTTTTGATTGAGGAAAGTGCATGGTTTTAAAAGGGGCATAATGGTTTTCAAATGATTTTTAGCAAATTAAAATGAGATTTCAACGTACACATGAAAATGGTTTTAATGCATTGACGGTGTTTTGCTTATGAGCCTCCTCACTAAGCATTGTGTGCTTACGCTCTCATTGGTCCATCAATGCAAATAATTGAAGCTTAGGTGACAGCAAGAGGCCAGAGATTCCAAGAGACTTCGCTTAAGATGCACGTTTCAGTTTAGACTAAATTAATAAGGGCAATGTGGGATCCGTTGGGTTGTTGGGAGATTTGTGAAAACTCCCTTTTATGCAAGTTTGGGTTGCTATTTTAGACTTGTAATTGGCCATTGGTATTTGGTTTATGTTTTACATTGCGTTTTGGTATCTTG
This sequence comes from Hibiscus tridactylites, assembly GCA_958450335.1. Taxonomy (NCBI): domain Eukaryota; kingdom Viridiplantae; phylum Streptophyta; class Magnoliopsida; order Malvales; family Malvaceae; genus Hibiscus; species Hibiscus tridactylites. The sequence goes on from OY288289.1 coordinate 28,333,921, forward strand.
CTTGGTTTTAATATAGGTTGCACGCCTATAATGTAACCCCCTCGACCCAGCCTAGACGGTAGACCGAACCCAACGGGTCACACCGGGAATATTTAAGTAAATCGAGAAGTTTACTCCAATAAACAACCCTATTTTTTCTCTTTATCTTATCTAAATTCTCATTAGGATCCCAAGTGTTTATCATCGTAGAGAAATAATTTGCAACTCGATTAGACATCGAATTGAAACTCAATTGCATTCAAAAACAATTTGGGGACCATTTTTTAATTTTAACAAAATATAGGGACTTATGCCATTTTTATGTTACTAACCTTTAATTAGTCACTTTACATGCATTTTTGTCAAATATCAACTCAAAATAATCATTCATGCTCATTTAATTGCATCCAAAACATTTAGGGACCAAAACACAAAGAATCATAACTTCAGAATATTCCATCAACTAACTCACTAGCCTGTCTTTAGGTACAGGCTAGCCCTATATCGAAACAAGTGTACTGAAACAGGTTCATAGAGCTCGGGAAACAGTCACGTACCGAAACACCATTTAAGGTGTTTTGGAATAGGGGTTTTTTAACACCCCCTTCCTGGCCTGGTCGAGAACCGGGTCAGAGTGTGCTACTAATGAACATTACGGTAGTCGGTGCGATAATTTTCCAATTCATAGACAATATGTGAACAATGTTATAATATAAAACATTACCCAGTATTCATCTTAGTCCAATACACCAATATGAAACAGTAATTAATCATTTATGACCAAGTCATAAGCTATTTCATGTTTTAGGGACTAAGCTATAAATATGATAAATTAGAGGTCCTTCAATGCAATGGATTATACAATAATTGATCTCAATGCAATATTAATAAGTTTGTAAATTTTCATATTATTCGGAGTTCATTTACTTATCGAATTTAAGCATCCTAAATTCAGTGACCTAACTGTGAACAATGTAAACCTTCAATTTATGCCATTTAACCAACTTAACTAACCCTGTATCAAAACACCTTGATGCTGTTTCGATACGGCTGTATGATGGTCAACCTTGGTTGACTTTACCAATTACCTGTATCGATACAATTAAGCCATGTATCGGTACGAGTTGACTTTCATTGACTTTGACCCGTTCCGATACAAGTTAGACCCGTATCGAAACAAGAAATTCTAGTGGCAAAACGTTATGATATAGCTCAAAATCGTATCGATACGCCCTGTTCCTTAGGTTCAATTATGCTTAACCGTATCAATACGCCATTACCCTATATCAATACAACCTCACTTGTAATAACAAATTTTAGCTGGTTTTTAATCGAATTGACCAACCAAATGATGTTCAAATGCAATAAAACTTTACACACATTATTTCAATATTAGAAACTACTGGCATGCCAAATTACATGATCATTCGAATTCGTTTACTAGGTTTTCACATATGTAAGCTAAATATGCCATTTTGCCAACTTTAACCAAACCAAAAGTCATTTTTAGGCCTTTAACATCTTTTCAACTAATACACAAAATAGACATAACAAAATAGGCACAAGAGATTAGTTCAACTACTTTCCCACCTTCCTAGGAGTTCATAAAGTCAAAATACATTACTCTTGGCTTGTAGTGACTTGTCTTGCCTCAACTTTTCTGATCTTCTACAGCGGCCGATTCCTTAGCCTGAAATGCATGAGATGAGACATGTTAGACATACATTGCCTAGTGAGGTAGTCATAAACAATGTAAATATCAATGAACGATGGACATACATACTCTCATGCTTATCAATATCAATGTTATGTTTCAATATACAATGTTTAGCATATCATATTCATTATTAACCCTTGGATTGAATCAAGATAGTGGATACGCGAATTCCTACGCCTCGTCAAATCAATGAATGGTCTAGTCCCTCTGCCTCACCAATATGACCAATACCAAAACACACCCCTCCGCCTCGCCAAATCAATATAAGCCGTAGCTTTAGGACTGTAGTCCACCCGTACACCGAGCTCATGAATTCTATGGCATGCCAATTGTATCCAAAGTCTGTTCAAATCTAAGGTTCGATATTAACATCAAATAAATGTCCAAGGATCAATACAAAGTCCAATGCTTACAATGTTTTAATTTCAATAGCAATGTCCAACAACAATGTTCAATGACCATGACAACAACAACAATAGATGCTCAATATTCATATCTTCAATGACTATAATCAATGAATTCATTTTCTATATTTCAATAATCAATAACTACATTAGTTTCGATGCACAATAGCCATGACAATATCAATGATTGATGCACAATACTTTAATTACCAATACTTACCCAATGTTTCTGATCAATAATCCGACACAATATCGTTACAAACGATGTTAGTTATTTTAATCGAAACCAAGAGTAATGAATTCGGGAAGGCTCCTCGCCTAATCCTGAGACTTCGACTACAATCACCTTGATATCCGATGCTCTTACGGCTCTCGGATGACCACACCCTTGTTTCTAGCTTTTGATGGAGATGGCAAAACCCCTCTATCCACTTCTTGAGCTAGAAAATCAATAGGAACTTGCTAAAAACAAGATTATGATATCGTATTTGTAGTAACGACATCAAAATCGACATCTAAACCAACCATAATCATTACTTATCAATTTATCCATGGATAAGCAAAACCCTAACTTAGGATTTAACTTGATATATCCATGGATTTCGATGATTGATTGAGGAATACAACTTACCCGATCGATAACAATGATTTGATAACAATAAAACGAAGGAAAAACGAAGCTTGAAGCTAGCTCCAATGGAGGTGCTTTCTTAGGTAGTGGACAATGAAGATGACAAAGAGAGGTGCTTGCTTGATAAGGTCTCGGGTAAGTTTTCTATCACTTTACAATTCCTTTCTTTTTATTTTCCTATTACTTCATCTAATAGGCTTTCCTTAAGGTGAAGCAACTTTACCAGATCATCCCACATTTGGGAGATTAAATTGAGGAGGTGCTAATCGCAAGGTTAGTCACTCAACTCTCAATTCTCTATAGTTTTGACCCCAAATTCCCGAATTCCACAATTTAGCCATTAAGTGGTTTCGATTCTATTCAACTTCACCAAATGGTTTCCACAATTTAGCCACTAAATGGTTTCGATCACCAAAACCCTATTCTGACTAGACCAGATATTGGGGTGTACAGGTTTCCAATGGCAGACGTACCGGAACATACCATCCCTGTTTCGAAACCCATAGGTCATTTCAGGCTTACTATTTCGGTACAAGCTCGAGTGTACCGAAAAACATGGGCCTGTAATGACATTTTTTGCTGTTTTTTCACATTTTAATCCATACTAATCCATTCCAACATGCTTCCAACAAGCATACAACATATTTAAACATCAATCCCCAATCATTCATGGCATATTCAACATTAAATCTTGGCACTTTGCATCAAAGGTAAACTCTTTGCATCAAAGGTAAACTATAGGCATGAAACCTAGCAAACAAACCAAGCAAGATACCAAAATGCTTAACAAGGCACAAACCATTAACCAAAAGCCATTTAAAAGTCTAAAATAGCATTAAACACATGCTCAAATAGGGACTTTACACAAATCTCCCAAAACACCACGGATCCCCCATTGCCCTTATTACTTTAGTCTAAACCAAAACATACATTCTAGAGCGAAGTCTCTTGGAATTCCCTTGCCTCTTGCTACCTCCAAACCTCAATTATCTACATTTATGGATAAAAGTAGAGCGTAAGCACACAAGGCTTAGTGAGGAGTGCTCAAAACAAAACACCATTAATGCATTAAAACCATTTTCATGCTAACATTGAAATATCATTTCAATGTACTAATATCCTTTGAAAAGCCATCATGCCTTTTTTAAAAATCATGCACTTTCCTCAATTAAAAATCATGTTAAACATCATGCATCATGCATTATGAACTTAACAACAAATCCATTGCTAACACTCAACTTAAGCCTTCCCATGCATAGCTACCATATGCAAAGCTGAAATAGTAAAACATGCATTTACATATTACGCAACATTAACCATTTCAGGAAAGATACCCGGAAACTCACATACTGTTCGTATGTCTTGTACTCGCACCTCCTTTGTACCAGGATTCATCACATAAGCTAAGAAAGCTTCACAACCTGACTCCGTCATACAACTCACTTCAAGAGCCGAAATTGTATTGGATCGAACAAGAATTTCACATTCTCCCCCACGATTACCACTCTGTAATCATTGAAAAGTTTCAAGATAAGTCGCTTAACATCAAAATCAACCACATCCCTATGCTCGATCAACCAATCAATTCCAAGGATTACATCCAAACCATAGAAAGACAACTCCATTAAATCAACTGCAAACATATAACCTTGAACAGACAAAGGACATATCCTATACAACCTTCTCGTGACAACAATTTCACCAAAGAAACTAGTTACTTACATTCCCACATCTAACACCTCTGAAACAACCGTTCAATCCACAACTCCAAAAAACATTAGCAACAACAAGAGAAGAAGGCTATACCCCACCGATCAAATATGAACAAACACGTCTCACGTGGTCACACAATCCAAAGACCTTAATAGATATCACGTGCTACCCAAGCCTTAACATACTAACCCTATGGTACTTGTCCAACATTACCATAACCTCGCCTCAACTCAAGCGAAACCTTTTACCATGACTATTCTTACAATGATTACCGTTAAAACTAGAGCCCGCAACTCTCTTTCCAGAGCTAGAACCTCTCACATGAATTGATAAACCCCGGTTCTGCTTAGTGTACTTCGCCCATGTAACTAACACGTCGAAAATGGTGTAGCCAATAAAAACAACATATACCACCTAACATCATGTACCAATCCATAAAAGAGTCAATCACATCGATGTCTCAACCCATATTCCAATCTAGGAGTATACCTACTCAACTAAACTATATGTGCCTTAAAATTTTCTACAAACTTATAATTTTGAACCCAAGCCATGAATTCACATTTCTTGTCAACCAAGTATCTAACACTAAGATACTTCTTCTTAAAAACAGTTCAAGAGAACTCCCATGTCACAACATCGGGTTCCTCGCCCCCAACCACTGTTGCCCACCAACTGTATACATCTTTCCACAACCGAGATACAACTTAGCTTCAATCAATGGGCATCATTATACCCCACTTGTTACACAATCCTATCTGTACAGGCCATCCACTTCATGGATACCTCAGGTGACAACCCTCGAGCTCAACTTCTTCAAAATTACGTAAGAGTTCTAATAGTAGCTCACAGTCGTCCAACAACTAGTGCAGTCTCATGCACTCCAGCATTAACAACTTCTCAAGCTCTGGACATCACTTATATCCCAGGCGCCATGTCATCCACAATGGCCCAACCGATACAAGTTGTACTTACACCGGAGCGTCAAACCCCTACGAGACTTTACACACTTCTCTACTCCTTGCCCAACAACAACAACAATCATAGCAGATTGATACTCTCTCCTCAGTTTATTGTGCTACTATAATTAAGGTATGATAATAAACTAACAAAAACAAAACATTCATGCCAACTTCGAGCAAGGATCCAAGACCTCGAATTCAGTTTAAAAACACTTTACTATAGTAATAAGGCAACGGGCATCCCAATTTCCCCCAAACATAGCATAAGGCATACAACATACATATCACAAGCACTGTGCATGGTAATCCATCAGATTCAACCCATAACATCATCATGTAGAACACAATTTACACATACTTCATATTCATCATTTTCATTTACTCATCAACAACATGATTATAACAACCACCATGCAAAGAAAACATCATCATTCATTAAGATTTATATCGTATCAACTTAACAATAACTTACCATCATCCCATTCTTTCGAAACCTGACTCTATACCACCAAGTGTAACCCCCTCGACCCGGCCTAGACGGTAGACCGAACGAAACAGGTCACACGAGGAATATTGAAGTAAATCGGGAAGTTTACTCCAATAAACAACCTTAATTTTTTTCCTTTTTATCTTATCTAAATTCTCATTAGGATTATAAGTGTTTATCATCGCAGTGAAACAATTTGCAACTCGATCAGACAACGAATTGAAACTCAATTGCATTCAAAAACAATTTGGGGACCATTTTCTAATTTTACCAAATATAGGAAATTATGCCATTATTATGTTACCAACCTTTAATTAGTCACTTTACATGTATCTCTGTCAAATCTCAGCTCAAAATAATCATTGTTGCTCATTTAATTACATCCACAACATTTAAGGACCAAAACACAAAGAATTAGAACTTTAGAATATACCATCAACTAACTTACCAGTCTACCGTTTTGGTACAGGCTAGCCCTATATTGAAACAGGAGTACCGAAATGTAACGCCTCAATTTTTGGCCTTGGTGTTAGCCGAGTTTGGTTAGGCGATTCGGTTCGAACCTATTTAGCGGTCTAGTCCAGTTTCAGAAAATAATTAAATTAAAAGGTTTTTGGTTGGATAAAAATATGGGAAAATTTCCTAAAACCATTATTATATATATATGATTAATTTTGGTAAAGGTAATTTAAAGAAAACAATTTTCGAAATCGGGCATTTTGGTTTAGTGACCAAAATGTAAAAATGGTAAAGTTTGATTTAATGGCAAAAATGTAAAAGACTAATGCTTTAAATCTTTCAGGAGCAATACCAAGGGCTAATAGAGACTTCTCCTCATATTTTATAATTTTGATTAAATAAATTATATTAAAAAGATGGAGGGAGGTTAAAACAATTTTTCATTTTCTCAAAAATTGGATTTGACGATAGTTTTCTTCTCTCACGTTTCTCTCAAAATACCTTCATCCAAACAATAAGTTTTTCAAGGTAAACTCTAAATTTGATTTGGATTGTAAGGATTTATCTATTTTCTATTGATCCTTTATTAAATCTCTTGTTTTCTCTTTGGTTTTCTTTCAAAAATGGAGGAAGAGCTCATCATTAAAGGTAGGTTCGTTCTTTTCCTCTAATGACATGTTCTTTACTGAAATTCCCAAGTATTTAATCTTTTACATGTTGTTTTTAATGTGTTTTTATACATTAATTGATGAAATCATGTTTAATTGAGGTTTCTTGAAGATTTATGGTGGATCTTTGGATTTGGTGTTAATTGTTGAGTTAATGATTAATTATTAACATGTTGTTATGGGTTAATAAGTTTAACTTGATGGATTTTGTTAAGTAATCCCGAAACTAGTTAGATTGCTAGATGTTAGTGATGAAATCTTGAGTTTTAGTGGTTGTTGTTGTGATTTCTTGATAGCTGGAGGTTTGTAGAGGTTGGGGAAGTGTTTTAGGTTCTAAATGGATGAAGAATGATGGTTGATTTTGTTGGGAAATGTTTGGGAGCGGTTAAGAGTTGTTTTGTCAATGTTTTCGGGTTGTATCAGTTTTTAATTGCTTGAAGAAACAGAAATTTAGAGCAATTAAAAAACAGGCTGAACAGTCAAACGTTTCGGAACATGATGCCCTATATTGGAACGACCGTTTTGAAACATAGTTGACCGTTTCGATACGCGGGTTCATTTTGAAACTCCTCAAGACATGTTTCGGTACGATGGTTCACAGAGGCAAAATGTTCAGAAACATACCCAACTGTTCCGGAACACCAAGGCCATTTCAGGCCACCGTTCCGAAACAGGCAAGGGTGTTTCGAAACACCTGGGCCTGCAATGTTCTAAAAAAACTGGTTTATGTCAATTTTTACCCTCCGAAACCATCCCGACACATGCCCTAACCTATATGCAACTTAAATACCCATCAAAAACAATTTATACAGAGCATAAGCAACAACATTACATCATTCCTGGAAGAAATGGAACTAAAGGCATGCTTCCTAAAAGTTAAAAGCACTAAAAAGCTAAAATCCAATGCAAGCATTGGACACCCCCATTGCCATTATTACACTAGTTCAAAACACGACATACTTTTAGCAAGAGTCTTGGTAAGATTCCGTTGAAGATGCTGCCTCCAAAAGCTTAGTTGTCTGCATTGACGAATAAAGAAAGAGCATAAGCATACAAGCTTAGTGAGGATTTCTCAAAACCACATACATCATCAATGCTCAAAACCATTTTTCATTCTTTCGAAACCATTATGCCTTTCTTGCCAAAACAAGCACTTTTTCATCAATCTCATTGTATTGAACATCATGCAACACATCATGCAACACGATTCATATAAATTCAGCAATTAAACCATTGCTACTCATTTTCCAAGCTTTCCAAGCATAAACACCATGATGCTAAGCTTAAACCAAAACATGCATCTTTCGAAATATGCATCAACATCATTTTCCATAATAATTCATTTCATTATAATGGATCACAAGTGATAAACAACAATCTCAAAAACATATATCGGATACAAGGATTACCAAGGGTTGTCCCACACCCTTCATACACTCTACCGACATTTCAAGGTTCAAACACGACAGTGACCCTCCATCGTTGTGACACCCGTGGTAGAGTATTCGGTACAATCACAACCCCTAAACACCACTCATCAGTAGATGTATAATCCACTAATGAGAGACGAGACACACACAAGGTTTGCACCCGGGAGCTACCCTCAACCGTTGCAACCTTAAACAGTCCTCAATCATTAGGGTACTCGGATGGAGTATTCGGTACAATCACAACCCCTCAACATCCAAGGCGACTTTTTTATAGTGCACACAATCCTATAGCCGGCTAACTATATCCGATTACATTTATAAAAAAAATTATTCAACATCACTTGTCAATATGACCCATAACTCATGCATAACTCACTGTTTTTAAAAAGCATTCATGATAAACCATACATCAAGCATTAAACCATGCTTCAAATATCATGCATCAACAAATGAATACAAGGATCACTTACCTAGTGCATCCTTAAACCACATGGCATCATCATACAAATTTTATACATTCAAAACATGCTTTAAACATTAGGTTAATGCAAGTAAAATCAAGTGCAACCATTGGTCCAAAACTAGCACGATCTGAGAGTAAAAATTCACTTTACTTACTTTCGAACTTAGTAAAGCGTTTCAAGCTCTTACTTGGTTTCCAAAACCTTTTCTGAAATGTTCCCTTGCTAAAAAAACAAGTTCCACTCACCAATTTATGAAACCACGCTTGCCGACACAACTATCAATCCTCCGAAGCCTCCAAAACCACTTCGTTTGCTTCCGGAACAATTCAACACACCAAAAAAGAGGTTCAATGCATTAAAATGCATCCAAAACACCAGCACTCACAAGAAACCCCATAGCCCTACTCTAGAGCACCAAAACACCCATCCAAAACAACCGAAAACTCAATCGATTGACCTCTAACCTCAACCCGCCATTACCCAGCTAATCCAAAGAATTTTAGGCATTAATCAACATCCAAAAACAACCTAAAATCATCCTTATACCTCCAGAAACTCGAATACCTCAAGAACACCCAAAAACTCACCCAAAACACTTCAAAAACCAAGGATCTCAAGGATTTCGGGATATATATGATTAAGACTCCACGTCAACACCAAAAACTTTTCAAAACTCATTTAGAAACAATCTCAAACCAACAATTTAAATCAAACATTGAAAATGACATTAAAATCCATTTTTCAATCAAGATTTCAAGAGTTTATCATTCTAACAACAAAACCTCAATCAAAATCATTATTAAAGAGTCAAATATCTTTTGAATTTCATTAAAGAACCTAGATTAGAGGGTTAGCACGAAAATTACCTCCAATCCTTGCTTCTCCTCTAATTTGACAAGATTTGCTTGAAGAAACTTGAAGGAAAATGGAATAAATCAATAAGGAAAAGAATAGAAATCAAAAGAGGATTTGAGAAAAAAGAATTTTTGGAAAATTGAGAGGAAATGGAGAGTGTTTGGCTGAATGAAGAAGAGAAATGAAAAGGCTCGTCAAAATTTTCTTTAACCGTTTAACTAACTCTTATTTAATCAATTAATTAAAACCTTTTTAATTATATAATAAACATTTAAAACACATGCCAAATTATGGAAAAGGCATAATTGCCAAGTAGCTCCCTAAAGATTCTAAGATTTTGACTCTTCTTAAAAAAAACTCATTTTCCTAACTTTAAATCTTTACATTTTGGTCACTGCCCAAAATGTATACTTTCGAAAACCCATTTTGTAAAATTGTTCCAACCAAACCCTAGAATATAATTTTATAGGATTTTAGGAATTTTTATCATATTTTTATCCCATCCCGAACCTTTATTTCCCTAAACCACCTTTTTAACGGATCGAACAGTCGACACCGGTTCCACCAGCCCAACCCGACTCATCAAAACATGCAGGCCCAAAACCGGTGCGTTACAACTCTCCCCCACTTAGGAAATTTGGTCCTTGAAATTTTACTTAAAGGAAAAAGATGTGGGAATTGCTTCATCATATATGCCTTGCTTTCCCATGTGGCCTCCTCAACTCCTCGGTGTTGCCACAACACCTTCACAAGCTCAATCATCTTGCCACAAAGAACTTTGCTACTTGAATCCAAAATTCTCACCGGTTCCTCATCATAGGACAAATCCGGTTTCAACCTAATTTCCTCAACTGACATCATATGCGAAGTATTCGATCTATATCTCCGCAACATGGATACATGAAACACATCATGGATTTTTTCCAACTTGGGAGGCAACCTCAATTGATAAGCCACAAAACTAACCCACTCCACAACTTCTTAAGGTCCAATAAACCTTGGACTGAGCTTTCCCTTACGTCCGAATCTCATCACCTTCTTCCAAGGCGATACCTTAAGGAACACACAATCTCCAACCGCAAACTCAATCTCTTTACGCTTTAAATCCGCGTAAGACTTCTGGTGATACGATGCAGCCTTTAATCGCTCACATATGAACTTCACCTTTTCAGTGGTTCCCTTGAGCATATCTGGCTAGGAAAGCAACTTTTGCCCCATTTCAGCTCAACAAAGAGGCGTTCCACACTTCCTCCCATACAAGGCCTCATACGGAGTCATTTTTATACTTGCCTGAAAAATGTTATTATAGGCAAACTCAACCAAAGGCAGATGCTTTTCCCAAGAACCTTGGAAATCAATCACACAGCAACACAACATATCCTCCAGATCCTGGATAACTCATTCCGACTGCCCATATGACTGAGGATTATATGATGTGCTGAAATTCAATCGCGTACCCAACGTCAGATGTAAACATTCCCAAAACCTCGTTGTGAACCTCAAATCCCTATCTGACACTATAGACTTGGGCACACCGTGCAAACGCACAATCTCAGCAATATACAACTCTACCAACTTATCCAATGTATACGTAGTATGCACAGCTAAGAAAATTGCACACTTCATAAGACGATCCAGAATCACCCACACGATGTTCTTCTTTAATGGTGTCAAAGGCAACCCAGATATGAAATCCATTGTAATCCTTTCTCATTTCCACTCTGGTATCCTCAAAGGCTGTAACAAACCAGAAGGAAACTGATGCTCAGCCTTCACCCGTTGGCAAACCATACACTTGCTTACAAAATCAGCCACATCCTTCTTTAATCCCACCCAATAGTACTCATCCTTCAAGCCACGATACATCTTAGTACTACCAGGGTGCATACCAAAAGGACTGCTATGGGCCTCAGTCAAAATAGTGCGCCTCAACTCAACATCTTCCGGCACCACTATCCGCCTTTTGAAACATAGAACTCCATAATCATTAAAGCAAAAATCTGTAGCCTTACCATCAGCTATGTCCTGAACATGAGACACCAACGAATCATCCAGTAACTACTTCTCCTTAATCACCTGAATCAAGGAAGCTTTCACCTGCAACTCGGCTATCAAGCCACCATCACGCGATATACTCAAGCGAGCAAACATAGCTCTCAACTCAACAACTACCTTCCTACTCAAAGCATCAGCCACCGCATTGGCCTTTCTTGGATGATACTCAATGGTCAGATCTTAATCCTTAAGCAACTCAAACCATCTTCGCTGCATAAGATTCAATTCCCTCTGCGACATAAGTTACTTCAAACTCTTATGGTCAGTATAAACCACACACCTCTCACCATAAAGGTAGTGTCGCCAAATCTTCAAAGCAAACACCACCGGTGTGAGCTCTAGATCATGCGTAGGGTAGTTGCACTCATGCACCTTCAACTGTCTAGATGCATAAGCCACAACCTTCCCACCCTGCATCCACACGCGCCTCAAACCAACATAGGATACATTGCTATAGACCACAAACTCCTTACTTGATTCTGGTTGAATCAAGATGGGAGATTGCGTCAAATCCTCCTCTAACTTTTCGAAAGCTTGATGCCTAACATCCGTCCACTCAAAGCGAACATTATTTTGCAAAAACTTGGTCAAAGGAGCAGCAATCTTAGAGAAACCTTTGACAAATATTCGGTAGTAACCAGCCAACCCAAGGAAACTACACACTTCCGTCATTGACTTAGACGTCTTCCAACTCATCATCGCCTCAACCTTGTTGGGATAAACCCGGATACCTTCGGCCCACACCACACGTCCAAGAAAAACCACTTCTTTGAGCCAAAACTCACACTTGCTCAGCTTAGCATAAAGCTGATTATCCAACAACACTTGCAACACAATTCTCAAGTGCCTAACATGATCCTCCTCGGTACACAAATACACGAGAATATCATCGATAAACACTACCACGAACTACTCCCAAAACTCATGGAAAACCATATTCATTATGTTCATGAATGTAGCCGATGCATTCACCAACCCAAACGACATCATCAAGAACTCATAACGATTGTACCTAGTCCAAAAAGCTGTCTTAGATACATCCACATCCTTAACCTTAAGCTGTTAGTACTCAGACCTCAAATACATCTTTTAAAACACTGAAGCACCACGAAACTGGTCGAACAAATCGTCGATCCTCGGCAAAGGGTACTTGTTCTTAATCGTCAACTTGTTCAGTTGCCGATAATCAATGCACATACACATGGTACCATCCTTGTTCATCACAAACAAGACCGGCGCACCCCAAGGTGAAATACTTGGCCTTATAAAACCCCGATCAAGCAATTCCTGAAGTTACGTCTTCAACTCCTCCAACTTCTTAGATGCCATACGATAAGAAGCAATGGACACCGGAGTTGTATTCTCATACAACTCGATACCAAACTTGACCTCTCGATTGGGTGGCAATCCAGACAACTCTTCTGGAAAGACAGCTGGAAACTCACATATGGTTCATATGTCTTGCACACACACTTCCTTCGTACCATGGTTCATTACATACGCCAAGAAAGCTTCGCATCCAAACTCCAACATTCGACTCGCTTCTAGAGCTGAAATTGCGTTACACAAGAACTTCAAGTTCTCACCTACGACTACTACTTCGTAATCATTTGCAAGCTTCAGGGTAACCCGCTTAAGATCAAAATCCACCACAACTCGGTGCTCAACTAACCAGTCCATTCCAAGAATCACATCAAATCCATAAAAAGGTAATTCCATCAAATCCATAGAGAACACGCGACCTTGAACACACAACGGGCACCTCCTATACAATTTCCTTGTAATAACAGTCTCACCAAAAGAACTTGTTACTTGTATTCCTACATCTAGCATCTCAATAGGAATATCAAGAAAAAGCGCATGCTCACTAAAGATGTATGAATGCGTAGATCCAGAATCAATCAATGCTAACAAAGATATCGATTGCAAGGTAAAGGTACCTGCAATCACATCGGTGTCGTTACGTCCCTCGCGATGTGCATACACCCTCGCGGGACCACCTCCCTCCGGCTGAACAACAACCACATGTGCCACACCTCTATGACCATTCTCTCTCCTCTAAAAGTTGCCACGACCGCGCCCACGACATCTCTACTGAGCAACAACTGGTGCATGACCCTGACCACCTCTCATTAACAGAGGACACTCACGTCTCATGTGGTCAGCGGATCCACAGTGCCAACATGAATTAACTCCAACTACAAGAGCCTGCACCTCACGAGCTGTACGAGGGCAATCTCTCCTCAAGTGCTCCCGTGAACCACACGTCCAACATGTACTCTGCTCAAACCTCTACTTGTTGCCGTAAGCCAGTGCACCTCATCCAAAGTTACCACGCCTAGCCGTAGGTTGATATGTACGGTCCCGATTCCTCTTATTCTGCCCACCACTAGGGCTAGCATCAACAACTCTCTTGCCCAAACCAGAACCATCCCCACGCGAGGTCAGACCCAAGCTTTGCTATATATCTTTGGCTCGAGTCACGAGCACATTAAAATCTGTATAATCAGTGGCTAGCATGTACGTCTTTACGTCTTGCACCATGCCATACCGAAAACGATCATATTGATGCCTATCACTTGGCACCAACTCTGGAGCATATTGGTTTAGCCGTACAAATTGGACCTTGTACTCAGCTACGATCATATTTTCCTGGACCAAAGACATAAATTCTCTCTTTTTGTCGTCCGAGTATCTAACCCCAACATATTTTCTCTTAAAAGAAGACTGGAAGAACGTTCAATCTACCTCTTTCGGCTCCAATTCTACGGTCGCAGTCGCCCACCATGTATATGCATCACCATGCAACAACGATACTGTGCAACCTAGCTTCCGTGCATCATTACACCCCACCTGATCCAATATCTGGATCGTACTGGCCAGCCATGCCTCAAACGCCTCGAGATATAATTCGTGAAACTCTACTCCTCCCAAACTCGTAAATCGCTCCAGTGGCAATCCCACTTGCCCAGCAGTAGGAGCCTGTACATGCACTCCAGCAACAACAGCCTGAAATGCTCCCGTCATCGCCTGCACTAAAGGCGTCCAATCTCCAATCCCCGAACCAGCATGTCTTTGATGTTTCTTTTCCCCACCCTCAAGTGGTTGTGGTAGAGGAGAATGTAAGTTTCCACCAGGCAGAACCTCGTTCTCCTTACCACGCTGCTCCTCAACAGGAGCTATCGCTCCAGAACGTAACTCATGTCTCGGTCCCATTGTGCTAGTTACCATTAAATCATGAATGTAAAACAAACAAATGATCAGGCCAACTCTTAACAAGGATCCCAAGATTTTCAAAACCAATTTAAAACATTTCCCTAGGTAATAAGGCAATGCATATCCAAATCCCCCAAACATAGCATAAAGCATACTATATGCATACTTCAACCATCATATGACTCAAGCATCAAGATTCAGCCCAATCATCATCGTAGAACAATTCACATCCATATTCATTCATCATGTATATCATCACTATCACACATTCACTTAAGCATGCTTAAACATTGACCAATCAAAGCAAATATCACAAAAACAAATATCCACATCTCAAATCAACTACCAACAACTTACCATCATCCCAACCTTTCGTAACCTGGCTCTGATACCACCAAATGTAACCTTCTCGACATGGCCTGACCGATAGACTGAACCGAACAGATTACACTGGGAATATTGACGTAAACCGGGAAGGTTTACCTCAATAAACGACCATTTTTTTCTTTTTATCTTGTCTAGATGCAAGTTAGGTTCCTATATGTACGTACACAAGTAGCAGATAAAACATCAACACAATCGCCCATCGATTAAAGTCGATTAAGGTTTAGGGACCATTTTGAAAATTCTTAAAATTTTCAAGGGTTAACGGAAAATTCGTGTTTCCAATCATTAATTAGATTCATTACATTCTTCTCGGTGAAATCTCAGCTCAAAACGACATCTAAAACCCATTCAATTTCATTAAAAGCAAACATGGACTAAACGCAAGAAACAAAAATTCAGAGCAATTCAAAAAGAAGGACGAAATTTAGTAAAGCGTTTCAAGCTCTTACTAGGTTCCCAAAGCCTTTTCTAAAATTTTCCCTTGCTGGAGAACCAAGTTCCACTCACCAACTTGCGAAACCACGCTTGTCAATGCAACTATCGATCGTCTGAAGCCTCCAAACCCACTTTGTTTGCTTCCGGAACAATATCCCTAATTTTCAACACACCAAAACAGAGTTTCAAAGCATTCAAATGCATCCAAAACACCAGCACTCACAAGAAATCCCCCAGCCCTGCTCTAAAGCACCAAAACACCCATCCGAAACAACCAAAAACTCAATCGATTAACCTCTAACCTCAGCCGAGCCATTACCAAACTAATCCAAAGCATTTTAGGCATTAATCAACATCCAAAAACAACCTAAAACCACCCTTCTAACTCTAGCAACTCGAATACCTCAAGAACCCCCCCCCCCAAAAAAAAAAAAAAAAAAAAAAACTCACCCCAAAAAACTTCTAAAACCAAGGACCTCAAGGATTTCAAGATCTATATGATTAAGACTCCACTTCAACACCAAAAACCTTTCAAAACTTATTTAGAAACAATATCAAACCATCCATTTAAATCAAAATCCAAAAATCACATTAAAATCCATTTTTCAATCAAGATTTCAAGAGTTTATCAATCTAACAGCAAAACCTCAATCAAAATCAGTATTAAAGAGTCAAATATCTTTGGAATTTCATTAAAGAACCTAGATTAGAGGGTTAGCACAAAAATTACCTCCAATCTTTGCTTCTCCTCTAATTTGGAAAGATTTGCTTGAAGAAACTTGAAGGAAAATGGAATAAATCAACAAGGAAAAGAATATAAATCAAAAGAGAATTTGAGAGAAAAGAATTTTTGAAAAAATTGAAAGGAAATGGAGAGTCTTTGGTTGAATGAAGAAGAGAAATGAAAACGCTCATCAAATTTTTATTTAACCGTTTAGCTAACTCTTGTTTAATCATATAATTAAAACCTTTTTAATTATTTAATAAACATTTAAAACACATTCCAAATTAGGGAAAACACATAATAGCCAAGTAGCTCCCTAAAGATTCTAAGATTTTGACTCTTCTTAAAAAACTCATTTTCCTAACTTTAAATTTTTTACATTTTCGTCACTGCCCAAAATGTATACTTTCGAAAACCCATTTTGTAAAATTGTTCCAACCAACCCCTAAAATATAATTTTCGAGGATTTTAGGAATTTTTATCCCATCCTGAACCTTGATTTCCCTAAACCACCTTTTTAATGGATCAAACAACTGACACTGTAAAGCTCCAATTTTGAGCCAGATGTTTTAGACATCGGATCGGGTTAAGTGAACCTATTGGAAACGGTTCGAATGGTGTTAGGTGGTCCAGGGAAATCAAGGTTCGGGATAAGATAAAAATATGAAAAAATTGCTAAAATCTTCTAAAATCACGTTTAAGAGGTTGGTTAACTCAATTTTATAAAATGGGTTTTTGGAAAAGGTAAATTTTTGGCACTGACAAAAATGTAAAGTTTTAAGAGTGTGGAAAAACGCAATTTTCAAAGGAAGAGTCAAAATCATAGAATCTTTAGGGAGCATTTAAGTAATTAAGCCTTTCCTTAATATGACATGTGTTTTTAATGGATTTTAAATAATTGATTTATTAGTTTTATTATTTAATTAATAAAAGTTAGTTATTTTGGAGAACAAAAATTCACGTTAGTTATCATTTTCAGCCAAACACATTTCTAAGCCAATTTCTACAGATTTCTTTTACCCCAAACACTCTCTTTTTGATTTCTCATCCATTTTAAAGAATCCTTTTCAATTTGTTCAAGATTTTTGAAGCAAAAACTTGTCAAATATTGTGAAAAGCAAGGATTGGAGGTAAATCCCATTCTCAACCCCTAATCAAGGTTCTTTATTGAAATTCTCAAGATTTTTGACTCTTAAATGTTGTTTTTAATTGAGTTTTGATTTGAGATCAAAATCTTGTAAAATGATGAGTAAATTCTCAATTTTCGGAGTGATCTTGATGTGCTCTGTTTGTGATGGATTTTAATTGAGTTTTTGAGTAAATCTTGATGTTGAAAATGATTTTTAATGATATAGATCCCGAAATTATTGAGATCCTTGAGTTTTATGATAGTTTTAGTTGGGTTTTGAGGTGTTTTGATGCTTATATGCTTGCTAGAGGTATAAGGTTGATTTTAGGTTGTTTTTAGATGTTGATTATTGCTTAGAATGTGCTGGATGAGTTGGGTAATGGCTAGGCTGAGGTTTGAGATCAATCAATTGAGTTTTCAGTTGTTTCAAATGGGCAATTTGGTATGTTTTTGCTGGCCAACGAGTTTGTGTTAAGTTGCTGGTGTGAGAATGCATTTTAATGCATTCAAGCTCTGTTTTTATGTGTTGAAAATAGGTTATTATAATCCGGAAGCAAACGAAATGGATTTGGAGGCTTCAGACAATCGATAGTCGTGTCGGTAAGTGAACGAACGCGAGTCGGTGAGTGGAACTTGGTTTTCCAGCGGGGAAACATTTTAGAAAAGGTTTTGGGAACTTAGTAAGAGCTTGAAATGTATTACTAAGTTCGGAATTAAGTAAATTGAAGTTTTCTCTCGGATTGTGCTAGTTATGAGCCTTTGGTTGAACTTAATTTTAAATGCATGTACCTACTGTTTTAAAGCATGTTTTTGAGTATATATAATGGTATGATGATGCCATGTGGTTTAAAGATGCACTAGGTAAGTGGTTCTTGTATGCCTGTGTTGATACATGAGATTTTAAGCATAGTTTAATGCTTGTTTATGGCTTATCATTGATGCTTTGTAAAAACAGTGAGGTATGCGTGGGAAAGGGGTTATATTGGCAAGTGATGTTGGTTAATGTGTTTTACAAATGAAATCAGAAATAGTTGGTCGACAATAGGATTGTGTGCACTATAAACAAGTCGCCTTGGGTGTTGAGGGGTTGTGATTGTACCGAATACTCCATCCAAGTACCCTAACGATTGAGGATTGTTAAGGTTGTAACGGTTGAGGGTAGCTTCCAGGTGCGAACCTTGTGTATGTCCCGTATCTCATTAGTGGGTTATACATTTACCGATGAGTGGTGTAGAGGAGTTGTGATTATACTGTATACTCCACCACGGGTGTCACAACGATGGAGAGTCGCTCTCGTGTGTGAGCCTTGAGATGCTGGTAAAGTGTATGAAGGGTGTGGGACAATGTAATAGATTTGTATAATGTGTAAATTGTTATCACTTTTGAGCCAATATAATGGATTTGTATAATGTGGAAATTGTTGCTAATGCACGGTTTGAGAAATGCATGTTTTGGTTTAAGCTTTGCATAATGGTGTTTATGCTTGGAGGGCATGGTAAATGAAAAGCAATGGTTTAATTGCTAATTTTGATTTGATCATGTGGCGTGATGTTTAAATAATGTTTTTGATGTTAAGTGATGGTTTGGAAAGAAGGGAAATTGGTTTTGTGCATTGATGACATTTGTGGTTTGAGCAATTCTCACTAAGCTTATATGCTTATGCTCTCTTTGTTTCATCAATGAAGATAATTAGGCTACTTTGGAGGCAACTTCTTTAAGGAACCACACCAGAACTTTTTTCTAAAAGTATGTTGAACTTTTGAACTAGTGTAATAAGGACAATGAGGGTGTCCAATGCTTTAAATATTGTTGTTGTTGTATTTTCTTGTTTTGAGCAAGTTTATTATGCATTCGTGATATTGTAAATGGCCTCTATGTGGTTTTTGGACCTTTAATTGGTGTTTTGGTCATGTTCTGGTTTGTGGTTGAAGGCATGCTTTATTAGTTGCTTGTTCAATATGAATTGATGTGCCTAATGCTTGCGATGTGGCTAGTTTGTGATGCATATATGTTTGATGTGATTATATATGCATGTATATGAGTTATGGGTGTGATCGGATGATGATTGATGCATTTCAGAGGTTGTTCCTTGTGCACTTCTGGTATGGGTATCGATACTCGGGCCTCAATATCGATACTCATGGGCTAATTTTGGCCAGATTGGTGAAGGTGTATCGATACGATTTGGAAGTGTATCGATACGATTTGGAAGTGTATCGATAGCCCTATGCATAATGCACACCTGTATCGATACTCGGGGAAGGGTATCGATACCCTCTCTCAAACTTTGGTTACTGCCTTCCCGAGTATCAATACAGGCTATAGGTGTACTGATACCTGACCGTTAAATTAGTTAAATGGAATCTTTAAAATTCTGAAGTGTTACATTTTAGTCCCTGAACTTTTTGTATAAAATTGAATGGGTTTGGATGGTTCATTTTTGCTGAAATTAGTCAGAGAAGCATGTTTTATGATTAATAAAAGGTTGGTAACCTTAAAATTGGAAAGGTCCCTAAAATTTTTGGAAATTACGGTTTGGTCCCTAAAAGCTTAACATGTTCAATTGAACCCCTAAACGTTATCTGTTTGCTGCGTCATTTCTTTCTAAATGTTTTGTGGGTCACATAGTGCTTTAAATTTAATCTAGAGAAGATAAAAATAAAAAGGGTCGTTAATCGAAGTCGGCTTTAACGAGTTGGCTTCAGTTTTCCCCGTGTAATCTCCTTGGTTCAGGTCGGATGTCTAGGCTGGGCTAAGAGGGTTACAGACACCGGTTCCACCGGCCTAACCCGACTTGTCAAAACATCTAGGCCCAAAACTGGGGTGTTATATAGATGTAATTGCAGGTATCTTCTCCATGCAATCCTTGTCATTGCTTACTTTGATAGATTCTAGTTCTACACATTCATACATTTTGCATGAGCATGCTCATTTTCTTGATGTACCATCAGAGTTTCTTGATGTGGGTATGCAAGTTACGATTTCGTTTGGTGAAACAATGGTTGTTAGGAAGTTGTATTGAAGATGTCCATTGATGGTTCAAGGACACGTGTTTCCTGTTGATGTAATGGAGTTACCTTTATATGGTTTCGATGTTATCCTTGGGATGGATTGGTTGTTATAACATAAAGTTGTGGTTGATTATGAGACCAAGCGTGTTTCTTTGGATCTTCCCAATGATTTTAAAGTTGTGGTGGTGGGTGAGAACATAAAGTTCTTGTCCAATGTTGTTTTAGAAGTGGAAGCTCACAAGTTGATGAATGGGGTTGCCAAGTTTATTTAGCGTATGTGATGAACCCAAATATGAAGGAAGCATGTAACCCCCTTAACCCGGCCTAGACGGTTGACCCGAATTAAGAAAGTCACACGGGGAAAACCAAAGTCAACCCGAAAGTCAACCTTGATTAACGACCCCTTTTTTTTTCTTTTTCATCTTGTCTAGATGCACATTAGTCCTAATTGTGATCACACAAACATCATACACAAAGATCACAAACATCAGAGATCAAAAAGGGACCCAATTTAACAAATTACAACTTTAGGGACCAAATTGTAATTTCTGATAATTAGAAGGACTTAACCCAAATTAAAGTTACCAACTTGAAATTAATCAGGTTTCATGCTTCTTTGTGAAATTTTAGCTCAAAAGGGCTTCCCAAACTCATACACTTGCACAAACAAGTTTCAGGACCAAAATGCAAACAATTCAAAACATATAACTGTCAATGTCAGCCCCCAACGGTCGACCGTTCCGAAACAAGTAGACCCCGTTTCGAAACACGGGCCGTTCCGCAACGGGTTTCGGAACATGGGCTGGCAGTGGCCAAACCGTTTCGAAACGGTGTCTACCGTTTCGGACGCCTGGGTTCATTCAAGGCACCCGTTCCGAAACGGTGCACACTATTCCGAAACGCCCTGCACAGATTGCAGCAAAATGCATTCCAAAACATGCAATTGATCATTCAAACATGCTCCAAAAGCCACCAAACTTTACCAGCATGCAATTCAACATATATAAGACTTATAAGCATCATCAAATCAACAAACTAACATCATATGCAAAAAGCCCCAAATCTATAGGCATGCTTCCTACACAAGCTAGCTATTCAAGCACAAACTTCCAAAACAAGCATGTAATGATCCAATACAAAAACCAGCATTCATATCATCATTCAACATACTTAGGGAGTTCCAATCACCTCCCAAAACATACACATTGGTCCCCTATTGCCAAATTACCAAAAGCTAAAGTACTAATAAAACCTTCCATACATTGAGCTCTACTTTAACTTGAATGCTTGCCCTCCTTGCTGCCCTCAAGGTTCTCTAATGCTCTGCATTATTGAATTAAGAAAACGAAAGAGAGCGTAAGCAAAAGCTTAGTGAGGAATGCTCTTAAAAAACCATTCAATAATGCATTTTAAAACATTTATAAATCATGCTTTAAATCAACCTTTGCACATGCTCAAAAGCATACTTAAAACAAGCATCTCATGCTTCATAACATAACATAACATGTCATATTGGCTCAAGTGAAAGATTCCTTTTCCTTAAAACAAGTTCATCAACTTTCCCAAGGACTTTTAAACACCTTTGCCCCAAGGACTTTTAAACACCTTGGCCATGGACTTTTAAACACCATGAATGAGGACCACACAAGGACTTTTAACCACCTTTGTGTCCATAGCTTGATTCACCCCAAGGACTTTTAAACACCTTGGCCCCAAGGACTTTTAAACACCTTGGCCCCATTGACTTTTAAACACCATGGCCCCATGGACTTTTAAACACCATGGAAAGGATCACCTAAGGATTTTTAACCACCTTGATGTTCTTAAGTAACAAGGCTCACTCAAGGACTTTTAACCACCTTAGTGACCTTAAACTTTTTAAAACATCACTTGCCAATATACATCATTTTCATCATTTAATCCACTGTTTTAAAGCATTAAACCAAGCCATATTCATCATGCATTTAAAAGCATCAAACCACCTTTAATCAATGTACAAAAAAAAAGGAACTCTTACCTAGAGTTTCCTTCAACATATGGCTTACAACATCAGCAAAAACCATGCTAAATCATGCTTTCAAAACAGTAATTAAAACATGCAATAAACCACTTTGCATCACAACAAAATCATGGCCACCACTAGAGAGTAATTCCGAAAACTTACACTTGAGCTTAGCAAAGTTGTTTAGACTTAGACTAAGCTCCCAAGACATTGGTTTCAAAGCCGAAAACCCAATTTTCACAAACGCACTCACCGGTTTCCACTTTGCTTCAAGCCAAAGCACCAAATCAAGCTTCCGGATCAACAATTCTTGGATCCAAAGATGCCTCCCCTGATTCAACACATCAAAGCAGAGGATTAATGCATCATCATGCATTAATTGCTTCAATGAAAGCACCTAAACTCGCTGCTCTCATCCACACACCATTTCCGGCCACCAAACATAACCGAAAATGCATCCAAACCACTTCTAAACAAAGCCCAGCCAAAAACCAGCAAAACCACACATCCTTTAACATCATATAACATCTAAAAACAACCTATTAAAATCCTTATACCTCCAGCAACATCAGATCCACAAGATCACCTCAAAAACAACCTTGAATCACAAGCTAAACTTAGGAAACTCAACCTATCCGGGATTGCATTAATCAAAACTCAATTCCCTATCAATTTAGAGTTCATTTAACAACAAAAACACATCTCAATTGACAAATTAATCAGATCTAACGAAAATCACCAAAAATCACCAAATCTTGCATTATAAGCCAAGATCCATTTCACCACTTAAAAACCTTTAATAAAACATCAATTAAGGATTGAAAACTTAGGAATTTCAGTAAAGAACTTATAGTTTAGAGGAGAAGGACGTTCTTACCTCCAAACTTGAGTTTCTCCTCTTTTTGGAATCAAAAACCTTGTTGAATCAAGTAGCAATTGAAGAGGTTTTGAAGATATGTTGATTAGGAATCAAAAGAGAGTTGAAAGGAGAGATTTAGGTGAGAAAATCAGATCAAATTCTCTGGAGAGAAAGTGTTTGGGTTGAGAGAAAATGAGAGAAAGAAAATTGAGAAAAGTTAGTTGCAAAAATATCCAAAATAGCCAAATGGCTTTCCCTCCACTTTTAATATCATTTAAAATTAGAATATATCTTAAAATATCTTAGAAAAATCTGGAGAAACTCCCTTTGGGTAAATAGCTCCTTAAAGATTCAAAGTTTCAACCCTTTATAAAACAATCACCAAACTTTCGAAAATTACATTTTGGTCACTAGCCAAAATGTCACACTTCCAAAACTCATTTTCCAAAATTGATTTCACAGTTCACTTAATTATATTAAAAGATGATTTTAGAACATTTTTCCATATTTTTAATGCAACCCGAACTAGGCTTTCCGAATTTCACCTCTTTAGATTCGAACAGCACTTTGACCAAACCGGTCAACGCCCAAAACTCCTAAGCCCAAAACCAGGGCGTTACAAAGCACATCCGCAAGATATTCGGACGATTTGTGATTTTTCGGTGGTGTTTCCGGAAAAGTTACCTGGGTTACCACCGGATAGGGAGGTCAAGTTTTGCATAGAGATGTATGCGGATACGGCTCTGGTATCCATTGCTCCTTATTGAATGGCACCAAAGGAGTTAAAGGTGCAGTTTCAAGAGTTACTAGATCGTGGTTTCATTAGGCCAGGTATCTCGCCTTGGGGAGCTCCAGTTTTGTTTGTTAAGAAGAAAGATGGGATAATGCGGATGTGTATAGACTATCAGCAACTGAACAAGTTAACGATAAAGAATAAATACCCTTTACCTTGGATTGATGATCTTTTGATCAGTTTCGTGGTGCTGTTGTGTTTTCCAAGAATGGTCTAAGGTTGGGGTATTATCAGCTTAAGGTGAAGGGCAAAAACGTATCGAAGACGGCTTTTTGTACTAGGTATGGGCATTACGAGTTCTTATTGATCCCTTTTGGTTTGACCAATGCACTGGTTCCCTTCATGGACATGATAAACGGAGTGTTCCACGAGTACCTTGATCAGTTTGTTGTAGTGTTTATCGATGATATCCTTATGTACTCTCGTACCAAGGAGGATCAAGCATTTGAGGATAGTGTTGCAGACTTTGTTATATAATCGGATTTATGAAAAGTTAAGTAAATGTGAGTTCTGGATCAAGGAGGTGGTGTTTCTTGGTCATGTGGTGTCAGCCGAGGGTATCCGTGTGGATCTTCAAAAGATTGAGGATGTTGTGTGTTGGAAACAACCAAAATCAGATACAAAGGTTAGTAGTTTTCTAGGCTTGCTAGGATATTATCGTCGGTTTGTATATGGGTTTTCTAAGATAGTTGCTCCGTTGATGAAGTTTCTTTAGAAAGATGTTAAGTTTGAGTGGACGGAGGTGAGCCAGCAAGCTTTTCAAAAGTTGGAGGAAGTTTTGGTACAAGCTCTGATCTTGATTCAACTTGAATTGAGAAAAGAGTTTGTGGTGTATAGTGATGCATCCTATGTGGGTTTAGGATGTGTGCTAATGCAAGAGGGTAGAGTAGTTGCTTATGCGTCGAGACAATTAAAGGTGCATGAGCATAATTATACTACTCACAATCTTGAGCTTGCGGCTGTAGTGTTTGCTCTAAAGATATGGAGGAATTATCTTTACAGCGAGAAATGTTTGTGTACACAGATCACAAGAGACTCAAGTATCTTATGTCTAAGAGGGAATTGAATCTTTGGCAGCGTCACTGGATGGAGTTGCTGAAGGATTACGATATTACGATCGAGTATCACCCAGGGAAGGCCAATGTGGTGGCTGATGCTTTGAGCTGAAAGGTTGCAGTGGCGTTGAGAGTGATGTTTGCTCGTTTGAGTTTGTCTCGTGATGGTGGCTTGGTGGTTGAACTTCAGGTGAAACCATCTTTGGTTGAATTAATCAAGGAGAAGAAATTTCTTGATGATTCCTTGGTTCCGCATGTTACGGATATTGCGGAGGGTAATTCTACGAATTACAGTTTCAGTGATGATGGTGTTTTGTGTTTTAAGGGTCGGGTAGTTGTGCTAGAGGATGTTTAGTTAAGGCACACTATCTTGACGAAGGTGCACAATAGTCTATTTGTCATGCATCCTGGTAGTACTAAGATGTATCGGGGATTGCGAGATGAGTACAACTGGGTGGGCTTGAAAAAGGATGCGGCACAGTTTGTTAGCAAGTGTTGGGTGTGTCAGCGTGTGAAATCTGAACATCAGTTTCCATCCGGTCTGTTGCAGCCTTTGAGGATTCTGGAGTGGAAATGGGAAAGGATCACGATGGATTTTGTTTCGTGTTTTCCTTTGACACCGTCAAAGAAGAATTCTATGTGGGTGATCGTGGATCGGTTGACGAAGTGTGCACTTTTCTTGCCAGTGCATAGTATGTTTACCCTGGATAAGCTGGCAGAGCTTTATGTTGCCGAAGTTGTGCGGTTGCATGGTGTTCCTACGTCTATAGTCTCATATAGGGATCCATGGTTCACATCTAGGTTCTAGGAGTGTTTGCATCGAGCCTTAGGCACGAGGTTGAGTTTTAGCACATCCTATCATCCTCAGATGGATGGTCAGTCCGAACGGGTTATCCAGGTGTTGGAGGATATGCTCCGGTGTTGTGTGATTGATTTCCAAGGTGAGTGAGACAAAATGCTGTCATTGGTAGAATTCACCTATAACAATAGCTATCAGGCGAGCATATAAATGGCACCGTACGAGGCTTTGTATGGAAGAAAGTGTCGTACACCTGTGTGTTGGGCAGAAGCGGGGCAAAAGTGGTTCTTTTTCCGGATATGCTCAAAGGTACAACCAATAAGGTGAAGCTCATTTGTGTTCATCTAAAGGATGCTTCAGATCGTCAGAAGTCTTACGCGGATTTGAAGTGTAAGGAAATTGAGTTTGAGGTTGGTGAGAAAGTTTTTTTTTTGAAAATTTAACCTTAGAAGAAGGTGATGAGGTTTGGACGAAAGCGTAAGTTAAGCCTGAGGTTTATAGAACCCTATGAGGTGCTTGAGAGGATTTGTCCTATTGCGTATAGATTGCGGTTACCGCCGGTGTTAGAGAAAATACTTGATGTTTTCCATGTATCCATGCTTAGGAGGTATCGTTTGAATCCTTCACATTTGTTGTCGGTCGAAGAAGTGGAGTTTAATCCGGACTTATCTTATAAAGAGGAACTAGTAGAGATTTTGGATTCAGATAGTAAGGTGCGTCGCGAAAAGACCATTGAATTGGTGAAGGTGCTTTGGAGACACCGAGGTGTCGAAGAAGCGAGATGGGAAAGGAAAGAGGAGATGAAGAAGCATTTTCCCTATCTATTTCGACCAGTTAAATTTCGAGAACAAAATTTCTTAAGTGGGGGAGAATTGTAACTCCCCGGTTTTGGGCCTAGGTGTTAGCTGGGTTTGGTTAGGCGGTTCAAACTAACATGTTTAGCGGTCTAGTCTACTTTCAGGAAATAATTAAATTAAAATGTTTTTCGTAAAGATAATTTAAAGAAAGCGATTCTGAAAATCGGACATTTTGGTTTAGTGACCAAAATGTAAAACTGATAAAGTTTGATTTAATGGCAAAAACATAAAAGACTAATGCTTTGAATCTTTAAGGAGCAATACCAAGGGCTAATAGAGACTTCTCCTCATATTTTATAATTTTTATTAAATAAATTATATTAAAAAGATGGAGGGAAGTTAAAACGGTTTTTCATTTTCTCACAAATTGGATTTGACGATAGTTTTCTTCTCTCACGTTTCTCTCAAAATCCCTTCATCCAAACAAAAAGATTTTCAAGGTAAACTCTATTTTTGATTTGGATTTCAAGGATTTATCTATTTTCTATTGATCATTTATTAAATCTCTTGTTTTCTCTTTGGGTTTCTTTCAAAAATGGAAGAAGAGCTCATCATTAGAGGTATGTTTGTTCTTCTCCTCTAATGAAAAGTTCTTTACTGAAATTCCCAAGTATTTAGTCTTTTACATATTGTTTTTAATGGGTTTTTTTATACATTAATTGATGAAATCATGTTTAATTGAGGTTTCTTGAAGATTTATGGTTGATCTTTGGATTCGGTGTTAATTGCTGAGTTAATGATTGATTATTAACATGTTGTCATGGGTTAATAATGTTAACTTGATGGAATTTGTTAAGTAATCTCGAAACTAGTTAGATTGCTAGATGTTAGTGATGAAATCTTGAGTTTTAGTGGTTGTTGTTGTTATTTCTTGATAGTTGGAGGTTTGTAGAGGTCGGAGAAGTGTTTTAGGTGGTAAATGGATGAAGATTTATGGTTGATTTTGCTGAGAAATTTTAGGGAGTGGTTAAGAGTGGTTTTGTCGATGTATTCAAGTTGTATCGATTGTTAATTGCTTGGCGAATGTTGGAGTTGAGTGGGGGGGTTTGTGTTTCTGGCGGTTTTGATGCAAGAGTGTGCATTAATACTCTGTTTTTCTTTGGTTAGAAGCAGGGCAAGACGTTGCATGAACAATTAGAAGGTGTATTTGGAGTTTCGGAAGCTTGAAATAGCTACGGCAAGTGAGGCGAAGTTGTATCGGTGAGTGGATGTGGTTTGAATGTTTTCATAAGCTCAGAAACAAGGTTTTGCGAGGTTAGTATAAGCTTGAAACGCTTGGCAAATCTCAGAGGTAAGTATGGTTACCAAAGCTCTTAGTTTTTCAGTTTAAAGTCCATGTCGATTATCATGCTCATGTTTTGGATTTATATTTGTTACTCACTATTATGCATGTTTTATAAGTATGGTTTTGCTGAATTATATCCCATGAAACTATTTGATTATGTTCAAGAGGTTATATTCTTGATGAGACTTATTATGCTATACTTGAGGCATGTTTTGTGATGAGATATGTGTTGATTTTGTTAATGCATTGAAAGCAATGAGTTAACATGGATCTAAATGATATATTGTCTTGGTGATGAGATTTCTAGTATCGAATATGTTGGTCGACCAATAGGATGTAAAGTGCACTATAATATATAAAATTCACGCGTGAGATAAATTCTTCGGTTTCACAATAGGGGTAGTGTTATTTTGATGCGAGTGATAGGGGTAGTGCTATCACCAACGGGCAATGCGGGTAGTAGCATTCTTGCCGAAGTGAGATAATGGTGAGGGTAGTGCCATCAAGGTATCCTATGTGTTGGATAAATATGTGGTTGATGTTTATCTATGATTGCAAGATGATTGATGGCCATATGGTGTGCTTTAAGGTGCTTAAATGTTGTTGTTTTAGGGAAGATATGTTATGTGTTTCGAAGCAATAGCAGTTCTTTCGATACAACTTGCATATTTGGTCTTAATGTTTCAGAACACTACTAGGTTGTTTCGATACGCCTAGTTATAATTTGTACTCGTATCGAAACACGTGGTCATCTCGATACGACAATGTCATGTCTGAACGCAGGAGAGGTCAATCTGGGCACTTGGTTTCGAAACGGGTAAGAGCTGTTTCGATACGAATTGCTACTGGAATGCATGGTTTCGAAACAGGGTCGTTAAGTTAGTTAAATTGCCATGATTTCTCAGTTTTGAATATTAACATTTTAGTCCATGTTTATTTGATGTGCAATTTAGTATGATTGAATGATCGTATGATGCTGATATTCACATGTGAGCATGTACTGAACCTAATTAAATGTTGGTAACAATAATTTGTGATTTGACCTTATATCGGATTGTTGCATATGAATGGACAAATGATGTTCGGTTGAATTGGAAATATATTTGTTGCGCAAGTAAACACTATAGGATTTAATTATGCATCTAAACAAGTTAGAAGAAAAGAAGGGTTGCTAATCGAGGATGACTTTAACGAGTTGACTTTGGTTTTCCCCGTGTAATTCTCTTAATTCGGGTCAAACGCCTAGATCGGGCTAAGGGGGTTACATGAAATAGGTTCATAGAGCTCGGAACACGGGCCCGTATCGAAACACCCTTTAAGGTGTTTCGGAACAGGGGTTTCCAGTGGCAAAACGTACCAGAACAGACAATTCCCATTTCAAAACTCATAGACCATTTTAGGCTCACTGTTTTGGTACATGCTCGAGTGTACCGAAACACTTGGGCCTATAATGACACTTTTTCTGGTTTTTCACACTTCAATCCATACTAAACCATTCTAACATGCTTCCAACATGCATACAACATATTTAAACATCAATCCTCAATCATTCATGGCATATTCAACATTAAATCATAACACTTTGCATCAAAGGTAAACAATAGGCATGCAACCTAGCAAACAAACCATGCAAGATACCAAAACAACAATAAACACGTGCTCAAATAGAAAGTTTACACAAATCTCCTAAAACACCATGGATCCCCCATTTCCCTTATTACAAGTCTAAAGTGAAGTCTCTTGGAATTCCCTTGACACTTGCTGCCTCCAAACCTCAATTACATGCACTGATGGACAAAAGTAGAGCGTAAGCACACAAGGCTTAGTGAGGAGTGCTCAAAACAAAATACCATTAGTGCATTAAAACTATTTTCATGCTCACATTGAAATCTCATTTCAATTTATTAACATACTTTGAAAAGACATCATGCCTTTTTTAAAATTATGCACTTTTCTCAAATAAAACAACATGCATCATGTATTATGAACACAACATCAAATCCATATGCAAAGCTTAAAGAGTAAAACATGCATTTACATATTACGCACCATAAACCATTTCTGATGAGAGTGACAATCAATCGATTAAAAACCAAGAGAGGGTGAATTTAATTATTGAAAGAACGGTGGACACTAATTGCAAAGGTAGAAATTGCAAGGAGATTTAGAGTGGTTCAACTCCTTTAATTGGAGTCTAAATCCACTACCTTAGTGACCACACTAAGGATTTTCCACAAATCCACTAATTTGTCTTTCCTTTAAGGATAAGGAGTAACCTTACACAATTCAATAGACTTATACTCCAAAGTTTATTGAATCCTTTCCCCAAAACAAATACAAAGATGCAAACTAGGAAATCCTCACAAGGAAGGTGTTTGGAAAGTTTAAGCTCTCTCACACACCCAAAGAAACACTAGCAAAAGAATTACAATGAAGAACACTCTAGTGTTTACAAGAAAGATAAAAAATTAAGCACAAAATGGACTCTTGAGAGATTGAATGTTTGTATGGACTTTCTTGTTACTTCAATATTGTTTTTAGACTTCTTTTCTTTGCTCTTAATCTTTTCTAACCGTTGCGAGTCGTTGGGGGACTTTGGAGCCGCTGGAAGCCATTAAAATCGAGCACTAAATGCTCACATGCATAGTGGTTTTGAAACCATTGAAGAGGTTTCGAAACTTGGCAGAAATTTAAACTAGAAAACTAGCCGTTACAAGCCCTGGTTTTGAAACCACTAAGGAGGTTTAGAAACTTGTAGTCAAAAACAGGTTTCCAGGCCTTACTTCCAAAATGGTATTGAAACCACCTAGATGGGTTCGAAACCTCTACTTAAAAATGCATTGTTTTGACTTTTGTTGACTTTTTCAAAGAGAAAATCATATATGTATTATGTTAAACCTTTTGAAAAAAATTGTTCAACTTAAAAATATTATATTTGACAAATCTGAATCGAATATAGAGTTTCCAAATTTTTGCAAGTGAATCCTTTTAGTTATATGAAAATCAAAATAAGTCTAACAATCTCCCTCTTTTTGGTATAACAAAACACTTGATAAAAATTTGTAAAAAATTGTCAAATCTTTTAATCTCCCATTTAAACCCCTAAGAAAAATGTCTTTATGAATCTTTAAAATTTATATTTTGAAGACATTTTTAGTTTAGATGACAAAAAGAATTTTTATCTCATTTATCTCTCCCTTTCTTTTATAGAAAAAATGGCAAATAAAAGGCTACAAAAAGAGCAAACAACATTAGATCAACACAGTATATATATATATATATATATATATCCAAAAAATATCAATAACGATAAGCCATAATTTCTAAAACATCAAAATAATACATCATAAGAGATCCAAATATTTCAACTAGAAATAATCATACACGGAACCATAGGCATAAAATAAATATCCAACAAGGTGCATAAAAAGCCTAAAAACATAATCCAAGGAACTAAATCAACATAAGTCGAAAATACTATATCATAAAGTCATATAAGAATGCATAAGCTCCTAAGCATATGGCGCATCATGAGGTGATGTAGGTATAAAAAGATGACCACAAACATCATGCATGTCACACTCCAACGAGGCCACACAACCATCAAGGCTTCGAAGCAAGTCTTGTGAACTACAAAGATGGGCATCGATGTTGTCGAATCGAGTGACCATTGCCGTATACATGGACTCAATGGTCATGGGAGGTGGAGCATCCGATGCAAAAACATTTCTTGGACCAACGTGGGCTTCATCTTCATCGTTTTTGTGAACCCATTCATCATCAATAAACCTCCAACTAGTCTTTTTAGTTGTTTTTTCATCAATCTTGCTCTTTAGACGGATGGGGGGGGGGATCAAGAGAGGTATCATTATTTAGCTTCTTAAAGATGTGACTTAGAACACATCCATAATTGAGAGAGAAGCTATGGGGGTTTCTAATTATACTGACAAGAGAAGCAAAGATCATTTTAGCAATATTGGGATGGTTACCGGTGCAAAGTTGGTGAAGCCACCAATAGTCGATACGACGCATACGCGTGCATATGCCACGGGAAGGACGAAAAAACCAAGTGGTGAAAAGGTGAAGAAGCCTATCGTAGATATGAAGATGGGTAGAACTATGATCATCAAAATCTTGAATATGAACGACTTCAGATTCATTAGAAACACCACTATTTGGAATACCTAAAAGATTGGCAATACTTTCCGGAGAAAGAGTAAAATGGGTACCCATAAGGAATGAATCAATTTCAACAACCTTGGTGTTATCATTAGGATCGTGAACAAGAGTAGCATTTGCATAAAATGCTTTGACAAGGTTATGAAAAATATGTGGTTTAATATCAAGAAAATTCATCCAACCCCATTCGGCAAATAAAGGAAAGAAATCAAACTCATAGAGTTCGGAGGTTAAAAAGTTTAAATCAATGGTTCGCTCAGCTCTAATTTCTTTGGCTTCATAAATTTTGATGAAAATGGTCAAGTTTTTCATTATCTTCAAAACAAAGATTTAAGAAGTTTGGGTTTTTAAGATGAGGTTGATTAGAACGAGACCCTTGACCTCTTTCAACAAGAGGACATTTGGCTCTAGAGGGATTGGTTCTTGGAGGCATGATTAAAGAAAATAAAAGAGTTTTGGCTTGAAAAAGTTGGTTGGGTAAATTTAACAAATAGTTGGTTGATAAGGGTTTGAGAAAATTTTGGAAGAGTTTGTGATGGATTGGGCAAAGCCTCCTGCAAATTGAACAAGTAATAACAAATGAAATTTCAACCCAATTCAATATTTCAATGCACAAATTCTCCAAAAATTAAAAGATTTTTGAAATACCCACAAAAAATTGTGAAAGACAATGAGTTTTGCTAAGAATCATAATTGAAAGAAAGAAAGTTATAAAACTAACATGATTTATATGATTTGAAAGCATGAAAACACCTTATTATGTAAAATAATCAATGAAAATTCGAATAAAAAAATTAGAGTTTTGAAAACTCACCAAAAGATTGAATGAGGACCACCCAATGGATAAAATCAAGAGCCAAAGATGTGTTGATGATGAATCCAATATGAAACTTGAAGGAGTGAGAGTTTGAGTGAAAGAAATTTTGAGAGGGTTTTTCATTTAGAAGAGCAAAGAATAAGGGTTTGCATCAAATCATGCTTCATAATTCAAGTATAAGCATATACTTACAAGGATCACTTACCACGTGCATCCTTCATTAACATAACATCAAAAACAATAAATCACTCACTTAAAAAGCATGCTTTAAACAATGGGTAACATGCATTTAAAATCAAGTGCATCAACAAACTCATAATAGCACAGTCTTAGGGACAAGTCCTTTTACATACTTGGGAACATAGAAAAGCGTTTCAAGCTTACACTAAGTACCCAAAACCATTTTTTAAGTGTTTTAAAGTTAGTAATCACGTTCTCAGTCACCGAGTCGTGAAACCAAGATTCATCGACACAAAATTAAGCACCTGAAGCGCCCGAAACCTCATCGATTGATTTCGATGTTTTCTACCTTGTTTATACCACAAATTAATAGAGGATTAACACATCATAATACATTAAAAGCAGCATAAACTTACACAATCTCGCTGCTCTACCCAAAACTCCCAAAACACCTATAAAAAACAATTGAAATCACCTTCCATCACTTTCTAAACTTAGCCCAACCATAATCTAACACTTGCATCTGTTAAGTGGATCGAATAATCGAAATGAACCAAGAAGGGGTGAATTGGATTTTTAAAGGTTTAAGTGGTGGAAATTGCAAATTTAAAAGATAGACAAGGAATTTTAGAGTGGTTCAAGTTCCAAATGAACTCTACATCCACTACCTTAGCTTCACTAAGGATTTGCAACAATTCCACTAATTGCTCTTCCCCTTTTCTAGGCTAAGGAGGTAACCCTTACAATTTTCTGTTAAATTTTCTACCCAAAATTTAACCCAAACCTCACACAAATAGAACAAAGATTTTGATGGCCAAGAAAGTATCTCTCAATACAAATTGTAGCCCAATTACAAGCACTCAACCTAATTGAAAATGATAAGAATGAAAATTACAATTGGGGTTTCTAGACAATATTGGGATTTAGGAACAAATGCTTGGATTTGATGTTTGGATGTTTGCGTTTGGATCAATAGTTGTTGTTGGAGCTTTTAGAGGTCCCTTTTATACCTTCTCATTGATTTCTAGCCGTTGTGGTTGTTGCATTCATCAATAGAGCCGTTGGAAGTGTTATCTCACCTCCATGAATGCAGTCTGCAACCAACCGTTTCAAAATGCCTGACCCTGTTTCGAAACGGACCAAAATAGAAAGATCTGTTGGGGTGCATTTAAGAGCCCGTATCGAAACGAGCTTACCCGTTTCGAAACACTTTTGCCACTGTCAAGGGTTGTTTCGAAACGGCTTGAACTCGTTTCGAAACACCTTAACGGTTTCTTGAAAATCAGTTTAAAACTTGCACTGGTCATATTTTTCAAATTAAATGAAGAACCGTTTCGAAACACTTGTTGTCGTTTCGATACGGGTTCTCTATGTTCTAAAGCCGTTTCGATACTGGTTTCGAAACATGGGTTGACAGTGTTGAAAACGTTTCGATTCTCGTTTCGAAACATGGGTTGACAGTTTCAGAACCGTTTTGAAATGCCTTAGGCCGTTTCGATACAGGGACTCGAAAAACACTTGTTCGGCTTTAAGAACACTTAGAAAATATTTGGAAAGCTTAGTTTTTAAATTAGGCATATTCTTTAAATCATATGGGGATGTTTGAGGACTTAAAAATTCTTTTTGACATTTTCAATTTAGTCCTTAGGTTCTTTAGTTATATCAAAATTAAAATATCGGTTTCACAATCTCCCCCTTTTTGATATAACAAAACCAAAGTTAGAATTTTTAACAGTTTTGAAAATTTTGAACACATTCTAACTCCCCCTTAATTTAAGATAGGTTTTTAAAGTTTTAAAAAGGTTTTAACTTTGAAATTCAAGTTTTAAAACTTAAAAACACTTTAAACATTTAAAACGAATTTTTGGCTCTTAAATTTCTTCTCCCCCTTTTTGTTAGATCAAAAAATAAACAATGCTCACAGAGAAGAGATAGGGTTAGTAATAATAAGCATTAAGCAATAAGCAACAACAATATTAATTCATAAAATTAAAATATCCAAAACATAAATCTTCAACATAAAATTCAAAGCATAATCCCAAATAAGATCAAAATAATAGGTTCATAAAACATAATGGAAATAAAGATGCAAACTTAATCCTAAAATGCATAGATAATATGATATGTCATGAATATCCTAGGCCTCGTCGTCACCATCATCATTCGAAGTCTCATCATCGCTCTTGACTTGAGAACGACGAAACTTCATCCATTGGCCATAGAAGGTAGAGAAGGACATGTCCAAGGCTGAGTGTGAATTCTCAAGGGATTGGAGTCGATCCTCTACATTTTGCAAGCGAGTGTTGGTGGCACCAAAACACGAAGCCATGTTACGGTCCATGGCATTGAACCGCTCGGTAATTAAAGTCGTGAGAGCTTCATTGTTTGCAACTTGAGCTTGTGGTTGAGGTTCAACGGAAGGAGGAGGAGGAGGTGCTTCCCTATCAACATGTTCCCAAGCATTGTTCACACAGTGAAAACCAGACTTACGGAGAGAGGACTCACCAATTTTTGACTTGCGGGGTTCCGGAGAGTCGTAGGTACAATCGAGACCAAGCTTGCTAAAGATGTGACTTAAGACCGTTCCATAAGTGAAAGATTTCAAGGCATCGGTGTCAAGAAGCTTAATATTGTTAACCGTCTCGGCAAATATGATCTTAGCAAGATTAGGGCGCTCACCACGACGGAAACACTCAAGCCAAAAATAGTCAACTTGACGGATGTGAGAATATTTACCTCCGGAGGGGCGAAGGAACCATGAGACCATCAAATGGAGGAAACGATCGTGCGCATCCAGAGTAAGCACTTGACCGGTGTGAGAACCAAAGGGACTCTCATTCTCAATTCCTACATCCTTAAGAGAAAATGTAGACTCCAAGAGAGGGACATTAACAACAAACTTTTTCCCTAAAATATAAGATTCAATCCCAACAACTTCAGAATTTGTTTCATCATTGATGAGGTGAGTATTGGAGTTAAAGAGAAGTACCGTGTGTTTGTAGCAAATGTCCGAGATGCTCAACAAGACAATAAAGTCCCATTCTCTCAAACGCTATAGGTAACGGAAAAGAAATCGCTTGGAGTTAAGGAAGTCTAGATCAATCACACGCTCACGACGAACTTCGTACTCCTTGACATATTTGAAACGTTCTCTCAACTCTGTACTTCGAAGAGATTTTTGAAAGAGTTGGGCGAGATTTGGACGCATACTCGAGTCACCAGATTGAACGGACTTACGCTTTTTGTTAACATTCTCCGTCATCCTAAAAATATAAGCAAGCAATTTTGGAAAAGAATTAAGCGTATGCATAGATTTCTTAATTCAATCCAATGTTAAATCCCACTTAGGTTTAAAAACAGGTTTTTAAAACAAATATACAAAACAAAATAAAAACACAAAAAAATTACGAGAAAAACAATAAAAAATACGAGTGAAATTTTTTATATTCGAATCAGAAAATTAAAGATTTTGAAATTTTTTTACAAGATATGAAAAACCCAAGCATAAAAACGTATAAAATATACAAAAATAAAATTTTCTAACCTAAGATTTGAACATAAATTGAAGGAAAAAGAAAAAAGAGGAAAAATACCTTAATTTCGGATTTTGGATGAATGAATGAAAATCCTTGCACAATATTGTTGAACCTTGCTTAGACAAGTGTTTTGGAGAAAAACCCCTCATGATTTGGTGAAAATCAAAGAGGTTTAGAGGGTTTTTATAGGAAAAATTCGGGCTAGGGTTTTTAGGGTTTGAGAGAGTTTTAAATAAAGTGGAACTTTATCATTAAAAGCCCTTCTTAAAGTAGTGCGCGAATCCGTTTCAGAACGGGCTTGACCGTTTCGAAACGCGGGCACGAAGGTTTGACCGTCTTTTGGACTTCAGCTGACCGTTTTGATACGGGGTTGACCGTATCGAAGCTTCGTTGACTCGTATCGAAACTTGTTTCAATACACCCCTTGGCAGTAGCCAAAACGTTTCGAAACCCTTTTAAGGCGTTTCTAAACGCCCTTCTCTCAGATATGATTTTAAAGCATCTGTATCGAAACTGATGGACCCGTTTGGATACACCTGGGCCTGGAAGTGCAGATGAGGCTCTAAAAGTGCAGAAAAATGAATTTTTATAAGGCCTAACTTGCATGAATGACATGAATGAGCAGGAAAAACATATGCAAACATAAACATACTCCCCCTAGCTATAGGCATGGATGAAATTAGAAGTAAAAACATATAAAAATGGCATTTTACAAGATCAAGCAATTTTAAGTACAAAAGAGGTCCTAAACGGTCAAGATAGGCTAGCTAGACCTAACTCTCTCCTAGGGGACCGAAAATGCTCTTTGTCTAAAGGTTTTGTAAATATGTCCGCTATTTGATTTAAGGTGTCTACATACTCTATAACCACATCTTCTTTAAGGACATGATCTCTAATGCATTGATGCCTTATTTCTATATGTTTGGTTCTAGAGTGATGGATGGGGTTTTTTGTTAAACATATAGCACTAGTGTTGTCACATTTTAGGGGTATGGTTTCAATTTTAATTCCATAATCTAAGAGTTGTTGCTTCATCTAAAGGGCTTGAGCACAACAACTCCCTAAGGATATGTACTCGGCTTCGGTGGTAGATAAGGCTACACTATTTTGTTTCTTAGAGAACCAAGATATGAGCATACTACCTAGGAATTGACAAGTTTCCGAAGTACTTTTCCTATCGATTTTGCAACCCCCATAATCCGCATCCGAATAAGCATGAAGGTTGAAGGTGGAGTCTCTAGGGTACCAAAAACCTAAACAAGGAGTATCTCTAAGGTACCTAAAGATTCTCTTAACGGCTATAAGGTGAGAATCTCTAAGACTAGCTTGAAACCTAGCACACAAGAAAACACTAAACAAGATATCTTGTCTACTTGCGGTAAGGTAAAGAAATGATCCAATCATAGAACGGTAAAGCTTAGAGTCAACACACTTACCTCCTTCATCTTTGTCAAGCTTTGTAGATGAGCTCATAGGTGTGGCTTGAGGCTTTGTATTCTCCAAGCCAAACTTCTTGAGCATATCCTTTATGTACTTTGCTTGATTGATGAAGGTGCCATCCTTCTTTTGCTTGATTTGGAGTCCCAAGAAGAATGAGAGCTCCCCCATCATGCTCATCTCGAATTCACCTTGCATTAGCTTAGCAAACTCTTGGCAATGACATTCGTTAGTAGAACCAAAAATAATATCATCAACATAAATTTGGACTACTAAGATGTCATTTTTATACATTTTTATAAAAAGTGTAGTGTCCACCTTACCTTTTTCAAAACCCTTTTCAATTAAAAAGTTTGAAAGTCTTTCATACCAAGCTCTAGGTGCTTGTTTTAAACCATAAAGAGCTTTAGTGAGTTTGAAAACATGATTTGGAAATTTTGAGTCGTCAAAACCCGGTGGTTGTTCCACATACACTTCCTCATTTATAAAACCATTTAAAAACGCGCTTTTAACATCCATTTGAAAAAGCTTGAAATTATGATAACATGCATATGCAAGCAACATCCTAATGGCCTCCATTCTAGCTACGGGTGCATAGGTTTCATCAAAATCTATTCCCTCTTCTTGAGTGTAACCTTGTGCTACTAGTCTAGCTTTATTTCTCACAATGTTACCACTCTCATCTAGCTTGTTCCAAAAGACCCATTTAGTTCCTATGGTAGATTGATTACTAGGCCTATCAACTAATGTCCACACATTACTTCTCTGAAATTGATTTAACTCTTATTGCATAGCCATAATCCAAAAATCATCTTTCAATGCTTCTTTTATATTCTTAGGCTCTATGCATGAGATAAATGTAACATGATTCATTAATATAAGAGAAGATAGAGTGGTTACCCCCTTGGATGGATCACCCAAGATTTCACCATCTTTGACATAGTTGAACTCCCTTGGGTAGCTCACTTCCCTTTCCTCAAGAGCCTAATCCTTCAAGGCTTCAAGAGGTGGATCTTGTGTGTCTTCTACTTTTGTTGTTGGAATCTCATCCTCCTTTGAAGTTTGTCCTCCATCAAAGGCATTTATGATTCCTACATCATCATCATCACAAGAATCCTTCCTTGGAAGGAGGTCATCATCGAATACAACATGTATAGATTCTTCTACTACTAAAGTTCTCTTGTTAAATACTCGATAGGCTTTATAGGTTAATGAATATCCTATGAAAATAGCTTCATCACTTTTTGCATCAAATTTACCTAAGTTGTATTTTCCATTATTTAAAACAAAACACTTGCAACCAAAAGGGTGAAAATATCTAATGTTAGGCTTTTTAGATTTTAAAATCTCATAAGGTGTTTTCTATAAAATTGGTCTAATCATTACTCGATTAACAATATAGCAAGTGGTGTTTGTGGCTTCCGCCCAAAAATATTTCGGTAAATTATTTTCACAAAGCATAGTTCTAGCCATTTCTTGCAAAGTTCTATTTTTCCTCTCAACTACCCCATTTTGTTGAGGAGCTCGAGGAGCCGAAAAATTGTGGCTAATACCATTTTCATTCAAAAAATCTTCAAACCCTAAATTTTGAAACTCCATTCCATGATCACTTCTAATATGTGAAATTCTAATTTCAAGATCATTTTGGGTTAGTTTTGAAAATGTGATGAATTTTTCCAAGGCCTCATCTTTAGTACTTAAAAATAGAACCCAAGTAAATCTAGAAAAATCATCAACAAGTACTAATGCATAAGACTTACCACCCAAGCTCATAGTCCTAATTGGCCAAAATAAATCCATATGGATAAGTTGTAAGCATCTACTAGTAGAAACATAATTAATGGATTTAAAGGAAGACATATGTTGTTTACCCTTAGAGCATGCATCACAAATTTTATCGTTTGAAAATTTAATCTTGGGTAAACCTCTAACTAGATCAAGGGAAACTAGTTTTTCTAAAACACTAATGCTAGCATGTCCTAGTTTCCTATGCCACAACCATGCATCATTTTCATTTTGTGCTACTAAGCATGCATGAGATGTATGAATGTCATCTAGATACACCATGTATATGTTCCCTATGCGGTGACCTATGAGCATAATATTATTAGATTTAATGTCTACAATTTTGCATCCATTTTTACCAAATAAAACATTAAATCCTTTATCACACAATTGACTTATGCTC
The DNA here is from genome assembly GCA_958450335.1 of Hibiscus tridactylites. NCBI lineage: Eukaryota > Viridiplantae > Streptophyta > Magnoliopsida > Malvales > Malvaceae > Hibiscus > Hibiscus tridactylites. Next base: position 28,374,634 of record OY288289.1, read on the forward strand.
AATAAGTTATGTTTAAGAACATCGACATACAAGACATTTTCAATGAGAATAGTAGAGTGATTACCTATGGTGCCAATACCTTTAATGTGGCCTTTGGAGTTGTCACCAAATGTCACCACTCCTCCACTTTTTGGCTTTAGATCCATGAATCTACTCTTGTCTCCGGTCATATGCCTTGAGCATTCACTATCAAGGTACCATGAGTTTTGACTTTGTGCTTTGGCCTTGTAGCAATGCTCCCCTACAAACAAAGATATTAAGCTTTTGTTTTTGGTACCCAAATCATTTTGGGTCCATGAGTGTTAGCTCCCAAAACCTTGGTTCCCTTAGGAATCCAAGATGACATAGCAATAATGTTATTAGATTTTACAAGTTCCTTAGGAACCCACACACTTCTAATTCTTTTAGTTCTACTATGTCTAGGAAAGCTACCATGTTTGTAGTAGTTAGTATTTTTCTTAGGTTGGTTTGTTCCTGAAGATTCACCTATTTCATGCTTGACACTACCAACATTTTTAAAAGACTCTTGAGCTTATTTAGCTTATCCAACACCTTTTGGTGTTCACTATTACATTGAGATAAATGATTATTAAGGTCAACATTTTCATCTTGAAAAATTTTTAGTTCATCTTTCAACCCTAATATCTTTTTCTCAAATTTTGAATTAGCTTGAGAGAGTGAGTTATTTTTCTTATTTAGTTCCAAAATGATTTTCTTATTCCTAATGACCGACTCCTTGTATTTCTCAATTAATTCATCATAGACCTCTTGTAACTCATGATATGCATCATTTAATTCATCATATGTAAAATCTAAAGATGACGAGTTAGAGGTTACCATGGAGGAATCTTCCTCAAGTGCCATGAGGCAAAGGTTGGCCACTTCTTGTTCGTCATCCTCCGATGACTCCCCATCACACCAAGTAGCAAGCTTGGCTTTGAGCTTCTTCTTCTTCTCAAAGCCCTTCTTCTTGAGTTGAGGGCACTCCGAACGTATGTGACTGAGTTTATTGCAGTCAAAGCAAATGATTTGATCTCTTGCGTCTTCTTTGTTTTTACCATTGAAGTCCATTTTTTCTTTGGATTTTTCTTCCCCGGTTGGACCTCATAAAGCGTGAGAATTGTTTGGCTATCATAGCCAATTCTTCTAGCTCATCCTCCTCGCTAGAAGAGCTCTCCTCAAGTAGTGAAGCTTTGAGAGCTATTCTCATCTTCTTCTTCTTTTCAACCTCTAGCTATTCTACTCTCTTCTCTTCTTTCTTCTTCTTTTCCTTGCTTCATAATCTCACGTGTAAGGAGAGAACCCACTAGCTCATCAAGCTTTAAAGTCTTCAAATTTTTAGCTTCTATGATGGCGATTTTCTTCCCGTCCCAAGATTCGGGAAGTGAATAGAGTAGCTTCCAGACAAGCTTGTCTTCCGGTATTGTCTCTCCAAATCCTTTGAGCCCATTGACTATGGTAGGGAAGCGATCAAACATCTTGGACACCGACTCATCGGGCTCCATCTTAAAATTCTCGTAACTAAGATTGAGAATTCCAATCTTAGTTTCCTTGACGTCGTTGGTTCCCTCATAGGTGGTCTCAAGAGTATTCCATACTTCCTTGGCACTCTCACTGGATGAGACTTTGGAATAGATGTCGGGTCCAAAGGAGCAAAAAAACATGTGAAGAGCCTTCTCATTTATTTGAATCTTCTTTCTTTCATCTTCACTCATTTCTACCTTTTTCTTCAACACCATCTTTCCTTCATTGTCTTGCTTCAAGGGAATGTAAGGACCATCTTCAATGACATCCCACACAAAGTAATCATTGGACTTGATGAAGAGACGCATTCTATTCTTCCAAAATGGATAGTTGTGACCATTGAAGAAGGGAGGTTTTGTAGTGGATTGAGACTCATACATGCCCGAACTGGAGGTTGAAGCCATCTCTTGATTTTTGATGATCACACTCTTCCTAGGAACTCCTCTTGTGGTTGTTAATCCTCAAAGACGTAGGCTCTGATACCAATTTTTGAGTGGATCGAATAATCGAAATGAACCAAGAGGGGGTGAATTGGATTTTTAAAGGTTTAGGTGGTGGAAATTGCAAATTAAAAAGATAGACAATGAACTTTAGAGTGGTTCAAGTTCCAAATGAACTCTACATCCACTACCTTAGCTTCACTAAGGATTTGCAACAATTCCACTAATTGCTCTTCCCCTTTTCTAGGCTAAGGAGGTAACCCTTACAATTTTCGGTAAAATTTAACCCAAACCTCACACAAATAGAACAAAGATTTTGATGGCTAAGAAAGTATCTCTCAATACAAATTGTAGCCCAATTACAAGCACTCAACCCAATTGAAAATGATAAGAATGAAAATTACAATTGGGGTTTCTAGACAATATTGGGATTTAGGCACAAATGCTTGGATTTGATGTTTGGATGTTTGCTTTTGGATCAATAGTTGTTGCTGGAGCTTTTAGAGGACCCTTTTATACCTTCTCATTGATTTCTAGCCGTTGTGATTGTTGCATTCATCAATACAGCCGTTGTGAGTGTTATCTTACCTCCATAAATGCATTCTGCAACCAATCGTTTCGAAACGCCCGACCCTGTTTCGAAACGGCCCAAAATAGAAAGAGTCGTTGGGGTGCATTTAAGAGATCGTATCAAAACGGTCTTCCCCGTTTTGAAACACTTTTGCCACTGTCAAGGGTCGTTTCGAAACGGCTTGAACTCGTTTCGAAACGCCTTAACGGTTTCTTGAAAATCAGTTAAAATCTTGCAGCGGTCATATTTTTCAAATTAAATGAAGAACTGTTTCGAAACACTTGATGTCGTTTCGATACGGGTTCTCTATGATCTAAATCCGTTTCGATATTGGTTTCGAAACATGGGTTGGCAGTGTTGAAAACGTTTCGATACCCGTTTCGAAACATGGGTTGACAGTTTCAAAATCGTTTCGAAACACCTTAGGCCGTTTGGAAACAGGGACTAGAAAAACACTGTTTCGGCTTTAAGAACACTTAGAAAATATTTGGAAAGCTTAGTTTTTAACTTAGGCATATTATTTAAATCATATGGGGATGTTTGAGGACTTAAAAATTCGTTTTGACATTTTGACTTTAGTCCTTAGGTTCTTTAGTTATATCAAAATTAAAATATCGGTTTCACACCATCCAATTTTAATCATCATTCAAAATCCAAAATCAACCTAATTACATCCTTATACATCCAACAACTCAGATTTCACACTAACACCTCAAAACCCTAAAATCTAACAATCTAAGAATTATAGATCCAACTCATTTCGGGATTACCATTATAAAACCTTTATTTCCAAATCATTTAACATTAAAATCACAATTAAAATCAACCTCAAATCTAACAAAACAGTACCATAATGAAAATCTTGAAAAATCATCTTCCAAAGCTTAATTTAGCAATTTTCATCAATTAAATTATAAAACCTTGTTATGAAACAAAATTAGAGAGCCAAAGACATTTCAAGCTATCCCTTTGATTTGCAATTATTTTGATGAAATCCTTCAAGAAAACATTAACTAGTTGTTGTAAAAACCCATGAGCATCATTTATGAATCAAACGTAGATGGAATGAGATAAATCTCTGGAGATTTTATTGATGAAAAGAGAATTTGGCTGTTGGGAAAATTTGAGAGAAAAGTTTAGGAGAAAAGTAGTTACATAAGAAAATGATCAGTCTTTTAAAATCTCTTTTAATAAACTCCCTTATAAAATCAATTTAATTAAATCATTTAAAACACAAAATCAAAGGAATAGTTGATATCACCTTGGTGTCATAGCTCCCTAAGGATTCTCAGTTTTGACTCTCTTCAATTTAGCCATTAAAACGAAACTTGAAATTTTTACATTTTAGTCACAAAACAAAAATGTCGACTTTCCAAAAACCATTTTCCAAATTGGCTTCACTTTCCCTCAATACATATATCAAAAAGATTTTATAATATTTTCATATAATTTTATGACATCCCGAACCAAGTTTTCCCCGAACCAACTCTAAACTGACCTAGAACTGTAAAATAGATTCATCGGACCCTAAACCGCCTTTAAAACCTCTAGGCCCCAAAATGGGGTGTTACATATACTTTACCTTTGATGATATTTTCTATGTTGATGAGTATGCCATGGATTCTTGAGGATTGATGCCTATATATGTTATGTGCATGTTGGTTTGGTTTAAATTGAATTAAAGTGTGAAAATCAGCAAAAAGCGACATTACAGGCCAAAGTGTTTTGGTACACTCGAGCTTGTACCGAAATAGGGTTCCTGAAATGGCTTAGGGGTACCGAAACAGGTCGAGGTTGTTTTGGAACGTTTACTAATGAAATTACATTTTTCGGAACCTCCTTAAGGACGTTTCGATACGGTCTCGTGCTTCGAGTCGCTCGTCCTCGTTTCGATACACCTGTTTCGATACAGGGCAACTTGTACTGAAACATCAAGTTGTTAAGTTAGTTAGTGGAATCTTCTAAAGTTCTTAGTTTTTACATTTTGGTCCCTGAGTGTTGTGAATGTAATTAAATAAGATTAGAATGTTATTTTAAGTTGAGTTTTGATAGAGGTGTATGTAATGTAAATAATTAAAGGTTGGTAAGTTAAAAAGTGAAGGAGACCCTATATTTTGACAAATTTACAAAATGGTCATTATAGTGCGATTGCTTACAATTGAGTCCCTTTTGTTAATCGAGTTGCAAATTGTTTCGATGTGAAGATTATCACATACGGTGTATAAGAGCATCTAGAAAAGATAAAATGTAAAAATAGGGTCGTTTACTGAGGTAAACTTCTCGGTTTACTTCAGTATTCCCCGTGTGACCCGTTCAGTTTGGTCTTTTGCCCATACCTGGTCAAGGGGGTTACATTGTGATTCTCACCCTTTGTAAAATATTTTTTTTGAATAAGAGACATAATTGTTAAAATTTGAAGCTCCCCATCATTCTCACTTAAAAATCAATTTTTCAAATCATTTATTCCATTTTTGTTACATAAAAAAGAATTCAAAATACTTTAAGTTCAAGATAACATATGAGGTTAATAAATTTTTACACAAATAATAATTTTGGTTTTAAAAATGCCCCCTCTTACTCAAAGCATCATCAAATTGTTAGTTACACAATTATGATAATCTACTTGAATTAAAATGAAGAAAAACAAATAAATTCAACTAAATTTTACCACTTGAACCCAAGGGAGGATGTGAAGCCTTCCTTCTTCAAGTGATCTTCTTTGTGTGTATCCTCAATGTTTGGCTTGTTGATCACTCTCCATCACACCTAAAACAAGACAATCACGTAATTTTTGGTAACCAAATTGTTTTGGATCCATAAGTGTTAGTAGCACATAATTTTGTCCCTGTAAGAATCCATTTTTCAATCTCATCCTTTTTAGTTGAAGGGATTAATCTTTTTGGGACCCAAACACTTCTAAAACATTTTCCATTTAAAAATATAGGGGCACTAGATTGTCTTTGATAAAAATTTGTTTTGACAAAATTAGATTTGTAGCATTGTAACACCCCAAAATCCGGTCTAGTCAGAATTGGGTTCCGGTGATTAGAAATTTTCATCAATAAAAGTCTAGACATTGTATCGGCTAGTTAGTTATTGTTTTTGGACTCTAAATGAGCTAAATTGTTGTCATGGACCCTATCAAATAATATTGAAACCTATTTAGTGGCTAATTGGAGAAAATTGAAAGTTTGGGGGGTAAAGTTACAAAGTATTGAAAATCGAGGGACTAATCTTGTGATTAGCCCCTTTTCCTTTATAAATTCCATATGTGGAATCATCGGGAGAGTTTCCTTCATTTGAAGGAAAGTCATTACAATTAAAAACCTAATGAAATAGCTAAAGTTAAGCTTGCCCGATTGCAAAGAGAAAACAAGCACCATCCTTACATCATCTTCTTCTTCTTGGAAGCACACACCTCTATTGAATCTAGGGTTCAAGTTTAGTTTTTCTTCAAGTTATTGTTATCGAATTATTCCTGTTGTTCGGGTAAGAAACAAACTCAAACAATCATTGAGTTCCATGGATGTGTTAAGCTTAATCTCAAGCTAGGGTTCTAGCCATCCATAGATAATTCATCGTTGGTGCTTATATTGAATTTGGATATCGATTTTGATATCGTTGTATTGATTTAGATATCGTTGGTCCTAATTATCTTCCTATTGATTTTCTAGCTCAAGAAGTGGAGAGGGTGGTTTCACCATCTCCATCAAAAGCTAGAAGCAAGGGTATTGTCATTCGAGAGCCGAAAGAGCATCAAATTTCAAGGTGAGTATAGTCGGAGTCTAAGGATTAGGCGAAAAGCCTTCCTGAATATTTTATTGTTGATTTCGATCATTTAACTAATATCACTATTGAGGAAGTTCCATGGGATTGTTAATCGGATACTTTGGTAAGTGTCGATAAGTTTGTTATTGAATATTGGACATAGGCATTGGTGTCGTTATTGTGCATTGTCGTTGACATAGTCATTGTCATCAAAACATTGTAAATAAATCACCTGATATTGATATTGGACCATGAAACATTGATAATGAGACATGTTTGTCATTGATAATATTGAGATCATTGATCATTGGAATTCTAATTGAACATCGAATATGGAAATGAATATTGAAACCTTGGATTTGAATAGACATTAGATACAATTGGCATGCCATATAATTCACGAGCTCAGTTACGGGTGGACTACGATCCTAAGGCTACAACCTATATTGATTTGGCAAGGTGGAGGGATGTGTAATGATATTGGTCATATTGGCGAGGCTGAGGGACTAGACCATTCATTGACTCGGTGAGGTGTAGGAATTCACGTACCCACTATCTTGATTCAATCCAAGGATTAATGATGAGATAAATATGTTAAACATTGTTTATTGATGCATAGTGTTGATAATGATAAGCATGAGAGCATGTATATTAATCCTTTTTACATTGATGTTCATATTGTATATGACTACCTCACTAGGCAATGTGTGCCTAACGTGTCTCATCTCATGCATTTCAGGTTGAAAGATCGTGTGTTAGAGGATCGGATTGTCAAGGCAAGACAAGTCACTAAAAGCCCAAAAGTAATGTATTTTGACCTTATGAGCTCTTAGAAAGGTGGCAAAATAGTCGAACTAGTCGTTTATGCTTATTTTGATATGTTAGTGGGATGCCTATATTGTAATATGGTGGATGGCCCTAATTGGCCTTTTTGTTTGGCTTAAAGTGGTTAAAAAGTGCATACTTAGCTCATAAAGGTTAAAACATAATAAACGAATCCGTATGGTCATGAAATTTGACATGCTAGTAGTTTTTGACATTGAAATGCAGTGTGTAAAGTTTCATTGCATTTGGATATCGTTTGATAAGTCAAATCAAATAAAAACTAGCAAAAATTTGTCATTACAGGTCATGCTGTATCAAAATGGGTGATGGCATTTCTGTAACCCCCTTTGCTCGGCCTAGATGCTTGAACCGAACTACGAAGATTACACAAGAAAAACCAAATTCAACCCAAAAGTCAACCCTTTTTTTCTTCTTTTTAAGCTTTTCTAGATGCACATTAAACCTATGTGAATACTCAGGAATCATAGGAGAGAAAGGCACAACGATCGGAAATCATTTAGGGACTCAATTGCATAAATTACATGTTTAGGGACCAAAATGTAATTTTTAGAAATTGTAAGGACTTTGCAGATTTTAGGTTACCAATATGTAATTAATCACGTTATATGCTTCTCTGTCAAATTTCAGCTTAAAAAGGCATTCCAAGCTCAAGAAATTGCATCTATAACATTCAGGACTAAAACCTAAAACATGGAAACTTAAAACAATTCAAAAACTTCATCCAACGATCATTCATTTCGGAACACCAATCCCTCGTACCGAAACGCCGTATCGAAACGGTGTTGACCATTTTGGTACTCGAGTGTGTTCTGAGACCGGTATCGAAACAAGCCTCTATAGTAGCCTAATTGTTTCGAAACACCTTCAGCTGTTCCGAAACGCTATGGCTATTACATGCCCCCATTTCGAAACAATTAAGGGTGTTTCGATACACCATGCACTGTGACAGCAGAAATATCTGGTTTTTCAACTTTAAAACCACTCAAACATGCTTCAACAAGCATCACAACATACTGGCAACCTATTATGATACTAAAGATCACACTTAAGACCCTTAAGCTAGAGCATGGCATCAAACACAAAAGCATTTAATCTAGAGGCATGCTTCCTAGTCACAAAACCAATATAAGCAACCAAACCTCAAACCAAACTTTTAGGACCATTTACAACCCAAAAATGCCACCACAAACATGCTACAAACTTAGGGAGTTCAAAACACATCTCCCAAATAGAACCTTGAAGTCCCATTGAAAAATATCAAAACTAAAGTGTATAAAAACATCACCATACATGAGCTTTGCACTTCATTGGATGTTCTTAACCTTCTCGCTGCCCAAAAACACTTCAATTATCTGCATTATTAGTAAAAGAGAGCGTAAGCACACTTGCTTAGTGAGGCATGCTCTAAAGAAAACAAACACAATAATGCATTAATCAAAACACTTTCTCAAAAGCTTTTTCCACAACATGTTCATTCTATCTCATGCTTGAAAACCATTCAAAGAAACTTCTCATTGAAAACACATGTACCTCAATTCTATCTCATGCATTTAAACCAATGCAAATCTCATGGTAAGCCATACACATGCTTGTAAAAACCAAAGCATTTCATATACAAATCTCATATGCATTTCCCATAGCATAAATCATCTTATCAATAGGTACATGTGATTCAAAAGCATTTTCATATATTATATTGGTATTTCACATCTCATTACTACTCGGATATACGGACATCATTCTCAAACCACTAGACGCTTCCGGTGGAATCTCACATCACCGTACACACTTGTCTAGTAACATAATTTCTGGTGGAATCTCATGTCACCATACTCACATGGCAGAATCTCTCATCGCCACAAAGTTTGGGTATTTCACCAAGTCCTACCCGATGGAATGCACATCATCGGTCTCTCCCTTTGGATTATACCAATAGCACGTACAAATTTTTAGTTTATAGTGCACTCTCATCCTATTGATCGATCATTTATATTCGGTAAGTATCTCATCTTCTATGCCAATATATTATGTTAAAACATCATCTCACCTACTGTTTTTCATGCAACTTTTCTCAAACCTTTCTCATCTCATTTCAAAAACATAATATTTGCCATGCTTTAAAACAAAAGCCCAAAACTCAACAATGCAACATGTTACTTCATGAAATCATTTCAAGCATCATCTCATTCTACAAATCATGCATAAAAACAGTAGGAATTTATCTATCTCAACCATGAGCTCGAAAAGCATTTTTGGGGCAACCACCACATATAAGAGAGCAATCTAGCCAATACTTACTTCTAGACTTAGGAAGGTGTTTCAAACCTTTCCTAAATCCCCAAACCTTGTTTCTTTGTCCCTCAAGGACTTCTAAACCATTTGCACTCATCGATTACGTTTCACTTGCTCACTAAAACGCTATCTAAGCTCCCGAATCAACACCAAAGGCGTCCGAAGATGTCTCCCCTATTTATAATACATAAGAGCAGAGGATTAATGCATTATCATGCATTGAAATCATCAGCCACACACCTAAACTCGCTGCTCTACTCAAGCACCTCATTACGACTACCAAACACAACCGAAATCAGCTCCAAACTCTTCCAAAACAAAGCCCAGCAAAGATCTACCACTTCAAATCATTTCTAAACATCAATCAACATCAATAACCACCACAAACTCGTCCTTATACCTCCATACATGACCGAACACCAAAACCACCCCAAAACCCACCATTCTAGCATACAAAACATAGGAATCCAAGCCTATTCGGGATTTGTTTGATAAAACCTCATTTATAACATCAATTAACATCCAAAATACATTAGAAAACAACCTCAAAACAGAGCCTAACCATCAACCACGAAAATCATCAAGATCTCTTCAAAAACCTTGAGTTTTAATACAATTTCTTGTTTCTAACATTAGAGCAACTAAAATATCATTAACAAAGGATTCATAACTTGGGAATTTCTTTAAAAAACTGATCATTAGAGGAGAAGGATGAAGCTTACCTCTAATGGCGGATTTCTTCTTGAATTGGGCAAGTTTTCTTGAAATCCAATGTAAAAACGAGATGATTTGACAAGGAAAAGATAAGGAATTAAAAGGAGATTGAAATCTCATCAAAAGCAATGAAAATCAGAGGCTAATTGATGGAGGAAATGTGTTTGGTTGAAAAGAAATTGAGAGAAAATGAAATGAGAGAAAATTAATGAAAGGTAGTTATGAAAAGTCAAAGATAGTTTTCCTTTTAATTAATCTTTATTTCCTTTAACTAAAACATTATTAAAATCACCCAAAATAAGGAGAAATCTGATTAAAAACATTTTGGAAAAATTATCTCCGTTAAGATTCAAAGTTTCAATCCTTTACAAAACAATCATTATTTAACTTTTGCAAAAAGTACGATTTGGTCACTACACCGAAATGTAGTATTTCCAAACCTTATTTTGTAAAATTGACTTCACCATAATCTTTCATATAATAAATGATGATTTTTAGGTATTTTCCATATTTTTAAAGCATCATGAACTAGGTGTTCCTTAAACCACCCTTTAAGATTCAAATCGTTCTCGATCGGTCCGATTCGAACTCTAAAACATCTAGGTCCAAATTTGGGGCATTACAATTTCGTTACGGGTATGCATAAATGAAGCTAAAGATCAGGGCTACCGAAATGGGTTTAAGCCGTTTCGAAATATTTGGTCACAGGAATCGATTGTTTTGATACGGGTTCATAGTGTATCGAAACGAGTCAAAGTCAAAGTCAAATGAAGTCAAGCCGTTCTGATACAGGGTGTTGCCGTATCGAAACGGTCTAAAGAGAAAAGTCAACATGGGTTGACCATTGTCCACCCATTTGGAAAGGCCCTAAGGTGTTTCGATATAGGGTTAGTTAAGTTAGTTAAAGGCATATTAGACAGATTGGAATGTTCATAGTTTAGTCATTAAATTTGGAAATATTAAATTGAATAAGCTAATAAATTCCAAGTTGTATGAAATTTTACATGTATGTTATTAATTTGGTGAATTTCAATGTAGTACCGTCAATTGGATCAATAGATCCTTAATTAATCAACTTTACAAATTGGTCCCTAAAACTTTTAATAATTATTATTTAGCCCTGAATGATTAATGATTGCTTCATATGAATTTATTGAACTAAAATATATTGTGGTAATGTGTTATTGTATGTTAAATGGTTTAGATGTTAATATTAAATTGAAATTTTGTTGCAACGTTCACTATATTGATCTTTGGTATCACCTTTCTACCCGGATCTCGATCAGACAGGCAAGGGGTGTTACATTTGTGGTATAAGAGCTAGAGTTTAGTTGATTCTAGGACTAAACTGAAGCTTTTTGCATTGATATTGTGTTAGTTTGCCACCTAGGAGTTATACATTGCTTATATTGTGACTTGTCAACTAAATTGATCTTTCATATAAATATATCTAAAACTAATGAAGCTCACATTGACGAGCCTGCTACCGGATCCTCGACGCATGGCGAGGAGGTTAGAGGATGAAATCCTTAGATCCCACTACAACCGCAAGACCCTCTTGATCAGGGTACTGAGCATGTAGCACCACTCGCTCAGGCTGAGTTTTACAAGAACATGGTCGGCATGTTTAGGCAGTTTATGACTGCTATTAGGGTTGAACAAGTCTTGCAATCCATCACTCCTGTTGTTCAGCACACTCGAGCACCTATTAGTAAGCTCTCATAGTATCGAGCTTATACATTTACTGGACAAAATGACGACAACCCTGAAGTTGCCGAATATTGGTTGGATAACACCTTGCGGATTCTGGATAAGCAACTTCAGTACTCGAATGAGCACATGCTCGAGTGTGTTATCGTGTTATTGGCTGATGAGGCGCTTCACCGATGGGAAACTACCATATTGACAGTGTCTGAAGATAGGGTTACTTGAGAGTTCTTCTTTAGAGAATTTCGCAAGAAATATATATCAACGAGTTTTACATTGCTGAAAGGTGAATCATCTTCCTTCACCTCAAACAAGGTGGACGACCGATCAAACAATACAGACATGATTTCTACAAGTACTGTATATATGGTGCTGAGTACATTAAGACGGAGGAAGAAAAGTGTCGGATGATTATTGCAGGGCTCAACGATGAACTACGCCTTATGTTTACTACACAGAGAGATCAACAAGCTGGTGGGTTTGGAAAGTCTGAGAAAAGGTTTAGGGATTATTCTCGACCTCCGAGATGAAATAAGAAAGGGAGATATCGAGGTCCTAAACATAATATATATCCACAACCCTCCCATTCTGGGAACATTGAATGGCCTCAATCTGTGATGCAGTCTTTTGCTAAAGCGCCATTCGTTGATAGCACTAGAGGTTCAAATCGAGGCAACCAACATCCACTTTGCAATTATTATCATAATAGACATCTAGTAGGTCAATGTCGTAAACAGATGGGAGCATGTTACTACTGTGGTGAACAAGGTCACTTTATTCGTGACTGCCCCTTGAATGCAACCAAATCTACTGTTACATCGACTACTACTGCTTCTATTGCTCAATCCTTTCGAGGTAAAGGATTGAAACAAGGATCATCGGAAGCTTTTGGACGATCAAGTGGTCTAGGGAAACCCTTTAATAAGAAAGATTCAAAAGCCCTTGCTAAAATGTATCATGTAAGGAGCAGAGAAGAAGAGGATGAACCTGATGTCATTGCAGGTACCATCGAGCTATATTCAAATTCTTTATATGCATTGATAAACCCCGGTTCTACTCATTCTTTTATAAGTACCCTTGTAGTTAAGAAGTACAATATGTCTTCCAATCCAATAGGATCAAGAATTTCTGTAACTAATCCCTTAATTGATTGGGTCACCGTAAGGGTAGTGTGTAAGAATTGCCCATTAATGATCCAAGGGAATCCTTTTCTGGCCAATTTGTAGGCTTTACCGATCCATGAATTCAATGTTATCGTAGGCTTAGATTGACTTAGTGAGCATCAAGCCTGGGTAGATTGTTGAAAAAGAAAATTGTATCTCCGGGGTCTGGGTAAGGATAGTGTTGTATTGATGAACACAAAGAATCCATCAATGTACACTTTGGCGTTGGACTCTAAGGAAAACTCACAACTGCAAGAAGTTGACACCATATGTGAATTTCCATATGTTTTCCCTGATGAACTTCCGGGATTGCCCCCAACATGTGAAGTGGAGTTTGGCATCGAGGTGCAACCTGGGACTGCTCTAGTTTCCATTGCACCATATCATATGACAGCTGTGGAATTAAAAGAATTAAAGACTCAGATTCAAGACTTATTGAACAAAGATTTCATTCAACCAAGCACTTCACCCTGAGGAGCCCCGATTTTCTTTGTTAAGAAGAAAGATTGTTCTATGCGATTGTGTATTGACTACTGGCAGTTGAATAAAGTAACCATCAAGAAATAAATATCCATTGCCTAGAATAAAAGACATGTTCAATCAAATAAAAGATGCCTCGGTGCTTTCCAAGATCGATTTAAGGTCAGGCTATATTTTAATGAGAGTTAACGAGTGTGATGTGCCAAAGACTGCTTTCTGTACAAGATATGGACACTACGAATTCTTGGCGATGCCCTTTGGATTAACTAATGCATCGAAAACCACTATGGATCTGATGAATCATATATTTAGACCCTACCTTGATAAATTTGTAGTGGTGTTTATAGACGACATATTGATCTATTCCAAGAATGAAGTGGAGCACCAAGATCATCTTCGTATTGTGCTTCAAACTCTATGAAAGAAGTAGTTGTACGTGAAGTTCTCTAAGTGTGAGTTTTAGCTCACCAAAGTTGCCGTTCTCGGACATATATTGTCAGCTTTGGGTATTCAAGTGGATCCAAAGAAAATCCAAGCTACTGTAGATTGGCATACACCGAAGAATATTAGAGAAGTTAGAAGCTTCTTTGGGCTTACTGGCTATTATTGAAGATTTTTGAAAGGATTTTCTATGATAGCCGCTCCTTTAACCAAGTTGTTGAGGAAAGAAGCTCCTTTCGTTAGGACCGAGGTTCAACAACGAAGTTTCAATTAGTTAAAATAATTATTAACTCATGCACCCGTCCTAACCCAACCTGAGTCCGGAACGAACTACACAGTCTACAGTGATGCATCGCACCTAGTTTTAGGATGTGTATTGATGCAAGAAGGCAAGGTAATCACTTATACTTCGAGACAACTTAAGCCACACGAAATGAATTATCCCACCCACGACCTTAAATTGGTTCCAGTTGTCTTTGCATTGAAAATCTTGATACATTATCTCTATGGAGAAAAATGCTATCTCTTCACCTACTATAAAAGCCTTAAGTACCTATTGACTCAAAAGCAGTTGAACCTTCGGCAACGAAGGTGGATGGAACTTCTTAAATATTATAATCTTGTCTTTGATTACCATCTGGGCAAGGCTAATATTGTAGCTGATGTACTCAGCCACAAACCTCACTAAGCATTTGTGCTTACGCTATCTTTCTTGAACCAATAATGCAGATAATTGAGGTGTTTGTGGGCAGCAAGGAGGGCAAGTAATCCAAGGGAAAGCTATGCTCATGTATGGTGACATTTTCACAACATTATTAGTCTTTGATATTTGGCAATGGGAACCTAGGTTGTGTTTTTGGGAGATGTTTTGGACTCCCTAAGTTTGGCCTGATGCTTATGATGTTTTGGATATGTAATTGGCCATTTTGGTGTTTGCTTTGTTGGTTTGATGTTTGGTTGGTTTTGAGTAATAGTTTGCATGCTACAAATCAAATTTATAGGCATACTACCTCCTATAGGGTTCGAAACAATTAGCCCAGTTTGTACAATTTCAAGTTTCAATTTAAGTTCATCTAACAAGTATGAGCATATAAATGACTGGGTTGATCCCGAATCTATCAATGCGTAAATGGGTTTAAGGTTAAGTTCAACCGTACCCGCAATCACATCGGGAGACTCTTCTTCTTCCGTGCCACGAATATGATAGACACGAGCTGGGGCTTGGGACTCCTAATAAGTGGTGTCTTTTGACTGGGTAGCCTTGCCTTTCCCGGGATTGTTCCACTGAACTTGTCTGAGATGTTTGCCTCGGCTAGACGGCACATAACTTTGGTTAGCCGGTAGAACAAAAGATTGATCATTTTGTTTTGGAAAGTCTCGGATGTAATGATCGTCAGCATCACAAGCATAACAGAGGTTCGCCTGGGCTCGGCATTGGCCAAAGTGATTCTTCTGATAGAATTTGCAAATAGGAGGTCTATCGACATTTCCAGTACAGTTGACGGAAACAACCGGAATAGCCATCTTGTTAGAGTGTTAGGGATGGAAATTATTCCGAGTCGATGGTATATAGGTGGAGGATAATTCCTTCTGATGTTTCGGCTTCTTAGACCACCGAGACTTGTCGTCACTCTTCTGCTTCTTATCAATTCAGAATCCACTCTTTCTTTTCTCGGCATTCTGCATCTTATATTCAGTGGCGATGGCCCAATTCACAAGGATTTTAAAATCCGTAATGTCAAGTGCTGTGAACATCAAACTCAATTCATCACTCAACCTGTTGATGAAAATTTGGCATTTATCTTTCTCGGTCTTGATGTAGTCCGAGCCATACTTGCAGTAATTGAAGAAATCAGCAACATATTGTTCAATCGGCCGATTGACATGTTTCAGATGTAGGAACTTCTTCCTCCGATCAGCAAGGTATTGTTTGTTAATATATTTCTTTTTGAATTCATCAACGAAGAATTTCCATGTAACTGACTCGGTAGGGGCGGTTAGAGTCGTGGTTTCCCACCAACTTAGAGCTTCGTTGGCTAGAAGTGCAATCGCACATTCAAGTTTATGTTCATCCGAACATTGAAATTGACAAGTTTAGATTTGAGTGGTTCTTTCGAGCCAGTTCTCAGCTTCTTCCGGCGGTAGTTCATTACCATTCTAGAAAGCTAATAAACACACCTTTACAACCGTGTATAGCACATACTTTTATCATTTTCCTATCAATACAGTTAATTACTTGAACATAAGGCCTTTTTCAGAAACCTAATCGGCCTATGCTTAATTTGTGACTTTAGTGCATTTATAACCTATGTTTCACTACACCATTAATCTTGAGCTTTTAATCACATTTACCTACATATATTAACATAATAATGATGTTCTTGAAACCACAAAAACAGGGCATGTAAGTACTCAAATTATCAATCCTTACAAACTAGTCCATTTTGATCTTCTATATGTTCTAATGATATTTAAACTATCAATTGATATATAATTCAAGCTAAACCATTTATTTTTCATTCCTAAAATAGCTCCCATGTTTCTAAAAAATTTTCTAGAATTTATTGGCATCAATTAAACCCTTAAACGTTTTCAAAATTACAATTTAACCTAAGTAGTTTCCAGATTCATTCAATTCTCAACAGCCTTTTTGTAATTCAATTTCCAGCCACTTCCTCTATTGTTTTCATACCGAAGAGGCCATTTTCTTATTTTACTCAATCAACTCTACAACTTTTATTTGGAAAAGTTTTCCTAATTTGAACCCTAACCGATTCAAAATTCCATTTTAAAACAGGGAAGGGCAATAGTCCTAGTCTGGGCAGAGTTACTTCCTAGGTTAAATTCATAGTAGTTTTAAAGAATTTCTTCAATTCTAACATGAACCCGGCAACCTATCATCAATATAGATCACTCTGAACATTTTTCCAGCCACAAACACAACAATATTTCAATATTATAAACACTAGAACATGAATACACAATCGGGTAATATAAATACACTTACATTAAATTAGGATGATCATGCATGCATTCCTATTAATTTTCCAGCACCTATCTTCAGTTCACAGCTCCCTCTCTCACTTTATACTCAGTTTCAGTTGTTAGATTGAATGAAAAAGATGAATTCATGTAAGAAGGAAGTGGTTTACACTTGTTTACTCTTAATTCCAATGCTGGCCGGTTATGGTCCTTGCAAGGACACATGGATGGCTTTATTACCATGTTTTCCCACAATGTTAATTATATTTATTTTATATTATCATATTATTTATCAACAATTTATATTAGTATATAATTTAATCTAATATTAATCTATTATAATTTTAAAGTATACATATATATACTTTAATTCCCACTAACATATCTTTATAATTCATATTATAAAGTTGATCCAATATTAATTTTCCACTATCTAATATATATGTCACATACATGTATTACATGTTAAATTCTATTACTTATAAGTCTATATATGACCATACATATTGTTTTAATCCCTTTGTAATTTAATATGACATAGCTTATGTGGTTTCATTTCAATCTTAATTAAATTATACGATGTTTACATTTTCCTTGTTATTTTTCTTCTGTTCCAACTAGGGTGATTTTAGGGTGTTACAGGAAATGTGTCCTTTAACGCCTCAAGAGAGGGTATGCATGAGTAAGATTCCATATACTTCAGCCATTGGATCTATCATGTTTGTCATTTTATGTACACGTCCGGATGTATCATATGCACTAAGTATGACAAGTCGGTACCAAGTAGATCCCGGTGAAGGTTATTGGTTTGTACTGACGCAAGCTTCCAAACTGATAAAGATGATTCTTGATTGCAATCAGGATTTGGGTTTTTCCTTAATAGAGGTGCTATAAGCTGGAAAAGTTCAAAGCAAGATACAGTAGCAGAATCTACAATAAAAGCCGATTATATTGTAGCAAACGATACTGTAAAAGAGGATGTTTGGATCAAAAAGTTCATATCTGAACTAGGGGTCGTGCCTAGCATATCAAATGTTATAGATCTACGTTGTGACAATAATAGAGCCATCGCACAAGCAAAAGAACCTAGATTTCACCAGCGATCCAAACACATACTTAGGCGTTACCATCTCATTCAAGAAATCATTGATCGAGGAGATGTAGAAATATGTAGAGGACCATATTCTTTTCTAAATCACAATAAAGGACAATACTTTTATAAATTACAATCAAGGTAAACACTTTTTATAAAGTACAATTAATGTCAATACTATTTATAAATTACGATAAAGGTCAACATTTTTTTATAAATTACAATAAAAATCAAAACTTTAAAAATTTCTTGATGTGAGCACATATTCACCAACGCTTGATGCTGATCCAGAGGTCTTACCGTTAGGGCCAATTACGCGATCTCGGGCGCAACGTTTCAGGGAAGCTTTTTTCCTTACTTGTGCTAACATTTCAGAAACATTTGATAATGTTTGTGCCTTAGATAGTAAGCCTTTTAATGTGTTGCATATTGATATGTGACATGTTTAGGTTATATTACGTATTAGGTATATTTAAATATGTATGTAATAGGATATATATATATATATGTTTGGAATAATGTTTGGAATAATGTTTTTTTTGGAACTGTGCAGCCCACTTATACGAATTAGCCGATCCATGCACGTGGGTCTCACAATTCACAAAATGTAGCATATGCAACCGAGAGTGGCACAAATGGATGAAGTTTACATTTGAATTTCAAATTTTTATCACATGTTAAATGTGATATACATTGCCGCCCACTTCATCTCTCAAATGCACGGCCATAAACCATTTGCAATTTAATGTTTACGCACATTTACCATGTGCTCAATGATGTGGCGCACCAATCTCGAATGCACGGTCTTGCATTGCTTAGCCATTTGAATTTTAATTTCAAACAGATTGTTATCAGCCATATGTTGAAAATGGCAGCCACCCTTATTTGTATTATTTATTTGACCGAACAATACTTATAAAGGTTAGACTCTTGAATGAATAAATTTTTTTGTGAGATTTTCTCTCAAATTTGGTTCTTTTTAGAACTTTTTCTTTGATACTTCGGGTTCTCAATTGTTCGATAATTGAATGGTCCAAGTCCGTATTCGATCAAATTCAAGATAAGTTTCGGGTTTGTTCAATTGATTGTTCGAGTTCTTCCTTGGAGTTTGTTCATCTTTTCGACTACGAAGAACAATTTCGATTCGGGTTTGCATAACAGATTATGCAGGTTCTTTCGAGTTCATCGTGTCAAATCCCAAGAACGTTGCTGCCCTTATTGAATGCTTGAAGAAATTCATCTTCAACCTTCAAACTATACTTAAACTTTCGGCAACCTTCTTCTCTCTCAATTCTGATTTTTCTTTCTTTTTTTTATTTTATTTTTATTTCCTACTTTTAATATCTAATTACGAAACCATGTTTGTTTCTATTGCAGAGAAGTGTTTGCTATTATCCTAGATCCGTGAATGAACGAGGAATGTTGTTTTCTTCAACAACACCCCTGTATCATATGGTAATCAGAGCTTTGGTCGGATTTTAGCACTTTCTGCACTACCAGACATCCAAAAAAATATATATCTACAAAAATAAAATAAAAAATCGAAAAAAAATTCTGAAAAAAAGTCAAAATTTAAAGTTTGACCAAAAAGTCAAAGTAAAAAAAATTCAGAAAAATTGAAAAAAAAAATTCAAAAAAATCAGTTTCGAATATTTGGGGTATTTTGTGTTAATATGTGCTGTTTGGACATGAAATGATGAAGGATGTGTCTATCTTACCTTGAAATGCTTTGTAATCACCCGAAATCAACTTTTCTTGTTTGTTCCAGAGATAGGATGGTGGTAAGCATTTCTACTGCGTAAGTTGCTAAATTCTTGTTCTTTTACCATCCTTTCTTTCATTTCATATTGTTATTTTTTTTCTTTTAGCCCAATTCTCAACTTTCATTTTTTTTATTTTCTCCTAACCCTTATCTTTGTTCTAACAATATTCACCCGTCACCCGTTGTTTTCTTTCAATTTTACAACACTTGCAGAATCTGAACATCGGAATCAGTTCCTTTAAAGAACTAAGTACGAGAGATTGAGGGAAAAGGCAAACAGAGCGTGTGAGAACAGAAGGGGAGACAAAAGAGCCATTCAAGTATTCTCCCGAGTGAAACACGAGTGCTGAGTGTTAATTCCTTATTTTCTTGAGTGCAAATTCTTTGGAGTGACTTGTGAGGATTTTTGCTGTGTGATTGGTGAGGACTACTTTTTTTTTCTAACCTTTAACTCGTTTGTTTGTTTGCTTGTTCATTTGTTTGTTTGTTTTGTTGTTAATTATGACAGGTTCCGATGATCACACGGTTGAACAGGATCGACTAATTCCTCAAATGCAAAGCCTTAGAGAGAATGATGCAACGAGTAGTGGCTACCGCCTTAAAGCCATTACAGTCTAGGATGGATAGGTTTGATGGAGGATCCAACTCTGTTAATGATGTATTGAACGAAAATGAAGACGAACGGTCACAGAGGAAACATATTCCTAGACAAGGACGTGTGCAACAGGTAGACCATAATTTGACTAACATTAAGGTTGTTATTCCTTCTTTTCAGGGACGCTCAGATCATGATGCATACTTGGCTTGGGAAAGCAAAGTGGAGCACATTTTCGAGTGTTATAATTACTCGGAACAGAAGAAGGTTCGATTAGCAGCAACAGAGTTTGTTGATTATGCCTTGATATGGTGGGACCAGTTACTGCTTAGTCGTAGACATACTGGTGATGATCCAGTTGCAACATGGATCGAGATGAAGCGACTAATGCGTAAAAGGTTTGTTCCTATTCACTATCATCGTGATTTGTTTCAAAAGTTGCAAAATTTGAAACAGGGAAATAGGAGCGTTGAGGATTATTTCAAGGATATGAAAATGGCTATGATGCGTGCAAATATCGAGGAAGATCGATAAGCTACCATGGCACGTTTTCTAGCAGGGTTGAACACCGAGATTGCCAACGATGTTGAGTTACAGCATTATGTCGAGGTTGATGACATGGTGCAGATTGCAATAAAGATTGAACGACAACAGCGCAGGAAGTCTTCAAATCGAGGTACCCCTTCCTTTAAATCTTTTTCAAATCCTTTATATACTCCTGACAATTTCAAGAAACAAGCACCGCAAACGCCACTTCAGATTCGAGAGCAAGGCGAATCCAGCACACCAAAGCCTCCCGTTGCTGATAATGGGCGTGGCAAACATCAAGTGGTGGTAAAGGAACGATCGCGAGATATCCAGTGTTTCAAGTGCCTTGGAAGAGGACATGTTGCTAGTCAATGTCCTAACCGGAGGGTTATGTTGATGCGAGATGATGGTGAGATAGAGTTAGATTCCGAGGAGGAAGTGCATGATCTCCCTACTGAAGAGGAAGATGAGACCGACCTAGAGGTTCCTAAATCTGGTAAGGTAATGGAACTTTTTGTTATTAAAAGAAGTCTGAATGTGCAACATGTACCAGATGATCTACAACGTGAGAATATCTTTCACACACGATGCAAGGTGCAAGACAAGGTATGTGTTGTGATTATTGATAGTTGTGGTTGTACTAATGTTGCCAGTTTAGTGATGGTTGACAGGTTAGGTCTGAAAACGACAAAGCATCTTCATCCATATAAGTTACAGTGGTTGAATGTTGGTGGCGAGCTTAAAGTGACCAGACATGCTATTGTACCATTTTCAATTGGAAACTACAAGGACGAGGTCCTTTGTGATGTTGTGACGATGGATGCTACTCACCTTCTTTTGGGACGCCCTTGGCAATATGAAAAGAAGGTAATGCATGATGGTTATACCAATCGTTACTCTTTTATGCATGCATGTAAGAAGATCACTTTGGCTCCTTTGATACCGAGTCAAGTGTTTGAAGATTAAGCAAGCTTGAAAAAGAGTAAAGAGACTGCAAAAGAGAAGAAGAAGATGTCCGTGTATGCGAGCAGTAGCGAGATCAGGAAATGTCTTTCCTCTCAACAATCTGTTCTTATTTTGATGTTTAAAGATTATTTTTTATTGATAGATTTTCCTACTGATCTACCTTCACCGATTTTGACACTTTTGCAGGAGTTTGAGGACGTGTTTCCAGCTGAAACACCGAAGGGATTGCCACCTCTTCGTGGCATTGAGCACCAGATTGATTTCATTCCAGGTGCTACTATTCCGAACCGGCCAGCTTATTGAACCAACCCTGAAGAGACGAAAGAGCTTCAAAGGCAAATTACTGAGTTGATGGACAAGGGTTACATTCGAGAGAGTTTGAGTCCGTGTGCTGTTCCGGTGCTGTTAGTGCCAAACAAAGATGGTTCTTGGAGGATGTGCGTAGGTTGTCGAGCTGTGAACCAGATCACGATTAAGTATCGTCATCC
This sequence comes from Hibiscus tridactylites, assembly GCA_958450335.1. Lineage (NCBI taxonomy): Eukaryota > Viridiplantae > Streptophyta > Magnoliopsida > Malvales > Malvaceae > Hibiscus > Hibiscus tridactylites. Next base: position 28,396,994 of record OY288289.1, read on the forward strand.
CATTCCAAGACTTGATGGCATGTTGGACGAGCTTTGCGGAGCCGTCATCTTCTCCAAAAATTGATTTGAGAAGTGGTTATCATCAGATTCGCATGAGAGAAGGCGATGAGTGGAAAACAACCTTCAGGACAAAGATAGGTTTGTACGAATGGTTAGTAATGCCTTTTGGTTTAACTAATGCACCTAGTACTTTTATGCGTTTGATGAATCATGTTCTGTGATCTTTCATTGGTAAATTCTGTGTTGTATACTTTGATGATATCTTGATCTATAGCAAGTCTTTACAGGATCACGTAGGACATTTGCGAGCTGTTCTGCAGGTTTTGCGAGAAGAAAGATTGTTTGGTAACATGGAGAAGTGTGTATTTTGTACTGAAAAACTCACATTTCTTGGTTACATTGTTAGTTCTCAGGGAGTTGAAGTTGATCCTGAGAAGATAAAGGCAATTCAGGAATGGCCACGACCGACATCGATTACTCAGGTTAGATCGTTTCATGGTTTAGCGAGTTTTTATCGACGGTTTGTTCCTAATTTTAGTTCCATTACGCTCCCTTAACTGGTATTATTAAAAAGAATTCTAGCTTCTTTTGGGGTAAGGAACAAGAAGATGCCTTTTTGAAAATTAAAGATTGTTTGACTAGAGCACCTGTGTTAGCATTACCTGATTTTGATAAAATGTTTGAAGTTGAATGTGATGCTTCTTGAATTGGTATAGGTGCTGTTTTGATGCAGGAAAAGAGGCCCATTGCTTACTTTAGCGAGAAAATGATTGGTGCTACATTGAACTATCTGGTTTATGATAAAGAGATGTATGCACTGATTCGGGCACTGGAGACATGGTAGCATTATTTGTTGCCTAAGGAGTTTGTGATCCACACCGACCACGAGGCTTTATGTTACATCACATGTCAGCATAAATTGAATAAACGACATGCTAAGTGGGTTGAATTCTTAGAATCTTTTCCTTATGTCATTCGTTACAAGAAAGGGAAAGAAAATGTCGTTGCTGATGCATTGTCACGTAGGTATGCACTTTTGAGTTATCTTGATTCACATCTGATTGGTTTTGCACATATTCGTGATTTATACCCTGATGATATTAATTTTAGAGATAAGTTTAATGCTTGTTCGAAAGGTGCAGATGGAAAGTTTTACAAGCATGATGGCTATCTTTTCAAGGAAAACAAGATTTGCATTCCACAGGGTTCGATGCGTGATATTCTGATCCGTGAAGCACATGAAGGTGGATTGATGGGTCATTTTGGTGTCATTAAAACGTTACATACACTGAAAGAGCATCTGTTTTGGCCAAAGATGCGCAGAGACGTTGAAAGGTATTGTGAACGTTGTGTGACATGTAGGAAGGCAAAGTCGAAGGTTTCACCACATGGTATGTACTTACCTCTACCTATTCCTGATTCCCCTTGGACTGGTATTTCGATGGATTTTGTTTTGGGATTACCTCGAACTAGAAATGGTAGAGATAGTGTATTTGTTGTGGTTGATAGGTTCTCGAAAATGGCACATTTTATTGCTTGTCATAAGAATGATGATGCTGTTAATGTGGCTAACTTATTATTTAGGGATGTTGTACGTTTACATGGTATTCCTAGGTCAATTGTTTCTGACAGGGATGTGAAGTTTTTGTGTCACTTCTGGAGGACTCTTTGGAGCAAATTAGGTACGAAACTTATGTTTTCTACTACTTGCCATCCCAGACTGATGGACAAGCTGAAGTTGTTAACAGGGTTTTATCTACTTTACTTCATTCCATCATTAAAAAGAATACGAAGACTTGGGAAGATTGTTTGCCACATGTTGAATTCGCTTATAATCATGCTATACATTCTGCTACGAAAATGTCACCGTTTGAGGTTGTTTATGGTTTTAATCCTATTACGCCTCTAGATTTGTTGCCTTTGCCACAGGAACAGGTGATAAGCAAGGATGGAAAAGCGAGAGCAGATTATGTGAAGCATTTACATCAACAGGTTAAGGAGAACCTAGAGCGGAGGACTCAGCAGTACAAAAAGCAAGCAAACAAGGGAAGAAAGCGAGTCACCTTCGATGTTGGTGATTGGGTTTGGGTTCATTTCCGAAAGGAACGATTTCCAGCCCAAAGGTGGTCCAAGTTGTTACCGCGAGGAGATGGTCCTTTTCAGGTGTTGGAGAAAGTGAATGACAACGCCTACAAGTTAGATCTACCCGGAGAATACAATGTAAGTGTCACATTTAATGTTTCTGACTTAACCCCTTATGGTGATTCTACAGATTTGAGGACAAATCCTTTTCAAGAAGGGGGGATGATGTGAGCACATATTCACCAACGCTTGATGCTGATCCGGAGGTCTTACCGTTAGGGCCAATTACGCGATCTCGGGCGCAACGTTTCAGGGAAGCTTTTTTCCTTACTTGTGCTAACATTTCAGAATCATTTGATAATGTTTGTGCCTTAGATAGTAAGCCTTTTAATGTGTTGAATATTGATATGTGACATGTTTAGGTTATATTACGTATTAGGTATATTTAAAGGGTTTTATTTTGATGCACAAGCTGTGTAAATTTTTTTTACACATTCCTTTTATAAAATTTAAAATCTAAATCACAAACCCTAGCAACCTAAAACCTAAGCCCTAAATCCTAAACTCTAAATTCTAAATTCTACCCATAAACCTTAAATTATATACCCTACATACTAAACCCCTAAACCCTAACCTAAAACCCTAAACCCTAAACCCTAAAATTAAAGGGCTTGTGTAAACTAAAGTTTACACAAGCTTGTGCATCAAAGTATTTTCCATATTTAAATATGTATGTAATATGATATATATATATATGTTTGGAATAATGTTTTTTTAGAACTGTGCAGCCCACTTATACGAATCAGCCGATCCATGCACGTGGGTCTCACAATTCACAAAGGGTAGCATATGCAACCGAGAGTGGCACAAATGGATGAAGTTTACATTTGAATTTCAAATTTTTATCACATGTTAAATGTGATATACATTGCCGCCCACTTCATCTCTCAAATGCACGGCCAGAAACCATTTGCAATTTAATGTTTACGCACATTTACCATGTGCTCAATGATGTGGCGCACCAATCTTGAATGCACGGCCATGCATTGCTTAGCCATTTGAATTTTAATTTCAAACAGATTGTTATCAGCCATATGTTGAAAACGGCAGCCACCCTCATTTGTACTATTTATTTGACCGAACAATACTTGTAAAGGTTAGACTCTTGAATGAATAAATTTTTTTGTGAGATTTTCTCTCAAATTTGGTTCTTTTTAGAACTTTTTCTTTGATACTTCGGATTCTCAATTGTTTGATAATTTAAGGGTCCAAGTCCGTATTCGATCAAATTCAAGATAAGGTTCGGGTTCGTTCAACAGATTGTTCGAGTTCTTCCTTGGAGTTTGTTCATCTTTTTGACTACGAAGAACAGTTTCGATTCAGGTTTGCATAACAGATTATGCAGGTTCTTTCGAGTTCATCGTGTCAAATCCCAAGAATGTTGCTGCCCTTATTGAATGCTTGAAGAAATTCATCTTCAACCTTCAAACTATACTTAAACTTTCGACAACCTTCTTCTCTCTCAATTCTGATTTTTCTTTCTTTTTTTATTTTATTTTTATTACTTACTTTTAATATCTAATTACGAAACCATGTTTGTTTCTATTGCAGAGAAGTGTTTGCTATTATCCTAGATCCGTGAATGAACGAGGAATGTTGTTTTCTTCAACAACACCCCTGTATCATTTCTAATAAATAAAAAAGTTCTCATCAATTATATTAATTACTTATATGTTACATCAAATCAGTGTCATGAATCTCATGTTTTCATGATTAATCCAAGCAACTACTCAAAAATGGATTAATCCAAATCCGACTAAAAGTTACAAATAATTGTAACCCCCTCGATCCGGTCTGGGCAACAGACCGAACGAAATGGGTCACACGGGGAATATTGAAGTAAATAAGGAAGTTTACTTCAATAAATGACCTTAATTTTTTCAGTTGTATCTTGTCTAGATGCTCATTATTAACCTAAGTGATAAACTTTGGAGCAAAACAATTAACAACTCAAACGGACAACGATTAGGGACCCAATTGCATTCAAACACATTTTAGGGACAATTTTTTAATTTTACCATATTACAAGGACTTCTTCCATTTTTAAGTTACCAACCTTTAGATAGTCACATTACATTCCTCTCTGTCGAATTTCAGCTCAAAACAATCATCCAAACTCATTAATTGTGTCAACAACATTCAGGAACGAAAACGTAAAGTAACAAAACTTCAAAATATTCTAATAACCAACTTAACAGCTGGGTGTTTCGGTACAAGTTGCCCTGTACCGAAATGCCTATATCGAAATAGGGTCAAGTGGCTCGAAACTCTGGCTCCTATCGAAACAACCTTAAGGGTGTTTTGGAACATGAGAATCTAGTGGCAAAACGTATCAAATCCCCATTCCTTATTTCAAAACCCCTAAGCCATTTCTAGTTCAATCTTTCGGTACATGCTTAGGTGTACCGAAACACTTGGGCTTATAATGATTTGGTTGGTTTTTCACACTTTAATCCATACAAAAACATTCCAACATGCATACAACATATATAAACATCAAACCTCAACCATACATGGCAATTCAAAAATTATAGCATGGCATTAAACATAAATGAAATCTATATGCATGCAATTTAAGCAAAATAGCCACTCAAGAGTCAAATTTCAAACCAAAGCAAAGAACATGTACAAATTTTGTATATTGTAGTGCACTTCTCATCCTATTGGTCGACCAATTATACCCGATAATAGTAATCTCATCTCGTGCAAATATGCTCATAATAAACATTATTTACCTACTCTTTTTCAATGCAAACTCATAAATCAATCTCATCCTATTTCTAAAGAATAAACAACGCATAGCATTTTCTCAACAAGTTCTATATTTTCAAAATCATAAATATATCTCAGTGGATCATATAAATCATCAATTCATTTCTCAAAACATGCATAAAGCAGTAGGTTTACATCTATCCTCAAAACATTAGCATGATCATAAAATCTAGCAATCTAATTACATCTTTATACCTCCAGCAAGACCAGGACCACAATATCTCCACAAAAACCCCAAATCTAGCAATCTAACAACTAGAGATCCAACTCATTTCAGGATTATTATGACAAAACCTTTATTTCAACATCAGTTAACATATATATCATGATTAAAATCAATCTCAAATCAATCAAAACAATACCATTACGAAAATCATTTTTAAAAGCTTAATCTCACCATTTTCATCAAATAGATTATAAATCTTTATTAATAAACAGAATTAGAGAGCCAAAGACTTAGGAATTTCATTAAGGAACATTGATTAGAAGAGATAAAAGAAAGATCGCCTATAACACAAGCTTTTCTCCTTGATTGCAATGATTTAGATGAAATCCTTCAAGAATTCTATAGCTAGTTGATGTAGAAATTCATGGAATCATTTAGAAATCAAGAACGGGTGAAAAGAGATAAATCTCTGGAGATTTTAGTGATGAAAAGATAGTTTGGCTGATAAGAAAGTTGAGAGAAAAGTTTAGGAGAAAAGTAGTTACGCAATAAAATGTTTTAGCCTTTTAAAATCTCTTCTACTAAAACTCATTTAATAAATCATTTAATTAAATCTTTTAAAAACATAAAATCAAAGGGGAAACGCTGACAACACCTTTGTGTAATAGCTCCCTAAAGATTCTAAGTTTTGGCCCTCTTCAATTTAGTCATTAAAACGTATTTTGCCATTTTTACAATTTTGTCACCATTTTCAAAGTACCAATTAAATCAGTCCAATTTTATCAAATTGAACTTTCCAAAACCTTCAAAACATTATTTTAATATTATAAAATATTTTCCATATTTTATCTCCCTCAAAAACTATTTATTTCAAATTAATCCCGAAACTAGCACAACTCGCTCGAATCGGTTCACCCGAACCTCTTAGCCGAACCCATCTAACTCCTAATTCCAAAATTAGGGGTTACAATAATAGTAAAATGCCAACACATTATAATTTTTTTAGAAACACAATTACTTTATAGGATTCGAAGATTGCATACAAATTATCCCAACAACAAAGCTGCCTCTACAACCAGCCCTCCCAAAAGTACCAGCCCTCCCATTCAATGTGAGTTTCACAATTTTCAGATGACATCCACACCAGTGATGGTACTGTGAACAACCTTGTAATAGGATGAATCGAACAGAGAGAACTAAAAGAATATGAAAAATATATTTGAGCAAGATTAGAAAAGAAAGAATTATTTGAGAGGAAAAACCAAAATTTCATTCAGAATAATGATAAGGACTAAACAAGCCTCAGTTAGACCTTTAACCTAATTCATTAAACGCATCGTCTTATGTATTCACATGTGCCAAAATGCAACGTGTCGTTAACATCTAATGACACCAAAAACATAAATTTAAAATATAAAATAAAAATGAACGGTAAATTCCCTTTGCTTTCAATTCGCTTCATTACAATGCTCCTCTCTTCAAACAATACTTGACCTTAAGAATTGAAATTTGGGAACTGATGTTGAAGAAAATTCAATATTTCCCATGTGGCATCTTCAGGAAAAGCGTTCGACCATTCTACTAGCACTTCTGTTACTGCCTTTTTACCTTTCTTCCTCACTCTCTTATCCAGAATTCTCAATGGTTCCTTGCTAATGCCTCCATCAAGTCCTATCAAAGGCAAGTCAGACTACACAATGTCTGGTCCAACTTTAATTTTTAGCTGAGATATGTAAAAAACAGGGTGTATTCTCTATTGTGGAGGTAATTGGAGTTTGTAAGCCACTTCTCCCACTCTATCAACAGTTGCAAAGGGTCCAAACCATTTTGTGGACAATTTCTAAGTGACTCGGTGTTGTACTGAGTGTTGACGATACGGTTGTAACTTCGAATAAACTCTTTCTCCCACATTGAACACACATTGAGTTCTTTCTTTATCACCATGCTACTTCATTCGATCTTGTTCCCTTTTCAAGCGAAATTTCATCATCTTCTTAGTCGCTTCCCTCTGTTGTAAAATCTTATCTACTGAAGCCACCAAGGCTTCACCAACTATATAAGGGACACGTCTCAGAGGTTCATGTCCATACAAGGCCTGGAAAGGTGTTGTTTGAATCTTGGCATGGAAAGAGGTGTTATACCTTCATTCGACCAAGTGTAACCATTCCCCCCCAACATCTAGTCTTATCCCCAGTCATACACCTTAAATACGTATCTAGGCAGTTGTTAACCCTCTTGGTTTGACCATCTGTCTTATGGTAGTAAGTTTTAGACGGAGTTATAACTGTGCCCAATTTCAAAAATAATTCTTTCCAAAATAAACTCATAAAAATCTTATCACTATAACACCCCAAAATTGGGCCTAGATGTTTAGAGTCCGAACCGGATCGGTCTGGAAAACGGTTCAAATCTAAAAGGGGGTTTTAGGGAACACCTAGTTCGGGACGCTTTAAAAATATAGAAAAAAGTATAAAAATTCTAATTTAATATATAAAAGAGAATGGTGGAATCAATTTTACAAAATAAGATTTGGAAATACTACAATTTGGTGTAGTGACCAAATCACAGTTTTTGCAAAGTTAAGTGGTGACTGTTTTGTAAAGGATTGAAACTTTGAATCTTTAAGGAGCTAATTTTACCAAAATGTTTTTATCACATTTTTCATTAATTTAGGTGATTTAATTAATATTTTAATTAAGGAAAATGAAGGGGATTAAAATAGAAAACCACCTTTGACTTTTCATAACTACTTTTCAAAAAATTTCCCTTATTTTATTTTCTCTCAAATTCCTTTCAACCAAACACATTTTCTCCAGAAAATACACTTTGGTTTCTACTTCATTTGATGAGATTTCAATCACTCTTTGATTCCTAATCAATTCCTCATCAAATCCACTTGATTTCTACGTTGAATTTTCAAGAATTATTTTGAATGAGAGTGCACTATAAACTAAAAATTCGTACGTGCTCTATAAACTAAAAATCCTATTGATCGGTCAAGTGGAATGCCCATCATCAAATCCACTCTCAAGAAAACCCATCCAAGATCTATCAATAGGATGAGAGTGCACTATAAACTAAAAATTCGCACGTGCTCTTTGGTGAAGCCAAAGGGAGAGAACCGATGATGGGCATTCCATCGGGTAGGACTTGGTGAAATACCCAAGCTTTGTGGCGATGAGAGTTTCAGCCATGTGAGTACGGTGATGTGAGATTCCACCGGAAACTATGTTGCTAGACGAGTGAGTACGGTGATGAGAGGTGCCACCGGAAGTGTCTAGTGAGATGTCCGCATATCCGAGTAATAAAGAGATGTGAAATGCCAATATAAAAATGTAATGGTTTTTTATTCACATGTACCTTTGATGAAATGGTTTATGCTATGAGAAATGCATATGTGTTTTGTTATTGAAATGCTTTAGAGAACGAGCATGAGTATGGCTTTGCCATGAGTTTTGCATTAGTTTAAATGCAAGAGATAAAATGAAGGTACATGTGTTTTCAATGAGAAGTTGCTTTTAATGGGTTTTTCAAGCATGAGATAGAATGAGCATGTTGTTCAAAAGCTTTTGAGAAAGTGTTTTCAAGATGTGCATTATTGTGTTGGTTTTCTTAGAGCATGCCTCACTAAGCATTTGTGCTTACGCTCTCTATATTACCAATAATGCAGATAATTGAGGTGTTTTCGGGCATCAAGGAAGTTAGGTTCATCCAAGGAAGTCCAAGCTCATGTATGGTGAAGTTTTCACACACTTTAGTTTTGATATAATGGCAATGGGAAACCAAGAATTGTATTTGGGAGATATGTTGAACTCCCTAAGGTTGTGGCATGTTTGTGTTAGCTTGCTTGAGTTGTAAATGGCCCTAATTGATTGATTTGAGGTTGGATTCCTTATTTTGGTTTCTGACTAGGAAGCATGCCTCTAGACTAATGAGATTTTGTGTTTGAAGCTATGTTTGTGCTAGGATGTCCTAAATGTGTCCATTATATGTATGATAAGTTACTAGTATGATTTGGGAGTCTTTGGGGCATGTTTCAGTTTGTTGTTGAGTGAAAAACTAGCATTTGTTGCTGTTTCTGGGAAGGGTGTATCGAATACCTTATGGTGTTTCGGAACGGGGGCCTGAAATGGCCTTGGCGTTTCGAAACGTAAGGGGCTGTTTCGATACATTTTGGCTACTGGAAAGATATGTTTCGGAACTAGTCTCGGAACATACCCGCGTACCGAAACGGTCAACACCGTTTCAATACATTATTTCGGTACGATAGGTACGTGTTCCGACACGGGTGACCGTTGGACACAGATTTGAATTGTCTTTATGTTTGCATGCTTTACATTTTAGTCCTAAATGTTGTGATTGCAATTGCTTGAGTTTGAGATGTCTTTTTAAAGTGAATTTTGGCAGGAGAGCATGTAACATGATTAATTTCATAATGGTAATCCTAAAATCAAAGAAGTCCCTCTAATTTACAAAATTACATTTCAGTCCCTAATCTTGTGTTAAGTGCATTTGAGTCCCTAAAAGTTATCCGATCGCAGTGCCTTTCTCAATCATGACTCGTGAGTACTCACTTAGGGTTAACATGTATCTAGACAAGATTAAAATGAAAAAGGGTCGTTAATCAAGGTTGACTTTGGTTTTCCCCGTGTAATCTTCGTAGTTCGGGTCAATCGTCTAGGTCGGGCTAAGGGGATTACATTTGTTAGTATCACAGCCAGGTTATCGAATAATTGTGGTTTGATATGTGGGTGATGTAAGTGTTTATGCATGATGTGTCTTCTTGGTGAAAGAATGATGTATGATTAGGGGTGTGTGATTCAATTAAGATGTTTTAGTGATGCTATGCTATGTTTGGAGTGTGGTAGGGGATCCCATTGCCATATCAAAACTAATGAGAAGAATTGTTTTCGAAAATGAGCTTGAGTACTAGGATTACTTACCTTATTTTGCCTAATTATGTTTATTGCATTTTTTTAGTGCATTGTTTTATTTATAATGGGGCCACGTAAAGAGCTGAGAATCAATACTAGATTGATGGCTGATAATTAGAATGTTGAGGATTTACCTCCTCCTCCTGGTGGGGGGCCACCCGGTGGTGGTGGTGCTGGAGCTGGTAATGCTGGTGCTGGTGCTGGGGTTGTTGGACTCGAGGGTGTGCAGGGGCAACCTGCTCCTGACATGACCATGTTGATTGAGGCTATTGCTGGAGCTTTCCAGGCCGCAGTAGCTGGAGCTCATGGAGCTGCCCTTCAGGATGATGCTAATGTGAGGTTGCCTTTGGAACGTCTTCGCAGTCTGGGAGGGACTGGGTTTAGAGGCTTATCTCCGAAAGGATCTGAGTCTTGGATGGAGAGCACCAAGAGGGTTCTGGGTCAGATGAACCACAACTGTAGCGCCCCGGTTTTGGGCTTGGATGTTTGGGCGTTGACATGTTTGGTCAAAGTGCTGTTCAAATATAAAAAGGTGAAATTAGGAAAGCCTAGTTCGGGTTGCATTAAAAATATGGAAAAATGTTCTAAAATCCTCTTTTAATATATGTAAGTGAACTGTGAAATCAATTTTATAAAATGAGGTTTGGAAGGGTGACATTTTTGCTAGTGACCAAAATGTAATTTTTGAAAACTGCGTGACTGTTTTAGAAAGGATTGAAACTTTGAATCTTTAAGGAGCTATTTACCCAAAGGGAGTTTCTCCATATTTTTCTAAGATATTTAATGTTTTAATTCTGATTTTTAAACAAAAGGAAAGTGGAGGGAAGTTATTTCTAACTAATTCTCCTAAAATCTCATTTTCTTTTCTCTCATTTTCACTCAACCCAAACACCTTTTCTCCAAAGATTTTCTTCTGATTTTGTCACTTAAATCTCTCTTTTCAATTCTCTTTGGATTCCTAATCATCTCATCAACAAAACCTCACCAATTGCTAATTGGATTTTCAAGATTTTGGTTCTAAAAGAGGAGAAACTCAAGTTTGGAGGTAAGAACGTCCTTCTCCTCTAAACTATCAGTTCTTTACTGAAATTCCTAAGTTCTCATTCCTTAATTGATGTTTTATAAGTGGTTTTAAAGTTGTGTAATGGATCTTGGCTTGAAATGCAAGATTTGGTGATTTTTGATGAATTTTCGTTTGATCTGTTAAAGCAGTGATTTGAGGTGTGTTTTTTATGTTAAATGAATGTTAATTTGATAAGGAATTGAGTTTTAATTAATGCAATCCCGGATAGGTTGAATTTCCTAAGTTTAGCTTGTGATTCTTGGTTGTTTTTGGAATGATCTTGTGGATCTGATGTTGCTGGAGGTATAAGGATGTTGTTAGGTCCTTTTTAGATGTTAAAGGATGTTAAAGGATGTTTAGTTTTGATGGTTTATGGCTGGGCTTTGTTGAGGAGTTGTTTGGAAGCATTTTCGGTTGTGTTTGGTGGCCGAAAATGGAGTGTGGATGAGAGCAGCGGGTTTAGGTGCTTTCATTGAAGCTATTAATGCATGATGATGCATTAATCCTCTGCTTTGATGTGTTTAAAACAGGGGAGTCATCTTTGGATCCAAGTGGTGGTGATCCGGAAGCTTGATTTGTGTTTCGGCAAGAGGCGAAACGGAACCGGTGAGTGAAATTGGGTTTTCGGCTTTGAAACTAATGTCTTGGGAGCTTAGTCTAAGTCTAAACAACTTTACTAAGCTCAAGTGTAAGTTTTCGGAAAAACTCTCTAGTGGTTGTCATGGTTTGGTTGTTATGCAATGTGGTTTATTGCATGTTTTAAATTTTGTTTTGAAAGCATGATTTAGCATGGTTATTGTTGATTTTGTAAGCCATATGTTGAAGGAAGCTCAAGGTAAGAGTTCCTTGTTTTTGAACATTGTTTAAATGTGGTTTGATGCTTAAAAATGCATGATGTTTATGGCTTGGTTAAATGCTTTTAAAACAGTGGATTATTTGATGATAATGATGTATATTAGCAAGTGATGTTTTGAAAAAGGTTAAGGTCACTAAGGTGGTTAAAAGTCCTTGAGTGAGCCTTGTAGATTCTAAGAACTTCATGGTGGTTAAAAGTCCATGAGTGATTCTTGTTAAGGTCACTAAGGTGGTTAAAAGTCCTTGAGTGAGCCTTGTTACTTAAGAACATCAAGGTGGTTAAAAGTCCTTGGATGGTTCTTGTTAAGGACACAAAGGTGGTTAAAAGTCCTTGTGTGGTCCTTGCCATGGTGTTTAAAAGTCCATGGGCCATGGTGTTTAAAAGTCCTTGGGGCCAAGGTGTTTAAAAGTCCTTGGAGTGAAACTTGTAAAGGACACAAAGGTGGTTAAAAGTCCTTGTGTGGTCCTTGTGAATCATAAGATCACAATGGTGTTTAAAAGTCCATGTGTGAGTCTTATGTTGATCTTGTTTTAAAAAGATGGAATTTATCACTTGTGGCCAATATGACATGTATTGATATGGAAGCATGTATTGCTTGTTTAAGAATGCTTGTAAGCATGTATAATGATGTTTTGCAGTATGATTTATAAAGTGTTTTATAATGCATTATTGAATGGTTTTAAATGAGCATTCCTCACTAAGCTTTTGCTTACGCTCTCTTTCGTTTTCTTAAATCAATAATGTAGAGCATTAAGGTGCATTGAGGGCAGCAAGGAAGGCAAGCAATCAAGTGGATGTTAAGCTCAAGTATGGAAAGGTTTTCTTAAACACTTTGGCATTTGGCATTTGGCAATGGGGGACCAATATGGATGTTTTGGGAGATGTTTGTACTCCCTAAGTTTGCTTAATGTTGTTAATAATGCTGGATTTTGTATTTGGTCATTATGTGATTGATTGAAGGTTTTATGCTTGAATGGTTTGCTTGAGTAGGAAGCATGCCATTAGAATTGGGGCTTTTCATATATGATGATATTGTGTTGATTGGTTGATGCAAATGTGTCTCTTGAATGTTGTATGAACTGCGGGTAAAGTTTGGTGGCATTTGGAGCATGTTTGGTTGGTCAATTGTGTGTTTAAGCATGCAAATTTCTGCATTCTGTGCAGGCCGTTTCGGAACAGTGGCTACCGTTTCGGAACAGCTGCCTTGTAGTAGCCCAGGCGTCCGAAACGGGAGACACCGTTTCGAAACGGGAAGCCCTCTGCCAGCCCTTGTTTCGGTACGCGTTGCGGAACGGCCCCGAGTTTCGAAACAGGCTCTCCCTGTTTCGGAACAGCCGACCGTTGGGGGCTGACATTGGCAGTTAAATGTTTTGGAAAGTTTGCATTTTGGTCATGAAACTTGTTTGTGCAATTGTATGAGTTTGGGATGTCCGTTTGAGCTGAAATTTGACAGAGAAGCATGAAACCTGACTAATTACAAGTTGGTAACTTTAATTTAAGTTAAGTATCTGTAATTTACAGAATTTACAATTTGGTCCCTAAAGTTGTAAATTGTTCAATTGGGTCCCTGTTTGATCTCTGATGTTTATGATTTTGAGCATGTTGTTTGAGTGATCATAACTAGGCTTAATGTGCATCTAGACAGGTTTAAAAAGGAAAAAAATGGGTCAGATGGGTTGCACTGATGTGAAAAAGCTGGGTTGTGTAGTATCCTTGCTATAGGATGATGCTTATACGTGGTGGACAACCACTATTGCTGGGATGGCTGACGCTGATGTAACTTGGACATTCTTTCAGAATGTGTTCAAGAGGAGGTATCTTGGTGTGAGGTATCTTGATGAAAAGAAGCGTGAGTTCATGTCTCTTACCCAGGGGAGCATCACTGTGGCTGATATGAAGTTCAGTTTGTTAGACTCAGTCAATATGCACCTGAGCTGGTACCTGATGAGCGGACGAGGTGCGAAAGATTCCGTTATGGTTTAGTGACGGATGTGAAGATGTATGTGCTAGCTACCGAGTATGATTATTTTGATGTGTTGGTGGGCCGAGCTAAGGATATTGAGATGAACTTGGGTTTATCTACTAGAGGTGCTGGTTCAAGTGCTGGAAAGCGGGCAGCTGAATATAGTTCCGGTGGTGGATGGAACAAGAGGGGACGTGATCAGAAGTATCAGTCCTCAGCTAAGAGAGGTGGTGGTGTACCTGCTCGGGGAGGCAATGCTAGAGCTGATTCGTGTGCTTGTTGGATTTGTGGTTCACGTGGTCATATGAAACGTAATTGTCCTCGTGCTGTGAGGGAGGTGCAAGCTCCTGTTGCGGCAGCTGGTAACGGGTGCTGGAATTGTGGATCTGCGGATCACTTGAGGCGAGAGTGTCCTATGTTGGCTGGTGGCCAAGTGCGTGCTCCTGTTGTTGCTGCACCGCAGAGAGGTCGTGGGCGCGGCCGTGGTAATTTCAAGCGGAGAGAGGAAGGTGGTCGTGGAGTGGCCCATGTTGTGGCTATTCAGCCTGAAGGTGGAGGTCAAGCTAGGGTGTATGCTCAACGGGAGGGGAGGAATGACGCGGATGTGATTTCAGGTACCTTTACTTTGCAATTCTTGTCATTACTTTCCTTGATAGATTATGGATCTACGCATTCATACATTTTGCGTGAGCATGCTGAATTGCTTGGTTTGCCTGTTGAGTCTTTGGATGTTGGAGTTCGTGTCACTAGTTCTTTTGGTGAGACTGTTGTGACTCAAAAGCTGTTTAGAAGGTGTCCTTTGGTTGTTCAAGAACATGTTTTTCATGTTGACCTTATGGAGTTGCCTTGGTGTGGATTGGCTTGCTGAGCATCGTGCTGTTGTGGATTGTGAAAATAAGCGAGTTTCACTGAAGCTTGCGGATGATTATGAAGTTGTTGTGGTTGGTGAGAATGTGAAGTTTCTTGCCAATGTGGTGTCTACATTGGAGGCGAGCAGGATGCTGAGGCAAGGTTGTGAAGCTTACCTAGCTTTTGTGATGAATCCTAGCTCTAAGGAGTTGCGTGTGCAAGATATCAGAGTTGTGAAAGAGTTTCCTGGTGTGTTTCCTGAGGAGTTGCCTGGTTTACCTCCTAATCGCGAGGTGGAGTTTGGAATTGAGCTGTATGAGAATACATCTCATGTGTCCATTACCCCTTATAGAATGGCACCTAAGGAGCTGAAGGAGCTGAAGACGCAGTTGCAAGAGTTGTTTGATCGTGGTTTCCTTCGGCCAAGTGTGTCACCTTGGGGTGCACCGGTCTTGTTTGTGAAGAAGAAGGATGGCACTATGAGAATGTGCATTGATTATCGTCAGCTGAACAAGTTGACTATCAAGAATCAGTATCCTTTGCCGAGAATTGATGATCTCTTTGATCAATTTCGGGGAGCAGTTCTCTAAACAACTTTACTAAGCTCAAGTGTAAGTTTTCGGAAAAACTCTCTAGTGGTGGCCATGGTTTGGTTGTTATGCAATGTGGTTTATTGCATGTTTTAAATTCTGTTTTGAAAGCATGATTTAGCATGGTTATTGCTGATTTTGTAAGCCATATGTTGAAAGAAGCTCAAGGTAAGAGTTCCTTGTTTTTGAACATTGTTTAAATGTGGTTTGATGCTTAAAAATGCATGATGTTTATGGCTTGGTTAAATGCTTTTAAAACAGTGGATTATTTGATGATAATAATGTATATTGGCAAGTGATGTTTTGAAAAAGGTTAAGGTCACTAAGGTGGTTAAAAGTCCTTGAGTGAGCCTTGTGGATTCTAAGAACTTCATGGTGGTTAAAAGTCCATGAGTGATTCTTGTTAAGGTCACTAAGGTGGTTAAAAGTCCTTGAGTGAGCCTTGTTACTTAAGAACATCAAGGTGGTTAAAAGTCCTTGGATGGTTCTTGTTAAGGACACAAAGGTGGTTAAAAGTCCTTGTGTGGTCCTTGCCATGGTGTTTAAAAGTCCATGGGCCAAGGTGTTTAAAAGTCCTTGGGGCCAAGGTGTTTAAAAGTCCTTGGGGTGAAACTTGTAAAGGACACAAAGGTGGTTAAAAGTCCTTGTGTGGTCCTTGTGAATCATAAGATCACAATGGTGTTTAAAAGTCCATGTGTGAGTCTTATGTTGATCTTGTTTTAAAAAGATGGAATTTATCACTTGTGGCCAATATGACATGTATTGATATGGAAGCATGTATTGCTTGTTTAAGAATGCTTGTAAGCATGTATAATGATGTTTTGAAGTATGATTTATAAAGTGTTTTATAATGCATTATTGAATGGTTTTAAATGAGCATTCCTCACTAAGCTTTTGCTTACGCTCTCTTTCGTTTTCTTAAATCAATAATGCAGAGCATTAAGGTGCATTGAGGGCAGCAAGGAAGGTAAGCAATAAAGTGGAAGTTAAGCTCAAGTATGGCAAGGTTTTCTTAAACACTTTGGCATTTGGCATTTGGCAATGGGGGACCAATATGGATGTTTTGGGAGATGTTTGTACTCCCTAAGTTTGCTTAATGTTGTTAATAATGCTGGATTTTGTATTTGGTCATTATGTGATTGATTGAAGGTTTTATGCTTGAATGGTTTGTGTTGAGTGTGTAAAAGTTCTATTATTTACACCCTTTTTACCCATATTTCTGCTGCATTCAAGCATCATTGCATTGCATTTAGGTTAGTTTTCAATAAAACATCACAGTTATATAAAAGGCACGGATTCTACTAAAAGATGGTGAATTTTGCAGGTAACTGCCAAGGTTGACGATGAAGGCAGGCGAAGGGCAGATAAGCAGGAAGGCTGAACTGAACAAACAGCTGAAGAAGACGAACCTGTCATGGACCCGTCACGACAGCATGGTGACAGCAGATTATTGAAGAAAAATGAAGTGGACATCGATAGATAGAGAAAAATCTGCTCGTCTGTCGTGTGGAAGCCAAATAATTTTCCAAGCCCCGGATCAAAAGATATGCCAAGCCAAAGCTCAAAGGAGAGGAAATCCCTAAAAGCAAGGAGGCGGCTAGAAAGTAGGATACTTTAGAGATTTAATCTTTATTAGAATCTTACTTTTAATTAAAGTTGTAATCCTTGTTACCTTAGATAACTTGAGCCCAAAGCTTATATAAAGGGCATAGATTAAACCTAGGGCATAGCCGACTACCCCATAACCGAAACCTAAACCCTGCCGTCCACCCGTCACCGACATGTTCTAAATTCCCCCTAGGGTCACGGGTTGTTTTGTAAAGTAGTTGCAAGGGTTGCTTTGTTTTAGGATTTTTTCAAGTTCAATAAAATAAACTTCAAGTTCTTTTATCTTGGTTTTAATATCTTGCAAGAGCATCGGGAGAGCATTGTAAGGTTAACTATTTACTTAGCATCGGGAGAGTTAAGTATACGAAAGAGATAAAAGCGCGTTCTCTAGTTTATAGTTGAACCATCTCGTGCTTAGGGATAAGGCGAGGTTAAGTGGCTAAGGAAGAATTCATACACATCGGTGTTCATCCTTCGATTCACGCCGGGAGGTATCATCAAAGACGTGTTCATCGACAGACTTGTGCTTAGGGATAGGGCAAGGCAGATCTGGGATTCTTGCCAAGCTTGAAGTACTGAGTTAGTGTCCGCTGCCGCAACAACTAACGGACAGACGCCGCGACAGGTGCTGTCGGCGACGGGAGCGACGACAGAACTGGAGATCCTAAGCAATTCAATACCTACACTACCGAGCAATTCAATACCGGCCCATTCTCTCTATCTTGATTTCTCAATCCTTTTATTTACGTTTACTTTATTATTCGTGACAACTTTCTAAAAATATTTCCTTTACTTTGTGCAGTAAATCAAGGTGAAGTCATTAGCCCAATCCCTGTGGAGACGATATCCGATACTTCGTATCACTTTACTACTTGCGTCGTGTACACTTGCACTACAATTGCGATAGTCTATTTTACACGCAACAAGTTTTTGGCGCCGTTGCCGGGGATTGGCAACATAACTACATCTTTATTTTATTGCACTTTTTGTTTTCGTTTTTTTTATTTTTATTTTTGTTTTCGTTTTTAGTTTTTCTTTAATTTTTATTTTTGGTTTTCAACTCTTGCTTTTCACAAGGTTCTCTTGTTTATGCGTAGATCGAAAAGAGGCGAAGATCCTGAGTATAAGTTAGATCCGGAAATCGAACGATCATTCAATCTCAAGAAACAGATTCGCCATCTTTTAGACAGGAACGAATACCTTGAAGAACAGCTAGAGCAGATGGCCCGTAACCAGCCTGCTGGATGAGACATACCGCCTGTCGGCGATCCGCCTGGGGCAGGTGGACGACGGTCATGTCGTGACTACATGCTGAATGATAATGTAGAGCTGGAGACCACACTGCCGGATATTGATGTTGACAACTTCGAACTTAAACCTGTCATGTTTAGTATGATCAACAACGCCGGACAGTTTAGTGGTTCTGCGACAGAAGATGCTAGGGAGCATCTCAAAACGTTCCAGGAGATCTGTGGTTCGTTTAGGCTACCAGGAGTTAGTCCGGAGATACTGAGGCTTCGGTTATTCCCCCATTCATTAAGGGATAGAGCTAAAACTTGGTGGAATAAACTTACACCGGGTTCTATTATGACTTGGGCAGATCTAACTCGTGAATTTTTATCTCGTTTTAATCCTTCACATTTATCTGAGCGATTACGTAACGAAATTGCTACTTTTCAACAGGAAGATGACGAGCCGATGCACGAGGCCTGGGACAGATTTACTACTCTTCTGCGGAACTGCCCAATGCATGGATTTCTCGTCTGGAATCAGGTAACTAAGTTTTATAATGCTGCTAACTTACAAACTCGCATTCGCATTGATTCTGCAGCAAATGGACTATTATTGGATAAAGATCCGGACGAGGCACTACAAGTTCTGAAGAATCTAGCTAAGAATGAGGAGCAGTTTCCGACAGCTAGAAGAGGGGGTAAACGGGTACTTGCTGTCAAGGACTATGAGGCTGACAGCACTATGAAATCACAGGTAGCATTCCTCACTAAAGCCATGAAACACTTATTAAGTGAAGAGGAAGTACGAGGGTTTGCTGTCGAGGAAATTTGTGCCACTTGTGAGGGAAATCATAGTAGGGAAGAGTGCCATATAAATATAGAAGAAGGGAAATATGTTGGAAATTACAAGCCAAATTATAATGCCAACAATTACAACCCTAATTGGAGAAAGGATCCCAAATTTTCCTGGAGTAATCCTAACAATGCCCTGAATCCGCAAGCATATAATCAGAATCAGGGGGGTCCTAGATTGTTGACGCGACAGCAACTGCAGCCGCAGAACCTGCCGCAGAACCTGCCGCCTCAGCAACAACAGCAGCCACCACCTGCCACGAGTAGTGTATTGGAGCAGACTCTGGCTACCTTTATGTCTCAGACTGGCACGTATATGGATAATATTAATCAGTTTGTCAAGAAGACGGAAAATTTTATAGACGAGACTAAGATGAGAATGACAAACCATGAGGCCACCTTGAAATCTCTAGAGACACAAATGGGTCAGGTATCGCAGCATATTAAACCGAGGCAGAATTGAGGTTTCCCTAGCAATACCGAAAACGCTAGACCACCCCCACATGAGCAATGTAAGGCAATTACTACTAGGAGTGGGAAAAAGCTACCGGGGCCGGAAAAAGAAGTTGATACAGAAAAGGACCCTGCTTTGAACAAACCTGCCGAGGAAGCTGCCCCGACAGGTGACAAACAGACTGCTGCCGATGATCCTGTCACGACAGCAGAAGCGACAGAGGAGAAAAAGGAAGATTATCGCCCTCAGATTCGCATGCAGTGGGAAGGACGCATTGCTGATTATCGTCCTCCACCACCTTTTCCTCAACGGATACAACAAGCTAAGAATGAATCTCAACTCAAAAAAATTTATGATATTTTTAAACAGGTTCATATTAACATACCGTTGTTAGATGCTGTTAGGGAGATGCCAGGTTATGCTAAATTTCTCAAGGATGTAATGTCAAAAAAATCTAAACTTGGGGAATTTGAAACGGTAAGGATGCAAGAGGGTTGCATGAGTATTCTTCATCGACAACCACCCCAGAAAAAGAAGGATCCAGGGAGCTTCCTCATACCTTGCGTAATCGGCGATAAATTTGTGGGTAAGGCACTTTGTGATCTTGGTGCTAGTGTTAATCTAATGCCCAAATCTGTTTTTCAGAAACTAGGTATTGGCAAGGCGCGGCCCACGACAGTTACCCTACAGCTAGCCGACCGCTCTTACGTTCACCCCGAAGGAAAAATTGAAGATATTTTGGTAAGAGTGGATAAACTTATTTTTCCTGCTGACTTTCTTATTTTAGATTGTGAGGCAGATGAGAACGCACCAGTCATCCTCGGACGACCTTTCTTAGCCACGGGAAGATCGTTGATTGATGTGGAAAAAGGAGAACTCACCATGCGCGTGAACGATCAAGAAATTAAGTTGAATGTTCTCCAAGCAATGAAACATGCCGATGTGGACGAGGAATGCAAAGCCATCATCGAGGTGACCTTTGATTACCCCTGCATCAGGTCAGGCTGCCGAAATATAAAATTTGGTCACTGCTGCGACAGCCATCTAAAGACCTGTCACGACAGTGACGACGACAGCACCGACGACAGTGACCCCTCTGAATCCGATACATCTGATACTGAAGGTCATGAGGAGGTAAACTGGTTAGACCATCGTCCAGGTAAGTTATTCGAACCCTTGAATTACACTTCGGATAACCATTTAATCCAAAAGCCCTCCACTGTTGAACCACCTGTCTTAGAACTTAAGCCCCTGCCAGGGCAGCTTAAATATGCTTATCTTGGTTGCGATAACACACTGCCTGTAATCATCTCTGCTAAGCTGCCGCAGGAACAGGAACGACAGCTGATCGACATGTTGAGGCAGCATAAAAGGGCGATAGGATGGACAATAGCAGACATCCAGGGCATTAGTCCGGCAATCTGTATGCACAAAATCCTCCTAGAGGAAGATCATAAGCCGACTATTGATGCCCAAAGGCGGTTAAACCTTGCAATGAAGGAGGTAGTGCGTAAAGAAATAATTAAATGGTTAGATGCTGGTATTATTTACGCCATCTCCGACAGCAAATGGGTAAGCCCGGTGCAATGTGTTCCCAAGAAAGGAGGCATGACCGTGATAACCAACGAAAACAATGAATTAATCCCAACCAGGACTGTGACCGGTTGGAGGGTTTGTATGGACTATCGGAAGCTTAACAAAGCTACCCGAAAGGACCACTTTCCTTTACCCTTTATTGATCAAATGCTTGATAGATTAGTGGGTAAACCTTACTATTGTTTTCTTGATGGTTATTCAGGATATAATCAAATTGCTATTGCACCAGAGGACCAAGAGAAAACGACTTTCACATGCCCCTACGGAACATATGCATTCAGGAGGATGCCATTTGGACTCTGTAACGCACCTGCCACCTTCCAAAGGTGCATGATGGCAATATTCTCCGATATGGTTGAGGACTTCCTAGAAATTTTTATGGATGATTTTTCAGTCTTTGGAGACGATTTTGAGAGTTGTCTAGGCAATTTACAAAAGGTGCTCGAGAGATGAGAAAAAGCTAACTTGGTTTTGAATTGGGAAAAATGCCACTTTATGGTGGATGAAGGGATAGTCTTAGGCCATAAGATTAGCTGCCGTGGGATAGAAGTCGACAGGGCCAAAATAGAGGTCATAGAGAAGCTGCCGCCGCCAACAACAGTCAAGGGCATTAGGAGATTTTTAGGGCATGCTGGTTTTTATAGGAGATTTATTGCCAATTTCTCAAAAATCACGAAAACCCTATGTCATCTCTTAGAGCAGAACCGACCCTTTGACTTTAATGGAGAATGTACTGAAGCATTCAAGGTTCTGAAGGAAAAGTTAGTGACAGCCCCCATAGTACAGCCACCAGACTGGACGCAACCGTTTGAAATTATGTGTGATGCTAGTGACTATGCTGTCGGGGCAGCACTTGGGCAGCGCAAGGACAGGCTATTTCATGTCATATATTACGCCAGCAAAACATTGAATGATGCCCAAGTGAATTATACCACCACCGAAAAGGAGCTGTTAGCTGTGGTGTTTTCCATCGACAAGTTTCGTTCTTACATACTTGGAACGAAGGTTATAATACACACCGACCACTCTGCCCTCAAGTATCTATTTGCAAAAAAAGATGCAAAACCTAGGTTGATACGATGGATATTACTATTACAAGAGTTCGACCTTGAGATAAAAGATAAAAAGGGGACAGAAAATCAGGTGGCAGATCACTTGTCGAGGTTGGAGACGGGACAGAGTCTACCGCCAGATGAGACACACATACTGGAGACCTTCCCAGATGAGCAGCTCTTTGCTGCCGCGCTAGCTGTCGCGACAGCCATGGCGGCAGGTAAGTCTTCTAACCTTCCCTGGTATGCTGATTTCGTTAATTTTATAGTTAGCGGAATATTACCTTCTGATCTTACTTACCAAGCCAGGAAGAGGTTTCAAAATGATGTTAAACATTATTATTGGGACGAACCTCTTCTTTTCAAAATGTGTGCAGATCAGGTTATAAGGAGATGCATACCACAAGAAGAACAAGAAGACATTCTCCATCACTGTCATGCTTCACAATATGGAGGACACTTAGGAGGCAATAAAACTGCTGCCAAGGTGCTGCAGTCAGGGTTCTACTGGCCGACACTGTATAAGGACGCACAGGAATTTTACAAAAACTGTGACAGGTGCCAGCGGACAGGTAACATCTCGAGGAGAAACGAGATGCCACTGCAGAATATTTTAGAAGTCGAAATCTTCGATGTTTGGGGGATTGATTTTATGGGATCTTTTCCATCTTCTTGTGGAAATCTTTACATCCTCCTAGCAGTGGATTATGTCTCCAAGTGGGTAGAAGCAATCACAACTCAAAAGAATGATGCCAAAACAGTCCAAAAGTTTTTGCACAAAAACATCTTTTCTAGATTCGGCATCCCTAGAGCGATTATCAGTGATGAAGGGAGACATTTTGACAACAAGGTAATTGCTGCCGCCTTGAGAAAATATGGTGTCAAGCACAGGATCGCGACAGCATACCACCCACAGACCAATGGACAGGCTGAGATATCCAATAGGGAAGTAAAGAACATTCTTGAAAAAATGGTTAAACCAACTAGGAAAGATTGGTCTTTGCTTCTGAATGATGCATTATGGGCATACAGAACAGCTTTCAAGACTCCATTGGGCATGTCTCCATACCGTTTGATTTATGGGAAAACCTGTCATCTGCCTGTCGAGATAGAACACAAGGCATATTGGGCGATCAAGGCAGTAAACATGGACTTGGACAAGGCAGGCCAGAAAAGGTTGTTGGATTTGAATGAGATCGATGAAATACGGACAATGGCCTACGACAATGCAAGGATTTACAAGGAAAAAACTAAAAAGTGGCATGACAAGAAGTTGCTGCCACGACAGTTCTGCCCAGGGCAGCTTGTGTTGTTGTTCAATTCTAGATTGAAACTCTTTCCAGGGAAGCTCAAATCTAGGTGGTCTGGCCCTTTCCAAGTAGTTCAAGTTTTTCCCCATGGTGCCATTACAATTCAGTCACTAAAGGACGGGCACCAATTCAAAGTCAATGGACAACGCCTCAAGCACTATCAAGGAACTG
The DNA here is from genome assembly GCA_958450335.1 of Hibiscus tridactylites. Classification (NCBI taxonomy): domain Eukaryota; kingdom Viridiplantae; phylum Streptophyta; class Magnoliopsida; order Malvales; family Malvaceae; genus Hibiscus; species Hibiscus tridactylites. The sequence goes on from OY288289.1 coordinate 28,420,604, forward strand.
AAGCCCCAGGAATACAGGAAGTGGTTACTTTAGGTGATGCCCCACAAGGCATCCCTAATTTAACCTAATTCTTTTATTTTTTATTTTTATTTTTATTATTAATATTATTTATTAGGAATTAGATTTATTTTATTCGAATAATGTTTTGTTTTTAATTTCAGTTTTTAGGAAATAAAGCAAGTGAGAAAGGAGAAGTGGCCCAAGCCCACCGCCCATCCACCAGCCCAATAAAACCCATTTATGATAACTTGTCGTTTCGGCTGCCGGCGCAGACGGAGTTGACAGGCTGTCAACAGACGCACAGCAGACGAAGAAACGTGCGGCAGACGCACAGCAGAGGCATTAATGCCAGTCAGACGTGTCAGACACTCTACATTCAATCTGCCGCTCCGTTATTCCCGCCTGCCGTTGCGGCATTAAATGGGCAGCTCCACGACAGCTATATAAACCCCTTCTCCTTTTCATTTTTCATCACTTCAGATTTTCTCTCTTGCTATTCTCTTCTAGTTTGATCTATTTTCTTTCATTTTCAGCCCTTGCAACCAAATATGTCTTCACGACAAACCCGACAGAACGCTGCTGCCGCTTCCTCTTCCGCAGCAGCATCCCCGTTCGCTAACAAGGAACTTTGGGAGGAGCGAAGCTTCATCTACAACAGAGATGCCCCTCTGTTTGGACTCCGGCCGTTCATCATGCAGGCCATTACAGCTCAAATGTGGGAAGACTTCGCCGAGCAACCGGCAGAACTTAATGACACCCTAGTCAGGGAGTTTTACGCGGCGATCGAGAGCAAGACGGCGACATTTGTCACCGTCCGAGGAGTGACAGTCCCTTTTACCGCCAGCAGCATCAACCATGTCTTCGGCCTCTTCTTCGGCCCCAATGACGATGCTCATCAACAGTTTTGGGACACCCTCGACGCTGCCGGCCACGATGCTGTCATGAGGGAGTTGACAGAAGCGGGAACGACGTGGAGCACAAGTAAGAAGAACCCCCATTCTGTCAATAGGGGGCAGCTCCTACCTGAGGCAAAGCTATGGAACGCTTTTATCAAAAAGCGTATCCTGCCCTCGTCCCACCATACGACAGTCAACAGGCAGAGGTTGGCCCTCATCCACTCTATCATGCACAACAGGCCCATCAATGTGGGCAGGTACATGAGGGACAGCATTCTTGATTGCGCCTTCCGCTCGGACTCACGACTCTGCCTGCCCTGCACCATAACTGCCCTCTGCCGATGCGCTGCCGTACCGGAGGAAGACTCAGACAAAATCAAGAAGGGGAGCGGCTGGACAGACAGCAACATCCCCAGCCTCATGGAGCTGGTAGTTGTATCGCCTTTCAACGCCTTCGATCCAAACGCCCCTCCTGCTGAGTCTGATGATGAGCCTGCCACCGAGCCTGCCACCGAACCTGCCCCAGAAGCTGCCACCAACACCACTCTGGCAGATCAGAACGCCCACATCCTTGCTGCCATCCTGCGGATCGAGGAACGCCAGATGGGCTTAATGACATTCATCCGAGACTTCTCCAATGCCACGGTAAACTTCATTACCAATACTTTGAATTTTTCGGATGTCTTTTTCCCCACCTTCCCCGCCCATTATTTCAATATCCCATCCCCTACTCCCACACCACCTGTCTCTCCCCATGGAGAATCTGCCTCCTCCACACCTTCCCCGACGGCAGCCGGCAGCCCACCGGCAGACACCTCTCCTCGAGGAACAAAGCGAGCTGCCACTGACGACAGCCCCCTTGTCCGGAGGAATTTGGACAGCGCCTTCACACGGGTGAAGCGTATCAAGCATGTGGCAGACAAGAGAAAGCTGTCCAAGGCCATCATGTCAACCAGCTGGGACAGCAGCAGCAGCAGTTCTGATGTCAGGCTAGTGGAGCCACCTGCCCTTCCACCTGCTGACGACCCTGTCCCCCAACCGGAGGAAGACCCTGCTCCTCAACAGGCGGACGAATCTGTCGATCAACCTGCTCCGGAACCTGCCCAGCCACCTCCTCAACGCAGACGCTACCATCAGATCCGCGTCAGCAGCAGCAGCGAGGACAGCGCATAAAATTTAAGTTTTTATTTCTTTTGTCTCTTCTTATTGCTGCCTGCCCTTATATAATTGTGATGTACTTTTTATTTTTTTATCTTGTTTTTCTTTATTTGTTTTTATGTTATTTTGCATTGAGGGCAATGCAATCCTCGAGTTTGGGGGTGGCAACCCTCCATATTTAATGGCATCTATAGCACATCTTTTGTTTAACTGTTGTGTCCTTTTATTTACTAAGTTTTTTTTAAAAAAAAAATCAGAAAATTAAACTGTTGGCTTAAAACTGTGAAGTTAACTTACCTGTCATGACGGCTCTGTCGTGGCAGCATCTTTAGGACAGGTTAAGGAAAAATTTAGAGCCTTTCTATAGTTCTGAAAATCTTAAAACACTTTTGTGACTGTTATATTGCTTAGATTTCTTTTAGGCAAACTAGAATAGGATGCTTAGAACTTGAATAGCCCCTAGAGGTGCCTAACACTGGCTCTAGGAAAGAAGTTTAGTAAAAGAAAATAAAAAACCTAGAGGTGCCCAAAACCGGCTCTAGGAAGCTAACTAGAGGTGCCCAAAAACTGGCTCTAGAAAAATTTTAGCTTGAAAATAGAAGAAAAAGAAGCATGAAAATGTGCCTTCTAAAAAAATAAACTTTGGCATAAAAATTCGAGTTAAGAAGTTGAATATTCTAGTGAAACTAAGAGAGTCTTAGCATATAACTGTTCACAAGCATGCACACACTGCACGAGAACTATAGGGAGATTCCGGACAGATCCTAATCTTTCTGACAGGTTGCTGCCGCCATAGAGAGTGAGCGACGGGTAAAGGACAGTTCACTGTTTGAAGGCCAACACAAAAATTTTCATTTTCCTTTAAGTCTTGATTGCTTGAGGACAAGCAAAAACTTGAGTTTGGGGGTGTGTTGAGTGTGTAAAAGTTCTATTATTTACACCCTTTTTACCCATATTTCTGCTGCATTCAAGCATCATTGCATTGCATTTAGGTTAGTTTTCAATAAAACATCACAGTTATATAAAAGGCACGGATTCTACTAAAAGATGGTGCATTTTGCAGGTAACTACCAAGGTTGACGATGAAGGCAGGCGAAGGGCAGATAAGCAGGAAGGCTGAACTGAACAAACAGCTGAAGAAGACGAACCTGTCATGGACCCGTCACGACAGCATGGTGACAGCAGATTATTGAAGAAAAATGAAGTGGACATCGATAGATAGAGAAAAATCTGCTCGTCTGTCGTGTGGAAGCCAAATAATTTTCCAAGCCCCGGATCAAAAGATATGCCAAGCCAAAGCTCAAAGGAGAGGAAATCCCTAAAAGCAAGGAGGCGGCTAGAAAGTAGGATACTTTAGAGATTTAATCTTTATTAGAATCTTACTTTTAATTAAAGTTGTAATCCTTGTTACCTTAGATAACTTGAGCCCAAAGCTTATATAAAGGGCATAGATTAAACCTAGGGCATAGCCGACTACCCCATAACCGAAACCTAAACCCTGCCGTCCACCCGTCACCGACATGTTCTAAATTCCCCCTAGGGTCACGGGTTGTTTTGTAAAGTAGTTGCAAGGGTTGCTTTGTTTTAGGATTTTTTCAAGTTCAATAAAATAAACTTCAAGTTCTTTTATCTTGGTTTTAATATCTTGCAAGAGCATCGGGAGAGCATTGTAAGGTTAACTATTTACTTAGCATCGGGAGAGTTAAGTATACGAAAGAGATAAAAGCGCGTTCTCTAGTTTATAGTTGAACCATCTCGTGCTTAGGGATAAGGCGAGGTTAAGTGGCTAAGGAAGAATTCATACACATTGGTGTTCATCATTCGATTCACGCCGGGAGGTATCATCAAAGACGTGTTCATCGACAGACTTATGCCTAGGGATAGGGCAAGGCAGATCTGGGATTCTTGCCAAGCTTGAAGTACTGAGTTAGTGTCCGCTGCCGCAACAACTAACGGACAGACGCCGCGACAGGTGCTGTCGGCGACGCGAGCGACGACAGAACTGGAGATCCTAAGCAATTCAATACCTACACTACCGAGCAATTCAATACCGGCCCATTCTCTCTATCTTGATTTCTCAATCCTTTTATTTACGTTTACTTTATTATTCGTGACAACTTTCTAAAAATATTTCCTTTACTTTGTGCAGTAAATCAAGGTGAAGTCATTAGCCCAATCCCTGTGGAGACGATATCCGATACTTCGTATCACTTTACTACTTGCGTCGTGTACACTTGCACTACAATTGCGATAGTCTATTTTACACGCAACAGTTTGCTTGAGTAGGAAGCATGCCATTAGAATTGGGGCTTTTCATATATGATGATATTGTGTTGATTGGTTGATGCAAATGTGTCTCTTGAATGTTGTATGAACTGCTGGTAAAGTTTGGTGGCATTTGGAGCATGTTTGGTTGGTCAATTGTGTGTTTAAGCATGCAAATTTCTGCATTCTGTGCAGGCCGTTTCGGAACAGTGGCTACCGTTTCGGAACAGCTGCCTTGTAGTAGCCCAGGCGTCCGAAACGGGAGACACCGTTTCGAAACGGGAAGCCCTCTGCCAGCCCTTGCTTCGGTACGCATTGCGGAACGGCCCCGAGTTTCAAAACAGGCTCTCCCTGTTTCGGAACAGCCGATCGTTGGGGGCTGACATTGGCAGTTAAATGTTTTGGAAAGTTTGCATTTTGGTCCTGAAACTTGTTTGTGCAATTGTATGAGTTTGGGATGTCCGTTTGAGCTGAAATTTGACAGAGAAGCATGAAACCTGACTAATTACAAGTTGGTAACTTTAATTTGAGTTAAGTCCCTGTAATTTACAGAATTTACAATTTGGTCCCTAAAGTTGTAAATTGTTCAATTGGGTCCCTGTTTGATCTCTGATGTTTATGATCTTTGAGCATGTTGTTTGAGTGATCATAACTAGGCTTCATGTGCATCTAGACAGGTTTAAAAAGGAAAAAAAAGGGTCGTTAATCAAGGTTGACTTTGGTTTTCCCCGTGTGACTTTCTTAATTGGGGTCAACCGTCTAGGCCGGGTTAAGGGGGTTACATTTGGTGGTATCAGAGCTGAGTTCTCGAGTATTTGGGAATGAATGTGTGCATGATTGAAGTATGTATGCTATGTATGCTTGATTGATTGAAAGCATGATGAGTGGTTTGTAATTTTGATGCAATTGAGTTGTATGATGTGGTGAAGCATGTTGTGGGTACCCATTGCCAAATCAAAGCTAATGAAATGATGTTGATTTTAAGTGAAATTGAGCTTGAGTACTTGGATTGCTTACCTTGCTGGACCTGACTTTGTTTACTTGCATTGTGATTGCATGGTTAGAGTATGGCACCACGTAGAGAGTTGAGAAGTAATATGCGAGCTACGGCTCAGAATGAGAATGAGAAAGAGGAAAATGCGGGAAGTGCGGTGTTACCTCCTCCTCCACCTGGTGGTGGTGGTGCTGAGGGAGAAAGAGCTGATGCTGCAGCTGGTGCTGGAGCTGCTGGACCTGAAGCTGGTCAGGGGCAAGCTATGCCTGACATGACGATGTTGGTGCAAGCTATTGCTGGTGCTTTTCGAGCGGCAGTAGCTGGAGCTCAAGGAGATGGGCATCAGGGAGATGCTGGAGTGAGACTACCCTTGGAGCGCTTACGTAGTCTAGGTGGGACTGAGTTCAGGGGTATGTCTGTTGAAGGTTCTAAATCCTGGATGGAGAGTACCAAGAGGATCTTGGGTCAGATGGGTTGCACTGATGTGAAAAAGCTGGGTTGTGTAGTATCCTTGCTACAGGATGATGCTTATACGTGGTGGACAACCACTATTGCTGGGATGGCTGACGCTGATGTAACTTGGACATTCTTTCAGAATGTGTTCAAGAGGAGGTATCTTGGTGTGAGGTATCTTGATGAAAAGAAGCGTGAGTTCATGTCTCTTACCCAGGGGAGCATGACTGTGGCTGAGTATGAAGTTCAGTTTGTTAGACTCAGTCAATATGCACCTGAGCTGGTACCTGATGAGCGGGCGAGGTGCGAAAGATTCCGTTATGGTTTAGTGACGGATGTGAAGATGTATGTGCTAGCTACCGAGTATGATGATTTTGATGTGTTGGTGGGCCGAGCTAAGGATATTGAGATGAACTTGGGTTTATCTGCTAGAGGTGCTGGTTCAAGTGCTGGAAAGCGGGCAGCTGAATATAGTTCCGGTGGTGGACGGAACAAGAGGGGACGTGATCAGAAGTATCAGTCCTCAGCTAAGAGAGGTGGTAGTGTACCTGCTCGGGGAGGCAATGCTAGAGCTGACTCGAGTGCTTGTTGGATTTGTGGTTCACGTGGTCATATGAAACGTAATTGTCCTCGTGCTGTGAGGGAGGTGCAAGCTCCTGTTGCGGCAGCTGGTAACGGGTGCTGGAATTGTGGATCTGCGGATCACTTGAGGCGAGAGTGTCCCATGTTGGCTGGTGGCCAAGTGCGTGCTCCTGTTGTTGCTGCACCGCAGAGAGGTCGTGGGCGCGGCCGTGGTAATTTCCAGCGGAGAGAGGAAGGTGGTCGTGGAGTGGCCCATGTTGTGGCTATTCAGCCTGAAGGTGGAGGTCAAGCTAGGGTGTATGCTCAACGGGAGGGGAGGAATGACGCGGATGTGATTTCAGGTACCTTTACTTTGCAATTCTTGTCATTACTTTCCTTGATAGATTCTGGATCTACGCATTCATACATTTTGCGTGAGCATGCTGAATTGCTTGGTTTGCCTGTTGAGTCTTTGGATGTTGGAGTTCGTGTCACTAGTTCTTTTGGTGAGACTGTTGTGACTCGAAAGCTGTTTAGAAGGTGTCCTTTGGTTGTTCAAGAACATGTTTTTCATGTTGACCTTATGGAGTTGCCTTTCTATGGTTTTGATGTAATCCTTGGTGTGGATTGGCTTGCTGAGCATCGTGCTGTTGTGGATTGTGAAAATAAGCGAGTTTCACTGAAGCTTGCGGATGATTATGAAGTTGTTGTGGTTGGTGCGAATGTGAAGTTTCTTGCCAATGTGGTGTCTACCTTGGAGGCGAGCAGGATGCTGAGGCAAGGTTGTGAAGCTTACCTAGCTTTTGTGATGAATCCTAGCTCTAAGGAGTTGCGTGTGCAAGATATCATAGTTGTGAAAGAGTTTCCTGGTGTGTTTCCTGAGGAGTTGCCTGGTTTACCTCCTAATCGCGAGGTGGAGTTTGGAATTGAGCTGTATGAGAATACAACTCCTGTGTCCATTACCCCTTATAGAATGGCACCTAAGGAGCTGAAGGAGCTGAAGACGCAGTTGCAAGAGTTGCTTGATCGTGGTTTCATTCGGCCAAGTGTGTCACCTTGGGGTGCACCGGTCTTGTTTGTGAAGAAGAAGGATGGCACTATGAGAATGTGCATTGATTATCGTCAACTGAACAAGTTGACTATCAAGAATCGGTATCCTTTGCCGAGAATTGATGATCTCTTTGATCAATTTCGGGGTATTACCAGTTGAAGGTAAAGGATGGGGATGTGCCTAAGACAGCTTTCAGGACAAGGTATGGGCATTATGAGTTCCTTGTGATGTCGTTTAGTCTGACAAATGCTCCTGCTGCTTTCATGGACATGATGAATCGTGTGTTTCATGAATACCTGGACAAGTTCGTTGTGCTGTTCATTGATGATATCCTCGTGTACTGGGGAGGAGCATGAAAAGCATTTGAGGATTGTGCTGCAAGCTTTGTTGGAGAATCAGCTTTATGCTAAGCTGAGCAAGTGCGAGTTCTGGCTTAAGGAGGTGGTGTTTCTTGGGCATGTAGTTTCTGCTGAGGGGATTCGTGTTGATCCTCAGAAGATTGAGGCGGTGATGAATTGGAAGGTTCCTAAGTCTGTTCATGAGGCTCGTAGTTTCCTTGGTTTGGCGGGATACTACCGGAGGTTTGTGGATGGATTTTCTAAGATTGCTGCACCTTTGAGGACGTTGTTGCAAAAGGATGTTAAGTATGAGTGGACGGAAGCGAGACAACAGGCTTTTGAGAGGCTGAAGGCGGCTTTGACGCAAGCTCCTATCTTGGTTCAACCTGAATCAGGGAAAGAGTTTGTGGTCTACAGTGATGCATCCTATGTTGGTTTGGGATGTGTGCTGATGCAAGAGGGTAAGGTGGTAGCTTATGCATCGCGGCAGTTGAAGGTGCATGAGCGCAATTATCCTACGCATGATATTTAGTTGGCTGCAGTGGTTTTTGCTCTGAAGATCTGGAGACATTATCTGTATGGTGAGAAGTGTACTGTTTACACGGATCACAAGAGTTTGAGGTATCTAATGTGTCAGAAGTAGTTGAATCTTAGGCAGCGACGTTGGTTGGAGTTGCTCAAGGATTATGATCTGACGATTGAGTACCATCCTGGAAAGGCTAATGTTGTTGCGGATGCCTTGAGTAGGAAGGTAGCTGTTGAGTTGAGGGCTATGTTCGCCTGCTTGAGTATTTCACGAGATGGTGGTCTTGTGGCTGAGTTGCAAGTGAAACCATCTTTGGATCAGTTGATCAAGGAAAAGCAGTTGCTGGATGATTCCTTGGTGTCTCATGTTCAGGATATCGCGGAGGGTAGACCTTCGGATTTCTGTTTTAATGATGATGGAGTGTTGTGTTTTGGGAGTCGAATAGTAGTGCCCAATGATGATGAGTTGTGGCGTGCTATTCTGACTGAAGGTCATAGTAGTCCTTTTGCTATGCACCCTGGTAGTAGTAAGATGTATCGTGATCTTCGTGATGAGTACTATTGGGTGGGTCTGAAGAAGGATGTTGCAGAGTTTGTCAGCAAGTGCATGGTGTGTCAGCGAGTTAAGGCTGAGCATCAGGTTCCTTCAGGGTTGTTGCAACCGTTGAGAATCCCTGAGTGGAAGTGGGAAAGGGTTACCATGGATTTTGTATCTGGTTTACCTTTGTCACCGTCGAAGAAGAATTTGGTTTGGGTGATTGTGGATCGCCTGACGAAGTGTGCACATTTCTTGCCTGTGCATACTACGTTTTCCTTGGATAGGCTTGCGGAGCTGTACATTGCTGAGATTGTGCGGCTGCATGGTGTGCCTAAGTCGATTGTGTCGGATAGGGATCCGAGGTTCACATCGCGTTTCTGGCAGTGTTTGCATCAAGCTTTGGGTACAAGGTTGAATTTCAGTACATCTTATCATCCTCAGTCGGATAATCAGTCAGAGCGTGTTATCCAGATTTTGGAGGATATGTTGAGGTGCTGCGGGATTGAGTTTCAAGGCTCTTGGGAAAAGCATTTGCCTTTGGTGGAGTTTGCTTATAACAATAGTTATCAGGCGAGTATTCAAATGGCACCTTATGCGGCTTTGTACGGGAGGAAGTGTAGGACTCCTCTTTGTTGGGCTGAAACGGGTCAGAAGTTGGTTTCGATGCCAGCTTTGTTGAAAGGAACCACCGAGAAGGTGAAGCTCATTTGTGAGCGCTTGAAGGCAGCCTCTGATCGGCAGAAGTCTTACGCGGATTTGAAGCGTAAGGAGATTGAGTATGCGGTGGGAGACCGTGTGTTCTTGAAGGTTTCGCCTTGGAAGAAGGTGATGAGGTTTGGCCGGAAGGGTAAGTTGAGCCCTAGGTACATTGGACAATATGAGGTGGTTGAGCGTGTGGGTCCTGTTGCGTATCGGTTGAGGTTACCACAAGGGTTGGAGAAGATTCATGATGTGTTTCATGTTTCTATGCTCCGAAAGTATAGATCTGATCCTTCGCATGTGATGCCTGTGGAGGAAGTGGAATTGAATCCGGATCTGACCTACGATGAGGAACCGGTGAAGGTTCTGGATGCGGATAGCAAGGTTCTTCGTGGCAAGACGATCGAGTTGGTAAAGGTGATGTGGAAGCATCGTGGTGTTGAGGAAGCCACGTGGGAGCAGAAGGATGACATGTTGAAGCAGTTTCCTTATCTCTTTCCTTCAGGTAAATTTCGAGGACGAAATTTCTTAAGGGGGGGAGAGTTGTAGCGCCCCGGTTTTGGGCTTGGATGTTTGGGCGTTGACCGGTTTGGTCAAAGTGTTGTTCGAATATAAAAAGGTGAAATTAGGAAAGCCTAGTTCGGGTTGCATTAAAAATATGGAAAAATGTTCTAAAATCCTCTTTTAATATATGTAAGTGAACTGTGAAATCAATTTTATAAAATGAGGTTTGGAATGGTGACATTTTGGCTAGTGACCAAAATGTAATTTTTGAAAACTGCGTGACTGTTTTAGAAAGGATTGAAACTTTGAATCTTTAAGGAGCTATTTACCCAAAGGGAGTTTCTCCAGATTTTCTAAGATATTTAATGTTTTAATTCTGATTTTTAAACAAAAGGAAAGTGGAGGGAAGTTATTTCTAACTAATTCTCCTAAAATCTCATTTTCTTTTCTCTCATTTTCTCTCAACCCAAACACCTTTTCTCCAAAGATTTTCTTCTGATTTTGTCACTTAAATCTCTCTTTTCAATTCTCTTTGGATTCCTAATCATCTCATCAACAAAACCTCACCAATTGCTAATTGGATTTTCAAGATTTTGGTTCTAAAAGAGGAGAAACTCAAGTTTGGAGGTAAGAACGTCCTTCTCCTCTAAACTATCAGTTCTTTACTGAAATTCCTAAGTTCTCAATCCTTAATTGATGTTTTATAAGTGGTTTTAAAGTTGTGTAATGGATCTTGGCTTGAAATGCAAGATTTGGTGATTTTTGATGAATTTTCGTTTGATCTGTTAAAGCAGTGATTTGAGGTGTGTTTTTTATGTTAAATGAATGTTAATTTGATAAGGAATTGAGTTTTAATTAATGCAATCCCGGATAGTTTGAATTTCCTAAGTTTAGCTTGTGATTCTTGGTTGTTTTTGGAATGATCTTGTGGATCTGATGTTGCTGGAGGTATAAGGATGTTGTTAGGTCATTTTTAGATGTTAAAGGATGTTTAGTTTTGATGGTTTATGGCTGGGCTTTGTTGAGGAGTTGTTTGGAAGCATTTTCGGTTGTGTTTGGTGGCCGAAAATGGAGTGTGGATGAGAGCAGCGGGTTTAGGTGCTTTCATTGAAGCTATTAATGCATGATGATGCATTAATCCTCTGCTTTGTGTTTCGGAAGCTTGATTTGTGTTTCGGCAAGAGGCGAAATGGAACCGGTGAGTGAAATTGGGTTTACGACTTTGAAACCAATGTCTTGGGAGCTTAGTCTAAGTCTAAACAACTTTACTAAGCTCAAGTGTAAGTTTTCGGAAAAACTCTCTAGTGGTGGCCATGGTTTGGTTGTTATGCAATGTGGTTTATTGCATGTTTTAAATTCTGTTTTGAAAGCATGATTTAGCATGGTTATTGCTGTTTTTGTAAGCCATATGTTGAAAGAAGCTCAAGGTAAGAGTTCCTTGTTTTTGAACATTATTTAAATGTGGTTTGATGCTTAAAAATGCATGATGTTTATGGCTTGGTTAAATGCTTTTAAAACAGTGGATTATTTGATGATAATAATGTATATTGGCAAGTGATGTTTTGAAAAAGGTTAAGGTCACTAAGGTGGTTAAAAGTCCTTGAGTGAGCCTTGTGGATTCTAAGAACTTCATGGTGGTTAAAAGTCCATGAGTGATTCTTGTTAAGATCACTAAGGTGGTAAAAGTCCTTGAGTGAGCCTTGTTACTTAAGAACATCAAGGTGGTTAAAAGTCCTTGGATGGTTCTTGTTAAGGACACAAAGGTGGTTAAAAGTCCTTGTGTGGTCCTTGCCATGGTGTTTAAAAGTCCATGGGCCAAGGTGTTTAAAAGTCCTTGGGGTCAAGGTGTTTAAAAGTCCTTGGGGTGAAACTTGTAAAGGACACAAAGGTGGTTAAAAGTCCTTGTGTGGTCCTTGTGAATCATAAGATCACAATGGTGTTTAAAAGTCCATGTGTGAGTCTTATGTTGATCTTGTTTTAAAAAGATGGAATTTATCACTTGTGGCCAATATGACATGTATTGATATGGAAGCATGTATTGCTTGTTTAAGAATGCTTGTAAGCATGTATAATGATGTTTTGAAGTATGATTTATAAAGTGTTTTATAATGCATTATTGAATGGTTTTAAATGAGCATTCCTCACTAAGCTTTTGCTTACGCTCTCTTTCGTTTTCTTAAATCAATAATGCAGAGCATTAAGGTGCATTGAGGGCAGCAAGGAAGGCAAGCAATCAAGTGGAAGTTAAGCTCAAGTATGGCAAGGTTTTCTTAAACACTTTGGCATTTGGCATTTGGCAATGGGGGACCAATATGGATGTTTTGGGAGATGTTTGTACTCCCTAAGTTTGCTTAATGTTGTTAATAATGCTGGATTTTGTATTTGGTCATTATGTGATTGATTGAAGGTTTTATGCTTGAATGGTTTGCTTGAGTAGGAAGCATGCCATTAGAATTGGGGCTTTTCATATATGATGATATTGTGTTGATTGGTTGATGCAAATGTGTCTCTTGAATGTTGTATGAACTGCTGGTAAAGTTTGGTGGCATTTGGAGCATGTTTGGTTGGTCAATTGTGTGTTTAAGCATGCAAATTTCTGCATTCTGTGCAGGCCGTTTCGGAACAATGGCTACCGTTTCGGAACAGCTGCCTTGTAGTAGCCCAGGCGTCCGAAACGGGAGACACCGTTTCGAAACGGGAAGCCCTCTGCAGCCCTTGTTTCGGTACGCGTTGCGGAACGGCCCCGAGTTTCGAAACAGGCTCTCCCTGTTTCGGAACAGCCGACCGTTGGGGGCTGACATTGGCAGTTAAATGTTTTGGAAAGTTTGCATTTTGGTCCTGAAACTTGTTTGTGCAATTGTATGAGTTTTGGATGTCCGTTTGAGCTGAAATTTGACAGAGAAGCATGAAACCTGACTAATTACAAGTTGGTAACTTTAATTTGAGTTAAGTCCCTGTAATTTACAGAATTTACAATTTAGTCCCTAAAGTTGTAAATTGTTCAATTGGGTCCCTGTTTGATCTCTGATGTTTATGATCTTTGAGCATGTTGTTTGAGTGATCATAACTAGGTTTAATGTGCATCTAGACAGGTTTAAAAAGAAAAAAAGGGTCGTTAATCAAGGTTGACTTTCGGGTTGACTTTGGTTTTCCCCGTGTGACTTTCTTAATTCGGGTCAACCGTCTAGGCCGGGTTAAGGGGGTTACATTTGGTGGTATCAGAGCTGAGTTCTCGAGTAATTGGGAATGAATGTGTGCATGATTGAAGTATGTTTGCTATGTATGCTTGATTGATTGAAAGCATGATGAGTGGTTTGTAATTTTGATGCAATTGAGTTGTATGATGTGGTGAAGCATGTTGTGGGTACCCATTGCCAAATCAAAGCTAATGAAATGATGTTGATTTTAAGTGAAATTGAGCTTGAGTACTTGGATTGCTTACCTTGCTGGACCTGACTTTGTTTACTTGCATTGTGATTGCATGGTTAGAGTACGGCACCACGTAGAGAGTTGAGAAGTAATGTGCGAGCTACGGCTCTGAATGAGAATGAGAAAGAGGAAAATGCGGGAAGTGCGGTGTTACCTCCTCCTCCACCTGGTGGTGGTGGTGCTGAGGGAGAAAGAGCGGAAGCTGCAGCTGGTGCTGGAGCTGCTGGACCTGAAGCTGGTCAGGGGCAAGCTATGCCTGACATGACGATGTTGGTGCAAGCTATTGTTGGTGCTTTTCGAGCGGCAGTAGCTGGAGCTCAAGGAGATGGGCATCAGGGAGATGCTGGAGTGAGACTACCCTTGGAGCGCTTACGTAGTCTAGGTGGGACTGAGTTCAGGGGTATGTCTGCTGAAGGTTCTGAATCCTGGATGGAGAGTACCAAGAGGATCTTGGGTCAGATGGGTTGCACTGATGTGCAAAAGCTGGGTTGTGTAGTATCCTTGCTACAGGATGATGCTTATACGTGGTGGACAACCACTATTGCTGGGATGGCTGACGCTGATGTAACTTGGACATTCTTTCAGAATGTGTTCAAGAGGAGGTATCTTGGTGTGAGGTATCTTGATGAAAAGAAGCGTGAGTTCATGTCTCTTACCCAGGGGAGCATGACTGTGGCTGAGTATGAAGTTCAGTTTGTTAGACTCAGTCAATATGCACCTGAGCTGGTACCTGATGAGCGGGCGAGGTGCGAAAGATTCCGTTATGGTTTAGTGACGGATGTGAAGATGTATGTGCTAGCTACCGAGTATGATGATTTTGATGTGTTGGTGGGCCGAGCTAAGGATATTGAGATGAACTTGGGTTTATCTACTAGAGGTGCTGGTTCAAGTGCTGGAAAGCGGGCAGCTGAATATAGTTCCGGTGGTGGACGGAACAAGAGGGGACGTGATTAGAAGTATCAGTCCTCAGCTAAGAGAGGTGGTGGTGTACCTGCTCGGGGAGGCAATGCTAGAGCTGATTCGTGTGCTTGTTGGATTTGTGATTCACGTGGTCATATGAAACGTAATTGTCCTCGTGCTATGAGGGAGGTGCAAGCTCCTGTTGCGGCAGCTGGTAACGGGTGCTGGAATTCTGGATCTGCGGATCACTTGAGGCGAGTGTGTCCTATGTTGGCTTGTTGCCAAGTGCGTGCTCCTGTTGTTGCTGCACCGCAGAGAGGTCGTGGGCGTGGCCGTGGTAATTTCCAGCGGAGAGAGGAAGGTGGTCGTGGAGTGGCCCATGTTGTGGCTATTCAGCCTGAAGGTGGAGGTCAAGCTAGGGTGTATGCTCAACGGGAGGGGAGGAATGACGCGGATGTGATTTCAGGTACCTTTACTTTGCAATTCTTGTCATTACTTTCCTTGATAGATTCTGGATCTACGCATTCATACATTTTGCGTGAGCATGCTGAATTGCTTGGTTTGCCTGTTGAGTCTTTGGATGTTGGAGTTCGTGTCACTAGTTCTTTTGGTGAGACTGTTGTGACTCAAAAGCTGTTTAGAAGGTGTCCTTTGGTTGTTCAAGAACATGTTTTTCATGTTGACCTTATGGAGTTGCCTTTCTATGGTTTTGATGTAATACTTGGTGTGGATTGGCTTGCTGAGCATCGTGCTGTTGTGGATTGTGAAAATAAGCGAGTTTCACTGAAGCTTGCAGATGATTATGAAGTTGTTGTGGTTGGTGAGAATGTGAAGTTTCTTGCCAATGTGGTGTCTACATTGGAGGCGAGCAGGATGCTGAGGCAAGGTTGTGAAGCTTACCTAGCTTTTGTGATGAATCCTAGCTCTAAGGAGTTGCGTGTGCAAGATATCAGAGTTGTGAAAGAGTTTCCTGGTGTGTTTCCTGAGGAGTTGCCTGGTTTACCTCCTAATCGCGAGGTGGAGTTTGGAATTGAGCTGTATGAGAATACAACTCATGTGTCCATTACCCCTTATAGAATGGCACCTAAGGAGCTGAAGGAGCTGAAGACGCAGTTGCAAGAGTTGTTTGATCGTGGTTTCCTTCGGCCAAGTGTGTCACCTTGGGGTGCACCGGTCTTGTTTGTGAAGAAGAAGGATGGCACTATGAGAATGTGCATTGATTATCGTCAGCTGAACAAGTTGACTATCAAGAATCAGTATCCTTTGCCGAGAATTGATGATCTCTTTGATCAATTTCGGGGAGCAGCTGTGTTCTCTAAGATTGACTTGAGGTCAGGGTATTACCAGTTGAAGGTAAAGGATGGGAATGTGCCTAAGACAGCTTTCAGGACAAGGTATGGGCATTATGAGTTCCTTGTGATGTTGTTTGGTCTGACAAATGCTCCTGCTGCTTTCATGGACATGATGAATCGTGTGTTTCATGAATACCTGGACAAGTTCGTTGTGGTGTTCATTGATGATATCCTCGTGTACTCGTGTACTGAGGAGGAGCATGAAGAGCATTTGAGGACTGTGCTGCAAGCTTTGTTGGAGAATCAGCTTTATGCTAAGCTGAGCAAGTGCGAGTTCTGGCTTAAGGAGGTGGTGTTTCTTGGGCATGTAGTTTCTGCTGAGGGGATTCATGTTGATCCTTAGAAGATTGAGACGGTGATGAATTGGAAGGTTCCTAAGTCTGTTCATGAGGCTCGTAGTTTCCTTGGTTTGGCGGGATACTACCGGAGGTTTGTGGATGGGTTTTCTAAGATTGCTGCACCTTTGACGAAGTTGTTGCAAAAGGATGTTAAGTATGAGTAGACGGAAGTGAGACAGCAGGCTTTTGAGAGGCTGAAGGCGGCTTTGACACAAGCTCCTATCTTGGTTCAACCTGAATCAGGGAAAGAGTTTGTGGTCTAGAGTGATGCATCCTATGTTTGTTTGGGATGTGTGCTGATGCAAGAGGGTAAGGTGGTAGCTTATGCATCGCGGCAGTTGAAGGTGCATGAGCGCAATTATCCTACGCATGATATTGAGTTGGCTGCAGTGGTTTTTGCTCTGAAGATCTGGAGACATTATCTATATGGTGAGAAGTGTACTGTGTACACGGATCACAAGAGTTTGAGGTATCTAATGTCTCAGAAGGAGTTGAATCTTAGGCAGCGGCGTTGGTTGGAGTTGCTCAAGGATTATGATCTGACGATTGAGTACCATCCTGGAAAGGCTAAAGTTTTTGCGTATGCCTTGAGTAGGAAGGTAGCTGTTGAGTTGAGGGCTATGTTCGCCTGCTTGAGTATTTCGCGAGATGGTGGTCTTGTGGCTGAGTTGCAAGTGAAACCATCTTTGGTTTAGTTGATCAAGGAAAAGCAGTTGCTGGATGATTCCTTGGTGTCTCATGTTCAGGATATCGCGGAGGGTAGACCTTCGGATTTCTGTTTTAATGATGATGGAGTGTTGTGTTTTGGGAGTCGAATAGTAGTGCCCAATGATGATGAGTTGAGGCGTGCTATTCTGACTGAAGGTCATAGTAGTCCTTTTGCTATGCACCCTGGTAGTAGTAAGATGTATCGTGATCTTCGTGATGAGTACTATTGGGTGGGTCTGAAGAAGGATGTTGCAGAGTTTGTCAGCAAGTGCATGGTGTGTCAGCGAGTTAAGGCTGAGCATCAGGTTCCTTCAGGGTTGTTGCAACCGTTGAGAATCCCTGAGTGGAAGTGGGAAAGGGTTACCATGGATTTTGTATCTGGTTTACCTTTGTCACCGTCGAAGAAGAATTTGGTTTGGGTGATTGTGGATCGCCTGACGAAGTGTGCACATTTCTTGCCTGTGCATACTACGTTTTCCTTGGATAGGCTTGCGGAGCTGTACATTGCTGAGATTGTGCGGCTGCATGGTGTGCCTAAGTCGATTGTGTCGGATAGGGATCCGAGGTTCACATCGCGTTTCTGGCAGTGTTTGCATCAAGCTTTGGGTACAAGGTTGAATTTCAGTACATCTTATCATCCTCAGTCGGATGGTCAGTCAGAGCGTGTTATCCAGATTTTGGAGGATATGTTGAGGTGCTGCGTGATTGAGTTTCAAGGCTCTTGGGAAAAGCATTTGCCTTTGGTGGAGTTTGCTTATAACAATAGTTATCAGGCGAGTATTCAAATGGCACCTTATGCGGCTTTGTACGGGAGGAAGTGAAGGACTCCTCTTTGTTGGGCTGAAACGGGTCAGAAGTTGGTTTCGATGCCAGCTTTGTTGAAAGGAACCACCGAGTAGGTGAAGCTCATTTGTGAGCGCTTGAAGGCAGCCTCTGATCGGCAGAAGTCTTACGCGGATTTGAAGCGTAAAAAGATTGAGTATGCGGTGGGAGACCGTGTGTTCTTGAAGGTTTCGCCTTGGAAGAAGGTGATGAGGTTTGGCCGGAAGGGTAAGTTGAGCCCTAGGTACATTGGACAATATGAGGTGGTTGAGCGTGTGGGTCCTGTTGCGTATCGGTTGAGGTTACCACAAGAGTTGGAGAAGATTCATGATGTGTTTCATGTTTCTATGCTCCGGAAGTATAGATCTGATCCTTCGCATGTGATGCCTGTGGAGGAAGTGGAATTGAATCCGGATCTGACCTACGATGAGGAACCGGTGAAGGTTCTGGATGCGGATAGCAAGGTTCTTCGTGGCAAGACCATCGAGTTGGTAAAGGTGCTGTGGAAGCATCGTGGTGTTGAGGAAGCCACGTGGGAGCGGAAGGATGACATGCTGAAGCAGTTTCCTTATCTCTTTCCTTCAGGTAAATTTCGATGACGAATTTCTTAAGGGGGGGAGAGTTGTAGCGCCCCGGTTTTGGGCTTGGATGTTTGGGCGTTGACCGGTTTGGTCAAAGTGCTGTTCGAATATAAAAAGGTGAAATTAGGAAAGCCTAGTTCGGGTTGCATTAAAAATATGGAAAAATGTTCTAAAATCCTCTTTTAATATATGTAAGTGAACTATGAAATCAATTTTATAAAATGAGGTTTGGAATGGTGACATTTTGGATAGTGACCAAAATGTAATTTTTGAAAACTGCGTGACTGTTTTAGAAAGGATTGAAACTTTGAATCTTTAAGGAGCTATTTACCCAAAGGGAGTTTCTCCAGATTTTTCTAAGATATTTAATGTTTTAATTCTGATTTTTAAACAAAAGGAAAGTGGAGGGAAGTTATTTCTAACTAATTCTCCTAAAATCTCATTTTCTTTTCTCTCATTTTCTCTCAACCCAAACACCTTTTCTCCAAAGATTTTCTTCTGATTTTGTCACTTAAATCTCTCTTTTCAATTCTCTTTGGATTCCTAATCATCTCATCAACAAAACCTCACCAATTGCTAATTGGATTTTCAAGATTTTGGTTCTAAAAGAGGAGAAACTCAAGTTTGGAGGTAAGAACGTCCTTCTCCTCTAAACTATCAGTTCTTTACTGAAATTCGTAAGTTCTCAATCCTTAATTGATGTTTTATAAGTGGTTTTAGAGTTGTGTAATGGATCTTGGCTTGAAATGCAAGATTTGGTGATTTTTGATGAATTTTCGTTTAATCTGTTAAAGCAGTGATTTGAGGTGTGTTTTTGATGTTAAATGAATTTTAATTTGATAATGAATTGAGTTTTAATTAATGCAATCCCGGATAGGTTGAATTTCCTAAGTTTAGCTTGTGATTCTTTGTTGTTTTTGGAATGATCTTGTGGATCTGATGTTGCTGGAGGTATAAGGATGTTGTTAGGTCCTTTTTAGATGTTAAAGGATGTTAAAGGATGTTTAGTTTTGATGGTTTATGGCTGGGCTTTGTTGAGGAGTTGTTTGGAAGCATTTTCGGTTGTGTTTGGTGGCCGAAAATGGAGTGTGGATGAGAGCAGCGGGTTTAGGTGCTTTCATTGAAGCTATTAATGCATGATGATGCATTAATCCTCTGCTTTGATGTGTTTAAAACAGGGGAGTCATCTTTGGATCCAAGTGGTGGTGATCCGGAAGCTTGATTTGTGTTTCGGCAAGAGGCGAAACGGAACCGGTGAGTGAAATTGGGTTTTCGGCTTTGAAACCAATGTCTTGGGAGCTTAGTCTAAGTCTAAACAACTTTACTAAGCTCAATTGTAAGTTTTCGGAAAAACTCTCTAGTGGTGGCCATGGTTTGGTTGTTATGCAATGTGGTTTATTGCATGTTTTAAATTTTGTTTTGAAAGCATGATTTAGCATGGTTATTGCTGATTTTGTAAGCCATATGTTGAAAGAAGCTCAAGGTAAGAGTTCCTTGTTTTTGAACATTGTTTAAATGTGGTTTGATGCTTAAAAATGCATGATGTTTATGGCTTGGTTAAATGCTTTTAAAACAGTGGATTATTTGATGATAATGATGTATATTGGCAAGTGATGTTTTGAAAAAGGTTAAGGTCACTAAGGTGGTTAAAAGTCCTTGAGTGAGCCTTGTGGATTCTAAGAACTTCATGGTGGTTAAAAGTCCATGAGTGATTCTTGTTAAGGTCACTAAGGTGGTTAAAAGTCCTTGAGTGAGCCTTGTTACTTAAGAACATCAAGGTGGTTAAAAATCCTTGGATGGTTCCTATTAAGGACACAAAGGTGGTTAAAAGTCCTTGTGTGGTCCTTGCCATGGTGTTTAAAAGTCCATGGGCCAAGGTGTTTAAAGGTCCTTGGAGCCAAGGTGTTTAAAAGTCCTTGGGGTGAAACTTGTAAAGGACACAAAGGTGGTTAAAAGTCCTTGTGTGGTCCTTGTGAATCATAAGATCACAATGGTGTTTAAAAGTCCATGTGTGAGTCTTATGTTGATCTTGTTTTAAAAAGATGGAATTTATCACTTGTGGCCAATATGACATGTATTGATATCGAAGCATGTATTGCTTGTTTAAGAATGCTTGTAAGCATGTATAATGATGTTTTGAAGTATGATTTATAAAGTGTTTTATAATGCATTATTGAATGGTTTTAAATGAGCATTCCTCACTAAGCTTTTGCTTACGCTCTCTTTCGTTTTCGTAAATCAATAATGCAGAGCATTAAGGTGCATTGAGGGCAGCAAGGAAGGCAAGCAATCAAGTGGAAGTTAAGCTCAAGTATGGCAATGTTTTCTTAAACACTTTGGCATTTGGCATTTGGCAATGGGGGACCAATATGGATGTTTTGGGAGATGTTTGTACTCCCTAAGTTTGCTTAATGTTGTTAATAATGCTGGATTTTGTATTTGGTCATTATGTGATTTATTGAAGGTTTTATGCTTGAATGGTTTGCTTGAGTAGGAAGCATGCCATTAGAATTGGGGCTTTTCATATATGATGATATTGTGTTGATTGGTTGATGCAAATGTATCTCTTGAATGTTGTATGCACTGCTAGCAAAGTTTGGTGGCATTTGGAGCATGTTTGGTTGGTCAATTGTGTGTTTAAGCATGTAAATTTCTACATTCTGTGCAGGCCGTTTCGGAACAGTGGCTACCGTTTCGGAACAACTGCCTTGTAGTAGCCCAGGCGTCCAAAACGGGAGACACCGTTTCGAAAAGGGAAGCCCTCTGCCAGCCCTTGTTTCAGTACGCGTTGCGGAACGGCCCCGAGTTTCGAAATAGGCTCTCCCTGTTTCGGAACAACCGACCCTTGGGGGCTGACATTGGTAGTTAAATGTTTTGGAAAGTTTGCATTTTGGTCCTGAAACTTGTTTGTGCAATTGTATGAGTTTGGGATGTCCGTTTGAGCTGAAATTTGACAGAGAAGCATGAAACTTGACTAATTACAAGTTGGTAACTTTAATTTGAGTTAAGTCCCTGTAATTTACAGAATTTACAATTTGGTCCCTAAAGTTGTAAATTGTTCAATTGGGTCCCTGTTTGATCTCTGATGTTTATGATCTTTGAGCATGTTGTTTGAGTGATCATAACTAGGCTTAATGTGCATCTAGAGAGGTTTAAAAAGGAAAAAAAGGGTCGTTAATCAAGGTTGACTTTCGGGTTGACTTTGGTTTTCCCCGTGTGACTTTCTTAATTCGTGTCAACCGTCTAGGCCGGGTTAAGGGGGTTACAACAACAATGTGTAGAAGCTGGGTTGTGTTGTATCACTGATGCATGGTGATGCATATACGTGGTGGACGACCACTATTTCGGGAATGGAGGATGACGAGGTGACTTGGACATTTTTCTTGAATGCGTTCAAGGGGAAGTACCTGGGAATACCTTACCTCGATGAGAAGAAAAGAGAGTTTATGTCTCTCATGCAAGGCAACATGTCAGTAGCTGAATATGAAATTCAGTTTGTTCGCCTCAGTTAGTATACGCCTGAGCTAATCCTTAGTGAGTGGGAGAGGTGAGAACGATTCTGTTATGGGCTGGTAGCGGATGTCGAGACTTATATGCTTGCGGCTAACTATACGGATTTCGATGTCTTGGTCACTCGAGCCAAGGACATTGAATTGAATCTTGGTTTCGCTGGTCGAGTTGGAGGCTCCAGCTCATGGAAACAAACTGCGGAACGCGATTATGGTAGAGATCGCAACAAGAGGCATAAGGATAGGAAGCCTCATTATGATGCTAGGCGTGGGGGTGGTAACCCTGGTAGAGGTCAGCAAGGACCTAATGTTGTTCTGAGGACTCTTGAATGTAACCGTTGTGGAAGAAGGCATAGTGGTGAGTGTTGGGGTAACCTTGGGACATGGTAGAATTGTGGTAACCAAAGGCATTTGAAGAAAGATTGTCCTCAGCCACTGAGAGAGGGACAGGCTCCAGTTAGAGCAGCTGAGCCACAGAGAGGTCGTGGGCGCGGCCGTGGTATTTTTCAGCGTAGGGAGGATGGGGGCAGGAACGTAGCACATGCGGTGGCCATTCAACTTGAGGGTGGCGGTCAAGCTCGAGTGTATGCCCATCGTGAGGGAAGGAATAATACGGATGTGATCGCAGGTACCTTTACTTTGCAATCCTTGTCATTACTTTCTTTGATTGATTCTGGATCTACACACTCGTACATATTGCGTGAACATGCTCAAATGCTTGGTTTACATGCTGAGTCTTTGGATGTTGGTATGCATGTGACTAGTTCCTTTGGTGAGACGATTGTTACGCGGAAGTTGTATAGGAGATGTCCCTTGAAGGTGCAAAATCATGTTTTTCTTGTTGATCTCATGGAATTGCCATTCTATGGCTTTGATGTAATCATTGGCATGGATTGGCTTGTTGAACATAGAGCTGTGGTGGATTTTGAAAGCAAGTGAGTTTCGTTGAAACTTGCAGATGATTATGAAGTGGTGGTAGTGGGCGAGAATGTGAAGTTTCTTACCAATGTGGTGTCTACATTGGAAGCAAGTCGGATGTTATGGCAGGGTTGTGAGGCTTACCTAGCCTTTGTGATGAATCCTAGTTCAAAGGAGTTGCGAGTTCAGGATATAAGAACTGTATGAGAGTTCCCTAGAGTGTTTCCGGAGGAATTACCTGGATTGCCGCGTAGTCGAGAGGTGGAGTTTGGGATTGAGTTGTATGAGAACACAAATCAGGAGTTGAAGACGCAACTTCAAGAGTCACCTTGGGGTGCATCGGTCTTGTTTGTGAAGAATGATGGCATGATGAGAATGTGCATCGATTATCATCAGTTGAATAAGTTGACAATCAAAAACAGGTATCCCTTGCCGAGGATTGATGATCTTTTTGATCAGTTTCGGGGAGCAGCTGTGTTTTCGAAGATTGACTTGAGGTCAGGGTACTATCAGCTTAAGGTGAAAGATGTGGATGTGCCAAAAACATCCTTTAGAACAAGGTATGGGAATTATGAGTTCCTTGTAATGCCGTTTGGCTTGAGGAATGCTCCTGCTGCTTTCATGGACATGATGAATAGAGTGTTCCATGAATACTATGACATGTTCGTTGTGGTGTTCATCGACGATATCCTTGTGTACTCTCGAACTGAGGAGGAGCATGAAGGTCATTTGAGAGTTGTTTTGCAAGCGCTCTTGGAAAATCAGCTTTATGCTAAGCTGAGCAAGTGTGAGTTTTGGTTAAAGGAGTTTGTGTTCCTTGGTCATGTGGTTTCGGTACAAGGGATTCGAGTTGACCCTCAGAAGGTTGAGGCACTGATGAATTGGAAGCCTCCTAGGTTTGTTCATGAAGTTCGTAGTTTCCTTGGGTTGGCAGGAAATTACCGGAGGTTTGTGGATGGGTTTTCTAAGATTGTTGCTCCTTTAACGAAGTTGTTGCAAAAAGTAGTTATGAATGAGTGAACGGAAGCGAGACAACAAGATTTTGAGATGCTTAAGGCAGCTTTGACGCAAGCTCCTATCTTGGTTCAACCTGAATCAGGAAAACAGTTTGTGGTGTACTGTGACGCATCCTACGTTTGTTTTGGGTGTGTGCTAATGCAAGAGGGTAAGGTGGTGGCTTACGCATCGCGACAGTTGAAGGTGCATGAACGCAATTATCCTACGCATGATATTGAGTTAGCTGTGGTGGTTATTGCTTTGAAAATATAGAGACATTATCTTTATGGTGAGAAGTTTACCGTGTACACGAATCACATGAGTTTGAAGTATCTGATGTCTCAGAAAGAGTTGAATCTTAGGCAATGACGATGGGTGGAGTTGCTTAAGGATTACGATCGAGTATTACCCGTGAAAGGCCAATGTTGTGGCGGACGCCTTGAGCAGAAAAGTGGTGGTGGAGTTAAGGCGATGTTTACTAGCTTGAGCATATCGCGAGATGGAGGTCTTGTTGCTGAATTGCAAGTGAAACCATCTCTGGTTCAGGTGATAAAGGATAAGCAGTTGTCGGATGATTCTTTGGTGCCACATGTTCAGGATATTGCTGAGGATAGACCATCGGATTTTTGTTTTAATGATGATGGAGTTCTATGTTTCGGAACTCGGATAGTGGTGTCGAGTGATGTGGAGTTGAGGCGTACTATTCTGACCGAAGCTCATAGTAGTCCTTTTGCTATGCACTCTGGTAGTACAATGATGTATCGCGATTTGAAGGATGAGTACTATTGGGTGGGTTTGAAGAAAGATGTTGCGGAATATGTAAGCAACTGCATGGTTTGTCAGCGGGTTAAGGCTGAGCATTAGTTTCCTCCGGGGTTGTTGCAACCGTTGAGGATCCCTGAGTGGAAATGGGAGAGAATCACCATGGACTTTGTGTCTGGTTTGCCTTTGACGCCATCAAAGAAGAATTG
The DNA here is from genome assembly GCA_958450335.1 of Hibiscus tridactylites. Lineage (NCBI taxonomy): Eukaryota > Viridiplantae > Streptophyta > Magnoliopsida > Malvales > Malvaceae > Hibiscus > Hibiscus tridactylites. The sequence goes on from OY288289.1 coordinate 28,445,110, forward strand.
GGTTTGGGTGATTGTGGATCGCCTTACGAAGTGTGCGCATTTCTTACCTGTGCGTACTACGTATACCTTGGATAAGCTTGCAGAGCTGTACATTGTTGAGATTGTACGTCTGCATGGTGTACCAAAATCTATAGTATCGGATACAGATCCGAGGTTCACATCAAGGTTTTGGGAGTGTTTGCATCAAGAATTGGGTACGCGACTGAATTTCAGTACTTTTTATCATCCGCAGACGGATGGACAGTCAGAGCGTGTTCTCAAAGTGCTTGAGGATATGTTGAGGTGTTGCGTGATTGAGTTTCAAGGCTCTTGGGAGAAGCAGTTGCCTTTGTTGGAGTTTGCTTATAATAATAGCTACCATGCAAGTATTCAAAAGACAACTTATGAAGCTTTGTATGGGAGGAAGTGCAGAACTCCTCTTTGCTGGGCTGAAATTGGACAAAAGTTGGTTTAGATGTCGGCTTTGTTAAAAGGTACCACCGAGAAGGTGAAGCTCATTTGTGAGCGGTTGAAAGCAGCCTTTGATCGGTAGAAGTCTTACGTGGATTTGAAGCGTAAGGAGATTGAGTTCGCGGTGGGTGATCGTGTGTTCTTAAAGGTTTCACCTTGGAAGAAGGTGATGAGATTTGGCCGAAAGGGTAAGTTGAGCCCTAGGTATATTGGACCATACGAGGTGATAGAACGTGTGGGTCATGTTGCTTATAAGCTGAGGCTACCACAAGAGTTAGATAAGATACATAATGTGTTTCATGTATCCATGCTTCGGAGGTATAGATTGGATCCTTCGCATGTTATGCACGTGGAGGAAGTTGAGTTGAATCCAGATTTGACCTATGATGAGGAGCCGGTTGAGATTTTGGATTCAGACAATAAGGTTCTCTGAGGTAAGATCATTGAGTTGTTTAAGGTGTTGTGGAGACATCGTGGTGTTGAGGAAGCCACGTGGGAAAGAAAAGATGATATGAAGAAGCAGTTTCCTTACCTTTTTCCTCTAGGTAAATTTCGAGGACGAAATTTCTTAAGAGGGGGAGAGTTGTAACACCCCAAAATTGGGCCTAGATGTTTAGAGTCTGAACCAAATCGATCTAGAAAACGGTTCGAATCTAAAAAGGGGTTTTAGGGAACACCTAGTTTGAGACGCTTTAAAAATATAGAAAAATATCTAAAAATCCACATTTAATATATAAAAGAGAATGGTGAAATCAATTTTACAAAATAAAGTTTGGAAATACTACATTTAGGTCTAGTGACCAAATCACAGTTTTTGCAAAGTTAAGTGGTGACTGTTTTGTAAAGGATTGAAACTTTTCATAACTACTTTTGACAAATTTTCCCTCATTTGATTCTCTCTCAAATTCATTTCAAGCAAACACATTTTCTCCAGCAAATACACTTTGATTTCTACTTCATTTGATGAGATTTAATTCACTCTTTGATTCCTAATCAATTCCTTATCAAATCCACTTGATTTCTACATTGAATTTTCAAGAAAACTTGCCCAAATCAAGGAGAAATCATCCATTAGAGGTACGATTAGTCCTTCTCCTCTAATGATCAGTTCTTTACTGAAATTCCCAAGTTATCAATCCTATATTAATGATTTTAAGAGGTTTTAATGTTAAAAACAAGAAATTGGCTTAAAACTCAAGATTTTGGAAGAGATCTTGAAGATTTTGATGGTGATTGATTGGGCTCTGTTTTGAGATGGTTTTATAATGTATTTTGGATCTTAATTGACGTTAAAAATGGGGTTTTATCAATCCAATCCCGAATAGGTTTGTTTTTCCAAAGTTTTGCTTGTTAGAATGATGGTGTTTGGGGTGATTTTGGTGTTCTGCTATAGCTGGAGGTATAAGCACGTGGTTATGTTAGTTTTTGATGTTAATTGATGTTTACAATTTATTAGAAGTGATAGGTCTTGGCTGGGTTTGGTTTTGGAAGAGTTTGGAGGTGATTTCGGTAGTGTTTGGTAGCCAAAATGTGGTTTTTGAGTGGAGCAGCGAGTTTAGGTGTGTGGCTGATGATTTCAATGCATGATGATGCATTAATCCTCTGCTCTTATGTGTTTAAAACATGGGAGACATCTTTGGACACCTTTGGAGTTGATTCGAAAGCTTAGATAGCGTTTCGGCGAGCAAGCAAAACGTAATCGGTGAATGCGTATGGTTTTAGAAGTCCTTGAGGGACAAAGAAACAAGGTTTGGGGATTTAGAAAAGGTTTGAAACACCTTCCTAAGTCCGGAAGTAAGTATTGACTAGATTGCTCTCTTGAATATGGTGATTGCCCTTAAAAATGCTTTTATATGCTCATGGTTTTAGATTGATAAACTCCTACTGTTTTTTATGCATGAATTATAGCATGAGATGATGCTTGAATTGATTTCATAAAGTAACATATTGCATAGTTGAGATTTGAGCTTTTATGTTAAAGAATAGCAAATGTTATGATTTTGAAATGATATGAGAATGTTTGAGTTTTAATGCATGAAAAATAGTAGGTGAGATGTTGATTTGACATAATATATTGGCATAGATATTGAGATACTTACCAGACATAATTGATCGATCAATAGGATGAGAGTGCACTATAAACTAAAAATTCGTACATGCTCTTTAGTTAAGACAAAGGGAGAGAACCGATGATGGGCATTCCATCGGGTAGGATTTGGTGAAATACCCAAGCTTTGTGGCGATGAGAGTTTCTGCCATGTGAGTATGGTGATGTGAGATTCCACCGGAAACTATATTGCTAGACGAGTGAGTACGCTGATGAGAGATTCCACCGGAAGTGTCTAGTGAGATGCCCGCATATCCGAGTAATAAAGAGATGTGAAATGCCAATATAAAATATGTAATGGTTTTTTATTCACATGTACCTTTGATGAAATGGTTTATGCTATGAGAAATGCATATGTGTTTTGTTATTGAAATGCTTTAGAGAACGAGCATGAGTGTGGCTTTGCCATGAGTTTTGCATTGGTTTAAATGCATGAGATAGAATGAAGGTACATGTGTTTTCAATGAGAAGTTGCTTTGAATGGGTTTTTCAAGCATGAGATAGAATGAGCATGTTGTTCAAAAGCTTTTGAGAAAATTTTTTCAAGATGTGCATTATTGTGTTGGTTTTCTTAGAGCATGCCTCACTAAGCATTTGTGCTTACGCTCTCTCTATTACCAATAATACAGATAATTGAGGTGTTTTCGGGCATCAAGGAAGTTAGGTTCATCCAAGGAAGTCCAAGCTCATGTATGGTGAAATTTTCACACACTTTAGTTTTGATATAATGGCAATGGGAAACTAAGAATTGTATTTGGGAGATATGTTCAACTCCCTAAGGTTGTGGAATGTTTGTGTTAGCTTGCTTGAGTTGTAAATGGCCTTAATTGATTGATTTGAGGTTGGATTGCTTATTTTGGTTTGTGACTAGGAAGCATGCCCTAGACTAATGATATTTTGTGTTTGAATCTATGTTTGTGCTAGGATGTCCTAAATGTGTCCCTTAAATGTATGAGGAGTTACTAGTATGATTTGGGAGTTTTTGAGGCATGTTTGAGTTTGTCGTTGACTGAAAAACCAGCATTTGCTGCTGTTTCTTGGCAGGGTGTATAGAAACACCCTATGGTGTTTCGGAACGGGGGCCTGAAATTGCCTTGGCGTTTCGAAACGTAAGGGGATGTTTCGATACATCTTTGGCTACTGGAAAGACATGTTTCGAAACTAGTCTCGGAACATACCCGTGTACCAAAATGGTCAACACCGTTTCAATACAGCGTTTCGGTACGGTAGGTACGTGTTCCGATATGGGTGACCATTGGAAACAGATTTGAATTGTCTTGATGTTTGCATGCTTTAAATTTTAGTCCTAAATATTGTGATTGCAATTGCTTGAGTTTGGGATGTCTTTTTAAAGTGAATTTTGGCAGGGGAGCATGTAACATGATTAATATCATAATGGTAATCCTAAAATCAAAGAAGTCCCTCTAATTTACAAAATTACATTTTGGTCCCTAATCGTGTGTTAAGTGCATTTGAGTCCCTAAATGTTTTCATATGTTCAAGCGCGTCATCAGTAGCAGAACCACCAAATTGACCAACGGAATTTATCATGCTAAACATTACATGCTTCAGTTCGAAGTGTTCATCTTCCACATCTTGTAGTGTAGTTTCCAGTTCAACATGGTCATGCTGAGCATTACTTGTTATGCTGCTGGGGCAGCAGGTGGCGGCAAATCGTTCTAGGCATCATTAGGAGGATCAACATTACCCCTAGGGTTGTTGTTGTTATCTTCCCCTGTAACGCCCCGGTTTTGGGCTTAGAAGTTTTAGGCTTGGACCGGTTCGGTCAAAGTACTGTTCGAATATAAAAAGGTGAAATTAGGAAAGCCTAGTTCGGGTTGCATTAAAAATATGGAAAAATGTTCTAAAATCCTCTTTTAATATATATAAGTGAACTGTGAAATCAATTTTACAAAATGAGGTTTGGAAGGGTGACATTTTGGCTAGTGACCAAAATGTAATTTTTGAAAACTGCGTGACTGTTTTAGAAAGGATTGAAACTTTGAATCTTTAAGGAACTATTTACCCAAAGGGAGTTTCTCCAGATTTTTCTAAGATATTTAATTGTTTAATTCTGATTTTTAAACAAAAGAAAAGTGGAGGGAAGTTATTTTGCAACTAACTTTCCATATTTTCCAATTTTCCTTTCTCTCATTTTCTCTCAACCCAAACACCTTTTCTCCAGAGTTTTTCTTCTGATTTTGTCACTTAAATCTCTCTTTTCAATCCTCTTTTGATTGCTAATCATCTCATCAACAAAACCTCACCATTTGCTACTTGATTCTTCAAGCTTTTTGGTTCTAAAAGAGGAGAAACTCAAGTTTGGAGGTAAGAACGTCCTTCTCCTCTAAACTCTCAGTTCTTTACTGAAATTCCTAAGTTCTCAATCCTTAATTGATGATTTATAAATGGTTTTAAAGTTGTGTAATGGATCTTGGCTTTAAATGCAAGATTTGGTGATTTTTGATGAATTTTTGTTTGATCTGTTAAAGCAGTGATTTGAGGTGTGTTTTTGATGTTAAATGAATGTTGTTTTGATAAGGAATTGTGGTTTAATTAATGGAATCCCGGATAGGTTGAATTTCCTAGGTTTAGCTTGTGATTCTTGGTTGTTTTGGTGTGATCTTGTGGATCTGTTGTTGCTGGAGGTATAAGGATGTTATTAGGTCCTTTTTAGATGTTAAATGATGTTAAAGAATGTTTAGTTTTGATGGTTCTTGGCTGGGCTTTGTTGAGGAGTTGTTTGGATGCATTTTCGGTTGTGTTTGGTAGCCGAAAATGGAGTGTGGATGAGAGCAGCGAGTTTAGGTGCTTTCATTGAAGCTATTAATGCATGATGATGTATTAATCCTCTGCTTTAATGTGTTTAAAACAGGGGAGTCATCTTTGGATCCAAGTGGTGGTGATCCAGAAGCTTGATTTGTGTTTCGACAAGAGGCGAAACGGAATCGGTGAGTGGAATTTGGTTTTCGGCTTTGAAACCAGTGTTTTGGAGGTTTGGGAGTTTAGTTTAAGTCTGAGCAACTTAACTAAACTCAAGAGTAAGTTTTCGGAAAAAAACTCTCTTGGTGATGGCCATGGTTTTTGGTTGTATGCAATGTGTTGTTTGCATGATTTTAAATCTGTTTTGAAAGCATATCTAGCATGTTTATTTGCTGAGATTTTAAGCCATGTGTTGAAGGAAGCTCAAGGTAAGAGTTCCTTGTTTTCGAACATTGTTAAAATGTGGTTTAATGCTTAAAGATGCATGATGCTTATGGCTTGGTTTAATGCTTTAAAACAGTGGTTTAATGTTGATTAATGATGCATATTGGCAAGTGATGTTAAGGTCACAAAGGTGGTTAAAAGTCCTTGTGTGAGCCTTGTTAATTTAAGAGCATCAAGGTGGTTAAAAGTCCTTGGATGGTTCTTGGTTAAGATCACAAAGGTGGTTAAAAGTCCTTGTGTGGATCTTGGAAAGTTTAAGAACAACATGGTGTTTAAAAGTCCATGGTTGGTTCTTGGTTAAGGCTCAAGGTGGTTAAGAGTCCTTGTATAAGCCTTGGTTACTTAAGAACTCCAAGGTGTTTAAAAGTCCTTGGGAGATTCTTGTTAAGGACACAAAGGTGGTTAAAAGTCCTTGTGTGGTCCTTGCCATGGTGTTTAAAAGTCCATGGGTCCATGGTGTTTAAAAGTCCATGGGGATAAGATCACAATGGTGTTTAAAAGTCCATGTGTGAATCTTATGTGAAATGTATCACTTGTTGCCAATATGACTTGTTATGAACTTGAAGCATGAGATGCTTGTTGAAATGTTTATGAGCATGTTTAATGATACTTGAAGCATGAGATGCTTGTTTTAAATGTTTAAGAACATGTCTAATGTTTCTTGAAACATGGTTTATCAATGAGTTTTATAAATGCATTATTGTATGGTTTTAATGAGCATTCCTCACTAAGCTTTTGCTTACGCTCTGTCTCTTTTTCTTAAACAATAATGCAGAGCATTAGGGTGCATTGAGGTCAGCAAGGAAGGCAAGCAATCAAGTGGAAACTAAGCTCAAGTATGGAAAGGTTTCTTAACACTTTTAGCTTTTGGCATTTGGCAATGGGGGACCTATGTGGATGTTTTGGGAGATGTTATGAACTCCCTAAGTTTGTTTAGTGTTGTTAATAATACTGGAATTTTTATTTGGCCATTATGTATTTGGTTTGGAGGTTTTAGTGCATGAATGGTTGCTTAGTAGGAGGCATGCCTTTAGATTTGGGGCTTTTCTTGTTTGATGCTTAAATGATGATTGGTTGATGCATTTATGTTCCCTACATGTTGAATATCTTGCTGGTAAAGTTTGGTAGCATTTGGAGCATGATTGGTTGGTCAATCGCGTGTTTAAGCAAGCATTTTTCTGCATTCTGTGCAGGCCGTATCGGAACAGTAGCTACCGTTTCGGAACGGGTGCCCTGTAGTAGCCCAGGCGTCCGAAACGGAAGACACCGTTCCGAAACGGAAATCCCTCTGCCAGCCCTCGTTTCGGAACCCGTTGCGGAACGGCCCCGCGTTTCGAAACAGGTTCTCCCTGTTTCGGAACACCTGACCGTTGGGGGCTGACATTGGCGGTTATATGTTTTGAAATGTTTGCATTTTGGTCCTGAAACTTGTTTGTGCAATTGTATGAGTTTGAGAAGTCCGTTTGTGCTGAAAATTTACCGGGAAGCATGAAACCTGACTAATTACAAGTTGGTAACATTAATTTGGGTTAAGACCCCATAATTTACAGAATTTACAATTTGGTCCCTAAAGTTGTAAATTATTCAATTGGGTCCCTGTTTGATCTCTGATGTTTATGATCTTTGAGCATGTTGTTGAGTGATCATAACTAGGGTTAATGTGCATCTAGAAAAGTTTAAAAAGAAAAAAAAGGGTCGTTAATCAAGGTTGACTTTCGGGTTAACTTTGGTTTTCCCCGTGTGACTTTCTTAATTCGGGTCAACCGTCTAGGCCGGGTTAAGGGGGTTACATTTGGTGGTATCAGAGCTGAGTTCTCGAGTAAATGGGAATGATGGTGTGCATGATTGAAGTATGTATGCTATGTATGCTTGATGAATGAAAGCATGATGAGTGGTTTGTGAATTTGATGGAATTGAGTTGTATGCTGTGAAGAAGTATGTTGTGGGTACCCATTGCCAAATCAAAGCTAATGAAATGATGTTGATTTTAAGTGAAAATGAGCTTGAGTACTTGCATTGCTTACCTTGCTGGACCTGACTATGTTTATTGCATTGTAATTGCATGGTTAGAGTATGGCCCCTCGTAGAGAGTTGAGGAGTAATGTTCGAGCTACGGCTCCGAATGAGAATGAGGAGAATGCGGGAAGTGCGGTGTTACCTCCTCCTCCACCTGGTGGTGGTGGTGCTGAGGGTGAAAGAGCTGAAGCTGCAGCTGGTGCTGGGGTCGCTGGACCTGAGGTTGGTCAGGGGCAAGCAATGCCTGACATGACGATGTTGGTGCAAGCTATTGCTGGTGCTTTTCGAGCGGCAATAGCTGGAGCTCAAGGAGCTGGGCATCAGGGAGATGCTGGAGTTAGACTACCCTTGGAGCGCTTACGCAGTCTGGGAGGGACTGAGTTTAGGGGTTTGTCTGCGGAAGGTTCTGAATCCTGGATGGAGAGTACCAAGAGGATCTTGGGTTAGATGGGTTGCACTGATGTGCAAAAGCTGGGTTGTGTAGTATCTTTACTACAAGATGATGCTTATACGTGGTGGACAACCACTATTGCTGGGATGGCTGATGCTGATGTAACTTGGACATTCTTTCAGAATGTGTTCAAGAGGAGGTATCTTGGTGTGAGGTATCTTGACGAAAAGAAGCGATAGTTCATGTCTCTTACCTAGGGGAGCATGACTGTGGCTGAGTATGAAGTGCAGTTTGTTCGACTCAGTCAATATGCACCTGAGCTGGTACCTGATGAGTGGGCGAGGTGCGAAAGATTCCGTTATGGTTTAGTGACGGATGTGAAGATGTATGTGCTGGCTACCGAGTATGATGATTTTGATGTGTTGGTGGGCCGAGCCAAGGATATTGAGATGAACTTGGGTTTATCTGCTAGAGGTGCTGGAGCAAGTGCTGGCAAGCGAGCAGCTGAATATAGTTCCGGTGGTGGACGGAACAAGAGGGGACGTGATCAGAAGTATTTGTCCTCAGCCAAGAGAGGTGGTGGTGTACCTGCTCGGGGAGGCAATGCTAGAGCTGATCCGAGTACTTGTTGGATTTGTGGATCACGTGGTCACATGAAGCGTGATTGCCCTCGTGCTGTGAGAGAGGTGCAAGCTCCTGTTGCGGCAGCTGGTAACGGGTGCTGGAATTGTGGATCTGCGGATCACTTGAGGCGAGAGTGTCCTATGTTGGCTGGTGGCCAAGTGCGTGCTCCTGTTGTTGCTGCACCGCAGAGAGGTCGTGGGCGCGGCCGTGGTAACTTTCAGCGAAGAGAGGAAGGTGGTCGAGGAGTGGCCCATGTTGTGGCTATTTAGCCTGAAGGTGGAGGTCAAGCTAGGGTGTATGCTCAGCGGGAGGGGAGGAATGACGCGGATGTGATTGCAGGTACCTTTACTTTGCAATCCTTGTCATTACTTTCCTTGATAGATTCTGGATCTACGCATTCATACATTTTGCGTGAGCATGCTGAATTGCTTGGTTTGCCTGTTGAGTTTTTGGATGTTGGTGTTCGTGTCACTAGTTCTTTTGGGGAGACTGTTGTGACTCGAAAGCTGTATAGAAGGTGTCCTTTGGTTGTTCAAGAACACGTTTTTCATGTTGACCTCATGGAGTTGCCTTTCTATGGTTTTGATGTAATCCTTGGTATGGATTGGCTTGCTGAGCATCGTGTTGTTGTGGATTGTGAAAATAAGCAAGTTTCGCTGAAGCTTGCGGATGATTATGAAGTGGTTGTTGTTGGTGAGAATGTGAAGTTTCTTGCTAATGTGGTGTCTACCTTGGAGGCGAGCAGGATGTTGAGGCAAGGTTGTGAAGCTTACCTAGCTTTTGTGATGAATCCTAGCTCTAAGGAGTTGCGTGTTCAAGATATCAGAGTTGTGAAGGAGTTTCCTGGTGTGTTTCCTGAGGAGTTGCCTGGGTTACCTCCTAATCGCGAGGTGGAATTTGGAATTGAGCTGTATGAGAATACAACTCATGTGTCCATTACCCCTTATAGAATGGCACCTAAGGAGCTGAAGGAGCTGAAGACACAGTTGCAAGAATTGCTTGATCGTGGTTTCATTCGGCCGAGTGTGTCACCTTGGGGTGCACCTGTCTTGTTTGTGAAGAAGAAGGATGGCACTATGAGAATGTACATTGATTATCGTAAGCTGAACAAGTTGACTATCAAGAATCGGTATCCCTTGCCGAGAATTGATGATCTCTTTGATCAATTTCAGGGAGCAGCCGTGTTCTCTAAGATTGACTTGAGGTCAGGGTATTACCAGTTGAAGGTGAAGGATGTGGATGTGCCTAAGACAGCTTTCAGGACAAGGTATGGGCATTATGAGTTTCTTGTGATGCCGTTTGGTTTGACAAATGCTCCTGCTGCTTTCATGGACATGATGAATCGTGTGTTTCATGAATACCTGGACAAGTTCGTTGTGGTGTTCATTGATGAGATCCTCGTGTACTCGCGTACTGAGGAGGAGCATGAAGAGCATTTGAGGATTGTGCTGCAAGCTTTGTTGGAGAATCAGCTTTATGCCAAGTTGAGCAAGTGCGAGTTCTGGTTGAGTGAGGTGGTGTTTCTTGGGCATGTAGTTTCTGCTGAGGGGATTCGTGTTGATCCTCAGAAGATTGAGGCGGTGATGAGCTGGAAGGTTCCTAAGTCTGTTCATGAGGTTCGTAGTTTCCTTGGTTTGGCAGGATACTACCGTAGGTTTGTGGATGGGTTTTCTAAGATTGCTGCACCTTTGACGAAGTTGTTACAAAAGGATGTTAAGTATGAATGGACAGAAGCGAGACAGCAGGCTTTTGAGAAGCTTAAGGCGGCTTTGACGCAAGCTCCTATCTTGGTTCAACCTGAATCAGAGAAAGAGTTTGTGGTCTATAGTGATGCGTCCTATGTTGGTTTGGGATGTGTGTTGATGCAAGAGGGTAAGGTGGTGGCTTATGCATCGCGGCAGTTGAAAGTGCATGAGCGAAATTATCCTACGCATGACATTGAGTTGGCTGCAGTGGTTTTTGCTCTGAAGATCTGGAGACATTATCTGTATGGTGAGAAGTGTACTGTGTACACGGATCACAAGAGTTTGAGGTATTTGATGTCTTAGAAGGAGTTGAATCTTAGGCAGCGGCGTTGGTTGGAGTTGCTCAAGGATTATGATCTGACGATTGAGTACCACCCTGGAAAAGCTAATGTTGTTGCGGATGCCTTGAGTAGGAAGGTAGCTGTTGAGCTGAGGGCTATGTTTGCCAGTTTGAGTATTTCGCGAGATGGTGGTCTTGTGGCTGAGTTGCAAGTGAAACCATCTTTGGTTCAGCTGATCAAGGAAAAGCAGTTGCTGGATGATTCCTTGGTACCGCATGTTCAGGATATCGCGGAGGGTAGACCTTCGGATTTCTGTTTTAATGATGATGGTGTGTTGTGTTTTGGGAGTCGGATAGTAGTGCCTAGTGATGCTGAGTTAAGGCGTGCTATTCTGACTGAAGGTCATAGTAGTCCTTTTGCTATGCACCCTGGCAGTACTAAGATGTATCGTGATCTTCGTGATGAGTACTATTGGGTGGGTTTGAAGAAGGATGTTGCAGAGTTTGTGAGAAAGTGTTTGGTGTGTCAGCGAGTTAAGGCTGAGCATCAGGTTCCTTCAGGTTTGTTGCAACCGTTGAGAATCCCTGAATGGAAGTGGGAAAGGGTTACCATGGATTTTGTATCTGGTTTACCTTTGTCACCATCGAAGAAGAATTCGGTTTGGGTGATTGTAGATCGCCTGACGAAGTGTGCGCATTTCTTGCCTGTGCATACTACGTTTTCTTTGGATAAGCTTGCAGAGCTGTACATTGCTGAGATTGTGCGGCTGCAAGGTGTGCCTAAGTCGATAGTGTCGGATAGGGATCTGAGGTTCACATCGCGTTTCTGGCAGTGTTTGCATCAAGCTTTGGGTACAAGGTTGAATTTCAGTACATCCTATCATCCTCAGTCAGATGGTCAGTCAGAGCGTGTTATCTAGATTTTGGAGGATATGTTGAGGTGCTGCGTGATTGAGTTTCAGGGCTCTTGGGAGAAGCATTTGCCTTTGGTGGAGTTTGCTTATAACAATAGTTATCAAGCAAGTATACAAATGGCACCTTATGAGGCTTTGTACGGGAGGAAGTGTAGAACTCCTCTTTGTTGGGCTGAAATGGGTCAAAAGTTGGTTTCGATGCCAGCTTTGTTGAAAGGAACCACCGAGAAGGTGAAGCTCATTTGTGAGCGTTTGAAGGCAGGTTCTGATCGGCAAAAGTCTTACGCGGATTTGAAGCGTAAGGAGATTTAGTATGTGGTGGGTGACCGTGTGTTTTTGAAGGTTTCGCCTTGGAAGAAGGTGATGAGGTTTGGCCGGAAGGGTAAGTTGAGCCCTAGGTACATTGGACCATACCAGGTGATTGAGCGTGTGGGTCCTGTTGCGTACAAGTTGAGGCTACCTCAAGAGTTGGAGAAGATTCATGATGTGTTTCATGTTTCTATGCTCCGGAAGTATAGATCTGATCCTTCGCATGTGATGCCTGTGGAGGAAGTGGAATTGAATCCAGATTTGACCTATGATGAGGAACCGGTGAAGGTTCTGGATGCGGATAGCAAGGTTCTTCGTGGCAAGACCATTGAGTTGGTATAGGTGTTGTGGAAGCACCGTGGTGTTGAGGAAGCCACGTGGGAGCGGAAGGATGACATGCTGAAGCAGTTTCCTTCTCTCTTTCCTTCATGTAAATTTCGAGGACGAAATTTCTTAAGGGGGGGAGAGTTGTAACGCCCCGGTTTGGGCTTAGAAGTTTTAGGTTTGGACCGGTTCGGTCAAAGTACTATTCGAATATAAAAAGGTGAAATTAGGAAAGCCTAGTTCGGGTTGCATTAAAAATATGGAAAATGTTCTAAAATTCTCTTTTAATATATATAAGTGAACTGTGAAATCAATTTTACAAAATGAGGTTTGGAAGGGTGACATTTTTTCTAGTGACCAAAATGTAATTTTTGAAAACTGCGTGACTGTTTTAGAAAGGATTGAAACTTTGAATCTTTAAGGAGCTATTTACCTAAAGGGAGTTTCTCCAGATTTTTCTAAGATATTTAATGGTTTAATTCTGATTTTTAAACAAAAGAAAAGTGGAGGGAAGTTATTTTGCAACTAACTTTCCATATTTTCCAATTTTCCTTTCTCTCATTTTCTCTCAACCCAATCACCTTTTCTCCAGAGTTTTTCTTCTGATTTTGTCACTTAAATCTCTCTTTTCAATCCTCTTTTTATTGCTAATCATCTCATCAACAAAACCTCACCATTTGCTACTTGATTCTTCAAGCTTTTTGGTTCTAAAAGAGGAGAAACTCAAGTTTGGAGGTAAGAACGTCCTTCTCCTCTAAACTCTCAGTTCTTTACTGAAATTCCTATGTTCTCAATCCTTAATTGATGATTTATAAATGGTTTTAAAGTTGTGTAATGGATCTTGGCTTTAAATGCAAGATTTGGTGATTTTTGATGAATTTTTGTTTGATCTGTTAAAGCAGTGATTTGAGGTGTGTTTTTGATGTTAAATGAATGTTGTTTTGATAAGGAATTGAGGTTTAATTAATGCAATCCTGGATAGGTTGAATTTCCTAGGTTTAGCTTGTGATTCTTGACTGTTTTGGTGTGATCTTGTGGATCTGTTGTTGCGGGAGGTATAAGGATGTTATTAGGTCCTTTTTAGATGTTAAATGATGTTAAAGAATGTTTAGTTTTGATGGTTCTTGGCTGGGCTTTGTTGAGGAGTTGTTTGGATGCATTTTCGGTTGTGTTTGGTAGCCGAAAATGGAGTGTGGATGAGAGAAGCGAGTTTAGGTGCTTTCATTGAAGCTATTAATGCATGATGATGCATTAATCCTCTGCTTTGATGTGTTTAAAATAGGGGAGTCATCTTTGGATCTAAGTGGTGGTGATTCGGAAGCTTGATTTGTGTTTCGGCAAGAGGCGAAACGGAATCGGTGTGTGGAATTTGGTTTTCGGCTTTGAAACTAGTGTTTTGGAGGTTTGGGAGTTTAGTTTAAGTCTGAGCAACTTAACTAAACTCAAGAGTAAGTTTTCGGAAAAAAAACTCTCTTGGTGATGGCCATGGTTTTTGGTTGTATGCAATGTGTTGTTTGCATGATTTTAAATCTGTTTTGAAAGCATATCTAGCATGTTTATTTGCTGATATTTTAAGCCATGTGTTGAAGGAAGATCAAGGTAAGAGTTCCTTGTTTTCGAACATTGTTAAAATGCGGTTTAATGCTTAAAGATGCATGATGCTTATGGCTTGGTTTAATGCTTTAAAAGAGTGGTTTAATGTTGATTAATGATGCATATTGGAGAGTGATGTTAAGGTCACAAAGGTGGTTAAAAGTCCTTGTGTGAGCCTTGTTAATTTAAGAACATCAAGGTGGTTAAAAGTCCTTGGATGGTTCTTGGTTAAGATCACAAAGGTGGTTAAAAGTCCTTGTGTGGATCTTGGAAAGTTTAAGAACAACATGGTGTTTAAAAGTCCATGGTTGGTTCTTGGTTAAGGCTCAAGGTGGTTAAAAGTCCTTGTATAAGCCTTGGTTACTTAAGAACTCCAAGGTGTTTAAAAGTCCTTGGGAGATTCTTGTTAAGGACACAAAGGTGGTTAAAAGTCCTTGTGTGGTCCTTGCCATGGTGTTTAAAAGTCCATGGGTCCATGGTGTTTAAAAGTCCATGGGGATAAGATCACAATGGTGTTTAAAAGTCCATGTGTGAATCTTATGTGAAATGTATCACTTGTTGCCAATATGACTTGTTATGAACTTGAAGCATGAGATGCTTGTTGAAATGTTTATGAGCATGTTTAATGATACTTGAAGCATGAGATGCTTGTTTTAAATGTTTAAGAACATGTCTAATGTTGCTTGAAACATGGTTTATCAATGAGTTTTATAAATGCATTATTGTATGGTTTTAATGAGCATTCCTCACTAAGCTTTTGCTTACGCTCTCTCTCTTTTTCTTAAACAATAATGCAGAGCATTAGGGTGCATTGAGGTCAGCAAGGAAGGCAAGCAATCAAGTGGAAACTAAGCTCAAGTATGGAAAGGTTTCTTAACACTTTTAGCTTTTGGCATTTGGCAATGGGGGACCTATGTTGATGTTTTGGGAGATGTTATGAACTCCCTAAGTTTGTTTAGTGTTGTTAATAATACTGGATTTTTTATTTGGCTATTATGTATTTGGTTTGGAGGTTTTAGTGCATGAATGGTTGCTTAGTAGGAGGCATGCCTTTAGATTTGGGGCTTTTCTTGTTTGAATCTTAAATGATGATTGGTTGATGCATTTATGTTCCTTACATGTTGAATATCTTGCTGGTAAAGTTTGGTAGCATTTGGAGCATGATTGGTTGGTCAATTGCGTGTTTAAGCAAGCATTTTTCTGCATTCTGTGCAGGCCGTATCGGAATAGTAGCTACTGTTTCGGAATGGGTGCCCTGTAGTAGCCCAAGCGTCCGAAACGGAAGACACCGTTCCGAAACGGAAAGCCCTCTGCAAGCCCTCGTTTCGGAACCCGTTGCGGAACGGCCCCGCATTTCGAAACAGGTTCTCCCTGTTTCGGAACACCTGACCGTTGGGGGCTGACATTGGCAGTTATATGTTTTGAAATGTTTGCATTTTGGTCCTGAAACTTTTTTGTGCAATTGTATGAGTTTGAGAAGTCCGTTTGTGCTGAAAATTTGCCGGGAAGCATGAAACTTGACTAATTACAAGTTGGTCCCTAAAGTTGTAAATTGTTCAATTGGGTCCCTGTTTGATCTCTGATGTTTATGATCTTTGAGCATGTTGTTGAGTGATCATAACTAGGGTTAATGTGCATCTAGACAAGTTTAAAAAGAAAAAAAAAGGGTCGTTAATCAAGGTTGACTTTCGGGTTGACTTTGGTTTTCCCCGTGTGACTTTCTTAATTCGGGTCAACCGTCTAGGCCGGGTTAAGGGGGTTACATCCCCATTGCGTTGTCTTTTGTTCACCATTTCTTACAGTCTTTCCTCAAGAGAGTTGTTTCTTTCTATCAAAAGCCGGGCTTGGTTCATGATTTGATATGTACGTTCAATTTCTGGATCTAATTCGTACTCAGGTTCTTTACCACGTCTCGATCAGCGCATAAGAAACAGAGAAACCTCGTGAAAAGCATAGGGGAAATAAAACAACTAAAAACAAAAGAAATAAAAACAAAAACAAAAAGATGCAGTAATAAAAGGTAAAGGTATGTTGCCAGTCCCCGGCAACGGCGCCAAAATCTTGTTGTGGGTAAAAGTGTCCATCGCAATGTAGTGCAAGTGTACACATCACAAGTAATAAAGTGATACGAAGTATCATATATCGTCTCCACAGAGTATGGAAATATCTCTACCTTAGATTGCTGCACATGAAAGAAAATAAGTTTAATAGAAGGCTTTCTGTTCCATGTCTCATCGTGTTTGTCGCGGCAGCACTTATCGCGATAGTGGTCTGTTGATGTCGCGGCAACGATCAACAACTCCGTATTTCAAGTTTGGCAAGAATCCCTATTGTGACTTGTCTTATTCCTAGGCACAAGTTTTGTTGATGAACACGTCTTGGATGATACCTCTCGGCGCGAATCAAAGAATGAACACCAATGTTTGTGAATTCTTTCTTAGCCACTTAACTTTATACTTATCCTTAAGCCAAGATGGTTTAACCATAAACAAGAAAACACGTATTTACTCCTTTCGAATGCTTAACTCTACCGATATTAAGCAAATGTATAACCTCACAATTCTCTCGCGAAACTCTTATGAGATGTTGAAACTAGAGTAAATAAACTTGAAGCTTATATGAATTGAACATAAAAACCTAAGAACAATACAATCCTTACAACTAGTTTACAAGATCAACCCTTAGCCCTAGGGGAAGTTTAGAACATGATAGAGAGAGAGAAACGACAAGGATTTTGGGGGAAGACGGCTAGGAGCTATATGTCCCTTGCCTAATCGAATTAGAAGCATATATATAGGCATTGGGTCCAAGTTTTCTAATATGGCAGGAATACAAGCTTAAATTAAAGTACAACTCCATTAAAGACTAAATCTTCTGAGTAGATGACTTTAATTCGTCCTCTTTTCTTGCTTTGACTTTCTCCCTTGATCTTTGGGCCCGACCTTTCTTATGCTTCAGGGCTCAAAAAAATATGGGAGTGATCCACGACAGACCGGCATAAAATTCTCTATCTATCAAGCTCCACTTTGCTTTTCCACCTCAGTGTCCCACTGTCGTCATCGCTGCCATGGCAGATGTCATGACATGCGGTGTTCTACATCCTTCTGCTCCAGCTCCACAACTCGTCTCTGCTCCTTTACTGCCTGAGTGCTGCCGTAGCAGGTACCTGCAAAAAGTAACCGAAATCAGCAACATATGTGCAGTTTTATCTAATTGTGATGTGTATGCAGAAATCTATCCTAAAATGAGATTAAACATGCTTGAGTGCAGCAAAATTGTGAATGTGTAAGGCTTAAAATATAGAACTTTTATGCACTCAACACATGCATACCTCACTATATTTCTAAAGCATTCATGATAAGCCACAATTCAAGCATTAAACCATGCTTCAAAACTCATGCATCAACACAAGAAAAGAAGGATCACTTACCTAGTGCATCCTTAAACCTCATGGAATCATTTACCACATTTCATATACTCAAAACATGCTTTAAAACTGTAGGTTAACAAAATTAAAACAAGTGCATTAAAAAATCTCACAATAGCACAATCCAAGAGCAAAATTCACTTTACTTACTTCAGAACTTAGTAAAACATTTCAATCTCTTACTAAGTTCCCAAAGCCTCTTTTATGAAGTTTCAAAGCATGAAATCTCATTTCCACTAACCGATTTGCAAAACCACACTCGCCGACGCAATAATCAACTTTCTAAAGCCCCCAAAACCACTTCGTTCTATTCCAAAACAATATCCCCTATTTTCAACACATTAAAATAGAGGTTCAATGCATAATAATGCATCTAAAACACCAGCACTCAAAACGAAACCTGCATCCCTACTCTAAAGCATCATATTATCCATCCGAAACAACCGAAAACTCAATCGATTGACATCCAACCTCAGCCCAGCCATCAACCAACATATCCAACACATTTCAAGCATCAATCAACGTCCAAAAGTAACCTAAAACCATCCTTATACCTCCAGCAACTCGGATTCCACATTAGACCCCAAAAACCCAACTATAAACACCTTAAAAACCAAGGATATTAAGGATTACAGGATTAACATGACTAAGACTCTATTTGAACCTCATAAACCTTTCAAAATCCATGTAAAAATCATCCCAAACAAACTAAATTAACATAACTCCGAAAAGCACATTTTAATCATCTTTTTCAACAAGATTTCAACATTTTATTAAAACTACGATGAAACATCAATTAAGAACATGAATAAATAGCCAAATATCTTTAGAATTTCATTAAAGAACCTTGATTAGAGGGTTAGCATAAAATTTACCTCCAATCCTTACTTCTCTTCTCATTTGGAAAGTTTAGCTTTCAAGAAATTAGAGAGAAATCACAACGACGGAGTTAAAAATCAAGAGAGAAATTTAGAGTGGATAAAATTTGGAATTTGAGAGAAAAAGGAGAGTGTTTGGCTGAAGTGAAAAGGAGAGAATGAAAAGATCGTCAAAAATCTTTTAACCATAATAACTAACTCTTTAATTAATTTAATTAATGCCATTTTAATATTTAATAAACCATTTAAAACACATGCCAAATTAGAGAAAAGGCTTAATTGCCAATTAGATCCCTAAAGATTCTAAGATCTTGACTCTTTTTGAAAATCACACTTTTTCCACAAATTTAAAACATTACATTTGGTCACTACCTAAAATGTATACTTTCCAAAATCTGTTTTGAAAATTTGATTTAACCAACTTCTTAAATATAATTTTAGAGGATTTTAGGAATTTTTATCATATTTTTATCCCATCTCGAACCTTGATTTCCCTAAACCACCTTTTAACGTTTTAAACACCTGATTATCGATTCCACCAGCCCAACATGATTCGCAAAACTCTTAGGCCCAAAGCCGGGGCGTTACATTTAAGGGTACCCATTTCCATATTATTACTAATGTCAAGAGAATTTTGGTTTTGGAAAGTAAAACTTCAGCACCTTCGATTCTTGCTTTTGCTAGCCTGATTGTTTTTATTGTTGCATTGTTTTTAGCTATACTGTTTTGCTAATGGTACCTAGACGGGAGCTTAGAGGCAATTTGCGCAATGTGGTTGAGAATGTGATAGATGATAACGTTGAGAATTTGCCGCCTCCGCCTTCTCATGATGGTGGTGATGGAGTTGGAGCAGGAGTTGGTATAAGAGGTGTTGGACCTCAGGTAGCGCAAGGGCAAGCTGCTGTTAATATGACACCTTTGATTCAGGCTATAGCTTGGGCTTTTTAGGCATCGATAGCGGGTATGGACATGGGTGCACCTCAATCTGGTGCTAATGCTTGTTTACCTTTAGAACGTTTGTGCAGTTTGTGTGGAGCTGAGTTTAGAGGTCTATCTCCTGAGGGTTTTGAGGCTTGGTTTGAGAGTACCAAAAGGATTCCTGGTCAGATGAGTTGCAATGATGTGCAAAAGTTGGGTTGTGTTGTCTCTTTGTTTTGCGTAGATGCTTATACGTGGTGGATGTCTATAACTGCGTGTATAGAGCCTGCTGATGTTTCTTGGGAGGTCTTTGGAAATGCTTTCTAGAGAAAGTATTTGGGTGTTCGCTATCTTGATGAGAAGAAGTGAGAGTTTATGTCCTTGGTGGAAGCGAACATGTTTGTTTCCGAATATGAAGTTCAATTCGTTCGGTTGAGCCAGTATGCTCCTGAGCTGGTTCTCGATGAACAAAAGAGACGAGATCATTTTTGCAATGGGCTGGTGAAGGATGTTAATGCCTACATGTTGGCTTCAGACTTCAACGATTTTGATGTTTTAGTCACGCGAGCTAAGGACATTTAACAAATTTTGGGTTTGGTTGCTCGTTCTACTGGTTCTAGCTTTGGAAAGAGGGCTGCTGAGTATGATTTTGAAAAGGATCATTATAAGAAGCATAAAAATCGGAGTTATCAAACGGATCCTAGGCGGGGTGGTGGTAACCCTAGTAATGGTCATTAAGGCCAGAATGCTTTCATTTGTACTCCAGAATGTAACTCTTATGGTAGGAGGCACACGAGAGAGTGTTGCTCATGTTGTTGCTGTTCAGCCGGTTAGAGATGTACAAGCTCCGGTGTGAGCTGTTGAGCCACAGAGAGGCTGTGGGCGCGATCGTGGCAACTTTCAGTGTAGAGATGATGGGCAGAGGAATGTTGCTTATGTTGTTGTTGTTCACAATGATGGAGGTGAACATGATAGGGTGTATGCACATCGAGAGGGAAGGATTGACACGTATGTGACCGCATGTACATATACTTTGCAATCCTTGTCATTACTTTCTTTGATTGATTCTTGTTCTACTCATTCATACATATTGCGTAAGCATGCACAAGCACTTGATTTTCCTATTGAGTTGTTAGATGTTGGTATGCGTGTAACCAGTTCTTTTGGTGAAACGATTTTACAAGAAAGTTGTATAAGAGATGTCCTTTGTCTGTTCAAGGTCATGTGTTTGAGGTTGATCTTATGGAATTTCCTTTCTATGGTTTCGAGGTATTGCTTGGTATGGATTGGTTAATAAAGCATAGGGATGTGGTTGATTTTGTGACCAAGGGAGTTTTGTTGAAACTTGCCGATGAATATGAGGTTGTGGTTGTATGTGAGAATGTGAAATTCTTATCTAATGTGGTTTCGGCTCTTAAAACGAGTCGGTTGATGCGTTCGGGATGTGAAGCTTTCTTAGCCTATGTGATGAATCCAAGAACAAAAGAGGTGCGAGTGCAAGACATACGAACGGTATGTGAGTTTCCGGGTGTTCTTTCGGAAGAGTTGCATGGTTTGCCACCAAGAAAAGAGGTAGAGTTTGGCATTGAGTTGTATTGAAATACTACTACAATGTCTATTGCTCCCTATCGAATGGCACCAAAATAGTTGAAGGATTTGAAGATGCAACTTCAGGAGTTGCTTGATAGAGGTTTCATTAGGCCTAGTGTTTCACCTTGGGGTGCAACGGTCTTGTTTGTGAAGAAGAAAGATGACATGATGCATATGTGTATATATTATCGTCAATTGAACAAGCTGATAGTTAAGAACAAGTATCCTTTGCAATGATTGATGATTTGTTTGATCAGTTTTGAGGTGCATCGCTGTTTTTTAAGATTGATCTAGGTTTTGATATTACCAGTTGAAGGTATAGGATGTAGATGTACCTAAGACATCTTTCGCACAAGGTATGAGCATTATGAGTTCTTGGCGATGCCGTTTTGTTTGACTAATACCCCTACTGCGTTCATGGATATGATGTATCATGTGTTTCATGAGTTATTGGTTAGGTTTGTGGTTGTCTTTATCGATGACATTCTCGTGTACTCCCGTACCGAAGAGGATCATGATAAGCATTTACGGATTGTGTTGCAAGTCTTGTTCGAAAATCAGCTTTATGCTAAGTTGAGCAAGTGTGAGTTTTGGCTTAGGGAAATTGTTTTCCTTGTGCATGTGGTGTCGGCTGAAGGGATTAGATTTGATCCTCAAGGTTGAAGCGGTGATGAATTGGAAGTCACCTAAGTCGGTTCATGAGGTGCATACTTTCCTTGGTTTGGCGGGATACTACCGTAGGTTAGCAGATTGTTTCTTAAAGATTGCTACTCATTTGACAAAGTTGTTGCAAAAGAACGTTAAGTTTGAGTGGACGGAGGCTAGGCAACAAGCTTTTGAGAAGTTGAAGGATGTATTGACACAAGTTGATATCTTGATTCAACCTGAATCAGGAAAAGAGTCTGTGGTGTATAGAGATGCATCCTATGTTTGTTTGGGATGTGTGTTGATGAAGGAGGGTAGGGTGGTAGCTTATGCACCTTGGCTGTTGAAGATGCAGGAGCGTAATTACCCTACACATGATATTGAGTTAGCTGCGGTGGTGTTTTCCTTGAAGATTTAGAGGCATTACCTTTTATGATGAGAAGTGTAGGATTTACACAAGCCATAAAAGTTTGAAGTATTTGATGACGCAAAAAGAGTTAAATCTTACGCAACGAAGGTGGTTAGAGTTGCTTAAAGATTATGATTTGACGATCGAGTATCATATTGAGAAGGCTAATGTTGTAGCTGACGCATTGATTAGGAAGGTGGTTGTAGAGTTAAGGGCAATGTTTGCTCAATTGAGTATATCGCGAGATGGTGGTTTAGTGGCTGAGTTACGAGTGAAACCTTCGTTGATATAATTGATTAAAGAGAAGTAGTTGGTGGATGATTCTTGGTATTGCATGTTCAGAACATTGCAGAAGGAAATCCAATGGACTTTTGTTGCAATGATGATGGTGTTTTGTGTTTTAAGAGTTGAATAGTTGTGCCAGAGGATGTTGAGCTATGACGCACTATTCTGACTGAGGCTCATAGCAGTCCTTTTGCTATGCACCCTGGTAGTACAAAGATGTATCGTGGATTGAAGGATGAGTACTATTGGGTTGATTTAAAGAAGGACGTGGCTAATTTTGTTAGTAAGTGCATTGTTTGTCAACGAGTTAAAGTTGAGTATCAATTTCCATATGGATTGTTGCAACCTTTTAAGATTCCATAATGGAAATGGGTGAGAATCTCCATGGATTTAATGACGGGTTTGCCTTTGACACCATCCAAACATAATTCCATTTGGGTGATTGTTGATTGCTTTACGAAGTGTGCACATTTTCTAGCAGTGCATACTATGTATACGTTAGATAAGTTTGTGGATTTATACATCTCTGAGATTGTGAAGTTGCATGGAATGCCTAAGTCCATTGTTTCGGATTGAGATCTGCATTTTAGAGCGAGGTTTTGGGAGTGTTTACATCAAGCATTGGGAATGCGTTTAAATTTTAGTACTTCGTATCATCCTCAGACGCATGGTCAGTCTGAGCGGGTTATCCAAGTGTTGTAGGGCATGTTGAGATGTTGCATCATTGATTTCCAAGGTTCTTGGGAGAAACAATTACCTTTAGTGGTGTTTGCTTACAATAACAATTATCAGGTGAGCATTCAAATGGCTCCTTATGAGGCCTTGTGTGGAAGGAAGTGTAGAACGCATGTTTGTTGGGCGGTTGCAAGCAAAAGTTGGTTTCTTTGCCTAATGTGCTTAAGCGCACTACAGAAAAAGTGAAGCTTATTAGTGAGAGCGGCTTCGGATCGGCAAAAGTCTTATGCGGATTTGAAGCGTAAAGAAGTTGAGTATGCTGTAGGAGATAAGGTGTTCTTGAAGGTTTCACCTTGGAAGAGCGTGATGAGATTTGGCTGGAAGGGCAACTTGAGTCCGAGGTTTATTGGACCGTATGAGGTGCTAGAGCGTAATGGACATGTTGCTTATAGGTTGAGTTTGCCTTCCGAGTTGGAGAAGATACATGATGTTTTTCCAAGTATCCATGATTCAGAAGTATCGATCGAATCCGTCTCATGTTATGCCTGTTGAGGAGATTGAGTTGAATCCGGATTTGTCCAATAATGAATAACCAGTTGAGATTTTGGATTCAGACAACAAGGTTCTTCATGGCAAGACCATTGAGTTGGTCAAGGTCTTGTGGCGACATCATGGTGTTGAGGAAGCCACTTGGGAAAGGAAGGATGACATGAAGAAGTAGTTTCCTCATCTTTTTCCTCCGAGTAAAAATTTCGAGTACGAAATTTCTTAAGTGGGGAAGAGTTGTAGCACCCGAGTTTTGGGCCTAGACTAGATATCCGAGTTGTCGAGAGCGATTAAGGGAAAACATAGTTTGAGATTTGATAAAATTACGGGAAAAATTCCTAAAATCTTCTAAAATGTGTAGAAAGGTTTAGTAAAATCAATTATAGAAAATGGATTTTGGAAGATTGAAATTTCGGTTTAGTGACTATTCTGTAAAAAGTGCAAAATATGTTTTTAAGGACTATTTTGAAATAGGGCCAAAACCTAGAAAATTTAGCGAGATAATATTTATTTTGTGAGCCTTTTCCCATAAATTGACCTTTTTAATAGATTTATTAAAAATAAATAAAAGGAGATTTTTATTAAAAAGGATTTATCATCTAAAAGGCTAATTGACGTAACTTTCATTCTCTCATTTACAAACAAACAAACACTCTATTATCTCTATAAAGTTCCATAGATCTTCATCCTATAACTTTTTTTGTTTCACAAATGATTTCCTAAGCTTTTCCATCATTATTCTCAAAGCAATATTGAAGGATTTCTGCAAAATCCTGTCATTTGAAGGAAAAGGAAAAGATTAGAGGTAAATTTTGTTCAAATCCTCTAATTAAGGTTATTTAATGATATTCCCAAGTCTTTGGGTCTCGAAATATGGTTATTAACAATATTTCGTGATTTAATTGATGAAAATTGATGAATCAAGCTTTAAAAGATGATTTCTAAAGATTTTGTATTGCTACCGTTTTGTATGATTTGAGATTGATTTTAGTTATGATTTGAATGTTAAATGATGTTAAAATATTGGTTTTATCATAATAATCCAGAATTGGTTTGCATTTCTAGATGATAGATTGTTAGGTTTGTGTGAAATCTGGGTTACTGGAGGTATAAGGACGTGATTAGATGGTTTTTGGATGTTATTTGATGATTAAAATATGATGGAACTAATAGATTATGGCTGGGTTGAGTTTGTGAAGCAATCGAATTTGTTTTTGATTGTTTTAGATGGGTAATTAGGTGTTTTGGGTAGAGCAACGAGATACCATTGGTTGTTGGTTCATTATTGAGATGCATTAATTCTCTGTTTTTGTGTCGTTTAAACATGAGAGTTTGTATCGGACACGATTGATGAAGTTTCAGAAGATTTGAAAGCTTGATTTCACTTCGGCAAAGAAAGCGAGGCGTGATCGGTGAGTGGAATTTGTTTTAAAAGTCTTTGAAGGACTTGAAAACAAGATTTGGGGGTTTAGATTGAGTTTGTGATGTGTCGCTCTCGTTTCTTAGTTATTATCCCAATTGTTTTATGATCACACTCCTGTTTTGAAGATAGAATTATACCTACTATTTTATGCATATGTTGAGAAATCATACGATGATCTACATGATCCCATGAGATATATTTGTTATTTCAAAGAGATAGAACTATTTGAGAAAATGCTATGCATTGTTTATGATTTTTAAATGAGATGAGATATATATATATGTGTGTGTTTATGCATTGAAAAACAGTAAGTAATGATGTTTAAAATGAATATATTGGTATGAGATGAGATTATTGTTACCTGATATAATTTGTCTACCAATAGGACGAGAAGTGTACTATAATATACAAAGTTCGTACCTGTTTTTGGTTCCGGCAATGGGGTTAGTGCCATCCCATCCAAATGTGAGAGTGTGGAGATGAGAGATTCCATGACGGTAGTTCTTGGTGAAATACCCATGCTTTTTTGGCGCTGAGAGATGCCGCCATGAGTGTCCGGTGATGTGAGATTCCACCAGGTAGGACTTGACGATATGAGATTCCATCAAGCTATCCGCGTATCCGAGTAATGTTGCTAAAATGCCAACATATGATATTGATTATGTGATTCGCATGTACCTTATTATAAATGATTTTATGCATGGTGTTTTGCATATGAGAATATGTTTTGATGAATGCTTTAGGAGATTTAAGCATTTAAGGCCATGCCTTGAGATTTTGCATTTTGATGACTGCATGAGATAGATTGTGCATGTGGTTTTAATGATGTGGTTTTGCTTTTAAAATGATTTCAAGCATGATATAGAAAGAGAATGATGAGATAGAGATTTCTAAATGAGAAATGGTTTTTAAATGCATTGTTGTTGTTGGTTTGTTTTTAGCATCCCTCACTAAGCAATTGTGCTTACGCTCTCTTTTACAAACAATTCAGAGAAATAGTTTTGGGGCAGCAAGAAAGCAAGGAAGAATTACCAAGGACTGACACTTTGCTCAAGTATTGTTTTAAGTTTACACATTATTAATAAATTGGCAATAGGATGAAGCTTTGTGTTTGGGAGATTGTGTTTTGGAACTCCCTTGTTTGAGGCATGTTTAAAATGCCCTTAATGACTTATAAAAGGTCTTTATTTGATGGTTTGTGCTTTGGTTTGAGTTTTGACTCTTAAGTGACTTATTTTCATAGGAAGCATGCCTATAGATTTAAATGTTGCATATCTCTATACCAAGTTGATGATATTGTTATCTTTGATTGTGGTTTGATGTTTAAATATCTTTTATGCATGCTGAAAGTACAATGGAATCTATTAGAATGGATTAAAGTATGAAATTCCAGCAAAAGAATGCATTTTTGGTACAGGTGTACCGATTCTTGAGGAACCGTATGGGTACGGGTAAGCCATTATGGGCTTGTAGTATCGATACGGTGGGGAAGTGTACCAATATGATATTTACGAAAATGAAGGGAGCGTATCGATACACGGGGGCGTATCGATACACGAGGGCGTATCTATACACAAGGGCGTATCAATACGAGTTTTAGCTACTAGTTTTTGGTGTATTGGTACAGTTCGAGAGGGTACCGATACGAGCCTTTCATCTTTGAATCTTGGAGATGTGTTGTCGTGGGCGTATCGATACTGACTATAAGGGTATCGATACGGCCAGCTGGAAGGTTAGTTCAAAGTATCTTTGAATGTTCTGTTTCATTACGTTTTAGTCCATGAATGTTATGGATGCAATTAAATGAACATTGATGATTGTATTAAGCTGAGATTTGACATAGATGCATGTAATGTGATTAATTAAAGTTTGGTAACTAAGAAAGTGAAGAAGTCTTTGTAATTTGGTATAATTACAAAATGGTCCCTAAAATGTTTTTGTATGCAATCGAGTCCCAAATTGTTATCTGATTGCAATGTAAATCGTTCTGCTAGGAAGTCTGTCACATAGGATCATAATGAGTATTTAGACAAGATAAAATAAAAAAATAGGGTTGTTTATTGGAATAAACTTCCCAGTTTACTTCAATATTCCTCGTGTGATATCCTCCAAACAGGGTCCAGGGGTTACAAGAAGGATGGCACGATGCGAATGTGTATTGATTATCAGTAATTGAAAAAGTTGACGATTAAGAACAAGTACCCTTTGCCAAGGATTGATGATTTGTTTGACGAGATTCGAGGTGGTTCAGTGTTTTCTATGATTGATTTGAGATCCGAATATTATTAGTTGAAGGTGAAGTATGTAGATGTGCCAATAACAACTTTTCGTAGGAGGTACGGGCATTATGAGTTCTTGCTGATGCCGTTTGGTTTGTGTTGAGTTGATCAATTTAATGTAATTTTGCCAAGAGGGGGTGAATTGACTATTTAAAAATTGAGGGAGCAAAAAAGAAATTGAAAAATTAACAACAAGGCAATTTAGAGTGGTTCAAGCTTCTAACAAGCTCTACACCCACTACCTTAGCTCCCACTATGGATTTTCAACAACTTTCACTAGATGTTTTTCCCCTTTTCTAGGCTAAGGAGGCAATCTTTACAATTGGTCAATCTTTCTACCCAAAGTTGACCCAAAAGAGTCTCTTTTATAAAGAATAATTTTGGCAAATGAATATATCTCTCTTAAGACTAAGAATTTACCCAATTACAAACAAACAATCTCCCAAATTTTAACTAAAGATTTGCAATTGAAACTAGAACAAGCTGGGTACAAGATTTGACTCTATTTAGCATAAGGGTTTGGAATATAGTTTGGATGTTGCAAGAAGGTTCAAGAGTAGTTGTTGGTGCTTTTGTAACGCCCCAATTTTGGGCCTAGAAGTTTTTAAGTTTGGTTCTAGGTTTGTAGGACCTAGACTAGAGATCTACGTTAGTTCGAGAGTGGTTAGGGGAAAACATGGTTCGGGATGTGGTAAAATTTTGGGAAAAAAATCATAAAATCCTCTATAAATATATATAAAGGTTTGGTGAAGTCAAATTTGGAAAATGGCTTTTGGAAGATTGATATTTTGGTTTAGTGACTATTTTGTAAAAAAAATGTAAAATCCATTTTTAAGGACTGTTTTGAATGATGGATAAAACTTAGAATCTTTAGTGAGCTATTACACCAAATTTTATCTGCGTTTTCTCTTGTTTTTGTATTTTTAAAAGATTAAATAAATTAATTCATTAAATGAGTTTCAATAAAAAACATTTTAAAAGTCTAAAATATATTCTTACGTAACTACTTTTCTCCTATCTTTTTCTCTCAACTTTCCCATCAGCCAAACTATTTTCACAACACTTAAATCTCAAGAGATTTATCTCTTTTCACCCACTTTTGATTTCTAAATGGTTCTCATGGATTTTGTTAAGTGTGTACAAGTACTATCATTTCACCATTTTTCTATGACAACTATTTGTAGACCTAAACCCATTTGAGCCACATGTAGCCCTCCATGCATCAATCAAAGTGATCTTATTCTTGATCTTTATATTTAGTTTATCTGGTGAAAAAGATGTTGCTTATGTGCGTGTTTGGTGCGAATTCAGATTTTGTCACTCACTGCCCCGTCAAGCATTATCGCGACAGTGAAGGAAAGGAAGGAGCGATGCATAACTTTCTCTCGATGGTCCAGATCATGTCAGCCGTGAACAACGGTTTCTATGGAAGGAAGCTGAACTATGAGATAGAACCTTGTGGAGCAGAACCAGCTGACAAACGTCTGCTGAGGCAGTAGCATCTGACGAGGTAGTGCATTGATAAGGCGATCGAAGGAGAAAACATGCAAAGCGAAGAGCGTTTTGAAGAGCAATAAAAGCTAATTTTTTCTATGCACTTTCATGAGGATTGGACTGTGAGAAGGCCATGAAAACACCGAAGGAAGGTCAAGAGAAGGTTCCACGCCAAAGGGAGGATTTTAAGGAAGAAAGATATAATGCATTAAAAGAAGACATTTTCTTTTAATGTGTTTAATTCTAACTTAACTTCCTACTCAAGAAGGACTTGACCCAAACATCCTCTATAAATATGAAGCAAAGCTGGCCATTGAGAGGATATCTATATTCCTATAGAAAATCGACCCTTTTGAGAGAACTTGTAGTAAGCTTCCATTGTCATTATGTTCTAATTTTTTTCTTAGGGTTTAGTTTGTATTGTTTAGTAGTTGTGAGAAAAATATTGGATTTTGTTTTTGTTAATGCAATTTAGTTCATGGTTATCTTATTATTGTTAACTCTCTATTTGTCTAATATCGGGAGAGTTGGACTCACAAAATGGATACGCATGGTTTTCAACCCAATCGGTGAAAACTAACTCAGCATCGGGATAAGTTAGAGTTTCAATGGCTAAAAGAAGCGTAAGATTGGTTGGTGTTCATCCTTGGTTCACGCCCGGAGGTATAATCAAGGCCGATACATCAGTATGGTTTTGACTTAGGATAAGGACGAGCCACTAAAGGACGCTTTTCCGAACCTTGACGTTGTTCTCTGCCGCCCCAACAAGAGATTGCCGAGGCAGTTGCTTAACTCGTTGCCCCGGTGGTGCTTTGGTCTCTGCCGAGGCAGTACGATGTTCATTGCATTCAAAGGCTGAGATAGTCCTATTGGTTTCCACACTATGAAAGAATATAATATGGCCCATTCTCTCATCTTGAATACTCTAGTTTTTAGTTTACTGGTAGATTATATTTTTTATTTATTAGATTACTCCAAAAAACCCAACTATTCACTTGTGTTCTTTACTTTTATTCCTTTTTCAGTGCGAGGTGATTAACATTGAAGGTTCTGCCAATCCCTGTGGAGACGATACATATCACTTCATTACTTGAGATGTGTATACTTTCACAATTGCGGGGCACTTGACACACGCAACATGTTTTTGGCGCCGTTTCCGGGGATTGGCAATAGCAACTTTCAATTTTATTTTCTTTCACTTTTATTTTTAGTTTTTAAAGCACTAATCAACTTTGGTTTTGCATTGGTGTATGGCCAGGGTGTACTCAAAGCATCCATTCTACGACCTTGATCCCGAAATCGATCGTAGTTTCCAAAGACTAAAACAAAGGATCAAAATGCCGCGGCAAGAGATGGATACAATCCGAAAATACAATTTGCTCCAGTACAAAACCCAACTGTCCGAGATTGCCTAGAAGAAGATCTGAACGAACTAAATCCAGGAGTTCTCACACCTGAGATAGAAGCTGGCCAGTTTGAACTAAAACTCGTGGATAAGAAATCATCAAATGTCTTGATGTCACAATCATCTACTCTATCTCTAATAGTACGTGGATAAGCTTAGTACAATGTGTACCAAAGAATGGTGGAATAACGGTGATAAGCAATGAGAACAACAAGTTAATCCCAACCTGGACTGTGACCTGTTGGATGGTTTGTATGGATTAATCGCAAGTTGAATAAAGCTAATAGAAAAGATCATTTTCCTTTGCCATTTATTGACCAAATGCTTGATCGACTTGCAGGTAAACTGTTTTACAATTTTCTTGATGGTTATTCAGGTTACAACCATATTTAACTAAATCTTCGTGTAATTTGCTTGAACAAGATAAGCCTTTGATGTTAATGAGGAATGCACCAAAGAATTCAAAATATTGAAGCAAAAACTTGTGACAACACCCATTGTAGTCCCACCATATTGGACATTGCCCTTTGAGCTCATGTGCGACGCAAATGATTATGTCGTCAGGGCAGTTCTTGCACAAAGGAAAGACAAAATCTTTCATGTGATCTACTATGCTAGTAAGACACTCAATGAGGCCCAAGTAAACTACACTACCAAAGAGAATGAGTTACTAGTCGTAGTCTTTGCCTTTGACAAGTTCTGATCATACCTAATCGGAACCAAGGTGACAGTCCACACTAACCATTCGACAATGAACTACCTATTTTCCAAGAAAGATGCAAAACCCAGATTGATTAGATGGATTCTTCTAGTGCAAGAATTCAATGTCGACATCAAGGACAAAAAAGGAACATAAAATCAAGTTGCCGACCACCTGTCCCGACTGGAAGAAGGAAGTGAAGACACCACTAGCACATAAAATACAAGAAGTATTTCTAGATGAACAACTCCACATTGCCGACACCACTGCCACGGCAGAGATTGAACTTACTTTCCTGGCGGCAACTGATTCCATTGCCTCGACAATATCAGAGTGCATTGCCTCGGCAATACCCTTGACAGAGATGGCCGCCTCCCAAACACTCTGGTGTGCTTAACTTATTAATTTTTTCGTTAGTGGTGTATTACAATATAATTTTAACCATCATGAAAAGAAGAGGTTCGAAGATGATGCTAAGCATTAGTTTTGGGACGAGCCACTTTTGTTTAAACAATGTGCATATCAGGTTATAAGGAGACGTGTCCCTAAAGAAGAACAAATAGAGGTGCTTCAACAATGTCATTCTTCACCGTATTGGGGACACTTTAGAGTATCCAGAATCACGGACAAGATACTACAGTCAGGATTCTACTGGCCGACACTGCACAAAGATGCCCAGGCTTTCTATAAGAAATGTGATCGATGTTAGCGAACCAAAAATATTTCAAAACAAAATGAGATGCCCTTGTAATACATCCTTGAAGTCTAGCTATTCGATGTTTGGGGAATTGATTTCATCGGGCCCTTCCCATCTTCATGTGGGAATCTCTACATTCTTCTAGCCATTGACTATATGTCAAAATGGGTCGAAGCTGTTGCCAGTCCAAACAATGACTCCAAAACTATTTAAAAATTCTTACAAAAACACATTCTCACACGGTTTGGAGTACCAAGAGCTATCATTATTAACGAGGGAAAACACTTTGATAACAAGCTTATTGCCGCAATATTGAAGAAATTTGGGGTCACACATAAGCTTGCCATTACATATCACACATAGACCAATGGGTAGGCCGAAATATTAAACAGAAAGTTGAAAACAATTTTTGAAAAGGTGGTTAACCTGTCTCGAAAGGATTGGTCCCTTCGACTTGATGGTGCTTTATGGGCTTATCGAACAACGTTCAAAACCCCATTGGGAATGTCCCCCTATCGACTTGTGTATGGAAAAACTTGCCATCTACAAGCTAAGATAGGACACGATGCATATTGGGTGATAAAGACGGTGAATCTGGACTGGGAAAATGCTAGAAAGAAATGACTTCTAGACCTCAATGAAATAGAGGAGTTTTGAACCCTGGCATACAACAACGCATGAATATAAAAAGAGAAAACAAAACGCTGACATGATAGCAAGCTACTGCCGCAACAGTTTATGCCTAGGCAGTTAGTACTACTCTTTAATTCTAGACTAAGATTGCTCTTAGGAAAACTCCGGTCAAGATGGTCTGGACCATTCGATGTGGTCAAAGTATTTCCCCATGGAGTTGTGCAATCAAATCTACCAAAGATGGGCATGAATTCAAAGTGAATGGACAAAGGCCGAAGCACTATACTGGCCAACAAGTCATAAGGGACAAGGAAGTGATCACTTTAGGAGATGCATCCCTATGCACTCCTTTAGTGTCTTAACCTTTTCTCTTTCATTTATTTTTATTTTTATTTTTATTTCCACATCTTTAATTTTTGTTTGGGAATAAGATGTTATTTTAATTTGATTTTATTTATTTTAATTTTTTGGAAGGAGATCAAGAAATAAAGGAAGAGTTGGGCTCTCATTCCCCTTCCCTTACGGCAAATAGACGCCAACGACTAGTGTGAGGAGTCCCCTGCCAGCACGACATGTTCTCCCCCAACGACTTGCATGCCGCAAAGGCTACTTCAACAAGCATACAAGCCACAACGACTATGTAACGGGATGCTCACCACACACGCATTTAATGTCGCAACGGAAATATTATGTCGAGATCTATATAAACCACTCCCCCACTCAACTTTCTTCCACCAACCCTTCTCTTCTCTAATCTTGATTTCCTAAGTATTCTCCCAATTTCTTCTTTGCTTTCGTTTACGTTTCACACTACTATTTTAAGATGGCACCAAAACACCTCAAAGGAGAAAGCTCGAAACACACCAAGGAACTGGTGTACAAGCGATTTGCGCCACTGGAGGTAGAACACCATTTGTAAAGTGTCCAAAAGTCTATATTTCATACACTTTCCAACTCTTATTATTACGATTTTAAGCATATTTTAGGCATAAGTAGGCTCATGCATAGCGTTTCACAGTATTTCATTGTTCTGCCTTACTTTTATAACTTATCATTTATTTGGTGAACAAGAGAAATTGTTTTAGTGTATTCTTGTATGTAGGTACTAACAACTGAACGAGGGAACCAAGGAGCAGAGGACACAAGGTTGAGGAGCAAACCCAGGAGCTGTACTAAAGCAGCTCCAGCTGAAGACAAGTTGCTAACGAGCATGTAACACCCCAATTTTGGGCTTAGAAGTTTAGGGTTTGGTCGGACCGGTCTAAGAAACGATTCAAATATAAAAGGAGGTTTTAGGGAAAATATCTAAAAATCCTCTTTTAATATATATAAGAGAGTGGGGGAGCCTTTCAGGCAGCAGTAGCTGGAGCTCACGGAGCTGCGCATCAGGGTGATGCTAACGTGAGATTGCCTTTGGAACGTCTTCGCAGTCTGGGAGGGACTGAGTTCAGAGGTTTATCTCCTGAAGGATCTGAATCTTGGTTGGAAAGCACCAAGAGGGTTTTGGGGCAAATGAACTGCAACAATGTGCAGAAGTTGGGTTGTGTGGTATCACTGCTACATGATGATGCGTATACGTGGTGGACGACCACTATTTCTGGAATGGAGGACAATGATGTGACTTGGACGTTCTTTCTGAACGCGTTCAAGAGAAAGTATCTAGGTGTGTGATACCTAGATGAGAAGAGAAGAGAATTTATGTCTCTTACGCAAGGAAGCATGACAGTGGCTGAGTATGAGATCCTGTTTGTCCGCCTTAGTCAATACGCACCTGATTTAATCCCTGATGAGTGGGAGAGGTGTGAACGTTTCCGTTATGGTTTGGTGACAAATGTGAAGACTTTCATGCTTGCTTCTGAGTATACGGATTTTGATGTCCTGGTGAGTAGAGCGAAGGACATTGAGCAGAACTTGGGTTTCTCTTCCAGAGGCGTTAGTTCTAGCTCGGGTAAAAGAGCTGCTGATTATAGTTTTGGTGGTGGATAGAACAAGAGAGGACGAGATAAGAGGTATCAGTCTTCTGCTAGGTGTGGTAATGGAGGGCATGGTGCGCCTGTTCAGGGAGATAGGATGAGAGCTGATAAGAACATGTGCTGGACGTGTAGATCACGTGGCCATTTGAGGCGAGATTGTCCTCGAGCAGTGAGGGAGGTTCAAGCTCCTGTAGCAGTGACCGGTAATTCTTGTTGGAATTGTGGTTCGGCAGACCACATGAGGAGGGAGTGTCCTTTGTTGGCCGGTGGTGGTCAGGGACGCACTCTTGGAGTAGTTGCACCACAGAGAGGTTGTGGGCGCGACCGTGGTAACTTCCAGCGCAGAGAAGATGGTGGGATGATTGTGGCGCATATGGTGGGTGTTCAACCTGAGGGTGGTGGCCAGGCTAGAGTGTATGCTCAGCGTGAGGGGAGAAATGATACGAATGTGATCGCAGGTACCTTTACTTTGCAATCTTTATCATTACTTTTTTTGATTGATTCTGGATCTACACACTCATACATATTGCGTGAACATGCTCAATTGCTTGGTTTACCTGTTGAGTCTTTGGATGTTGGTATGCGTGTAACTAGTTCCTTTGGTGAGACCGTTGTGGCACGGAAGTTGTATATAAGATTTCCTTTGGAAGTGCAAAATCATGTTTTTCTTGTTGATCTCATGGAGTTGTCATTCTATGGTTTTGATGTAATCCTTGGTATGGATTGGCTTGTTGAACATCGAGCTATAGTGGATTTTGAGAACAAGGGAGTTTCGTTGAAACTTGCGGATGATTACGAGGTAGTGGAGGTTGGTGAGAATGTGAAGTTTCTTCCCAATGTGATGTCTTGCCAATCATGGTTTTGATGTAATCCTTGGTATGGATTGGCTTATCTAGCCTTTGTTATGAATCCTAGCTCTAAGGAGTTGCGAGTTCAAGATATCAGGACTGTGCGAGACTTTCCTTGAGTGTTTCCGAAGGAGTTACCTGGATTGCTTCCTAGTCGAGAGGTGGAGTTTGGGATTGAGTTGTATAAGAACACAACTCTAGTGTCTATTACTCCTTATCGAATGGCACCTAAGGAGTTGAAGGAGTTGAAGACGCAACTTCAGGAGTTGCTTGATCGTGGTTTCATTCGGCCGAGTGTGTCACCTTGGGGTGCACCAGTCTTGTTCGTGAAGAAGAAGGATGGCACTATGAGAATGTGCATCGATTATCGAGGATTGATGATCTTTTTGATCAGTTTCAGGGAGCAGCTGTTTTGTAACCCCCTTAACCTGGTCTAGACGGTTGACCCGAATTAAGAAAGTCACACAGGGAAAACCGAAGTCAACTCGAAAGTCAATCTTGATTAACGACCCTTTTTTTTCTTTTTAAACTTGTCTAGATGCACATTAACCCTAGTTATGATCATTCATATAGCATGCTCAAGATCATAAACATCAGAGATCAAACAGGGACCCAATTGAACAATTTACAACTTTAGGAACCAAATTGCAAAATCTGATAATTATAAGGTCTTAACCCAAATTAGTATTACCAACTTGTAATTAGTCAAGTTTCATGCTTCTCTGCCAAATTTCAGCTCAAACGGACATTCCAAACTCATACAATTGCACGTACAAGATTCAGGACCAATTTGCAAACATTTCAAAACATATAACTGCCAATGTCAGCCCCCAACGGTGTCTCCCGTTTCGGACGTCTGGGCTACTACAGGGCACCCGTTCCGAAACGGTAGCTACTGTTCCGAAACGACCTGCACAGAATGCAGCACAATGCTTGCTTAAACACACAATTGGCCAACCGAACATGCTCCAAAAGCAATCAAACCACACTAGCAAGTTACTCAACACATAAGGAACATATATGCATCAAAATATAGATACATGATCACCCCTAGGTGCACCAACACATTAAACACATTCAAAAACTCATTCATGCTTTTAAACAAGAAGCATAGCAAATCAACTTAAGCATTAGATGATCCAAACGTTGCAACATTAATCCAAATGATTTAACAACACATATCAAACTTGTCCAACATACACAATCTCGTTACACATCAACATAAGAGATTCTTCCCCCATTGCCTTTATTAACTATAGCTATTAACCGAGACATACATCTCAAGTGGAGTCCTTCTTGAATCCCTTGCTCCTCGCTGTTCCAACCTCACTTATCTGCATTGATGGAAAAAAAAGAGCGTAAGCACATAATGCTTAGTGAGGAATGCTCAAAACCAAAACACCATCAATGCAGCGGGTCTTAAAACCATTTTTAAAAACAAACCCGATTTGATAAACCAAAGCAATGTTTGGAAACCCTTTTCAACAACAAGCTCCAAAACCATGCTTTGCTCAAACATGAAAACCAACCCTTAGCTTAGCAAGCTAAGTAAACCTTTTCAAAGCACAACTTGCAAAACATCAATTTAACCTTTCAATGCATAAACACCAAATGCAAAGTTAAATTCAAAACCTTGGAAAACACTTCCACTTCACATTATACATTCCTCTTACTTGGTTAACATTTCAATCAAGAAACCTTTAAAAACCATTTATTTAATCAATCCAACACATGCATTAAACAAATGCAACATATGAACCTCATCATCAATATTTGAATCACATGCCTTTAAAAAGTACTCTTAGCAAGACTACAATGCACTAAAAAGATTTCATGAATACATGCATCATTCTCAATAGATAATCAACACTTGTTCAAACTTAACAAGCAAACATGCATACTTAATACATTATGCACTTCCCATGCAACCATGCATCATTCCAAGCATCTCATGCTTCATTATAATTAAGAACATCATATTGGCTTCCAAGTGATAATTCAAATCCACTTTTCAACTCAACATCCAATCGGATACGCCGATCACAAGCGTTGTCCCTACGCTTCATACACACTACCAATCCAAGGTCCCCAAATGGACTTTTAACCACCATTTGACCTCACCATTCACAAGGTTCCCATGTATGGACTTTTAACCACCATACAACCTTATCTTCCTCAAGGTTCCCATGTATGGACTTTCAATCACCATACAACCTTAACTTTCACAAGGTTCCCATGTTTGGACTTTTAAACACCATACAACCTTAACTTACACAAGGTTCCCATATATGGACTTTTAAACACCATATAACCTTAACATGCACAAGGTTCCCATATATGGACTTTTAAACACCATACAACCTTAGCATCACCGATTGGTAGTTGTATAACATCACTAACGAGATCCGGGACACCCTATACAAGATCCACACATGGACTTTACACCACCATTGTGATCTTAACAAGCACAAGGTCCACAAATGGAATTTTAACCACCATTACTACCTTTGCTTACCCAAGGTCCTCGAATGGGCACTCAACCTCCATTATGACCTTAACCATCTCGTTAGGATACTTGGATGGAGTTTACCGGTTCACTCTTAACCACTCCACATCCAAGGCGACTTTATTCACGGTGCACCCAATCCTATAGCCGGCTAACTATATCCGATCAAAGAAACCAAGAACCACTTACATCACTTGCCAATATAATCATCTTACCACATTAGTCCAATGATTCACATGCATAACCATAATGTAAAAACCATCATTTACCATCATCAATCCACTGTATTTAAAGCATTACTCATAGCCATTAAACATCATGCAACACCATGCATCAAGACCACAATTTCAATGTATAAAACCAAGGATCTCTTACCTTGAGTATCCTTCACATATGGCTTTCAAAACCAGCATTAAACCATGCTTAAATATGCTTTCAAAACAGAATTTAAAACATGCAAATCAAGTGCATTGCAACCATCAACCACAATTGCTTTTAAAGCCAATTTACAACACAACCAAGAGCGAAAATCCATTTACTTACTCTTGAGCTTAGCAAAGTTGTTTAGACTTAAACTAAGCTCCCAAAACCTTCAAACCTTGGTATAAAAGCTGAAAACCCAACTTCACTCACCGATACACAAAACAAGGCTAACCAATAAGCTTTCCAAGCATCCGAAACCTTCCGCACCACCTCTAAAGCTCACGGATCAAACTCCCCTATTTCAAGCACACAACAACAGAGGATTAATGCATCATTATGCATTAAAAACACCAGCAACACAACTCAACTCGCTGCTCATCACAAATCCAACAATTCGGCTACAACACACAACCGAAATCACTTCCAAACACTTCCAAAACTTAACCCAGCCAAGATCCATCACTTCTAACCATTTAAAACATCAATTAACATCCAAAATGATCACAAACACGTCCTTATACCTCCAGCTATAACAGATCATCAAAAACACTCCAAAAATAACCAAAAACTCAAGTGAAACTTAGGAAATTCAACCTATCCGGGATTGCATTAATTAAACCTCAACTTCTAATCAATTTAGCATTCATTTAATATCAATTTGACACCTCAAAACACTGCCCAAACAGATCACACGAAAATCCACCAAAAATCACCAACTCTTGCATTTTAAGCCAAGATCCATTACACAACTTAAAAACCACTTATAAAACATCAATTAAGGATTCAGAACTTAGGAATTTCAGTAAAGAACTGAGAGTTTAGAGGAGAAGGACGTTCTTACCTCAAAACTTGATTTTCTCCCTTTTTGGAACCAAAATCTTGAAAATCCAATAAGCAATTGCTAAGGTTTTGTTGAAGGATTGATTAGAAATCAAATGAGAGTTGAAATCTAGTCTTTGGAAGTCAAAATCAGAGAGAATTTGCCTGGAGAAATGTGTTTGGGTTGAGAGAAAAGTTGAGAGAAAAGAAAATAGAAAATTTGTGAAAGTTAGTTGCAAAATAGCAAAATGATTTCCCTCCACTTTTCTTTAGTTTTAAAATCAGAATTAAACATTAAAATATCTTAGAAAAATCTGGAGAAACTCCCTTTGGGTAAATAGCTCCTTAAAGATTCAAAGATTCAATCCTTTCTAAAACAGTCACGCAACTTTCAAAATTTACATTTTGGTCACTAGCCAAAATGTCACCCTTCCAAACCTTATTTTGTAAAATTGATTTCACAGTTCACTTATATATATTAAAAGAGGATTTTAGAACATTTTTCCATATTTTTAATGCAACCCGAACTAGGCTTTCCTAATTTCACCTTTTTATATTCGAACAGCACTTTGACCGAACCGGTCCAAACCCAAAACTTCTATGCCCAAAACCGGGGCATTACATGTTTTCTCTAAGATTGACTTAAGGTCAGGTTATTACCAGCTCAAAGTGAAGGATGTGGATGTGCCAAAAATAGCCTTTAGGACGAGGTATGGGCATTATGAGTTCCTTGTGATGCCGTTTGGCTTGACGAATGCTCCTGCAGCTTTTAT
Source organism: Hibiscus tridactylites (assembly GCA_958450335.1). NCBI lineage: Eukaryota > Viridiplantae > Streptophyta > Magnoliopsida > Malvales > Malvaceae > Hibiscus > Hibiscus tridactylites. The sequence continues at coordinate 28,484,416 of OY288289.1, forward strand.
GGGTATGATGAATAGAGTGTTCCATGAATCTTGGACAAGTTTGTTGTGGTGTTCAGTGATGATATCCTTGTGTACTCTCGTACAGAGGATGAGCATGAGGGGTATTTGCGGGTTGTGTTGCAGGCACTACTGGAGAATCAACTTTATGCTACGCTAAGCAAGTGCGAATTCTGGCTTTAGGAAGTTGTTTTCCTTGGTCATGTGGTTTCTGCTGAGGGGATTCATGTTGATCCTTAGAAGATTGAGGCGGTGATGAATTGGAAGCCTCTTAAGTCTGTTCATGAAGTTCGTAGTTTCCTTGGGTGGGCAGGATACTATCAGAGGTTTGTGGATGGATTTTCAAAGATTGCTGCTCCTTTGACGAAGTTGTTGCAAAATGATGTCAAGTATGAGTGGGCTGAGGCAAGACAACATGCTTTTGAGAAGCTTAAGGCAGCTTTGACGCAAGCTCCAATCTTGGTTCAACCTGAATCAGGGAAATTGTTTGTGGTGTACAACGATGCATCCTATGTTGGTTTGGGGTCTGTGTTGATGCAAGAGGGTAAGGTGGTGGCTTATGCATCGCGCCAGTTGAAGGTGTATGAGCACAATTATCCTACGCATGATATTGAGTTAGCTTTGGTGGTCTTTGCTTTTAAGATTTGGAGACATTACCTGTATGGCGAGAAGTGTACTGTGTACACGGATCACAAAAGTTTGAAGTATCTGATGTCTCGGAAAGAGTTGAATCTTAGGCAATGACGTTGGGTGGAGTTGCTTAAAGATTACGATCTGACGATTGAGTACCATCTGGGGAAAACTAATGTTGTAGTGGATGCCTTGAGTAGAAAGGTGGCAGTGGAGTTGAGGGCTATGTTTGCCAGCTTGAGCATTTCACGAGATGGGGGTCTTGTGGCTGAATTGCAAGTGAAACCATCTTTGGTTCATTTGATAAAGGATAAGCAGTTGTTGGATGATTCTTTGGTGCCACATGTTCAGGATATTGCTGAGGATAGACCATCGGATTTCTGTTTTAATGATGATGGGGTTCTATGTTTTGGGAGTCGAATAGTAGTGCCGAATGATACAGAGTTGAGGCGTACTATTCTGACTGAAGCTCACAATAGTCCTTTTGCTATGCACCCTGGTAGTACTAAGATGTATCCTGATCTTAAGGATGAATACTATTGGATGGGTTTGAAGAAGGATGTTGCAGAGTATGTGGGTAAGTGCATGGTTTGTCAGCGGGTTAAGGCTGAGCATCAGTTTCCTTCTGGGTTGTTGCAACCGTTGAAGATTCCTGAGTGGAAGTGGGAAAGGATTACCATGGACTTTGTGTCTGGTTTGCCTTTGTCACCGTCAAAGAAGAATTCGGTGTGGGTGATTGTGGATCGCCTTACAAAGTGTGCGCATTTCTTACATGTGCATACTATGTATACCTTGGACAAGCTTGCAGAGTTGTACATTGCTAAGATTGTGCGACTGCATGGTGTGCCAAAGTCTATAGTTTCGGATAGGGATCCACAGTCGGATGGACAGTCTGAGCGTGCTATCCAAGTGCTGGAAGATGCGTTGAGGTGCTATGTGAGTGAGTTTCAAGGTTCATGGGAGAAGCATTTGCCTTTGGTGGAGTTTGCTTATAACAATAGCTACCAGACAAGTATTCAAATGGCACCCTATGAAGCCTTGTATGGGAGGAAGTGCAGAACTCCTCTTTGCTAGGCTGAAACAGGTCAGAAGTTGGTTTCAATGCCGGCTTTGTTCAAAGGAACCACCGAGAAGGTGAAGCTCATTTGTGAGCGTTTAAAGGCAGCTTCTGATCGACATAAGTCTTACGCGGATTTGAAGCATAAAGAGATTAATTTTGCGGTAGGTGACCGTGTGTCCTTGAATGTTTCGCCTTGAAAGAAGGTGATGAGGTTTGGCCGGAAGGGTAAGTTGAGCCCTAGGTACATTGGACCATACAAGGTGATTGAACATGTGGGTCCAATTGTTTACAAGCTGAGGTTACTGCAAGAGTTGGAAAAGATTCATGATGTGTTTCATGTCTCTATGCTTCGGAGGTATAGATCGGATCCTTTGCATGTTATGCCTGTGGAGGAAGTGGAGTTGAATCCGGACATGACCTATGATGAGGAGCCGATTGAAATTCTGGATTCGGACAATAAAGTTCTTCGAGGCAAGACCATTGAATTGGTTAAGGTTTTGTGGAAGCATCGTGGTGTTGAGGAAGCCATGTGGGAAAGAAAGGATGATATGAAGAAGCAGTTTCCGTACCTTTTTCCTCCAAGTAAATTTCGAGGACGAAATTTCTTAAGGGGCGAGAGTTGTAACACCCCAATTTTGGGGTTAGAAGTTTAGGGTTTGGTTAGACCGGTCTGAGAAACGGTTCGAATATAAAAGGAGGTTTTAGGGAAAGCCTAGTTCTAGATGCTTTAAATAAGGTTTGGAATATATATAAGAGAGTGGTGGAATCAATTTTACAAAATAAGGTTTGGAAATACTACATTTCGGTGTAGTGACTAAAATGCGATTTCTGAAAAGTTTAGTGGTGACTGTTTTGTAAGGATTGAAACTTTGAATCTTTAAGGAGCTAATTTACCCAAAAATGATTTCTCCAGATTTTTCCTTAATTTGAGTAAATTAATTAATGTTTTAATTAATTAAAAGAGAAGAGAAACTACATTTTGGAAATTCATAACTACCTTTTCCTAAATTTTTCTCATTCCTTTTTCTCTCAAAATTCCATCATCCAAACACTATTTCTCCAGCAACTTTTGCAATGATCTTTACTTCAATTGATGAGATTTCTATCATCAATTAGTTCCTAATCAATCTTTCATCAAATCCTTTTGATTTCCTCATTGAATTTTCATAGAAATTGGCTCAAATCAAGGAGAAATCACCATTTATAGGTAAGATTGTTCTTCTCCTCTAAATACTCAGCTCTTTACTGAAATTCCCAAGTTGTCAATCCTTAATTGAAGTTTTGTAAATCGTTTTAATGTTAGAAACTTGATTTTGGCTTAAAACTCAAGATTTGGAAGAAATCTTGAAGAATTTCGTTGTGATTGTTTGGGCTATGTTTTGAGATGATTCTTTAATGTATTTTGGATGTCTAATGATGTGGAAATGAGGTTTTATCAATGCAATCCCGAATAGGTTGTATCCCTAAGTTTTTGCTTATGAAAATGGTGGTTTTTGAGGTGATCTTGGTGTTCTGTTATAGCTGGAGGTATAAGGACGAGTTCAGATTTATTTTGGATGTTAATTGATGTTTAGAAATGGTTAGAAGTGATGGATCTTCGCTGGGTTAAGTTTTGGAAGGGTTTTGAGGTGATTTCGGTTGTGTTTGGTAGCCGAAATGTTGGTTTTAAGTAGAGCAGCGAGTTTAAGTGTGTTGGTTGAAGATTTCTATGCATGATGATGCATTAATCCTCTGCTTTGATGTGTTTAAAATAGGGGAGACATGTTCAGACACTTTTGGGCAGACCGTATCAGAACACCCACTGGCGTTTCGAAACGGGGGCCTGAAATGGAAGGCCTTGTTTCGAAACTAGTCTCGGAACCAACCAGTGTTTCGGAACGGTCAACGCCATTTCAAAACAGGTGACCGTTGGGCACTGATTTGAATGTTGTTGAGGTTTGCAAGCATTACGTTTTAGTCCCGAAAGTTGTATTTGCAATTGTATGAGTTTGAGAAGTCCAATTAAGATGAAATTTGGCAGGGAATCTTGTAACATGACTAATTTCATTTTGGTAACTTTAAAATCAATTATGACCTTCTAATTTGTAGAATTTACATTTTGGTCCCTAATAATTGAATATAGTGCAATTGAGTCCTTTTCTGAAATCTAATCGCTGTGTTTTACTCCTGTACGTATCTCGAGTGTTCACTTAGGGTTAACGTGCATCTAGACAAGATTAAAAAGAAAAAAAGGGTCGTTAATCAAGGTTGACTTTCGAGTTGACTTTTGTTTTCCTCGTGTAATCTTCGTAGTTCAGGTCAACCGTCTAGGCCGGGCTAAGGGGGTTACAGAGCACCTACTAAAAAGAGTTGTCGCCAACCTTGGTACCCTCGGCAGCTGACTATGGAAGTTGGGAGAACCAGAGCGCGATCTGTATAGCTAAAACTCTTGAATCTATCTGTAACCCTCTAAGTCGGGCCTAAACATTTGACCCGAACTACGAAGATTACACGAGGAAAACCAGAGTCGACCCAAAAGTCAACGTTGATTCACGACACTTTTTTTATTTTTAATCTTGTCTAGATGTACAATAAGCCTATGTGAAAACCCACGAGACATGGTAGAAAATGCACATCAATTGGAATGCATTTAGGGACCAAAATGTAATTTTTTTTAAATTAGAGGGACTCCACTGGATTTAGGATTACCAATATGAAATTTATCATGTTACATGCTTCTCTGCCAAAATTCAGGTTAAAAAGAAATCTCAAGGTTAAACAATTGTAATCACAACATTTAGGACTAAAATGTAAAGCATAAAGACTCAAAGCAATTCAAAACTGTGTCCAACGGTCACCCGTATCGGAACACCTACCCACCGTACCAAAACACTTGTATCGAAATGGTGTTGAACGTTTCGGTACGCGGGTATGTTCTGAGACCAGCACTGAAACAGGGCACTCTAGTAGCCAAACTGCTTCGAAACAGTCTCAAACGTTTCAAAACACAAAGACCATTACAGGCCCCGTTTCGAAACACTTGAGGGTATTTTGATACACCTAGCCCAGAAAGAACAACTAAAACTGGTTTTTTATCCTTTAACACAATCAAACATGCCTCAAAGACTCCCAAATCATACCAGCAAACCATTTTACACTTAAGGAACATATTTAGCACTTTCTAACACAAGTATGGCATCAAAAACAATATAGTCTAAAGGCATGCTCCCTAATCTCAAAACCAAAATCAGCAACCCAACCTCAAACAAAACATATAAGGCCACTTACAACCCAAAATTGCAAACATAAACATGCCACAAACTTTGGGAGTTCAAACATATCTCCCAAATACAACCATGATTTCCCATTGCCATTATATCAAAACTAAAGTGTATGAAAACTTCACCATACGTGAGCTTGTACTTCCTTGGATGATCTTATCCTCTTTGATGCCCGGAAACACCTCAATTATCTGCATATTTTTAGGAAAAGAGAGAGTGTAAGCACAAATGCTTAGTGAGGCATGCTATAAAGAAACCAGCACAATAATGCATTTCTTGAAAACATTTTCTCAAAAGCTTGTAAACAACATGTTGATTCTATCTCATGCTTGGAAACAATTCAAATCAACTTCTCAATGAATACACATGTACCTTCATTCTATCTCATGCATTTAAACCAATGCAAAACTCATGGCAAAGCCATACTCATGCTTGTACACAAAAGCATTTCATATACAAATCATATATGTATTTCTCAAAGCATAAATCATTTCATCAAAGGTACATTGAATCAAAAACCATTTCATATTTTATATTGGCATTTCACATCTCATTATTACTCGGATATGCAGACATCTCACTAGACACTTCCGGTGGCATCTACCATCACCGTACTCACTCGTCTAGCAACACAATTTCCGGTGGAATCTCTCATCACCGTATTCACATGGCGGAATCTCTCATTGCCACAAAGCTTGGGTTCTCTCCCTTTGGCTTAACCAAAGAGCACGTACGAATTTTTAGTTTATAGTGCACTCTCATCCTATTGATCGATCAATTATATCCGGTAAGTATCTAAACATCTATGCCAATATATTATATCAAATCATCATCTCACCTACTGTTTTTCATGCAACAATTCTCAAAACATTCTCATCTCATTTAAAATCCATAACATTTGCTATGCTTTAACACAAAAGCTCAAATCTCAACTATGCAACATGTTACTTCATGAAATCATTTCAATCATCATCTCATGCTATAAAACATGCATAAAAACAATAGGAATTTATCTATCTAAAACCATGAGCATGTAAAAGCATTTTAGGGGCAATCACCACATTCAAGAGATCAATCTAGCCAATACTTACTTTCGGACTTAGGAAGGTGTTTCAAACCTTTCCTAAATCCCCAAACCTTGTGTCTTTGTCCCTCAAGGACTTCTAAAACCATACGCACTCACCGATTATGTATTGCTTGCTCGCCGAAACGCTATCTAAGCTTCCGGATCAACTCCAAAGGTGTCCGAAGATGTCTCCCCTGTTTTAAACACATACGAGCAGAGGATTAATGCATCATCATGCATTGAAATCATCAACCACACACCTAATCTAGATGCTCTACTCAAAAACCACATTTCAACTACCAAACACAACCGAAATCACCTCCAAACTCTTCTAAAACAAAACCCAGCCAAGATCTATCACTTCTAATAATTTCTAAACATCAATTAACATCAAAAACCAACACAACCACTCCCTTATACCTCCAGCTATGCCAGAACACCAAAATCACCCCAAAAACCATCATTCTAACAAGCAAAACTTAGGAAAACAATCCTATTCGGGATTTGATTGATGAAACCTCATTTGTAACATTAATTAACACCCAAAACACATTAGAAAACCATCTCAAAATAGAGCCCAATCATTCACCACGAAAATCTTCAAGATCTCTTCCATAATCTTGAGTTTTAAGACAATTTCTTGTTTCTAACATTAAAACCACTTAAAAAACATTAACAAATGATTGATAACTTGGGAATTTCAATAAAGAACTGATCATTAGAGGATAAGGACAAAGCTTACCTCTAATGTATGATTTCTCCTTGATTTGGGCAAGTTTTCTTGAAAATTCAATGCAAGAATCAAAGAGATATTGAAATATCATCAAGTGAAATGTAAATCAAAGTATATTTGTTGGAGGGAATGTGTTTGGTTGAAAGGAATTTGAGAGAAAATAAAATGAGGGAAATTTTGTGAAAAGTAGTTATGAATAGTCAAAGGTAGTTTCTAAATTAATTAACCTTCATTTCCTTTAATTAAAATATTAATTAAATCACCCAAATTAAGGAAAGATCTGATAAACACATTGTGGTAAAATTAGCTCCTTAAAGATTCAATGTTTCAATCCTTTACAAAACAGTCACTACTTAACTTTACAAAAAGTGTGATTTGATCACTACATCGAAATGTAGTATTTGCAAACCTTATTTTGTAAAATTGATTCCACCATTATCTTTCATATATTAAATGAGGGTTTTTAGATATTTTTCTATATTTTTAAAGCATCCCGAACTAGGTGTTCCCTAAAACTCCCTTTAAGATTCGAATCATTTTCTGACCGGTTCGATTCAGACTCTAAACATCTAGGCCCAAATTTGGGGTGTTACAACTCTCCCTCTCTTAAGAAATTTCGTCCTCGAAATTTACATATAGGAAAAAGGTAAGGAAACTGCTTCTTCATATCTTCCTTTCTTTCCCACGTGGCTTCCTCAACACCACGATGCCTCCACAACACCTTAACCAGCTCAATGGTCTTACCACGGAGAACCTTACTGTCGGAATCCAAAATCTCGACTGGCTCCTCATCATAAGTAAAATCTGGATTCAACTCAACTTCCTCCATAGACATAACATGCGAAGGATCTGACCGATACCTTCGAAGCATGGATACATGAAACACATTATGTATCTTTTCTAGCTCTTGTGGTAGTCTCAGCTTATAAGCAACATGACCCACACGTTCTATCACCTCGTATGGTCCAATATATCTAGGGCTCAACTTACCCTTCCGACCAAACCTCATCACCTTCTTCCAAGGTGAAACCTTTGAGAACATAAGGTCACCCACCGTAATCTCAATCTCCTTACGCTTCAAATCTAGGTAAGACTTTTTCCAATCCGATGCTACCTTCAACCGCTCATAAATGAGCTTCACCTTCTCGGTCGTTCCTTTCAACAAAGCCGGCATTGAGACCAACTTTTGTCCCGTTTCATCCCAACGAAGAGGAGTTCTGTACTTCCTCCCGTACAAAGCTTCATAAGGTCCCATTTGAATACTTGCCTGATACTATTATTATAAGAAAACTCCATCAAAGGCAATTGCTTCTCCCAAGAGCCTTGACACTCAATCACACAGCACCTCATCATATCCTCAAGCGCTTGGATAACACGCTCAGACTAACCATCCATCTGCGGATGATAAGAAGTACTGAAATTCAGCCGCGTACCCAATGCCTGATGTATACACTCCCAAAACTTTCCCGTGAGCCTCGGATCCCTGTATTAGTTTTTAATAACCTTTAGTCAATATTTCACACACAAACATTACCAATATATGTATTAGTTCATTTCATTCGTAATACAACCACATTTAACTGACCGTGTATCAAAACACTCAAGGCCGTTTTGATACGGGAGGACAAAGGTCAACCTTGTTGACCTTCCTTTTTAGACCGTATCGATACAAGAGCACCCGTATCAGTATGGGTTGACTACCTTTGACTTAGACCTTGACCTGTTTCGAAACGCTGTGAACCCGTATTGAAATAGAGGTCTCCACTGAAAAATGTTCCGAAACATTTACCCGGTCTTTACCCTTTAGTGCTAATACATTTTACCAAACCATATCAGATTATACTTAACCGTATCAAAACACCATCACCCGCTTCAGTATGGTTTGGCCTGTAATGACAAATTCTTACTGGTTTTAATCCATTTTACCAAACCAAGAGATATCCAAAGGCAGTGAAGCATTACCTACAACATTATAATCATATATTTTACACGTGAATCCGATTTTAGAGCGATACGAATCCATTTAGCCGGTCATTACCCTTTAGTGCTAATACATACATTTCAACCCGCTTTTACTCATATAGAATGTTCATAATAACACACCATACTTTAAAACACTTAAACACAAAATAAACATATCAAAAGAGACATAGTAGACTTATACGTAGACTTTGCCACCATACTAGGAGTTCAAAAGAGAAAATACGTTACTTAAAGCTTGATTGTGACTTGTGCAAATCCTTAACTTCTCCGATCTTGATCCCAAATCTTGTCTTACCTGAAATGGATGCAATGGAAAGCATTAGGCATACTTTGCCTAGTGAGGTAGTCACAAACACAAAGAAGGCTATGGATGCCAAAACATCATGCTTCCATAATAATCATAGTATCATGTCATCAGTAACAAATTCATAATTTCATAGTAACATTGTCAGTAATCAACAATTCCCTTGGATCGATTCATGGTATATGGATACACGAATTCCACCTCCTCGTCAAATAATTAAATGGTCATCCCACCGACATCGCCAAAGACCAATACACAATGCATCCCTATACCTCACCAAATCATATAGGTCGTAGCCCTAGGACCGTAGTCCACCCGTACAATTGAGCTCATGAATTCTATGGCATGCCAATTGTATCCAATACTTCAAATTCAAGGTCCAATAACAATAGTTCAACATACATGATTCATTAATATCATTTCATGTCAATCAACAATAACAATAATTCATGTCAATGATTCATGCATGTCGCTGCTTCAATGATATCCATGACAATGGTAACAATGCTATAATCCATAAATTGATGCAATACTTACAAACATGGCCATAATAATGCTTCATGCAAAATCCCTTATAAATCAATCGTTAGTAAATCGATAATCAATTATTCGAGATGACACCTGGCTATTCTCGAGACGCTACTACACTCACCTTGCTTGGTTAAAGCTTTATGGTTAATAGTACCTCGTTCGAGGCTTAAATCCTCCTTCTCGTATTTGAATGGATTAACAAGACTCTTGAATGAAGGAAGACAAAGCTTTTGTTTTGTCTTTAATGGAGGTGCTTGCTTTAAGCTTGAGTTTGAAGATGGAAATGGAGGAGCTTGCTTGTTTTCTAAACGAAAGTTTAGGCTCGGTGGGGAAATAAAGAACAAGGCTCCTTTCCTTCTCTTCTTATTTATAGGGGATTTGGAAACTATTAATCACCTCTCTAAAGTCCAATAAAAAGCTTTCCCTTGCCTGAGTGTTTGCCAAGCCCAACACACCTCATCAAGAACCAATAAGAACATTTCCTCTCCCCAAAGATTTCTTATTTAAGTATTACCGTCAAATCATATCATTATTGCTGATAAAAGAGTCACTTACTCAGCTTAAAAATATGTGATGAGAAGCCAAGCAAGTAGGTGACTCACTTAAAGGCCACAACTTTTGACTTTGGGACACCTACCTTGTTTTTTGTTGGGTACCGTTTCGACACACTCGAGGCAGTATCGGTACTGGCACACAAAAGTCCAAATAAGTCGTTAAAATCGTTACACCGTATCGATACACCCTTAATAGTTTCGGACTGCCCTACCTAGATCGTTTCGGTACGTGTCTGACTGTACCGAAACACCTAGCTCAAAAACATCAAATAGGTATTCACAAAGAAATCTAATAGCTTGATTCAGATTGGATTCTTTCATACTATAATATCATAATAAAGATATGGTATTTTAATATTCTAATATCAATACTCCAATCATCATAACCTAATTCCGACTTGACCGGTTTTGGGGGTTTTACAACTCTTCCCCCCTTAGAAAAGAATTTGCCCTCGAATTCTTACCTGTAGTTTCGGGTTGCTCATATGTGCACTCTTCAGGATCAAAATCTTCCGGAGATGAAGAATTTTTCTTTCCTAATCCTTCTCGCGAAGTTCGTTTTGCACTTACACGTCGATGTTTCTTGTAAGATTTTCGAGGACAATGTCTCACAAAATGATCCGTCTAACCACAAATGGAACAAGCTCCAGTTCTCCCATGATATTGTTCTGTTGGATGTTTGCCTTGGAAAATACTACAAGGAACTCCTCCTTGTTCTGGTTCATTTGATTTCTTGACTGGATTAGACATTACTTGGAAATGGTTATATTTTCGAGAAAAAAGCCTATTTCAATTTCTTAGAACGAAGATGGGTTTTGGCCTCTAGAAAACTTTTCAATATATAGAAATACAAAGTTTGTCTTATACCCACCTTTCTAAGAACCAATCAAAACATTTCTAAGGGTTTTCTAAGTTTATCCCTTCACCTCTTCATATCTACGCGACACCTTGCCATTTTCTGTTGGTTTTATATGACTTGGATGACAAGCACATAGATGAGTCATCATCTCCTAATTTCTTTCATATCTTATTCTTAATCCTATTCGAAAATAAGTACCGGTATCAATACACTCTAAACCATATCGATAAAACTAAGCAAAAACCCAAAATTCAGTTAAGACTGTTAACCCGCTTCGATACACCTAATGCATATTGAAACGCCTTTGTCTGGGGTCGTTTTGATACGTATGCTATCCGTACCGATACGCTCAGCTAAATATCTTGACTTTAAAAAGGGTTCTTATCTAAGGTTTTCTTCAACATGGATTTCTTATCAATATATAACTTAGACATTAAAGTCAAATTCCTTACTTGAGATGGTGTCGTGATCGATTTCTAAGTCCTTGCCCTAGATGTGAAATATCAGTACAGAAGCTTTAGATTCGGGTTTACTCATTACTTTTGATGTTCCCGATCCTCCCTGCTTTCCCAATGATCCTTGATTTTCTCCATTGCCTCTAGAAGATTGAGCAAGATTAGTCATTATAGAAACAAGCTTGTTAGGGTTCTCTGGACATTCTCGAATGAGATGACCTAACTTTATGCAAAAGAAACAAGCACTGGATTTCTTATGGCATTGCCCTTCATGTCATCGTTGACAAAAAATACACTTGGAAATTCTCGTATCTTGTCTAGAACCAACATCGTTTTAAATAGGATTGACATCCGATGGAGAACGAGATACAACTTGGGATTTGGCAACATACTCGAACAGGGAAGGTTGCGAATACACATTTGGTTCCAAGCTGTGATACTTTCATTTCTTAGAAGATCCTGAGAAAAGAGACTCATCTCGATTTCTCTTTTCAAACTTGTTGGATCCACTAGTTCTCTGAGTTATATGTGCTCCTTCCGTAGCTTTAACTTTGTTTTCTATATCTTGAAAATTGATGATGCACAATTCTGTGAACATGGGACGTAATTCAACGTTGAGTCCAACAATGAACATTCGACACTTTTCCTCCTCTTTCTTAATAAAATCAGCACCATATCTACAATACTTGCAAAAGTCCTGGATGTACTGTTCGATCGGCCGTGCACCTTGTTTAAGATGAAGGAAGATGCTCCGCCTCTCGACAAGATGTAATTCACTTATGTACTTCTTACGGAACTCTTTCAGAAGGAATTCCCAATCCACGGTATCTTCAGAGATGGTAAGTACGGTAGTCTCACACCACTGTAAAGTTTCATCGGCAAGCAATGAATGAGCGCATTCAAGCTTACGTTCACTTGAAAAATGTAATTGCTTATCCAAAATTCTTAAAGTATTGTCTAACCAATACTCAACAATTTCAGGATTGTCATCGTCCCGTCCAGTGAACGTGTAGACTCCATATTGAGATAACTTATCGATAGAAGCTCGAAGAGGTTGAGCAAATGGTGGCGTAGGTTGCACAACTTGATTAGTCATTATTACATTCATAAAATGCTGAAACATATCAGCCATGTTTCGATAACATTCTGCCTGAGCCGTAGGTTCTTTAGGCTCCACACCCCGAACAAGAGGGTTTTGGGGATTTGGAGGATTTCCTTCTCGTACCTCCTCGCCACGAGTCGAGGAGTTAGAACCAATCTCATCATCACAAGCTTCGCTAGTTTGAGACATATCTATATAAAAGAGATCAGATCAGTTGGCAAGTCACAATACTCAACAGAATAACTCCTACGGGGTAAAGTAACACAATAAACAATATAGACATGCATAGGTCTAGTCTAAAACCGACTAAACTCTAGCTCTGACACCAATAATGTAACACCCCCTTCCTGACCTCGTAGAGAACTGGGTCGGAGCGTTTTACCGAAAAGCAGTGTGGTAATCGGTACGATAAACTTTTAACTTTTTAATAACCTTTAGTCAATATTTCACACACAAACATTACAAATATATGTATTAGTTCATTTCATTCATAAGAGGACCACATTTAACTCACCGTGTATCAAAACGCTCAAGGTCGTTTCGATACGGGAAGATAAAGGTCAACCTTGTTGACTTTCCTTTTTAGACCGTATCGATACGAGAGCACATGTATCCATACGGGTTGACTACGTTTGACTTAGACCTTGACCTGTTTCGAAACACTATGAACCCGTATCGAAACAGAAGTCTCCAGTGAAAAAACTTTTTGGAACATTCCTACCCGTTTCGGTACATCCTATTTACTAAGATTCAGATTATGCTTACCCATATTGAAACACCATCACTTGTTTCGGTACGGTTTAGCCTGTAATGACAGATTCTTGATGGTTTAAATCCATTTTACCAAACCAAGTGATTTCCAAAGGCAGTGAAGCATTACCTACAATATTATAATCATATATTTTACACGTGAGTCCGATTTTAGAGCGATATGAATCCATTTACCTTGACTTTACCCTTTAATGATAATACATACATTTCAAGCCACTTTTACTCAAATAGAAAGTTCATAATAACACATCATACTTCGAAACACTTAACCACAAAATAGGCATATCAAAAGAGACATAGTAGACTTATACGTAGACCTTGCCACCATACTAGGAGTTCAAAGGACAAAATATATTACTTAGAGCTTGATTGTGACTTGTGCAACGCCTCAACTTCTCCGATCTTTATCCCAAAACTTGTCTAACCTGAAATAGATGAAGTGGAAAGCATTAGGCATACTTTTCCTAGTGAGGTAGTCACAGACACAAAGAAGGCTATGGATGCCAAAACAGCATGCTTCAATAACAATCATAGTATCATGTCATCAACAACAAATTCATAATTACATATTAAACATTGTCAATAATCAACAATTCCCTTGGATCGATTCATGGTATATGGATACACGAATTTCATCTCCTCACCAAATCAATAAATGGTCATCCCACCGACATCGCCAAACACCAATACACAAAACATCCCTCCGCCTCGCCAAATCATATAGGTCCTAACCCTAAGACCATAGTCCACATGTACCAATGAGCTCATGAATTCTATGGCATGCCAATTGTATCCAATACTTCGAATCCAAGGTCCAATAACAATAGTTCAGCATTCATGATTCATTAACATCAATTCATGTCAATGATTCCTTTATGTCGATGCTTCAATGATATCGATGACAATGGTAGCAATGTTATAATCAATAAATCGATGCAATACTTACCATCATGGCCATAATAATGCTTCATTGAAAAACTCGTATAAATCAATGGTTAGTAAAACGATAATCAATGATTCGAGATAACACCTGGCCATTCTCGAGACGCTACTACACTCACCGTTCTTGGTTCATGCTTTATGGTAGATAATACATCGTTCAAGGATTAAATCCTTGTTCTCGTATTTGAATGGATGAACGAGTCTATTGAACGAAGGAAGACAAAGCTTTGGTTTTGTATTCAGTGGTTGTGCTTGCTTTAAGCTTGAGGTTGAAGTTGGAAATGGGGGAGCTTTCTTGCTTGTATTCAAGGATTAAATACACCTTATCAAGAACCTATAATAAAAAGGTTTCCCTTGCCTGAGGGTTTGCCAAGCCCAACACACCTTATCAAGAACCTATAATAACATTTCCTCTCCCCAAAAATTTCCTATTTAATTATTCCCATCAATTCACATCATTATTTATAACCACTTTGTAAACCCCTAGACGCGCCTATGCGTTACAACGTATCCTAGGAAGTCACATTAGGGTCATAAGAGCGATCCACGGTGAAAAAACACATAAAAACATTTTTTGAACACTTATTATACCGTAAAAATAAACTTCTGTTTAAAATACCACTTAAGGAAGTCGTTTGAACACGGAACAAAAGTTTTAGAAAATGTTTTACAGGCACTATCATAAAACAATACATAACATACATGCCCACTAACTATACAGTATCGTACTCCAGAGGTAACACCGAGCGAACTCTGAACACTAATGTCAAATATTATACCGTGATATATTCTTTTAACCATCGATGGTATAAACAACGTGAGCTTGGCAAAGCTCAGTAATACAGAACTACCAAAAGATGCTATAAGCTCATGCAGATACATGTTAGGAATAACATTTTCATGATGTTCCAAGTAGTGACATTCCTATTTTTTTCTGTTATTTCAGGGTAACGTTATACTTAAGAATAACAATACTTGTTCTATATTCAATCATTGAGTAACAAATGTGAATTATACAAACTAATAGATTACGAAGATGAAAATAACGATTTTAATGTCTAGTGTGTTCCAATAGGTGCATATCAAGCATGCATAAATGCATACCAATCATATCATGAGAACACATAACAATTCAATGCAAATGTTCAAGTACATACAAAGGTTTACTAGTAACTACCCTCCAACCTTACACCAATATGCAGTCCCCTAGAACTGCATCCATAAGGACTTACCCTAGGCTCGATGGGCATAGGTGCCATCTAATGGGATGCCTTAGGTCCATAAGAATTTACCCGTGCTAAAGCATCGACACCTACCCATATGAAGACCTTCAGTCCATAAGGATTTACCAGCTGGATCAGGACTGCACCTGCAGAAACTTCATAACATAACCCAACAGTATACCCCATATAGTAATCGGTGTTCAGATTCCAGACATGAGTAACAGAATACATGTGAAAGACATATACTATTTAGAGTATCAGAAACAGAAGTTCATGATCTTTATACACATATATGGGCATACCTTTTAGCAGACGATATCATCATTCATCATGCTAACAGAGTGTGCCATCATATGTCAAGCTAACATATTATATTATTACTTACAACAGGCAGACATACAATATTATCGCAGATCAAGTAACCACATAGCACAGTCATATACTAAGTATATAGATCAAGCAGACTTACAACGAGTAGGCAGAAAATGTTATCATATGTCCAGTTCATCATTTCATCAAGCATATCATCGTTCACAATTAAGTCATTAGATTGTTTATTAACATGTAATAGTCATATAACACATTCAACTGAGTGTAGCACACATGGAACACACTAAGTGGGACAGATCATTTCTTGGAGATACTTGGCATTTACGGAAGGGGACACATTAAACTTTTGACAATTTGAACAGATTTCTAAAACGAATCCCCTATTAAAAGGGGGTTCGTACTAACAGTTTAACCCATATATTCAGGAGGTGATACATCAAGATCTTTGAGAGTTTAGACGCATCATGAGTGATTTAGTCATTTAAGCCTACAAGGGCATTAAGGTCATTTTATCACATATGGGCATTTTGCTAATTTATACCAACAAGGCATAAACAATTGCCTGAGAATTCTATTTGCTCATCATGTTTCCAACATGGTATTAAGAGATTTCTATGATAAGATCTTTCGCGATATCGGATACTTTCAGGGCTATTTTGATTACTTTGGCCAACGAGGGCATTTTTGTAACCCCCTTGGCCCGGTTTAGACGCCTGACCCGAACTACGAAGATTACACAGGGAAAACCAAAGTCAACCCAAAAGTCAACCTTGATTGACGACCTTTTTTTCCTTTTTATGTTTTCTAAATGCGCATAAAGCCTATGTGATTACTTAGAAATCACAGGAGAGAGAAGTACAGCAATTGGAAATCATTTAGGGATTCAATTGTAAGATTTACACTTTTACGGACCAAAATGTAAATCATAGAAAATATATGGACTTTGAAGATTTTAGGATTACCATTATGTAATTAGTCATATTACATGCCTCTCTGTCAAATTTCAGCTTAAAAGAACATTACAAGCTCAATCAATTACATGCACAACATCCAGGACTAAAATGTAAAACATTAGAACTTGAAACAATTCAAATTTGCAATCTAACGGTCAACCATTTCAGAACCCTGATCTCCGTATCGAAACGGTGTTGACCATTTCGGTACTCAGGTGCGTTCCGAGACCAGTTGGAACATCCCTTTCTAGTAGCCCAAGTGATCCGAAACACCTTCACCCATTCCGAAACACTATGGCCATTTCGGGCCCATGTTTCGAAACAGATAAGAGTGTTTCGATACACCCTGCCCTGCAACAACATAATTTTCTAGTTTTTCACATTTTTTTACACTTAAACATATCCCAAATCATACCAAAACATACCAGCAATATGATTAGGCATAAAAGAACATATTTAAGAAGCTTTAGCTAAGGCATGGCATCAAACAAAAGACCATTGAGTCTAAAGGCGTGCTTCCTAGTCACAAAGCCAAATATATACTTCAAACCTCAAACAAGCCATATAAGACCATTTACAAACTTCAAAAGCCAACACAAACTTGCCAAAAACATAAGGAGTTCAAAATACATCTCCCAAATATAACCTTGGAGCCCCATTGCCAAATATCAAAACTAAAGTATGTAAAAACATCAACATACATGAGCATTACACTTCCTTAGATGTTCTTAACCTTCTTCATGCCCAAAATCACCTCAATTATCTGCATTGTTGGTAAAAGAGAGCATAAGCATGTTTTCTTAGTGAGGCAAGCTCTAAAGAAAACCAACACAACAATGCATTATTCAAAACATTTTCACAAATGCTACTTTCTACAACATGCTCATTTTATCTCATGCTTGAAAACCTTTTCAAAGCAAATCTCCAATTGAAAACACATGTAACCTTATTCTATCTTATGCATTTAAACCAATGCAAATCTCATGGCAGAGCCATACACATGCTTGTGAAAACTAAAGCATTTCATATTCAAATGCCATAAGCATTTTTCATAGCATAAATCATCTCAACATTTTGTACATGTGAATCAAATACATATTGCATATATTATATTGGAATTTTACATTTCATCTTTACTCCGTTATGCGGATTAGCTTGACTCAAGGTCAAGTCCTACCCCAATGGAATCTCTCATCATTGGACTCTCATGGCAGTATCTCTCATCGCCACAAAGCTTGGGTATTTCACCAAGTCCTACCCCGATGGTATCTCTCATCATCAGATTCTCACTTTGGATTGGGATGGCACTACCCCAATTGCCCTACTCCAAAGAGCACGTACGAATTTTAGTTTATAGTGCACTCTCATCTTATTGATCGATAAATATATCCGGTAACTATCTCATCTTCTATGACAATATATTACGTCAAAAACATCATCTCACCAACTGTTTTTAATGCACATTTCTCAAATCTTTCTTATCTCATTTCAAAATCTTAACACATGCTTTGCATTAAGTCAAAATCTCAAAACTCTTCAAATGCAACATTCTATCTCATGAATTCTCTAAACAAGAGCAAGTAAAAGCATGTAAAAATCTTTCTTATCTGACATTGGATTGGGATAGCATCATCTCATGTTACAAATCATGCATAAAACAATAGGAATTTGTCTATCTCAAAACAAGAGCATGTAAAAGCATTTTAGGGGCAACGACCACATAATTGAGAGCAAATCTAACCATACTTACTTTCAGACTTAGGATGGTGTTACAAACCAATCGTAAATTCCCAAAACTTGTTTCTTTGTCCTTCAAGGACTTCTAAAACCATTTGCACTCACCGATTATGTTTCGCTTGCTCGTCGAAACACTATCTAAGCTCCCGACACTTCCGAATCAACACCAAAGGCGTCTGAAGACGTCTCCCCTGCTTAATACACAAAAGAGCAGAGGATTAATGTATCATCATGCATTGAAATCACCAGCCAACTACTCAAACTCGCTGCTCTACCCATAAGCATCATTTCAGCCACCAAAAACAACCAAAAACATCTCCAAACTCTTCCAAAACAAAACCCAGCCAAGATATATCACTTCTAATCATTTCTAAACCTCAATCAACCCCAAAAATCCCCATAAACTCGTCCTTAAACCTCAATCTACAACAAAACACCAAAACCACCCCAAAAACCACCAATCTAGCATGCAAAACGTAGGAATCCAAACCTATTCGGGATTTTTTTTGATAAAACCTCATTTATAACATCAATTACCATCCAAAATACATTAGAAATCAACCTCAAAACAGAGCCTAAACTATAGTTACGAAAACCATCATGATCTCACCAAAAACCTTGAGTTTTGACTCAATTTCATGTTTCTAACATTAAAGCAACTCAAAAATCATTAACAAAGGATTGATAACTTGGGAATTTCAGTAAAGAACTGATCATTAGAGGAGAAGGACGGAACTTACCTCTAATGGCTTATTTCTCCTTCATTTGGTCAAGTTTCCATGAAAATCCAAAGTGAAAACAAGAGGATTTGATGAGGAAAAGATTAGGAATCAAAAGGAGATTGAAATCTCATCAAAATGAATGATAATCATAGGATAAATGATGGAGGAAATGTGTTTGGCTGAGTGGAAATTGAGAGAAAATGAAAAAAAGGAAAAATATCGTAAAGTTGTTATGAAAGTCAAAATAGATTTTTATCTTTTAATTTCCTTTATTATATCATTGTTAAAAACACCAAAAATAAAGAGAAATCTGATTAAAAACATTTTGGTAAAATTAGCTCCTTAAAGGTTCAAAGTTTCAATACTTTACAAAATAGTCACTAGTCAACTTTTGCAAAAATTGTGGTTTGGTCACTACACCGAAATGTAGTATTTCTAAACCTAATTTCGTAAAATTGTTTTCACCATAATAATTCATATTATAAATGAGGATTTTTAGATAATTTTCCATAATTTTAAAGCATCCCGAGCTAGGTGTTCCCTAAATATCCCTTAAAGATTCGAACCGTTCTCGACCGGTCCGATTCAAACTCTAAAACATCTTGGCCCAAAATCAGGGCGTTACAGTCTTAGCCTCAAATTCGTTCGAATCAACATCTCAAACCTTGCAGTACTAACTAACCCTTCTAATACATCCAACTGTATCGTATATCTAAATAATTGCTTTCATATTTCACCACATGACTTGCCACGGAATAGTCGAACATATATTTAGGGCGGAAAAACTTCCAACCTTATACTAACATCAGTAGTGATTGACATATGTGATTCATGCTTCAACCCTTAGGGGCATTTTAGTCATTTTTAGCGTTATTGGCATTTCTAGAATTTTATTCCAGCCAATGAGGGTATTTTAGTTATTTCTAAGCTCGGAATATCCATCATTCCTGTCAATTGAACTGTGTATAATATTTCAATCATTTAAGTACTCGTGGCTGATTCGACCATTCACGAAATTTCGGTACCTCCAACCACTTCATTCAATTTCAGAACTCAAAGGTTAATCCATTGTTCTCGGTAATCTGCAAACCCCGGTGTCCGAGGATACTTCAGCCCTTTTTGGCCAATACGATCATTCCGATTAGTTTAATCATATCAGTATTTCTAGTACTTTTAGTCATTTCAATCAATTCTGAATTTTGAGCCACTTGCTTAATTCAGGGGTATGGATAGATTCCACGAATCTATAGTCAAAGATTCATTTCAAATCCAAGGAGACCTAACACATTACAATCTCTAAGGTTTAAATCTTGTTACCATAGCTTTCCAAGTAGTTCGAGGTTTTCAGATGAATCAGGTTGTTTTATCATATCTAGCGTAGATTTCTAGATCACTTCAAATTCCAAGGGTATTTTAGTCATTCTCATACCATGAAGGAATTTTCGTAATTTCATATCCAAATACTTTTCACATTTTATCATTTGACACTAATAATCGGATTTGGAGATTAGTTTCCTTATTAATTACTTATTGAACTCCAGATCCTTCTGATTTATTAATGTTCTCATTCGAGCATTACAATTTTATCTAGATTATCATACTCATTACCATATTCGGTTTGACTTGAGTAGAATTAAAAGTACTCATTATCATTTTTATGCATGCGTTAACAAACACCGACATGTTCATAAAGCATACAAGGGGTAGTAATGTTTTGCCATAAATCATTGCTATATCGGTCGATCCTTGAAATTGACATCCGAACACTCTTGAACTCGGATTTGACGTCCCTCATCAATTCGTATGTAAGGAACTGTGAGTACCTTCAAATACACAAATTCACATTTTAGTCCTTACTCACAGTACTCCTCATTGCAATATTCATACATATAGAAGTTTGGGTTCAATGTCAGATTCAGAGGCTTTCGGGTCAGAATTTCACGAAACGGGTTCCAAAACGGACTCAGAACATCAAAAAACATAGAATATGACTTATCGAAAAAAATGACTATTTGGGTCAAAGTCAACGATGACGTCAGCGGTCAAAGTCAACGCTAACGTCATGCTGATATCACTGGTCCAAATGATGACTCCACGAGTTGACTCACTCGGTTGACTCAGACGAGTTAACTAACTGAGTTGACTTGTACGAGTTAATTCACTAGGTTGACTCGGGGAACGGGTCTAGGTCGGGTCAACTCGGGTCGAGTAGGGTAGACGATTCGGGTCGGTCGGATGGTTCGAGTCAGTCGAACGGTTCGGGTCGGTCGGACGGTTCGGGTCAGGTCGAGCGGACAGTTCAGACCAGTTTGAACCCGGTTGACTTACCCGAAGGATCTCGCCGGAAACCTCGCCAAAATGTCACCGGTGATGTTGTCGGAAGCCCCAAAAAGATTGTTTATGCAGGATTTAGGAAGCCCGTCAACTCAAGATATCAACCAAAATGCTATGCAACTTATTTAAGCAAGAAAATTTACCGAAAACTACCTAGAAAGTCAAAATTCCGTCGGAAATGAGAAAGCTCTGACGAAGCCTTAAACGACAGCAAACTGACTATTGACGGTATGGGCTTTGTTCGCCTCGACACGAGGAACTTACTAATGGCGGCGGCGCTGTGAGCGCACATTCGAGGTGGCCGGAATCGCATAAAAGAAGAGGCGGCGGAAGCTTAGGTCACATTTGAACCTTTGTCGCAGCTTTCCCGGCAAATGGCGGTGAACTACGGCGAGTGGCGGCCTTGGGTATGGTCAAGAGAAGGTGGCGGTTCTGTTGGTTATGGCGGTGCACGACACCTTTGGACGGTGAGGGAGGTCGGAGCGATAGAGAGGTGTTGGACCGTTGGCAAGCTTTCTCACTTCCCTTCAGTCTCGAAGAGGGGGAAACAAAAATGATAGATGGTGGGGAGGCAGATGGGTTATTAAATTTGATTCATGATAGCCCAAACTTAACCCAAATATTATTCTAGGTAAAACATGACAAACAAAAACACTTATCTCAACGGTTCAACACCATCGGGTGAATTTAGGGGTGAGGTCGAGGGTTCAAACCCCACCTGCCCTATTATCCTTCAACATTCATCATTTTTATTTTTATTATATTTTTAGAAAAAATTTCGAAGTGTTACACCCTTAGCCCGGCCTAGACCCCCAATCCGAACTACGAAGATTACACAGGGAAAACCAAAGTCAACTCGAAAGTCAATCTTGTTGAACGACCTTTTTTTCTTTTTATCTTATCTAGATGCACTACATTAACCTATGCGATTAGGAAATCAGTTTAGTGGAAGCGACGCATCGAACGAAACTCAAACAGGGGTTCAATTGCATACCAACGACTTTGAGGGACTAAAATGTAAATTTCCAGAATTATAAAGACTAAACAAGTTTTAGTGTTACCAACCCGTAATTAATCATATAACATGCTATCATGTCAAAATTCATCTCAAACGGATCACTCAAACCCATTTAATTAAGCAAACAAAACTCGGGGACCAAAACGTATGAAACAGAAACCTGAAACAGTTAAAATTCAAACCTCAACGGTCAGGTGTTCTGAAACGTAGAGCCTTGTATTAAACGGTCGTTTCAAAACCAAGTTGACCATTTCGATCCTCGGGTGCGTTCTGAGACCCGTATCGAAACACCCCTTTCAAGTAGCAAAACCGTTTCGGTACGTTGTTTCCGTTTCGAAATCTCATGGCCATTCCAGGCCCCTGTTCCGAAATAGGCAAGGGCGTTCCGATACGTCTTGCCCTGCAATTGCGAATTTTGCTAGCTTTTCACATCTTTTCATATCCAAATACATTCAAAAACATGCCACAACATACATACAACATATTTATGCACCAAAGATTATCATTGCAAAGCATAAGCTAGAACATGTCATCATACATGCAAGCATAGGAACTGTAGGCATGCTCCCTAGTCTTCCGAAACCAAACAAACCCAAAATCAACATTTAAACATAAATCAATCCATAAAGGCCATTTACAATTCAAGGATAAACAACCAAACATGCTGAAAGAAGAAAGGAACATTCTCAACCATCCAAGAGTATAAATCCCACCCAATTCCTCTTATTATACCAAAGTAAAGCCACATAATTTGCTAAACCAAAATGCTTGGATTCCCTTGCTTATGTGCTGCCTCGAACGCCTAATTATATGCATTGATGAAACAAATGAGCGTAAGCACAAAGCTTAGTGAGGATCACTAAACAACATTCATCAATGAATTCCACACAATTTGCAAAACCACCACTTTCAACACATGGCTTTACACAAAACATGTCCTTTCAAGACATCAATGCACTTTCCAAAAACATGATCATATGCATCATTATAAAACAACAAATAAACCTTTGCTCATACTTACCAAGCATCTCATGCATTCTAACATCATTTACAAGCATCTCATGCTTAACATTTATCATTTACATTTTATTGGCTAACAAGTGATAATCCTTGACCATACAAACAAAAGACACAATCGGATACGTGAATTACAAGTGTTGTCCCACACGCTTCATACACACTACTGGACTACACAAGGTTCTCACACGAGAGAAACCCTCCATCGTTGTGACACCCGTGGTGGAGTATAACGGTACAATCACAACCCCTCAATACCAGTAATCGGTAGTTGTATAATTCCACTAACGAGAGCACAAGACACATAACACAAGATCCACACACGGAATTAACATCCACCGTTGTGATCTTAACCTCAATCGTTAGGGTACTTTTATTGAGTATACGGTACAATCACAACCCCTCGACATCCAAGGCGACTTTATTCACGTTGCACCCAATCCTATAGCTGGCTAATTATATTCGATTAACACAACCAAAAACCATTTCCATCACTTGCCAATATAATCATTTAACCTCATTAATCCACTGTTTTACAAGCATAAACACAATGCCATTTCAACAAGCATAACATACTTAACATCACATGCATTTATCACATGAAAACCAAGGATCACTTACCTAGTGCATCCTTAACATAATGGCATTAAAATCCAGCATCATTCATGCTTAAAACATGCTTTAAAACAGTAATCAAATCCATACTTAACTCAAGTGCATTTTCATCAAACATAGCACATTTTCGAGAGAGAGATTTCTGAATCACTTACTCTTGAGCTTAGCTAAGTGTATCAAACTTACACTAAGCTCCCAAGACCACTCTCAAAGCGTTACAAAGTAGAAAATTCCATTTCCACTCACTGATACGCGAAAATTACTCTTTCGGAGACTCCAACAACACCTCGTTTGCTTCCGGATCAAGATTCCATGTTTTCACATCATCAAAATAGAGATCTAAATGCATTAAAATGCATTCCAACACCAGCAACAATTCACAAACTCGTTGCTCACCGAAACCACACCAATTTACCCATCCAAAACAACCAAAAACTCAATCGATTACTTCCTAAACCAAGCCCCGCCAACATACATCACCTCCAAACCATTATAAACATCAAAACACATCTAATAAACAACCTAACCCAACCTTTTACCTCCAGCAGGCAAGATCCCACCATTTCACCTCAAAAACTCACTTAAAACCATCTAGAGCTTCAAGAATCTCAAGGATTTCGGGATCTATGTTATCAACACTTCATTTCAACATAATAATAAACTTAGAACTCAATTAAAATCAATCTAGAACAAAGCTTAACACAACTAGTCTGAAAATCAAGATTTCAACCTCATTTTTACAAGATTTTGATCTCCAATCAACACTACAATGAAAACTCAACAAAAAATAGTAATTAGAAGCCAAATATCATGGGAATTTCAATAAAGAACTTTGATTAAATGTTGAGAATGGGATTTACCTCCAACCCTTGCTTTCCTTAATGAATGACAAGTTTTCCTTAACCAAATCTTGAAAAGCTTGAAAGGATTTCTTGAAAATTGATTACGAAATGTTAGGAGAGTGTTTGGGAGAAAAGAATTTTGGAGAGAAAAGAATGAAAATAGATTTTGGCAGAGAATGAAGAGAAAATGGTAGTTACGTAATAATATCTCACTTTAACTATCCATTTAATTAATAAAAATAAAACCAATTAAAACAATTTAATTAAAAACCATTTAAAACACAAGTCATATTAAGGAAATGCTAAATTTCCATAAAGCCCCCTAAAGATTCTAAGAATTTGGCTTCTTCTTTAAAAAATCACATTTTCCACAGTTTTGAAACTTTACACTTTGGTCACTACGGGAAATGTCTCATTTTTGAAACTCTTTTTGTAAAATTGACTTAACCAACCACTTAAACATTTTTAGAGGATTTTAGCAAATTTTACAACATTTTTACCCTATCCCGATCCTTGATTCCCTTAAATAACTTTACGCGATTCGAACAGGTCTTGACCGATCCGATCCGATGTCTAAAACATCTAGGCCAAAAACTTGGGCGTTACAACTCTCCCCCACGTATGAAATTTCGTCCTCAAAATGTTACCTGATGGAAAAGGTGTGGAAACTGCTTCAGCATGTCCGCCTTGCTTTCCCACGTGGCCTCCTCAACTCCTCGGTGTCGCCACAAAACCTTCACGAGCTTAATCGTCTTGCCAGGAAGAACTTTACTTCTCACATCCAGAACCTTCACTGGTTCATCATCATAAGACATGTCCAGATTTAATCTATCTTCTCAACAGGCATTAGATGCGAAGGATCCGATCTGTACCTCTGTAACATAGAGACATGAAACATATCATGTATCTTTTCCAACTCCGTAGGCAATCTCAACTGATATGCCACATGACTAATTTGCTCCACAACCTCATAAGGTCCAATGAACCATGGGCTAAGCTTACCCTTACGCCCAAATCTCATCACCTTCTTCCAAGGTGACACCTTCAAAAACACATGTTCGACAACCGCGAACTCAATCTCCTTATGCTTCAAGTCCGCGTAAGACTTTTACGTATCCGATGCTACCTTCAAATGCTCACTAATGAGCTTCACCTTCTCAGTGGTTCCCTTTAGCATATCTATCATCGAGATCAACTTTTTCTCAGCTCCTGCCCAACAGAGAGGGGTTCTACATCTTCTCTCATACAAAGCCTCGTATGGATCCATTTGAATACTTGCATGGTAACTGTTATTATACGCAAACTCAACCAACGGCAAGTGCTTCTCCCAAGAACCCTGAAAACCTATCACGCATATTCTCAACATATCTTCAAGCACTTGGATCACACGTTTCGACAGTCCATCCATCTAAGGATGATAAGAAGTACTGATATTCAATTGTGTGCCAAAGGCTTGATGCAAACATTCCCAAAATCGTGTTGTAAACATCATATCCCTATCTGACACAATAGACCTTGGCACACTGTGCAACCACACAATCTAAACTATGTACAGCTCAGCCAACCTATCCAAGGTACATGTAGTATGCACATGCAGAAAATGTGCACACTTCGTGAGCCGGTCTACAATCACCAAAACTGAATTCTTTTGTGATGGTGACAAAGGTAATCTAGACACAAAAGCCATGGTGATTATCTCCCACTTCCATTCTGGGATTCTCAAAGGTTGCAACAACCCAGAAGGAACCTGATGTTCAGCCTTCACTCGCTGACACACCATGCACTTACGAACGAACTCTGCCACATCCTTTTTCAACCCCACCCAGTAGTACTCATCTTTCAAATCACGACACATCTTTGCACTACCACGATGCATAGCAAAGGGACTACTATGGGCTTCAGTCAAAATAATGCCCCTCAACTCTACATCATTCGACACCACTATTCGACTACCAAAGCACAGAACAACGACATCACTAAAGTTGAAATTCAAAGGTCTACCTTCCGGAATGTCTCGAACATGCGAAACAAGATAATCATCAAGAAACTGCTTATCTTTGATCAACTGAATCATTGATGGATTCACTTGCAATTCCGCAATAAGACCGCCATCACGCAAAATGCTCAAGCGAGCAAACATTGCCCTCAGCTCCACAACCACTTTCCAGATCAAAGCATCACCCACAACATTAGCCTTGCCCGGGTGGTACTTGATCGTCAGATCATAATCTTTAAGCAACTCTACCCAGCGACGTTGCGTAAGATTTAACTCCTTTTGAGACATAAGATACTTCAAGCTCTTATGATCCGTGAACACAACACACTTCTTACCGTACAAGTAATGCCTTCAAATCTTCAAGGCAAACACCACAGTCGCAAGCTCAAGGTCATGAGCAGGGTAGTTGCGCTCATGCACCTTCAACTGCCTAGATGCATAAGCCACAACCTTACCCTTCTGCAACAACATGCAACACAAACCAACAATGAATGCATCACTATAGACCACAAACTCCTTACCGGACTCAGGTTGAATCAAAATAGGAGCTTGCGTCAAAGCTTCCTTCAACTTTTCAAAAGCCTTTTTTCTCGCATCAGTCCACTCAAAGAGAACATTCTTCTGCAACAACTTGGTTAACGGTGGAGCTATCTTCGAGAAACCCTCAACGAATCTACGGTGATACCCAGCCAAACCAAGAAAACTTCGCACCTCTGTCACTGACTTAGGTACCTTCCATCCCATCACAGCCTCTACCTTGTGTGGATAAACTCGGATACCCTCAGTCGGTACAACATATCCAAGTAAGACCACCTCCCTAAGCCAAAATTCACACTTACTTATCTTGGCATACAACTGATTTTCCAACAACGCTTGCAAAACAATTCTCAAGTGTCTATCACTATCCTCATTGGTACGCGAGTACACAAGGATATCATCGATGAACACCACCACAAACTGATCCAAGAATTTATGGAATACACGATCCATCATGTCTATGAAAGCAGCAGGCGCGTTGGTCAAACCAAACGACATCACCAAGAATTCATAATGTCCATACCTCGTCCGAAAAACTTTCTTAGGTACGTCCACACCTTCACCTTCAGCTGGTAATACACCAACCTCAAATCTATCCTAGAAAACACTGAGGCTCCCCGAAATTGATCAAAGAGATCATCAACTCTAGGCAAGGGATACTTATTCTTGATAGTCAACTTGTTTAGTTGCCGATAATCTATGCACATCTGCATTTTCACATCCTTCTTTACAAACAAGACCGGTGCACCCCAAGGTGACACACTCGGCCGGATGAAACCTCGATCCAACACCTCCTGCAATTGAGTTTTCAACTCTTTTAGCTCTTTAGGTGTCATGCAATAAGGAGCAATAGACACCGGAGTCATATTCTCGTATAACTCAATACCAAACTCAACTTCCCTGTTTTGTTGTAATCTGGGCAATTTTTCCGAAAAGACACCAGAAAAATCGCAAACAGTTCGGATGTCCTGCACACGTGCATCCTTGGTTCCAGGATTCATCACATAGGCAAGGTAAGCCTCGCAACCCAACCTCATCATACTGTTTGCTTCCAAAGTCGAAATCACATTCGACAAGATTTTCACATTCTCGCCTACTACCACTACTTCATAATCATCGGCCAGCTTTAAGGTGACCCGCTTGACATCAAAGTCAACCACCGCCCTATGCTCCGTCAACAAATCAATGCCAAGGATTACATCAAATCTGTAGAAGCTAACTTCATCAAATCCACAAAAAAACATGTCATTGCACAGATAAAGGGAATCTCATATACAACTTCCTAGTGACTATAGTCTCACCAAAAGAACTAGTCACTTGCATTCATACTTCAAGCCACTCAACAGGTATATCAAGCAAATGCGCATGCTCACACAAGATATAAGAATGCGTGGATCCAGAATCAATCAAATCCAATAAAGATAAAGACTAAAGAACAAAGGTACATGGAATGACATCAGTATCATTGTGCTCCTCGCGCTGAGCATAAACCCTCATTGGCCTACCTCCCTCAGGTCAGATGGCGACTACATGACCAATACCTTGCTGTGCCTCGTCTCTCCTTTGAAAGTTCCCACGGCCGCGCCCACGGCCTCTCTGAGGTGCAACTACTACAGGAGCACGTCGTTCACCTCCACCAGCCAGCAAAGGACACTCCCTCCTCATGTGATCCGCCGAACCACAGTTCCAACATGAATTCCGTGTCACCACAACAGGAGGTTGAACCTCTCTAGCTGCCCGAGGACAATCTCGCGTCAAATGACCCTGAGAACAACACGTCCAACACATGTTCTGTTCAACCCTCATTCTATCTCCCTGAGCAGGTGCACCATGTCCACCATTACCCTGCCTAGCAGTACGCTGGTACCTCATATTTCATCCCCTCTTGTTCCGTCTACCACCGGAACTAGACTCAGTTGCTCTCTTTCTAAAGCTAGAACCTACACCACGAGATGACAAACCCAAATTTTGTTCGATGTCTTTGGCTCGAGACATAGGCACATCAAAGTCAGATTAATTTGCAGCTAACATATATGTCTTGACTTCCTGTACCAGCCCGTACGAGAAGCGATCACATCGGTGCCTCTCACTAGGCATCAACTCAAGGGCATACTGGCTCAAGCGTACAAATTGAACCTCGTACTCAGCCACAGAAAGATTGCCCTAAACTAGCGACATAAACTCACGTTTCTTTTCGTCCAAGTATCTCACCCCTATATACATCCTCTTGAAGGTACCTCTGAATGACTCCAAATCCACCTCATTGGGTTCCATCCAGCAGTGGTAGTCGTCCACCAGCTATAGGCATCACCTTGCAACAAGGAAACTGCACATCCCAGCGTGCGCATATCATTGCATCCCATCTGATCCATGATACGGATCGTACTCGCTAACCAAGCCTCAGACGCATCAGAAGACATTCCAAAGAACTCTACAGCTCCTAGGTTGTACATGCGCTCCGGCCACAATAGCCTGAAACGCCCCGGTGATCGCCTGAACCAGTGGTGCGAAATCACCCAAACCTGGACCAGCATGTCCTTGTTGCACCTGCTCCCCACCTCCACGTGGTGGCGTAGGAGGTATATTTCCACCAAGAGGGACATCAGCCCCTTTCTCACCCTGGTCACCCTAAGGTACTATTGTATTCGACCTCAGGTCTCTTCTCGGACCCATAGTGCTATTTTGAAACAAGGCATAACAACAAAAACAAGTCAAACCATTTGGGCCAGCTGCAAGCAAAAATCCAAGTTTACAAAACATTTTATTAGTGTAATAAGGCAATGGGCACTCTGATTTTCCCTAACATAGCATAGCATACATAAAACTCCAGGCTCAACAAGCTTTCCATCATCCAAAATCAGCACACAATGTACATCAACACATATCAATTTCTCATATTGTACATCAACACATATCAATTTCTCATATTGTAATGCCCCGATATTAGGCCTACTTGTTTTAGAGTTCGAATCGGACCGATCGAGAACGGTTCGAATCTTAAAGGGAGATTTAGGGAATACCTAGTTCGGGATGCTATAAATTTGGAAAATACTTAAAAATCCTCATTTATTATATGAATGACGATGTTGAAAACAATTTTACAAAAGAAGGTTTGGAAATACTACATTTCGGTGTAGTGACCAAATCATAGTTTTTGCAAAAGTTATATAGTAACTGTTTTGTAAAGGATTGAAACTTTGAATCTTTAAGGAGCTAATTTTACCAAAATGTTTTTAATCAGATTTCTCCTGATTTTGGGTGATTTTAATAATGTTTTAATTTAAGGAAATAAAGATTGATTAAAGGAAAAACTATATTTGACTTTTCATAACTACCTCACGTCAATTTTCTCTCATTTCATTTTCTCTCAATTTCTTTTCAGCCAAACACATTTCCCTATCAATTAGCCTTTGATTTTCGTCCCTTTTGATGAGATTTCAATCTCTTTTTGATTCCTAATCTTTTCCTCTCCAAATCCTCTTGTTTTCACATTGGATTTTCAAGAAAACTTGCCCAAATCAAGGAGAAATCAACCATTAGAGGTAAGCTTCGTCCTTCTCCTCTAATGATCAGTTCTTTACTGAAATTCCCAAGTTATCAATCCTTTGTTAATGATTTTTGAGTTGCTTTAATGTTAGAAACAAGAAATTGAATTAAAACTCAAGGTTTTTGGAGAGATCTTGATGATTTTAGTTGTTTTTGGTTAGTATCTGTTTTGAGGTTGTTTTCTAATGTGTTTTGGATGGTAACTGAAGTTATAATTGAGGTTTTATGAAACAAATCCCGAATAGCCTTGGATTCCTAAGTTTTGCATGTTAGAATGATGGTTTTGGGTGGTTTTGGTGTTCTGTTATAGCTGGAGGTATAAGGACGATTTTGTGGTGGTTTTTGATGCTGATTGTTGTTTCGAAATGATTAGAAGTGGTAGATCTTGGATGAGATTTGTTTTGGAAGAGTTTGGAGATGATTTCGGTTGTTTTTGGTAGCCAAAATGAGGTTCTTGAGTAGAGCAGCGAGTTTAGTTGTGTGGCTGATGATTTCAATGCATGATGATGCATTAATCCTATGCTCTTATATGTTATAAACAGGGGAGACATCTTTGGACGCCTTTGGTGTTGATCCGGGAGCCTAGATAGCGTTTCGACGAGCAAGCGAAACATAATCGGTGAGTGCGAATGGTTTTAGAAGTCCTTAAGGGACAAAGAAACAAGGTTTGGGGGTTTATGAAAGGTTTGAAACACCTTCCTAAGTCCGGAAGTAAGTATTGGCTAGATTGCTCTCTTATATGTGGTGATTGCACCTAAAATGCTTCTACATGATCATGGTTTGAGATAGATAAATTCCTACTATTTTTATGCATGATTTTGTAGCATGATATGATGCTTGAAAAGATTTCATGAAATAACATGTTGCATTGATGAGTTTTGAGCTTTTGTTTTAAAGCATGGCAAATGTTATATTTTGAAATGAGATGAGAAAGATTTGAGAAATGTCGCATTAAAAACAGTAGGTAAGATGATGTTTTGAGATAATATATTGGCATAGAAGATGAGATACTTACCGGATATAATTGATCGATCAATAGGATGAGAGTGCACTATAAACTAAAAATTCGTACGTGGTCTTTGGTTTCAATCCAAAGGGAGAGACCGATGATGGGCATTCCATCGAGAAGGACTTGGTGAAATACCCAAGCTTTGTGGCGATGAGAGATTCCGCCATGTGAGTACAGTGATGTGAGATTCCACCGAAAGAGTCTAGTGGTTGAGAATGATGTCCGCATATCCTAGTAATAATGAAATGTGAAATGCCAATATAAGATGTGAAAATGCTTTTGATTCACATGTACCTATTGTTGAGATGACTTATGCAATGAGAAATGCATATGAGATTTGTATATGAAATGCTTTGGTTTTCACAAGCATGTGTATGGCTTTGCCATGAGATCTGCATTGGTTTAAATGCGTGAGATAGAGTTGAGGTACATGTGTTTTCAATGAAGTTTGCTTTGAAATCGTTTTCAAGCATGAGATAGAATGAGCATGTTGTAGAAAAGGCTTTTGAGAAAGTGTTTTGAATAATGCATTGTTGTGTTGGTTTTCTTTAGAGCTTGCCTCACTAAGCGAATGTGCTTACGCTCTCTTTTACCAATAATGCAGATAATTGAGGTGTTTTGGGCAGCAAGAAGGTTAAGAACATCCAAGGAAATGTAAAGCTCATGTATGGTGATGTTTTTATACACATTAGTTGTGATAATTGGCAATGGGACTCCAAGGTTGTATTTGGGAGATGTGTTTTGAACTCCCTAAGTTTGTGGCATGTTTGTGATGGCTTTTATGGGTTGTAAATGGTCCTAATGGTTTGGTTGGAGGTTTGAGCTTTATATTTGGTTTGGTGGATAGGAAGCATGCATATAGTTTGAGTGTTCTTGATGCCATGTTTGAGCTTATGTTTCTTATACATGTTCCTTGATGTTTAATCATGTTGCTGGTATGTTATGGTACAATTTGAAGCATGTTTGAGTGGGTTAAGAGGTGTTAAACCAGCAATTTCTGCTGTCATAGTGCAGGGTGTATCGAAACACCCTTAACTATTTTGAAATGGGGGTCTGTAATGGTCATAGCGTTTCGGAAAAGTTGAAGGCGTTTCAGAATATTTTGGCTACTGGAGAAGCCTATTTCGATACCGGTTTCGGAACGCACCCGAGTACTGAAACGGTCAACACCGTTTCGATACGGGCGTTTTGGTACGAAGGTTGGTGTTCCGAAACGCGTTACCTTTGGGTGATGATTTGAATTGTCTTAAAGTTCCATGTTTTACATTTTAGTCTTGATTCTTTTGGATGCAATTGCTTGAGCTTGGAATGTCCTTTTTAGCTGAAATTTAACAGAGAAGCATGTTATATGAATAATTACAATTTAGTAAGCTTAAAATCTGAAAAGTCCTTATATTTTCCAAAAATTACATTTTGGTCCCTAAAAGTCCCTAAATGATTTTCGATCTCTATGCCCTTCTCTCATATGATTCTTGAGTATTCACATAGGCTTAATGTGCATTTAGACAAGATTAAAAAGAAAAAAGGGTCGTTAATCAAGGTTGACTTTCGGGTTGACTTTGGTTTTCCCCGTGTGATTATCGTAGTTTGGGTCAAGCGTCTAGGCCGGGCTAAGAGGGTTACATTTGTTGGTATCAGAGCCAGGTTAACGAGTAATTGTGGCTTGGTAAGTGGTTGATGTATGTGGTTATGTATGTTTGTGAGTTTTCGGTGCAAGTGTGATATGTGAATATTGATGTGTGATTCAATTGAGATTAATTTGGGATGTATGATTCAAAGGTTTGAAGAACTTACATGGACTTATGGCTATCCAATTTACCTCCTCAGGACCTTCAGTGTCAGATGCTTCATTGTCTGATGAGTCACTATTGTCAAAGCTGTCGTGACAGTCTTCTAGGTGACTGCGGTGGTAGTGGCCAAATTTTCTGTCGTGATAGCTTGATCTGATGCAGGGCTGATCTAGGATAACTTCTGATATTACCTAGCATTCGTCCTCTGCATAATCTTGCTTAATAGATTGGAGAACGTTGAGCTTTATCTGCTGGTCATTGACTATCATGGTTAGTTCTCCTTTCTCTATATCAATCACTGTTCTACCTTTGGCTAGGAAGGGTCGCCCTAGGATGATCGGTGCATTCTCATCTGCTTCACAGTCTAAAACAAGAAAGTCAGCAGGAAAAATAAACTTATCCATTCTTACCCAAATGTCTTCAATCTTCCCTTCTGATTGTACTTAACATCGGTCTGCCAGTTGCAGCATGACTGTTGTGGGTCTTGCTTGTCAAATACCTAGCTTCTGAAACACATATTTGGGCATTAGATTAATGCTAGCACCAATATCACAAAGTGCCTTGCCCCACAAACTTATCGCCAATTATGCATGGTATGACGAAGCTTCCAGAATCCTTCTTCTTTGGGGTGGACGCTTATTAGGATTGCCATGCATCCTTTTGTCATCATTATAGTTTGAAACTCCCCAAGTCTGGATCTTCTAGACATTGCATCCTTATGGAATTTTGCATAACCAGGCATCGGCTTAATAGCTTCTAACAGTGGGATGTTGATGTGTACTTTCTTAAAAACATCATAGATTTTCTTAAGTTGGTACTCCTATTTTTTTCAACTGTTGTAGAAAAAAAGGTTAAGGGCGGTAGTCTTTAAGGCATCCTTCACATGGGAATCAGAATTGAGGAGGCTCACATTCGGTAGTTATCTCTGTCTTCTCCTCTGTTTCTTCTGCTGTCGTGACAGGTGTGGCGATAGCAAGTTGTTTTACTTCTACCGGGGCAGTGTTCTCGGCAAGTATCTCTATGATCGATTCCTTCTCAGATGTTTCTTTATTTGTCGGCCCTTGTAATTGTTTCACACTCATAGTTGTAATAGCCGTGCACTGCTCATGTGTGGGTTTTCCAGTGACCTCAGTATCACTATGGAATCCTCCATTATGCCTTGGGTTTATGAACTGTGAAACCTAGCTCATTTGTGTCTCTAGGGATTTTAGGGTAGCCTCATAGTTTGACATTCTCATCTCTGTATTATCCATAAACGATTCAGTTTTCTTGACAAAGTGATCCATGTTTGCCAGATATGCTCCTGTTTGAAACATGAAGGTGGCCAGGGTCTGTTCCAGTATGCTTGTTGTGGCTACCGGCTGCTGTTGCGGTTGCTGTCATGACAGAATTATGGGACCACTTGGTTCTGGTTATTCTAGACTAGAGGGTTCAATGCATTGTTTGGGTTGCTCAAGAAAAATTTGGGGTCTTTTCTCCAATTTGGGTTGTAGTTGTTGGAATCATAGCTTTTGTTCTTGTTATAGTTTCCAACATACATCCCTTCTTCCAGCTGTAAGGGACAGTCATCTATACTGTGATTTCCGCTACAAGTTTCACACACCTCTTCGGCAGAAAATACAGCTTTAGAATCCTCTGCTGCATGTTTTCAACTATCGTAGTGAGGTATGCAATCTGAGTTTTGACCGAGTTGTCAGATTCGTATTCCTTTAAAGATAATCCTCATCTACCTCCTCTTCGAGCTGTAGGAAACAACTCATCGTTTTTAGCTATATTTTTCAACACCAGAATTATATCTTTTAGTTCCTTGTCCAATAACAAGTCGTTTGCTGATGAATCAATCCTCATCTGAGTGTGTGCATTGGCATCATTATAGAATTTGACAACTTGATTCCATACAGGGAATTCATGCATTGGGCAATTTTGTAAGAGAGTTGTAAATCACTCCCATGCCTCATGCATTGGCTCGTTATCTTCCTGTTGAAAACTTGCAATCTTGTTACGCAGTTTTTCAGATAAAATAGAAGGATTAAAATGAGAAAGGAATTCACGACAGAAATCCACCCAAAATCGTATTGAACTTGACGTTAACTTGTTCCACCAGCTTTTCGCTCTATCCCTTAATGAATAAGGAAATAGCCGGAGCCTCAGTACTTCCGGGATTATCCCTGGCTGTCTGAATGATCCACTGATCTCCTGGAATGTTTTTAGATGTTCACACGCATCCTTAGTAGCATAACCACCAAATTGACCAGCGGAATTTATCATGCTGAACATTACACGTTTCGGTTCGAAGTGTTCAGCTTCCACATCTGGTAGTGTAGTTTGTTCAACATGGTCGTTATCCATGTACTCTCAACAAGTTTTTCGTGCTGCTAGGGCAGCAAGTGGCGATATATCGTTTAAGGCATCATTAGGAGGATCAACACCACCCCTAAGGTTGTTGTTGTTGTCTTCTTCCCCATTGCATTGTATTCCGTTCACCATTGCTTCCAGTCTTTCCACAAGATAGTTGTTTCTTTCTATCAAGAGTCGAGCTTGGTTCTTGAGTTGATATGTGCATTCCATTTCTGGATCTAATTCGTACTCAGGTTCTTTACCATGTCTCGAACTGCACATAAGCAATAGAGAAACCTTGTGAAAAGAAGAGGGAAAATGAAACAACTAAAAACAAAAGGAAATAAAAAGATGCAGTAAAAAAGGTAAAGGTATGTTGCCAGTCCCCGACAACGGTTCCAAAAACTTGTTGCGTGTAAAATAGTCTATCGCAATTGGGTACAAGTGTACACGTTGCAAGTAATAAAGTGATACGGAGTATCGGATATCGTCTTCACAGGAACTGAAAATAACTATATCCTTAGATTGCTGCACAAGAAAAGAATTAAGTTTAATATAATGTTTGGAGAAATATTGAGAAATAAATAAAGTTAAAGATGAGGTAATCAGATTGGGAAAATAGGCCGGTATTGAATTGCTCAGTAGTGTAGGTGTTGCACTGTTCAGAGGAACTTTTGTTGCTTCTGTCGTCGTGCCTGTCGTAGCAGCACCTGTAGCGGAAGATGTCTGTTGATGTCGTGCCAGCGATCAACAACTCTATACTTCAAGTTTTGCAAGAATCCCTGGAGTGACTTGTCCTATCACTAGGTCCAAGTCTGTCAATGAAATCGTGTTGGATGATACCTCCTGGAATGAATCAAAGGATGAACACCGATGTTAGTGAATTCTTTCTTAGCCACTGAACATCGTCATATCCCTAGGTCCAAGATAGTTCAACCATAAACTGGAGAACCTTTACTAACTCCTTTGGTATACTTAACTCTCCCAATATTAAGTAAATAGATAATCTTACAATGCTCTCCCGATACCCTTGCAAGATGTTGAGACCAGAATGAATAAACTTGAACATTTATTGAATTGAACAGAAAAATGCTTAAACAACAGTACAATCCTTAACACTACCTTACAAGATCAACCCTTAGCCCTTGGGGAAGTTTAGAACATGGTGGAGAAAGAGAGATAACTAGGGTTTTGGTGGAAGACGGCTAGGGGCTAGATATCCCCTTCTAGGTCGAATTACATGCCTTTATATAGGCCTTGGGTCCAAGTTTTCTAGTTTTGCAAGAATACAAGTTTAAATTAAAGTACAATTCTATTAAAGATTTAATCTTCTGAGTAGTTATCTTTAATTCGTCCTCTTTTCTTGCTTTGACTTTCTTCCTTGATCTTTGGACTCGGCCTTCCTTCTGCTTCAGGGCTCAGAAAAATATGAGAGTGATCCATGACAGACCGGATTAAAATTCTCTATCTATCGAGCTTCACTTTGCATTTCCAACTCAGTGTTTTCACTGTCGTCAGCGCTGCCACGGCAGATGTCATGACAGGCAGTGTTCTTTGTCCTTTAGCTCAAGCTTCGCAGCTCGCCTCTGCTCCTTTGTTGTCCTGGATGCTGTCGCGGCAGATACTTGTAAAAATTAACCGGAATCAGCAGCATCTGTGCAGTTTTATCTAATTGCGATGCGTGTGCAAAAATCTATCCTAAATACAACTAATCATGCTTTGAGTAAAAAAGAGCATAAGCACATGTAAAAGAGAGCGTAAGCACAATATCTTAGTGAGGCATGCTCTAAAAACACCAACACAACAATGCAAGTTTTTTAAAAACGTTGCCTTGAAATCCAATTCTAAAACTATGCACTTTCTATCTCATGCTTTAAATACATTTCAAAACAAAACATCATTTGAAAACCACATGTAACATCTATCTATCTCATGCTTGGTATACTAAAGCATTTCATAATCTCAAATCTCATATGCTTTTCTCATAGCATAAAAACATTTCAAACATTGGTACATGTGAACTATAGCTCATTCTCATATATTGGTATTTCATTTTCTATCTTTACTCGGATATACGGATTAGCTTGACATAAGTCAAGTCCTACCCCGATGGAATCTAGCATCACCGAACTCTCATGGCGGTATCTATCTTCGCGACAAAGCTTGGGTGTTTCACCAAGACCTACCTTGATGGAATGTCTCATCATTGGACTCTCACTTTGGATCGGGATGGCACTACCCCTATTGCCCGACACCAAAGAGCACATACGAATTTTAGTTTATAGTGCACTTTACATCATATTAGTCGACCAATTATATCCAATAACATCTCATCAAATATGCCAATATGTTATATTAAAATCATCATCTCACCTATTGTTTAATGCAACTAAACCAATCTCATCCCATTTCAAAATATAGAACCATGCATAGCATTTAATCAAAATATCAAAACTCTTGCAATATTGCACAATCTCATGGGATCAATATAAAACATCATCTCATGTCATGAATCATGCATAAAATAGTAGGAATTTATTTTTCTCAAATCAAGAGCATGTCAAAAGCATTTAGGGCATCATCCACATTTCGACAGCAAATCTAAACATACTTACTTTAGGACTTAGGATGGTGTTTCAAACCAATCCTAAATCCCAAAA
This sequence comes from Hibiscus tridactylites, assembly GCA_958450335.1. NCBI lineage: Eukaryota > Viridiplantae > Streptophyta > Magnoliopsida > Malvales > Malvaceae > Hibiscus > Hibiscus tridactylites. The sequence goes on from OY288289.1 coordinate 28,523,329, forward strand.
ACTCGTTTTCTTGTCCATCAAGGACTTCCAAAATCATTTTCACTCATCGATGACGTTTAGCTTGTGTTCCGAATTGATTTATAAGCTTTTGGTACTTCCAAATCAACACCAAACACGTTCGATGAAGTCTCCTCGTTCAACACACAAAAGAGCAGAGGATTAATGCATCACCATGCATTAAAATCACTAGCCACTCATTCTAACACGCTGCCCTACTCAAAACTAGCATTTTGGCTATCCGAAATAACTAAAAACACCTCCAAACTTTCTCTAATCAAAGCCCGGCCAAGATTTAAAAATTCTAACCTCTTCTAAACATCAACGAAATCACTAAGGAATGAGATGGAATAGTAACTTGGGGTGGGGGAGAGGTTTTGTCGTGGGTTTTTGGTTACATGGAAAAAGATGAGAGCTTTTTCTCAAAACATTATTTTACTTTTCTATTTCTTTTATTTAGAAAATTCCTCTTTTGCCCTTAATCAAATCTCATTGCCTTACTAGTTTAAAACAAAGCCCATTTTATTTAAAACAATCCCAAAGACTCGAACCCAAATTATTTCACCTACCACTCGACCCCTAAACTCGGGTGTTAGATAAATAAAAAGGATTTTTATTTAATGAAATTGCTAAAATAGTAATTGAGAAGTTGTTGACGTAACTTACTCTCATTTCAGAAAAATCCATTTTCTCAACCATTTCTATAGATTTCTTTTCTCCCGAACTCTCTCTCTCTCTCTCTCTCTAGTTTCTTATATTTTTCAAAGAATTTTCTTCAAGTTCTTCAATATTTGTGAAGCAAAAACTTGTCGATCTTTAAGGAAGGCAATGATTCGTGGTAAATCTCATTCTCAACCTCTAATCTAGGTCTTTAATTAAAATTCCCAAGATCTTTGGCTCCTAATTGTTGTTTTTAGCTCAGTTTTGATTATAGATTTGATTTAATATCAAAATCTTGCCAAAATAGAGAATTACATCTTGATTTTTGGAGTATTTTTGATGAGCTCTGTTTTGGATTTATTCTAATTGAGTTTTGAGTTGCTTATAATGTTGAACAAGAGTTTTGATAATATAGATCCCGAAATCCTTGAGTACCTTGAGTTTCTTGATGGTTTTAGTTGGGTTTTTGAGGTGGTTTGGTGGTGATTTGTTTGCTGGAGGTATAAGGAAGGGTTTAGGTTGTTTTATATGTGTTTTGATGTTTAATAGTGGTTGGAAGTGATGTATGTTGGCTGGGCTTGGTTTATGAAGAAATCGATTGAGTTTTCTGTTGTTTCGGATGGGTAAATTGGTGTAGTTTTTCTGAGCAACGAGTTTTTGTTTAGTTGCTGGTGTTGGAATGCATTTTAATGCATTTGGATCTCTGTTTAGATTCTCTAAAAACACAGGATCTTGATCCGAAAGCAAGCAAAGCATTTTTGGAGGCTTCGGGCAAGTGATCTTTGCGTCGGCAAGCGAAGTTTCGCGTTTCGGTGAGTGGAAAAGGATTTCTCAGCTAAGCTCAAGATTAAGTAAATCAAAAGTCTCTCTCATAATGTGCTATCTTTTGGTATAAAATGCACTTGAATTAAATGTGGTTTGATTATTGTTTTAAAGCATGTTTTGAGCATTGATGATGCTGAATTTAAATTCCTTTTGGTTGAGGATACGAATGGTAAGCGATCCTTGGGTTTATATGACTTTTGCATTTTATTATAAGCATGTTAATGCATGTAAAAATGGCATTGTGGTTTATGCTTGTAAAACAGTGAATTAATGATGATTAAGAATTATATTGCCAAGTGATTGAAATGGTTTTTGGTTACTTAAATCGGATATAGTTAGTCGGCTATAGGATTGGGTGTACCGTGAAAAAAGTCGCCTTGGATGTCGAGGGGTTGTGATTGTGCCGTAAACTCCATCCAAGTACCCTAACGATTGAGGCTAAGATGACAATTGTAGATGGTTTAATCATGTGTATGAATCTTGTGGATTGTGACACATGCTCTCGTTAGTGGAATTATACAACTACCGATGAGTAATGTTGAGGGGTTGTGATTGTTGTTGAGTGTGTAAAAGTTCTATATTTCACCCTATATTTAACCCACATTCTTGTTGCATTCAAGCATAATTCATTGTATTTAGGATAGATTTCATTTATACATCACAATTATATCAAGTGGCAAAGTTTCTACTGAAATTGGTTGCTTTTGCAGGTAGCTGCTGTAACAGATGGAGGGCAGTGGAGAAGCAGACACTGGGCAGTGAAGAAGCAGAGCTGGAACTGGACTGCAGACGAGAAGGATGATGCTGCCATGGCTGCTGCTGTGGCTGCAAAGGACAACAACAATGGTGAAGGGAAGAAGTGAAGTGGGCCTCGACAGAAAGAGAAAATTATGCCGGTCTGTCGTGGAGCACCCTAATATTTTTCCAAGCCCTAGATCAGAATGAAGGCCAAGCCCAAAATTCAAGGAAGAAACTCCAAGCAAGAAGGAAAGACGAATTAAAGATATATGCTCTGAAGATTTAGTCTTTAATAGAGTTGTACTTTAAATTAAACTTGTATTCTTGCCATATTAGAAAACTTGAACTCAAGGCCTATATAAAGGCATGTAATTCGACCTAGGGAAGGATATCTTACTCTCTAGCCTTCTCCCCTAAACCCTAGTCGTTTTCCCTTCTCATTTTGTTCTAAACTTCCTCTAGGGCTAAGGGTTGATTCTGTAAAGTAGTTGCAAGGATTGCATTGTTTTAGGATTTTCTTTGTTCAATAAAATAGACTTCAAGTCTGCTTATTCTGGTTTTCAAACATCTTGCAAGAGTATCAGGAGAGCATTGTGAGATTACTCATTTACTTAATATCGGGAGAGTTAAGTATACGAAAGGAATAAGTACGGGTTCTCCAGTTTATGGTTGAACTATCTCGGACCTAGGGATAGGACGAGGTTAAGTGGCTAAGGAAGAATTCAACAGCATCGATGTTTATCCTTCGATTCACGTCGGGAGGTATCATCAAAGACGTGTTCATCGACAGACTTGGACCTATGGATAGGCCAAGGCATAGCAGGGATTCTTGCCATGCTTAAAGTACTGAGTTGTGTGTTCGATGCCGCGACAACAACAGACCACTGCCGCAGCAGGTGCTGCAGCGACAGGCGCTACGATAAAACAGAGAAGTCTTAGACATTGCAAACACCTGCACTACGGAGCAGATCATTACTAGCCTATTATTTACCCTGATTTCTTTACTCTTTTATTTTCAGTCTTCTTTATTATTTCGTGACAAACTATTAAAACTCTTTCTTTTCCCCATCGTGCAGAAAACCAAGGTTAAAGCTATTAGCCCAGTCCCTGTGGAGACGATATCCGATACTTACGTATCACTTTACTACTTGCGTCGTGTACACTTGCACTACATTGCGATAGAAACTTTTACACACAAGTTTTTGGCGTCGTTGCCGGGGAATAAATCAATGTCTGCCATTTTGTTATATTTTGTGATGTTGTTTTTATTTTTCTTTTTCATTTCTGTCAATAGCATTGAGGGCAATGCAACCCTTGAGTTTGGGGGTAGCATCCCTCCATTAATAAAGTGTCTTTAAGTTTAAAATTGTGTCTTTTACATTCTTTATTTTTTCTAATAAATGGAGGGATGCTACTCGATCTGAATGAGAAGAATTCAACAACATCGGCGTTCATCCTTCGATTCACGCCGGGAGGTATCATCAAAGACGTGTTCATCGACAGACTTGGACCTAGGGATAGGCCAAAGCATAGCAGGGATTCTTGCCAAGCTTGAAGTACTGAGTTGTGTGTTCGCTGCCGCGACAACAACAGACCGCTGCCACAACAGGTCCTGCCGAGACAGGCGCTATGACAGAATAGAGAAGTCTTAGACATTGCTAACGCCTGCACTACGGAGCAGATCAATACCGGCCTATTCTTTACCCTGATTTCTTTACTCTTTTATTTTCAGTCTTCTTTATTATTTCGTGACAAACTATTAAAACTCTTTCTTTTCCCCTTCGTGTAGAAAACAAAGGTTAAAGCTATTAGCCCAGTCCCTGTGGAGACGATACCCAATACTTACGTATCACTTTACTACTTGTGTCGTCTACACTTGCACTACATTGCGATTGACACTTTTACACTCAACAAGTTTTTGGCGCCGTTGCCGGGGACTGGCAACATATCTTTACCCTATCTTTTACTGCATTTCTTTTATTTTTCTGTTTTTACTTGGATTTTTCAACCTGTACCTTTCACAAGGTCTTTTGTTTGCTTATGCGCAGATCTCAACGAGGAAAAGAACCCGAGCACCAGTTAGATCCTGAAATCGAACGAACGTGCAATCTCAGGAAAAGAGTCTTCCTCCTCGTAGAAAGAAATGAATACCTGAAGGAACAATCAGAAGCAATGGTGAACGAAAGGCATGAAGAAAGAAGGAACAATCAAGGGAATCCCCAGAGTCCTGAAGATCCTATCAGAGATGGGAGGAACGAAAAACCTGCTGATCCTCCTACCGCTGCCGCCCGCCGGTCATGCCGAGATTACATGATCAATGATCACGTGGAACTAGAAACCACATTGTTGTTAAGTGTGTAAAAGTTCTATAATTTACCCCTTATTTAACACATATTTCTGCTGCATTCAAGCATAATTCATTGCATTTAGGTTAGATTTCAGTTATACATCACAAATATATTAAATAGCACAGTTTCTACTGAAATTGGTTGCTTTTGCTGGTAGCTGCTATAGCAGATGGAGAAGAAGGCGTTGGGCAGTGATGCAGCCAAGCTGGAACTGGATATGCGGACGAGGAGGAGGACGATTCCATGGCCGCTGCTGTGGGACAAATTTACCACTCTGCTAAGGAACTGCACGATGCACGAAGACGACGATGAGCCAATGCACGAAGCCTGGGACAGATTTACCACTCTCCTGAGGAACTGCTTGATGCATGGATTCCCCGTTTGGAACCGGGTAACTAAATTCTATAATGCTGCTAATTTACATACTCGTATAAGAATTGATTCAACAGTAAAAGGATTATTGTTGGACAAAGACCCAGATGAGGAAATGGCAGTTTTGAAAAACCTGGCGAAGAATGAGGAACAATTTCCTACAGCAAGAAGAGGGGGTAAACGAGTTCTAGCTGTAAAAGATTATGAGGCCGACAGTTCGTTAAAATCACAGGTGACATGTCTCACTTAGGCAATGAAAACGCTCTTGAAAGAAGATTCACAACATGTCTACTCTATTGAAGAGGTATGCTAAACTTGCGATGGAAATCACACTTCGGAGGAATGTCCATTATAGTTCGAAGAAGGGATGTATGTTGGAAACTACAATAAGCATAATTATTGTAACGCCCCGGTTTTGGGCTTAGAAGTTTGGGCGTTGACCGGTTTGGTCAAAGTGCTGTTCGAATCTAAAAAGGTGAAATTAGGAAAGCCTAGTTCGGGTTGCATTAAAAATATGGAAAAAAATGTTCTAAAATCATCTTTTAATATATATAAGTGAACTGTGAAATCAATTTTACAAAATGAGGTTTGGAAGGGTGACATTTTGGCTAGTGACCAAAATGTAATTTTTGAAAGTTGCGTGACTGTTTTAGAAAGGATTGAAACTTTGAATCTTTAAGGAGCTATTTACCCAAAGAAGTTTCTCCAGATTTTTCTAAGATATTTTAATGTTTAATTCTGATTTTAAAACTAAAGAGAAGTGGAGGGAAATCATTTTGCTATTTTGCAACTAACTTTCCATATTTTCCAATTTTCCTTTTCTCTCATTTTCTCTCAACCCAAACACTTTCTCTCCAGAGATTTCCTTCTGATTTTGTCACTCAAATATCTCTTTTCAATCCTCTTTTGATTCCTAATCATCACATCAACTAAACCTCACCATTTGCTAGTTGATTCATCAAGGTTTTTGGTTCTAAAAGAGGAGAAACTCAAGTTTGGAGGTAAGAACGTCCTTCTCCTCTAAACTATCGGTTCTTTACTGAAATTCCTAAGTTCTCAATCCTTAATTGATGTTTTATAAATGGCTTTTAAAGTTTTGAAATGGATATTGGCTTAAAATGCAAGATTTAGTGATTTTTGGTGGATTTTCGTTTGATCTGTTAAAGATGTGATGTGAGATGTGTTTTTGATGATTAATGAATGTTAATTTGATAAGGAATTGAGTTTTGATTAATGCAATCCCGGATAGGTTGAATTTCCTAAGTTTAGCTTGTGATTCTTGGTTGTTTTTGGTGTGATCTTGTGGATCTGATGTTGCTGGAGGTATAAGGATGTTGTTAGGTTCTTTTTAGATGTAAAATGATGTTAAAGGATGTTTAGTTTTGATGGTTTATGGCTGGGCTTTGTTGAGGAGTTGTTTGGATGCATTTTCGGTTGTGTTTGGTGGCCAAAAATGGAGTGTGGATGAGAGCAGCGAGTTTAGGTGCTTTCATTGAAGCTATTAATGCATGATGATGCATTAATCCTCTGCTTTGATGTGTTTAAAACAGGGGAGTCATCTTTGGATCCAAGTGGTGGTGATCCGGAAGCTTGATTGGTGCTTCGGCAAGAGGCGAAGTGGAATTGGTGAGTGAAATTGGGTTTTCAGCTTTGAAACCAATGTCTTGGGAGCTTAGTTTAAGTCTAAACAACTTTACTAAGCTCAAGTGTAAGTTTTCGGAAAAACTCTCTAGTGGTGGCCATTATTTTGTTGTTGTGCAAAGTGGTTTATTGCATGTTTTAAATTCTGTTTTGAAAGCATGATTTAGCATGGTTATTGCTGATTTTGTAAGCCATATGTTGAAGGAAGCTCAAGGTAAGAGTTCCTTGTTTTTGAACATTGATTAAATTTGGTTTGATGCTTTAAAATGCATGATGAATATGGCTTAGTTAAATGCTTTAAAACAGTGGATTATTTGATGATAATGATGTATATTGGCAAGTGATGTTTTGAAAAAGGTTAAGGTCACTAAGGTGGTTAAAAGTCCTTGAGTGAGCCTTGTGGATTCTAAGAACTTCATGGTGGTTAAAAGTCCATGATGATTCTTGTTAAGGTCACTAAGGTGGTTAAAAGTCATTGAGTGAGCCTAGTTACTTAAGAACATCAAGGTGGTTAAAAGTCCTTGGATGGTTCTTGTTAAGGACACAAAGGTGGTTAAAAGTCCTTGTGTGGTCCTTGCCATGGTGTTTAAAAGTCCATGGGCCAAGGTGTTTAAAAGTCCTTGGGGCCAAGGTGTTTAAAAGTCCTTGGGGTGAAACTTGCAAGAACACAAAGGTGGTTAAAAGTCCTTGTGTGGTTCTTGGGAATTATAAGATCACAATGGTGTTTAAAAGTCCATGTGTGAGTCTTATGTTGATCTTGTTTTTAAAAAGATGGAACTTATCACTTGTGGCCAATATGACATGTAATGATATGGAAGCATGTAATGCTTGTTTAAATTGCTTTGAGCATGAGTAAATGATGATTTGAAGTATGATTTATAAGTGTTTTATAAATGCATTATTGAATGGTTTTAATGAGCATTCCTCACTAAGCTTTTGCTTACGCTCTCTTTCGTTTTCTTAAACCAATAATGCAGATCATTAAGGTACTTGAGGGCAGCAAGGAAGGCAAGCAAACAAGTAGAAGTTAAGCTCAAGTATGGGAAGCTTTTCTTAAACATTTTTAGCTTTTGGCATTTGGCAATGGGGGACCTATGTGTATGTTTTTGGGAGATGTTTGGACTCCCTAAGTATGTTTAATGTTGCTGGAAATGCTGGATTTGTATTTGGTCCTTATGTGCTTGGTTTTGAAGGCTTTATGCTTGAAAGGTTTGCTTGTGTAGGAAGCATGCTTAAAAATTGGGGCTTTTCATATATGATGATAATATGTTGATTGGTTGATGCAAACATGTCTCTTGTATGTTGTATGAGTTGCTGGTAAAGTTTGGTAGCATTTGGAGCATGTATGATTGATCAATTGTATGTTTAAGCATGCATTTTGCTGCATTATGTGCAGGTTGTTTCGGAACAGTGGCTACCGTTTCGGAACGGGTGCCTTGAATCAGCCCATGCGTCCGAAACGGGAGGCATCGTTCCGAAACGGAAAGGCCACTGTCAGCCCTCGTTTCGGTACGCATTGCGGAACGGCCCCGTGTTTCGAAACAGGCCCTCCCTGTTTCGGAACAGCCGACCGTTGGGGGCTGACATTGACAGTTAAATGTTTTGGAATGTTTGCATTTTGGTCCTGAATCTTGTTTGTGCAATTGTATGAGTTTGGGATGTCCGTTTGAGCTCAAATTTGACAGGGAAGCATGAAACCTGATTAATTTCAAGATGGTAACTCTAATTTGGGTTAAGACCTCATAATTTACAGAATTTACAATTTGGTCCCTAAAGTTGTAATTTGTTCAATTGAGTCCCTGTTTGATCTCTGATGTTTATGATCTTTGAGTATGTTGTTTGTATGATCATAACTAAGGTTAATGAGCATCTAGACAAGTTTTAAAAGAAAAAAAAGGGTCGTTAATCAAGGTTGACTTTTGGGTTGACTTTGGTTTTCCCCGTGTGACTTTCTTAATTCGGGTCAACCGTCTAGGCCGGGTTAAGGGTGTTACATTTGGTGGTATCAGAGCTGAGTTCTCGAGTAATTGGGAATGAACGTATGCATGATTGAAGTATGTATGCTATGTATGCTTGATTGATTGAAAGCATGTTTAGTGGCTTGTGTTTTTGATGCAATTGAGTTGTATGCTGTGGTGAAGCATGTTGTGGGTACCCATTGCCAAATCAAAGCTAAGTAATGATGTTGATTTTAAGTGAAATTGAGCTTGAGTACTTGGATTTCTTACCTTGCTGGACCTGACTTTGTTTATTTGCATTGTGATTGCATGGTTAGAATATGGCACCACGTAGAGAGTTGAGAAGTAATGTGCGAGCTACGGCTCCGAATGAGAATGAGAATGAGGAAAACACGTGTAGTGCGGTGTTACCTCCTCCTCCGCCTGGTGGTGGTGGTGCTGAGGGTGAAAGAGCTGAAGCTGCAGCTGGTGCTGGAGCTGCTGGACCTGAGGTTGGTCAAGGGCAAGCTATGCCTGACATGACGATGTTGGTGCAAGCTATTGCTGGTGCTTTTCGTGCGGCAGTAGCTGGAGCTCAAGGAGCTGGGCATCAGAGAGATGCTGGTGTTAGACTAGCCTTGGAGCGCTTATGCAGTTTTGGTGGGACTGAGTTCAGGGGTATGTCTGCTGAAGGTTCTGAGTCCTGGATGGAGAGTACCAAGAGGATCTTGGGTCAGATGAGTTGCACTGATGTGCAAAAGTTGGGTTGTGTTGTATCCTTGCTTCAGGATGATGCATATACGTGGTGGACGACCACAACTGCTGGGATGGCTGATGCTGATGTAACTTGGACATTCTTTCAGAATGTGTTCAAGAGAAGGTATCTTGGTGTAAGGTACATGGATGAAAAGAAGCGTGAGTTCATGTCTCTTACCCAGGGGAGCATGACTGTGGCTGAGTATGAGGTGCAGTTTGTTAGACTCAGTCAGTATGCACCAGAGCTGGTACCTGATGAGCGGGCGAGGTGCGAAAGATTCCGTTATGGTTTAGTGACGGATGTGAAGATGTATGTGCTGGCCACCGAGTATGATGATTTTGATGTGCTGGTGGGTCGAGCCAAAGATATTGAGATGAACTTGGGTTTATGTTCCATAGGTGCTGGAGCAAGTGCTGGTAAGCGGGCAGCTGAGTATAGTTCCGGTGGTGGACGAAACAAGAGGGGACGCGATCAGAAGTATCAGTCCTCAGCTAAGAGAGGTGGTGGTGCACCTGCTCGAGGAGGCAATGCTAGAGCTGATCCGAGTGCTTGTTGGATTTGTGGTTCACGTGGTCACATGATGCGTGACTGTCCTCGGGCTGTGAGGGAGGTGCAAGCTCTTGTTGCGGCAGCTGGTAACGGGTGCTGGAATTGTTGATCTACGGATCATTTGAGGCGAGAGTGTCCTATGTTGGCTGGTGGCCAAGTGCGTGCTCCTGTTGTTGCTGCACCGCAGAGAGGTCGTGGGCACGGCCGTGGTAATTTCCAGCGGAGAGAGGAGGGTGGTCGAGGAGTGGCCCATGTTGTGGCTATTCAGCCTGAAGGTGGTGGTCAAGCGAGGTTGTATGCTCAGCGGGAGGGGAGAAATGACGCGGAGGTGATTGCAGGTACCTTTACTTTGCAATCCTTGTCATTACTTTACTTGATAGATTCTGGATCTACGCATTCATATATTTTGCGTGAGCATGCTGAATTGCTTGGTTTGCATGTTGAGTCTTAGGATGTTGGTGTTCGTGTCACTAGTTCTTTTGGTGAGACTGTTGTGACTCAAAAGTTGTATAGAAGGTGTCCTTTGGTTGTTCAAGAACATGTTTTTCATGTTGATCTTATGGAGTTGCCTTTCTATGGTTTTGATGTGATCCTTGGTATGGATTGACTTGCTGAGCATCGTGCTATTGTGGATTGTGAAAATAAGCAAGTTTCGCTGAAGCTTGCGGATGATTATGAAGTTGTTGTGGTTGGTGAGAATGTGAAGTTTCTTGCCAATGTGGTGTCTACCTTGGAGGCGAGCAGGATGCTGACGCAAGGTTGTGAGGCTTATCTAGCTTTTGTGATGAATCCTAGCTCCAAGGAGTTGCGGGTGCAAGATATCAGAGTTGTGAAGGAGTTTCCTGGAGTGTTTCCTGAGGAGTTGCCTGGTTTACTTCCTAATCGCGAGGTGGAGTTTGGAATTGAGCTGTATGAGAATACAACTCCTGTGTCCATTACTCCCTATAGAATGGCACCTAAGGAGCTGAAGGAGCTGAAGACGCAGTTGCAAGAGCTGCTTGATCGTGGTTTCATTCGGCCGAGTGTGTCGCCTTGGGGTGCACCGGTCTTGTTTGTGAAGAAGAAGGATGGCACTATGAGAATGTGCATTGATTATCGTCAGCTGAACCAGTTGACTATCAAGAATCAGTATCCTTTACCGAGGATTGATGATCTCTTTGATCAATTTCGGGGAGCAGCTGTGTTCTCTAAGATTGACTTGAGGTCAGGGTATTACCAGTTGAAGGTGAAGGATGTGGATGTGCCTAAGACAACTTTCAGGACAAGGTATGGGCATTATGAGTTCCTTGTGATGCCGTTTGGTTTGACAAATGCTCCTGCTGCTTTAATGGATATGATGAACCGTGTGTTTCATGAATACCTGGACAAGTTTGTTGTGGTGTTCATTGATGATATCCTCGTGTACTCGCGTACTGAGGAGGAGCATAAAGAGCATTTGAGGATTGTTTTGCAAGCTTTGTTGGAGAATCAACTTTATGCTAAGCTGAGCAAGTGTGAGTTTTGGCTTAAGGAGGTGGTGTTTCTTGGGCATGTAGTTTCTGCTGAGGGGATTCGTGTTGATCCTCAGAAGGTTGAGGCGGTGATGAACTGGAAGGTTCCTAAGTCTGTTCATGAGGTCCGTAGTTTCCCTGGTTTGGCGGGATACTATCGAAGGTTTGTGGATGGGTTCTCTAAGATTGATGCACCTTTGACAAAGTTGTTGCAAAAGGACGTTAAGTATGAGTGGACGGAAGCGAGACAGCAGGCTTTTGAGAAGCTTAAGGCGGCTTTGACGCAAGCTCCTATCTTGGTTCAGCCTGAATCAGGGAAAGAGTTTGTGGTCTATAGTGATGCGTCCTATGTTGGTTTGGGATGTGTGCTGATGCAAGAGGGTAAGGTTGTGGCTTATGCATCTCGGCAGTTGAAAGTGCATGAACGCAATTATCCTACGCATGATATTGAATTGGCTGCAATGGTTTTTGCTCTGAAGATCTGGAGACATTATCTGTATGGTGAGAAGTGTACTGTGTACACGGATCACAAGAGTTTGAGGTATCTAATGTCTCAGAAGGAGTTGAATCTTAGGCAGCGGCGTTGGTTGGAGTTGCTCAAGGATTATGATCTGACGATTGAGTACCATCCTGGAAAGGCTAATTTTGTTGCGGATGCCTTGAGTAGGAAGGTAGCTGTTGAGCTGAGGGCAATGTTTGCTAGCTTAAGTATATCGCGTGATGGTGGTCTTGTAGCTGAGTTGCAAGTGAAACCATCTTTGGTTCAGTTGATCAAGGAAAAGCAGTTGCTGGATGATTCCTTGGTGTTTCATGTTCAGGATATCGCGGAGGGTAGGCCTTCGGATTTCTGCTTTAATGATGATGGTGTGTTGTGTTTTGGGAGTCGGATAGTAGTGCCCAATGATGCTGAGTTGAGGCGTGCTATTCTGACCGAAGGTCATAGTAGTCCTTTTGCTATGCACCCTGGTAGTACTAAGATATATCGTGATCTTCGTGATGAGTACTATTGAGTGGGTTTGAAAAAGGATGTTGCGGAGTTTGTGAGCAAGTGTTTGGTGTGTCAGCGAGTTAAGGCTGGGCATCAGGTTCCTTCAGGGTTGTTACAACCGTTGAGAATCCCTGAGTGGAAGTGGGAAAGGGTTACCATGGATTTTGTATCTGGTTTACCTTTGTCACCGTCGAAGAAGAATTCGGTTTGGGTGATTGTAGATCGCTTGACGAAGTGTGCGCATTTCTTGCCTGTGCATACTACGTTTTCTTTGGATAAGCTTGCAGAGCTGTACATTGCTGAGATTGTGCGGCTGCATGGTGTACCTAAGTCGATTGTGTCGGATAGGGATCCGAGGTTCACATCGCGTTTCTGGCAGTGTTTGCATCAAGCTCTGGGTACAAGGTTGAATTTCAGTACATCCTATCATCCTCAGTCGGATGGTCAGTCAGAGCGTGTTATCCAGATCTTGGAGGATATGTTGAGGTGCTGCGTGATTGAGTTTCAGGGCTCTTGGGAGAAGCATTTGCCTTTGGTGGAGTTTGCTTATAACAATAGTTATCAGCCGAGTATTCAAATGGCACCTTATGAGGCTTTGTACGGGAGGAAGTGTAGGACTCCTCTTTGTTGGGCTGAAACTGGTCAAAAGTTGGTTTCGATGCCGGCTTTGTTGAAGGGAACCACCGAGAAGGTGAAGCTCATCTGTGAGCGGTTGAAGGCAGCCTCTGATCGGCAAAAGTCTTACGCGGATTTGAAGCGTAAGGAGATAGAGTATGCAGTGGGAGATCGTGTGTTCTTGAAGGTTTCGCCTTGGAAGAAGGTGATAGGTTTGGAAGGAAGGGTAAGTTGAGCCCTAGGTACATTGGACCATATGAGGTGGTTGAGCGTGTGGGTCCTGTTGCGTATCGGTTGAGGTTACCTCAAGAGTTGGAGAAGATTCATGATGTATTCCATGTTTCTATGCTCCGGAAGTATAGATCAGATCCTTCGCATGTGATGCATGTGGAGAAAGTGGAATTGAATCCGGATTTGACCTATGATGAGGAACCGGTGAAGGTTCTGGATTCGGATAGCAAGGTTCTTCGTGGCAAGACCATTGAGTTGGTAAAGGTGCTGTGGAAGCATCGTGGTGTTGAGGAAGCCACGTGGGAGCGGAAGGAAGACATGCTGAAGCAGTTTCCTTATCTCTTTCCTTCAGGTAAATTTCGGGGACGAAATTTCTTAAGGGGGGGAGAGTTGTAACGCCCCGGTTTTGGGCTTAGAAGTTTGGGCGTTGACCGGTTTGGTCAAAGTGTTGTTCGAATCTAAAAAGGTGAAATTAGGAAAGCCTAGTTCGGGTTGCATTAAAAATATGGAAAAATGTTCTAAAATCATCTTTTAATATATTTAAGTGAACTGTGAAATCAATTTTACAAAATGAGGTTTGGAAGGGTGACATTATGGCTAGTGACCAAAATGTAATTTTTGAAAGTTGCGTGACTGTTTTAGAAAGGATTGAAACTTTGAATCTTTAAGGAGCTATTTACCCAAAGGGAGTTTCTCCAGATTTTTCTAAGATATTTTAATGTTTAATTCTGATTTTAAAACTAAAGAGAAGTGGAGGGAAATCATTTTGCTATTTTGCAACTAACTTTCCATATTTTCCAATTTTCCTTTTCTCTCATTTTCTCTCAACCCAAACACTTTCTCTCCAGAGATTTCCTTCTGATTTTGTCACTCAAATCTCTCTTTTCAATCCTCTTTTGATTCCTAATCATCACATCAACTAAACCTCACCATTTGCTAGTTGATTCATCAAGGTTTTTTGTTCTAAAAGAGGAAAAACTCAAGTTTGGAGGTAAGAACGTCCTTCTCCTCTAAACTATCAGTTCTTTACTGAAATTCCTAAGTTCTCAATCCTTAATTGATGTTTTATAAATGGCTTTTAAAGTTTTGAAATGGATCTTTTCTTAAAATGCAAGATTTAGTGATTTTTGGTTGATTTTCGTTTGATCTGTTAAAGATGTGATTTGAGATGTGTTTTTGATGATTAATGAATGTTAATTTGATAAGGAATTGAGTTTTGATTAATGCAATCCCGGATAGGTTGAATTTCCTAAGTTTAGCTTGTGATTCTTGGTTGTTTTTGGTGTGATCTTGTGGATCTGATGTTGCTGGAGGTATAAGGATGTTGTTAGGTTCTTTTTAGATGTAAAATGATGTTAAAGGATGTTTAGTTTTGATGGTTTATGGCTGGGCTTTGTTGAGGAGTTGTTTGGATGCATTTTCGGTTGTGTTTGGTGGCCAAAAATGGAGTGTGGATGAGAGCAGCGAGTTTAGGTGCTTTCATTGAAGCTATTAATGCATGATGATGCATTAATCCTCTGCTTTGATGTGTTTAAAACAGGGGAGTCATCTTTGGATCCAAGTGGTGGTGATCCGGAAGCTTGATTGGTGCTTCGGCAAGAGGCTAAGTGGAATTGGTGAGTGAAATTGGGTTTTCATCTTTGAAACCAATGTCTGGGGAGCTTAGTTTAAGTCTAAACAACTTTACTAAGCTCAAGTGTAAGTTTTCGGAAAAACTCTCTAGTGGTGGCCATGATTTGGTTGTTGTGCAAAGTGGTTTATTGCATGTTTTAAATTCTGTTTTGAAAGCATGATTTAGCATGGTTATTGCTGATTTTGTAAGCCATTTGTTGAAGGAAGCTCAAGGTAAGAGTTCCTTGTTTTTGAACATTGATTAAATGTGGTTTGATGATAATGATGTATATTGGCAAGCGATGTTTTGAAAAAGGTTAAGGTTACTAAGGTGGTTAAAAGTCCTTGAGTGAGCCTTGTGGATTCTAAGAACTTCATGGTGGTTAAAAGTCCATGATGATTCTTGTTAAGGTCACTAAGGTGGTTAAAAGTCCTTGAGTGAGCCTTGTTACTTAAGAACATCAAGGTGGTTAAAATTCCTTGGATGGTTCTTGTTAAGGACACAAAGGTGGTTAAAAGTCCTTGTGTGGTCCTTGCCATGGTGTTTAAAAGTCCATGGGCCAAGGTGTTTAAAAGTCCTTGGGGCCAAGGTGTTTAAAAGACCTTGGGGTGAAACTTGCAAGAACACAAAGGTGGTTAAAAGTCCTTGTGTTGTTCTTGGGAATTATAAGATCACAATGGTGTTTAAAAGTCCATGTGTGAGTCTTATGTTGATCTTGTTTTTAAAAAGATGGAACTTATCACTTGGGGCTAATATGACATGTAATGATATGGAAGCATGTAATGCTTGTTTAAATTGCTTTGAGCATGAGTAAATGATGATTTGAAGTATGATTTATAAGTGTTTTATAAATGCATTATTGAATGGTTTTAATGAGCATTCCTCACTAAGCTTTTGCTTACGCTCTCTTTCATTTTCTTAAACCAATAATGCAGATCATTAAGGTACTTGAGGGCAGCAAGGAAGGCAAGCAAACAAGTAGAAGTTAAGCTCAAGTATGGGAAGGTTTTCTTAAACATTTTTAGCTTTTGGCATTTGGCAATGGGGGACCTATGTGTATGTTTTTGGGAGATGTTTGGACTCCCTAAGTATGTTTAATGTTGCTGGAAATGCTGGATTTGTATTTGGTCCTTATGTGCTTGGTTTTGAAGGCTTTATGCTTGAAAGGTTTGCTTGTGTAGGAAGCATGCTTAAAAATTGGGGCTTTTCATATATGATGATAATATGTTGATTGGTTGATGCAAACATGTCTCTTGTATGTTGTATGAGTTGCTGGTAAAGTTTGGTAGCATTTGGAGCATGTATGATTGATCAATTGTATGTTTAAGCATGCATTTTGCTGCATTCTGTGCAGGCTGTTTCGGAACAGCGGCTACCGTTTCGAAACGGGTGCCTTGAATCAGCCCAGGCGTCCGAAACGGGAGGCATCGTTCCGAAACGGAAAGGCCACTGCCCGCCCTCGTTTCGGTACGCGTTGCGGAACGGCCCCGTGTTTCGAAACATGCCCTCCCTGTTTCGGAACAGCCGACCGTTGCGGGCTGACATTGGCAGTTAAATGTTTTGGAATGTTTGCATTTTGGTCCTGAATCTTGTTTGTACAATTGTATGAGTTTGGGATGTCCGTTTGAGCTGAAATTTGAGAGGGAAGCATAAAACCTGATTAATTTCAAGATGGTAACTCTAATTTGGGTTAAGACCTCATAATTTACAGAATTTACAATTTGGTCCCTAAAGTTGTAATTTGTTCAATTGAGTCCATGTTTGATCTCCGGTGTTTATGATCTTTGAGTATGTTGTTTGTATGATCATAACTAGGGTTAATGAGCATCTAGACAAGTTTTAAAAGAAAAAAAAGGGTCGTTAATCAAGGTTGACTTTCGGGTTGACTTTGGTTTTGCCCGTGTGGCTTTCTTAATTCGGGTCAACCGTCTAGGCCGGGTTAAGGGGGTTACAATTATAACTCCAACAACTACAATCCCAACTGGAGAAAGGATCCCAAGTTCTCTTGGAGCAATCCTAATATTGCCCTAAATCCTCAAGCATAAAATACGCAGAACCAGGGGGACCTAGATTACTGACTCGGCAACAATCGCAGCAACAGCAACAGCAACAGCAACCACCAGCTGCCACAACTAGTATACTGGAACAGACTTTGGCTACGTTTATGTCTCAAACAGGAAACTATATTGAGAACATGAATCACTTTGTCAAGAAGACGGAACATTCATGGATAAAACAGAGATGCAGATGATCAATCATGAAGCTACTCTGAAATCATTGAAGACACAGATGGGTCAGGTTTCCCAGCATATTAAACCAAGGCAGAATGGAGGATTTCCTAGCAATACTGAAAATGCTAGACAGTCCACACATGAGCAGTGTAAAGCTATCACTACTAGGAGTGGGAAGAAACTACCAGGGCTTGAGAAGGAAGCTGAATCAGTTAAGGAACCAGCCTTGGAGTCGACTGTCGAGGAAGCAGCCCCGACAGTTAACAAACAACCTGTTGTCGATGAGCCTGTCACGATAGCAGAAGGGACAGAGAAGAAAGATGATGAACCAAATCCTTCTCAGATCCGAATGCAATGGGAAGGACGTATTGCTGATTATCGTCCTCCACCTCATTTTCCTCAGCGGTTACAGAAATTGAAATAGGAATCCCAGCTTAAGAAAACTTATGATATTTTTAAGTAGGTCCATATCAACATTCCTCTGTTAGATGCCATAAAGGAGATGCCTGGTTATGCCAATTTTCTCAAGGATGGCATGTCGAAGAAATCCAGACTTGGGGAATCTGAAATGGATAAGATGACAGAAGGATGCATGAGTATTCTGCACAAGCATCCACCCTAGAAGGAGAAGGATCCTGGGAGCTTCATCATACCATGCATAATTGGAGACAAATTTGTGGGTAAGGCACTTTGTGATCTTGGTGCTAGTATAAACTTAATGCCCAAATCTATTTTTCAGAAATTAGGTATTGGAAAAGCTCGGTCCACGACAGTAGTACTGCAGCTGGCAGACCGCTCTTATGTTCATCCAGAAGGAAAAATTGAAGATATTCTGGTAAGAGTGGATAAATTTATTTTTCCTGTTGACTTTCTTGTCTTAGATTGTGAAGTAGATGAAAACGCACCAATCATCCTGGGGCGACCCTTCTCAGCCACAGGAAGATCACTGATTGATGTGGAAAAAGGAGAACTCACCATGAGAGTGAATGATCAAGAAATCAAGTTGAATGTTCTCCAAGCAATGAAACATGCTATTGCAGAAGAAGAATGCATGGTTATCACTAAAGTTACCCCTGACCAACCCTGCATCAGGTCGGGCTGCCACGACATCAAAATTGGCCACTGCCTCGGCAGCCATTTAGAAGACTGCCACGACAGCACCGATGACAGGAGCTCCTCAGAATCTAATACATCTGATATTGAAGATCCAGAGGAGGTAAATTGGATTGCAGTCGTCCAAGTAAGTTGTTCGAGCCCTTAAACTATACCTCGGATAACCATATAATTCAAAAGCCATCAACTGTTGAGCCCCCTGTTCTAGATCTTAAGCCCCTGCGAGGGCAGCTAAAATATGTCTTCCTTGGTTTAAATGATACCTTGCCTGTAATCATCTCTTCCAAGTTGATGCAGGAACAGAAACATCAACTAATAAGGATGCTGCAGTAACACAAGAAGGCTATTGGATGGACGATAGCTGATATCCAAGGCATCAGTCTGACTCTATGCATGCATAAATCCTTTTAGAGGATGACTATAAGCCGACCATTGATGCACGGAGACGACTAAACAATGCTACGCGAGAGGTGGTTCGTAAGGAGATCATCAAATGGCTAGATGCTGGAATAATCTACCGCATCTCGGATAGCAAGCGGGTGAGCCCGATGCAGTACGTTCCCAAGAAAGGAGGTATAACCGTGGTAACCAACGAAGAAAAAGAGCTAATCCCAACCAGGACTGTGACCGGTTGGAGGGTTTGTATGGACTACCAGAACCTTAACGAATCTACCCGGAAGGACCACTTCCCCTTACCCTTTATTGATCAAATGCTTGATAGATTAGCAGGTAAGCCTTACTATTGTTTTCTTGATGGTTACTCAGGTTATAATCAAATAGCCATCGCACCGGAAGATCAAGAAAAGACGACGTTCACATGCCCTTACGACACTTATGCTTTTCGAAGGATGCCATTTGGACTTTGTAATGCACCAGCCACCTTTCAACGGTGCATGATGGCAATATTCTCCGATATGGTGGAGGATTTCCTAGAAATATTTATGGATGATTTTTCAGTCTTTGGAGACAACTTTGAAAGCTGCCTAGGCAACCTACAGAAGGTGCTCAAGAGATGTGAAAAAGAAAACGTGGTTTTGAACTGGGAAAAGTGTCACTTCATGGTGGATGAAGGGATAGTCCTTGGCCATAAAATTAGCTGTCGTGGCATAGAAGTTGACAGAGCTAAAATAGAAGTAATCGAACAATTGCCGCCACCCACCACAGTCAAGGGAATCAGAAGTTTCTTAGGACATGTTGATTTTATCGGAAGTTCATCGCGAACTTTTCAAAGATCACCAAGCCATTATGCCATCTTTTGGAGCAGAACCGTCCCTTCGACTTTAACGCTGAATGTACTGAGGCATTCAAGGTTCTGAAAGAAAAGCTGGTAATAGCCCCAATAGTACAACCACCAGATTGGAAACTGCCGTTTGAGATCATGTGTGATGCTAGTGACTATGCTGTCGGGGCAGCACTTGGGCAGAGAAAAGACAAGCTCTTTCATGTCATATACTATGCCAGCAAAACACTAAACGACGCCCAAGTAAACTACACTACCACATAGAAGGAACTATTAGCTGTGGTATTCTCTATTGACAAGTTCCGTTCTTATATACTTGGAACGAAGGTCATCATCCACACAGACCACTTTGCATTAAAGTATTTGTTCACCAAAAAGGATGCAAAGCCTCGACTGATACGTTAGATTCTGCTACTGCAAGAGCTCGACCTTGAAATCAGGGACAAAAAGGGGACAAAGAATCAATGTGTAGATCACTTGTCAAAGTTAGAGAACCGAAAAAGTCTCCCAGCAGACGAGACGCACATACTGGAGACCTTCCGCGACGAGCAGCTGTTTGCTGCCACAAGCACTGCCGCGACAACCATGCTGGCAGGTAAGTTCTCTGAACTCCCCTGGTATGCTGATTTTGTTAATTTTTTAGTGCGGATTAACCCCTCCTGACCTTAATTATCAAGCTAGGAAGAGGTTCAAAAATGATGTTAAGCATTATTATTGGGACGAACCTCTTCTTTTCAAATGTTGCGCATATTAGGTTATACGAAGATGTGTACCACAGGATGAACATGAAGCTATATTACATCACTGTCATGCTTCACATTATGGAGGACACTTAGGAGGTAACAAAACTGCTGCCAAGGTTTTGTAGTCAGGATTTTATTGGCCGTCATGTACAAGGATGCCCAAACATTCAAGAAGAACTGTGACAAGTGTCAACGGACTGGAAACATCTCAAGGAGACATGAGATGCCACTGCAAAATATTCTTGAAGTCGATATCTTCGACGTTTGGGGAATAGATTTTATGGCACCATTCCCAACTTCATGTGGGAACCTATATATCGTCCTCGCAGTGGACTATGTGTCCAAATGGGTTGAAGCAATTGCCACTCAGAAGAACGATGCCAAGACGGTTCAGAGATTTTTACATAAATTTTTTTTCCCAGATTCGGCATCCCTAAGGCGATTATCAATGATGAAGGGAGGCATTTCGACAACAGGGTTATAGCTGTTGCTTTGAAAAAGTATGGTGTAAAACATCAGATTGGAACATCATACCGCCTTCAGACCAAGGGACAGGCTGAAATATCCAACAAGGAGATTAAGAGCATTCATGAAAAGATGGTTAGGCCAACTCGGAAAGACTGGTCTCTACACCTCAATGATGCATTATGGGCCTACAAGACAACGTTCAAAACTCCATTCGGAATGTCCCCCTATCGACTGATTTACGGGAAAACGTGTCATTTACCTGTCGAGATTAAGCACAGAGCATATTGGGCCTTCAAGGCAGTTAATATAGACATTGAAAAAGCAGGGCAGAAAAGGCTGCTTCATCTGAACGAAATTGAAGAAATTCGAACAATGTCCTATGATAATGCAAGAATCTACAAGGACAAGACCAAGAAGTGGCATGACAAGAAGTTGCTGCCATGACAATTCTGCCCAGGGTAGCTTGTTTTGCTATTCAACTCTAGGTTGAAACTCTTCCCAGGGAAGCTGAAATATAGATGGTATGGCCTATTCCATGTGGTACAGGTTTTTCCCCATGGTGTCATCACGATCAGATCTTTAAAAGACATGCACCAATTCAAAGTCAACGGACAACGATTGAAGCATTATCAGGGGACTGAAGCCCCAAGAATGCATGAAGTGGTTACCTTAGGAGATGCCCCACCTGGCATCCCTAATTTAACCTAAGTTTTATATTTATTTATTTTTATTATTTATTATTTATATATTAGGCAATTAGAATTATTTTATTTTTAGGGACTAAAGTTTTACTTTTATTATTTTTAGAAAATAAAGGAGACATGAAGAAGAAGAGAAGTGAATTCAGCCCACCATCCTTCCATCAACCCAAAAAGCCCAACTTTTGAGCCTGTCGTTACCGCTGCCGCGACAGACGCAGAAAATCCAGCCTGTCAACACGCTGTCGCGGCAGACACGCAAACGCGTAACAGATGCGCAGCACACACGAAATCGCGTGACAGACGCGTCAGAAACCGCGTAACTGCTGGCCCCGTTATTCGCGCCTACCGTTACAGCTCCAACGAGCAGCAAACTCTCCCATATATAAACCTTGTTTTACTATTCATTTTTCACTCACTTCTACTCTTTCTACTTAGTTTCTCTAGAATTTTTACTTGCTTTCATTTTTCTTACACAATCCTTGCAACATGTCTTCTAGAAACACCCGCCGAAGTGTTGCTTGAGGCTCTGCCCCGGCAGCATCAACTCCACGATCCTTCTAGATTCGCGATATGTGGGAGGAGAAAGGTTTTATTTACACTTCGAAAATGGGGAACATGGGACTGCAGCCATTCATGGCGAAGAAAATCAGAGCCCTGCAGTGGCAGATATTCGCGGAACATCCAAAAGAGATGACCATGTCTCTTGTCTGAGATTTTTATGCTGCCATCAGTAGCAGGAACGCGACAGCAGTCACAGTAAGAGGGAGAGAGGTGCCCTTCGAGCCCGAGTATATTCACACTCTCTACGGGTTCTATGTGAGCAGGAACGAAGATGGCCACCAACAATTTCTAGAGAGTCTCGTGCCTGCCGACTATGACGCTGTGATGGCAGAGCTCACGGACGAAGGTACCCAGTGGAACACTGATCTGAAAAACCCAAGGACGGTTAAGAGAGTCCAACTCAACTCGGAAGCCAAACTGTAGAACGCCTTCATCAAAAATTCAATTATGCCATCCTCGCACAATACAACCGTAGACCAACCCAGGTTAACCCTCATCCATTCTATATTAAATGAGAGGCGAATTAACGTCGGCAAATACATCTGAGAGAGTATATTGGAATGTGCACACCGGCCGACATGACCACTCTTCTTCCCTTATCTCATCACCGCCCTCTGATGCGGCCATCGTGTACCAGAGCCGATGGAACTCACTGCTGCCACCCTGCTGTAGTCTTTCTACCCTACTGCCACAACAACAAAGCCGATAGAACCAACTGACACTGAGCATGCTGCCACAGAACCCAAGAAGCCTACAGCAGCAGCACCTCCGGCCGACACCTCCTCCCATATCATTGCTGCCATACAAAAAATGGAGGAACGACAATTCAGCCTCATGATTTTCATAAGAGATTTCAACTCTTCCACGATACATTTCATCCAAACTTCTTTAAATTTCCCTGATGATGTATTCCCTACTTTCCCCAATCAATACTTTGCTGCCACCACCCATGCCCATACCCCCACAACAGCTGCAGGCGGCAGCCGCACAACCGACACATCTGCCAGGGGAGCCAAGAGAAGGATGCCTTCAGCTGAACTTGACGCCTATATAGCAGGTTTCTCCTCTTCCTCAATTTGGGAGGAATCCTACGACGAACCCTCTGTCAAGAGGAATTTGTCCAAGAAATTCACACCAGTAAAGCGGCAGAAAACCATAGCGAACAAAGGAAAGGAAGATAGCGGTAGCGGCAGTAGCTGTAACCCCCGAAGCCCGGCCTAGACGCCCGACCCGAACTACGGAGATTACACGGGGAAAACCAAAGTCAACCCGAAAGTCAACCTTGATTAACGACCCTTTTTTTTTCTTTTTAATCTTATCTAGATGCACATTACTCCTATGTGTGACCATACAAACAACATGTTAAAAGATTACATCCATCAGAGATCAGACAAGGACCCAATTGAACAAATTACAACTTTAGGGACCAAATTGTAATTTCTGATAAATTAAAGGACTTAACCCAAATTAAGGTTACCAACTTGAAATTAGTCAGGTTACATGCATCTCTGTGAAATTTCAGCTCAAAAGGACATCCACAGCTCATACAATTGATCATACAAGATTCAGGACCAAAACGTAAACAAAACAAAACAAATTCAAGCAAGGGTATCGATACTCGTTCATCGGGTATCGATACTCCACTCATATGGTATCGATACTCGTTCATCAGGTATCAATACCCCTGGCCTGAAACTTGCAAATTTGGCTCAGGTGTATCGATACCCCAAGCCCAAGTATCGATACCCCTGTCTGCAGACAACTCCAAAACAGCATCAAACATGCTCCAAACATCAAATTAACATCACCCAACCATTACACAAAGTCAATCAACATGCAAGAACCTCAATTGCATCATCAATTTAACACATTAACATCACATAAGAAAAACCCCAAATTTATAAGGCATGCTTCCTAGTTAAGCTATCCATTCAACTCCAAACTTGCAAAACAAGCATATAAGGGTCCAAATCAAAAACCAACATTTTCAACAACATTTAACAGACTTAGGGAGTCTTAAACACCTCCCAAAACATATACATTGGTTCCCCATTGCCAAAACAACCAAAAAGCTAAAAGTGCTTGTAAAACCTCATACATTGAGCTTAAGTAGAACTTGATTGCTTGCCCTCCCTTGCAGCCCACAAGATGCTCTAATTCTCTGCATTATTGAATTAAGAAAACGTAGAGAGCATAAGCAAAAGCTTAGTGAGGCAAGCTCATTTAAAACAATTCAATAACGCATTTAAAACCATTTACAAGACATGCTTTAAATCAATCCATGCATAAGTTCAAAGCATTCTTAAAACCATGTAACCACATGCTTATAACATAATCAAACCAAGCATCACATGCTTCTTACACACTTTCCATGTCATATTGGCACAAGTGACAAATTCCATTTTTAATGAACAAGATCAACATCTTTGTCAAGGACTTTTAAACACCTTGACCCCAAGGACTTTTAAACACCTTGGCCATGGACTTTTAAACACCATGATCATGGACCACACAAGGACTTTTAACCACCTTTGTGTCCGTAACTTGAATCACCCCAAGGACTTTTAAACACCTTGGCCCCAAGGACTTTTAAACACCTTGGCCCCATGGACTTTTAACCACCATGGAAAGGAGCACCTAAGGACTTTTAACCACCTTAGAGTCCGCAACATCGAAGGACTTTTAACCACCTTGATGTTCATGTAACAAGGCTCACTCAAGGACTTTTAACCACCTTAGTGACCTTCACTTTTTTTTAAAACCATCACTTGCCAATATACATCAATTTCATCATAATATCCACTGTTTTAAAGCATTTAAACCAAGCCATTTCGTCATGCATTTCATGCATCAAATCCACATTTAAACAATGTACAAATCAAGGAACTCCTACCTAGAGTTACCTTCAACACATGGCTTAAATCAACAGCATAATCCATGCTAAAACATGCTTTCAAAACAGTAAGTAAAACATGCAAATCATCATTTAGCAAAATATCAAGTCATGGCCACCACTAGAGAGAAAATCCGGAAACTTACACTTGAGCTTAGCAAAGTTGTTTAGACTTAAACTAAGCTCCCATAACCTTCAAACCTTTGTTTTAAAAGCTGAAAATCCAATTCCAAAGTTGCACTCACCAAAAACCACTTAGCTTCAAGCCTAAGCACCAAATCAAGCCTCCAAATCAACCGAACTTGAATCCAATGATGCCTCCCCTGTTTCAACACATCAAAGCAGAGGATTAATGCATCATCTTGCATTAATTGCTTCAATGAAAGCACCTAAACTCGCTGCCCTCATCCAAACTCCAATTTCGGCCACCAAACACAACCGAAATTGCATCCAAAACACTTCCAAACAAAGCCCAGCCATAAACCAGCAAAACCACACTTCTATTAACACCAAAACACATCTAAAAACAACCTAAAAGCAACCTTATACCTCCAGCAACACCAGATCACCAAGATCACCTCAAAAACAACCTTAAAACACAAGCTAAACTTAGGAAACACAACCTATCCGGGATTGCATCAATCAAGACTCATTTCCACATCAATTTAATAATCATTTAACATCAAAAACACTTCTCAAAACTCAGATTTAACAGATCAAACGAAAATCAAGTGAAATCATCAAAATCTTGCATAATTAGCCAAGATCCATAAATTTACTTGAAAACCTTTAATTAAACATCAAATTAGGATTGAAAACTTTAGGAATTTCATTAAAGAACTTAAAGTTCAGAGGAGAATCGTTCATACCTCCAAACTTGTGATTTCTCCACTTTTTGGAATGAAAACCTTGTTGAAACTTGTAGCAATTGAGTAGGTTTTGTTTGCACAATGACTAGCTATCAATTGTGAGTTGAAAGGATGATTTTAGATGAAGAAATCAGATCAAAATCTCTGAAAATGGTGATGTTTGGTTGGAGAGAAAAGGAGAAGAGAAAATAGGAAGTTAGGAAAGAAAAATAGTAAAATGAGTTTCCCTCCTTTTATCAAACCTTTAAAAATCAGATTTTAGGATTAAAATATCTTAGAAAAATCTGGAGAATTCACTTTTGGGCAAATAGCTCCTTAAAGATTCAAAGTTTCAATCCTTTTCAAAACAGCCACCAAATTTGCGAAAATTACATTTTGGTCACTAGCCAAAATGTCAACCTTCCAAAACTCATTTTCCAAAATTGTTTTCACAGTTCATCAATCTATATTAAAAGATGATTTTAGAACATTTTTTCCATATTTTTAATGCAACCCGAACTAGGTTTTCCTAATTTCGTCCTCGAAATTTACTTGAAGGAAAGAGATAAGGAAACTGCTTCAACATGTCTTCCTTTCGCTCCCACGTGGCTTCCTCAACACCTCGATGCTTCCACAGCACCTTCACCAACTCAATGGTCTTGCCACGAAGAACCTTACTATCTGAATCCAGAACCTTCACCGGTTCCTCATCATAGGTCAAATCCGGATTCAAAACCACATCCTCAACAGGCATCACATGCGAAGGATCAGATCTATACTTCCGGAGCATAGAAACATGGAACACATCATGAATCTTCTCTAGCTCCTGAGGTAACCTCAACCGATACGCAACAGGACCCACTCGCTCAACCACCTCATACGGTCCAATGTACCGAGGGCTCAACTTACCCTTCCGGCCAAACCTCATCACCTTCTTCCAAGGCGAAACCTTCAAGAACACACGGTCACCCACCGCAAACTCTATCTCCTTACGCTTCAAATCCGCGTAAG
The DNA here is from genome assembly GCA_958450335.1 of Hibiscus tridactylites. Taxonomy (NCBI): domain Eukaryota; kingdom Viridiplantae; phylum Streptophyta; class Magnoliopsida; order Malvales; family Malvaceae; genus Hibiscus; species Hibiscus tridactylites. Next base: position 28,549,898 of record OY288289.1, read on the forward strand.
ATTTCTGCCGGTCAGAGGCAGCCTTCAACCTCTCACATATGAGCTTCACCTTCTCGGTGGTCCCCTTTAACAAAGCAGGCATAGAAACCAACTTTTGACCAGCTTCAGCCCAACAAAGAGGAGTCCTACACTTCCTCCCATACAGAGCCTCATAAGGTGCCATCTATATACTCGCCTGATAACTATTGTTATAAGCGAACTCAACCAAAGGCAGATGCTTCTCCCAAGAACCTTGAAACTCAATCACGCAGCATCTCAACATATCTTCCAAAATCTGAATAACCCGCTCAGATTGACCATCCGACTGAGGATGATAGGATGTACTGAAATGCAACCTTGTACCCAGAGCTTGATGCAAACACTGCCAAAAACGCGATGTGAACCTCGGATCCCTATCCGACACAATCGACTTAGGCACACCATGCAACCTCACTATCTCAACAATGTACAACTCTGCCAGCTTATCCAAAGAAAACGTAGTATGCACAGGCAAGAAATGCGCACACTTCGTCAAGCGATCCACAATCACCCAAACAGAATTCTTCTTCGACGGAGACAAAGGCAACCCAGACACAAAATCCATGGTAACCCTCTCCCACTTCCATTCGGGGATTTTCAACGGTTGCAACAAACCAGAAGGAACCTGATGTTCAGCCTTAACCCGCTGACACACCAAACACTTGCTCACGAACTCTGCCACATCCTTCTTCAAACCAACCCAATAGTACTCATCGCGAAGATCACGATACATCTTGGTACTACCAGGGTGCATAGCAAAAGGACTACTATGACCTTCAGTCAGAATAGTACGCCTCAACTCAACATCAGCAGGCACAACTATCCGACTACCAAAGCACAACACTCCATCCTCATTAAAGCAGAAATCTGAAGGTCTACCCTCCGCGATATCCTGAACATGAGACACCAAGGAATCATCCAACAACTGCTTATCCTTGATCAACTGAACCAACGAAGGTTTCACTTGCAACTCAGCAACAAGGCCACCATCCCGCGATATGCTCAAGCTAGCAAACATCGCCCTCAGCTCAACAGCTACCTTCCTACTCAAAGCATCCGCAACAACATTGCCCTTTCCAGGATGATATTCAATCGTCAAATCATAATCCTTGAGCAACTCCAGCCAACGTCGCTGCCTAAGATTCAACTCCTTCTGAGACATCAGATACCTCAAACTCTTGTGATCCGTGTACACAGTACACTTCTCACCATACAGATAATGCCTCCAGATCTTCAAAGCAAAAACCACTGCAGCCAACTCTATATCATGCGTAGGATAATTGCGCTCATGCACCTTCAACTGCCGCGACGCATAAGCCACAACCTTACCCTCTTGCATCAGCACACACCCCAAACCAACATAGGATGCATCACTGTAGACTACGAACTCTTTCCCTGATTCAGGCTGAATCAAGATAGGAGCTTGCGTCAAAGCCAACTTCAGCTTCTCAAAAGCTTGCTGCCTCGCCTCTGTCCACTCATACCTAACATCTTTTTGCAAAAGCTTCGTCAAAGGAGCAGCAATCTTGGAAAAACCATCCACAAACCTCCGGTAGTATCCCGCCAAACCAAGGAAACTACGGACCTCCTGAACAGACTTAGGAACCTTCCAGCTCATCACCGCTTCAATCTTCTGAGGATCAACACGAATCCCCTCAGCTGAAACGACATGTCCAAGAAACACCACCTCTCTAAGCCAAAACTCACACTTGCTCAACTTAGCATAAAGCTGATTCTCCAACAAAGCTTGCAAAACCACCCGCAAATGCTCTTCGTGCTACTCCTCAGTACGCGAGTACACGAGGATATCATCAATGAACACCACAACGAACTTGTCCAGGTATTCATGAAAAACACGATTCATCATGTCCATGAAAGCAGCAGGAGCATTTGTCAAACCAAACGGCATCACAAGAAATTCATAATGCCCATACCTTGTCCTGAAAGCTGTCTTAGGCACATCCACATCCTTCACCTTCAACTGATAATACCCTGACCTCAAGTCAATCTTAGAGAACACAGCAGCTCCCCGAAATTGATCAAAGAGATCATCAATCCTCGGCAAAGGATACCGATTCTTGATAGTCAACTTGTTCAGCTGACGGTAATCAATGCACATCCTCATAGTGCCATCCTTCTTCTTCACAAACAAGACAGGAGCACCCCAAGGCGACACACTCGGCCGGATAAAACCACGATCAAGCAGCTCTTGCAACTGCGTCTTCAGCTCCTTCAGCTCCTTAGGTGCCATTCTATAGGGAGTAATGGACACAGGAGTGGTATTCTCATACAGCTCAATACCAAACTCCACCTCGCGATTAGGAGGTAAACCGGGCAACTCCTCAGGAAAACACCAGGAAACTCCTTCACCACGCGGATATCTTGCACTCTCAACTCCTTAGAGCTAGGATTCATCACAAAGGCAAGATAGGCTTCACAACCTTGCCTCAGCATCCTACTTGCCTCCAAGGTAGAAACAACATTGGCAAGAAACTTCACATTCTCACCAACCACCACTACTTCATAATCATCCGCAAACCTAAGCGACACCCGCTTATTCTCACAATCCACAACAGCACGATGCTCAGCAAGCCAATCCATACCAAGGATCACGTCAAAACCATAAAAGGGCAACTCCATAAGATCAACATGAAAGACATGCTCTTGAACAACCAAAGGGCACCTTCTATACAGCTTACGAGTCACAACAGTTTCACCAAAAGAACTAGTGACTCTAACACCGACATCCAAAGACTCAACAGGCAAACCAAGCAACTCAGCATGCTCACGCAAAATGTATGAATGAGTAGATCCAGAGTCAATCAAGGAAAGCAAAGACATGGATTGCAAAGTAAAGGTACCTGCAATCACATCAGCATCATTCCTTCTTTCGCGCTGAGCATACACCCTCGCCTGGCCTCCACCCTCAGGTTGAATAGCTACAACATGAGCTACTCCTCGGCCACCTTCCTCACGCCTCTGGAAATTACCACGGCCGTGCCCACGACCTCTCTGCGGTGCCGCAACAGCAGGAGCACGCTCTTGGCCACCAGCCATCCTCGGACAATCACGTCTCAAGTGGTCAGCAGAACCACAATTCCAGCACTCATAACCAACATTACCAGCTGCCACAACAGGAGTCTGCACCTCCCTACCAGCACGAGGACAGTCACGCCTCAAGTGACCACGAGAACCACAAATCCAACAGGCACTAGGCTCAGCCCTAGCAAAACCTCCTCTAGCAGGTGCACCTCCACCTCTCTTAGCTGAAGACTGAAACCTCTGATCACGTCCTCTCTTGTTCCGTCCACCTCCGGAACCATACTCGGCAGCTCTCTTCCCAGAACTAGCTCCAGCACCTTTCGCAGACAAACTCAGATTCATCTCAATATCCTTGGATCGACCAACCAACACATCAAAATCATTGTACTCAGCTGCCAACATATAGGTCTTAACATCCGGCACCAAACCATAACGAAACCTTTCGCACCTCTCTCGCTCATCAGGTACCAGCTCCGGTGCATACTGGCTAAGGCGTACAAACTGTACCTCATACTCAGCCACACTCATGTTCCCCTGAGTCAGAGGCATGAATTCACGCTTCTTTTCATCCAGATATCTCACTCCCAGATATCTCCTCTTGAATGCATTCAGGAAGAATGTCCAAGTGATGTCAGCTTCAGCCATCCCAGAGATTGTGGTCGTCCACCACGTATAAGCATCGCCTTGCAGCAAAGACACCACACATCCCAACTTTTGCACATCCGTGCAACTCATCTGTCCCAGAACACGCTTGGTACTTTCTAACCAGGCTTCCGACCTCTCAGCTGACATACCTCTGAACTCAGTCCCACCAAGACTGCGCAGACGCTCTAAGGGTAGTCTTACACCAGCATCTTCCTGATGCCCAGCTCCTTGAGCTCCAGCTACCGCTGCTCTAAAAGCACCCGCAATAGCTTGTACCAAAGCAGACATGTCAGACATCGCTTGTCCCTGACCAACCTCAGGTCCTGCAGCTCCAGCACCAGCTGCCTCAGCTCCAACTCTACCCCTCTCCGCACCACCACCAGGTGGAGGAGGAGGTAGCACAGCACTACCAGTGTGCTCATCATTCACATTCCCTTCAGGAGTCGTAGCTCTTACGTTACTCCTTAACTCTCTACGTGGTGCCATACTTTACCATATAATAACAATGCAAAATAAAACAAGTCAGGCCCAGCAAGGTAAGCAATTTCAAGTATTCAAGCTCAATCTCTTTCAAAAACAACATCATTTCTTTAGCTTTTGTTTGGCAATGGGTACCCTTATCATGCATCATCACAACATACTTCACAAAAACATCATCAACATAAATCACTGAACATGCTTTTACCCAACAAGCATACAAACCAAACCATGCTTCAATCATGCACAACAACATTCCCAATTACTCAAGAACTCAGCTCTGATACCACCAAATGTAACCCCCGAAGCCCGGCCTAGACGCCCGACCCGAACTACGGAGATTGCACGGGGAAAACCAAAGTCAACCCGAAAGTCAACCTTGATTAACGACCCTTTTTTTTTTCTTTTTAATCTTATCTAGATGCACATTACTCCTATGTGTGACCATACAAACAACATGTTAAAAGATTACATCCATCAGAGATCAGACAAGGACCCAATTGAACAAATTACAACTTTAGGGACCAAATTGTAATTTCTGATAAATTAAAGGACTTAACCCAAATTAAGGTTACCAACTTGAAATTAGTCAGGTTACATGCATCTCTGTGAAATTTCAGCTCAAAAGGACATCCACAGCTCATACAATTGATCATACAAGATTCAGGACCAAAACGTAAACAAAACAAAACAAATTCAAGCAAGGGTATCGATACTCGTTCATCGGGTATCGATACTCCACTCATATGGTATCGATACTCGTTCATCAGGTATCAATACCCCTGGCCTGAAACTTGCAAATTTGGCTCAGGTGTATCGATACCCCAAGCCCAAGTATCGATACCCCTGTCTGCAGACAACTCCAAAACAGCATCAAACATGCTCCAAACATCAAATTAACATCACCCAACCATTACACAAAGTCAATCAACATGCAAGAACCTCAATTGCATCATCAATTTAACACATTAACATCACATAAGAAAAACCCCAAATTTATAAGGCATGCTTCCTAGTTAAGCTATCCATTCAACTCCAAACTTGCAAAACAAGCATATAAGGGTCCAAATCAAAAACCAACATTTTCAACAACATTTAACAGACTTAGGGAGTCTTAAACACCTCCCAAAACATATACATTGGTTCCCCATTGCCAAAACAACCAAAAAGCTAAAAGTGCTTGTAAAACCTCATACATTGAGCTTAAGTAGAACTTGATTGCTTGCCCTCCCTTGCAGCCCACAAGATGCTCTAATTCTCTGCATTATTGAATTAAGAAAACGTAGAGAGCATAAGCAAAAGCTTAGTGAGGCAAGCTCATTTAAAACAATTCAATAACGCATTTAAAACCATTTACAAGACATGCTTTAAATCAATCCATGCATAAGTTCAAAGCATTCTTAAAACCATGTAACCACATGCTTATAACATAATCAAACCAAGCATCACATGCTTCTTACACACTTTCCATGTCATATTGGCACAAGTGACAAATTCCATTTTTAATGAACAAGATCAACATCTTTGTCAAGGACTTTTAAACACCTTGACCCCAAGGACTTTTAAACACCTTGGCCATGGACTTTTAAACACCATGATCATGGACCACACAAGGACTTTTAACCACCTTTGTGTCCGTAACTTGAATCACCCCAAGGACTTTTAAACACCTTGGCCCCAAGGACTTTTAAACACCTTGGCCCCATGGACTTTTAACCACCATGGAAAGGAGCACCTAAGGACTTTTAACCACCTTAGAGTCCGCAACATCGAAGGACTTTTAACCACCTTGATGTTCATGTAACAAGGCTCACTCAAGGACTTTTAACCACCTTAGTGACCTTCACTTTTTTTTAAAACCATCACTTGCCAATATACATCAATTTCATCATAATATCCACTGTTTTAAAGCATTTAAACCAAGCCATTTCGTCATGCATTTCATGCATCAAATCCACATTTAAACAATGTACAAATCAAGGAACTCCTACCTAGAGTTACCTTCAACACATGGCTTAAATCAACAGCATAATCCATGCTAAAACATGCTTTCAAAACAGTAAGTAAAACATGCAAATCATCATTTAGCAAAATATCAAGTCATGGCCACCACTAGAGAGAAAATCCGGAAACTTACACTTGAGCTTAGCAAAGTTGTTTAGACTTAAACTAAGCTCCCATAACCTTCAAACCTTTGTTTTAAAAGCTGAAAATCCAATTCCAAAGTTGCACTCACCAAAAACCACTTAGCTTCAAGCCTAAGCACCAAATCAAGCCTCCAAATCAACCGAACTTGAATCCAATGATGCCTCCCCTGTTTCAACACATCAAAGCAGAGGATTAATGCATCATCTTGCATTAATTGCTTCAATGAAAGCACCTAAACTCGCTGCCCTCATCCAAACTCCAATTTCGGCCACCAAACACAACCGAAATTGCATCCAAAACACTTCCAAACAAAGCCCAGCCATAAACCAGCAAAACCACACTTCTATTAACACCAAAACACATCTAAAAACAACCTAAAAGCAACCTTATACCTCCAGCAACACCAGATCACCAAGATCACCTCAAAAACAACCTTAAAACACAAGCTAAACTTAGGAAACACAACCTATCCGGGATTGCATCAATCAAGACTCATTTCCACATCAATTTAATAATCATTTAACATCAAAAACACTTCTCAAAACTCAGATTTAACAGATCAAACGAAAATCAAGTGAAATCATCAAAATCTTGCATAATTAGCCAAGATCCATAAATTTACTTGAAAACCTTTAATTAAACATCAAATTAGGATTGAAAACTTTAGGAATTTCATTAAAGAACTTAAAGTTCAGAGGAGAATCGTTCATACCTCCAAACTTGTGATTTCTCCACTTTTTGGAATGAAAACCTTGTTGAAACTTGTAGCAATTGAGTAGGTTTTGTTTGCACAATGACTAGCTATCAATTGTGAGTTGAAAGGATGATTTTAGATGAAGAAATCAGATCAAAATCTCTGAAAATGGTGATGTTTGGTTGGAGAGAAAAGGAGAAGAGAAAATAGGAAGTTAGGAAAGAAAAATAGTAAAATGAGTTTCCCTCCTTTTATCAAACCTTTAAAAATCAGATTTTAGGATTAAAATATCTTAGAAAAATCTGGAGAATTCACTTTTGGGCAAATAGCTCCTTAAAGATTCAAAGTTTCAATCCTTTTCAAAACAGCCACCAAATTTGCGAAAATTACATTTTGGTCACTAGCCAAAATGTCAACCTTCCAAAACTCATTTTCCAAAATTGTTTTCACAGTTCATCAATCTATATTAAAAGATGATTATAGAACATTTTTCCATATTTTTAATGCAACCCGAACTAGGTTTTCCTAATTTAACCTCTTACGATTCGAACAGCACTTTGACCATCCGGTCAACGCCCAAGACTTCTAAGCCCAAAACCGGGGCGTTACAGTAGCAGCAGCAACAGCAGCTCCGAGGTTCAGGTAATGGAGAAACCACCTCATATCTCCCCTACCCGTATTCAACCTCCAATGGAGGCCAAAACAAAGAATACTTCCGCTTCCCCCATCAGCCAGCCAAAAAGGTCCCTGCCCGCCGGCAGATCCTACTGAGCAGCAGCAGCAGCAACTACAACACCTAAATTTTAAGTTTCTTATCTTATTTTTTTGTCTGCCTTTTTATATATTTTGTGATGTATTTTGTTTATTTCATATGTCATTTGCATTGAGGGCAATGCAACCCTCGAGTTTGGGGGTGGCATCCCTCCACTAATGGAGTCTTTTTAGTTTAAAAATTGTGTCTTTTACTTAGTTTATTTTTGCTTTAAAAAAACTTAAAAAATGAAAATTTTGGCTTAAGTCTTTGAACTGAACTTACCTGCCGTGACAGCCTCTGTCGTGGCAGTGCCTTTAGGATAGTTTTAGGAGCAGTTTAGAGCCTTACAATAGTTCTAAAATTTAAACACCATTTGTGACTTTTATACTACCTAGAACTCTACTAGTAAACTAGAATAGGAAGCTTAACACTTGAGTTGCCCCTAGAGGTGTTTAACCCTGGCTTTAGGAAAAGAAGTTAAGAAAATAGACTCAATACACATACACTACTGAGCAATTCAATACCATCTCATTCTCTCTATCTTGATTGCATTACTCTTTTATTTAAGTACTCTTTATTATCTCGTGACAACAACTTAAATAATACTATTCTCTTTCGTGCAGTAATCCAAGGTGAAGCTATTAGCCCAGTCCCTATGGAGACGATATCCGATACTTTTGTGTCACTTTACTACTTGGGTCGTGTACACTTGCAATACATTGTGATAGACACTTTTACACGCAACACCTGCCAGACGTAGAAGTTGAAAATTTCGAGCAGAAACCTATCATGTTCAGCATGATTAATAACGCTGGCTAATTTAGTGGTGCTGCTACAGAGGATGCAAGGGAGTATCTGAACACGTTCCAGGAAATCTGGGGTTCATTTAGACTACCAGGAGTTAATCCGGAGATACTGAGGCTTCGGTTGTTTCCTCATTCATTGAGAGACAGGGCGAAAACATGGTGGAATAAACTAACGCCGGGTTCAATACGAACTTGGGCAGATTTAACTCGTGAATTTTTGTCTTGTTTTAATCCTTCACATTTATCTGAGCGATTACGAAACGAAATTGCTACTTTTCAACAGGAAGACGACGAGCCAATGCACGAGGCATGGGACAGATTTACCACTCTACTGAGGAATTGTAACGCCCCGGTTTTGGGCTCAGAAGTTTTGGGCGTTGACCGGTTCGGTCAAAGTGCTGATCGAATATATAAGAGTGAATTTAGGAAAGCCTAGTTCGGGTTGCATTAAAAATATGGAAAAATGTTCTAAAATCATCTTTTAATATAATTAAGTGAACTGTGAAATCGATTTTGGAAAATGAGGTTCGGAAGGTTGACATTTTGGCTGGTGACCAAAATGTAATTTTTGAAAGTTGCGGGATAGTTTTATAAAGGATTGAAACTTTGAATCTTTAAGGAGCTATTATTCCAAAAAGAGTTTCTCCAGATTTTTCTAAGATATTTTAAGGCTTTATTCTGATTTTAAAGATTATGAAATGAGGAGGGAAATCATTTTACCATTTCTTAACTAACTTTTCATTTTCTCTCAATTTTCCTTTTCTCTCATTTTCTCTCCACCCAAACACATTTCTCTAGATTTTCTTCTCTGATTTTGTCAATCTAAATCCCTCATTTCAACTCTCTTTTGATTCCTAATCATCTCTACAACAAAACCTCTCAATTTGCAAGTTGTTTCATTAAGCATTTTGGCTCTAAAAAGGAGAAATTCAAGTTTGGAGGTAAGAACGTCCTTCTCCTCTAAACTATCAGTTCTTTACTGAAATTCCTAAGTTTTCAATCCTTGATTTGTGTTTTGTTAATGGCTTTTCAATTGAAATCTTGATTTTGGCTTAAAATGCAAGATTTGGTGATTTTTGGTGAAATTTTCGTGTGATCTATTTGGGCAGTGTTTCGAAGTGTTAAAATGATGTTAAATGAATGCTAAATTGATTAGAAGTTGAGGTTTAATCAATGCAATCCCGGATAGGTTGAATTTCCTAAGTTTGGCTTGAGTTTTTGATTGTTTTTGGAGTGTTTTTGGTGATCTGTTATACCTGGAGGTATAAGGATGTGTTTGTGATCATTTTGGATGTTAATTGATGTTTAAAAATGGTTAGAAGTGATGGATCTTTTATGGGTTAAGTTTTGGAAGTGTTTGGAGGTGATTTCGGTTGTGTTTGGTAGCTGAAATGTTGGATTGTGATGAGCAGGGAGTTGAGTCTTGTTGCTGGTGTTTTTAATGCATAATGATGCATTAATTCTCTGTTGTTGTGTGCTTGAAATAGGGGAGTTTGATCCGTGAGCTTTGAAGGTGTTGCGGAAGGTTTTCGGATGCTTGGAAGGCTTGTTGGCTAGCCTTGTTTTGTGTATCGGTGAGTGAAGTTGGGTTTTCAGCTTTTAAACCAAGGTTTGAAGGTTTTGGGAGCTTAGTTTAAGTCTAAACAACTTTGCTAAGCTCAAGAGTAAGTGATTGGATTTTCGCTCTTGAATTGTGTTGTGTTTTGGTTTTAAAAGCAATTGTGGTTGATGATTGAGATGCATGTGTTTTGCATGGTTTAAATCTGTTTTGAAAGCACATTTTAGCATGGTTTAATGCTGGTTTTGAAAGCCATTTGAGAAGGATGCTCAAGGTAAGAGATCCTTGGTTTTGTATATGGTAATTTTAGTTTTGATGCATAGTGTTGCATGTTGATCAATGGCTTTGTATAATGCTTTAAAACAGTGAATTGATGATGGTAAATGTTACTTTTTGCATATTGGTTATGCATGTGAATCATTGGATTAAAGAGGTAATGGTTTTGCATATTGGTTATGCATGTGAATCATTGGATTATAGAGGTAATGGTTTTGCATATTGGTTATGCATGTGAATCATTGGATTAATGTGGTGATGGTTTTTGCATTGTGATTATGCATATGAATCAGTGGGATAACATGGTAAGATGGTTATGTTGGCAAGTGATGAAAGTGGTTCTTGGTTCGTTGATCGGATATAGTTAGCCGGCTATAGGATTGGGTGCACCGTGAATTAAGTCGCCTTGGAGGTGGAGTGGTCAAGAGTGGACCGGTAAACTCCCTTCAAGTACCCTAACGAGATGGTTAAGGTCATAATGGAGGTGTTGCCCATTCGAGGACCTTGGTTGAGCAAAGGTTATGTGGTGTTTAAAAGTCCATATATGGAACCTTGTGCTTGTTAAGATCACAATGGCGGTGTAAGACCATGTGTGGATCTTGTGTGGGGTGTCCCGGATCTCGTTAGTGATGTTATACAACTACCAATCGGTTATGCAAAGGTTGTATGGTGTTTCAAAGTCCATACATGGAGACCTTGTGCATGTTGAGGTTGTATGGTGTTTAAAAGTCCATGCATGGGAACCTCGGGAAAAGCTAAGGTTGTATGGTGTTTAAAAGTCCATACATGGGGACCTTAGGCTTGTAAGGTCAAATGGTGTTTAAAAGTCCATTTGGGAGACCTTGGATTGGTAGGGTGTATGGAGCGTAGGGACAACGCTCGGAATCCGCGTATCCGATCGGGTTGTTGAGTTGAAAAGTGGATGAGGTTGATCACTTGGAAGCCAATGTAATGTTCTTGATCATAAAGAAGCATGAGATGCTTGAAATGATGCATGATTGCATGTGAAGCATGAGATGCTTGAAAAGATGCATGGTTGCATGAAAAGTGTATGATGCTAGTGAATGCATGTTTACTTGCTAAGTTGAACAAGTGTTGATTATCATTTGGAAAATGATGCATGTGTACTTGAAATCTCTTTAATGCATTGGAGTCTTGTTAAGGCTTGTTGTTAAAGGTATGTGATGATGATGATGTGATTCATAAGTTGTCTTTGTTTAATGCATGAATTGGATTGCTTGAATAATGGTTTAAAAGGGGTTCTTGCTTGAAATGATGTTCAAGTTTATGAATGGGTAATATGAAATGGAAGTGTTTTCCAAGGTTTTAAATTTAGCTTTGCATATGGTGTTTATGCATGGAATGGTTAAAGGAATGTTTTTGCAAGTTGTACATTGAGATGGTTTTCTTAGCTTGCTAAGCTAAGGGTTGGTTTTCATGTATGTGCAATGCATGGTTTAAGCATGTTGATGAAAAGGAGTTTTCAAATTTGGCTTTGGTAATGAATCGGGTTTGTTTTAAAAGTGTTTTGTAACCCGCTGCATTGATGGTGTTTTGGTTTTGAGCATTCCTCACTAAGCATTATGTGCTTACGCTCCTTTTTGTCCATCAATGCAGATTCTTGAGGTTTGGACAGCAAGGAGCAAGGGATTCAAGGTGGACTCCAATTGAGATGTATGTCTCGGTGAATAGCTATAGTTAATAAGGGCAATGGGGGTAGAATCTCTCGGATTGATGTTTTTGTGTACGTATATGTTCGGACAAGTTTGTTTTAATGTTGTTGATGTTGCTGAATCATGATTTGGCTTTAATGAGATTGATTTGGGAAGTTTGTGCTTAAATGGTTGCTTGTGTAGGAAGCATGCCTATAGATTTGGGGCTTTTTGCATATGAAGTTAATTTGTTGATTTGATGATGCTTACAAGTTTTATATATGTTGAATTGCATGCTGGTAAAGTTTGGTGGCATTTGGAGCATGTTTGGATGATCAATTGCAGGTTTTGGAATGCCTTTTTGCTGCAATCTGTGCAGGCGTTTCAGAACAGTGTGCACCGTTTCGGAACGGGTGCCTTGAATGAACCCAGGCGTCCGAAACGGTATGCACCGTTTCGAAACGGTTTGGTCTCTGCCAAACCCCCGTTGCGGTACGTGTTGCGGAACGGCCCCGTGTTTCGAAACAGGCTCTGCCTGTTTCGGAACGGGTGACCGTTGGGGGCTGACATGGGCGGTTAAATGTTTTGAAAAGTTTGCATTTTGGTCCTGAAACTTGTTTGTGCATTTGTATGAGTTTGGGATGTCCGTTTGAGCTGAAATTTGGCAGGGAAGCATGAAACCTAATTAATTTTAAGTTGGTAACTTAAAATTTGGTTAAGTCCTTAAAGTTTTCAGAATTTACAATTTGGTCCCTAAAGTTGTAAATTGTTCAATTGGGTCCCTGTTTGATCTCTGATGGTTGTGATCTTTGAGTATGTTGTTTGCATGATCACATCTAAGGTTAATGTGCATCTAGACAAGATTAAAAAGAAAAAAAAGGGTCGTTAATCAAGGTTGACTTTCGGGTTGACTTTGGTTTTCCCCGTGTGACTTTCTTAATTCGGGTCAACCGTCCGGGCCGGGTTAAGGGGGTTACAGGAATTACCCGATTCATGGATTCCCCGTTTGGAATCAGGTAATTAAATTTTACAATGCTTCCAACTTACAGACTCGTATGAGAATTGATTCAACAGCAAATGGATTGTTGTTGGACAAAGATCCAGTAGATGCAATGGTAGTTTTGAAAAACCTGGCAAAGAACGAGGAACAGTTTCCTACAGCAAGAAGAGGGGGTAAACGAGTACTAGCTGTGAAAGATTATGAGGCCGACAGTTCCCTAAAAACATAGGTGGCATATGTCACAAAAGCAGTAGAAAAGCTTTTAAAGAAAGATTCACAACCTGTCTACTCCGCCGAAGAGGTGTGTGAAACTTGCAATGGGAATCACAGTTTATGTATGTTGGGATGTATGTTGGGAACTACAATAAACATAACTACAATTCCAACAACTACAATCACAACTGGAGAAAGGATCCCATGTTCTCTTGGAGCAACCCTAACAATGCCTTGAATCCTCAAGAACAAAACACTCAGAATCAAGGGGGACCTAGATTACTGACTCGGCAACAACCACAACAGCAGCAACCACCAGCTGCCATGACTAGTATATTGGAACAGACCTTGGCTTTGTTTATGTCTCAAAGAGGAACTTACATTGAGAACATGAATCACTTTGTCAAGAAAACTGAGTGATTCATGGATAAAACAGAGATGCGGATGACTAATCAAGAAGCTACTCTTAAATCACTAGAGACACAGATGGGTCAGGTTTCCCAACATATTAAACCGAGGCAGAATGGAGGATTTCCTAGTGATACTGAAAACGCTAGACAACCCACACATGAGCAGTGTAAAGCCATCACTACTAGGAGTGGGAAAAAATTACCATGGCTAGAGAAGGAAGCTAAAACAGTTGAGGAACCAGTCCTGAAATCGACTGCAGAGAACGCTGCCCCGACAGACGACAAACATCCTGCTGCCGATGAGCCTGTCACGACAGTAGAAGGGACAGAGGAGAAAGATAAAGAACCTAAGCCTCCTCAGATCCGAATGTAGTGGGAAGGACGCATTGCAGATTATCGTCCTCCACCTTCTTTTCCTAAGCGGTTACAAAGTTGAAACAAGAATCCCAGCTTAAGAAGATCTACGATATTTTTAAGTATGTCCATATCAATATTCCGATGTTAGATGCTATCAAGGAGATGCCTGGTTATGCCAAATTTCTCAAGGATGCCATGTCGAAGAATCCAGACTTGGGGAATTTGAAACGGTTAAAATGACAGAAGGATGCATGAGTATTCTGCACAAGCATCCACACACCAGAAGAAGAAGGATTCTAGGAGCTTCATCATACCGTGCATAATCGGAGATAAATTTGTGGGTAAGGCACTTTGTGATCTTGGTGCTAGTATAAATTTAATGCCCAAATATGTTTTTCAGAAATTAGGTATTGGAAAAGCTCGGCCCACAACAGTCGTACTGCAGCCGGCAGACTGCTCTTACGTTCTTCTAGAAGGGAAAATTGAAGATATTCTGGTAAGAGTGAATAAATTTATTTTTCCTGCTGACTTTCTTGTTTTAGATTGTGAAGCATATGATAATGCACCAATCATCCGGGGGCGACCCTTCTTAGCCACAGGAAGATCACTGATTAATGTGGAAAAAGGAGAACTCACTATGAGAGTGAACGATCAAGAGATCAAGCTGAATGTTCTCCAAGCAATAAAACATGCTGATGTAGAAGAAGAATGTAAGGCTATCACTGAAGTTATCCTTGACCAACCCTGCATCAGGTCGGGCTGCCATGACATCAAAATTGGCCACTGCCCCAGCAGCCATTTAGAAGACTGTCACGGCAACGACGATGACAACTGCACCTCAGAATCTGACATATCTGATACTGAAGATCAACAGGAGGTAAACTGGATAGGCAATCGTCCAGGTAAGTTATTCGAGCCCCTAAACTATACCTCGAATGAACATATAGTCCAAAAGCCATCAACTGTAGAGTCACATGTTCTAGATCTTAAGCTTATGCCAGGGCAGCTTAAGTATGTTTCCTTGGTTTAAATGATATGTTGCCCGTAATCATCTCTTCCAAGTTGATGCAGGAACAAGAACAACAACTAATAGGGATGTTACAACAGCACAAAAAGGCTATTAGATGGACGATAGCTGATATCCAAGGCATCAGTCCGGCAGTATGCATGCATAAAATCCTCTTAGAGGATGATCATAAGCCTACCATTGATGCATAGAGACGTCTAAAAGATGATATGCGAGAGGTGGTTCGTAAAGAGATCATCAAATGGCTAGATGCTGGAATAATTTATACCATCTCGGATAGCAAGTGGGTGAGTCCGGTGCAATGCTTTCCTAAGAAATGATGTAACACCCCAATTTTGGGCTTAGAAGTTTAGGGTTTGGTCGGACCGGTCTGAGAAACGGTTCGAATATAAAAGGAGGTTTTAGGGAAATCCTAGTTCGGGATGCTTTAAAAATATGGAAAAATATCAAAAAAATCCTCTTTTAATATATATAAGAGAGTGGTGAAATCAATTTTACAAAATAAGGTTTGGAAACATTGTATTTCGGTGTAGAGACCAAAATGCGATTTTTGAAAAGCTTAGTGGTGATTGTTTTGTAAAGGATTGAAACTTTGAATCTTTAAGGAGCTAATTACCCAAAATGTTTTTTCTCCAGATTTTTCCTTAATTTGGGTGATTTAATTAATGTTTTAATTAAATAAAATAAAGATGGAAACTACTTTTAGATTCTCATAACTACCTTTTCCAAATTTTCTCTCATTTCTTTTTCTCTCAAATTCCCATCATCCAAACACATTTTCTCCAGCACAAATCACTTTGATCTTCACCTCATTTGATGAGATATTCATCACTCATTGTTTCATAATCAATCTAGCAACAAAACCTTTTGATTTCCACATTGATTTTTCACGGAATTTAGCCCAAATCAAGGGGGAATCACCATTTAGAGGTAAGATTGTTCCTCTCCTCTAAATACTCGGTTCTTTGCTAAAATTCCCAAGTTTTCAATCCTTAATTTAAGTTTTATAAATGGTTTTAATGTTAGAGACTTGGTTTTTGCTTAAAACTCAAGATTTTGGAGGAGATCTTGAAAAATTTCGTTGAAATTGATTGGGCTCTGTTTTGAGGTGGTTCTTTAATGTATTTTGGACATTAAATGATGTTAGAAATGAGGTTTTATCAATGCAATCCCGAGTAGGTTGTGTTTCCTAGGTTTTGGCTCAAGAAAATGGTGGTTTTTGAGGTGTTTTTGGTTTTCTGTTATAGCTGGAGGTATAAGGACGAGTTTAGGTTTATTTTGGATATTAATTGATGTCTAGAAATTATTAGAAGTGGTGGATCTTGGCTGGGAAAAGTTTTGAAAGAGTTTGGAGGTGATTTCGGTTGTGTTTGGTAGCCAAAATGTTGGTTTTAGGTAGAACATCGAGTTTAAGTGTGTTAGTTAAAGATTTCAATGCATGATGATGCATTAATCTTCTGCTTTGATGTGTCTAAAACAGGGGAGACATCTTCGGACACCTTTGAAGTTGATTTGGAAGCTTAATTGGCGTTTCGGAAAGCAAGCGAAACGTAATTGGTGAGTGGAGATGGTTTTCCAGCTTTGAAACGATTATTTGGAGGTTTTGGGAGCTTAGTTTAAGTCTAAAAAACTTAGCTAAGCTCAAGAGTAAGTTTTCGGAAAAACTCCCTCGGATGTGCGCTGAAGTGGTTTGGTGCATTAGTTATAAATTGCATGTTTAAATTCTGTTTTGAAAGCATGTTTTAGAATGGTTAATGCTGGTTTTGAAAGCCATGTGTTTAAGGATGCTCAAGGTAAGAGATCCTTATTTTGGCATGATATTAAATTGGTAATGATGCATGGAGATGCATGATGTTTAATGGCTTTGATTAGTGCTTTAAAATAGTGAATTGATGATGGTATTTGATGTATATTGGCAAGTGATGAATTGGTTTTAAAGTACTTAAATCAGATATGGTTAGCAGGCTATAGGATTGGGTGCACCGTAAGTAAAGTCACCTTAGATGTTGAGGGGTTGTGATTGTACAGTAAAC
The DNA here is from genome assembly GCA_958450335.1 of Hibiscus tridactylites. Lineage (NCBI taxonomy): Eukaryota > Viridiplantae > Streptophyta > Magnoliopsida > Malvales > Malvaceae > Hibiscus > Hibiscus tridactylites. Next base: position 28,567,008 of record OY288289.1, read on the forward strand.
TCCATCAAAGTACCCTAATGAGTAAGGTAAGATCACAGCGGTGGTAGAAAGTCCGTGTGTGGATCTTGTGTTATGTGTCCCGTACTCTCGTTAGTGGAATTATACAACTACCTATGAGTGATGTTGAGGGGTTGTGATTCTACCGTTAAACTCCATCACGAGTGTTGAGGGGTTGTGATTGTTCGATAAACTCCACCTCGTTAAGCTGGTAGTGTGTATGAAGCGTGTGGGACAACGCTTGTAATTCGCGTATCCGGTTGTGTTTTGTGTTTGTAAATGGTTATGGACTATCACTTGAAAGCCAATATAATGTATTGAATGTAATAAAGCATGAGATACTTGTAAAGTATGCAAGGTTGCATGAAAAGAGATGAGCATGTGTTTAAAAGCTTTATTAAGATGCTTGTAAAGTATGCAAGGTTGCATACCTCACTAAGCATTTATGCTTACGCTCTCTCTCTTTTACCAATAATGTAGATAATTGAGGTGTTAAAGGGCAACAAGAAAGCCAAGAGTGTCCAAGAGAAACCAAGCTCATGTATGGTGATGTTTTCATACACTATTAGTTTTGGTAATTTGGCAATGGGAACCTTAGACGTGTTGTGGGAGATGTGTTGAACTCCCTAAGTTGTCGCATGTTGCTTTTGATGGTTTGAATTTGTAAATTGCCTTTTAATGCTTGTTTTGAAGTTTTTTTGTTTACTTGGTTTTAGATAATAGGATGCATGCCTCTAGACATGTGAATCCTCATGTTTGATGCTATGAATGTGTTTAGGAGTTCTAATCTTGCACCTTTTAAGTATGATGACTTGTTGGTATGTTTGGAAAGTCATTAGGATGAGTTTGAATGGATTTATGCATGAAAAACAAGCAAAATCTGCATTTTCTGGGCAGACCATATCGAAACACCCTCTAGTGTTTCGAAACAAGGGCCTGGAATGGCCTTCGTGTTTCGTAACGCTAAGGGGCGTTCCAAAACATTTTGGCTACTGGAGGGACTTTTTTCGGAACCAGTCTCGGAACCAACCCGCATTTCGGAATGGTCAACGTCATTTCCGTCCTCGTTCTGATACAACAGGTGAACGTTTCGAAACAGGTGACCGTTGGGCACTGATTTGAATTGTGCTGAAGTTTGCAAATTTTACATTTTAGTCCCAAATGTTGATGTTGCAATTGCTTGAGTTTGAGATGTCCAATTAAGTTAAATTTTGTCATAGAAGGATGAAATGTGACAAATTTCATATTGGTCACTTTAAAATCAGTTACGACCTTCTAATTTACAGAAATTACGTTTTGGTCCCTAAATTTGAATATTGTGCAATTGAGTCCCTTTCTGAAATCCGATCGATGTGCCTCTTTCTCATACGCTTCATGAGTACTGATTTAGGGTTAACATGTATCTAGTTATGAAATAAAAAAGGGGTCGTTAATCAAGGATGACTCTCGGGTTGACTTTGATTTTCCCCGTGTAATCTTCGTAGTTTGGGTTAACCGTCTAGGTCGGGCTAAGGGGGTTACATTTGGTGGTATCAGAGCTTAGTTCTCGTATCTTTGGTATTTGTTGTGTGAATGATGTATGTGTATTTGCATGATATGCCTTTTTGGTGAAAGAATGTTGTATGAATAGTGATGCATGGTTTCCATTGTGATGATATGCTATGTTGGATTGTGTTAGGGGATCCCATTGCCATATCAAAACTGATGAAAGGAATTGTTTTCGAAAAAGAGCTTGAGTACTTGGATTACTTACCTTGTTGAGCCTAATTATGTTTATTGCATTTGTGTCAGTGCATTGTTTGCTTGTAAATGGGGCCGCGTAGAGAAATGAGAATTAATACAAGAGCTATGGCTCAGAATGAGAATGAGGAGAATGCTGAAAATGTTGTGGATTTACCGCCTCCCCTGGTGGTGGGCCACCCGGCGGTAGTGGTGCTGGAGGTGATAATGCTAGTGTTGGTGCTGGTGCTGGGGTCGCTGGACCTGAAGGTGTGCAGGGGCAAGCTGCACCTGACATGACTGTGTTGATTCAGGTTATTGCGGGAGCCTTTCAGGCAGCAGTAGCTGGAGCTCACGGAGCTGCGCATCAGGGTGATGCTAATGAGAGATTACCTTTGGAACATCTTCGCAGTCTGGGAGGGACTGAGTTCAGAGGTTTATCTCCGGAAGGATCTGAATCTTGGTTGGAAAGCACCAAGAGGATTTTGGGGCAAATTAACTGCAATAATGTGCTGAATTTGGGTTGTGTGGTGTCACTGCTGCATGACGATGCTTATATGTGGTGGACGACCACTATCTCTGGAATGGATGACAATGATGTGACTTGGACGTTCTTCTTGAATGCGTTCAAGCAGAAGTATCTAGGTGTGTGATACCTAGATGAGAAGAAAAGAGAATTTATGTCTCTTGTGCAAGGAAGCATGACAGTAGCTGAGCATGAGATCCAATTTGTCCGCCTTAGCCAGTATACACCTGAGCTAATACCCGATGAGAGGGAGAGGTGTGAAACTTTCTGTAATGGTTTGGTGACGGACGTGAAGACTTTTATGCTTGCGGCAGAGTATACATATTTTGATGTGCTTGTGAGTAGAGCGAAGGACATCGAGTAGAACTTGGGTTTGTCGTCCAAAGGCGTTAGTTCCAACTCAAGAAAAAGAGCTGCTGATCATAGTTCTGGTGGTGGACGGAACAAGAGAGGACGAGATAAGAGGTATCAGTCTTCTGCTAGGTGTGGTAATGGGGGACATGGTGCGCTTGTTCAGGGAGATAGGATGAGGGCTGATCAGAACACGTGATGGACGTGTGGATCTCGTGGCCATTTGAGGCGAGATTATCCTCGAGCAGCGAGGCAGGTTTAGGCTCCTGTTGTAGGGACATGTAATTCATGCTGGAATTGTGATTCGACAGATCACATGTGGAGGGAGTGTCATTTGTTGGCCGGTGGTGGTTAGGGATGTGCTTCTGGGGTAGTTGCACCACAAAGAGGTCGTGGGCGCGACCGTGGTAACTTCCAGCGCATAGATGATGGTGGGAGGAATGTGGCGCATGTGGTGGCTGTTCAACCTGAGGGTGGTGGCCAGGCTCGAGTGAATGCTCAGCGTGAGGGGAGGAATGATACGGATGTGATCGCATGTACCATTACTTTGCAATCCTTGTCATTAATTTCCTTGATTGATTCTGGATCTACACACTAATACACATTGCGTGAACATGCTCAAATGCTTGGTTTACCTGTTGAGTCTTTGGATGTTGGTATGCGTGTGACTAGTTCCTTTGGTGAGACATTCGTAACACGAAAGTTGTATAGGAGGTCCCTCTTGAAAGTGCAAAACCATGTTATATTTGTTGATCTCATGGAATTGCCATTCTATGGTTTTGATGTAATCCTTGGTATGGATTGGCTTGTTGAACATCGAGTTGTAGTGGATTTTGAGAACAAGCGAGTTTCATTGAAACTGGCGGATGATTATGAGGTAGTGGTGGTTGGTGAGAATGTGAAGTTTCTTGCCAATGTACTGTCAACGTTGGAAGCGAGTCGAATGTTGAGGCAAGGTTGCGAAGCTTATCTAGCCTTTATGATGAATCCATGTTAGAAGGAGTTGCGCGTTCAAGATATCAGGATTGTGCGAGAGTTTCCTGGAGTGTTTCCAGACGAGTTACCTGGATTACCGCCTAGTCGAGAGGTTGAGTTTGCAATTGAGCTGTATGAAAACACACCTCCAGTCTCCATTGCTCCTTATCGCATGGCTCCTAAGGAGTTGAAGGAGTTAAAGACGCAACTTGAGGAGTTGCTTGATCGTGGTTTTATTCGCCGAGTGTGTCACCTTGGGGTGCACCGTTCTTGTTTGTGAAGAAGAAGGGTGGCACTATGAGAATGTGCATCGATTATCGTCAACTGAACAAGTTGACTATCATGAATCGGTATCCTTTGCCGAGGATTGATGATCTTTTTGATCAATTTCGAGGAGCGACTGTGTTCTCTAATATTGACTTAAGGTCAGGTTACTACCAACTTAAGGTGAAAGATGTGGATGTGCCAAAAATAGCCTTTAGGACGAGGTATGGACATTATGAGTTCCTTGTAATGCCGTTTGGCTTGACGAATGCTCCTGCAGCATTTATGGACATGATGAATAGAGTGTTCCATGAATATTTGGACAAGTTTGTTGTGGTGTTCATTGACGATATCCTTGTGTACTCTCGTACTGAGGAGGAGCATGAGGGGCATTTGAGGATTGTATTGCAGGCGCTGTTGGAGAATCAGCTTTATAATAAGATAAGTAAATGCGAATTCTGGCTTAGGGAAATTGTTTTCCTTGGTCATGTGGTTTCTGCTGAGGGGATTCGTGTTGATCCTCAGAAGGTTGAGGCGTGGTGAATTGGAAGCCTCCTAAGTCTGTTCATGAAGTCCGTAGTTTCCTTGGTTGGCAGGATATTACCGGAGATTTGTGGATGGTTTTTCGAAGATTGCTGCTCCTTTGACGAAGTTGTTGCAAAAGGATGTCAAGTATGAGTGGACAGAAGCAAGACAACAAGCTTTTGAGAAGCTTAAGGCATCTTTGACGCAAGCTCCTATCTTGGTTCAACCTGAATCATTGAAAGAGTTTGTGGTGTACATCGACACATATTATGTTGGTTTGGGGTGTGTGCTAATGCAAGAGGGTAAGGTGGTGGCTTATGCAAGAGGGTAAGGTGGAGTTGCTTAAAGATTATGATTTGACGATCGAGTTCCATTCGGAAAAAGCTAATGTTGTAACAAATGCAGAACTCCTCTTTGCTGGGCTGAAACAGGTCAGAAGTTGGTCTCGATGCCGACTATGTTGAAAGGAACCACAGAGAAGGTGAAGCTCATTTGTGAGCGATTGAAGGCAGCTTCTGATCAACAGAAGTCTTACGCGGATTTGAAGCGTAAGGAGATTGAGTTTGCGGTGGGTGATCGTGTGTTTTTGAAGGTTTCGCCTTGGAAGAAGGTGATGAGGTTTGGCTGGAAGGGTAAGTTGAGCCCTAGGTATATTGGACCTTATGAGGTGATTGAACGTGTGGGTCCTGTTGCGTACAAGCTGATGTTGCAGCAAGAGTTGGAAAAGATACATGATGTGTTCCATGTCTCTATGCTTTGAAGGTATAGATCGGATCCTTTGCATTTTATGCCTGTGGAGGACGTGGAGTTGAATCCAGACTTGACCTATGATGAAGAGCCAGTTGAAATTCTGGATTCAGACAGTAGAGTTCTTCGAGGCAAGACCATTGAATTGGATAAGGTGCTGTGGAAGCATCGTGGTGTTGAGGAAGCCACGTGGGAAAGAAAGGATGACATGAAGAATTAGTTTCCTTACCTTTTTCGTCCAGGTAGATTTTGAGGACGGAATTTCTTAAGAGGGCGAGAGTTGTAACACCCCAATTTTGGGCTTAGAAGTTTAGGGTTTGGTCGGACCGGTCTAAGAAACGGTTCCAATATAAAAGGAGGTTTTAGGGAAAGCCTAGTTTGGGATGCTTTAAAAATATGGAAAATATCTAAAAAACCCTCTTCTAAAAATATCTACATTTCGGAAAAACTACCTCGGTTGTGCTATGAAGTGGTTTAATGCATTGGTTATAAATTGCATATTTAAATTCTGTTTTGAAATCATGTTTTAGCATGGTTAATGATGGTTTTGAAAGCCATGTGTTGAAGGATGCTCAAGGTAAGAGATCCTTGTTTTGGCATGTTATTAAATTGGTAATGATGCATGGAGATGCATGATGTTTAATGGCTTTGATTAATGCTTTAAAACAATTAATTGATGATGGTATTTGATGTATATTGGCAAGTGATGAATTGGTTTTAAAGTACTTGAATCGGATATAGTTAGTCGACTATAGGATTGGGTGCGCCGTAAGTAAAGTCACCTTGGATGTTGAGGGGTTGTGATTGTACCGTAAACTCCATCCAAGTACCCTAACGAGTAAGGTAAGATCACAACGGTGGTTGAAAGTCCGTGTGTGGATCTTGTGTTATGTGTCCCGTACTCTTGTTAGTGGAATTATACAACTACCTATGTGTGATGTAGAGGGGTTGTGATTGTACCGTTAAACTCCATCACGGGTGTTGAGGGGTTGTGATTGTCCTGATAAACTCCACCTCGTTAAGCCGGTAGTGTGTATAAAGCGTGTGGGACAACCCTTGTAATCCGCATATCCGATTGTGTTTTGTGTTTGTAAATGGTTATGGACTATCACTTGAAAGCAAATATAATGTATTGAATGAAATGAAGCATGAGATGCTTGTAAAGTACGCAAGGTTGCATGAAAAGAGATGAGCATGTGTTTAAAAGCTTTGTTGAAAGTGTTTTCTAAAAATGCATTATTGTGTTGGTTTATTTAGAGCATGCCTCACTAAGCATTTATGCTTACGCTCTCTCTCTTTTACCAGTAATGCAGATAATTGAGATGTTAAAGGGCAACAAGGAAACCAAGAGTCAACAAGGGAAACCAAGCTCATGTATGGTGATGTTTTCATACACTATTAGGTTTGGTTATTTGGCAATGGGAACTTAAGACGTGTTTTGGGAGATGTGTTGAACTCCCTAAGTTGTGGCATGTTGATTTTGATGGTTTGAATTTGTAAATGACCTTTTAATGCTTGTTTTGAAGTTTGTTTGTTTACTTGGTTTTGGATAATAGGAAGCATGCCTCGAGACATGTGAAACCTCATGTTTGATGCTCGGAATGTGTTTAGGAGTTCTAATCTTGCACCTTTTCAGTATGATAACTTGTTGGTATGCTTGGAAAGTCATTAGGATGAGTTTGAATGGATTTATGTATGAAAACCCAACAAAATCTGCAGATTTTGGGCAGACCGTATCGAAACACCCTCTAGTGTTTCGAAATGGGGGCCTGAAATGGCCTTCATGTTTTGTAACGCTTGTAACCCCTTAGCCCGACCTAAACGGTTGACCCGAACCACGAAGATTATACGGGGAAAACCAAAGTCAACACGAAAGTCAACCTTGATTAACGACCTTTTTTTTCTTTTTAACCTTGTCTAAATTCATATTAACCCTAGGCGTACTCTTGAGACAAGCATATTCAAGGATCACAGCAATTGGAAAACAATAAGGGACTCCATTGCACAACAAACGAATTTAGGGACCAATTTGTAAATTCAGGAAATTAAGAGAACTTTATCAATTTTTAAGTTACTGTTATGAAATTAGTTAGGTTATAAGCTTCTCTGTCAAATTTCACCTTAAACGGACATCTCGAACTCAAGCAATTGCACATACATAAATTAGGACTAAAACGTAAAGCATGCAAACCTCAAAAACATTCAAATCAGTGCCCAACGGTCAAGTGTTTCGAAACGAAAAGTGACCGTTCAGAAAAAGGGCTTGGCAGTAGCCAAAGTGTTTCGAAACACATCTGCCCGTTTCGAAATGCCTAGGCAAATTCATGCACCTGTTTCGAAATAGGCAAGGGTGTTTCGATACACCCTACCCAGAAACAGCAGAAAAACATGATTTTACACACTTTCGACCCATCGAACACATTCATATGACCTCCTTATCATGCCAACAAGTCATCAATCACTAAAGGAACATATTTGCGTCAGCAAAACTCAATCATAGCATCAATTAGGAAAACCCACGAGTCTATAGGCATGCATCCTAAAATTGGAAATCAAGCTATCATCAAATCTTCAAAACACGTACCAAATGGCCATTTACATACTCCAAATATCATATGCATCAAACCAATTTAGGGAGTCCAAAACACTCCCAAAAACACAATCTAGGTTCTCATTGCCAATTACCAAAAGCTAATAGTGTTGTAAAAATAGCCACCATACAAGAGCTTAGACTTTCACTTGGATCCTTGACCTCCTTGCTGCCCTTAAAGCACTTCAATTCTCTGCATTAATGGTTCAAGAAAGAGAGCATAAGCACATATGATTAGTGAGAATGCTCTAATGAAACAACACCATAATGCACTTGTAAAACACCTTTCAAAGGCCTTTAATTCCATAAACAACATTTCTCATGCAACAATCCACATAAAACAAGCATCCCATGCTTCACTATATCAACATGTCATATTGGCTTTCAAGTGATAAACCATAACCATTTTTCATCTCAAAACACAATCGGATACGCGGATTACAAGCGTTGTCCCATACGCTTCATACACACTACCAAACACTAAAGGTGGAGTTTACCGGTACAATCACAACCCCTCAACACCCGTGATGGAGTCTACGGTACAATTACAACCCCTCCACATCACTCTTTGGTAGTTGTATAACATCACTAACAGGAGCACGAGAAACACAACACAAGATCATCACATGGCATTTTAACCACCATTATGATCTTAGACATCTCGTTAGTGTACTTGGATGGATTTTACGATACCATTACAACCCCTCAACATCCAAGGCGACTTTATTCACGGCGCACCCAATCCTATAGCCGGCTAACTATATCCGATTCAAGTACTTTTAAACCAACACATCACTTGCCAATATACATCATTTACCATCATCAATCCACTGTTTTTAAAGCATTAATCAAAGCCATTAAACAATCCTGCATCACTATGCATCATAACCACATTTTTCAATGTCAAACCAAGGATCTCTTACCTTGAGCATCCTTCAACACATGGCTTTCAAAACAAGCATTAATCATGCTAAAACATGCTTTCAAAAAAGAATTTAAACATGCAAATTAAACACAATGCATCCAACCATCTCATGGCTCATCAAAAAGAGAGTTTTCCCGAAAACTTACTCTTCAGCTTAGCTAAGTTGTTTAGACTTAAACTAAGCTCCCATAACCTTCAAACATTGGTTTCAAAGCTGAAAACCAAACTTCACTCACCAATTCCGTTTCGCAAACTTGTCGAAACGCGGATCAAGCCTCCGGATCAACACCACAAGAATCCGACGATGTCTCCATTGTTTTAAACACATCAAAGCAGAGGATTAATGCATCATCATGCATTAAAATCTTCAACCAAAACACCTAAACTCGCTGCTCTCATCAAAACTCACATTTCGGCTACCAAACACAACCGAAATCACATCCAAACACCTCTACAACATTTCCCAGCCAAGATCCATCACTTCCAATCATTCTTAGACATCAATTAACATCCAAAAAGAGCCTAACCACGTCCTTATACCTCCAGCTATAGCAGAACATTAAAATCACCCCAAAAACCACCATTTTCACAAGTAAAAACTTAGGAAAATCAACCTATTCGGGATTGCATTGATTAAACCTCCATTTGACATCATTTAAACATCCAAAATACATCAAAAAGACATCTCAAAACAGAGCCCAATCACCTATTCAGAATTTCTTCAAAATTAAATCCAAATCTTGCATTTTAAGCCAAAATCAAGAACACAACATTAAAACCTTTAATAAAACTTAATTTAAGGATTGAGAACTTGGGAATTTCAGTAAAGAACTGAGTATTTAGAGGAGAAGGACGTTCATACCTCTAAATGTGGATTTCTCCTTGTTTAGAGCCAAAATCCTTGAAAATTCAATAAGCAAATGATGAAGATTTTGTGTAGAAATGATTAGGAATCATTTAGGGATTGAAATCTCAACTTTAGGTGTGAAAATCAAAGGAATAGTTGCTGTGGAAATGTGTTTGGCTGAGGGAATTTTGAGAGAAAATGAAATGGGAAAATTTTGGCAAAAGTTAGTTATGAAACCAAAATGTGATTTTTCCCTCTTTTCTTTTTATTAATTAACATTAAATGAGTCTTTAAAATTTTAAAAAATATGGAGAAATCCTCCCTTGGGTAAATTAGCTCCTTAAAGATTCAAAGTTTTAATCATTTTAAAACAGTCACGAACTTTTCAAAAATTACATTTTAGTCACTAACTTGAAATGTCATATTTCCAAACCTCATTTTGTAAAATTGTTTTCACTACCCTCTTATATATAATAAAAGAGGATTTTTAGATATTTTTACATATTTTTAATGCATCCCGAACTAGGCTTTCCCTAAAAATCACCTTTTATATTCAAATCGAAATTTAAACTGGTCCGGTTCAGACCCTAAACTTCCAAGCCCAAAATTGGGGTGTTACAACGCTAAGGGGCGTTACAAAACGTTTTGGCTACTGGAAGGCCTTGTTTCGGAACTAGTCTCAGAACCAACCCGTGTTTCAGAACGGTCAACGCCGTTACGGTCCTCGTTCCGATACAACAGGTGAACATTTCGAAACAGGTGACCGTTTGGCACTGATTTGAATGGTGCTGAAGTTTGCAAGTTTTACATTTTAGTCCCAAATGTTGATGTTGAAATGTGACTAATTTCATATTGGTAACTTTAAAATCAGTTACGACCTTCTAATTTATAGAAATTATGTTTTGGTCCCTAAATTTGTATACTATGCAATTGAGTCCCTCTCTGAAATCCGATCGTTGTGCCTCTTTCTCATACGCTTCATGAGTACTCATTTAGGGTTAACATGTATGTAGACAAGAATAAAAAAAGGGGTCGTTAATCAAGGTTGACTTTCAGGTTGACTTTGATTTTCCCTGGGTAATCTTCGTAGTTCGGGTCAACCGTCTAAGTCGGGCTAAGGGGGTTACAAAGGAGGAATAACTATGGTAACCAACGAAGAAAATGAGTTAATCCCAACCAGGACTGTGACCGGATGGAGGGTTTGTATGGACTACCGGAAGCTTAACAAGGCTACTCGGAACGACCACTTTCCCCTGCCTTTTATTGATCAAATGCTTGATAGATTAACGTGAAAGCCTTACCATTGTTTTCTTGATGTATAATCAGGTTACAACCAAATAGCCATTGCACCGGAGGATCAAGAGAAGACAACATTCATTTGCCCATACGGTACTTATGCTTTTCAGAGGATGCCATTTGGACTTTGCAATGCACCAACAACCTTTCAGAGGCGTAAGATGGAAATATTCTCCGATATGGTGGAGGATTTCCTGGAGATATTCATGGATGATTTCTCTTTCTATGGAGACAATTTTGAAAGCTACCTTGGCAACCTACAGAAAGTGCTCGAGAGATGCGAGAAAGCAAACTTGGTATTGAACTGAGAAATGTCTCTTCATGGTGGATGAAGGGATAGTCCTAGGCCATAAAGTAAGCTGTCGTGGCATAGAAGTCGACAGAGCTAAGATCGAGGTAATTGAAAAGCAGCCGCCACCCACCACAGTCAAGGGAATCAGAAGTTTCTTAGGGCATGTTGGTTTTTATCGGAGGTTTATCGCAAACTTTTCCAAGATCACCAAACCCTTATGCCATCTTCTGGAGCAGAACCGTCCCTTCGACTTCAACACTGAATGTATTGAGGCATTAAAGGTTCAGAAAGAAAAGCTGGTAACAGCCCCAATAGTACAACCATCATATTGGAAACTACCATTTGAGATCATGTGTGATGCTAGTGACTATGCTGTCGGGGAAGCACTTGGGCAGAGGAAAGACAAGCTCTTCCATGTTATATACTATGCAAGCAAAACACTGAACGACGCCCAAGTAAACTACAGCAAAACAGAGAAAGAACTGTTAGTTGTGGTGTATTCCATTGACAAGTTTCGTTCATATATACTTGGAACGAAGGTTATAGTCCACACAAACCACTCTACATTGAAGTATTTGTTCGCCAAAAAGGATGGAAAGCATAGACTAATACGTTGGATTCTGCTACTGCAAGAGTTCGACCTTGAGATCAAGGACAAAAAGGGAACAAAAAATCAAGTTGCAGATCACTTGTCAAGACTGAAGAATGGGAAGAGTCTCCCAACAGATGAGACACACATACTGGAGACCTTCCATGACGAGCAGTTGCTCGCTACCACAAGCACTATCGCGACAGCCATGGCGGCAGGTAAGTTTTCTGAACTCCCCTGGTATGCTGATTTCGTTAATTATTTAGTTAGCGGAATAACTTCTCTTGACCTTAACTATCAAGCTAGGAAGAGGTTCCAAAATGATGTTAAGCATTATTATTGGGATGAACCTCTTCTTTTCAAATATTGTGCAGATCAGGTTATCATGAGATGCGTACCACAAGATGAACAGGAAGCTGTGCTTCATCACTGCCATGCTTCACAATATGAAGGACACTTAGGTGGTAACAAAACTGCTGCCAAAGTTTTGCAATATGCATTCTATTGGTCGTCACTATTCAAGGATGCCCACACATTCTACAAAAACTGTGACTAATGTCAACGAACTGGAAATAACTCAAGAAGATATGAGATGCCGCTGCAAAACATTCTTGAAGTCGAGATCTTCAATTTTTGGGGGATTGATTTTATGGGACCATTCCCAGCTTCATGTGGAAACTTATATATCCTCTTGGCAGTAGACTATGTGTCCAAATGGGTTGAAGCGATCGCGACTCAGAAAAATGATGCCAAGACGGTTCAGAGGTTTTTGCATAAAAACATATTTTCCAGATTTGGCATCCCCAAGGAGATCATCAGTGATGAAGGGAGGCATTTTGACAATAAGGTTATAGCTGCTGCCTTAATAAAGTATGGTGTCAAACATCAGATTGCAACAACATACCACACTCAGACCAATGGACAGGCTGAAATATCAAACAGAGAGGTTAAGAACATTCTTAAAAAGATGGTTAAGCCAACTTAGAAAGACTTATCTCTACACCTCAATGACGCATTATGGGCCTACAAAACAACATTCAAGACTCCATTGAGAATGTCACTCTACCGGCTGATTTATGGGAAAACATGTCATCTACCTTTTGAGATTGAGCATAGAGCATACTAGGCCATCAAGGCAATGAATATGGACTTGGAAAAGGTAGGACAGAAAAGGCTACTCGATTTGAATGATATTGATGAAATTCGAGCAATGGCCTATGACAACGCAAGAATTTACAAAGACAACACAAAGAAGTTGCATGACAAGAAGTTGCTGCCACGACAGTTCTGCCCAGGGCATCTTGTGTTGTTGTTCAACTCTATGTTGAAACTCTTCCCAAGGAAGCTTAAATCTAGGTGGTCCGACCCATTCCAAGTGGTGCAAGTTTTTCCCCACGGTGCCATCACAATCAGATCTTTAAAATACGGGCACCAATTTAAAGTCAATGGACAGAGATTGAAGCATTCTCAGGGGACTGAAGCCCCAAGAATACAGGAAGTGGTTACTTTAGAAGGTGCCCCTCTTGGCATCCCTAATCTAAACTAATTTTATTTTTATATTTATTATTTATATATATATATATATTAGGTAATTAGAATTATTTTATTTTTAGGAACTAAAGTTTTTATTTTTATTTATTATTTTTAGGAAATAAAGGAGACAAGGAGAAGGGGAGAAGTGAATTCAGCCCACCATCCTCCCATCAGCCCAAAAAGCCCAATTAAGGAGCCTCTCGTTACAGCTGCTGCGATAGACGCGGAAAATCCAGCTTGTCAACACGCTGTCGCGGCAGACACGCAAACGTGTAACAGAGGCACAGTAGATATAGAAACACGTGACAGACGCGTCAGAAACCGCGTAACAGCTGGCCCCGTTATTCGCGCCTGCCGTTACAGCTCCAACGGGTAGCAAACCCCCACTCTATATAAACCTTGTTTTACTATTCATTTTCACTCAGTTTTACTCTCTCTACTTATTTCCTCTAGAATTTCATTTGCTTCATTTTCTTTTCCACAGTCCTTGCAATACGAGTACCAGAAATACCTGCCGTAGTGCTGCCTCATGATCTGCCCCTGAAGCATCCTCTCCCAGCTCCTTCCAGGTCAGAGATATGTGGGAGGAGAAAGGCTTCATTTACACCACCAGAACGGAGAACCTTGGGCTACAACCGTTCATAGCCCACAAAATCAGACCCTGTAGTGGCAGATGATTGTCGAGCAGCCAGAGGAAATGAACGTAACTCTCGTCCGAGAATTTTATGCTGCCATCGATAGCAGGGAAGCGACACGAGTAACGGTCTGACGAAAAGAGGTTCCTTTTGAGCCCGAATATATCAACACCCTCTATGGGTTCTATGTTGGGAGAAAGGAAGACGGCCACCGGAGATTCTTGGAAAGCTTGGAGCTGGCAGATTATGACGTTGTTATGGCAAAACTCACAGACGAAAGAACCGAGTGGAATACCGATACCAAACATCCAAGGACGGTCAAACGAGTTCAACTCACTCTAGAAGCCAAGCTTTGGAACGCATTCATCAAGAAGAGGATCATGCCCTCCTCGCACAACACAACGGTAGACCAACCAAGGTTAGCCCTCATCCATTCAATTCTAAATGAGAGGCCAATTAACGTTGGCAGATACGTTCAGGAGGGAATATTGGATTGTGCGTACCGGTCGTCAGGACCACTCTTCTTCCCATACCTCATAACTGCCCTATGCCGCGGCCACAACGTATCGGAAGATCCTGAGGATTTGAGAGTCTGAGGGAAAGGGAGAACGGAAAGGAACATCTTCAGCCTGATGGAGCTGAAGGCTACCACGCCCCTGTCGTCCTTCGACCCCACTACCGCGGCAGGTGAGCCGACATAGCCCACCCAAACTAAACCTGCCGCCACAAAACCCAAGCAGCCCACTGCAATAGCTCCCCCAGCAGACTCCTCAATACAAATACTTGCTGCCTTGCAGAAAATGGAAGAACGACAGCTGGGCCTGATGAGTTTCATCCGAGACTTCACCACAGCAACGGTACACTTCATTAAAACTAATCTTAATTTTCCTGATGTACTGTTCCATGCCTTCCCCAACCATTATTTTGCTGCCCCAACACCTGACCATACCCATACCCCTGCTGCCACACCAAGAACGCCATCTGCTGCGTCAACTCCGACCTTGGCCACAAATGCTGCAGGTGGCAGCCGCACAGCCGAAACATTTTCCAGGGGAGCAAGAGAAAGGAGCCCATGTCCGACCTTCACAGGTATATAGCTGGCTTCTCTTCCTCTAAAATTTGGGCAGCATCCGATGACGAGCCCCCTGTCAAGAGGAATCTGTCCAAGGAGTTCATCATAGTGAAACAGCAGAAACCAGGCTCCGGAGTCGAACCAGCAGACAAAGAAAAATCTGACGGCGGCAGCAGCAACAATAGTAGCAGTGGTAGCAGCAGCAACAGCAGCTCCGAGGAGGTTCAGGTATTGGAGAAACAACCCCATATCTCCCCTACCCGCATCCAACCTCCATGGGAATCCAAGACCAAGACCACCTCTTTCTCTCCCATCCATCTGCCGGCACCGACAAGGAAAGTCACTGCCCGCCGGCAGATTCGTATCAGCAGCAGCAGCAGCAGCAACGATGACAACACTTGAAAATTTAAGTTTCTTTTCTTATATTGCTATCTGCCATTTTGTTATATTTTGTGATGTTGTTTTTATTTTTCTTTTTCATTTTTGTCATTTGTATTGAGGGCAATGCAACCCTTGAGTTTGGGGGTATCACTGAACTTACCTGCCGTGATAGCCTCTGTCGTGGTAGTTCCTTTAGGATAATTTTAGGAGCAGTTTAGAGCCTTACTATAGTTCTATATCTTAAACACCATTTGTGACTTTTATACTTTCTAGAACTCTGCTAGTAAACTAGAATAGAAAGCTTAACACTTGAGTTGCCTCTAGAGGGGCCTAACACTGGCTCTAGGAAAAGAAGTAAAAAGAAGTAGACTCAATACACCTAGAGGTGCTCGAAACCAGCTCTAGTCAAACTTAAGCCTAAGAAAATAGAATCGAGTCTAAATAAAATCTAAAGGAGCCTGAGAATTGCCTCCAAAAAGATGAAAATTGGCATAAAAATTCTAGTTAGAAGCTTAGCTATTCTAGTAAACTAAGAGAGTCTTGGCATATAATTTTTCACAAGCATGCACAAAATACACGAGAATTATAGCAAGGTTCCGGATGAATCCTTAATTATCCAACAAGGTGTTGCTCACAATAGGGAATGAATGGTAGCTAAGGAAAAGTTCATTGTTTTAAGCCAAACATAAAAAATGTATTTAATTTTTAGGTCTGAATCGCTTGAGGGCAAGCAAAAACTAGAGTTTGGGGGGGTGTTGAGTGTGTAAAAGTTCTATATATTACCCCTATTTAACCCATATTTTTGTTGCATTCAAGCATAATTCATTGCATTTAGGATAGATTTCATTTATACATCACAATTATAAAAAATGGCACAATTTCTACTGAAATTGATTGCTTTTGCAGGTAGCTGCTGTAACATATGAAGGGAAGTGGAGAAGTAGACGCTGGTCAGTTAAGAAGCAGAGGTGGAACTTGACTGCAGACAAGAAGGATGATGCTGCCACGGCAGCGGCCGTGGCAGCCAAGGACGACATCAATGGCGAAGGGAAGAAGTGAAGTGGGCCTCAACAGAAAGAGAAAATTAAGTTGGTCTGTCGTGGAGCACCCTTGTATTTTTCCAAGCCCTAGATAAGAATGAAGACCAAGCCCAAAGTTCAAGGAACAAACTCCAAGAAAGAAGGAAGGACGAATTAAAGATATATGCTCTGAAGATTTAGTCTTTGATAAAGTTGTACTTTAAATTAAACTTGTATTCTTTCCATATTAGAAAACTTGAACCCAAGGCCTATATAAAGGCATGTAATTCGACCTAGGGAAGGATATCTTACTCTCTAGCCTTCTCCCCTAAACCCTAGTCGTTTTCCCTTCTCATTATGATCTAAACTTCCCCTAGGGCTAAGGGTTGATTCTTTAAAGTAGTTGCAAGGATTGCATTGTTTTATGATTTTCTTTGTTCAATAAATTAGACTTCAAGTTTGCTTATTCTGGTTTTCAAACATCTTGCAAGAGTATCGGGAGAGCATTGTGAGATTACTCATTTACTTAATATCGGGAGAGTTAAGTATAAGAAAGGAATAAGTATGGGTTCTCCAATTTATGGTTGAACTATCTCGGACCTAGGGATAGGTAGAGGTTAAGTGGCTAAGGAAGAATTTAACAACATCGGTGTTCATCCTCCGATTCACGCCGGGAGGTATCATCAAAGACGTGTTCATCGACAGACTTGGACCTAGGGATAGTCCAAGGCATAGCATGGATTCTTGCCAAGCTTGAAGTACTGACTTGTGTATTCGCTGCCGCGACAACAACAGATCGCTGCCGCAGCAGGTGCTACCGCGACAGGCGCTACGACAGAACATAGAAGTCTTATACATTGCAAACACCTGCACTACAGAGCAGATCAATACCGGCTTATTCTTTACCCTGATTTCTTTACTCTTTTATTTTCAGTCTTCTTTATTATTTCGTGACAAACTATTAAAACTCTTTCTTTTCCTGTTCGAGCAGAAAACCAAGGTTAAAGCTATTAGCTAGTATGTGTGGAGACGATATCCGATACTTACATATCACTTTACTACTTGCGTCGTGTGCACTTGCACTACATTGCGATAGACACTTTTACACGCAACAATTGTGCCATTAATCTCCATCAGGGGTGTTGAGGGGTTGTGATGGTGCCATCTGACTCCACATTATGTAATCTGGTAGTGTGTATAAAGCTTGTTGGACAACGCTTGTAATCCGCGTATTCGATTGTATCTATTGTGTTGGTTTTGTTATGGTTTGATATTGATCACTTGCGAGCCAATATAATGATGTGGAGTAATAATTTAAGCATGAGATGCTTGTGACTCATGCTCGAATTCATGTCATGCTTGGTTTAAGCATGAGCAAAGGTTTTTAATGTTAAATTGATTTTTCTATGAGCATGTGGTCTTGAAGGTGCATTAGTGTTTCTAAAGGGCATGTTTTCAAGTAATGCGTGTGTTGACAAATGATGATTTTTTTTGTTTTATAAATGCATTGATAAATGTTTGGTTTTAGCGGTCCTCACAAAGCTTTATGCTTACACTCATTTGTTTCATCAATACAGAGAATTAAGCATTTGAGGTAGCAAGAGAGCAAGGGAAATCCAAGTGTTTTAGTTAAGCAAAGTATGTGTTTTCACCTTAGTGTAATAAGAGGCAACAAGAGGGACTTCTACTTATGGATCTTTTTGGTGTTGTTAAATACTTTAAGCATGTTTGGTAATTGTCGTGAGACTTGTAAATGGCCTTTATTTGGTTTATGGTCTTGCTTATGGTATCATGACTATGCTATGGTTTATCTTTTAAAGCATGCTTTAGTGGTTAACGCCTCACCATGAATTACCATGCTTGTAGCTCATTTTGCAAATGTTTGATGATGCCTAAATGTTGGTAGGTTCATTATATCATGTATGGATGTTTTGGTCATGTTTAGATGTTGTTAATTAGTTTTGAGGGCTGTTGGAAGTGCAACTCTAGTATGCGTATCGATATTCGGGGTTGCGTATCGATACGCTAAGGACATATTCAGGCTCTTCAGCATAGGTGTACTGATACGAGTTGCCCGCATATTGATACGCCTAGGCTAAGGTTTGAAGGTCGTAGCAATACAAGGGAAAGCGTATTGATACCCTTTTCCAAAAAATTTCCACTGCCATTTTAGGTATCGATACGAGCTCCAGCATACCGATACATGTTTGTTATTTTAAGTTAAAAGTATTTGCAAAAGTCCTGAAATTTTGCACTTTGGTCCCTGAGTGTTATATGTTCAATTGGTTGAGATTGGATGGTCCGTTTGTGATGAAAATTTGACATGATAGCATGTTACATGACTAATTAAGGATTGGTAACTCTAAAATATGACAAGTCCCTATATTTCATGGAAATTAGAGTTTAGTCCCTAAATGTGCTTTTTATGCAATTGAACCCCTAATCGACCTCCGATCGCTATGCCGTCTTCTTCTAAGTGCTTGGCAGAACACATATGATATTAATGTGCATCTAGAAAATTTAAAAAGGGTCGTTAATCGAGGTTGACTTTAACGAGTTGAATTCGGTTTTCCCCGTGTAATCTTCCTAGTTCGGGTCGGGCGTCTAAGCTGGGCTAAGGGGTTAGATTTGTTAGTAGCAGAGCCAGGTTTCGAAAGAATTAGGGATGATGGTACATGAAATTAGTATGTTTTGATGTTTGATTCAATGTTAAGTGGCATGTTATTTGGAAAATAATGTTTTGGTTGAATGTTGGTGCCTATGTCATGCTTGGTTGTTATGAATCATGTAGGAATTATATATGATTGTACGATGATGATGTGTTGAGTACTTATGATGAGTGTGGATGAGATAAAGCATGATGTTTATGATATGTCATTGTATGTTATGATGTGCTTGAGGAAAATCAGGGTGCCCATTGCCTTATTACACTAGTTAGATGTTATTGTGAACTTGGATCCTTGCTTGAGGCTGACCTCAATCATGTTTTGATTTGTTTTTGTTGTTATGCCTTGTTAAAAATAGCACAATTGGTCCAAGGAGAGAGCTTAGATCGAATACGATAGTGCCCGCGCCTGAGCAGGGAAATCAGAGTAATCAGGGGGTTGAGAACCCAGCTGATGAGACTCTACCTCCGCCACCCCACCTGGAGGTGGAGAGCCGGAGCAACATGGACATGCTAGTACAGGATTGGGTGATCTAGCGCCACTGGTTCAGGCGATCACTAGAGCGTTTTAGGCTGCAGTAGCTGGAGCGAAGTCCAAGCACCTACAGCTGGGCAGACGAGTTTTCTTTTAGAAAGGCTGAGGAATTTGGGAGCGTTCGAGTTCCATGGTATGTCTCCTGAGGCATAAGATGCATGGTTAGCTAGTGTGATCCGTATTATGGATCATATGGGATGTAGTGATGTGCGCAAATTGGGTTGTGCAGTTTCTTTGCTCCAGAGTATTGCCTATAGCTGGTGGACGGCTATCACTACTAGAATAGAACGCGATGTGGTGTAATTGGAGTTCTTTCGGAGTACCTTTAAGAAGAAGTATCTTGGTGTGAGATACTTGGATGAAAAGAAGCACGAGTTTACGTTTCTTGTTCAGGGAAGTCTTTCTGTTGCAGAGTACGAGGACCACTTCGTGCGACTAAGCCAGTATGCGCTTGAGTTGATGCCGAGTGAGAGGCATCATTGTGATTGCTTCTGATATGGGCTACAGATTACACGAATTTTGATGTGCTCGTATGTCGAGCTAAGGACATCGAGCATAACTTGGGTCTGGCATCTCGTGGAGGTGGTTCTAGCTTTGATAAGAGGGATGCTGAGTATAGTTCTGGTGGTGGACGGAACAAAAGAGGCCGAGATAAGAGGCATCAGCCTAATGCGAGGCGAGGTGCTCCAGGACGGGGTGGACAGGCTCAGGGTTGATGAGTGATGTCTTAGCAGCACACGTGCTGGACTTGTGGATCCAAGCACCATCTGAGGTGAAATTATCGTCGGACGAATAGAGAAGCACAAGCCCCTGTTGTGGTGACAGGGAATTCTTGCTAGAACTGTATTTCCACAGATCATATGAGGCGTGAGTGTTCTCTGTTGGCAGGTGGAGGCCAGGGACGTACACCTGCTATGGATGCACCTCAGAGAGGCCGTGGGCGCGGCCGAGGCATTTTTCACCAGAGAGATGAGGGTCAGCATGGTATCGCTCATGTGGTAGCAGTTTAATCTGAGTGAGGCAATCCTGCGAGGGTGTATGCTCAGCGCGAGGGGCGCAATGACACCTATGTTATCGCAGGTACCTTTGTTCTACAATCTTTATCATTGTTGGATTTGATTAATTCTGGATCCACGCATTCTTATGTTTTGAGTGAGCATGCACATTTGCTTGATATACATG
Organism: Hibiscus tridactylites; assembly: GCA_958450335.1. Classification (NCBI taxonomy): domain Eukaryota; kingdom Viridiplantae; phylum Streptophyta; class Magnoliopsida; order Malvales; family Malvaceae; genus Hibiscus; species Hibiscus tridactylites. The sequence continues at coordinate 28,587,673 of OY288289.1, forward strand.
TTGAGTTTCTTGAAGTAGTAATGTAACGCCCGGGTTTTGGGCTTAGAAGTTTGGGCGTTGACCGGTTTGGTCAAAGTGCTGTTCGAATCTAAAAAGGTGAAATTAGGAAAGCCTAGTTCGGGTTGCATTAAAAATATGGAAACATGTTCTAAAATCATCTTTTAATATATATAAGTGAAATGTGAAATCAATTTTACAAAATGAGGTTTGGAAGGGTGACATTTTGGCTTGTGACCAAAATGTAATTTTTGAAAGTTGCGTGACTGTTTTAGAAAGGATTGAAACTTTGAATCTTTAAGGAGCTATTTACCCAAAGGGATTTTCTCCAGATTTTTCTAAGATATTTTAATGTTTAATTCTGATTTTAAAACTAAAGAAAAGTGGAGGGAAATCATTTTTGCTATTTTGCAACTAACTTTCCATATTTTCCAATTTTCCTATTCTCTCATTTTCTCTCAACCCAAACACTTTCTCTCCAGAGATTTCTTTCTGATTTTGTCACTTAAATCTTCCTTTTCAATCCTCTTTTGATTGCTAATCATCACATCAACAAAACCTCACCAATTGCTAGTTGATTCTTCAAGCTTTTTAGTTCTAAAAGAGGAGAAACTCAAGTTTGGAGGTAAGAACGTCCTTCTCCTCTAAACTATCAGTTCTTTACCGAAATTCCTAAGTTCTCAATCCTTAATTGATGTTTTATAAATGGCTTTTAAAGTTGTGAAATGGATCTTGGCTGAAAATGCAAGATTTGGTGATTTTTGATAGATTTTCGTTTGATCTGTTAAAGCTGTGATTTGAAGTGTGTTTTTGATGATAAATGAATGTTAATTTGATAAGGAATTGAGTTTTGATTAATGCAATCCCGGATAGGTTGAATTTCCTAAGTTTAGCTTGTGATTCTTGGTTGTTTTTGAGGTGATCTTGTGGATCTGATGTTGCTGGAGGTATAAGGATGTTGTTAGGTTCTTTTTAGATGTAAAATGATGTTAAAGGATGTTTAGTTTTGATGGTTTATGGCTGGGCTTTGTTGAGGAGTGGTTTGGAGGCATTTTCGGTTGTGTTTGGTGGCCGAAAATGGAGTGTGGATGAGAGCAGCGAGTTTAGGTGCTTTAATTGAAGCTATTAATGCATGATGATGCATTAATCCTCTGATTTGATGTGTTTAAAACAGGGGAGTCATCTTTGGATCCAAGTGTTGGTGATCCGGAAGCTTGATTTGTGCTTCGGCAAGAGGCGAAGTGGAATCGGTGAGTGAAATTGGGTTTTCGGCTTTGAAACTAATGTCTTGGGAGCTTATTCTAAGTCTAAACAACTTTACTAAGCTCAAGTGTAAGTTTTCGGAAAAACTCTCTAGTGGTGGCCATGGTTTGGTGGTTATGCAATGTGGTTTATTGCATGTTTTAAATTCTATTTTGAAAGCATGATTTAGCATGGTTATTGCTGATTTTGTAAGCCATATGTTGAAGGAAGCTCAAGGTAAGAGTTCCTTGTTTTTGAACATTGTTTAAATGTGGTTTGATGCTTAAAAATGCATGATGTTATGGCTTGGTTAAATGCTTTAAAACAATGGATTATTTGATGATAATGACGTATATTGGCAAGTGATGTTTTGAAAAAGGTTAAGGTCACTAAGGTGGTTAAAAGTCCTTGAGTGAGCCTTGTGGATTCTAAGAACTTCATGGTGGTTAAAAGTCCATGATGATTCTTGTTAAGGTCACTAAGGTGGTTAAAAGTCCTTGAGTGAGCCTTGTTTCTTAAGAACATCAAGGTGGTTAAAAGTCCTTGGATGGTTCTTGTTAAGGACACAAAGGTGGTTAAAAGTCCTTGTGTGGTCCTTGCCATTGTGTTTAAAAGTCCATGGGCCAAGGTGTTTAAAAGTCCTTGGGGCCAAGGTGTTTAAAAGTCCTTGGGGTGAAACTTGTAAAGAACACAAAGGTGGTTAAAAGTCCTTGTGTGGTTCTTGGGAATTTTAAGATCACAATGGTGTTTAAAAGTCCATGTGTGAGTCTTATGTTGATCTTGTTTTTAAAATATGGTACTTATCACTTGTGGCCAATATGACATGTAATGATATGGAAGCATGAATTGCTTGATTTAGAATGCTTGAAAGCATGCATAAAGGATGTTTTGAAGAATGGTTTACAAAGTGTTTTATAAATGCATTATTGAATGGTTTTAATGAGCATTCCTAACTAAGCTTTTGCTTACGCTCTCTTTCGTTTTCTTAAATCAATAATGCAGAACATTAAGGTGCATTGAGGGCAGCAAGGAAGGCAAGCAATCAAGTGGAAGTTAAGCTCAAGTATGGGAAGGTTTTCTTAAACACTTTAGCTTTTGGGCATTTGGCAATGGGGGACCTATGTGAATGTTTTGGGAGATGTTTTGAACTCCCTAAGTATGTTTAATGTTGTTGGTAATACTGGTTTTTGTATTTGGCCATTATATGTTTGAATTGGAGGTTTTATGCTTTAATGGTTGGCTTGTGTAGGAAGCATTCCTTTAGAATTGGGGCTTTTCATTTATGATGCTTAAATGTTGATTGGTTGATGCAAACATGTCTCTTATATGTTGTATGAGTTGCTGGTAAAGTTTGGTAGCATTTGGAGCATGTATGGTTGATCAATTGTATGTTTAAGCATGCATTTTGCTGCATTATGTGCATGTTGTTTCGGAACAGTGGCTACCGTTTCGAAACGGGTGCCTTGAATCAGCCCAGGCGTCCGAAACGGGAGACACCGTTTCGAAACGGGAAGCCCTTTGCCAGCCCTCGTTTCGGTACGCGTTGCGGAACGGCCCCGCGTTTCGAAACGGGCTCTCCCTGTTACGGAACACGTGACCGTTGGGGGCTGACATTGGTAGTTAAATGTTTTGGAATGTTTGCATTTTGGTCCTGAATCTTGTTTGTGCAATTGTGTGAGTTTGGAATGTTCGTCTGAGCTGAAATTTGACAGAGAAGCATGAAACTTGACTAATTACAAGTTGGTAACTTTAATTTGGGTTAGGACCTCATAATTTACAGAATTTACAATTTGGTCCCTAAAGTTGTAAATTGTTCAATTGGGTCCATGTTTGATCTCTGATGTTTATGATCTTTGAGTATGATGTTGGAATGATCATAACTAGGGTTAATGTACATCTAGACAAGTTTAAAAGAAAAAAAGGCTCGTTAATCAAGGTTGACTTTCGGGTTGACTTTGGTTTTCCCCGTGTGACTTTCTTAATTCGGGTCAACCGTCTAGGCCGGGTTAAGGGGGGTTACATTTGGTGGTATCAAAGCTGAGTTCTCGAGTAATTGGGAATGGTTGTGTGCATGATTGAAGTATGTATGCTATGTATGCTTGATTGATTGAAAGCATGCTTAGTGGCTTGTGATTTTGATGCGATTGAGTTGTATGTTGTGGTGAAGCATGTTGTGGGTACCCATTTCTAAATCAAAGCTAGTGTAATGATGTTGATTTTGAATGAAATTGAGCTTGATTACTTGGATTGCTTACCTTGCTGGACCTGACTTTGTTTATTTGCATTGTGATTGCATGGTTAAAGTATGGCACCACGTAGAGAGTTGAGAAGTAATGTGCGAGCTACGGCTCTGAATGAGAATGCGAACGAGGAAAATGCGGGTAGTGCGGTGTTACCTCCTCCTCCGCCTGGTGGTGGTGCTGCTGAGGGAGAAAGAGCTGAAGCTGCAGCTGGTGCTGGAGCTGCTGGACCTGAGGTTGGTCAGGGGCAAGCTATGCCTGACATGACGATGTTGGTGCAAGCTATTGCTGGTGCTTTTCGAGCGGCAGTAGCTGGAGCTCAAGGAGCTGGGCATCAGGGAGATGCTGGTGTTAGATTACCCTTGGAGCGCTTGCGCAGTCTTGGTGGGACTGAGTTTAGGGGTTTGTCTGCTGAAGGTTCTGAATCCTGGATGGAGAGTACCAAGAGGATCTTGGGTCAGATGAGTTGCACTGATGTGCAAAAGCTGGGTTGTGTTGTATCCTTGCTACAAGATGATGCTTATACGTGGTGGACGACCACTATTGCTGGGATGGCTGAAGCTGACATAACTTGGACATTCTTTCAGAATGTGTTCTAGAGGAGGTATCTTGGTGTGAGGTACTTGGATGAAAAGAAGCGTGAGTTCATGTCTCTTACCCAGGGGAGTATGACGGTGGCTGAGTATGAAGTGCAGTTTGTTAGACACAGTCAGTATGCACCTGAGCTGGTACCTGATGAGCGGGCGAGGTGCGAAAGATTCCTTTATGGGTTAGTGACGGATGTGAAGATGTATGTGCTGGCCACCGAGTATGATGATTTTGATGTGCTGGTGGGCCGAGCCAAAGATATTGAGATGAACTTGGGTTTATCTGCTAAAAGTGTTGGTTCAAGTTCTGGAAAGCGATCAGCTGAGTATAGTTCCTGTGGTGCACGGAACAAGAGGGGACGCGATCAGAAGTATCAGTCCTCGGCCAAGAGAGGTGCACCACCGGAACTATATTGGCAAGTGATGTTTTGAAAAAGGTTAAGGTCACTAAGGTGGTTAAAAGTTCTTGAGTGAGCCTTGTGGATTCTAAAAACTTCATGGTGGTTAAAACTCCATGATGATTCTTGTTAAGGTCACTAAGGTGGTTAAAAGTCCTTGAGTGAGCCTTGTTTCTTAAGAACATCAAGGTGGTTAAAAGTCCTTGGATGGTTCTTGTTAAGGACACAAAGGTGGTTAAAAGTCCTTGTGTGGTCCTTGCCATGGTGTTTAAAAGTCCATGGGCCAAGGTGTTTAAAAGTCCTTGGGGCCAAGCTGTTTAAAAGTGTAACGCCCCGGTTTTGGGCTTAGGAGTTTTGGGCGTTGACCGGTTTGGTCAAAGTGCTGTTCGAATCTAAAAAGGTGAAATTAGGAAAGCCTAGTTCGGGTTGCATTAAAAATATGGAAAAATGTTCTAAAATCATCTTTTAATATAATTAAGTGAACTGTGAAATCAATTTTAGAAAATGAGTTTTGGAAGGGTGACATTTTGGCTAGTGACCAAAATGTAATTTTTTGAAAGTTTGGTGACTGTTTTATAAAGGGTTGAAACTTTGAATCTTTAAGGAGCTATTATTCCAAAAGTAGTTTCTCCAGATTTTTCTAAGATATTTTAAGGATTTATTCTGATTTTAAAACATATCAAAAGTGGAGGGAAAGCCATTTTGGCCATTTTGATAACTAACTTCCTATTTTCCTTTCTCTCATTTTCTCTCAACCCAAACACTTTCTTTCCAGAGAATTGTTTCTGATTTTCTCACCTAAATCCCTCCTTTCAACTCTCTTTTGATTCCTAATCAACATATCTACCAAACCTCATCATTTGCTACTTGATTCATCAAGGTTTTTGATTCCAAAAAGAGGAGAAACTCAAGTTTGGAGGTAAGAACGTCCTTCTCCTCTAAACTATCAGTTCTTTACTGAAATTCCTAAGTTTTCAATCCTTAATTGATGTTTTATTAAAGGCTTTTGAGTTGTGAATTGGATCTTGGCTTATAATACAAGATTTGGTGATTTTTGATGATTTTCGTTTGATCTGTTAAATCTGTGATTTGAGATGTGTTTTTGATGTTATTTGGACTCTAAATTGATAAGGAATTGAGTTTTGATTAATGCAATCCCGGATAGGTTGAGTTTCCTAAGTTTAGCTTGTGATTCTTGATTGTTTTTGAGGTGATCTTGTGGATCTGATGTTGCTGGAGGTATAAGGATGTTAATAGGTTCTTTTTAGATGTTAAATGATGTTAATAGATGTTTGGTTTTGTTGGTTAATGGCTGGGCTTTGTTGAGAAGTGGTTTGGATGCATTTTCGGTTGTGTTTGGTGGCCGAAAATGGAGTGTGGATGAGAGCAGCGAGTTTAGGTGCTTTCATTGAAGCAATTAATGCATGATGATGCATTAATCCTCTGCTTTGATGTGTTAAAACAGGGGAGGAATCTTTGGATCCAAGAGTTGTTGATCCGGAAGCTTGATTTGGTGCTTCGGCAAGAGGCGAAGTGGAATCGGTGAGTGAAATTGGGTTTTCGGCTTTGAAACCAATGTCTTGGGAGCTTAGTTTAAGTCTAAATACCTTTGCTAAGCTCAAGTGTAAGTTTTCGGAAATACTCTCTAGTGGTGGCCATGATTTGTTTGTTTTGCAATGTGGTTTTATTGCATGTTTTAAATTCTGTTTTGAAAGCATGATTTAGCATGGTTAATGCTGTTTTTGTAAGCCATATGTTGAAGGAAGCTCAAGGTAAGAGTTCCTTGTTTTTGAACATTGATTATATGTGGTTTGATGCTTTTAAATGCATGATGATTATGGCTTGGTTAAATGCTTTAAAACAGTGGATAAATTGATGATAATGATGTATATTGGCAAGTGATGTTTTGAAAAGGTTAAGGTCAATAAGGTGGTTAAAAGTCCTTGAGTGAGCCTTGTTTACTTAAGATCATCAAGGTGGTTAAAAGTCCTTGCATGATTCTTGATACGGACACAAAGGTGGTTAAAAGTCCTTGTGTGATCCTTTCCATGGTGTTTAAAAGTCCATGGGGCCAAGGTGTTTAAAAGTCCTTGGGGCCAAGGTGTTTAAAAGTCCTTGGGGTGAAACTTGACACGGACACAAAGGTGGTTAAAAGTCCTTGTGTGGTCCTTTCCATGGTGTTTAAAAGTCCATGGGGCCAAGGTGTTTAAAAGTCCTTGGGGTGAAAGTTGATGAACTTGTTTTTAAAGAAATGGAATTTATCAGTTGTGGCCAATATGACATGTTATGATATGAAGCATGAGATGCTTGTTTAAGTATGCTTTTGAGCATGTGTAAATGATGATTGAAGCATGATTTATAAAGTGTTTTATAAATGCATTATTGAATGGTTTTAATGAGCATTCCTCACTAAGCTTTTGCTTACGCTCTCTTTCGTTTTCTTAAATCAATAATGCAGAGCATTAGAGTACTTTGAGGGCAGCAAGGAGGGCAAGCATTCAAGTGAAAGTAAAGCTCAAATTATGGAAGGTTTCTTAAGTACATTTTTTTAGCTTTTGGTAATTTGGCAATGGGGGACTTATGTGTATGTTTTGGGAAAGGTTTTGAACTCCCTAAGTATGTTGAATGTTGTTGAGAATGTTGGTTTTTGAGTTTGGCCTTTACATGCTTGAAATGGAAGTTTATGCTTGGATGGTTTGCTTGTGTAGGAAGCATGCCTATAGATTTGGGGCTTTTCACATATGATGTTATTTTGTTGAATTGTTGATGCATGTATGTCTCATATATGTTGAATTACATGTTGGTAAAGTTTGGTGGTAATTGGAGCATGATTGGATGTTTAATTGCATGTTTAAGTATGCATTTTGGGGCAATCTGTGCAGGGCGTTTCGGAACAGTGCCTGCCGTTTCGGAACGGGTGCCTTAAACAAGCCCAGGCGTCCGAAACGGGAGAGACTGTTCCGAAACGGTTTGACTACTGCCAGCCCGTGTTCCGGTACGCGTTGCGGAACGGCCCGTGTTTCGAAACGGGCTCTGCCTGTTCCGGAACGGGTGACCGTTGGGGGCTGACATTGGCAGTTAAATGTTTTGAATTGTTTGCGTTTTAGTCCTGAACCTTGTTTGTGCAATTGTATAAGTTCGGGAATTCTTTTTGAGCTGAAATTTCACAGAGAAGCATGAAATCTGACTAATTTCAAGTTGGTAACTTTATTTTAGGTTAAGTCCTCCTATTTATCAGAAATTACAATTTGGTCCCTAAAGTTGTAATCTGTTTAATTGGGTCCCTGTTTGATCTTTGATGCTTGTGATCTTTGAATATGTTGTTGAGTGATCACAATTAGGGTTAATGTGCATCTAGACAAGATTAAAAAAAAAGGGTCGTTAATCAAGGTTGAATTTCGGGTTGACTTTGGTTTTCCCCGTGTGAGTTTCTTAATTCGGGTCAACCGTCTAGGCCGGGTTAAGGGGGTTACATTAGGTGGTATCAGAGCTGAGTTCTCGAGTAATTGGGAATGAATGTATGCATGATTGAAGTATGTTTGCCTTGTATGCTTGTTGATCGAAAGCATGTTTAGTGGCCTGTGATTTGGATGCAATTGAGTTGTATGCTGTGATGTAGCATGATGTGGGTACCCATTGCCAAATCGAAGCTAATGAAATGTTGTTGATTTTGAATGAAATTGAGCTTGAATACTTGGATTGCTTACCTTGCTGGGCCTGGCTTTGTTTTATTTGCATTGTGATTGCATGGTAATAGTATGGCACCACGTAGAGAGTTACGAGGTAATGTGCGAGCTGCGGTTCCTAATGAGAATGAGAACGAGGAGAACACGGGTAGTGCGGTGATACCTCCTCCTCCACCTGGTGGTGGTACTGAGGGAGAAAGAGCTGAAGCTACAGCTGGTGCTGGAGCTGTTGGACCAGAGGTTGGTCAGGGGCAAGTTATGCCTGATATGTCTATGTTGGTACAAGCTATTGCGGGTGCTTTTCGAGCAGCAGTAGCTGGAGCTCAAGGAGCTGGGCATCAGGGAGATGCTGGAGTTAGACTACCTTTGGAGCGTCTGCGCAGTCTTGGTGGGACTGAGTTCAGGGGTATGTCAGCTGATAGTTCTGAAGCTTGGCTAGAGAGTACCAAGCGAATCTTGGGTCAGATGAGCTGCACGGATGTGCAAAAGCTGGGTTGTGTTGTGTCCTTGCTGCAGGATGATGCGTATACGTGGTGGACGACCACTATAGCTGGAATGGTTGAAGCTGATGTGACTTGGACATTCTTTCAGAATGTGTTCAAGCGGAGATATCTTGGAGTGAGATATCTTGATGAGAAGAAGCGTGAATTCATGTCTCTTACCCAAGGGAGCATGAGTGTGGCTGAGTATGAGGTGCAGTTTGTGCGACTCAGTCAGTATGCACCTGAGCTGATACCTGATGAGCGGGCAAGGTGCGAGAGGTTCCGTTATGGTCTTGTGACGGATGTGAAAATGTATGTGCTGGCCACCGAGTATGATGATTTTGATGTGTTGGTGGGCCGAGCCAAGGATATTCAGATGAACTTGGGTTTATCTGCGAAAAGTGCTGGAGCAAGTTCTGGTAAGAGAGCTGCTGAGTTTAGTTCCGGAGGTTGACGGAACAAGAGGGGACGTGATCAGAAGTATCAGTCCTCAGCTAAGAGAGGTGGTGGTGCACCTGCTAGAGGAGGCAACGCTAGAGCAGATCCTAGTGCTTGTTGGATCTGTGGTTCACGTGGTCACATGAAGCGTGACTGTCCTCGTGCTGTGAGAAAGGTGCAAGCTCCTGTAGCGGCAGCTGGTAATGGATGCTGGAATTGTGGATCCGCATACCACTTGAGGCGAGATTGTCCTAGGTTGGCTGGTGATCAGGTGCGTGCTCCTGCTGTTGCTGCACCACAGAGAGGTCGTGGGCGCGGCCGTGGTAATTTCCAGAGGCGAGAGGAAGGTGGTCGTGGAGTAGCCCATGTTGTGGCTATTCAGCCTGAAGGTGGAGGCCAGGCTAGGGTGTATGCTTAGCGTGAGGGAAGGAATGATGCGGATGTGATTGCAGGTACCTTTACTTTGCAATCCTTGTCATTGCTTTCTTTGATTGATTCTGGATCTACGCATTCATATATTTTGCGTGAGCATGCTGAATTGCTTGGTTTGCCTGTTGAGTCTTTGGATGTTGGTGTTCGTGTCACTAGTTCTTTTGGTGAAACTGTTGTGACTCGAAAGCTTTATAGAAGGTGTCCCTTGGTTGTTCAAGAACATGTTTTTCATGTTGATCTTATGGAGTTGCCCTTTTATGGTTTTGATGTGATCCTTGGTATGGATTGGCTCGCTGAGCATCGTGCTGTGGTAGATTGTGAAAATAAGCGTGTTTCGCTGAAGCTTGCGAATGATTATGAAGTTGTTGTGGTTGGTGAGAATGTGAAGTTTCTTGCTAATGTGGTGTCTACCTTGGATGCGAGCAGGATGCTGAGGCAAGGTTGCGAAGCTTATCTAGCTTTTGTGATGAATCCTAGCTCTAAGGAGTTGAGGGTGCAAGATATCAGGGTTGTGAAGGAGTTTCCTGGAGTGTTTCCTGAGGAGTTGCCTGGTATACCTCCTAATCGCGAGGTAGAGTTTGGAATTGAGCTGTATGAGAATACAACTCCTGTGTCCATTACTCCCTATAGAATGGCACCTAAGGAGCTGAAAGAGCTGAAGACGCAGCTGCAAGAGTTGCTTGACTGTGGTTTCATCCGGCCGAGTGTGTCGCCTTGGGGTGCACCAGTCTTGTTTGTGAAGAAGATGGATGGCACTATGAGGATGTGCATTGATTATCGTCAGCTGAACAAGTTGACTATCAAGAATCGGTATCCTTTGCCGAGGATTGATGATCTCTTTGATCAATTTCGGGGAGCTGCTGTGTTCTCTAAGATTGACTTGAGGTCAGGGTATTATTAGTTGAAGGTGAAGGATGTGGATGTGCCTAAGACAGCTTTCAGGACAAGGTATGGGCATTATGAGTTCCTTGTGATGCCGTTTGGTTTGACAAATGCTCCTGCTGCTTTCATGGACATGATGAATCGTGTGTTTCATGAATACCTGGACAAGTTCGTGGTGGTGTTCATTGATGATATCCTCGTGTACTCGCGTACTGAGGAGGAGCACGAAGAGCATTTGAGGATTGTTTTGCAAGCCTTGTTGGAGAATCAGCTTTATGCTAAGCTGAGCAAGTGTGAGTTCTGGCTTAAGGAGGTGGTGTTTCTTGGGCATGTGGTCTCAGCTGAGGGGATTCGTGCTGATCCTCAGAAGATTGAGGTGGTGATGAACTGGAAAGTTCCTAAGTCTGTTCATGAGGTCCGTAGTTTCCTTGGTTTGGCGGGATACTACCGAAGGTTTGTGAATGGTTTTTCCAAGATTGCTGCTCCTTTGACGAAGCTGTTGCAAAAGGATGTTAAGTATGAGTAGACGGAAGCGAGACAGGAGGCTTTTGAGAAGCTTAAGGCGGCTTTGATGCAAGCTCCTATCTTGGTTCAGCCTGAATCAGGGAAAGAGTTTGTGGTCTATAGTTATGCATCCTATGTTGGTTTGGGATGTGTGCTGATGCAAGAGGGTAAGGTTGTGGCTTATGCATCGCGGCAGTTTAAAGTGCATGAGTGCAACTATCCTACGCATGATATTGAGCTGGCTGCAGTGGTTTTTGCTCTGAAGATCTGGAGACATTATCTGTATGGTGAGAAGTGTACTGTGTACACGGATCACAAGAGTTTGAGGTATCTGATGTCTCAGAAGGAGTTGAATCTTAGGCAGCGGCGTTGGTTGGAGTTGCTCAAGGATTATGATCTGACGATTGAGTATCATCCTGGAAAAGCTAATGTTGTTGCGGATGCCTTGAGTAGGAAGGTAGCTGTTGAGCTGAGGGCTATGTTTGCTAGCTTGAGCATATCGCGAGATGGTGGTCTTGTTGCAGAGTTGCAAGTGAAACCATCTTTGGTTCAGTTGATCAAGGAAAAGCAGTTGCTGGATGATTCCTTGGTGTCTCATGTTCAGGATATCGCGGAGGGTAGACCTTCGGATTTCTGCTTTAATGATGATGGTGTGTTGTGTTTTGGGAGTCAGATAGTAGTGCCTGCTGATGCTGAGTTGAGGCGTGCTATTCTGACTGAAGGTCATAGTAGTCCTTTTGCTATGCACCCTGGTAGTACTAAGATGTATCGTGATCTTCGTGATGAGTACTATTGGGTGGGTTTGAAGAAGGATGCTACAGAATTTGTGAGCAAGTGTTTGGTGTGTCAGCGAGTTAAGGCTGAACATCAGGTTCCTTCAGGGTTCTTGCAACCGTTGAAAATCCCTGAATGGAAGTGGGAGAGGGTTACCATGGATTTTGTATCTGGTTTACCTTTGTCTCCTTCGAAGAAGAATTCTGTTTGGGTGATTGTGGATCGCCTGACGAAGTGTGCGCATTTCTTGCCTGTGCATACTACGTTTTCTTTGGATAAGCTGGCAGGGCTGTACATTGCTGAGATTGTGCGGCTGCATGGTGTGCCTAAGTCGATTGTGTCGGATAGGGATCCGAGGTTCACATCGCGTTTCTGGCAGTGTTTGTATCAAGCTCTGGGTACAAGGTTGCATTTCAGTACATTCTATCATCCTCAGTCGGATGGTCAATCTGAGCGGGTTATCCGGATGTTGGAGGATATGTTGAGGTGCTGCATGATTGAGTTCCAAGGTTCTTGGGAGAAGCATCTGCCTTTGGTTGAGTTCGCTTATAACAATAGTTATCAGGCGAGTATACGGATTGCACCTTATGAGGTTTTGTACGGGAGGAAGTGTAGGACTCCTCTTTGTTGGGCTGAAACTGGTCAAAAGTTGGTTTCGATGTCGGCTTTGTTGAAAGGGACCACCGAGAAGGTGAAGCTCAATTGTGAGCGGTTGAAGGCAGTCTCTGATCGGCAAAAGTCTTACGCGGATTTGAAGCGTAAGGAGATAGAGTATGCGGTGGGTGACCGTGTGTTCTTGAAGGTTTCGCCTTGGAAGAAGGTAATGAGGTTTGGCCGGAAGGGTTAGTTGAGCCCTAGGTACATTGGACCATATGAGGTGGTTGAGCGTGTGGGACCTGTTGCGTATCGGTTGAGGTTACCTCAAGAGTTGGAGAAGATTCATGATGTGTTCCATGTTTCTATGCTTCAAAAGTATAGATCTGATCCCTCGCATGAGATGCCTGTGGAGGAAGTGGTTTTGAATCCGGATTTGACCTATGATGAGGAACCGGTGAAGGTTCTGGATTCGGATAGCAAGGTTCTTCGTGGCAAGACCATTGAGTTGGTGAAGGTGCTGTGGAAGCATCGAGGTGTTGAGGAAGCCACGTGGGAGCGGAAGGAAGACATGCTGAAGCAGTTTCCTTATCTCTTTCCTTCAGGTAAATTTTAAGGACGAAATTTCTTAAGGGGGGAGAGTTGTAACGCCCCGGTTTTGGGCTTAGAAGTTTTGGGCGTTGACCGGTTTGGTCAAAGTGTTGTTCGAATCTAAAAAGGTGAAATTAGGAAAGCCTAGTTCGGGTTGCATTAAAAATATGGGAAAATGTTCTAAAATCATCTTTTAATATAATTAAGTGAACTGTGAAATCAATTTTGGAAAATGAGTTTTGGAAGGGTGACATTTTGGCTAGTGACCAAAATGTAATTTTTTGAAAGTTTGGTGACTGTTTTATAAAGGGTTGAAACTTTGAATCTTTAAGGAGCTATTATTCCAAAAGTAGTTTCTCCAGATTTCTCTAAGATATTTTAAGGATTTATTCTGATTTTAAAACATATCAAAAGTGGAGGGAAAGCCATTTTGGCCATTTTGATAACTAACTTCCTATTTTCCTTTCTCTCATTTTCTCTCAACCCAAACACTTTCTTTCCAGAGAATTGTTTCTGATTTTCTCACCTAAATCCCTCCTTTCAACTCTCTTTTGATTCCTAATCAACATATCTACAAAACCTCATCATTTGCTACTTGATTCATCAAGGTTTTTGATTCCAAAAAGAGGAGAAACTCAAGTTTGGAGGTAAGAACGTCATTCTCCTCTAAACTATCAGTTCTTTACTGAAATTCCTAAGTTTTCAATCCTTAATTGATGTTTTATTAAAGGCTTTTGAGTTGTGAATTGGATCTTGGCTTATAATGCAAGATTTGGTGATTTTTGATGATTTTCGTTTGATCTGTTAAATCTGTGATTTGAGATGTGTTTTTGATGTTATTTGGACTCTAAATTGATAAGGAATTGAGTTTTGATTAATGCAATCCCGGATAGGTTGAGTTTCCTAAGTTTAGCTTGTGATTCTTGATTGTTTTTGAGGTGATCTTGTGGATCTGATGTTGCTCGAGGTATAAGGATGTTAATAGGTTCTTTTTAGATGTTAAATGATGTTAATAGATGTTTGGTTTTGTTGGTTAATGGCTGGGCTTTGTTGAGAAGAGGTTTGGATGCATTTTCGGTTGTGTTTGGTGGCCCAAAATGGAGTGTGGATGAGAGCAGCGAGTTTAGGTGCTTTCATTTAAGCAATTAATGCATGATGATGCATTAATCCTCTGCTTTGATGTGTTAAAACAGGGGAGGAATCTTTGGATCCAAGAGTTGTTGATCCGGAAGCTTGATTTGGTGCTTCGGCAAGAGGCGAAGTGGAATCGGTGAGTGAAATTGGGTTTTCGGCTTTGAAACCAATGTCTTGGGAGCTTAGTTTAAGTCTAAACAACTTTGCTAAGCTCAAGTGTAAGTTTTCGGAAATACTCTCTAGTGGTGGCCATGATTTGTTTGTTGTGCAATGTGGTTTATTGCATGTTTTAAATTCTGTTTTGAAAGCATGATTTAGCATGGTTAATGCTGTTTTTGTAAGCCATATGTTTAAGGAAGCTCAAGGTAAGAGTTCCTTGTTTTTGAACATTGATTAAATGTGGTTTGATGCTTTTAAATGCATGATGATTATGGCTTGGTGATAAATTGATGATAATGATGTATATTGGCAAGTGATGTTTTGAAAAGGTTAAGGTCACTAAGGTGGTTAAAAGTCCTTGAGTGAGCCTTGTTTACTTAAGATCATCAAGGTGGTTAAAAGTCCTTGGATGATTCTTGATACGGACACAAAGGTGGTTAAAAGTCCTTGTGTGATCCTTTCCATGGTGTTTAAAAGTCCATGGGGCCAAGGTGTTTAAAAGTCCTAAGGGCCAAGGTGTTTAAAAGTCCATGGGGTGAAACTTGACACGGACACAAAGGTGGTTAAAAGTCCTTGTGTGGTCCTTTTCATGGTGTTTAAAAGTCCATGGGGCCAAGGTGTTTAAAAGTCCTTGGGGCCAAGGTGTTTAAAAGTCCTTGGGGTTAAAGTTGATGAACTTGTTTTTAAAGAAATGGAATTTATCACTTCTGGCCAATATGACATGTTATGATATGAAGCATGAGATGCTTGTTTAAGTATGCTTTTGAGCATGTGTAAATGATGATTGAAGCATGATTTATAAAGTGTTTTATAAATGCATTATTGAATGGTTTTAATGAGCATTCCTCAATAAGCTTTTGCTTACGCTCTCTTTCGTTTTCTTAAATCAATAATGCAAAGCATTAGAGTACTTTGAGGGCAGCAAGGAGGGCAAGCATTCAAGTGAAAGTAAAGCTCAATGTATGAAAGGTTTCTTAAGTACATTTTTTTAGCTTTTGGTAATTTGGCAATGGGGGACTTATGTGTATGTTTTGGGAGAGGTTTTGAACTCCCTAAGTATGTTGAATGTTGTTGAGAATGTTGGTTTTTTAGTTTGGCCTTTACATGCTTGAAATGGAAGTTTATGCTTGGATGGTTTGCTTGTGTAGGAAGCATGCCTATAGATTTGGGGCTTTTCACATATGATGTTATTTTGTTGAATTGTTGATGCATGTATGTCTCATATATGTTGAATTACATGTTGGTAAAGATTGGCGGTAATTGGAGCATGATTGGATGTTTAATTGCATGTTTAAGTATGCATTTTGGGGCAATCTGTGCAGGGCGTTTCGGAACAGTGCCTGCCGTTTCGGAACGGGTGCCTTAAACAAGCCCAGGCGTCCGAAATGGGAGAGACCGTTCCGAAACGGTTTGGCTACTGCCAGCCCGTGTTCCAGTACGCGTTGCGGAACGGCCCGTGTTTCGAAACGGGCTCTGCCTGTTCCGGAACGGGTGACCGTTGGTGGCTGACATTGGCAGTTAAATGTTTTGAATTGTTTGCGTTTTAATCCTGAACCTTGTTTGTGCAATTGTATAAGTTCGGGAAGTCCTTTTGAGCTAAAATTTCACAGAGAAGCATGAAATCTGACTAATTTCAAGTTGGTAACTTTATTTTGGGTTAAGTCCTCCTATTTATCAGAAATTACAATTTGGTCCCTAAAGTTGTAATATGTTCAATTGGGTCCCTGTTTGATCTCTGATGCTTGTGATCTTTGAATATGTTGTTGAGTGATCACAATTAGGGTTAATGTGCATCTAGACAAGATTAAAAAAAAGGGTCGTTAATCAAGGTTGACTTTTGGGTTGACTTTGGTTTTCCCCGTGTGACTTTCGTAATTCGGGTCAACCGTCTAGGCCGGGTTAAGGGGGTTACATTAGGTGGTATCAGAGCTGAGTTCTCGAGTAATTGGGAATGAATGTATGCATGATTGAAGTATGTTTGCCTTGTATGCTTGTTGATCGAAAGCATGTTTAGTGGCTTATGATTTGGATGCAATTGAGTTGTATGCTGTGATGTAGCATGATGTGGGTACCCATTGCCAAATCGAAGCTAATGAAATGTTGTTGATTTTGAATGAAATTGAGCTTGAATACTTGGATTGCGTACCTTGCTGGGCCTGACTTTGTTTTATTTGCATTGTGATTGCATGGTAATAGTATGGCACCACGTAGAGAGTTACGAGGTAATGTGCGAGCTGCGGCTCCTAATGAGAATGAGAACGAGGAGAACACGGGTAGTGCGGTGATACCTCCTCCTCCACCTGGTGGTGGTACTGAGGGAGAAAGAGCTGAAGCTACAGCTGGTGCTGGAGCTGCTGGACCAGAGGTTTGTCAGGGGCAAGCTATGCCTAATATGTCTATGTTGGTACAAGCTATTGCGAGTGCTTTTCGAGCAGCAGTAGCTGGAGCTCAAGGAGCTGGGCATCAGGGAGATGCTGGAATTAGACAACCTTTGGAGCGTCTGTGCAGTCTTGGTGGGACTGAGTTCAGGGGTATGTCAGCTGAGAGTTCTGAAGCTTGGCTAGAGAGTACCAAGCGAATCTTTGGTCAGATGAGCTGCACGGATGTGCAAAAGCTGGGTTGTGTTGTGTCCTTGCTGCAGGATGATGCGTATATGTGGTGGACGACCACTATAGCTGGAATGGTTGAAGCTGATGTGACTTGGACATTCTTTCAGAATGTGTTCAAGCGGAGATATCTTGGAGTGAGATATCTTGATGAGAAGAAGCGTGAATTCATGTCTCTTACCCAAGGGAGCATGAGTGTGGCTGAGTATGAGGTGCAGTTTGTGCGACTCAGTCAGTATGCAGCTGAGCTGATACCTGATGAGCGGGCAAGGTGCGAGAGGTTCCGTTATGGTCTTGTGACGGATGTGAAAATGTATGTGCTGGCCACCGAGTATGATGATTTTGATGTGTTGGTGGGCCGAGCCAAGGACATTGAGATGAACTTGGGTTTATCTGCTAAAAGTGCTGGAGCAAGTTTTGGAAAGAGAGCTGCTGAGTTTAGTTCCGGAGGTGGACGGAACGAGAGGGGACGTGATCAGAAGTATCAGTCCTCAGCTAAGAGAGGTGGTGGTGCACCTGCTAGAGGAGGCAACGCTAGAGCTGATCCTAGTGCTTGTTGGATCTGTGGTTCACGTGGTCACATGAAGCGTGACTGTCCTCGTGCTGTGAGAGAGGTGCAAGCTCCTGTAGCGGCAGCTGGTAATGGATGCTGGAATTGTGGATCCGCAGACCACTTGAGGCGAGATTGTCCTAGGTTGGCTGGTGATCAGGTGCGTGCTCATGCTGTTGCTGCACAACAGAGAGGTCGTGGGCGCGGCCGTGGTAATTTCCAGAGGCGAGAGGAAGGTGGTCGTGGAGTAGCCCATGTTGTGGCTATTCATCCTGAAGGTGGAGGCCAGGCTAGGGTGTATGCTCAGCGTGAGGGAAGGAATGATGCGGATGTGATTGCAGGTACCTTTACTTTGCAATCCTTGTCATTGCTTTCTTTGATTGATTCTGGATCTACGCATTCATATATTTTGCGTGAGCATGCTGAATTGCTTGGTTTGCCTGTTGAGTCTTTGGATGTTGGTGTTCGTGTCACTAGTTCTTTTGGTGAAACTGTTGTGACTCGAAAGCTTTATAGAAGGTGTCCCTTGGTTGTTCAAGAACATGTTTTTCATGTTGATCTTATGGAGTTGCCCTTTTATGGTTTTGATGTGATCCTTGGTATGGATTGGCTTGCTGAGCATCGTGCTGTGGTAGATTGTGAAAATAAGCGTGTTTCGCTGAAGCTTGCGGATGATTATGAAGTTGTTGTGGTTGGTGAGAATGTGAAGTTTCTTGCCAATGTGGTGTCTACCTTGGAGGCGAGCAGGATGCTGAGGCAAGGTTGCGAAGCTTATCTAGCTTTTGTGATGAATCCTAGCTCTAAGGAGTTGAGGGTGCAAGATATCAGGGTTGTGAAGGAGTTTCCTGGAGTGTTTCCTGAGGAGTTGCCTGGTTTACCTCCTAATCGCGAGGTGGAGTTTGGAATTGAGCTGTATGAGAATACAACTCCTGTGTCCATTACTCCCTATAGAATGGCACCTAAGGAGCTGAAAGAGCTGAAGACGCAGTTGGAAGAGTTGCTTGACCGTGGTTTTTAAAAGTCCATGTGTGAGTAATGGAAGCATGAATTGCTTGATTAGAATGCTGATCTTGTTTTTAAAAGATGGTACTTATCACTTGTGGCCAATATGACATGTAATGATATGGAAGCATGAATTGCTTGATTTAGAATGCTTGAAAGCATGCATAAATGATGTTTTGAAGAATGGCTTACAAAGTGTTTTATAAATGCATTATTGAATGGTTTTAATGAGCATTCCTAACTAAGCTTTTGCTTACGCTCTCTTTCGTTTTCTTAAATCAATAATGCAGAACATTAAGGTGCATTGAGGGCAGCAAGGAAGGCAAGCAATCAAGTGGAAGTTAAGCTCAAGTATGGGAAGGTTTTCTTAAACACTTTAGCTTTTGGGCATTTGGCAATGGGGGACCTATGTGAATGTTTTGGGAGATGTTTTGAACTCCCTAAGTATGTTTAATGTTGTTGGTAATGCTGGTTTTTGTATTTGGCCATTATATGTTTGAATTGGAGGTTTTATGCTTGAATGGTTGGCTTGTGTAGGAAGCATGCCTTTAGAATTGGGGCTTTTCATTTATGATGCTTAAATGTTGATTGGTTGATGCAAACATGTCTCTTATATGTTGTATGAGTTGCTGGTAAAGTTTGGTAGCATTTGGAGCAAGTATGGTTGATCAATTGTATGTTTAAGCATGCATTTTGCTGCATTTTGTGCAGGCTGTTTCGGAACAGTGGCTACCGTTTCGGAACGGGTGCCTTGAATCAGCCCAGGCGTCCGAAACGGGAGACACCGTTTCGAAACGGGAAGCCCTCTGCCAGCCCTCGTTTCGGTACGCGTTGCGGAACGGCCCCGCGTTTCGAAACGGGCTCTCCCTGTTTCGGAACACGTGACCGTTGGGGGCTGACATTGGTAGTTAAATGTTTTGGAATGTTTGCATTTTGGTCCTGAATCTTGTTTGTGCAATTGTGTGAGTTTGGAATGTCCGTCTGAGCTGAAATTTGACATAGAAGCATGAAACTTGACTAATTACAAGTTGGTAACTTTAATTTGGGTTAGGACTTCATAATTTATAGAATTTACAATTTGGTCCCTAAAGTTGTAAATGGTTCAATTGGGTCCCTGTTTGATCTCTGATGTTTATGATCTTTGAGTATGATGTTGGAATGATCATAACTAGGGTTAATGTACATCTAGAAAAGTTTAAAAAAAAGGGTCGTTAATCAAGGTTGACTTTCGGGTTGACTTTGGTTTTCCCCGTGTGACTTTCTTAATTCGGGTCAACCGTCTAGGCCGGGTTAAGGGGGTTACAAGGAATGCAAGTGACTAGTTCTTTTGGTGAGACTAGTCACGAGGAGGTTGTATAAGAGGTATCCCTTATCAGTTCAGGGTCATATCTTTTTTGTGGATTTGATGGAATTACCCTCTTGTGGATTTGATGTGATTTTTGGTATGAATTGGTTGTCTAAGAATAGAGCAGTGGTTGACTTTGATGTTAAGCGAGTCAACTTAATGCTTGCTAATGATTATGAGGTTGTGGTAGTAGGCGAGAATGTGAAATTCTTGTCTAATGTTTTTTCAGCATTGGAAGCAAGTCGTATGCTAAGGATGGGTTGTGATGCTTATCTTGCATATGTGATGAATCCTGGTACAAAGGATGTACGTGTGCAGGACACCAGCATCGTTTGCGATTTTCCGGGTGTCTTTCCGGAAGAATTACCTGGGTTGCCACCAAACAAGAAAGTTGAGTTTGATATCGAGTTTTATGAGAATACAACTTTGGTGTCCATTTCTCCTTATCGAATGGAACCTAAAGAGCTGTAAGAGTTGAAGATGCAACTTCAGGAGTTTCTTGATGGAGGGTTCATCCGGCCGAGTGTTTCACCTTGGGGTGTGTCAGTGTTGTTTTGGAAGAAGAAAGATGGGACAATGTGGATGAGTATATATTACCGGCAACTGAACAAGTTGACGATCAAGAACAAGTATCCCTTGCCAAGGTTTGATGATCTCTTTCATAAGTTTCGAGGAGCCTCAGTGTTTTCTAAGATTGACTTGAGGTCAAGGTATTACCAGTTGAAGGTGAAGGATGTGGACGTACCTAAGACAACTTTTCGGACAAGGTATGGGCATTATGAGTTCCTAGTGATGCCTTTTTGTTTAACCAATGCACCTGCTGCTTTCATGGACATGATGAATCGCGTATTCCATGAGTTCTTGGATCAGTTTCTGTTGGTGTCCATCGATGACATCCTTGTGTACTCTTGTACCGAGGAGGATCATGATAGACACCTAAGGATAGTGTTGCAAGTGTTGTTGGAGAACCAACTTTACGCTAAGCTAAGCAAATGTGAGTTCTGGCTTGGAAAGGTAGTCTTCCTTGGACATGTTGTATCGGCCGAGGGTATTCATGTGGACCCACATAAGGTAGAGGCAGTGATGAGTTGGAAAGTGCCTAAGTCTCTGAAGGAGGTGCGAAGTTTTCTTAACTTGGTTGGATATTATCGTAGGTTTGTCAAGGGTTTCTTGAAAATTTCTGCACCTTTGACCAAATTGTTGCGAAAAAATGTTCGTTTTGAGTTGACAAATGTGAGGCAGCTAGCTTTTGAGAAGATGAAGGAAGCATTGACGCAAGCTCTTGTCTTGATTCAACCTGAGTCTGGTAAGGAGTTTGTGGTTTATAGTGATGCGTCCTATGTCAGTTTGGGTTGTGTGTTGTTGCAAGAGGGTAAGGTAGTGGCGTATGCATCTAGGCAGTTGAAGGTGCACGAGCGTAACTACCCTACTCATGATCTTGAGCTCCCGACTGTTGTGTTTGCCCTGAAGATTTGGAGGCATTGCCTGTATGTTGAGAAATGTGTGGTATTCATAGATCATAAGAGTTTGAAGTATCTTATGTCTCAAAAAGAGTTGAATCTTAGGCAATGTCGATGGGTGGAGTTGCTTAAGGATTATGATCTATCGATATCATCCTAGAAAGGCCAAAGTTGTGGGTGAATTGCATGTGAAACCATCCTTGATCAAGTTGATCAGGGATAAACAGTTGCTTGATGGTTCCCTTTGTTTCTCATGTTCATGATATTGTGGATGGTAAGCTTTCAGATTTCAGTTTCAATGTTTATTGTGTTCTATGTTTTGGGAGTCGGATAGTGGTGTCGAGTGATGTTGAGTTGAGGTGCACTATTTTAATTGAAGCTCATAGTAGTCCTTTCACTATGCACCTTGGTAGTACGTAGATGTATCATGGTTTGAAGGATGAGTACTATAGGGTGGGGTAGAAAAAGGATGTTGTCGAGTTTGTTAGTGAATGTGTGGTTTGTCAGCGAGTGATGGCTGAACATCAAGTTCCTTCTGGTTTGTTGCAACCATTGAAAATCCCAAAATAGAAATGGGAAAGGATATCCATGGATTTCGTGTTTGGTTTTCCTTTGTAGATCGCCTTACGAAGAGTGCACATTTCTTGCATGTGCATACTACATATACCTTGGATAAGCTGACAGAGTTGTATATCGCTAAGATTGTGTGTTTCGACGGTGTGCTGAAGTCTATAGTGTCGGATAGAGATCTGAGGTTCACATCGAGATTTTAGGAATGTTTGCATTAAGCCTTGGGTACATGGTTGAATTTTAGTACTTCTTATCATCCTCAGACGGATGGGTAGCTGGAGCGTGTTATCCAAGTTCTTGAGGACATGTTGAGATGTTGCGTTATTAATTTTCAGGGTTCTTGGGAGAAGCACTTGTCGTTGGTGGAGTTTGCTTACAACAATAGTAACCACGCAAGTTTTCGAATGGCTCCATATGAGGCTTTGTATGGGAGAAGATGTAGAACCTGTATTTGTTGGACAGAACCTGTGAAAAAGTTGATTTCGATGTTAGCTATTTTGAAAGGAACCACTTAGAAGGTGAAGCTCATTTGTGAGCGCATAAAGACAGCATCGGATCGGCAAAATTCTTATATGGATCTGAAGCGTAAGGAGATTGCGTTCGCAGTTTGCGAACATGTGTTCTTGAAGGTATCGCCTTGGAAGAAGGTGATGAGATTTGGGCGTAAGCTTAGCTCGAGGTTTATTGGACCTTATGAGGTTGTGGATCGTATTGGGTATGTGGCTTATCGGTTGAGGTTACCTCCTTAGTTGGAAAAGATTCATGATGTGTTTCATGTTTCGATGTTGCGGAAGTATAGATTGGGAAAGGATAAAAATATGAGAAAATTATTGAAATCCTCTAAAATCATGTTTAAGAGGTTGGTCAAATCTATTTTACAAAAAGAGTTTTGGAAGTGGTACATTTTGGGTATTGACCAAAATGTAAAGTTTTAAAACTGTGGAAAATTGATAATTTCAAAAGAGGAGTCAAAATCATAGAATCTTTAGGGAGCTTTTGTACAATTAAACCTTTTTCTTAAATTGACATGTGTTTTAAATGATTTTTATATGACTAAATAAAAAGGATTTTGATTTAATTAAATTGCTAAAATAGTAATTGAGAAGTTTTTGTCGTAACTAACTCTCATTTTAGCAAAATCCATTTTCTCAACCATTTCTCCAGATTTCTTTTCTCCCAAAAACTCTCTTTAGTTTCTCATCTTTTTCAAAGAATTTTCTTCAAGTTCTTCAAGATTTGTGAAGCAAAAACTTGTCAATCTTTAAGGAAGGAAAGGATTGGAGGTAAATCTCAATCTCAACCTCTAATCTAGGTTCTTTATTGTAATTCCCAAGATATTTGGCTCCTAATTGTTTTTTAGTTGAGTTTTCATTATAGATTTGATTTGATATCAAAATCTTGCCAAAATAGATATTTTAATCTTGATTTTTTGGAGTATTGTTTATGAGCTATGTTTTGGATTGATTATAATTGAGTTTTGAGTTGATTTTAATGTTTAAAAACAGTATTGATAATATAGATCCTGAAATCCATGAGATCCTTGAGTTTCTTGATGGTTTTAGTTGGGTTTTTGAGGTGGTTTGGTGGTGATTTGTTTGCTGCATGTATAAGGAAGGGTTTAGGGTTTTTATATTTGTTTTGATGTTTAATAGTTGATGGAAGTGATGTATGTTGGTTGGGCTTGGTTTAGGAGGCAATCAATTGAGTTTTCGGTTATTTGGATCTCTTTTTTGATGCTCTAAAAATAAGGGATCTTGATCCGGAAACAAGTGAAGCATTTTTGGAGGCTTCGGGCGAGGGATCTTCGCGTCGGCAACTGAAGTTTCACGTATCGCTGAGTGGAAAAGGATTTTCCAGCTTGAAACGCTTTGAGCGTTGTTTTGGGAGCTTAGTTTATGTTTGAAACACTTAGGTAAGCTCAAGAGTAAGTAAATTGAATGTCTCTCTCGGAATCTGCTATGTTTTGGTATAAAATGCACGTGAATTAAATGTTGTTTGATTACTATTTTAAAGCATGTTTTGAGCATTGATGATGCTAAATTTAAATGCCATTTGGTAAAGGATGGGCATGGTAAGCGATCCTTGGGTTTATATGACTTATGCATTTGATTTTAAGCATGTTTATGCTTGTGAGAATAGCATTGTGGTATATGCTTGTAAAACAATGAATTAATGATGATTAATAATTATATTGGCAACTTATGGAAATGGTTTTTGGTTACTTTAATCGGATATAGTTAGTCGGCTATAGGATTGAGTGCACCGTGAATAAAGTCGCCTTGGATGTCGAGGGGTTGTGATTGTGCTGTAAACTCCATCCATGTACCCTAACGATTGAGGCTAAGATCACAACGGTGGATGGTTTAATCCCGTGTGTGAATCTTGTGGTTTGTCTCTCGTGCTCTCGTTAGTGGAATTATACAACTACCGATGAGTGATGTTGAGGGGTTGTGATTGAGCCATTAATCTCAATCACAAGTGTTGAGGGGTTGTGATTGTGCCATTTTACTCCACCTTGTGTAATTCGGCAGTGTGTATGAATCGTGTGGGACAACGCTTGTAATTCGCGTATCCGATTGTGTCAATTGTGTTTGTTTTGTTATGGTTTGATATTGATCACTTGCGAGCCAACATAATGATGTGTAGTAATAATTTAAGCATGAGATGCTTGTGACTCATGCTAGAATGCATGTGATGCTTGGTTTAAGCATGAGCAAATGTTTTTGCTGTTGAATTGATGATATTATGAGCATGTGGTTTTGAAAGTGCATTGGTCTTTTTAAAGTGCATGTTTTAAAGGAAGGCATGTGTTGACAAAGGATGATGCTTTGGTTTTATAAATGCATTGATGAATGTTTGGTTTTAGAGGTCCTCACTAAGCTCTATGCTTACGCTCATTTGTTTCATCAATGAAGAGAATTGAGCATTTGATGCAACAAAAGAGTAAGGGAAATCCAAGTGTTTTAGCTAAGCGAAGTATGTGTTTCCACTTTAGTGTAATAAGATGCAATTGGAAGGATTTCTACTCATGGATCATTTTGGTGTTTTTAAATACTTTAAGCATGTTTGGTATTTGTCTTGAGACTTGTAAATGGCCTTTATTTGGTTTATGGCCTTGCTTATGGTATCGTGGCTATGCTATGGTTTATCTTTTAAAGCATGATTGAGTGGTTAACGCCTCACCATGAATTACCATGCTTGTAGCTCATTTTGCAAATGTTTGATGATGCTTAATTGTTGGTAGGTTGATTATATCATGTATGGATGTTTTGGTCATGTGTACATGTTTTTAAATGTGTTTTGAGGGCTGTTGGAAGTGCAACTCTGGTATGCGTATCGATACTCGGGTTGCGTATCAATACACTAAAGACATTTTCAGGCTTTTCAGCTTAGGTGTACCCATACGAGTTGCTCACGTATTGATACGCCTAAGCAAAGGTTTGAAGGTCGTACTGATACGGGGGAAAGCGTATCAATACCCTTTTCCAAAAATTTGCCCGTGCCATTTTGGGTATCGATACGTGCTCTAGCGTACCGATACATGTTCGTTATTTTCAGTTAAAAGTATCTACTAAAGTCATGAAATGTTGCACTTTGGTCCCTAAGTGTTATATGTTCAATTGGTTGAGCTTGGATGATCCATTTGTGATGAAATTTGACATGAGAGCATGTTTTATGACTAATTAAGGATTGGTAACTCTAAAATCTGACAAGTCTCTGTATTTCATGGAAATTGCAGTTTATTTATTAAATGTTCTTTTTAAGCAATTGAACCCCTAATCGATCTCCATTCGTTGTGACGTCTTCTTCTAAGTGCTTGGCTGAACACATAGGATATTAATGTGCATCTAGAATTTTTTTAAAAAGGGTAGTTAATCGAGGTTGACTTTAACGAGTTGGCTTCAGTTTTCCCCGTGTAATCTTCCTAGTTCGGGTCGGGCATGTAAGCCAGGCTAAAGGGGTTACATGCAAACATACCCAAAACCTTGATGTGAACCTCGGATCCCTATCTGACACTATAGACTTCGCCACCCCGTGCAAACCTACAACCTCAGCAATATACAATTCAGCTAGCTTATCCAAAGTATATATAGTATGCACAAGCAAGAAATGTGCACACTTTGTAAGGTGATCAACAATCACACAAATAGAATTCTTCTTTGATGGTGACAAGGGCAAACCAGATACAAAATCCATTGTAATCCATTCCCATTTCCATTCTGGGATTTTCAACGGCTGCAACAACCCATATGGAACCTGATGTTAAGTCTTTACTCGCTGACAAGCCACGCATTTGCTAATAAACTCGGCAACAACCTTCTTCAACCCAACCCAATAGTACTCATCCTTCAAATCACGATACATCTTCGTACTACCAGGGTGCATAGCGAAGGGACTACTATGAGTTTCAGTCAGAATAGTGCGCTTCAACCCATCATCATTCGGCACCACTATCTGACCTCCAAAGCATAGAACACCATCATCAATGAAACTAAAATCTGAAGACTTACCGTCTGCAATATCCTGAACGTGAGGAACAAGAGAATCATCAAGCAACTACTTATCCTTTATTAACTGAATAAAAGATAGTTTCACTTGCAACTCGGCAACAGGGCCACCTTCTCGCGATATGATCAAGCAAGAAAACATCGCCATCAACTCTACATCAACCTTCATGCTCAAAGCATTGGCCACAACATTCGACTTTCTAGGATGATACTCGATCGTTAAATCATAATCCTTAAGCAACTCCACCTAACGTCGTTGCCTAAGATTCAACTCCTTCCGAGACATAAGATACATCAAACTTTTGTGATCCATGTGCACAATACACTTCTCACCATATATGTAATGCCTCCAAATCTTTAAAGCGAACACCAGCGCTGCTAACTCAATATCATGCGTGGGATAGTTAAGCTCATGCACCTTCAATTGTCGTGATGCATAAGCTACCACCTTACCCTCTTGCATCAACAAACACCCCAAACCAACATAGGATGCGTCACTGTACACCACAAACTCTTTGCTAGATTCAGGTTGAATCAAGATAGGAGCTTGCATCAACACCTCCTTTAGCTTCTCAAAGGTTTGTTGTCTCGCTTCCGTCCAATCAAACTTAACATCCTTCTGCAATAACTTCGTCAAAGGAGCAGCAATCTTGGAAAACCTATCCACAAACCTTTGGTAGTAACCCGCCAAACCGAGGAAACTACGAACTTCATGAACAGACCTAGGAGGCTTTCAATTCACCACCGCCTCAATCTTCTGAGGATAAACACAAATTCCCTCGGCCGAAACCACATGGCCTAGGAAAACAAATTCCTTCAACAAAAACTCACTTTTACTCAACTTAGCATAAAGCTAATTCTCTAGCAATACTTGCAAAACCATACTCAAATGTTCCTCTTGCTCCTCCTCTGTACAATAATACACAAGAATTTCATCGATGAACACCACAAAAAACTTATCCAATAACTCATGAAACACCTTGTTCATCATATCCATGAATGCAGCAGGAGCATTCGTCAGACCAAAAGGCATCACCAGGAACTCATAATGCACATACGTAGTCCGAAAAGCAGTTTTTGTCGCATCTACATCCTTAACCTTCAATTGATAGTGCCCGGACCTCAAATGAATCTTTGAAAACTCCACCGCTCCATGAAATTGATCAAAAAGATCATCAGTCCTCGGCATAGGATACTTATTCTTAACAGTCAACTTATTCGGCTGAAGGTAATCAATACACATTCTCATCGTGCCATCTTTCTTCTTTACAAACAAGACCAGTGCACCCTAAGGTGACACACGAGGCCGAATAAAACCTCAGTCAAGCAACTCCTAGAGTTGCATCTTCAACTCCCTTAACTCTTTAGATTCCATTCGGTAGGGAGCGATATACACCAGAGTTGTGTTCTCATACAACTCAATTCCAAACTCAACATGTAAAACTAATGAATTGATTTTAATATAACAAAGGATTTAAGGATTAAATTGAAAAGGTGAAAATGAATTTTTAAGTCCTTGAAACCACCCTATGTGTTCTATGAAAATGTCCAAGTCAAAACTTAAGCTTACTCAAATTTCTCTAAGTATATAACAAGTCAAAACAGTGATTTTCGAGTCACCATTTCTGAATGGCCTTTAGGTGTTTCAGAATGTTTTGAAACTGTTAACCTCTGTCTTGGAACTAGCTTTCCCGTTTCGATGCGGGTGTATCGAAACAAGTATTTGTGTTTCGAAACGGATGAAAAACAACGGAACGATTTGAACCATTTCGATACGGCAATATCGGAATGACCTCAAACGTTTCGGAACGAATTTCAAACTTGGTTTCAAAATATGACCGTTGAATTTTTATAACTAATTTTAAAGTTATTGTTAAAGATTATCGAAACGCTTTTAAGCCGTTTTGATACAGGTTTTGACAGTAGCAAATTGTTTTGAAACCGACTTCAGAACGTTTTGGAACAAGCTCTTAGCGTATCGAAACGATCATGTCCGTTTCGGTATGGCCTATTTATTACACCCTAACGGCTATTTCTATTTTGGTCTATTTCGAAACAGGGCGGGCGTTTCGGAACGAGTAGTTGTTGACTGCATTTATGGAGGGAAGATAACATCCCAACGGCTATAATAATTAAGGCAACAACCCGAACGACTAGAATTCAATGAGAAGGTATAAAATGGACTTCTAAAAGCACCAACAACAACTATTGATCCAAAAAGAAATATTAAACATCAAATTCAAGCTATTCTGGTAAAATCCCATATTTTCTTGTAAACCCCAATTGTAGAACCTTGTATTCCAAATCTTATTTTTTCAATTGAGTTGAGTGCTTGAAAAGGGGGCTACATTTGTATTGAGAGATACTAGTTATTAGCCTTAAACTTCTTTGTAATATTTGAGTAAGGATTGGATTAATTTTTGGGTAGAAAAATTGACCATTTTGTAAAGGTTTTCTTCTTAGCCTGGAAATGGGGAAGATCAACCAGTGGAGTTGTTGGAAAATCATTAGTGTAGCTAAGGTAGTGGATGTAGAGTTCAATTGGAACTTGAACCACTCTAAATCTCTTGTCTAGCAAATTTTTATTTTCCACTCCAACACCAAAAGTTCTAAAAATCCAATCCACCTCTTCTTGGCTTAAATCGATTCTACGATGCACTCAACAATTGGTATCAGAGCCTACCTCTTTGAAGGATTAACAACCACAAGAGGAGTTTCTAGGAAAGTGTGATCTATTC
This sequence comes from Hibiscus tridactylites, assembly GCA_958450335.1. Classification (NCBI taxonomy): domain Eukaryota; kingdom Viridiplantae; phylum Streptophyta; class Magnoliopsida; order Malvales; family Malvaceae; genus Hibiscus; species Hibiscus tridactylites. The sequence continues at coordinate 28,616,592 of OY288289.1, forward strand.
TAAAGACAAGCCATTGCATCTACTTCAACCTCCAACCTCTATGAGTCACAATCAACCACTAAACCACCCTTATTCAATAGGGACAACTACCCATATTTGAAGAATTGGATGTGTCTCTTCATCAAGTCAACGGATTACATGGTTTGGGATGTCGTGGAAGAAGGCCCCTAGATTCTGGTTAAGAGAACCCATGAAGGAGGACTAGTTCTGAAAGTTTAGTCGGAGATGACCGAGGAAGATAGATGAATGATGCAAGTCAACGAAAAAGCTCTACGTATCATATTTTGTGCACTTGGTCCGGATATCTATTCAAAGGTTTCACCTATCGAAAGCACGAAAGATGTGTGGGACACTTTGGAAATGACTTATGAAGGCACTAGCGATGTGAAAGAGACGAAGATTGGGTTGCTAAACTTGAGTTATGAGAATTTTAAGATGGACCCCGATGAGAGCGTCTGAGAGATGTTTAATCATTTTTCGATCATCTTCAATGGCCTTAAAAGATTTGGTGAAGTAATTCCCGAAGATAAGCTAGTGAGGAAGCTTCTATGCTTTGTCCCGGAGTCTTAGGATGGTAAGAGGACGACCATCATTGAAGCAAAGAATTTGAAAACCTTGAAGTTTGATGAGCTTTTTTGGTATCTTCTTACACATGATATCATGAAGCAAGGAAGAGAGGAAAAGAATAAGAAGGAAGAGAGAAGGATAGATAAGCATGAGGTAGAAAAGAAGAAGAACCTAGGAGTTGCTTTCAAAGCCTCTCTACAAGAGGAGAGATCTTCTAGTGAGGAGGAAGATTTTGAGGAATTGGTTATGATAGCCAAAGGATTATCATAGTTCATGAAGTCCAACCGAGGGAGAAATTTCAAAGAAAGCTGGACTTCAAGAACCAAGGCAAAGAAGAAGAAAGGGATCTGATCATTTGCATTGAGTGCAAGAAACTGGGTCACATACGTTTTGATTGCCCTCAAATCAAGAAGAAGGACTTTGATAAGAAGAAGATGCTCAAAGCCAAGCTTGCTACTTGGAGTAATGAGGAGTCATCCGAGGATGAGGAACATGAAGTGACTAATCTTTGCCTCATGGCTCTTGGGGAAGATTTTTCTATGGTAACTTCTAACTCATCTACTTTTTATTTTACATTTGATGAACTTCAAGATGCTTATGATGAGTTGCAAGAGGTATATGGTGAGTTGGTTGAGAAATTCAAGGAGTTAGATTTAAAAATAAGAAAATGATTAGAAATGGAGAAGATCTCTAGCCGAAAAAGGCTTTCTATAGCCCTTTGGCTACTTTCTTTTTCTTTCTATAGCCCTTTGGGTTCTTTCTATAGCCTTTTGGCTAATTGTTGTTTGTTAAATACTTTGTATGCACAGAAGACCCCCTCCCACATAAGGCAACGAGGGTCAAAGCTCAGCTTTGATCCACCACCGAGATACATTATAGATGTTTTTTTTTTTTTACTTTGTTTTAGGGCCATATGGTTAAGGTAAGCCAGGAGTGTTTGCTCACACCTCGTTTAGGTTAGGGGTTGCTCTCCATGAGTGGGGGGACAGGGGGTGGTAATCCCCATGGTCTAGAGATAACCTCGTTAACGCAGTCAGCCAGCTCCTCCTAGGCACAGGGCTTCTATCAGTCAGTTAGTCTAAGCACGGGGCTTCTGTCTCATCCTTGTGTCTCTAACGTAGTCAGTCAGCTCTTCCTAAGCACGGGGCTTCTGTCAGAGAAAATGTCGATAATCCCCGAATTCCTTATGTTCCTAACATAGTCAGTCAGCTAGTGTCCTTAATCTGCGGAAAACTGACTTTAAAAAAACAAAATATATAACATATCATTAGTTGTATCCCGTATGGAGCCATCTTCTTCGCACGACATGCGCTACAAGTAGGGATTAAGGACCCAAAATGACTCCCTTTCTAAAACCAAATCGGAATTAGAAAAGAAGGTATTGGTTTTACAAAATTCCTCAATTGAGTTTGAAAAGAAATCAAATGATTTAAATGAACTTCTTGAAAAATACATGTTTACCACCAATATGAGGTGAGTAAACTCAAAGCTTCTCTAACCAATGTTGGGAAAACGGTTTTGAAAAAGCATCTCCTTCAAAATCCCAACATCTGAAGAGAAACTTTGTTGACCATAAACAAAGGGGCTCCCATAAGTATTACAATAACAAGAAGGTTAGAAGTGTATGGGTTCCTAAGGAACTTGTAGTTTCTAACAATATTGTAGCCATTTCATCTTGGATTCATAAGGGAACCAAGTATATGAGAACTAACACTCATGGACCCAAAACTCATGGTACAAGGCTAAAGCACAAAGCCAAAACTCATGGTACCTTGATACTGGATGCTCGAGGCACATGACCGGAGACAAGAGTTTATTCATGGAAGCCAAAAAGTGGAGAAATAGTGACGCTTAGTGACAACTCCAAACGCGACATTGAAGGTATTGGCTCCATAGGTAATCACTCTACCATACTCATTGAAAATGTGTTGTATGTCAATGATCTAAAGCATAATTTATTGAACATTAGTCAATTGTGCGATAAAGGGTTTAATGTCTTATTTGATAAAAATGGATGTAAAATTGTTGACATTAAATCTAATAAAACAATGTTCATTGGTCATCGCATAGGAAACATATATATGGTGCATCTAGATGACATTCATTCATGACATGCATGTTTTGTTGCTCTAGATGAAAATGATGCGTGATTATGTCATAGGAAACTTGGACATGCTAGAATTAGTGTTTTAGAAAATTAGTTTCCTAAATCTAGTTAGAGGTTTACCCAAGATTAAGTTCTCAAATGATAAAATATGTGATGCATGCTATAAGGGTATACATCATATATCATCCTTTAAATTCATTAATGATGTTTCTACAAGTAGGTGTTTGCAATTAATTCATATGGATCTATTTGAGCCAATTAGGACAACTAGCTTGAGTGGAAAATCATATGCTTATGTTCCTATTGATGATTACTCTAGATATACTTGGGTTCACTTTTTAAGCACCAAGGATGAGGCTTTAGAAAACATCATCACATTTTCAAAAATAACTCAAAATGATCTTGAACTTAAAATTTGACATATTAGAAGTGATCATGGAGCGAAATTTCAAAATATATGTTTTAATGAATTTTGTAATGAAAATAAGATTAGCCATAATTTTTCAGCTCCTCAAACTTCTCAACAAAATGGGGTAGTTGAGAGGAAAAATAGAATGTTAGAAGAAATTGCTAGGACTATGCTTTGTGAAAACAATTAAACTAAGTATTTTTGGGCGGAAGCCGCTAACACCGCTTGCTATATTATTAACCGAGTAATGATTAGGCCTAATTTAAAGAAAACTCCTTATGAGATTTTAAAATCTAAAAAGTCTAACATTAGCTTTTTTCATCTTTTTGGTTGCAATTGTTTTGTTTTAAATAATGGAAAAGCCAATTTAGGTAAATTTGATGCAAAAAATGATAAAGCTATTTTTCTAGGTTACTCTTTAAACTCTAATGCATGTTGTCTGTTTAACAAATGAACTTTAGTCGTAGAGGAATCTATACATGTTGTTTTCGATGATAACGTCCTTCCAAGGAAGGAATCTTATGATGATGATGATGTAGGACAAACTTCAAAGGAGGATGAGATTCCAACTAAAGAAGAAGATGCACAAGATCCACCTCTTGATGCCTTGAAAAAGTTGGCTCTTGAGGAAAAGGTAGTGAGCTACCCAAGGGAGTACAACTATGTCAAAGGTGGTGAAATCTTGGGTGATCCATCCAAGGGGGTAACTACTCGCTCTTCTCTTAAAATGCTTAATCATGTTGCATTTATCTCATGCATTCAGCCTAGAAATATTAAAGAAGCATTAAAAGATGAATTTTGGATAATGGCCATGCAAGATGAGCTAATTTAATTTGAGAGGGGTAATGTATGGACATTAGTTGAAGGACCTAGAAATCAATCTACTATAGGAACTAAATGTGTATTTAGGAATAAACTAGATGGGAGTGGTAACATAGTGCGAAACAAAGCTAGACTAGTTGCTTAAGTTTACACTCAAGAAGAGGGAATTGATTTTGCTGAAACCTATGCACCCGTAGCTAGAATGGAAGCTATTAGGATGTTGCTTGCATATGCATGTTATCATGATTTCAAGCCTTTTCAAATGGACGTAAAAAGCGCATTTTTGAATGGGTTTATAAATGAAGAAGTGTATGTGGAACAACCACCGGGTTTTGAGGATTCAAAATTTCCAAATCATGTTTTAAGCTAACCAAAGCCCTTTATGGTTTAAAACAAGCTCCTAGAGCTTGGTATTAAAGGCTTTCAAAAATTTTAATTGAAAAAGGTTTTGAAAAAGGTATGGTGGACACTACACTTTTCATAAAAGATATAAAAATGAAATCTTAGTAGTGCAAATATATGTTGATGATATTATTTTTGGATCTACTAATGAATGTCATTGCAAAGAGTTTGCTATGTTATTGCAAGGTGAATTTGAGATGAGCATGATGAGGGAGCTCTCATTCTTTTTGGTACTCCAAATCAATCAAAGGAAGGATGTAACCTTCATAAATCAAGCAAAGTAAGTGAAAGACATGCTCAAGAAGTTTTGCTTGGAGCAAGCAAAGCCTCAAGCTACAGCAATGAGCTCATCTACAAAGCTTGACAAAGATGAAGGAGGTAAGTGTGTTGACTCTAAGCTATAACGCTCTATGATTGGATCATTGTTTTACCTTACCGCAAGTAGACCAAATATATTGTTTAGTGTTTGCTTGTATGCTAGGTTACAAGCTAGTCTTATATAATCTCACCATATTGACGTTAAAAGGATCTATAGGTACCTTAGAGATACTCCTTGTTTAGGTCTTTGGTATCCTAGAGACTCAACCTTTAACCTTCATGCTTATTCGTATGTGGGTTATGGGGGTTGCAAAATAGATAGGAAAAGTACTTCCGACACTTATCAATTCTTAGGTAGTATGCTCATATCTTGGTTCTCTAAGAAACAAAATAGTGTACCTCTATCTACCATCGAAGTCGAGTACATATCCTTAGGGAGTTGTTGTGCTCAAGTCCTTTGGATGAAGCAACAACTCTTAGATTATAGAGTTAAAGTTGAAACCATACCCCTTAAGTGTGACAACACTAGGGCTATATACCAAACCAAAAATCTCATCCAACACTCTAGAACCAAACACATAGAAATAAGGCATCATTTCATTGGAGATCATGTCCTTAAGGAAGATGTTGTTTTAGAGTTCGTAGACTCCTTAAATCAATTAGCGGACATCTTTACAAAACCTCTAGATAATGAGCGTTTTTGGTCCCTTAGGAGAGAGTTAGGTCTAACTAGCCTATCTTGACCTTTTAGGACCTTTTATGCTTAAATTGCTTGATTTCTTGCAAAATGTCATGCTTATGTGTTTTTAATCCTAATTTCATCCATGCTTGTAGTTAGGGGAAGTATGTTTATATTTTTACATGTTTCTCTTGCTCAAGCATAGCATTTACACATCTACGACCTTTTAGAATTCTCATTTTCTGCAATTTAAAGCCTCATCTGCACCTCCAGGCCTAGGCGTATCGGAAACAGGCCAATCTATTTCGATATGGGTGCCTTAAATGAATGCAATGTGACCAGGGTGTTTTGAAACGCCCTAAATGGTTTCAAAACATTTTGCCTCTGCCAAGGAATGTATCGAAACGTCCCAAATGTGTTTGATACGGTATGTCTCGTGGTATTCAATACGGTCAAATCCGTATCGGAACGATCATTAGGGTTCGAAACGTCAGTCAACATTTGGGTACGCCTATTTCGAAACGGTAATGCTTGTTTCGAAAGGCATAACCGGACAGCTTTTTAAGGGCTTTAATTGCTAAAATTTAGTTTTCATTAAAATTCCCAAAAACCCTAAAAACCTTAAACCTGATTTTTCTCTATAAAAACCCTTTAAACCTCATTGTTTTTCATCAAATCTTGAGGGCTTTTACTCACACAGTAATGTCTAAGCAAGCTTCAACAACTTGGTGCAATTTCTTCCATTCATTCATCCAAAAATCCCTTTTTGAGGTATTTTTTTTCCTTTGATTTTATTCGTATCTTAGGTTAGAAAATATTAATTTTGTATAGATTATATGTTTTGCAACATGGGTTCTTCAAAAGTTGTAAAAAAAATCAAAATCTCCAATTTTTTATTCGAATATATTTGTTTTCACTCGTATTTTTTTTCTATTTTTCAAAAGTTGTTTCTTCCACAATTTTTTTTTTGGTATATGTATATACGTTTTAAAGTTTTTTCTTTAAAACCTTAATTGGATTTTTCATTGGATTGAATTAAGGATTTAAATGCATATATTTAAATTCTTTTTGCTTGCTTTGTGTTTTTAGGAATTTCATGGAAAACATTAACAAGAAACGCAAGACTCAAACGGGTGAAGGTTCAACCCAAGCAAACATCCGTCGTAACCTTATCCTTCTTTTTCAAAAGAGTCTTAGGAATCAAGAGACTAAGGACCATTTCAAAATCATCAAATGTTTAGCTGTTAGCCGAGAGCGAGTTGTGGATATCGCGTTCCTTGATTTCTAGCGCTTTGAATTCCGCTATCTAGCTCTCTTGCACGAATGGAGCTTCTTGGCCTTTTTGAGCATTCCAGACATTGTCTACAAGCATATGGTCCTGCTATTCTATTCCAATATCATTCTTATTGATAATGAAGATCATACCGAGGTGATTGGCATTCAGTCGTACCTTTTGGATAGGAAGTTCACTATTGATATACTCGTTTTAGAGAAAGCTCTTGGGCACAAAGAAGAAGGCATTGAGGATGAGAACCACTTTGATGCTCACACCGGATCCGTTCTCACATTGGATGCTCATGACCAGTTCCTCCATTTGATGATATCTTGGTTCATCTGCCCTTCAGGAGGTAAATTTGCCAAAGTTCGTCAAGTTGTTTATTTTTTGTTGGAGTGTTTTCGCAAAGCACAACGCCTGAACTTGGTCAAAATCATGTTCGTCGAGATGGTCCATCAAGTGAAGATTCGCACCACCAATGCACTTACATCCTTCACTTATGGGGTTGTTTTAAGCTATGTCTTTGGTACCCTCAATTTTGATTGTTCTGATGATTCTCTGGAACCCCGCAAGCAAAATATTGGTGAATCTTCTCTTATTAAGTCCGGGTTTCGCTATACTCTTGTACAATGGGTTCGTGTGGATAGGCAAGATTCGGCACCTCAAGTTGAGCCTCCACCTCAAGCTTCGGCTCCTAACAATGAGGCACTTATGACTTTCTTTATCGAGCGGTTCAACTCGATCGATACGAACATGGCTTCGAGTTTTGGTGGTCTCAACAGTCGCATGCAATCGTTGGAGGAACGTGTCTCCACTCTTGAGAATCAACAATCATCTATGGATTTATCTTTCTCCCCATTTATGGTGATTGGAGGAATTATCGTCGTTCTCAAGATAAATACAATGATGATTTTGTTGATGATGGTGGTGAAGATGATGCCGAGGCTCAGGATTTATATTGCATATCATATTAGTCTATCATGTTAGGATTAAGTTTGCACCTATCTATCTTTTTTATGTTTTTAAAGACCTATGTTTAGATTATTTTCTTTGGGATTGAGCTTAAACTCTAATGCTTTAAGTATTTATGCTTTTGATGTTGTTCCTTGATCCTTATTGCTATCTATGATAATTATGTTGTTTGGTTTCGTGCTTATAACCTTTTTTCTTCTGATGATCAGCCTTAATTATTATTCTTTTTTATCTAACAAAAAAGAGGAGAAGTAATATAAGAGCCATTTTTTAAGTTGGTTTTGAGTTTCAAACACTTGAAATTTAAATCTCTTCAAAACATTAAAAAGCATCTTACATTGACGGGGAGTTAGAACGTCCTTAAGATTTTAAAATTCTTAAAAATTCAAACTTGGTTTTGTTATATCAAAACGAGGGAGATTGTAAAACTAATATATTGATTTTGATATAAAAAGGATTTAGGGATTATATTGAAAAAAGAGAAAATGAATTTTTAAGTCCTCAAAACCACCCTATGTGTTCTAAGAAAAATGTCCAAGTCAAAACTTAAGCTTACTCAAAATTCTCTAAGTATTTACCAAGTCAAAACAATCAATTTTTAAGCTTTCCCGTTTCGATATGGGTGTATCGAAACATCTATTTGTGTTTCGAAACGGATGAAGAACAATGGAACGGTTTGAACCATTTCGATACAATAGTATCGAAATGACCTCAAACGTTTCAAAATGGATTTCAAACTTGGTTTCAAAATATGACCGTTGAATTTTTATAACTAATTTTAAATATACAATTAAAGCGTATCGAAACGCTTTTAATCCGTTTCGATACAGGTTTTGACAGTGGCAAATTGTTTCGAAATGGACTTTAGAACGTTTCGGAACAGTCTCTTAGCGTAGCGAAACAATCATGTCCGTTTCGTGAAGGCCTATTTATTACACCCCAATGGCTATTTCTATTTTGGTCTGTTTCGAAATAGTGTCGGGTGTTTCGGAACGTGTATTTGCAGACTACATTTATGGAGGGTAGATACCATCCCAACGACTATAATAATGAAGGCAACAACCCCAATGGATAGAATTCAATGACAAGGTATAAAAGAGACATCTAAAAGCACGAACAACAACTATTGATCCAGAAAGAAATATCCAAACATCAAATTCAAGCTATTGTGCTAGAATCCCATAGTTTCTTGTAAACCCCAATAGTAGAACCTTGTATTTCCAATCTTATTTGTTCAATAGGGTTGAATGCTTGTAAAACGGGCTACATTAGTATTGAGAGATACTAGCCATTAGCCTTAAACTTCTTTGTAATCTTTGAGTGAGGATTGGGTCAGTTTTTGGGTAGAAAAATTGACCATGTAACCCCCTTAACTCGGTCTAGACGTTTGACCCGAATTAAGAAGTTTACACGGGGAAAACCAAAGTCAACCCGAAAGTCAACCTTGATTAACGACCCTTTTTATCTTTTTAATCTTATCTAAATGCACATTAATCCTAGATATGTTCACAAGAACAACATACTCAAAGATCATAACAAACAAAGAACATTCAGGGACTTGATTGCACAAATTAAGAAATTAGGGACCAATTTGTAAATTCTGAAAATTATAAGGACTTAACCCTTTTAAAAGTTACCAATATGAAATTAATCATATTTCATGCTCCTCTGCCAAATTTCAGCTCAAACGAACATCCCAAACTCATTTAATTGCAATAACAAGGTTCAGAACTAAAACGCAAACATTCCAAAACATATAACCACCAATTTCAGTGCCCAACGGTCAGGTTTTCCGAAACAGGAAACCTGTTCCGAAACGTGGGACCATTCCGAAACGAGTTCCGATACGGGGCTTGGCAGAAACATTTACGTTTCGGAACGGTTCCTTCCGTTTCGAACGCCTAGGCCATTACATGCCCCCGTTCCGAAACGGTAGCACCCGTTCCGATACGGCCTGCCCAGACTTGCAGAATTTTGCTGATTAAACACATAGTTGACCCATCAACCATGCACCAAATGCAACCAAATCATACCAGCAAGTCATTCAACACTCAAGGGACATAATTGCATCACAATCTAGATACAAAACCACCCCTAGGTGCACCAACTCATTTAACACATTCAACATTCATTCATGCTTTTAAAACAAGTAGCATTTCATAATGACTTTAAAGTAAGAAGATTCAAAGTTTGCAAGCGTTAAACCACATAGTTCAAAACCATAAACCAAACTTATTCAACATACAAAACCTCATTAAACATCAACATAAAAGACTCTCCCCCATTGCCTTTATTATCTATAGCTATTAACCGAGACATACATCTCAAGTGGAGCTCTCCTTGAATCACTTGCTTCTCGCTGTTCCAACTTCAAGTATCTGCATTGATGGACAAAAAGGAGCGTAAGCACATAATGCTTAGTGAGGAATGCTCAAAACCAAAACACCATCAATGCAGCGAGTCATAAAATCTCTTTTAAAAGCAACACAATTCGATAAACCAAAGCAATATTTGAAAACCCTTTTTAACAACATGCTTTAAAATCATGCATTGCTCAAACATGAAAACCAACCCTTAGCTTAGAAATCTAAGTAATCCTTTTCAAGTACAAACTTGCAAAACCATCAATTTAACCAATCCATGCATGAACAACATATGCAAGGTTAAATACAAGTTCCTTGGAAAAACACTTCCACTTCACATCATACTTTTCTCATAAATTGAAAATCATTTTAAAGCAAGAAACCTTTAAATGCCATTTACTCATTGTAATCACTAATTTTGTCCGGGCTATTCAGCCCTTAAGTATACTTAAATAACATTGGGCTGTGGCCAGCCGTGTTGGGCTTGGTCTAATTCTGTTGGGCCTTGCATAGCCATATTAGGCCTTATTCAGTCATGTTGGGCTTCACTTATTCATAATTGGGCTTAACTTAGTTAATACGTAGATACAAACATATTATTCATTAGAATTCTGGGTATTATTATTAACCTTCTTCTAATTACTACCTACTATCATATATTATATTATTATAATTACTACGTTATTATGTTATTACTTATTATCTCCCATCAGTATTATATCATTAGTATTATTATTATTATTAACATCACATATCAACTTACCGCCGTACTATATTGTTATTATCCTCATCTTATTATTATTATTATTATTATTAACAAATCTGGAAACAAAAAAATTAATATAAATAAGCCCAATATTAAATAAATAAAATCCATATGTATAATAAAAGCCCAAAGTTATTTCTAAAGTCCATTACAGTTTAAAGCATACATATTTAAAAGCCCGTTTTGGGCCCAACACCCATTAAACAGAAACCCTAATTGCTATATTTTGTCTATGCAGCCGCCGCAGCCACGACCGTCAGATCTGATCAGATCTGACGGCCCAGATGAAGCCATGAAAAGGAAGCCCTAGATGAGCACTGATGAGTCATGCGCCGCCTAGATCACAACCGCAAGATCAGGAGGGCTTCAACGGTCCAGATGTGAAGACATAAGAAACCCTAGACGCCCATCTGGTGACCTCACGCCGCCATGAAGCTGAGCCGTTAGATCAGAATGTGATCTGACGGTCCGGATGCCACGAGATGCAGCACGCGCCCACGCGCGACGCATCAGCTCCCCACTCGCACGCGTGAAGCCCACGCCCGCCTCTCCAGATTCCTCGAGTACTCGCCACGTCGCCCCCGCCCGTTCCAACGACCGATCCGTCGGCCACGTCGATCATCGTACAATATGCAACAAAGAAAAGAGAGTCAGCATCAAATAAAGGAAAAATAGAAATCGAAAACAAAAAGAAAAAAGAAGGACAAAATCAGAACGGAATGGCAGAGAATGACAGAGCCTTGCATGAATCCGGCCAAAAACACAATACGAACCAATGAGCTATTTTCATCATATTAACCAAAATGTAAAAAGCTTCGATTTTTCGGCTATAAAACCGAATCGACAGCTTCATTGTAAGGGATTCGTGAAACTCCCAAGAACAAAGCACGAAAAGCAATACCACAACCAGAAGTATCTCAGGTATATCACTCGTCCATTGCATGTTTAAAAAAAAGAAAAGAAACGGTAATAGAAAGCTTTTTTACCTTTGTTTTTTTTTGTCGTCTTCGAAACCGAGCCCTCTCCCTCTCGACAACAATCCCGGCCGTTCATCGGCTTCAATGGGTGCGTCGGAGAAGGGGTTCGTAACCCCCTCTTTCTTTGCCGTTTCGTAAACCCCAAAAAATTTTCTTACAGAGGCTAGGGTTTTCGTTTTTTCGAGTAGTTTGTTTAGGTTTTTAGGAAGTGAAAAGGGGGGAACTTGTTGTTTCGGGTTTGTTTTAGGGGTAGGTTCGTTGGTCGGACATGGTTTTAAGTCCGCCGGACGGTGACTAGCACCGGCCGGCGTTCGATAACGAGAGAAGGCTAGGTTTTCAGAGTCGGCTAGGGTTTAGGTTAGGCAAAAGGGGAGTCCGCGGGGAGTTTAGGTAGTATATATAGTCATTATAGGTTTATTTTCTTGGGTAAATAGCGGGTCTAGTCCCTCCGCGTCGGGGTATTAACGCTGTAAGGGTCGCCGCATGGGTAAATCGCGTCTTAGGTCCCTGAGGTTCTGAGTCGGTTCCCGTTCCCGTCCTAGATCGAGTTGCCTTTAGGGGATATTTACGCGTTAGGTCCTCCCTTGTTTCCCTGTGTTCGATTGAGACCCCCACAGTAGCTTGTCTTTTTATTTTTTACCTCTGTTTTTACTTTTCTTCCAAATTAGTCCTATTTCGAACCCCTTTAAATTTAATGTTTTAATTGCTTATTGTGTTTTTTTCATGTGCTAAATTATGTATTTTATGTCATGAGCTTGCTTTTTCTTCTTATGAATCGAATATATATTGCCATGATAATCTTTTAATTTGGTACTTTGAAAAATGGGCTAGTTTAATCTCTTTAATTAAGTTAATTAGTGAATAGTCTTAAGTGGGCTTTGTGTTCTTTTAAAAGTTGGAATGCCTTAAAATGGGCCTTTGGGCCTTAAGAGTTAATTTAATTAATTAATTTGGGCTTTCTCTCCTATGTGTTATTTTGAGTGACATGCATGTACATATATTTGTTCATCATACGGCCCAATATGCAAGCATGATAATCGGGTCTAAAAAATCAAACCCGAGAGGGGTATTAATTAACTTCGGTATCCGAAAACGACAGTCCTAGCTTAATGGATGTCTATCGGATACTTAGGTTAATTTTCACCGCCTCCAGGTAAGCGAAAGCATAAAAATTGAAAACAACACGCATCATCTCTTATATGTTCGCATCATGCATAAAGGTGACGTACGGGATCCGAACCCTAAACTAACACGGCAGTCAGCCTTATTTGATGTCGGTTTAGTCTATGGTCCGGTGTACCGTCATCCTTTTTAATTAAATGATTAAGTAATTCCAATGCCACTATTCGATAAAACCCGCGTTATTTAAGTTATATTTTCATTTAAGAACAATTATTAAATTCACTTCGATTTTTAAATAATTCCTATCGATCAAAAGGCAACAAGTAATTTGGTACCGATTTCCGGGCGTGATGGGGGCGCTAACCCTACCCCACGCGTTACCAACTCCCGAACCCGTTTTAAAATGAATCTCTGGTTTTATGGTGTCCGGCCTACCTTAGTGGCCGGTGGCGACTCCAAGTTTTCACAAGTTTTCCAAAACATGAATTTCTCCCTTTTTTAAATAAAACCCCTTTTCAAAAAGAAAATAGTGATAAGGCCCCTCACTTAGCGGTTTTCAAAAAAAAAACCTTATCACAGCTTGGCGACTCCGCTGGGGATTAAATTTTTGTTTTTTACAAAACAAAAAATGAGAGTTAAGCCAATAAAACGCTTGTTGCCATTTAATCGATAGAAAATATTTAAAATTCGAAGTGAAGCTAATGAGTTTGTTCTTTTATGAAAATACAACTTAAGTTGAACGGGCTTTGAAATTTTGTGGCATTCGAATTAATTTCTCATTTAATTTCGAAGGAGTCACCGACATGTGTTTCATCATCTTCATCAAGCTCTATACCCGAGCTACCCTTTTTTAAGTGAGAGTGAAACGCCCATACCCACGTGAGTATCCCTCCACGGGTCGGTAATTCACTTTCGGAATCCACGCCTTTTGACACGTGAGCAGCCCTCCACGTCATTAGGTCGTGCTTTCCCTCGAACCGAAACCAATTCGCAAGCCTGTAATGGGCCAGAATTGGGGTTCTTATTGCCTTAGTAGGTGATGAGATAGGTTCGGGTACCCTTTATTAGAACCAAACTCATGTGTGAGAATATAAGAAGCCCACCCCATTAGAGCCATGCGGATAACCCTAGAGTTTAGAGTGTCTAGGCTTTGTTTTCTTGTACTTATGATTCTTTTTTGTAAATATTTGGTTCCCATTGTTTGCTTATTAATTTGCGACTAACACTTTCATTTTTCTCCCCCTTCCCTTTTTTTTTCTCCTCCTTTCCTCTTATTTTGCATATCATCATACCTTAGAGAGCACATTGGTTTGGGGATAGTCTGAATTGAAAGCGAGAGTTATGACGGAAATTGTGAGGAGCATGGATGAGAAGAATTCAGAAGTTCAAGTCTGGTCAGAAGGCGAGCAACAACATGAGGGTGACAGTATTACCATCGGTTTCAGAACAGGGATGGCGAATCAAACTTTCATGAATACGGAAATCAATGACGTGACCGCATTGAAGCAAATATGGAACAATTGGGATTCTGAAGCCCAGACAGCTTTCAAGAAGGAGTTTGGGGACATAGCTTATCTGTTATATGTTCCGGTTGATCAGGCTTTACTACAGGCTTTGGTTGGATTCTGGAACCCCGCCTACAGTTGTTTCACGATTGGAAGTGTAGATCTAACCCCCACTATTGAGGAGTATCAAGATCTCATCAATTGCAAAAAAGTGAAAGATGACCGAGTCTACTCGAAGAACAGTAAGTACAAGTCATTCCGAGCAAAGCTTGAGAAACTCTCCGGTACCTTGGCATCATGGGTAGAACATCAAGTCGGGATGTGGAACAATAAGGAATACTTGAAGGTCGAAGGGATCTTATCCTTAGCGTCGGTGCTCCCAGCCGGAACAGTGCATCGTAATTTATTCGCCTTAGCGATTTACGGACTAGTCATTTTTCCTAAGGCTCTAGACTTCATACACCCAGCAGTGTTGGACTTGTTCGATAAATTAGCTGATGGAGGAAATCCGGCTCCGGTTATTTTGTCAGAGACCTTCCAATCTTTGAGATTCTGTCGGAAGCACGGCGGCGGCCGTTTCTTGGGTTGTCCACAACTCCTCACAGTTTGGTTCTACAGTCATTTTTGGACGAATGCTAGTTTCTCGAGACCAGTCTATGACAGTAAGTTCTCAGCTCTGGAAGAGTTTCTTAAAAAAGAGAATTGGCCTGCCAAGCGAACAGCGGAAGTTTGGCTCGATTTACTTCAAAATTTGAACACTGAAGATCTGGTTTGGAGAGCCCCGTGGTTATCAGCTAGAAACATTCGATACAGATGTGGTACATACTCGTGGGTACCGTTGCTAGGACTGTGGGGGCACACTGCCTATGCACCGTTGATGGTCCTAAGGCAATATGGATCGAAACAGTTTGTGCCGGCCACCGATGGAATGAATGCTTTCCACGTGGATTATCATAAAGAAAAGGGCTATAAGGGAAAGGTGTATGCCGCATCCTCAGCTTGGAATAACGCTAGACGAGTGAGGATTCTGAGCGCTCCTTATATGGTCACCCCGGAGTATGAAGTGTGGAGGTTCAATCGCATCGATGATAATGTCCCCCAGTTGGATCCAGATAAAAGGGAAGCCATGAGGGAAAGGTTGGCATTGCTTCCCACTGAAACCGATTTGATGAGAGAACAGTTAGAAGAAGAACGGAAGAAGTATGTACGACTAGAGGAAAAGGCAAGTAGAGAGAGGTTTGATTTTGAACTTGAGAAGGTACGGTACGAAGGGAGTCTCAAAGCATTGCAAAAGAAGAACGATGAATTGAAACTGGAACTAGGAATGGAGAAAGAGGAGATACAGAAACTACAAAGGATGAACAAAGGGAAAAGAGCTAACGAAGGAGGAGCAAGCCAGGGGGCTGAACTCCGACTCAAAGAGGAGAGAGCAAGGGCAGAAAACTACAAAAAGGGGTACCATGAGTTTAAAGACCATGTAGCCGCTTTAACTCAGGAAATAAAAAGTCATCGCACCGAGTACACCTCGAAGCTCGAGAGGGAGGTAAATGAGAACGACACTCTAAAAGAAAAGGTGAAGAATTTGGAGAGGTCTCTTTTCAAGCATAAGGGGTCAACCAGTAAGCTCAAGGCCAGTGAGTCGGAAAATCAAACCTTAAGAGATCGCATTGATGAGTTAGAGACCAAGGTGCAAGAGCTAAAGGACCGCATTGAAAGCATGAGAGGGGCAATCCAAGTACGTCCTACACCTACTTTGGAGCAGTTACACTTTGCCGCCTTCACCATTTGGAGACAGGAGCAAGAATTGGCTCAGTGGAATGCACGGGTACGCTACATTGCCGAGAAAATACAGTTCCTCGCTGAAGACGCTACCGAGCTTCATGATAAGGTGGATGACTCCAACAAAGCGGGAGAGACGGTTGTGTGGATCCTCAGAGAGATCATGGATTTGGGTGCTAAGCTGGATCAGTTCGTGGAGGAAAGAGACTAGAAGAAAGAAGAAGAAGCTTCAGGATAGCTAGGCCTTGGTAGAAGTATCTTAGGTTTTCTTTAATGTATTTAAGCTTCCAAGAAATTGTAACCAAACAATATTCCAGTAAATATAAGCTGTTTGAGGAGGATATTTGCCAAACCCAGTGTTGCTCTTCATATTCATACATTTTGCATACTTGCATGTTTACTTTAACATCCATGCACTATATATTTATTCACACATACCATCTAACATCTCAGACTTAACTAAGGGGTTTCCCATTTCAGATAAGCATTGCATTTTGCTGCATTAAAATTACCAACCATTCCACACTCATACGGAACCCGGTCGCAGCATCGGATAATGGAGGAAAGGTTAGCTAAGGTGGAACAAGGCCAGAAAGAGTTGGAAAACC
Source organism: Hibiscus tridactylites (assembly GCA_958450335.1). Taxonomy (NCBI): domain Eukaryota; kingdom Viridiplantae; phylum Streptophyta; class Magnoliopsida; order Malvales; family Malvaceae; genus Hibiscus; species Hibiscus tridactylites. The sequence goes on from OY288289.1 coordinate 28,633,264, forward strand.
GCTTGGATGGGGTTAACCGGAACATCAGTGATCAGATAGCACAGTCACAGATATCCATCATTGCCCAGATGACCAGTCTGTTAACCAAGATGAAAGGGAAGGAGGGAATCTCTGCTGACAATTCTCATGTGGAAGACCATGAGGGTGCTTCGTCTCACGCGAAGGTCAACCCGGAAGGGGCAGAGGCCGGAAAGAAAATATTTGTCAATCTTGGTGGGGCATCTGCCAGTCGCCCTGGAGGAACGACAGCAAGCCAGCCCGCCAACGTAGAAGCAGATCAGGAGAACGAGGTCTCGGACCTTAGTTTGATGGAAGAAGTGGGAAGGGTCAGAATCGAGTTAGAGAAGAAGTATGAGGAGAAGTTTCGGCTATTCGAAGAGAGGCTAAAAAACATCCAGCAAGGGGATGAAGGAGGGGACAGCGCTAGTGATTTGAGCTTGGTAGCAGACCTAGTACTCCCACCTAAATTCAAAGTCCCGGACTTTGATAGGTATGATGGCACCACTTGCCCGTCTGCACACATTACAATGTACTGTCGCAAGATGGCTGCATTTATCAAAGATGAGAAGCTGCTCATCCATTGCTTCCAAGACAGCCTGACTGGCTCTGCCATTAGGTGGTACACTTCGCTCAGCCGAGCAAACATCAAGAATTGGAAGGATCTTTCCAGAGCCTTCATAGATCAGTACAAGCACGTGACAGATATGACCCCGAATCGGATTATGTTGGAGGGAATGGAACAGAGGGCTAATGAGAGTCTGCGCCAATACGCCCAGAGGTGGCGAGAAGTGGCAGCCCAAATCCAGCCTGCTATCCCGGAACATGAGATCACCCCGATGTTCATCAACACCTTGAAAGGGACACTGTTCGACCGGTTGATAAGTAGCACCACTCAAAGCTTTGCTGATTTGGTAAAGACCGGCGAGTCGATCGAGGTAGCCATTAAAAGCGGAAGGATAGACAGTGGGGAGAGTCACCGCAAGAATTATAAGAAGAAAGAAAGTGAGGTGAATGCTGTTAACACCTACACAGCCCCTAAAAGTTTCACTCTTTCGGCGCCTCAAACTACACCAAGTGGCAGGCAGAATTCGGGAAAGAAGGAGGTTAGACATCCTAAGAAAGAAAACGAGAAATTGAGTTTCACTCCGATCCCGATGTTGTATGCTGATTTGTATGCTCACCTATACGAGGCGGAATTGGTCAGACCATACCACGTCACCCCTTTCAAACCTCCGTTCCCGGCGTGGTATGACGAGAAAGCTAATTGCACATATCATGGTGGTGTCCCGGGGCATTCAATTGAGAATTGCCTCGCTTTTAAGAAGTTTGTGCAGCATCTAATCAACACGGGGGTGTTACAGCTAGATGAGCCGAACACCACCACAAACCCTTTGCCCAATCATGCAGGTCGGGGAGTCAATATGATCGAGGAACAGTGTTTCAGGAAGGCTAAGCTCAGTGTATCGGAAGTTAAGTCCCCATTGCGATGGGTATTTCAACAGCTATGTATGGCACGACTGATTGATCGCGGAATGGAGATTGTCCTGAAGGGGTTTGGACCCTACTGTGAGTACCACCAGCGAGAGGGGCACGATATTCAGTGTTGCGGCGAGTTTAAACAGGTGGTCCAGGGGTTGATGGATCGCAAAGAAATTGAATTCTTCGAGGGGGAGGAAGAGAAAAGGTGCTTCAAGGTATGCGCGTCCGATGACGCCAAAGTCAAGTTTGGTTTGGACCGGCCCTTCATTATACCTCGCAAGGTGAGGGAGGGAAGTTCGTCTGAAGGAGAAAGCCCCAAGCTAGCCCCGAAATTAAGAATATCTCGCCCTAAGACGTTTCCCTTTAAGGACGAGAGAAAGGTTCCATGGAACTACACCGCACATGTTTCAGTGCCAAGAAATTCGATGAAAGGAGATGGTTTGTCTAGCGAGGATGAGACGAAGGAAGAGTATAATCAGGAGGAATCGAAAATGGAAGTGGAGAATGAGGTTGGGAATCTGACAAGAAGTGGGAGATGCTACGCACCGGATGCTCCCAAAGAGACGGATCCAAAGGAAAAAGGAGAACTACCCGACTCGGAAGTCAAAAAGTTGTTTGGAGAGGACCCTCCTCCTAAGATCAATGAGCCAGTGACAGAGACTCAGGCTCAGGAGTTTTTGAAAATTTTGAAACATAGCGAGTACAGCGTTGTTGATCAGCTCAGGAAACAGCAAGCCCGGATTTCAGTATTGGGACTGTTTCTAAGCTCAGAAAAGCACCGTGATGCACTCCTCAAGGTACTGAACCAGACATTTGTCCCGGATAATATTTCGGTTGATAAGCTCGACCGGATTGTCGGTCACATCGCAGCGTATAATTTTATCACCTTCAGTGACGATGAGATCCCGGAAGGAGGAATGGGATCAACAAAGGCATTAAACATAACCGTACATTGCAAGGGATATGTTCTGCCAGGGGTCCTTGTGGACAACGGTTCGGCTTTGAATGTAATGCCAATGGTGACCTTGCAAAGGCTGCCCATTGACAGCTCACACATAAGACCCTGTTCGAACTCAGTCAGAGCTTTTGATGGAACTCAAAGAGAGGTTGTGGGGAAGATTGAGGTGCCGTTGCTGATCGGACCTACCGAGTATATAGTGGAGTTTGTGGTGATGGACATCAAACCGACCTACAATTGTCTGTTAGGGAGGCCTTGGATTCATTCAGCGGGGGCTGTGCCTTCCTCTCTGCATCAGAAGTTGAAGTTCATCACTGAAGGAAAGTTGGTGAGTGTATCCGCGGAGCAAGATATTATAGCGTCTGTAACTACCGATGCCTCGTACATCCAGGTTGGTGAGGAGGCAGTTGAGTGTGCTTTCCGAGCCCTTGAATTTATAAATGCAACATTTGTAGCGGAAGGAAGCAAGATCCCGCACCCAAAGCTGTCTAAGTGCACCAAGATGCAGGTGTGGCAAACTTTAGGATGGGGAGCAAAGAAGGGAAGAGGACTGGGGAGAAATCTGCAAGGATGCCTACATGTCAGGAGTATCATTAACAAACAAGATAGGTTCGGGCTTGGACATAAGCCCACTTTTCAGCAAAAGAAACTAGAATGGAGGAGGAAGGCCGAACGAAGAATGGCTAGGCTACGAGGGGAGGATATGCCATGGGAGCCCATCGTCTATACTGATATAAAGAAGACTTTTACGTCAGGAGGGATCATCAACCCCGAACAGATGGTGCACGAGGCCAACATGGAAGATGCCAAGCTTTGTGAGGAAGAAAAGCTTAGCCTGACATTGAGGGACATGGTCATTAATGTGATATCGCAAGATGATAGGAGTTCGGCCGATGCGACTGGAATCCGCCCTTGTCTCCCCGGAGAAACTCTTGGCAATTGGACTGCTCATGATGTGCCTGTAATCTTTAGGTCTGAGCTAGAGTAATACTCAGAAACCCCCCTATTTGCTTGTGCCCGTGAGCAATAGGGATCTTTTGTACAGGGCATCTATGTTAATTCTGCTCGTTTAAAATTCAATAAAAAGACGCTTTTCCAAAAAATTGCAAACATTTCATTCATTTCATTCATTATTCATTCCATGTCTATTATTATACCTACTCCGTAAATAATATGTATATTCGGCCCCCAATACGCATTCTTTTCATAAATGTTGCAGGACCCCTATTATTAACCTTGTCAACGATGCTGAATCTAATCCCGAGGTGGATTTCGAGCGACCATTATATCTAGCCGAGATCGGTGAAGAGGAGGAGGAATATGAAATCCCCGAAGAGTTCCTCAAGTTGATGGAGAGTGAGAATAGGCAGATAGTCCCTCACCAAGAGGAAGTAGAAATCCTGAATTTAGGGAATGAAGGTGAAGAGCGGAAGGAAGTCAAAATTGGCACAACCCTCTCGCCCTCGACGAGAATAGAATTGATAGATCTGTTGACAGAATTCAGGGACATCTTTGCGTGGGCTTACCAGGATATGCCAGGCCTGGACACAAGCATTGTGGTGCACAAGTTACCGATCAGACCAGAGTGCAAGCCAGTCCAACAGAAATTGAGGAGGATAAGAACCGACACCTTACTGAAAATCCGAGATGAGGTACATAAACAGTATCAGGCGGGTTTCTTACAAGTAGTCGAGTACTCAGAATGGGTAGCCAACATAGTGCCTGTCCCGAAAAAAGACGGGAAGGTGCGCATGTGTGTGGACTATATAGACCTTAACAGAGCAAGCCCGAAGGACAACTTCCCTCTACCTCATATTGATACCTTGGTAGACAACACAGCGGGTCATTCTTGGTTCTCCTTCATGGACGGTTTCTCAGGGTACAACCAGATAAAGATGGATCCTGATGACATGACCAAAACAACATTTGTGACGATGTGGGGAACCTTCTGCTATAAGGTAATGCCCTTCGGTCTGAAAAACGCCGGGGCAACATATCAAAGAGCCATGGTATCACTTTTTAACGACATGATGCACAAAGAAATCGAGGTCTATGTGGATGACATGATAGCAAAATCCCAGACCGAAAAGGGGCACATTCAAAACTTGAGGAAGTTGTTCCAAAGATTGAGAAAGTACCGGCTGAAACTCAACCCGGCAAAGTGCACTTTCGCCGTCACCTCCGGAAGGCTCTTAGGCTTCGTGGTTAGCAAGAGGGGAATCGAGATTGATCCAGATAAAGTAAAAGCTATCCAAGATCTCCCACCACCTCAGACCCATAAGGAAGTTCGGGGATTCTTAGGAAGGCTGAATTACATATCCCGATTCATATCCCAATTAACCAACAAATGTGATCCTGTCTTCAAACTACTCCGGAAGAATGACCCCGGGGTTTGGGACGAGGAATGCCAAGGGGCTCTAGAAAAGATCAAGAAGTACCTAACTAATGCCCCAATCCTAGTACCCCCAGTACCAGAAAGGCCCTTGATCCTGTACTTGACAGTCTTTGAGAATTCGATGGGATGTGTCTTAGGGCAGCATGATGAGACAGGCAAGAAAGAACGAGCGGTTTACTACTTGAGCAAGAAATTTACCGAGTGCGAAGCTCGATATCCGCAAATCCAGAAGTTGTGTTGTGCCTTGGTATGGGTAACTAAGAGACTCAGGCAGTACATGTTGTATCACACCACGTGGTTGATATCCAAACAGGATCCCCTAAAATTTCTAATGGAGATGCCGGCGCTTACCGGAAAGTTAGCTCGGTGGCAGATGTTGTTATCTGAATTTGATATCATGTATGTAAGTCAGAAGGCAGTAAAAGGGAGCGCTATAGCCGACTTCTTAGCAAGCCGAGCCTCAGATGATTATGAACCATTGGACTTCGACTTCCCGGATGAAGATCTGATGTGTATAACTTTGGGGGAAGATGATGTCAGTAAAGAGGGTTCATGGAGACTTTACTTTGATGGAGCCTCCAACGCTTTAGGCCATGGAATCGGGGCAGTTTTAATTTCCCCAGAAGAGGTATATTACCCTTTCACCAGTAGACTGGACTTCTTTTGTACCAACAACATAGCTGAATATGAGGCATGCGTCATGGGGTTGCGTGCGGCCATCGAGAGAAGGATAAAGAAACTCCATGTATTCGGGGACTCTTCCTTAGTAATATATCAGCTAAAGGGTGAATGGGAAACCAGAGACCCAAAGTTGGTTAAGTATTACGACCTAGTTCAGGGACTGATCAAGAATTTTGAAAAGATTAGTTTCACTCATCACCCCAGGGAAGATAACCAGATGGCAGACGCCTTAGCGACTCTGGCAGCTACCTTCAAGGCAAGCTCAGGTGCTGAGATGGAATCAATCAAGATGCGAACACTGGAAATACCCGCTCACTGTTACAGCATAGAAGAAGAGGCCGACGGTAACCCATGGTACTACGACATTTTGCAATACATCAAGTGTCAGACGTACCCCGCAGAAGCAAGTGAAAATGACAAGAGGACCATTAGGAGAATGGCTGCCAGTTATGTCTTGGACGGGGAAATTATGTACAAAAAGGGAAAAGACCAAGTGCTGATGAGGTGCGTGGATGCTCATGAAGCCAAGAATATCCTGGCAGAAGTCCACGATGGTTTGTGTGGGACCCATGCCAATGGTTTCTCAATGGCCCGAAAGATCATGAGATATGGCTACTTTTGGTCAACCATGGAGGGGGACTGTGTTGACTACGCCAAGAGATGTCACAAGTGTCAGGTATATGCGGACAAAATACATGCACCGCCCATGCCACTGCACACTATGAATGCGCCATGGCCCTTCGCTATGTGGGGAATGGACGTGATTGGCCAGATCCATCCTAAAGCTTCTAATGGGCACCGTTTCATCTTGGTCGCCATCGACTACTTCACAAAATGGGTAGAAGCTGCTTCTTACGCCAACGTTACTAGGAAAACGGTTTGCAAATTTTTGAAAAAAGGAAATCATTTGCCGATATGGGATGCCGGAAAGGATTATCACCGATAATGGCTCGAACCTGAACAATAAAATGATGGATGAAGTGTGCGAGCAATTCAAAATAAAACACCACAACTCCACGGTGTACCGCCCAAAGATGAATGGGGCAGTAGAGGCTGCAAACAAGAACATCAAGAAGATCATAGCCAAGACAACAGATACGTTCAAGGATTGGCATGAGAAGTTGCCATTTGCTTTATTCGCATACCGGACATCCATACGTACCTCAACTGGGGCAACACCATATTCCCTAGTTTATGGTACAGAAGCAGTGTTACCTATGGAGGTAGAAATCCCTTCCCTCAGAATACTGAACGAGGTGAAGTTGGAAGAAGCAGAATGGGTACGAGCTCGGTTGGATCAGTTGAATCTAATTGAGGAAAAGCGACTGAGGGCCATCTACCATAGTCAAATGTACCAGAAAAGAATGATGCGAGCCTATGACAAGAAGGTCCGCCCGAGAGAGTTTCAGGCAGGAGACCTGGTATTAAGAAAGGTCCTATCCACTCAGAAAGATTCCCGGGGAAAGTGGATGCCTAACTGGGAAGGGCCTTATGTGGTAAAGAAAGCTTTCTCTGGAGGGGCACTGACTGTGATGGAAATGGATGGGAAGGAGTTGGGCAATCCGGTTAATTCAGACTCAGTCAAGAAGTATTACGCATGAAAAGAAAAATGGAGTGAAAACCCGAAAGGGCGCTCCCGCCCAAAAAAAAACAAAAAAAAACAAAAAAAAAACAAAAAAAAAACAAAAAAAAAACAAAAAAAAACAACAATAAAAAGAGCAAGGAGTGAAAACCCGAAAGGGCGCTCCAGGCCAAAAAAAAACAAACAAAAAAAAAACAAAAAAGTGGAGTGAAAACCCAAAAAGGGCGCTTCACAAAACAAAGAAAAGGAGGAATCGGAAGGCGAAAACCCGAAAAGGGCGTCTTTTGATTAAAGGGGGCGTAGAGAATTGAAGAGCGATGGCTACAACAGAGCACCGATGAGTACGAGTAAAACCTCCCAAAGTCCAGAAATAGGCAGAATAATGCTAGCAAAGGGTTTACCGAAGGTCGATAGATTCCCACATCATTCACGAGGAAAATGCTTAGGCTATTGCATCATTTGTACCCTTCATGCATGACATATGAACTTCTCATGAATTTTAAATATATTAGTAAATACTATTCAGCGTCTTCATTCATCTCTTTTCAAAGAATTACTCGAGCAGTTTAAAATAGACTTACGAAACAAAAGATTTCTTGGCATTTCTCTGGTTTAACCTTTTGAACGCAGGTCAACAAGGAACAGCTAATCTGGCCTAAGGCCGGGCGAGTGACAAGGATGAAGGAGAATTCCAAACAACTGACCGTGGCCGGGATTTGATGAGATAAAAGCCGATCGGACGAGAAAAAGAAGAAAAGAAAAGAAGAAGGGAAAAAAAGAGAAAATGGAGTGAAAACCTGAAAGGGCGCTTCATAAAGCAGAAGAAAAGAAAAGAAGAAAAAAGAAAAAAAGAGAAAATGGAGTGAAAACCTGAAAGGGCGCTCCAGAAAAAAAAAGAAAAGAAAAAAAAGAAGAAGAAAAAAGAAAAGAGAAAGTGGAGTGAAAACCCAAAAGGGCGCTTCATAAAAAATAAAAAAAAAAGAAAGAAAAGAAAAAGAAGAAAGAGGAAAAGACCCGAGTGAAAACCTGAAAAGGCACTTTGGGAAAGGAAGAGAATCAAGGACTGTAATCCGCAAAAGGGGTGCCCAGGGGGGCCAATGTCTAAGATCTGAGTATGAGACAAGCGTCGGCTCGGAAGACAAAACAAAAGAACAAGATGAAAGCAGCAACCAAAGTGGTGACATCCGTATGAGGCATACTCACTCATGCATCATCATAGGCATACATGTGCTAGGTTCATACTAACGCATATCATCATAAAATTTTTCTTTTGACAGGATATCCGAGCAGAAGAGCTAGAGGGCATGCTCAATTTATTTTCCTGTCAGGGTTGTTCCGCCCTTTGCCGCTCAGGGAGGACATACCAACGTTGTCCAGTTGCTATTGGAGGTTTATTCTTTGCCACTCAGGGAGAATGAATCAGCTACGTCCTTTGCCGCTCAGGGAGGACATGCCAGCGTTGTCTAAGCTATTGGAGGTTTATTCTTTGCCGCTCAGGGAGAATGAATCAGTCACGTCCTTTGCCGCTCAAGGAGGACATACCAACGTTGTCCAGTTGCTATTGGAAGTTCATTCTTTGCCACTCAGGGAGAATGAATCAGCTACGTCCTTTGCCGCTCAGGGAGGACATGCCAGCGTTGTCTAAGCTATTGAAGGTTTATTCTTTGCCGCTCAGGGAGAATGAATCAGCTACGTCCTTTGCCGCTCAGGGAGGACATACCAACGTTGTCCAGTCGCTTTTGGAGGTTTATTCTTTGCCGCTCAGGGAGAATGAATCAGCTACGTCCTTTGCCGCTCAGGGAGGACATGCCGGCGTTGTCTAAGCTATTGAAGGTTTATTCTTTGCCGCTCAGGGAGAATGAATCAGTCACGTCCTTTGCCGCTTAGGGAGGACATACCAACGTTGTCCAGTCGCTGTTGGAGGTTTATTCTTTGCCGCTCAGGGAGAATGAATCAGCTACGTCCTTTACTGCTCAGGGAGGACACGCTAACGTTGACCGGATACTTTTAGAAATTCGTTCTTTGCCGCTCAGGAAGAATGAATTAACTATGTCCCTTGCTGTTCAGGGAAGACATACCAACGCTACCCACATTGTTTCTGCCGCTTCGGAGGAGCAAATCACCACTCAAACAGAGAAGTGGGACAAAATTAGTGCTTATGATCTTTGCTTTGTTCTTGTTTCACAAATACAAGCAAAGAGGGGCAACTGTAATCACTAATTTTGTCCGGGCTATTCAGCCCTTAAGTATACTTAAATAACATTGGGCTGTGGCCAGCCGTGTTGGGCTTGGTCTAATTCTGTTGGGCCTTGCATAGCCATATTAGGCCTTATTCAGTCATGTTGGGCTTCACTTATTCATAATTGGGCTTAACTTAGTTAATACGTAGATACAAACATATTATTCATTAGAATTCTGGGTATTATTATTAACCTTCTTCTAATTACTACCTACTATCATATATTATATTATTATAATTACTACGTTATTATGTTATTACTTATTATCTCCCATCAGTATTATATCATTAGTATTATTATTATTATTATTATTAACATCACATATCATCTTACCGCCGTACTATATTGTTATTATCCTCATCTTATTATTATTATTATTATTATTAACAAATCTGAAAACAAAAAAATTAATATAAATAAGCCCAATATTAAATAAATAAAATCCATATGTATAATAAAAGCCCAAAGTTATTTCTAAAGTCCATTACAGTTTAAAGCATACATATTTAAAAGCCCGTTTTGGGCCCAACACCCATTAAACAGAAACCCTAATTGCTATATTTTGTCTATGCAGCCGCCGCAGCCACGACCGTCAGATCTGATCAGATCTGACGGCCCAGATGAAGCCATGAAAAGGAAGCCCTAGATGAGCACTGATGAGTCATGCGCCGCCTAGATCACAACCGCAAGATCAGGAGGGCTTCAACGGTCCAGATGTGAAGACATAAGAAACCCTAGACGCCCATCTGGTGACCTCACGCCGCCATGAAGCTGAGCCGTTAGATCAGAATGTGATCTGACGGTCCGGATGCCACGAGATGCAGCACGCGCCCACGCGCGACGCATCAGCTCCCCACTCGCGCGCGTGAAGCCCACGCCCGCCTCTCCAGATTCCTCGAGTACTCGCCACGTCGCCCCCGCCCGTTCCAACGACCGATCCGTCAGCCACGTCGATCATCGTACAATATGCAACAAAGAAAAGAGAGTCAGCATCAAATAAAGGAAAAATAGAAATCGAAAACAAAAAGAAAAAAGAAGGACGAAATCAGAACGGAATGGCAGAGAATGACAGAGCCTTGCATGAATCCGGCCAAAAACACAATACGAACCAATGAGCTATTTTCATCATATTAACCAAAATGTAAAAAGCTTCGATTTTTCGGCTATAAAACCGAATCGACAGCTTCATTGTAAGGGATTCGTGAAACTCCCAAGAACAAAGCACGAAAAGCAATACCACAACCAGAAGTATCTCAGGTATATCACTCGTCCATTGCATGTTTAAAAAAAAGAAAAGAAACGGTAATAGAAAGCTTTTTTACCTTTGTTTTTTTTTGTCGTCTTCGAAACCGAGCCCTCTCTCTCTCGACAACAATCTCGGCCGTTCATCGTCTTCAATGGGTGCGTCGGAGAAGGGGTTCGTAACCCCCTCTTTCTTTGCCGTTTCGTAAACCCCAAAAAATTTTCTTACAGAGGCTAGGGTTTTCGTTTTTTGAGTAGTTTGTTTAGGTTTTTAGGAAGTGAAAAGGGGGGAACTTGTTGTTTCGGGTTTGTTTTAGGGGTAGGTTCGTTGGTCGGACATGGTTTTAAGTCCGCCGGACGGTGACTAGCACCGTCCGGCGTTCGATAACGAGAGAAGGCTAGGTTTTCAGAGTCGGCTAGGGTTTAGGTTAGGCAAAAGGGGAGTCCGCGGGGAGTTTAGGTAGTATATATAGTCATTATAGGTTTATTTTCTTGGGTAAATAGCGGGTCTAGTCCCTCCGCGTCGGGGTATTAACGCTGTAAGGGTCGCCGCATGGGTAAATCGCGTCTTAGGTCCCTGAGGTTCTGAGTCGGTTCCCGTTCCCGTCCTAGATCGAGTTGCCTTTAGGGGATATTTACGCGTTAGGTCCTCCCCTGTTTCCCTGTGTTCGATTGAGTCCCCCACAGTAGCTTGTCTTTTTATTTTTTACCTCTGTTTTTACTTTTCTTCCAAATTAGTCCTATTTCGAACCCCTTTAAATTTAATGTTTTAATTGCTTATTGTGTTTTTTTCATGTGCTAAATTATGTATTTTATGTCATGAGCTTGCTTTTTCTTCTTATGAATCGAATATATATTGCCATGATAATCTTTTAATTTGGTACTTTGAAAAATGGGCTAGTTTAATCTCTTTAATTAAGTTAATTAGTGAATAGTCTTAAGTGGGCTTTGTGTTCTTTTAAAAGTTGGAATGCCTTAAAATGGGCCTTTGGGCCTTAAGAGTTAATTTAATTAATTAATTTGGGCTTTCTCTCCTATGTGTTATTTTGAGTGACATGCATGTACATATATTTGTTCATCATACGGCCCAATATGCAAGCATGATAATCGGGTCTAAAAAATCAAACCCGAGAGGGGTATTAATTAACTTCGGTATCCGAAAACGACAGTCCTAGCTTAATGGATGTCTATCGGATACTTAGGTTAATTTTCACCGCCTCCAGGTAAGCGAAAGCATAAAAATTGAAAACAACACGCATCATCTCTTATATGTTCGCATCATGCATAAAGGTGACGTACGGGATCCGAACCCTAAACTAACACGGCAGTCAGCCTTATTTGATGTCAGTTTAGTCTATGGTCCGGTGTACCGTCATCCTTTTTAATTAAATGATTAAGTAATTCCAATGCCACTATTCGATAAAACCCGCGTTATTTAAGTTACATTTTCATTTAAGAACAATTATTAAATTTACTTCGATTTTTAAATAATTCCTATCGATCAAAAGGCAACAAGTAATTTGGTACCGATTTCCGGGCGTGATGGGGGCGCTAACCCTACCCCACGCGTAACCAACTCCCGAACCGTTTTAAAATGAATCTCTGGTTTTATGGTGTCCGGCCTACCTTAGTGGCCGGTGGCGACTCCAAGTTTTCACAAGTTTTCCAAAACATGAATTTCTCCCTTTTTTAAATAAAACCCCTTTTCAAAAAGAAAATAGTGATAAGGCCCCTCACTTAGCGGTTTTCAAAAAAAAACCTTATCACACTCATTCAATCTAACACGTGCATTAAACAAATGCAACATATGAACCACATCATCAATATTTGCATCACATGCCTTTAAAAACAAGTCATCGCAAGACTTCAATGCATTAAACAAATGCTAACAAGTAGGACATGCATTCATAGAACATTATACACTTCCCATGCATTCATGCATCATTTCAAGCATTTCATGCTTCATTACAATCAAGACCATTATATTGGCTTCCAAGTGATAAACCACAACCATTTTTCAACTCAACATCCAATCGGATACGCGGATCACAAGCGATGTCCCCACGCTTCATACACACTACCAATCTCAAGGTCCCCAAATGGAATTTTAACCACCATTTGACCTTACCACACACAAGGTCCTCATATGGAATTATAACCACCATATGACCTTAACATTCACAAGTTCCTCATATGGAATTTTAACCACCATATGACCTTAACATTCCCAAGGTCCTCATATGGAATTTTAACCACCATATGACCTTAACATCACCCATTGGTAGTTGTATAACATCACTAACGAGATCCGGGACATACCACACAAGATCCACACATGGACTTTACACCACCATTGTGATCTTAACAAGCACAAGGTTCTCAAATGGAATTTTAATCACCATTATGACCTTTGCTTACACAAGGTCCTGAAATGGAATTTTAACCACCATTATGACCTTAACACAAGACCCACCCATGGAATTTTAACCACCATGGTGTTCTTAACCATCTCGTTAGTGGACTTGGATGGAGTTACCGGTTCAATCACAACCACTACACATCCAAGGCGACATTATTCACGGGGCACCCAATCCTATAGTCTGCTAACTATATCCGATTCAAGTAACCAAGAACCACTTACATCACTTGCCAATATAACCCTCTTACCACATTAATCCATTGTTTCACAAGCATAACCAAAATGCTAAAACCACCATTTACCAACATCAAACCACTGTTTTTGAAGCATTAACACAAAGCCATTAAACAACATGCAACACTATGCAACAATTCCACAATTCCAATGTACAAACCAAGGATCTCTTACCTTAAGCATCCTTCGCACTTGGCTTTCAAAACCAGCATTAAACCATGCTAAAATATGCTTTCAAAACAGAATTTAAAACATGCAAATCACATGCATTGCATCTAACAATCACAAGTGCTTTGAAAACCAATTCATAACACAAACCAAGAGAAGAATTCCATTTACTTACTCTTGAGCTTAGCTAAGTTGTTTAGACTTAAACTAAGCTCCCAAAACCTTCAAACCTTGGTTTTAAAGCTGAAAATCCAACTTCACTCACCGATACACAAAACAAGGCTAGCCAACAAGCCTTCCAAGCATCCGAAACCTTCAACACCTCCTCTATTGCTCAGGAATCATTCTCCCCTGTTTCAAGCACATAACAACAGAGGATTAATGCATCATAATGCATTAAAAACATCAGCAACACACCTAAACTCGCTGCTCTATGCAAATCCAACATTTCGGCTACCAAACACAACCGAAATCACCTCCAAACACTTCCAAAACTTAACCCAGCCAAGATCCATCACTTCTAACCATTTTTAAACATCAATTAACATCCAAAATTATCTCAAACACGTCCTTATACCTCCAGCTATAACAGACCACCAAGACCACTCCAAAAACAACCAAAAACTCAAGCAAAACTTATAAAAATTAACCTATTCGGGATTGCATTGATAAAACCTCAAATTCTCAACAATTATACATTCATTTAACATCAAGAAGACACCTCAAAACAGTGCCCAACCATTTCATACGAATTTCATCAAAGATTAACCAAATCTTGCATTTTAAAGCCAAAATCAAGATCACAATTGTAAAACCTTTAATTAAACACAAATCAAGGATTGAGAACTTGGGAATTTCAGTAAAGAACTGAGAATTTAGAGGAGAAGGACGTTCATACCTCTAAACTTGAGTTTCTCCCTTTTCGGAACCAAGATTCTTGAAAATTCAATAAGCTAAAGCCAAGGTTTTGTTGTAGAATTGATTAGAGATCAAATGAGGATTGAAATCTCATATTTGGATGTCAAAATCAGCGGGAAAATGTGCTTGAAAAAGTATTTGGGTTGAGAGAAAAGATGAGAGAAAAGGAAAATGGAAAATTGGGAAAAGTTAGTTAAAATGCCAAAAATATCTTTCCCTCCCTTTTTCCTTTATTTTAAACCATTAATTAATCCTTTAATATTGAAGAAAAATCTGGAGAAACTCTTTTGGGTAAATAGCTCCTTAAAGATTCAAAGTTTCAATCCTTTTTAAAACAGTCACCCAATTTTCAAAAATTACATTTTGGTCACTAACCCAAAATGTCACTCATCCAAACCTCATTTTGTAAAATTGATTTCACCTTTCTCTTATATATAATAAAAGAGGATTTTAAGACATTTTTCCATATTTTTAATGCAACCCGAACTAGGCTTTCCTTAAAATCACCTTTTATATTCGAACCGCAGTCTGACCGGCCCGGTCCAAACCCAAAACTTCTAAGCCCAAAATTGGGGTGTTACAACTCTCCCCCCTTAAGAAATTTCGTCCTCGAAATTTCAACCGGTGAAAACAGCACAACCAAACTTCTCAAAACAACCCACAAGACAACACAGGAGACTTAATCATCACTGAACACTCTCCAGACAAAACTCCACCCAAACTCAACACCATCACAAACTGTTCACAAATTCCAGAACACTTAGATGTTAACCACATCTTGACCTTCACACTTCCGGACTGCACATAGCCCCAACAACATCCTGAAGAACCTCCAACTTTTACAGCATACACTACTTTAACTCATAACACCCAAAACTTGTTCACACAGTGACACCACCCAATCCAGTTCAGCCACCATGTGACCCACAACCTTCACTGCTTCTAAAACTCCTTGCAAAACTACTCAACCTCTTCCAAAGGTTACTACAACAAGCAAGAATTCTTAAGCATCAACTGCTTACTCAAACTTCTCAACGTATTGCTGACATTCCTTCACAACCGCCGCTAACATTACCATAACGATTCACCAGGACTACTCACCCAACACCCGAAAAAAAAACACATCACCAAAACCCCAACCTTGACTCCGCCAGTCGTTCCACGCACCACCAACTGACTTAAGAAGAAACTTACTTATTCACAACCAGCCAACCACTTGTCATAAGAACCCGTCCAACCAATAATGGCCTTTGATCTTACATTGCCTTTCAACTTCAAGCCTTTACTTCAAAACTTGCCTTACCAGAACACCGCCCAACTTATACATACATATCTAGGTTACGAAACTTCTATCCTCCCGGGCTAACCCATTTCTACAACCCACAACACAACATCTTCTCAACTCCTCGAAGGTTGCTACGAACCCTCACCTACAAAAACAACCCTTCTACTACAACATCGATGCCAAGTTACCTCAGCACTTTGGAACACATCCACCAACTTACTGCATCGCTTAACACCAAGAAACTACCACTTCTACTAGCTATTCAAGGCCACCTGACCGATTCTAACTTCAACCGGTAATCTCCTCACAACCATACCGCTAAACTTCATTAAGCGCCAAACACTTTCCTTCTACCAACATGCTATACCGCACTCACTATTACTGACAACCCGCTTAATACCCTCCATTACTTCTAATATTCACCCAGCACCAAAACAACTTTTAAAACCCATCATCCAACCTAACACTATTACAACACTAACGGACCCGACTAGCTATTGGCGAGTGTGAACGTTCGTATGCATGGTCACTTATATGCCCTACCAATGCCTGATGTACATGTATGCAAAACCTCTAATGTCATGTCACATGCATGCATGGACCAGCACATATATAATATAGCATATAACAAATGATTTTAACTGTGCATGTATGTCGGTTCACACCCACCAATAACATCCTCATAATCTGCCTAAAAACAACCTCCTATCTCACTTACAACTAGACCAACTCCATCATTCTAACAACCCATTAACCACAAGATACTCACTAATGCCCTCTTCACACTAAAGTTGTTTTCAAAACAACTCCAACTACTACCCCAAACATGCTAGCAACGAGACCATACCACTACGCAAGGAAATACCAACTGAAACCAAACTAAAATACTAGAGCAAAGGTTACTTAACAAGGTTACCTGAAAACACCTCACTGCCCCGGAACTTCAACAGACAAGCTCTCTTCCTCGCAGAACCATTATTCTCCAGCCGCACCGCTGCGGCACCAGCTAACACACTAAGGTCATCACCACCTCCCTGCGGTAAAGAACCCTGGCTACTCCGAGCCAACTTCAAACAATTACGTCTCATATGTCCAACAGACCCACAATTCCAGCAGATTTCATTTCCAAGCTCTTCACAACTTTCTGCTCTTCCTGCCACCTTCGAACCTTGTCTCGGCCGTGCCCACGACCCTTCAGAGACCCTTCTGCTACCACTGAAGCTGATTTTACCACACGAGGACAATCTCGCTTCACATGCTCCTTAGAACCACAGTTCCAACAAGCACCTGCGCCCCAACAACCTCCAACATGGCGCCTTCCACAACGGTCACACACCGGTAGCTGAGCTTCCACTCCTTGACCAGGGAGCACTTGCCCCAGATTTGCACTACCATCCAAGCTTCGATCCAAGCAAAACCTTCTACCACATAACCTCTTACGCTGACCGCTCCGGAGGTCAGTACCCACAACTCTCTCGCCTAAACCTTCCTCGCCTTCATAAACTGAAACCACAACCTCACATTGCTTAACCCTTGGGAATTTCTCTCCAAGATACCTTTCATAAAAGGCAGACACAAAGAAGTCCCAATCTATATCGTGGATGTGCGATGCCACCGCCACAGATGTCCACCAGGCACAAGCGTCCTCCAACATCAACGAGACAATACTTTCCAGCTTACAGGCATAATCACAAACTTCCTGATCCAAAATCAGAATTACACTGGCCAACCAGGCCTCGAACGTCTCAGGTGTAGAACCATGATATTCCACAGCTCCCAAATCATGCAAACGCTGTTTCGACAAACCCGCACATCCCACAGCCAGCACATCTACAGGCCTCACTTTCGCCCTAGCCTGAGATGTTCCCAACACCTCTTGAACAAAAGATGATGAACTCTTCATCACAGAACCAGCTTCTTCCTCCTGCCTCTCTACCTCAACTCCAGGCACAGAAGACAGAGACGAAAAACCTCC
Organism: Hibiscus tridactylites; assembly: GCA_958450335.1. NCBI lineage: Eukaryota > Viridiplantae > Streptophyta > Magnoliopsida > Malvales > Malvaceae > Hibiscus > Hibiscus tridactylites. The sequence goes on from OY288289.1 coordinate 28,650,840, forward strand.
ATTAAAAGGTGAATTCCACGCCTTAACAACCTTCTCTAAAGCAGCAACCATCTCACCTAACTGCCATTCTCTCATCGACTTCATCATGCTATTAACAGCAAACAATCACAGAAAACAAACAAATCGGTCAGACCAGCTTCAAGCAAGGATTCAAGCTCCCACTCCAAAATAACACAATAGCTATAATAATAAGGCAATGGGTATCCCGAATTCTCCCCTTTTACATGACATAACAGTCAATAAAAACATGGATATCACAACATCGAGCATATCAATCAACATATTCGATCATGCTCTCATCAAACAACATTCACCCACAACAGCATAATATCAACATATCATACCCATCACACATTCATCATCCACAAAATCAGCTCACATCACCAGCATAACATCAGCACAAATCCACATTAGCTCAAAGAAGATTCACAACCAAAAAGCATGCTAAAAACGTCAACCATTCGCTCAAAAGCACACATTTCAACCGACTTTCAACCACACATCAGAATAAACATCAAACACATATTACAACAATTTACCATTTCCCAAAGCATTCCCAACTCAGCTCTGATACCACCAAATGTAACCTCCTTAACTCGGTCTAGACGGTTGACCCGAATTAAGAAGTTTACACGGGGAAAACAAAAGTCAACCCGAAAGTCAACCTTGATTAACGACCCTTTTTTTTCTTTTTAATCTTATCTAAATGCACATTCATCCTAGATATGTTCACAAGAACAGTATACTCAAAGATCATAACAAACAAAGAAAATTCAGGGACTTGATTGCACAAATTAAGAAATTAGGGACCAATTTGTAAATTCTGAAAATTATAAGGAATTAACCCTTTTAAAAGTTACCAATATGAAATTAATCATATTTCATGCTCCTCTGCCAAATTTCAGCTCAAACGGACATCCCAAACTCATTTAATTGCAATAACAAGGTTCAGGACTAAAACGCAAACATTCCAAAATATATAACCACCAATTTCAGTGCCCAACGGTCGGGTGTTCCGAACCAGGGAGAACCAGTTCCGAAACGTGGGACCGTTCTGAAACGAGTTCCGATACGGGGCTTGGCAGAAACATTTCCGTTTCGGAACAGTTCCTTCCGTTTCGAACGCTTGGGCCATGAAATGCCCCCGTTCCGAAACGGTAGCACCCGTTCCGATACTGTAACCCCCGTAGCCCGGCCTAGACGGTTGACCCGAACTACGAAGATTACACGGGGAAAACCAAAGTCAACCCGAAAGTCAACCTTGATTAACGACCCATTTTTTTTTCCTTTTTAATCTTGTCTAGATGCACATTAACCTTAGATGTGATCACATAAACACCATGCTCAAAGATCACAAACATCAGAGATCAAACAGGGACCCAATTGAACAAATTACAACTTTAGGGACCAAATTGTAATTTCTGTAAACTTTAAGGACTTAACCAGATTTTAAGTTACCAACTTAAAATTAATCATGTTTCATGCTTCTCTGCCAAATTTCAGCTCAAACGGAACCCCCGAACTCATACAATTGCACAAACAAAACTCAGGACCAAAATGCAAACATTTTGAAACATTTAACCGCCCATGTCAGCCCCCAACGGTCACCCGTTCCGAAACAGGCCAAGCCCGTTCCGAAACACGGGCCGTTCCGCAACGCGTTCCGCAACGGGGGTCTGGCAGAATGCCTTCCGTTTCGGAACGGTGTCACCCGTTTCGGACGCCTGGGTTCATGCAGGGCACCCGTTCCGAAACGGTGCTACCTGTTCCGAAACACCTAGCCCAGAATGTTGCATTTTGCTCACTCAAACACACAATTGATCATTCAAACATGCTCCAAAAGCCACCAAACTTTACCAACATGCAATTCAACATAAAAGAGACATACTTGCATCATCAATTCAATAGAAACACATCATATATGAAAAACCCCAAATCTATAGGCATGCTTCCTACACAAGCAACCATTTGGGCACAAACCTTCCAAAACAAACTTATTTAAGCCAATTCATGTTTCAACAACATTAACAACAGCATTTAAACATTCTTGACCAAACATATACGATCACATTCACATAAACCCGAGAGATTCTACCCCATTGCCCTTATTAACTATAACTATTCACCGAGACATACATCTCCATTGGAGTCCACCTTGAATCCATTGCTCCTTGTTGTCCAAACTTCAAGAATCTGCATTGATGGACAAAAAGGAGCGTAAGCACATAATGCTTAGTGAGGAATGCTCAAAACCAAAACACCATCAATGCAGCGGGTCTTTAAAACACCTTTAAAACAAACCCGATTTGATTACCAAAGCCATGTTTGAAACCCTTTTCAACATCAAGCTCAAATCATGCATAAACACCATATGCCAAGCTTAAACAAAACCATGGAAACACTCCCATTTCACAACATACCTTTCTTAAACTTGAAAACCATATCAAGCAAGAAACCTTTTTAAAACCATAGCATCAAATATTCCAACACATGCATTTAACCAAGGCAACATAAACCATAACATCATCCTCACATGCCTTTAAAAACAAGTCTCACAAGACTCCAATGCAACATAGATATTTCATGCTCACATGCATCATTTACCAAAAGATAACCAACACTTGTTCAACTTAACAAGTAAACATGCATTCTCTAGCATCATACACTTTTCATGCAACAATGCATCTTTTCAAGCATCCCATGCTTCTCATGCAAACATGCATCAATTCAAGCATCTCATGCTTCACATGCAACCATGCATCAATTCAAGCATCCCATGCTTCACATGCAACCATGCATCAATTCAAGCATCCCATGCTTCACATGATCAAGAACATTACATTGGCTTCCAAGAGATCAACCTCATTCACTTTCCAACTCAACAACCCGATCGGATACGCGGATTCCGAGCGTTGTCCCTACGCTCCCTACACCCTACCCAATCCAAGGTCTCCCAAATGGGCAACAACCTCCATTTGACCTCAACATCCTAAGGTTCCCATGTATGGACTTTTTAACACCATACAACCTTAGCTTGCACAAGATTCTCCCGTATGGACTTTTAACCACCATACAACCTTTGCATAACCGATTGGTAGTTGTAGAACATCATCTAACGAGATCCGGGACAACACACACAAGATCCACACATGGACTTAACCACTGCCATTGTGATCTCAACAAGCACAAGGTTCTCACATATGGACTTTGAACCACCATATAACCTTTGCTCAACCAAGGTCCTCGAATGGGCAACTCCTCCATTATGACCTCAAATAACCAAGGTCCTCCCGTGGGCAACAACCTCCACTATGACCTCATCTCGTTAGGAAACTTGAAGGGAGCTTATCCGGTCCACTCTTGACCACTCCACCTCCAAGGCGACTTTATTCACGGTGCACCCAATCCTATAGCCGGCTAACTATATCCGATCAACGAACCAAGAACCACTTACATCACTTGCCAATATAACCATCTTACCATATTAATCCAATGTTCCACATACATAAACATAATGCAAAACCATCACAACATTAGCCCAATGATTCACACGCATAACCAATATGCAAAACCATTACATCATTAATCCAATGATTCACATGCATAACCAATATGCAAAAGGTAACATTTAACATCATCAATTCACTGTTTTAAAGCATCATTCAAAGCCATTGATCAACATGCAACACTATGCATCAAAATCACAATTACCATATACAAAACCAAGGATCTCTTACCTTGAGCATCCTTCTCAAGTGGCTTTCAAAACCAGCATTAAACCATGCTAAAACATGCTTATAAAACAGAATTAAACCATGCAAAACACATGCATTTCAATCTTCAACCACATTTGCTTATAAAACCAAATCACAACACAGTTCAAAAGCAAAAATCCCTTTTACTTACTCTTGAGCTTAGCAAGTTGTTTAGACTTACACTAAGCTCCCAAAAACCTTCAAACCTTGTTTCAAAAGCTGAAATCCCAACTTCACTCACCGATAACCAAACAAGACTAGCCAACAAGCCCTCCAAGCTTCCGAACCCTTCCGCAAACACCTTCAAAGCTCACGGATCAAACTCCCCTGTTTCAAGCACACAAAAACAGAACATTAATGCATCCTTATGCATTAAAACACCAGCAGCAACAACACAACTCGCTGCTCATCACAAATCCAACAATTCGGCTACCAAACACAACCGAAATCACCTCCAAACACTTCCAAAACTTAACCCAGCCAAGATCCATCACTTCTAACCATTTTTATACATCAATTAACATGCAAAATGATCACAAACACGTCCTTATACCTCCAGGTATAACAGATCACCAAAAACACTCCAAAAACAACCAAAAACTCAAGCCAAACTTAGGAAATTCAACCTATCCGGGATTGCATTGATTAAACCCCAACTTCTAATCAATTTAGCATTCATTTAACATCATTTTGACACTCCAAAACACTGCCCAAACAGATCACACGAAAATTTCACCAAAATCACCAAATCTTGCATTTTAGCCAAAAATCAAGATCTCATTTGAAAAGCCATTAATAAAACACAAATCAAGGATTGAGAACTTTGGAATTTCAGTAAAGAACTGATAGTTTAGAGGAGAAGGACGTTCTTACCTCCAAACTTGAATTTCTCCATTTTAGAGCCAAAAAGCTTGATGAAACAACTTGTAAATTGAGAGGTTTTGTTGATGAGATGATTAGGAATCAAATGAGAGTTGAAATGAGAGATTTAGATATCAAAATCAGAGAAAGAAATCTGGAGAATTTTGTTTGGGTTGAGAGAAAATGAGAGAAAAGAGAAATTGAGAGAAAAATGGAAAATTAGTTAGGAAATTGGTTAAAATGATTTCCCTCCCTTTCTTAATCTTTAAAAATCAGAACAAAGCCTTAAAATATCTTAGAAAAATCTGGAGAAATCCTTTTTGGAATAATAGCTCCTTAAAGATTCAAAGTTTCAATCCTTTATAAAACTGTCCCGCAACTTTCAAAAATTACATTTTGGTCACTAGCCAAAATGTCAACCTTCCGAACCTCATTTTCCAAAATTGATTTCACAGTTCACTTATATATATTAAAAGATGATTTTAGAGCATTTTTCCATATTTTTAATGCAACCCGAACTAGGCTTTCCTAAATTCACTCTTATATATTCGATCAGCACTTTGACCGAACCGGTCAACACCCAAAACTTCTGAGCCCAAAACCGGGGCGTTACAACTCTCCCCCCCTTAGGAAATTTCGTCCTCGAAATTTCAACCGGCGAAAAGAGAACAACAACCTTCTCAAAGCAACACACAAAGCAACACAAAAGCCTCAACCAACACCACTGACCACTTTCCACATCAAACCTCCACCATACACTGTTCACAAATCCAAACTCTCAAAGGTAACCACGACTTAACCTTCCACATAACCGGACCGTACACAACCCCAACATCAACCTGAAAAACTTCAGCTCTTACAGCAGACAACACTGTAACACACAACTTCCAAGACTTGTCTACACAGAGACAACACCCAATCCAACTCAGCCACTAGGCAACCTCTCTGCTTCTAAAACTCTTGCAAACTCCCAAACCTCTTCCAAAGATTTTCCCAACAAGCAGAAATCCTTAAACACCAACTGTTTACACAAGCTCTTCAACAAAGCTGACAATCCTTCACATCCGCCACAAACATTACCATGACAGCTCATCAGGACTACTCACCTGGATACCAAAATCACATCACAACCCCAACTTGAAACCGTCAGCCGTTCCACACACCACCAACTGACTTCAAACAGAACTTCCTTAACCACAACCAGCCAACCACTTCTCACAAGAACTCAAACAACCAACGAAAGCCTTCGATCTTTCACAGCCCTTTCTCTACAAACTTCAACCAGAACACTTGCATTACCAGAACATTACTTAACCAAAACACACATAACAGCTTCTGCACTCCTCAAAGGTTGCTAAGAACCAACACAACCCTTTCACAACAACTTAAAAGCTAAACTACCTCAGCCCTTGGAAACACAACCTCAAACTGCAACATCACTTATCACCAAGGAACTACCACTTCCACTTAGCTAAACAAACCACTTAACCGATACTAACCTCATCCGATACCCTTCACCACCAAGCCACTAAACTCTCTGAGCATCAAACACTATCCTTATACCAACATGCTATACCACCCTCACTATCACCAGCAACTAGTTTACCAAACTCCAACACCTCTAGCTCACACTTAGCACCAAACAACCTCTAAAAACCCATCATCCCACTTAATCCAACCACAACACTAACAGATTCAATTAGTTATTAGCGAGTGTGAACATCGTATGCATGATCACCTACATGCCCTATCAATGCCTGATGTACATGTATGCAAAACCTCTAATGTCATGCCACATGTATGCATGGACCAACATATATAATATAGCATATAACAATGATTTTAGCTGTGCATGAATGCCAGTTCACACCCTCCAATAACATCCTCAAAATCTGTCTAAGAACAACCTCCTAACTTACCTTTAACTTATCTAACTCCATCATACCAACAACCACTAACTACAAGATATTCACCCAAGCCTTTTTCACACCCAAGATGTTCCCAAACAACTACCATTACCCCAAACATGCTAGCAGCAAGACCAGACTTACCACACAAGGAAAACCAACAGAAACCAAACTAAGGCAACTAAAGCAAAGATCACTTAACAAGGTTACCTGAAAACACAACACAATCCCGAAGCTTCATCAGACGAGCTCTCTTCCTTGCGGAACCATCATCCTCCTGCCGCACCATTGCAGCACCAGCTGACACACCAGGGTCACCACCAACTCCTTGCGATAAGGAACCTTGGCTATTCCGAGCCAACATCAAACAATCACACCTCATGTGTCCAGCAGACCCACATTTCCAGCAAACTCCATCTCCCAAACTCTTCACAGCCTTCTGCTTTTTCTGCCACCTCTGAACCTTGCCCCGACCGTGCCCACGACCTTTCAAAGATCCTTTGGCTAACATTAAAGCTGACTTCACTCCATGAGGACAATCACGCTTAACATGCAACTTAGATCCACAATTCCAACAAACACCTGCACCCCAACAATTTCCAACATGTTGCCTTTCACAACGGACACACACAGATGACTGAGCTTCTACTCCTTGCTCCAGCAACACTTGCTCAACAACAGCACTACTCGCGCCTTGCTTAACCCTTGGAAATTCCCATCCAAGATACCTTTCATAGAAGGCCGACACAAAGAAATCCCAATCAATATCATGGATATGTGACGCCACCGCCACAGATGTCCACCAGGCACTCACATCTTCCAACATCAAAGAAACAACACTCCCCAGCTTACAGGCATAATCACAGCCCTCCTGATCCAATATCAGAGCCACATTGGCCAACCAGGCCTCAAACATCTCCGGGGAAGAACCATGATACTCCACAGCACCCAAATCAAGCAAATGCTGCTTCGGCAAACCCTCACATCTAGCCAGCACATCCACTGACTTTACCTCAACCGCAGCCTGAGATGTTCCAAACACCTCCTGAACAACAGATGATGAACTTTCTATCACAGAACCAGCTTCTTTCCCTTGCCTTACCATCTCAACTTCAGGCACCGAAGACTGAAACAAAACACCGTTACAAAAGGGCGAATTCTTTGCCTTAACAACCTGCCCCAAGGCAGCAACCATCTCCCTCATTCGCCATTCCTCCATTGACCTTGCCATACCACTAACAACAACAAACATACAATCACGACAAGCAACAAACCAGTTAGACCAACATTAAGCAAGGATTCAAACTCCAACTCCAAAAACACAATAGCTATATTAATAAGGCAATGGGTATCCCGAATCCTCCCCTTTACATGACATAACAATCAACACAACATGGATATCACATCATCAAGCATATCAAACAACATACCTTGATCATGCTTACACCAAACAACATCCAAATGCACCAGCACATTAGCAACATAACCAGCCCAAAACACATTCACCATGCATAACATCAGCTCATAGCATCAGCACATATCCACATAAACTCAGCCAAGATTCATAACCACAAAACATGCTTGCATACATTAGCAACATGCTCAGAAACATCAACAGCATACTCAAAAACACATGTTTCAAGCAACTTTCAACCGCACAACAAGGTAAACATCAAACACACATCACAACCACTAACCGTTTTACCCAACCTTCGCAACACAGCTCTGATACCACCAAATGTAACCCCCGTAGCCCGGCCTAGACGGTTGACCCGAACTACGAAGATTACACGGGGAAAACCAAAGTCAACCTTGATTAACGACCCATTTTTTTTTCCTTTTTAATCTTGTCTAGATGCACATTAACCTTAGATGTGATCACACAAACACCATGCTCAAAGATCACAAACATCAGAGATCAAACAGGGACCCAATTGAACAAATTACAACTTTAGGGACCAAATTGTAATTTCTGTAAACTTTAAGGACTTAACCAGATTTTAAGTTACCAACTTAAAATTAATCATGTTTCATGCTTCTCTGCCAAATTTCAGCTCAAACGGAACCCCCGAACTCATACAATTGCACAAACAAAACTCAGGACCAAAATGCAAACATTTTGAAACATTTAACCGCCCATGTCAGCCCCCAACGGTCACCCGTTCCGAAACAGGCCAAGCCCGTTCCGAAACACGGGCCGTTCCGCAACGCGTTCCGCAACGGGGGTCTGGCAGAATGCCTTCCGTTTCGGAACGGTGTCACCCGTTTCGGACGCCTGGGTTCATGCAGGGCACCCGTTCCGAAACGGTGCTACCTGTTCCGAAACACCTAGCCCAGAATGTTGCATTTTGCTCACTCAAACACACAATTGATCATTCAAACATGCTCCAAAAGCCACCAAACTTTACCAACATGCAATTCAACATAAAAGAGACATACTTGCATCATCAATTCAACAGAAACACATCATATATGAAAAACCCCAAATCTATAGGCATGCTTCCTACACAAGCAACCATTTGGGCACAAACCTTCCAAAACAAACTTATTTAAGCCAATTCATGTTTCAACAACATTAACAACAGCATTTAAACATTCTTGACCAAACATATACGATCACATTCACATAAACCCGAGAGATTCTACCCCATTGCCCTTATTAACTATAACTATTCACCGAGACATACATCTCCATTGGAGTCCACCTTGAATCCATTGCTCCTTGCTGTCCAAACTTCAAGAATCTGCATTGATGGACAAAAAGGAGCGTAAGCACATAATGCTTAGTGAGGAATGCTCAAAACCAAAACACCATCAATGCAGCGGGTCTTTAAAACACCTTTAAAACAAACCCGATTTGATTACCAAAGCCATGTTTGAAACCCTTTTCAACATCATGCTCAAATCATGCATAAACACCATATGCCAAGCTTAAACAAAACCATGGAAACACTCCCATTTCAAAACATACCTTTCTTAAACTTGAAAACCATATCAAGCAAGAAAACTTTTTAAAACCATAGCATCAAATATTCCAACACATGCATTTAACCAAGGCAACATAAACCATAACATCATCCTCACATGCCTTTAAAAACAAGTCTCACAAGACTCCAATGCAACATAGATATTTCATGCTCACATGCATCATTTACCAAAAGATAACCAACACTTGTTCAACTTAACAAGTAAACATGCATTCTCTAGCATCATACACTTTTCATGCAACAATGCATCTTTTCAAGCATCCCATGCTTCTCATGCAAACATGCATCAATTCAAGCATCTCATGCTTCACATGCAACCATGCATCAATTCAAGCATCCCATGCTTCACATGCAACCATGCATCAATTCAAGCATCCCATGCTTCACATGATCAAGAACATTACATTGGCTTCCAAGAGATCAACCTCATTCACTTTCCAACTCAACAACCCGATCGGATACGCGGATTCCGAGCGTTGTCCCTACGCTCCCTACACCCTACCCAATCCAAGGTCTCCCAAATGGGCAACAACCTCCATTTGACCTCAACATCCTAAGGTTCCCATGTATGGACTTTTTAACACCATACAACCTTAGCTTGCACAAGATTCTCCCGTATGGACTTTTAACCACCACACAACCTTTGCATAACCGATTGGTAGTTGTAGAACATCATCTAACGAGATCCGGGACAACACACACAAGATCCACACATGGACTTAACCACTGCCATTGTGATCTCAACAAGCACAAGGTTCTCACATATGGACTTTGAACCACCATATAACCTTTGCTCAACCAAGGTCCTCGAATGGGCAACTCCTCCATTATGACCTCAAATAACCAAGGTCCTCCCGTGGGCAACAACCTCCACTATGACCTCATCTCGTTAGGAAACTTGAAGGGAGCTTATCCGGTCCACTCTTGACCACTCCACCTCCAAGGCGACTTTATTCACGGTGCACCCAATCCTATAGCCGGCTAACTATATCCGATCAACGAACCAAGAACCACTTACATCACTTGCCAATATAACCATCTTACCATATTAATCCAATGTTCCACATGCATAAACATAATGCAAAACCATCACAACATTAGCCCAATGATTCACACGCATAACCAATATGCAAAACCATTACATCATTAATCCAATGATTCACATGCATAACCAATATGCAAAAGGTAACATTTAACATCATCAATTCACTGTTTTAAAGCATCATTCAAAGCCATTGATCAACATGCAACACTATGCATCAAAATCACAATTACCATATACAAAACCAAGGATCTCGTACCTTGAGCATCCTTCTCAAGTGGCTTTCAAAACCAGCATTAAACCATGCTAAAACATGCTTATAAAACAGAATTAAACCATGCGAAACACATGCATTTCAATCTTCAACCACATTTGCTTATAAAACCAAATCACAACACAGTTCAAAAGCAAAAATCCCTTTTACTTACTCTTGAGCTTAGCAAGTTGTTTAGACTTACACTAAGCTCCCAAAACCTTCAAACCTTGTTTCAAAAGCTGAAATCCCAACTTCACTCACCGATAACCAAACAAGACTAGCCAACAAGCCCTCCAAGCTTCCGAACCCTTCCGCAAACACCTTCAAAGCTCACGGATCAAACTCCCCTGTTTCAAGCACACAAAAACAGAACATTAATGCATCCTTATTCATTAAAACACCAGCAGCAACAACACAACTCGCTGCTCATCACAAATCCAACAATTCGGCTACCAAACACAACCGAAATCACCTCCAAACACTTCCAAAACTTAACCCAGCCAAGATCCATCACTTCTAACCATTTTTATACATCAATTAACATGCAAAATGATCACAAACACGTCCTTATACCTCCAGGTATAACAGATCACCAAAAACACTCCAAAAACAACCAAAAACTCAAGCCAAACTTAGGAAATTCAACCTATCTGGGATTGCATTGATTAAACCTCAACTTCTAATCAATTTAGCATTCATTTAACATCATTTTGACACTCTAAAACACTGCCCAAACAGATCACACGAAAATTTCACCAAAATCACCAAATCTTGCATTTTAGCCAAAAATCAAGATCTCATTTGAAAAGCCATTAATAAAACACAAATCAAGGATTGAGAACTTAGGAATTTCAGTAAAGAACTGATAGTTTAGAGGAGAAGGACGTTCTTACCTCCAAACTTGAATTTCTCCATTTTAGAGCCAAAAAGCTTGATGAAACAACTTGTAAATTGAGAGGTTTTGTTGATGAGATGATTAGGAATCAAATGAGAGTTGAAATGAGAGATTTAGATATCAAAATCAGAGAAAGAAATCTGGAGAATTTTGTTTGGGTTGAGAGAAAATGAGAGAAAAGAGAAATTGAGAGAAAAATGGAAAATTAGTTAGGAAATTGGTTAAAATGATTTCCCTCCCTTTCTTAATCTTTAAAAATCAGAACAAAGCCTTAAAATATCTTAGAAAAATCTGGAGAAATCCTTTTTGGAATAATAGCTCCTTAAAGATTCAAAGTTTCAATCCTTTATAAAACTGTCCCGCAACTTTCAAAAATTACATTTTGGTCACTAGCCAAAATGTCAACCTTCCGAACCTCATTTTCCAAAATTGATTTCACAGTTCACTTATATATATTAAAAGATGATTTTAGAGCATTTTTCCATATTTTTAATGCAACCCGAACTAGGCTTTCCTAAATTCACTCTTATATATTCGATCAGCACTTTGACCGAACCGGTCAACACCCAAAACTTCTGAGCCCAAAACCGGGGCGTTACAGATACGGCCTGCCCAGACTTGCAGAATTTTGCTGATTAAACACATAGTTGACCCATCAAACATGCACCAAATGCAACCAAATCATACCAGCAAGTCATTCAACACTCAAGGGACATAATTGCATCACAATCTAGATACAAAACCACCCATAGGTGCACCAACTCATTTAACACATTCAACATTCATTCATGGTTTTAAAACAAGTAGCATATCATAATGACTTTAGAGTAAGAAGATTCAAAGTTTGCAAGCGTTAAACCACATAGTTCAAAACCATAAACCAAACTTATTCAACATACAAAACCTCATTAAACATCAACATAAAATACTCTCCCCCATTGCCTTTATTATCTATAGCTATTAACCGAGACATACATCTCAAGTGGAGCTCTCCTTGAATCACTTGCTTCTCGCTGTTCCAACTTCAAGTATCTGCATTGATGGACAAAAAGGAGCGTAAGCACATAATGCTTAGTGAGAAATGCTCAAAACCAAAACACCATCAATGCAGCGAGTCATAAAATCTCTTTTAAAAGCAACACAATTCGATAAACCAAAGCAATGTTTGAAAACCCTTTTTAACAACATGCTTTAAAATCATGCATTGCTCAAACATGAAAACCAACCCTTAGCTTAGAAAGCTAAGTAATCCTTTTCAAGTACAAACTTGCAAAACCATCAATTTAACCAATCCATGCATGAACAACATATGCAAGGTTAAATACAAGTTCCTTGGAAAAACACTTCCACTTCACATCATACTTTTCTCATAAATTGAAAATCATTTTAAAGCAAGAAACCTTTAAATGCCATTTACTCATTCAATCTAACACGTGCAGTATACAAATGCAACATATGAACCACATTATCAATATTTGCATCACATGCCTTTAAAAACAAGTCATCGCAAGACTTCAATGCACTTAAGAGATTTCATGCACACATGCACCATTCCCAATAGATAATCAACACTTGTTCAAGCTAACAAGTAGGACATGCATTCATAGAACATTATACACTTCTCATGCATTCATGCATCATTTCAAGCATTTCATGCTTCATTACAATCAAGACCATTATTTTGGCTTCCAAGTGATAAACCACAACCATTTTTCAACTCAACATCCAATCGGATACGCGGATCACAAGCGATGTCCCCACGCATCATACACACTACCAATCTCAAGGTCCCCAAATGGAATTTTAACCACCATTTGACCTTACCACACACAAGGTCCTCATATGGAATTTTAACCACCATATGACCTTAACATTCACAAGTTCCTCATATGGAATTTTAACCACCATATGACCTTAACATTCCCAAGGTCCTCATATGGAATTTTAACCACCATATGACATTAACATCACCCATTGGTAGTTGTATAACATCACTAACGAGATCCGGGACATACCACACAAGATCCACACATGGACTTTACACCACCATTGTGATCTTAACAAGAACAAGGTTCTCAAATGGAATTTTAATCACCATTATGACCTTTGCTTACACAAGGTCCTCAAATGGAATTTTAACCACCATTATGACCTTAACACAAGACCCACCCATGGAATTTTAACCAGCATGGTGTTCTTAACCATCTCGTTAGTGGACTTGGATGGAGTTACCGGTTCAATCACAACCACTCCACATCCAAGGCGACTTTATTCACGGTGCACCCAATCCTATAGCCGGCTAACTATATCCGATTCAAGTAACCAAGAACCACTTACATCACTTGCCAATATAACCCTCTTACCACATTAATCCATTGTTTCACAAGCATAACCAAAATGCTAAAACCACCATTTACCAACATCAAACCACTGTTTTTGAAGCATTAACACAAAGCCATTAAAAAACATGCAACACTATGCAACAATTCCACAATTCCAATGTACAAACCAAGGATCTCTTACCTTAAGCATCCTCCGCACTTGGCTTTCAAAACCAGCATTAAACCATGCTAAAATATGCTTTCAAAACAGAATTTAAAACATGCAAATCACATGCATTGCATCCAACAATCACAAGTGCTTTGAAAACCAATTCATAACACAAACCAAGAGAAGAATTCCATTTTGTTGAGTGGATCGAAAGATCGATATTTACCAAGAGGGGGGTGAATTGGAAATTTAAAGGATTGTAGTGGAAATTGGCAAATTAAAAATGATGAACAAGGGATTTAGAGTGGTTCAAGTTCCAAATGAACTCTACATCCGCTACTTTAGTCTCACTAAGGATTTGCAACAATTTCACTAAATTGATCTTCCCCTTTTATAGGACAAGGAGGGAACCCTTTACAATTTCGGTTGATTTTTCTACCCAAAAATCAACCCAACCCTCACACAAGAGAACAAAGAAATTTGTAGGCTAATAAGGTATCTCTCAATACAAATGATAGCCCCAATACAAGCACTCAACCCAATTTTACAAAGTATGAATGAAGAACACAAATTGGGGTTTCTAGACAAATATGAAATTTTGCACAATTGCTTGGATTTGATGAATAAGTGTTTGCTTGAAGTTCAATAGTTGTTGCTGTAGCTTTTGGATGTCTCTTTTATACCTTCTCATTGATTTCTAGCCGTTTGGGTGGTTGGGAACATAAATGGAGCCGTTGGAACTCTCTCTTACCACCATAAATGCACTTCTGCAGCTACCGGTATCGGTACGTGAGAATGGGTATCGGTACCTGTCTCAAAAAAGAAAGAGTCGTTGTGCACATTTAATATAGGGGTATCGATACGTGTGTAAGCGTATCGGTACGGGGTATCGAAACGGCAAGGGCCGTATCGATACTATTTTCTGAACTTAACTCACTGTCCAACTCCGTATCGGTACGGAAGTTATACGTATCGATACGGGTCAACAAACTTTTAAAGTTTGGTTACCAACCAACTGACACCAACGGTCATAACTTTTAAACCGACTTATATTAAAAAATTACAAATCCCGTATCGATACGGGGGTTAGCCGTATCGGTACCATATTCAAACTCTTTGAATTTTAACACATGGCCGTATCGATACGAGGGTTTAGGGTATTGATATAGATGTCGACAGTGACCAAGTTTGGCAAAATGGTATCGATACGCTAGGTGCTGTATCGATACGCCTGGACGTTTTTTGATGGTTTTGCCTTGGAACACTTAGAAAATATTTTGAGTTTGAGTTTTAAAAATCAGGTTCAAAGTGTTGGTGTTTTTAAAACTTATTAAGGGACTTAAAAACTAATTTTAAGTTTTTCAAAATAATCCTCAATGATTTAATTATATCAAAATCAAACATAGGTTTTACAATCTCCCCCTTTTTGATATAACAAAACTAAAAATTAAAATTTTTGAAAAATCTTCATAAAGAACCCCCCTTAATATAAGCTTGGTAACCTTTGAATTTAAATCAAAATATTTTAAAGTGTGTGAGCTAGTTTCTTCTCCCCCTTTTTGTTAGATCAAAAAAATCTTTGAGACAATTAAGTGCATAAAGAAATCAAGGTATAATAAGCAACATAGATATTATTCATTAAAGCAACATACTTAAAATCCAAACAAAGACAAAATGAAAATCAAAGCATAGGTTTTAATCCTAAGACAAACTTAATCCTAAAAACATAAAGCATAGGTGCATAATAATATAAAGTCCTAAATGATATGCATGACAAACAAGAGAAAAACGTCTAAGCATCGTCTTCGTCGTCTTCATCCTCTTCATCATCATCTCCCAAAGGCTCATTGGTGCGCATACTTTTACGCCACTTATCATGAAAAGCGGCAATAGAGATATTCATGGAATTATGCCCACTTTCAAGAGATGTGAGGCGATTCTCAAAACCCGTCATCCTCGTGTCAAAAGTAGTTTCCATGGATGTGAGACGAGTATTCATGTCTGTACGTAACCCGGTGAATTGCTCATTGAGATAGGTCATGAGAGCATCCATATTGGGTTGTTGGACTTGAGGAGCTTGAGGAGCTTGGGCCGCTTCATGCATTGCGGCAACTTCCGGTGGTAACTCGGCAAGACGTATCCATTCACCATTAATATAGGAGCATTTTGCCCGAGCAAGGGAGTGCTCATCAATAGGATCGGTGAGAGGAGTTGCAATGTCATAAGAGCAATCAATTTCCTTTTTAGTAAAGAAATAGCTCAAAGCCGTACCGTATGTGAAGGAGGTGACATGAGGAGTGTTACGATTCTGAACGAGGTAGACAATCTCCGCAAACATAAGACGAGCTAGATTTGGTCGCTTGGCTTCACGGAAACACCGAATCCAAAAATCATCCACTTGACGGATGGTGGAATATTTTCCTCCGGAAGGGCGAAACCACCACGATACCATCAAATGTAGAATTCGGTCATGAGCATTAAGGGCGGTGACGGATCCACTAAGAACATGCCCTCCGCGGTGCTCATCATCGAGGCCTTCATCTTCCAACATAAAGACCTCACAAATAGACTCGACATCAAGAGTTATTTTCTTTCCCATAAGATAGGAATTAATTGCAACAACTTCCCCATTTCGACTAACACATCTTGCATTAGCATAGAAAATCAAAACCAAGAGACGATAGAAAAAACCGGGAATAGAGAGAAACTGCATGAAATTCCAACGATGAAGCAAAGGGAGGTATTCAAACTTGAAACGCTCCGAATTCAGAAAGGGGATGGATATTACCCTTTCGGCACGGATCTTGTAATTCTCATATTGACGAAAGTGATTGAAACCCGAATTGCTTCCAAAGGATTGCTCATAGATAGTTGAGTAGTTAGGACGAGCAATCTCTCCAAGGTTGGAGGATTCACCGGCTTGATTAGCCCTTTGTCGCTTCCTCGATGGCTCTTTTGGTGCCATGATCTAAAAAAATTTAGCAAGGGAGATTTCTTCAATTTAAGTAAAAATCAAGAAAAAAAATAAAAGAAAATTTTAAGGAGAAAATTTTGAAAAGAAATTTTTAAAAGAGAAAAAAAATTTGAACAAAAACAAAGTTAAAAAAATCAAAACAGAGAAAATAAAGGAAAGGTGATTACCTTGATAGAAACTTGAAGAATTGAAGAGAACTTGCACAAAGATGAGAAAGAGAGCACAAAGCCTTGCTTGATTTGAAAACTCTTTTAGGTTTGAGTTGAGGTGTGAAAAATATGAAGGAGGAAGTGCCTTTTTATAGGCAAAAACGGCTAGGGTTAATTAGGTTTTGAAGAGATTGAATTTAGGTAAAAGTTGAATACATTAAAAGCTTATTTATTTCCATCAGCGTAGTCGAGTATCGATACGCCCAATGGGGTATCGATACGGGGATAAAGATGTCTTTTTGCAAATATGACCGTTTGAACAGTCGTATCGAAACGGATGGGTCCGTATCGAAACGACCCGTATCGATACGGGATTAATCGTATCGATACGCGTGAAGCGTAAAGAATTCTGGGAAACGAAATGAAGAACAGGTATCGATACGCTTATAACAGTATCGATACTGCATGCCCAGAAATGCATTGTTGGTTTAAAGAACAACCAAAGGCTCGAACCTAATTTCTCCTATGAGTATGCAAATGATGTATGAGCAGTTCTAAGCATATTTTAACAGAATCATACTCCCCCTAACTATAGGCATGGAAGAAATTGGGAGTCTAAGCATATAAACATGGCATTTCACAAGATCAAGCAAGTTTAAGCACAAAAGAGGTAAAAAAAAGTCAAGATAGGCTAGCTAGACCTAACTCTCTCCTAAGGGACCAAAAGCGCTCTTTGTCTAAGGGTTTTGTAAAAATGTCCGCTAATTGATTCAAGGTGTCTACATACTCTACAACCACATCTTCCTTAAGGACATGATCTCTAATGAAATGATGCCTTATTTCTATGTGTTTGGTTCTAGAGTGTTGGATGGGATTTTTAGTTAAGCATATTGCACTAGTGTTGTCACATTTTAGGGGTATGGTTCCAACTTTAATACCATAATCTAAGAGTTGTTGCTTCATCCAAAGGACTTGAGCACAACAACTCCCTAAGGATATTTACTCGGCTTCGGTGGTAGATAGGGCTACACTATTTTGTTTCTTAGAGAACCAAGATATGAGCATACTACCTAAGAATTGGCAAGTTCCTGAAGTACTTTTCCTATCGATTTTACAACCCCCATAATCCGCATCCGAGTAAGCATGTAGGTTGAAGGTAGAGTCTCTAGGATACCAAAGGCCTAAGCAAGGAGTGTCTCTAAGGTATCTAAAGATTCTCTTAACGGCTATAAGGTGAGACTCTCTAGGACTAGCTTGAAACCTAGCACACAAGCAAACACTAAAAAAGATATACGGTCTACTTGCGGTAAGGTAAAGCAAAGATCCAATCATAGAACGATAAAGTTTAGAGTCAACACACTTACCTCCTTCATCTTTGTCAAGCTTTGTAGATGAGCTCATAGGAGTGGCTTGAGGTTTTGCATTCTCCAAGCCAAACTTCTTGAGCATATCCTTTATGTATTTTGCTTGGTTGATGAAGGTGCCATCCTTCTTTTGCTTGATTTGGAGTCCCAAAAAGAATGAGAGCTCCCCCATCATGCTCATCTCAAATTCACCTTGCATTAACTTAGCAAACTCTTGACAATGACATTCATTAGTAGAACCAAAAATAATATCATCAACATAAATTTGAACTACTAAGATGTCATTTTTATACATTTTTATGAAAAGTGTAGTGTCCACCTTACCTTTTTCAAATCCTTTTTCAATCAAAAAATTTGAAATCCTTTCATACCAAGCTCTAGGAGCTTGTTTTAAACCATAAAGAGCTTTGGTAAGTTTGAAAACATGATTTGGAAATTTTGAATCTTCAAAACCCGGTGGTTGTTCCACATACACTTCTTCATTTATAAAACCATTTAAAAATGCGCTTTTAACATCCATTTGAAAAAGCTTGAAATTATGAAAACATGCATATGCAAGCAACATCCTAATGGCTTCCATTCTAGCTACGGGTGCATAAGTTTCATCAAAATCTATTCCCTCTTCTTGAGTGTAACCTTGTGCTACAAGTCTAGCTTTATTTCTCACAATGTTATCAATCTCATCTAGTTTGTTCCTAAAGACCCATTTAGTTCCTATTGTAGATTGATTACTAGGCCTATCAACTAATGTCCATACATTACTTCTCTCAAATTGATTTAACTCTTCTTGCATAGCCATATTCCAAAAGTCATCTTTCAATGCTTCTTTTATATTTTTAGGCTCTATGCATGAGATAAATGCAACATGGTTCATTAATCTAAGAGAAGAACGAGTGGTTACCCCCTTGGATGGATCACCCAAGATTTCACCATCTTTGACATAGTTCAACTCCCTTGGGTAGCTCACTTCCTTTTCCTCAATCGCCATGTCCTTCAAGGCTTCAAGAGGTGGATCTTGTGAGTCCTTTTCCTTTATTGGAATCTCATCCTCCTTTGAAGTTTGACCTCCATCAAAGGCATTCCTATATCATCATCATCACAAGAATCCTTCCTAGGAAGGAGGTTATCATCGAATACAACATGAATAGATTCTTCTACTACTAAAGTTCTTTTGTTAAATACTCGATAGGCTTTAGAGGTTAAAGAGTAACCTATAAAAATAGCTTCATCACTTTTTGCATCAAATTTACCTAAGTTGTCTTTTCCATTATTTAAAACAAAATACTTGCACCCAAAAGGGTGAAAATAGCTAATGTTAGGCTTTTTAGATTTTAAAATCTCATAAGGTGTTTTCTTTAAAATTGGCCTAATCATTACTCGATTTACAATATAACAAGCGGTGTTTGTGGCTTCCGCCCAAAAATATTTAGGTAAATTATTTTCACAAAGCATAGTTCTAGCCATTTCTTGTAAAGTTCTATTTTTCCTCTCAACTACCCCATTTTGTTGAGGAGTTCGAGGAGCCGAAAAATTATGGCTAATACCATTTTCATTCAAAAACTCTTCAAACCCTAAATTTTGAAACTCGGTTCCATGATCACTTCTAATGTGTGAAATTCTAAGTTCAAGATCATTTTGGGTTAATTTTGAAAATGTGATGAATTTTTCGAAAGCCTCATCTTTAGTACTTAAAAAGAGAACCCAAGTAAATCTAGAAAAATCATCAACTAGCACAAATGCATAAGATTTACCACCCAAGCTCATACTCCTAATTGGCCCAAATAAATCCATGTGAATTAATTGTAAGCATCTACTAGTAGAAACATCATTAATGGATTTAAAGGAAGACTTATGTTGTTTACCCTTTGAGCATGCATCACAAATTTTATCATTTGAAAATTTAATTTTGGGCAAACCTCTAACTGGATTTAGAGAGACTAGTTTTTCCAAAACACTAATGCTAGCATGTCCTAGCTTCCTATGCCACAACCATGCATCATTTTCATTTTGAGCAACTAAACATGCATGAGATGTATGTATGTCATCTAAATGCACCATGTATATGTTTCCTATGCGATGACCTATGAGCATAATATTATTAGATTTAATGTCAACAATTTTGCATCCATTTTTATGAAATAAAACATTAAATCCTTTATCACACAATTGACTTATGCTCAATAAATTATGTTTAAGACCATCGACATATAATACATTTTCAATGAGAATGGTAGAGTGATTACCTATGGAGCCAATACCTTTAATGTGGCCTTTGGAGTTGTCACCAAAAGTTACTAATCCTCCACTTTTTGGCTTTAAATCCATGAATCGACTCTTGTCTCCGGTCATGTGCCTCGAGCATCCACTATCAAGGTACTATGAGTTTTGACTTTGTGCTTTGGCCTTGTAGCAATGCTCCCCCTACAAACAAAGATATTAAACCTTGGTTTTTGGTACCCAAATCATTTTGGGTCCATGAGTGTTAGCTCCCAAAACCTTGGTTCCCTTAGGAATCCAAGATGACATAGCAATAATATTATTAGATTTTACAAGTTCCTTAGGAACCCATACACTTCTAATTCTTTTAGCTCTACTATGTCTAGGGTAGCTACCTTGTTTGTAGTAATTAGTCTTTTTCTTAGGTTGGTGTGTTCTAGATGATTCTCCTACTTCATGCTTAGCACTACCAACATTTTTTAAAGACTTCTTGAGCTCATTTAGCTCACCCAACACCTTTGGTGTTCACTATTACATTGAGATAAAAGATTATTAAGATCAACATTTTCATCTTGAAAGAATTTAAGTTCATCTTTTAATCCTAAAATCTTTTTCTCAAATTTAGAATTAGCTTGAGTAAGTGAGTCATTTTTCTCATTTAGTTCTTGAATAATCTTTTTATTCCTAATGACTGACTCCTTATACTTCTCAACTAATTCATCATATACCTCTTGTAACTCATCATATGCATCATTTAACTCTTCATATGAAAAATCTAAAGTAGATGAGTTAGAGGTTACCAAGGAGGAATCTTCCTCAAGTGCCATGAGACAAAGATTAGCCACTTCTTGTTCGTCATCCTCCGATGACTCCTCATCACTCCAAGTAGCAAGCTTGGCTTTGAGTTTCTTCTTCTTCTCAAAGCCCTTCTTCTTGAGTTGAGGGCATTCCGAACGTATGTGGCCGGGTTGTTTGCACTCAAAGCAAATGATTGGATCCTTTCCATCTTCCTTGTTCTTGCTTTTGAAGTCCATCTTCCTTTGAATTTTTCTTCCTCGGTTGGACCTCATAAAGCGTGAGAATCGTTTGGCTATCATAGCCAATTCTTCAAGTTCATCCTCCTCACAAGATGAGCTCTCATCATGTTGTGAAGCTTTAGCCTTGAGAGCTATTCCCATCTTCTTCTTCTTCTCAACTTCAAGCTTCTCTACTCTTTTCTCTTCTTTCTTTTTCTCATCTTCCCTTCCTTGCTTCATGATCTCATGAGTAAGGAGAGAACCCACAAGCTCATCAAGATTCAATGTCTTCAAGTTCTTTGCTTCGATGATAGCGGTTCTCTTCCCATCCCAAGATTCGGGAAGTGAATAGAGTAGCTTCCGGACAAGCTTGTCTTCCGGTATGATCTCTCCATATCCCTTTAGACCGTTGACAATTGTGGAGAATCGATCAAACATCTTTGACACCGTCTCATCGGGCTCCATCTTGAAGTTTTCATAACTAAGATTGAGACCTTTGGCACTTTCAATGGATGAGACATTTGAGTAGATTTCCGGACCGAAAGCACAAAAAAGCATGTGGAGAACTTTATCGTTGACTTGAATCTTCTTCCTCTCCTCTTCACTCATTTCGGCTTTCTTCTTCAACACCATCTTGCCTTCACCATCTTGCTTCAATGGAATGTATGGCCCATCCTCAATGACATCCCACACAAGATAGTCACTTGACTTGATGAATAGCCTCATTTTATTCTTCCAAAAAGAATAGTTGTCACCATTGAAGAAAGGAGGTTTGGTGGTTGATTGTGACTCGTACATGCCCGAACCGGAGGTTGAAGCCATATCTTGATATTTTGATGATTACACTCTTCCAAGGATCTCCTCTTGTGGTTGTTAATCCTCAAAGAGTTAAGCTCTGATACCAATTGTTGAGTGGATCGAAAGATCGATATTTACCAAGAGGGGGGGTGAATTGGAAATTTAAAGGATTGTAGTGGAAATTGGCAAATTAAAAATGATGAACAAGGGATTTAGAGTGGTTCAAGTTCCAAATGAACTCTACATCCACTACCTTAGTCTCACTAAGGATTTGCAACAATTTCACTAAATTGATCTTCCCCTTTTCTAGGACAAGGAGGCAACCCTTTACAATTCCGGTTGATTTTTCTACCCAAAAATCAACCCAACCCTCACACAAGAGAACCAAGAAATTTGTAGGCTAATAAGGTATCTCTCAATACAAATGATAGCCCCAATACAAGCACTCAACCCAATTTTACAAAGTATGAATGAAGAACACAAATTGGGGTTTCTAGACAAATATGAAATTTTGCACAATTGCTTGGATTTGATGAATAAGTGTTTGCTTGAAGTTCAATAGTTGTTGCTGTAGCTTTTGGATGTCTCTTTTATACCTTCTCATTGATTTCTAGCCGTTTGGGTGGTTGGGAACATAAATGTAGCCATTGGAACCCTCTCTTACCACCATAAATGCACTTCTGCAGCTACCGGTATCGGTACGCGGGAATGGGTATCGGTACCTGTCTCAAAAAAGAAAGAGCCGTTGTGCACATTTAATACAGGGGTATCGATACGCGTGTAAGCGTATCGGTACGGGGTATCGAAACGGCAAGGGCCGTATCGATACTATTTTCTGAACTTAACTCACTGTCCAACTCCGTATCGGTACGGAAGTTATACGTATCGATACGGGTCAACAAACTTTTAAAGTTTGGTTACCAACCAACTGACACTAACGGTCATAACTTTTAAACCGACTTATATTAAAAATTACAAAGCCCGTATCGATACGGGGGTTAGTCGTATCGGTACCGTATTCAAACTCTTTGAATTTTAACACAGGGTTGTATCGATACGAGGGTTTAGGGTATCGATACAGATGTCGACAGTGATCAAGTTTGGCAAAATGGTATCGATACGCTAGGTGCTGTATCGATACGCCTGGACGTTTTTGGATGGTTTTTCCTTGGAACACTTAGAAAATATTTTGAGTTTGAGTTTTAAAAATTAGGTTCAAAGTGTTGGTGTTTTTAAAACTTATTAAGGGACTTAAAAACTAATTTTAAGTTTTTCAAAATAATCCTCAATGATTTAATTATATCAAAATCAAACATAGGTTTTACACATTTACTTACTCTTGAGCTTAGCTAAGTTGGTTAGACTTAAACTAAGCTCCCAAAATCTTCAAACCTTGGTTTTAAAGCTGAAAATTCAACTTCACTCACCGATACACAAAACAAGGCTAGCCAACAAGCCTTCCAAGCATCCGAAACCTTCAACACCTCCTCTATTGCTCACGAATCATTCTCCCCTGTTTCAAGCACATAACAACAGAGGATTAATGCATCATAATTCATTAAAAACATCAGCAACACACCTAAACTCGCTGCTCTTTGCAAATCCAACATTTCGGCTACCAAACACAACCGAAATCATCTCCAAACACTTCCAAAACTTAACCCAGCCAAGATCCATCACTTCTAACCATTTTTAAACATCAATTAACATCCTAAGTGATCTCAAACACGTCCTTATACCTCCATCTATAACAGACCATCAAGACCACTCCAAAAACAACCAAAAACTCGAGCAAAACTTAGGAAAATTAACCTATTCGGGATTGCATTGATAAAACCTCAATTTCTCAACAATTATACATTCATTTAACATAAAGAAGACACCTCAAAACAGTGCCCAACCATTTCATACGAATTTCATCAAAGATTAACCAAATCTTGCATTTTAAAGCCAAAATCAAGATCACAATTGTAAAACCTTTAATTAAACACAAATCAAGGATTGAGAACTTGGGAATTTCAGTAAAGAACTGAGAATTTAGAGGAGAAGGACGTTCATACCTCTAAACTTGAGTTTCTCCCTTTTTGGAACCAAGATTCTTGAAAATTCAATAAGCTAAAGCCAAGGTTTTGTTGTAGAATTGATTAGAGATCAAATGAGGATTGAAATATCATATTTGGATGTCAAAATCAGAGGGAAAATGTGCTGGAAAAAGTGTTTGGGTTGAGAGAAAAGATGAGAGAAAAGGAAAATGGAAAATTAGGAAAAGTTAGTTAAAATGCCAAATATATCTTTCCCTCCCTTTTTCCTTTATTTTAAACCATTAATTAATCCTTTAATATTTAAGAAAAATCTGGAGAAAATCTCTTGGGTAAATAGCTCCTTAAAGATTCAAAGTTTCAATCCTTTTTAAAACAGTCACCCAGTTTTCAAAAATTACATTTTGGTCACTAACCCAAAATGTCACTCTTCCAAACCTCATTTTGTAAAATTGATTTCACCTTTCTCTTATATATAATAAAAGAGGATTTTAAGACATTTTTCCATATTTTTAATGCAACCCGAACTAGGCTTTCCTAAAAATCACCTTTTATATTCGAACCGCATTCTGACCGGCCCGGTCCAAACCCAAAACTTCTAAGCCCAAAATTGGGGTGTTACATACCATTTTGTAAAGGTTTCCTCCTAAGCCTAGAAAATGGGACGATCAACTAGTGGAGTTGTTGGAAAATCCTTAGTGAAGCTAAGGTAGTGGATGTAGAGTTCAATTGGAACTTGAACCACTCTAAATCTCTTGTCTAGAAAATTTTTATTTTCCAGTCCACCACACAAATTTCTAAAAATCCAATTCACCCCCTCTTTGGCTTAAATCAGTTCTACGATCCACTCACCACAACCTCTCGACTAGGCAGCAAACCAGGTAACTCCTCCGAAAACACCCTAGAGAACTCACACACAACCCTTATATCTTGTACGCGTACATCATTTGTACTAGGATTCATCACAAAAGCTAAATAAGCATCACCTCCCTAACGCAACAACCGACTCGCTTCAAGAGTCGAAACCCCATTAGATAAGAACTTTACATTCTCTCCCACTACCACAACTTCGTAGTTATCAGCCAGTTTCAACAAAAGTCGATTATTCTCAAAATCCATAACAAACCTATGCTCAACTATCCAATCCATACCAAGGATTACATCAAATCCATAGAAAGGAAGTTCCATGAGATCGACCATGAACACATGCTCTTACACCATTAAGGGACATCTTTTATATAACTTCCGTGTTACAATCGTCTCACCAAAGGAACTAGTCACACGTACACCCACATCTAAAGACTCAACAAGCAAACCAAGCTTTTGAGCATGATCACACGTCAGTGTCATTCCTTCCCTCACGGTGCGCATAAACTCTGGCCTAACCACCTCACTCAAGCTGGACCGCTACCACGTGTGCTACATTCCTCGGGCCATAATCGCTACGGTGAAAGTTGCCATGGTAGTGCCCACTGCCCCTCATTGGCTCAGCTGCTCTCACCGGAGCATGTCCCTCTCTTACCGGTTGAGGAAAATCCCTCTTCAAGTGCCCATGAGAACCACAATTCCAGCATGTACCAACATTACCCCAACATTCTCACGTGTGCCTTTTACCACATCTGTTACACTCAAGTGTACGAACGAAATTATTTGGTCCTTGCTGACCTCTCCCTGGGTTACCTCCTCCACGTCTAGGATCCGATTGACACCTTCGATCCTTAGGCCTCTTAAAATGATCCCTCCCAGCTTTACGATTCGCAGCTCGCTTCCCTGAGCTGGATCCTCCTGCTCGACCCGCCATACCAAGTTTCAACTCAATGTCATTGGCTCGAGTGACCAAAACATCCAAATCAGAGTAATCCGATGCAAGCATATACGTCTTCACATCTACCACCAATCCATACCGGAAACACTTGCATCTCTTTCGCTCATTAGGGATCAACTCAGATGCATACTAACTGAGGTGCACAAATTGTACTTCATATTCAGCCACAGATATGCTTCCTTGTAGCAGGGACATAAATTCCCTCTTCATTTCACCCAGGTAACAAGTACTCCGATACTTCCTATTGAATGCATTCAAAAATAACGTCCAAGTCACCTTATCATCCACCAATCCCACAATAGTGGTCGTTCACCATGTATAAGCATCACCGTGTAACAGTGATACAATGCATCCTAGCTTCTGAACATCATTACAATTCATTTTCCCAAGGACCCTCTTGGTGCTTTCCAACCAAGACTCGAAACACTGAGGGGTTAGCCCCCTTAACTCAATCCCACCAAGACTGCGGAGTCGCTCTAACGGTAAACTCGCACCAGCAGCAGTCTAAGGTGCAACCACATGAGCACTAGCTATTGCAGCTTGAAAGGCTCTTTCAATAGCATGAATCAGCACAGTCATGTCAGGAGCATCTTGCCCACGTGCTCCCTCGGGTGCAGCAACCCCTACTTCAGCTCCAACACCAGCCCCCGCTCCACCACCACAGGGTGGTCCACTAGGAGGAGGAGGAGGCAAATTCTCTACACGCTCTTCCGTCTCATTCATCTCATTCTCAGCCGTGCTACGAGTATTAATTCTAAGCTCTCTTCGTGGCCCCATTCAAAATAATGCAACTAGCAAAAATGCAATAAAACTCAGTTAGGCACTTTAAGGCAAGAAAATCCAAGGTCCTAAAATCTCATCTTCAAAACATTTTCTTCCATTAGTAATGATATGGCAATGAGTTCCCCATTTATATCCCAATCATAGCATAACATCACAACTTAATCGAAAAAAACAAAATTCTATGCATTATATCTCAATCAAGTTCAAACATTGCACCAATACACAACATTCATTCAAAGAATCCAACACAACTCCTATTTAAACTTACCAGCCAATTACCAACGCCCCAATTGTTCGCAAACCTAGCTCTGATACCAACAAATGTAACCCTTTAGCCCGGTATAGATAGTTGACCCGAACCGAGGTGATTACATAGGGAAAATTGAAGCCAACTAGTTAAAGCCGAATCCGATTTACGACCCTTTTTTTTCTTTTAAACTTCTCTAGAGGCAATTTAGATCATATGTGATTATTAAAGGGTATAGGAAGTAACGGCACAACGATCGGATTCCATTTAGGTGTTTAATTGTATAAGATAAGCATTTAGGGACCAAAATGTAAATGTTGCAAAATACAAAGGCATTTCAAATTTTAAGGTTACCAATATTCGATTAGTCACATTTCATGCTTCTTTACAAATTTTTGTTACAAACAGACCATCCAAACTCATCTAATTGCATACAGGAACTTCAGAGACTAAAATATAACATTTCAGAACATAAAAAGATGCTTTTAAAAGATTTTAACGGTCGCGTATCGGTACGCCTAGGGGACGTATCGATACGCGAGATGACAATGACCATACTAGGGAGAAGGGTACCGATACACTTTCCCAAGTATCGATACGCCCTTCAAATTCCGCTTACCTGTTTGGATACACTTCTCATATGTACTAATACCCCTACACCATTTGGCACAAATTTGGCTTATGCGTATAAATACACAAGCCTGAGTATCGATATGCATACTAGAAGTGTCCCAAAAACAGCCCCAAACTCTTGTCTAACATCACCAAATCGTCACCAAAACATAAGGACATGATTATAGCATCAACTCTAACACATAAGCAGGCAATTCTAAGTACATGGGAAGCATTTCTCATAGTATTACAAGATCACATGGCATAAAGGAGAGCATGCTTAAGCCAAATACCATAAACATCCCAAATGTCAATATAAAGCATCAAAACCAATATAATGGCCTTCTACAAACCAAACAGGGCACACATAACTTGCATCAACATCAGGGAGTCCAAAATACATCTCCCAAAACAAACCATGAAATCCCATTTCCATATATCATTACTAAGGTAAACATAAAACATCATACTTGAGCTTATCTATTTCTTGGATTCCTTTAAGCCTCATTGCTGCCCAAGATGTCTCAATTATCTGCATTGTTGCTAAAATAGAGCGTAAGCACAACAACTTTGTGAGGCATGCTCTAAAAACACAAAAACAACAATGCATGTTTTTTTAAAATGTTGCCTTGAAATCCATTTCTAAAACCATGCTCTTTCTATCTCATGCTTGAAATCTATTTCAAAGCAAAACATCATTTGAAAACGACATGTGCCATTTATCTATCGCGTGCATTCAACCAATGCAAAATTCATGGCAAAGCCACACATGCTTGATATACAAAAACATTTCAAACATTGGTACATGTGAACTATAGCTCATTCTAATATATTGGCCTTTCATTTTCTATCTTTACTCGATTATACATATTAGCTTGACATAAGTCATGTTCTACCCCGGTGTAATCTCGTATCACCGAACTCTCATGGCGGTATCTATCTTTGGCACAAAGCTTGGTTTTTCAGCAAGACCTACCCTGATAGAATATCTCATCATCAGACTCTCACTTTGGATCGGGGTGGCACTACCCCCATTGCCCGACTCCAAAGAGCACGTATGAATTTTAGTTTAGAATGCACTTTACATCTTATTGGTTGACCAATTATATCTGGTAACATCTCATCAAATATGTTAATATATTATATTAAAATCGTCATCTCACTTACTGTTTTAATGCAACTAAACCAATCTCATCCCATTTCAAAATCTAGAACCATGCATAGCATTTAATCAAAATCTCAAAACTCTTGCAACATTGCTAAATCTCATGGGATCAATATAAAACATCATCTCATGTCATGAATCATACATAAAACAATATAAATTTATCTTTCTCAAATCAAGAGCATGCCAAAAGCATTTAGGGCATCATCCACATTTCGAGAGCAAATCTAAACATACTTACTTCGGGACATAGGATGGTGTTTCAAACCAATCCTAAATCCGCAAAACTTGTTTCCTTATCCCTCAAGGACTTCTAAAACTATTTTCACTCACCGATGACGTTTCGCTTGTTTGCCGAAATGATTTCTAAGCTTCTGGTACTTCTGGATCAATACCAAACGCATCCGATGAAGTCTCTCATGTTCAACACACATAAGAGCAGAGGATTAATGCATCGCCATGCAATAAACTCACCAACCACTCATTCTAACACGATGCCCTGCTCAAAACTAGCATATCGGCTATCCAAAATAACCAAAAACACCTCCAAACTTTCTTCAATCAAAACCCAACCAAGATCTGACAATTCTAG
Organism: Hibiscus tridactylites; assembly: GCA_958450335.1. Lineage (NCBI taxonomy): Eukaryota > Viridiplantae > Streptophyta > Magnoliopsida > Malvales > Malvaceae > Hibiscus > Hibiscus tridactylites. The sequence continues at coordinate 28,680,814 of OY288289.1, forward strand.
CCTCTTCTAAACTTCAATTAACATCAAAATTCAAGATAAACACGACCTTATACCTCCAGCAATAGCATATCACCAAAAACACCTCAAAAACCAAAAATCTAACATCTTAAACTTAGGAACCCAAGCCTATTCGGGATTTATTTATTAAAACCTTATTCTCAACATCAAATAACATCCAAAATATGTTGAAAATTATCCTCAAATCAAATCATTACATAGAAATACAAAAATCATCATGATCTCATCAAGAACCTTGAATTTAACAACTCTTTCTTATTTATAACATTAAAACAACTCAAAAACCATTAACAAAGGATTGATAACTTGGAAATTTTAGTAAAGAACTGATCATTAAAGGAGAAGGACGAAGCTTACCTCTAATGATTGATCTCTCTTCAATTTGGGCAAGTTTTCTTGAAAAATCCTAAGCAAAATCAATGTGATTTGATGAAACGAAGTTGGAGAATCATTTAAAGAACGAAATCTCAGCAATAAAGGTAAAAATCAAAGGTTCTTTGATGTGAGAAAAGTGTTTGGCTGAAAAGAAGTTAAGAGAAAATGAGAAGAGAAAAACTATCATGAAGTTAGTTATGAAAAGTCAACTTTTGATATCCTTTTTAATTCCATTTATTTCTTTAATAAAATTATTTATTAAAAGCTCCAAAATTAAAGAGAAATATGATGGAAATAAATGGTAAAAATAGCTCCTTAAAGATTCAAATTTTCAATGGTTTTCAAAAGTCACTAGCCACCTTTTGCAAAAACTGCATTTTGGTCAATATACCAAAATATGATATTTCCGAAACTCATTTTGTAAATTTTTTACCATAATCATTTATATAATAAATTATGGTTTTAGATATTTTTCCATATTTTTAAAACATCTTGAACTAGGTTTTCCCTAAACCACCCTCAAGGATTCGAACCGTTCCTGACCGGCCCAATCCTACGTCTAAAACATCTAGGCCCAAATCTAGGGAATTACAATAGTGATGCATCCTATGTTTGGTTGAGATTTTTGTTGATGCAAGAGGGTAGGGTGGTGGCTTATGCATCTTGACAGTTGAAGGTGCACGAGCGTAATTACCCTACGTATGACATTGAGTTAGCTGTGAGGCATTACCTTTATGTTGAGAAGTGTACGATTTACATAGACCATAAGAGTTTGAAGTATTTGATGACGCAAAAAGAGTTGAATCTTAGGCAACAAAGGTGGTTAGATTTGCTTAAATATTATGATTTGACAATCGATTACCATCCAGGGAAGTATAACGTGGTAGCCAATGCTTTGAGTAGAAAAGTGGCAGTAGAGTTATAGGGGATGTTCGCTCAATTGAGTATATCACAAGATGGTGGTTTAGTGACTGAATTGCAAGTGAAACCCTCGTTGGTAGAATTGATTAAGTAGAAGCAGTTGTTAGATGATTTGTCTGTATGACATGTTCAAGACATTTCAGAAAGAAATCCAACGAACTTTTTTTTGATTTATGATGGTGCTTTTTGTTTTCGGAGTCAAATAGTTGTGCCGAAAGATGTTGAGTTGAGGTGCACTATTTTGACTGAAGCACATAGTAGTCATTTTGCCGTGTATCCTGTTAGTACAAAGATGTATCTTGGGTTGAAGGATGAGTACTATTGGGTTGGTTTGAACAGAAACGTGGCTGATTTTGTTAGTAAGTGCATGTTTTGTCAATGTGTTAAAGCTGAGCAACAATTTCCTTATAGATTGTTGTAAGATGTATCATAGGTTGAAGGATGTGTACTATTGGGTTGGTTTGAAGAGAGACGTGGCTGGTTTTCTTAGTAAGTGCATGTTTTGTCAACATGTTAAAGCTGGGCATCAATTTCCTTATGGATTGTTGTAACCTTCGAAGATTCCAAAATGGAAATGGGAGAGAATCACCATGGATTTGGTGATGGATTTGCCTTTGAGACAGTCTAAGAAGAATTCCATTTGGGTGATTGTTGATTGTTTTACGAAGTGTGCATATTTTCTGGTAGTGCATAGTACGTATACGTTAGATAAGTTAGCGGATTTGTACATCTCTAAGATTGTGAAATTGCATGGAGTTCCTAAGTCTATTGTTTTGGATCGAGATATGCTTTCACAACGAGGTTTTGGGAGTTTCTACATCATGCGTTGGGAACACGTTTGATTTTCAGTACTTCGTACCATCCTCAAACAAATGGTCAGTCTGAAAGAGTTATCCAAGTGTTGGAGGACATGTTGAGATGTTGCATCATTGATTTCCATGGTTCTTAGGAAAAGCAGTTGCATTTGCTTACAATAATAGTTATCAAGCGAGCATTAAAGTTGCTCCTTATGAAGCCTTGTATGGAAGGAAGTGTAGAACGCCTCTTTGATGGGCGTAAGCATGGCAGAAGTTCGTTTCTTTACCTAATGTGCTGAAGGGAACTACAGAAAAAGTGAAGCTTATCAGTAAGAGGTTTAAAACGGCTTCGGATCGATGAAATTCTTACGCAGATTTAAAGCATAAGGAGATTGATTATGATGTAGGTGATAACGTGTTTTTTAAGGTTTTACCTTGGAAAAAGGTGATGAGGTTTGGCCGGAAGTGCAAGTTGAGTCCAAGGTTTATTGGAATGTATGAGGTGCTAGAGCTTGTTGGACCTGTTGCTTATATGTTGAGATTGTCTTTTGAGTTGGAGAAGATACATGATGTTTTCCATGTATCCATGCTACGGAAGAATAGATCGGATCCGTCTCATGTTATGCATCTTCAGTAGATTGCGTTGAATCCAGATTTATCGTATCATGAAGAACTAGTTGAGACCTTGGAATCACACAATGATGTTCTTCATGGTAAGACCATTGACTTCGTCAAGGTCTTGTGGCGACATCGTGGTGAAGATAAAGCTAATTGGGAACGAAAGGATGACATGAAGAACCAGTTTCCTTATCTTTTTCTATCAAGTAAAATTTCGAGGATGAAATTTCCAAAGTGGGGGAGCGTTGTAACTCCCCGATTTTAGGCCTAAAAGAATTTGAGGTCAATTCGAGGTTCATAGAGCGTAGAATAGAGATTCGAGTTTTCGGGAGCGGTTCATCGAAAACAAGGTTCATGTTAAGATCAAAATATGATAAAATGCTTAAAATTATTATTAATTATATAAATGATTTTGGTAAAATCAATTTTAAGAAAAGGATTTTGGAAGTGCAACATTTTGAGTTAGTGACCAAAATGTGATTTTTATAAAGTTGTCTTAGTAACTGTTTTGTAAAGGAATTGAAACTTCAAATCTTTAAGGAGCTATTTTACCTAATTGTTTTTATCAGATTTCTCTCTTAATTAGGAGCACTTTAAAAGGGTTTTAATTGAAGATTAAAATAGTTTATTAAAAGGAGAGTTGACAATTTCATTAAAAATTCACTTTACGTCATTTTCACTCTCTCTATTTTTCTCTCAAAGATTTCCATCAGCCAAACACTCTCCATTTTCAAGAAACTTGAGATAATGCTATTGATTTACTGAGTTTTTTATTTCTAAACGATTCTTTAACCTTGATTTGCAAATCATTATTGTTTTCCTTTGATTTTTCAAGAAAAACACATCCAATTGAGAGAGATTTCATCCATTAGAGGTAAGGTTCGTTCTCCTCTTCTAATGATCAGTTCTTTACTAAAATTCCCAATTTATCAATCCATTACATATATTTTCTAAGTTGTTATGATGGATTAATCATTGAAATTTTGTTAAACTGAATATTAATATTGAGATCTTGTTATTTTCGTAATCTACTATTTTTCCTTGATTTAAGGCTGTTATTAATGAAGATTTGGATGTTAAATGTTGTTTAAATAAAGGTTTTATCATAATAATCCTGAATTAGATTGGATCTCTAGTTGTTAGATTGTTAGATTTGGGGTTTTGTGGTGTTTTTGTTGAATCTAAGTTGTTCGAGGTGTAAGGATGTAATTAGAATGTTTTTGGATGTTATTTGATGATTAAAATTAGATTGAGGTGTTAGATTATGGCTGGGTTCAGTTTGTGGAGGAATCGAAGGTGTTTTCGTTTAATTTGGGTGGGTGCTTTGGTGCTTTTAGGCAGAGCAGCGAGGTAGTTTTGATTGTTGGTGGTTTTAATGCATTGAGATGCATTAATCCTTTGTTTTTGTGTGGTATAAACCGGGGAGAATATATCAGACGAGATTGGTGAAGTTTTGGGAGCTCTGGAAGCTTGATTACGCTTCGGCAAATCGAGTGTGGCTTTGCTGGTGAGTGGTATTGGTTTTAAAAGTCTTTCAAGGATTTGGAAGCAATGATTGGGGCTTTAGGTTGAGTTTGAAACACTAACCTAAATCCGGAAGTATGTTTGAGATATTTCGTTTCTTGGTTTATTATCCCCATTGGTTTTGTGATCATGCTATTGTTTTGAAGATAGATTTACACCTACTGTTTTATGCATGTTTTTAGAAATGATATGATGATCTTAATGATCCCATGAGATATAATTGATATTTCAACGAGATAGAACTATTTGAGAAAATGCTATGCATTGTTTATGTGTTTGAAATGGGATGAGATAAATATGTGTTTATGCATTGAAAAATAGTAGGTAATATGTTTAAAATGAGTATATTTGCATGGGATGAGATTATTGTTAACAGATATAACTGGTCGACCAATAGGATGATAAGTGCACTATAATATACAAAATTTGTATGTGCTCTTTGGTTCGGGCAATGGGGGTAGTGTCATATCCAAAGTGCTGTTCGAATCTAAAAAGGTGAAATTAGGAAAGCCTAGTTCGGGTTGCATTAAAAATATGGAAAAATGTTCTAAAATCATCTTTTAATATAATTAAGTGAACTGTGAAATCAATTTTGGAAAAAGAGTTTTGGAAGTGTGACATTTTGGCTAGTGACCAAAATGTAATTTTTGAAGGTTTGGTGACTGTTTTATAAAGGGTTGAAACTTTGAATCTTTAAGGAGCTATTTTCCCAAAGGGAGTTTCTTCAGATTTTTCTAAGATATTTTGAGACTTAATTCTTATTTTAAGGATATAGAAAAGAGGAGGGAAAATCATTTTAGATATTTTTGCAACTAACTCCCTATTTTCTCAATTTCCTTTCTCTCATTTTCTCTCAACCCAAACACTTTCTCTCCAGAGAATTTGATCTGATTTTCTCACCTAAATTCCTCCTTTCAACTCTCTTTTGATTCCTAATCAACAAATCTACAAAACCTCATCATTTGCTACTTGATTCATCAAGGTTTTAGATTCCAAAAAGAGGAGAAACTCAAGTTTGGAGGTAAGAACGTCCTTCTCCTCTAAACTATCAGTTCTTTACTGAAATTCCTAAGTTTTCAATCCTTATTTGATGTTTTGTTAAAGGCTTTTGAGTTGTGAATTGGATCTTGGCTTATAATGCAAGATTTGGTGATTTTTGATGATTTTCGTTAGATCTGATTAATCTGTGATTTGAGATGTGTTTTTGATGTTAAATGAGCTCTAAATTGATAAGGAATTGAGTTTTGATTAATGCAATCCAGGATAGGTTGAGTTTCCTAAGTTTAGCTTGTGATTCTTGTTTGTTTTTTAGGTGATCTTGTGGATCTGATGTTGCTGGAGGTATAAGGTTGTTAATAGGTTGTTTTTAGATGTTAAATGGTGTTAAAGGATGTGTAGTTTTGCTGGTTTATGGCTGGGCTTGGTATAGAAGTGGTTTGGATGCATTTTCGGTTGTGTTTGGTGGCCGAAAAAGGAGTGTGGATGAGAGCAGCGAGTTTAGGTGCTTTCATTGAAGCAATTAATGCATGATGATGCATTAATCCTCTGCTTTGATGTGTTAAAACAGGGGAGGCATCTTTGGATCCAAGAATTGTTGATCCGGAAGTTTGATTTGGTGCTTCGGCAAGAGGCGAAGTGGAATCGGTGAGTGAAATTGGGTTTTCGGCTTTGAAACCAATGTCTTGGGAGCTTAGTTTAAGTCTAAACAACTTTGCTAAGCTCAAGTGTAAGTTTTCGGAAATACTCTCTAGTGGTGGCCATGATTTTGTTGTGATGCAATGTGGTTTAATTGCATGTTTTAAATACTGTTTTGAAAGCATGATTGAGCTTGGTATTTGCTGTTTTTGTAAGCCATATGTTGAAGGAAGCTCAAGGTAAGAGTTCCTTGTTTTTGAGCATTGATTAAATGTGGTTTGATGCTTTTAAATGCATGATGAATATGGCTTGGTTTAATGCTTTAAAACAGTGGATTAAATGATGAAAATGATGTACATTGGCAAGTGATGTTTTGAAAAGGTTAAGGTCACTAAGGTGGTTAAAAGTCCTTGAGTGAGCCTTGTTACTTAAGAACATCAAGTTGGTTAAAAGTCCTTGGATGGTTCTTGTTGTGGACACCAAGGTGGTTAAAAGTCCTTGTGTGATCCTTTCCATGGTGTTTAAAAGTCCATGGGGCCAAGGTGTTTAAAAGTCCTTGGGGTGAAACTTGCTACGGACACAAAGGTGGTTAAAAGTCCTTGTGTGGTCCTCATTCATGGTGTTTAAAAGTCCATGGCCAAGGTGTTTAAAAGTCCTTGGGGACAAGGTGTTTAAAAGTCCTTGGGGTGAAAGTTGATGAACTTGTTTTTAAAGAAATGGAACTTATCACTTGTGGCCAATATGACATGTTATGATATGAAGCATGAGATGCTTGTTTTAAGTATGCTTTTGAGCATGTGCAGATGTTGATTTGAAGCATGATTTATAAATGTTTTATAAATGCATTATTGAATGGTTTTTATGAGCATTCCTCACTAAGCTTTTGCTTACGCTCTCTTCGTTTTCTTAAATCAATAATGCAGAACATTAGAGTACTTTGAGGGCAGCAAGGAAGGCAAGCAATCAAGTGGTGGTAAAGCTCAAAGTATGGAAGGTTTTCTTAAGAACATTTAGCTTTCGATAATTTTGCAATGGGGGACCAATGTGTATGTTTTGGGAGATGTATGGAACTCCCTAAGTATGTTGAATGTTGATGAGAATGTTGGTTTTTGTGTTTAGCCATTATATGCTTGAATTGGAAGTTTATGCTTGAATGGTTTGCTTGTGTAGGAAGCATGCCTATAGATTTGGGGCTTTTTGTATATGATGTTTTTTTGGTCAATTTGTTGATGCATGTAAGTCACATATATGTTGAATTGCATGCTGGTAAAGTTTGGTAGCATTTGGAGCATGTTTGGATGATTAATGGCATGTTTAAGTAAGCTTTATGCTGCAATCTGTGCAGGGCGTTTCGGAACAGTGCACACCGTTTCGGAACGGGTGCCTTGAATGAACCTAGGCGTCCGAAATGGTTGGCACCGTTTCGAAACGGAAAGGCCACTGCCAGCCCCTGTTCCGGTACGCGTTGCGGAACGGCCCGTGTTTCGAAACGGGTTCAGCCTGTTTCGGAACGGTCGACCGTTGGGGGCTGACATTGGCAGTTAAATGTTTTGAATTCTTTGCGTTTTAGTCCTGAATCTTGTTTGTGCAATTGTAGGAGTTCGGGAAGTCCTTTTGAGCTGAAATTTCACAGAGTAGCATGAAACCTGATTAATTTCAAGTTTGTAACTTTAATTTGGGTTAAGTCCTCATATTTATCAGAAATTACAATTTGGTCCCTAAAGTTGTAATTTGTTCAATTGGGTCCCTGTTTGATCTCTGATATTTGTGATCTTTGAATATGTTGTTGAGTGATCACAATTAGGGCTAATGTGCATCTAGACAAGTTTAAAATAAAAAAAGGGGTCGTTAATCAAGGTTGTCTTTCGGGTTGACTTTGGTTTTCCCCGTGTGACTTTCTTAATTCGGGTCAACCGTCTAGGCCGGGTTAAGGGGGTTACATTTGGTGGTATCAGAGCTGAGTTCTCGAGTAATTGGGAATGAATGTATGCATGATTGAAGTATGTTTGCCTTGTATGCTTGTTGATCGAAAGCATGTTTAGTGGCTTGTGATTTGTATGCAATTGAGTTGTATGCTGTGATGTAGCATGATGTGGGTACCCATTGCCAAATCGAAGCTAATGAAATGTTGTTGATTTTGAATGAAATTGAGCTTGAATAATTGGATTGCTTACCTTGCTGGGCCTGACTTTGTTTTATTTACATTGTGATTGCATGGTAATAGTATGGCACCACGTAGAGAGTTACGAGGTAGTGTGCGAGCTACGGCTCCTAATGAGAACGAAAACGAGGAGAACACGGGTAGTGCGGTGTTACCCCCTCCTCCACCTGGTGGTGGTGCTGGAGGTGAGAGAGCTGAAGCTGCAGCTGGTGCTGGAGCTGCTGGACCAGAGGTTGGTCAGGGGCAATCTATGCCTGATATGTCTATGTTGGTACAAGCTATTGCGGGTGCTTTTCGAGCAGCAGTAGCTGGAGCTCAAGGAGCTGGGCATCAGGGAGATGCTGGAGTTAGACTACCTTTGGAGCGTCTGCGCAGTCTAGGTGGGACTGAGTTCAGGGGTATGTCTGCTGAAAGTTCGGAAGCTTGGTTAGAGAGTACCAAGCGTATCTTGGGTCAGATGAGCTGCACGAATGTGCAAAAGCTGGGATGTGTTGTGTCCTTGCTGTAGGACGATGCGTATACGTGGTGGACGACCACCATAGCTGGGATGGCTGAAGCTGATGTTACTTGGACATTCTTTCAGAATGTGTTCAAGAGGAGATATCTTGGAGTGAGATATCTTGATGAGAAGAAGCGTGAATTCATGTCTCTTACCCAGGGGAGCATGAGTGTGGCTGAGTATGAGGTGCAGTTTCTGCTACTCAGTCAGTACGCACCTGAGCTGATACCTGATCACCGGGCAAGGTGCGAGAGGTTCCGTTATGGTCTTGTGACGGATGTGAAAATGTATGTGCTGGCCACTGAATATGATGATTTTGATGTGTTGGTGGGCCGAGCCAAGGATATAGAGATGAACTTGGGTTTATCGGCGAGAAGTGCTGGAGCCAGTGCTGGAAAGAGATCAGCTGAGTTTAGTTCCGGAGGTGGACGGAACAAGAGGGGACGTGATCAGAAGTATCAGTCCTCAGCCAAGAGAGGTGGTGGTGTACCTGCTAGAGGAGGCAATGCTAGAGCTGATCCGAGTGCTTGCTGGATCTGTGGTTCACGTGGTCACATGAAGCGTGACTGTCCTCGTGCTGTGAGAGAGGTGCAAGCTCCTGTTGCGGCACCTGGGAATGGATGCTGGAATTGTGGTTCTGTAGACCACTTGAGGCGAGATTGTCCTAGGTTGGCTGGTGATCAGGTGCGTGCTCCTGTTGTTGCTGCACCACAGAGAGGTCGTGGGCTCGGCCGTGGTAATTTCCAGAGGCGGGAGGAAGGTGGTCGTGGAGTAGCCCATGTTGTGGCTATTCAGCCTGAAGGTGGTGGCCAAGCGAGGGTGTATGCTCAGCGTGAGGGAAGGAATGATGCAGATGTGATTGCAGGTACCTTTACTTTGCAATCCTTGTCATTGCTTTCTTTGATTGATTCTGGATCTACGCATTCATACATTTTGCGTGAGCATGCTGAATTGCTTGGTTTACCTGTTGATTCTTTGGATGTTGGTGTTCGTGTCACTAGTTCTTTTGGTGAAACTGTTGTGACTCGAAAGCTTTTTAGAAGGTGTCTTTTGGTTGTTCAAGAACATGTTTTCTATGTTGATCTTATGGAGTTGCCCTTTTATGGTTTTGATGTGATCCTTGGTATGGATTGGCTTGCTGAGCATCATGCTGTTGTGGATTGTGAAAATAAGCGGGTTTCGCTTAAGCTTGCGGATGATTATGAAGTTGTTGTGGTTGGTGAGAATGTGAAGTTTCTTGCCAATGTGGTATCTACCCTGGAGGCGAGCAGGATGCTGAGGCAAGGTTGTGAAGCTTATCTAGCTTTTGTGATGAATCCTAGCTCTAAGGAGTTGAGGGTGCAAGATATCCGAGTTGTGAAGGAGTTTCCTGGAGTGTTTCCTGAGGAGTTGCCTGGTTTACCTCCTAATCGCGAGGTGGAGTTTGGGATTGAGCTGTATGAGAATACAACTCATGTGTCCATTACTCCCTATAGAATGGCACCTAAGGAGCTAAAGGAGCTGAAGACGCAGTTGCAAGAGTTGTTTGATCGTGGTTTCATCCGGCCGAGTGTGTCGCCTTGGGGTGCACCAGTCTTGTTTGTGAAGAAGAAGGATGGCACTATGAGGATGTGCATTGATTACCGTCAGCTGAACAAGTTGACTATCAAGAATCGGTATCCTTTGCCGAGGATTGATGATCTCTTTGATCAATTTCGGGGAGCTTCTGTGTTCTCTAAGATTGACTTGAGGTCAGGGTATTATCAGTTGAAGGTGAAGGATGTGGATGTGCCTAAGACAGCTTTCAGGACAAGGTATGGGCATTATGAGTTTCTTGTGATGCCGTTTGGTTTGACAAATGCTCCTGCTGCTTTCATGGATATGATGAATCGTGTGTTTCATGAATACCTGGACAAGTTCGTTGTGGTGTTCATTGATGATATCCTCGTGTACTCGCGTACTGAGGAGGAGCACGAAGAGCATTTGAGGATTGTTTTGCAAGCTTTGTTGGAGAATCAGCTTTATGCTAAGCTGAGCAAGTGTGAGTTCTGGCTTAAGGAGGTGGTGTTTCTTGGGCATGTGGTCTCAGCTGAGGGGATTCGTGTTGATCATCAGAAGATTGAGGCGGTGATGAATTAGAAAGTTCCTAAGTCTGTTCATGAGGTCCGTAGTTTCCTTGGTCTGGCGGGATACTACCGAAGGTTTGTGGATGGTTTTTCCAAGATTGCTGCTCCTTTGACGAAGCTGTTGCAAAAGGATGTTAAGTATGAGTGAACGGAAGCGAGACAGCAAGCTTTTGAGAAGCTTAAGGCGGCTTTGATGCAAGCTCCTATCTTGGTTCAGCCTGAATCAGGGAAAGAGTTTGTGGTCTATAGTGATGCATCATATGTTGGTTTGGGATGTGTGCTGATGCAAGAGGGTAAGGTTGTGGCTTATGCATTGCGGCAGTTGAAAGTGCATGAGCGCAACTATCCTACGCATGACATTAAGCTGGCTGCAGTGGTTTTTGCTCTGAAGATCTGGAGACATTATCTGTATGGTGAGAAGTGTACTGTGTACACGGATCACAAGAGTTTGAGGTATCTGATGTCTCAGAAGGAGTTGAATCTTAGGCAGCGGCGTTGGTTGGAGTTGCTCAAGGACTATGATCTGACGATTGAGTATCATCCTGGAAAAGCTAATGTTGTTGCGGATGCCTTGAGTAGGAAGGTAGCTGTTGAGCTGAGGGCTATGTTTGCTAGCTTGAGCATATCGCGAGATGGTGGTCTTGTCGCTGAGTTGCAAGTGAAACCATCTTTGGTTCAGTTGATCAAGGAAAAGCAGTTGCTGGATGATTCCTTGGTGTCTCATGTTCAGGATATCGCGGAGGGTAGGCCTACGGATTTCTGCTTTAATGATGATGGTGTGTTGTGTTTTGGGAGTCGGATAGTAGTGCCTGCTGATGCTGAGTTGAGGCGTGCTATTCTGACTGAAGGTCATAGTAGTCCTTTTGCTATGCACCCTAGTAGTACTAAGATGTATCGTGATCTTCGTGATGAGTACTATTGGGTGGGTTTGAAGAAGGATGTTGCAGAGTTTGTGAGCAAGTGTTTTGTGTGTCAGCGAGTTAAGGCTGAACATCAGGTTCCTTCAGGGTTGTTGCAACCGTTGAAAATCCCTGAATGGAAGTGGGAGAGGGTTACCATGGATTTTGTATCTAGTTTGCATTTGTCTCCATCAAAGAAGAATTCTGTTTGGGTGATTGTGGATCGCCTGACGAAGTGTGCGCATTTCTTTCTTGTGCATACTACGTTTTCCTTGGATAAGCTAGCAGAGCTGTACATTGCTGAGATTGTGAGGCTGCATGGTGTGCCTAATTCGATTGTGTCGGATAGGGATCCGAGGTTCACATCGCGTTTCTGGCAGTGTTTGCATCAAGCTCTGGGTACAAGGTTGCATTTCAGTACATCCTATCATCCTCAGTCAGATGGTCAGTCTGAGCGAGTTATTCAGATCTTGGAGGATATGTTGAGGTGCTGCGTGATTGAGTTCCAAGGTTCTTGGGAGAAGCATCTGCCTTTGGTTGAGTTCGCTTATAACAATAGTTATCAGGCGAGTGTACAGATGCACCTTATGAGGCTTTGTACGGGAGGAAGTGTAGGACTCCTCTTTGTTGGGATGAAACTGGTCAAAAGTTGGTTTCGATGTCGGCTTTGTTGAAAGGGACCACCGAGAAGGTGAAGCTCATTTGTGAGCGGTTGAAGGCTGCCTCTGATCGGCAAAAGTCTTACGCGGACTTGAAGCGTAAGGAGATAGAGTATGCGGTGGGTGACCGTGTGTTCTTGAAGGTTTCGCCTTGGAAGAAGGTGATGAGGTTTGGCCGAAAGGGTAAGTTGAGCCCTAGCTACATTGGACCATATGAGGTGGTTGAGCGTGTGGGTCCTGTTGCGTATCGGTTGAGGTTACCTCAGGAGTTGGAGAAGATTCATGATGTATTCCATGTTTCTATGCTCCGGAAGTATAGATCTGATCCTTCGCATGTGATGCCTGTGGAGGAAGTGGTTTTGAATCCGGATTTGACCTATGATGAGGAACCGGTGAAGGTTCTGGATTCGGATAGTAAGGTTCTTCGTGGCAAGACCATTGAGTTGGTGAAGGTGCTGTGGAAGCATCGAGGTGTTGAGGAAGCCACGTGGGAGCGGAAGGAAGACATGCTGAAGCAGTTTCCTTATCTCTTTCCTTCAGGTAAATTTCGAGGACGAAATTTCTTAAGGGGGGGAGAGTTGTAACGCCCCGGTTTTGGGCTTAGGAGTTTTGGGCGTTGACCGGTTTGGTCAAAGTGTTGTTCGAATCTAAAAAGGTGAAATTAGGAAAGCCTAGTTCGGGTTGCATTAAAAATATGAAAAAATGTTCTAAAATCATCTTTTAATATAATTAAGTGAACTGTGAAATCAATTTTGGAAAAAGAGTTTTGGAAGTGTGACATTTTGGCTAGTGACCAAAATGTAATTTTCGAAGGTTTGGTGACTGTTTTATAAAGGGTTGAAACTTTGAATCTTTAAGGAGCTATTTTCCCAAAGGGAGTTTCTCCAGATTTTTCTAAGATATTTTGAGACTTAATTCTGATTTTAAGGATATAGAAAAGAGGAGGGAAAATCATTTTAGATATTTTTGCAACTAACTCCCTATTTTCTCAATTTCCTTTCTCTCATTTTCTCTCAATCCAAACACTTTCTCTCCAGAGAATTTGATCTGATTTTCTCACCTAAATTCCTCCTTTCAACTCTCTTTTGATTCCTAATCAACAAATCTACAAAACCTCATCATTTGCTACTTGATTCATCAAGGTTTTAGATTCCAAAAAGAGGAGAAACTCAAGTTTGGAGGTAAGAACGTCCTTCTCCTCTAAACTATCAGTTCTTTACTGAAATTCCTAAGTTTTCAATCCTTATTTGATGTTTTGTTAAAGGCTTTTGAGTTGTGAATTGGATCTTGGCTTATAATGCAAGATTTGGTGATTTTTGATGATTTTCGTTAGATCTGATTAATCTGTGATTTGAGATGTGTTTTTGATGTTAAATGAGCTCTAAATTGATAAGGAATTGAGTTTTGATTAATGCAATCCCTGATAGGTTGAGTTTCCTAAGTTTAGCTTGTGATTCTTGTTTGTTTTTTAGGTGATCTTGTGGATCTGATGTTGCTGGAGGTATAAGGTTGTTAATAGGTTGTTTTTAGATGTTAAATGGTGTTAAAGGATGTGTGGTTTTGCTGGTTTATGGTTGGGCCTTGTTTAGAAGTGGTTTGGATGCATTTTCGGTTGTGTTTGGTGGCCGAAAAAGGAGTGTGGATGAGAGCAGCGAGTTTAGGTGCTTTCATTGATGCAATTAATGCATGATGATGCATTAATCCTCTGCTTTGATGTGTTAAAACAGGGGAGGCATCTTTGGATCCAAGAATTGTTGATCCGGAAGTTTGATTTGGTGCTTCGGCAAGAGGCGAAGTGGAATCGGTGAGTGAAATTGGGTTTTCGGCTTTGAAACCAATGTCTTGGGAGCTTAGTTTAAGTCTAAACAACTTTGCCAAGCTCAAGTGTAAGTTTTCGGAAATACTCTCTTGTGGTGGCCATGATTTTGTTGTGATGCAATGTGGTTTAATTGCATGTTTTAAATACTGTTTTGAAAGCATGATTGAGCTTGGTATTTGCTGTTTTTGTAAGCCATATGTTGAAGGAAGCTCAAGGTAAGAGTTCCTTGTTTTTGAGCATTGATTAAATGTGGTTTGATGCTTTTAAATGCATGATGAATATGGCTTGGTTTAATGCTTTAAAACAGTGGATTAAATGATGAAAATGATGTATATTGGCAAGTGATGTTTTGAAAAGGTTAAGGTCACTAAGGTGGTTAAAAGTCCTTGAGTGAGCCTTGTTACTTAAGAACATCAAGGTGGTTAAAAGTCCTTGGATGGTTCTTGTTGTGGACACCAAGGTGGTTAAAAGTCCTTGTGTGATCCTTTCCATGGTGTTTAAAAGTCCATGGGGCCAAGGTGTTTAAAAGTCCTTGGGGCCAAGGTGTTTAAAAGTCCTTGGGGTGAAACTTGCTACGGACACAAAGGTGGTTAAAAGTCCTTGTCTGGTCTTCATTCATGGTGTTTAAAAGTCCATGGCCAAGGTGTTTAAAAGTCCTTGGGGTGAAAGTTAATGAACTTGTTTTTAAAGAAATGGAACTTATCACTTGTGGCCAATATGACATGTTATGATATGAAGCATGAGATGCTTGTTTTAAGTATGCTTTTGAGCATGTGCAGATGTTGATTTAAAGCATGATTTATAAATGTTTTATAAATGCATTATTGAATGGTTTTTATGAGCATTCCTCACTAAGCTTTTGCTTACGCTCTCTTCGTTTTCTTAAATCAATAATGCAGAACATTAGAGTACTTTGAGGGCAGCAAGGAAGGCAAGCAATCAAGTGGTGGTTAAGCTCAAAGTATGGAAGGTTTTCTTAAGAACACTTAGCTTTCGGTAATTTGGCAATGGGGGACCAATGTGTATGTTTTGGGAGATGTATGGAACTCCCTAAGTATGTTGAATGTTGATGAGAATGTTGGTTTTTGTGTTTAGCCATTATATGCTTGAATTGGAAGTTTATGCTTGAATGGTTTGCTTGTGTAGGAAGCATGCCTATAGATTTGGGGCTTTTTGTATATGATGTTTTTTTGGTCGATTTGTTGATGCATGTAAGTCACATATATGTTGAATTGCATGCTGGTAAAGTTTGGTAGCATTTGGAGCATGTTTGGATGGTTAATGGCATGTTTAAGTAAGCTTTATGCTGCAATCTGTGCAGGGCGTTTCGGAACAGTGCACACCGTTTCGGAACGGGTGCCTTGAATGAACCCAGGCGTCCGAAACGGTTGGCACCGTTTCGAAATGGAAAGGCCACTGCCAGCCCCTGTTCCGGTACGCGTTGCGGAACGGCCCGTGTTTCGAAACGGGTTCAGCCTGTTTCGGAACGGTCGACCGTTGGGGGCTGACATTGGCAGTTAAATGTTTTGAATTCTTTGCGTTTTAGTCCTGAATCTTGTTTGTGCAATTGTATGAGTTCGGGAAGTCCTTTTGAGCTGAAATTTCACAGAGAAGCATGAAACCTGATTAATTTCAAGTTGGTAACTTTAATTTGGGTTAAGTCCTCATATTTATCAGAAATTACAATTTGGTCCCTAAAGTTGTAATTTGTTCAATTGGGTCCCTGTTTGATCTCTGATGTTTGTGATCTTTGAATATGTTGTTGAGTGATCACAATTAGGGCTAATGTGCATCTAGACAAGTTTAAAATAAAAAAAGGGGTCGTTAATCAAGGTTGACTTTCGGGTTGACTTTGGTTTTCCCCGTGTGACTTTCTTAATTCGGGTCAACTGTCTAGGCCAGGTTAAGGGGGTTACAGACCAATAGGATGATAAGTGCACTATAATATACAAAATTTGTATGTGCTCTTTGGTTCGGGCAATAGGGGTAGTGTCATATCCAAAGTGAGAGTGTGGCGATGAGAGATTCCACCCCGGTAGATCTTGGTGAAACACCCAAGCTTTGTGGCGATGAGAGATGCCTCCATGAGAGTCCGATGATGTGAGATTCCATCGAGGTAGGAGTTGACAATGTGAGATTCTGTCAAGCTATCCACATATCCGAGTAATGTTGCTAAAATGCCAATATATGAGATTGATTATGAGATTCACATGTACCTTGATATAAATGCTTTTATGAAATGAGATGCATATGAGATCATGTTTTGAGAAATGCTTTAGATGAAACAAGCATGTAAGGCTTCCCCTTGAGACTTTGTATTTTGGCTAATGCATGAGATAGATGGTACATGTGGTATTTAAATGATGTGGATTTTGCTTTGAAAATAATTTAAAGCATGAGATAGAAAAAACACGATGAGATAGAGATTTCTAAATGAGAAATGGTTTTAAAATGCATTGTTGTGTTGGTTTGTTTTGTGCAATCCTCACTAAGGAATTGTGCTTACGGTCTCTTTTTCCAACAATGCAGAGAATTAGCTTGTGCAGGCAGCAAAAAGACAAGAAGGATTCCAAGGATTTGGATTAAGCTCAAGTATTATTTTACATTTGATTATTAGTAATAATGGTTGGCAATAATGTTCGAAATGCCGTAAATGACTTGTAAATGGCGTTTTCTTTGGTTTGAGGTTTGACTCTTGAGTGGCTTATTTGCATACGAAGCATGCCTATAGATTTAAATGATGCATATCTCTATGCCAAGTTGATGATATTGATATGTTTGATTGAGGATTGATGTTTAAATATGTTGTATGCATGCTGGAAGTACATTGGAATGCATTAGAATGGATTAAAGTATGAATAACCAGCAAAATAATGCATATCTGGTTCATGCGTACTGATACTTGAGAAATCGTATCAGTACGGGTAAGCCATTTTTGGCTTGGCGTATCGGTACAATGGGGAAGAGTACCGATACAGTCTCTACGAAAATGAAGGGAAGTATCGATACACGGGGGCGTACCGATACAGGTTTTAGTTACTGGTTTTTGGTGTATCGATATGGTTCGAGAGGGTATCGATACATGCCTTTCATCTTTAAATCTTGGAGATGTGTTTCCGTGGGCGTATCGATACTGTCTCTAAGGGTATCGATACGGCCAGCTGGTAAGTTGGTTAAAAGCATCTTTGAATGTTCTGTTTCTTTTTGTTTTGAGCTGAGATCGGACAAAGATGTATGTAATGTGACTAATTAAAAGTTGAAACTTAAAAATTGGAAAATCCTTGTAATTTGTATAAATTACAAAGTGGTCCTTAAAATGTGATTGGATGCTTTTGAGTCCCAAATAGTTATTTGATTGCAATGCAAATCGTTCCGCTGTGAAGTTTATCACTTAGGATCATAATGAGCATCTAGACAAGATAAAAATGAAAAAAAAAATTAGGGTTGTTTATTGGAGTAAACTTCCCAGTTTACTTTAATATTCCTCGTGTGATCCATTCGGTTCGGTCTAACATCCAGAGCGGGTCGAGGGTATTACAAATATCCTAGGAATATCTTGAATTTGAATTTGAACGTGCAAGGATAAGGTAAGTTATCATCTTATTGTGTTTTAATCCTAAGGTTGATCAGGTTAAGGCTGACGTCATCATGCTAATGCTCTTCCGGCATCACAACTTGGCATGGGACTGCCAACTATGATTGGCACTGCTCGTCCCTTATTTTCTAGGAGATTGATCTGATCCCAATTTTTTCGCAGTCAGATATGGTCCTGTTTTTTACAGTCAACATATTATTTGCCTGGAATCACATGTTCTTCTCTACCGACAGGTGCTTGGCATTAAAGGTCCTTCTACGCCAACGTCAACTCGGCATCCTCCTTTGCTCCGTCTCTTGCTCCCGCTCTGCCAGCTGTTGTGCCATCAGCTATGTCAGACTGCAAAAAGGTGCCAAAAACAACCCATTCACACTGACATAACACCAAATCCTAACTCGTTATACAATCCATGATTTTACAACCTAAATGTAGCTAAATGCACTTAAAAGACAAGAAAGAGCATGTGAAATAGACATAAAATTAAGTACTTTTGGAGCATCCACACACCCAAGGTGAAACACTAGGCCTAATGAAACCTCGATCAAGCAACTTCTGAAGTTACGTCTTCAACTCCTTCAACTCTTTTGGTGCCATTCGATACAGAGCAATTGAGACTAGAGTCGTATTTTCATAAAACTCAATGCCAAACTCAACCTCTTTGTTCGGTGGCAAACTAAGCAACTCATCCAGAAATACACCCGAAAACTCACATATTGTACGTATGTCCTGCACTCACACATCCTTTGTGCCCGGATTCATCACACAAGGTAGGAAAACTTCCCATCCCAAACGCAACAACCGACTTGCTTCAAGAGCCGAAACCACATTAGACAAGAACTTCACATTCTCGCCTACAACCACCACTTCATAATCATTGGCAAGATTCAACGAAACTCGCTTGGTCTCAAAATCAACCACAACTATATGCTAAGATGAGCAATCCATACCAAGAATTACATCAAAACCATAGAAAGGCAATTCCATAAGATCAACCTCAAACACATGTCCTTGAACAAAAAAATGACACCTTCTAAAAAACTTCCCCGTAACAACCGTCTCACCAAAAGAATTGGTTACACGCATACAAACATGTAACAACTCAACAGGCAAATCAAGTGCTTGTGCATGCTCACCAAAAAGTATGAATGTATAGAACCAAAATCAATCAAAGAAACTAATGACAAGGATTGAAAAGTAAAGTTATATGCGATCACATTTGTGTCATTTCTTCCTTCTCGGTGTGCATACACCCTAGCATATTCACCTCCCTCAAGCTGAAGAGCAACAACATGAGCAACATTTCTCTGTCCATCATCTCGATGCTGAAAATTACCACGACCGCCCTCATGGCCTCTCTTTGGCTCAACAGCTCGCACCAGAGCTTGTCTTTCTCTAACTAGTTGTCGATAGTCACCCTTCATATGTCCTCATGATCCACAGTTCCAACACGTACCCAGATTATGTAACAACCTTAGCCTGGTCTAAACGTTCGACCCGAACTAAGAAGATTACACGGGGAAAACTGAAGTCGACTCGTGAAAGTCAACCTCGATTAGCGACCCTTTTTTCTTTTATCTGTACTAGATGAACATTATTATCCTATGTGATTAACAAAGCGATTAGGCGAAAATGGCACAGCGATCGAAGTCCAATTAGTGGTTTAATTCCATGCTTTTATCTTTTAGGGACCAAATTCTATCTTTCTAGATTTACAAAGACTAACCAGATTTTAAAGTTACCAATCCAAAATTAATCATGTAACATGCCAGCATGTCAAATTTCAACTAAAACGGATCATTCAAACTCAACCAATTAAACTAATGACATTCAAGGACCAAAACATAAGAAACAGAAACATGGAAAAATTCAAAATCAACATTCAATGGTCAAGTCTTTCGAAACACAGGACCCTATATCGAAACACCATGGCCATTACATACCACCGTTCTAAAACAGATAAGGGCATTCCGAAACGCCTGGGCCTGCAATTCTCCAATTTTCTTGTTTTACACAATTTTCCACCTCCAAAACCATTCCAACACATGCCACAACACCCATACAATATGAATATACATCAAAGACCACCCATACGTAACATGAACTAGAATATGGCATCAATCAAGCAAACTATAAGACTATAGGCATGCTTCCTAGTTAACAAAACCACAAAAATTCTAAAAACCACATTCAAGCTTAAACCAATATCCAAAGGCCATTTACAATACTAAATCAACAAACCAAACATGTTCAAGGTGTTTAACATCACCACATGATATCAAAAATAGAAATCCCACCCATTGCCTCTTATTACACCAAGGTAAAACCACATAAATTGTTTAGTCAAGACACTTGGAATCCACTTGCTTTCTCGCTGCCTCAAATGCTTAATTCTCTGCATTGATGAAACAAATGAGCGTAAGCATAAAGCTTAGTGAGGATCGCTAAAACCAAACATTCGTCAATGCATTTTACTAAACCGGGATATCACCATTTGTCATCTCATGCCTTTACTTAAATCATGGCCTTTTTAAAGCATCAATGCACATATTTAAACCACATGCTCTTAGCATCATTAAAATAACAACAAATAAACTTTGTTCATGCTTAAACCAAGCATCACATGCATTCTAGCATAATTCACAAGCATCACATGCTTTAGTTAACAACATTATATTGGCTCGCAAGTGATCAATTCGCAAGTGATCGAATACACATCTTACAAGTGTTGTCCCACACGCTTCATACACACTACCGGACTACACAAGGCTCACACACGTGTTTAAGCCATCAACTGTTGTGACACCCGTGGTCGAATTTAATGGTAAAATCACAACCCCTCAACACCACTCATCGGTAGTTGTATAATTCCACTAACAAGAGCACAAGACACATACCACATGATCCACACACGGGATTTAACCATCCATAGTATTGATCTTAGCTTCAATCGTTATGGTACTTGGATTGAGTATTCGGTACAATCACATCCCCTCGACATCAAAGGTGAGTTTATTCACGGTGCACCCAATCCTATAGCCGGCTAACTATATCCGATAAAACTAACCAAAAACCATTTCATCACTTAACAACATTATTTCACTGTTTATAAGCATAAATCACAATTCCACTTCCACAAGCCTAAACATGCTTAATCTCACATATATACATTTCTTAAATCCAAGGATCACGTACCAAGTACATCCTTAACCAAATGGCATTAATCACCAGCATTATCAATGCTTAAAACATGCTTTAAAACAATAAATAAATTCGCATATAAATGGAGTGCATTTCCAACAAAAACATAGCACATTCCGAGAGAGACTTTCGAATTACTTACTCTTGAGCTTAGCTAAGTGTTTCAAACTTACACAAAGCTCCCAATACCACGCTCAAAGCGTTACAAAGCTATAAAATCCATTTCCACTCACCGACACGTGAAAGCTTGCTCGCCAATGCAAATTTCACCCTTTCGAAGCCTCCAAAAGTGCTTTGTTTGCTTTCGGATCAAGATCCCATGTTTTCATATCATCAAAACAGAGATCCAAATGCATTTCAACACCAACAACCAAACTCAAACTCGTTGCTCACCAAAACTACACCAATTTACCCATCTAAAACAACCGAAAACTCAACCGATTGCTTCCTAAACCAAGCCCAGCCAACATACATCACTCTCAACCATTTATAAACATCAAAACTCATCTAAAAACAACCTAAATCCATCCTTATACCTCCAGCATGCATAACACCATCATTTCACCTCAAAATCCAACTAAAACCATCAAGCAACTCAAGGATTTCAGGATCTATATTATCAAAACCCTTTTTCAACATAATAATCAACTCAAAACTCAATTAAAACCAATCCAAAAGAGAGATTATTAA
This sequence comes from Hibiscus tridactylites, assembly GCA_958450335.1. NCBI lineage: Eukaryota > Viridiplantae > Streptophyta > Magnoliopsida > Malvales > Malvaceae > Hibiscus > Hibiscus tridactylites. The sequence continues at coordinate 28,702,327 of OY288289.1, forward strand.
ATCCAATCCGAAAATCAAGATTTTCATCCCATTTTTGCAAGATTTTGATCTCAAATCAAAACTATAATTAAAACTCACCCAAAAACATCAATTAGAAGCCAAAGATCTTGGAAATTTCAATAAAGAACCTAGATTGAAGGTTGAGAATGAGATTTCCCTCTAATCCTTGCCTTTCATAATGTTTGACAAGTTTTAGCTTCACAAAACTTGAAAATCTTGAAGAGAAATCTTGGAATTGTTTTTGAAATCTATTAGAGAGTGTTTGAGAGAAAAGAATTCTGAGAAATGAGTTGGAAAATGGTTTTGCTGAAATGAGAGGTAGTTACGTGAAATGAAATCTCAATTTCCTATTTTATTAATTTTAATTAAATAAAACCCTTTTTATTCAATCATCTAAAAACATGTTTAGAACACATGTCAATTTAAGGAAGGCGTAATTGCACTATAGCTCCCTAAGGATTCTAAGATTTTTGGCTCCTTTTTTAAAATTAAAATTTTCCACAGTTTTGAAACTTTACATTTTGGTCACTGCACAAAATGTACCACTTCCAAAGCCTATTTTGTAAAATTGATCTGACCAACCCCTTAAACATGATTTAAGAGGATTTTATCAATTTTTACCATATTTGTATGCTTTCCCGATCCTTGATTTCCCTAAATCACCTATCACGATTCGAACCGTTTCCAACCGGTCTGATCCGATGTCTAAAACATTTAGTCCAAAAACCAGGGTGTTACAACTCTCCCCTTCTTAGGAAATTTCGCCCCCAAGATTTTACCAGAAGGAAAAAGGTGTGGAAACTGCTTCAACATGTCCGCCTTGCTTTCCAAGTTGCCTTCTCAACTTCTTGTGTGGCCACAACACCTTTACAAGCTCTTTCATCTTGCCACAAAGAAATTTACTGCTAATATCCAAAATCCTTACTGGTTTCTCATCATAGGACATATATCAGGCTTCAACACTACCTCCTCAACATGCATCACATGCGAAGGATCCGATTTGTATCTCCGCAACATCGAGACATGAAACACATCATGTATCTTTTCCAGCAGAAAAGGCAACCTCAACTGATATGCCACAGGACAACCACACTCCACAACCTCATAAGGTCCAGTAAACCTCGGGCTAAGCTTACGCTTACACCCAAATCTCTTCACCTTTTTCCAAGGCAATACCTTCAAAAACATATGTTCGCCAACCGCGAACCCGATTTCCTTACGCTTCAGATCCGCGTAAGACTTTTTTGCGATCTGATGCTGCCTTCAAACGCTCACATATAAGCTTCACCTTCTCAGTGGTTCCTTTCAACATAGTCCACATCGAAATCAACATTTGCCCAGCTTCTGCCCAACAAAGAGGGGTCTTACACTTCCTACCATACGAAGCTTTGTATGGAGCTATTTGGATACTTGTCTGATATTATTGTTGTAAGCAAACTAAACCAACGACAAGTTCTTCTCCCAAGAACCCTGAAAATCTATAACGCCTCATCTAAACATGTCCTCAAGCACCTGGATCAAACGTTCCGACTGTCCATCCGTCTGAGGATTATAGGAAGTACTGAAATTCAACCGTGTACCCAAGGCTTGATACAAACACTCCCAAAATCGCGATGTAAACATGGGATCCCTATCCGACACTATGGAATTTGGTACAACATGCAACCACACAATCTTAGCAATATACGGCTCATCCAACCTATCCAAGGTATACATAGTATGCACAGACAAGAAATGTGCACAATTCGTGAGACGATCCACAATCACCCAAACATAATTCTTCTTTGATTGTGACAAGTGCAAACTAGACACAAAATCCATGGTAATCCTTTCCTACTTCCATTCCGGGATCATTAAAGGTTGCAACAACCCCGAAGGTACATGATGTTCACCCTTTACTCACTGACACACCATGCACTTACTAATGAACTCAGAAACATCCTTTTTCAACCCCACCAAGTAGTACTCTTCCTTCAAATCACGATACATCTTGGTACTACCAGGATGCATAGAGAAAGGACTACTGTGTGCTTCAGTTAGAATAGTGCGCCTTAACTCAATATCATCCGGCACCACTATTCGACTCCCAAAACATAGAACACCATCATCATTAAAACTGAAATCTGAAGACTTACCCTCCGCGATGTCCTAAACATGAGGGACAAGAGAATCATCAAGCAACTGCTTGTCCTTGATCAACTGAATCAGGATGATTTTAACTGCAATTTAGAAACAAGACCACCACCTCGTGTTATGCTCAAGCAAGCAAACATCGCCGTCAACTCCACAACCACTTTTCTACTCAAAGCTTCAGCCACAACATTGGCTTTTCACGGGTGATACTCGATCGAAAGATCATAATCCTTAAGCAACTCCACCCATTGACGTTGCCTAAGATTCAACTCCTTCTGTAACATATAATACTTTAAGCTCTTATGATTTGTGAACACTACACACATCTCGCCACACAGATAATGCTCCAAATTGTCAAAGCAAACACAACAACCGCAAGTTCAAGATCCAGGGTAGGGTAGTTATGCTCATGCACTTTCAACTGCCTCGATGGATAGGCTACTACCTTACCCTTCTACATAAACACACAGCCCAAACAAACAATGGAAGCATCACTATAGACCACAAACTCCTTACCAGACTTAGGTTGAATAAGAACATGAGCTTGCGTAAAACCTTCCTTCATCTTCTCAAAAACTTGCTGCCTTGCGTCAGTCCACTCAAAGCGTACGTTCTTCTACAACAACTTGATCAAGGGTGCAACAATCTTTGAGAAACCTTCGACAAGCATACGATAATACCACGCCAAACCAAGTAAACTTCGCACCTCCGTTACCGACTAAGGCACCTTCCAGCTCATCAGTGCCTCAACCTTTTGTGGATCAACACGAACACCCTCAGTCGATACAGCATGCCCAAGGAAGACCACTTTCTTAAGACAAAACTCACACTTACTTAGCTTGGCATACAACTGGTTCTCCAACAACGCTTGCAAAACTATTCTTAAATGTTTATCATGATCCTCCTCGGTACGAGAGTACACAAGGATATCATCAATGAACACCACCACAAACAGATCCAATAACTCATGGAACACATGATTCATCATGTCCATGATAGCAGTAGGTGCGTTGGTCAAGCCAAACGATATCACTAAGAACTCGTAATGTTCGTACCTTGTCCGAAAAGCGGTCTTAAATACGTCCACATCCTTTACCTTCAACTTGTAATACTCTGGCCTTAAGTTAATCTTAGAGAACACGGAAGCTCCTCGAAACTGATCAAAGTGATCATTAATCCTTGGGAAAGGATACTTGTTCTTGATCGTCAACTTGTTCAGTTGCTAATAATCTATACACATCTGCAGCGTCCCATCTTTCTTCTTTACAAACAACATCGGCGAACCCCAAGGTGAAACACTCAGTCGGATAAACCCTCTATCAAGCAACTCCTGAAGATGCGTCTTTATCTCCTTCAGCTATTTCGTTGTCATGCGATAAGGACCAATAGACACCGGAGTTGTATTCTCATACAACTCGATACCAAACTCAACTTCTCTGTTTGGCGGCAAACCAGGCAATTCTTCCGGAAGGACACCCAGAAAATCGCAAATAGTTCTAATGTCCTATACACGTACGTCCTTTGTACCAAGATTCATCACATATGCAAGATAATCCTCACAACCCAACCGCAGCATACGGCTTGCTTCCATAGCCCAAATCACATTAGACAAGAATTTCACATTCTCGGCTACTATCACCACCTCATAATCATCAGCAAGCCTTAAGGTGACTCGCTTAACATCAAAGTCAACCACTGCTCTATGCTCAGATAGCCAATCCATACCAAAGATTACATCAAAACCATAAAAGGGTAACTCCATCAAATCCAGAAGAAAACCATGACCCTTAACAGATAAGGGACACCTCCGATACAACTTCCTAGTGACTACATTCTCACCAAAAAAATGTCACTTGCATTCCTACTTCAAGCAACTCAATAGGTAAATCAAGCAAATGCGCATTCTCACTCAAGATATAAGATTGTGTGGATCCATAATCAATATGATAAAGACTGAAGAACAAAGGTAATTGCGATGACATCGGTATCATTGCGCTCCTCATGCTGAGCATAGACCCTCGCAGGACTGCCGCCCTCGGGCCGAAGTGCCACAACATGAGCAATGCCTCACTGACCCTCGTCTCACCTCTGGAAAATCCCTCGGCCGCGGCCATGGCCTCTCTAAGGTGCATCCACAGCAGGTGAACGTCCCTCGCCTCCACCGGCCAACAGATGACACCTGCGCCTCATATGATCTGCGGAACCACAGTTCCAGAAAGAATTCCCTATTGCCACAATTGGAGCCTGAGCTTCCCTAGCCGTACAAGGACAATCTCACCACATATGACCCCGAGAACTACACGTCCAACATATGTTCTGTTCTGCCCTCATCTTGTCTCCCTAAACCGGTGCATCATATCCAACATTGCCTCGCCTAGCAGCAAGCTGTCTCATATCTTGGCCTCTCTTGTTCCATCCACCTCCGGAACTAGACTCGGGTGCTCTCTTACCAGAGTTAGAACCACCTCCAAGAGATGACAGGCCCAAGTTCTGCTCAATGCCCTTCGCTCTACATACAAGCACATCGAAATATGTGTAATCCGTTGCCAACATATATGTCTTAACTTCCTGCACCATCCCGTACTTGAAACGATCACAATGATTCCTCTCACTCGGCATCAACTAAGCAGCGTACTGGCTCAGACGTACGAACTGGACCTCGTACTCAGCCACAGAAAGGTTTCCCTGAACAAGAGACATGAATTTGCGCCTCTTCTCATCCATGTATCTCACTCCGAGATACTTTCTATTAAAAGAACCTCTGAAAAACTTCCAATCTACTTCATTGGGTTCCATACCAGCGGTTATGGTCATCCACCAGCTATACGCATCACCCTGGAGCAAGGAAACAGCGCTTCCTAGCTTGCGCACATCGCTACATCCCATCTGATCCATGATACGGATCGTGCTAGCCAACCAGGCTTCTGACGCCTCTAGAGACATTCCATAGAAACTCAGTAGCTCCTAAACTCCTCAGTCTTTCGAAAGGCAAACCCACTTGCCCAGCTGCAGGGGCCAGAACATACACTCCGGCTACCGCAGCCTGAAACGCTCCGGTGATCGCCTGAACCAGTGGTGCTAGATCACCCAAACTTGGACCAGCGTGTCCTTGTTGCTCCTGCTCCCCACCTCCAGGTGGTGGTGGTGGTGGCGGAGGTAAGATTCCACCAGGAGGGACATCAGCCCCTTGGTTACCTCGGTCACCCTCCTCAGCCGCAGGCACTACCATGTTTGACCTAAGCTCTCTCCTCAGACACATAGTGATATTTTAACAAGGCCTAACAATAAAACAAATCAAATCATGTTTTAGGCCAACCTCAAGCAAGGATCCAAGTTCACAAAAACATTTAACTAGTGTAATAAGGCAATGGCTACCCCAATTTCCCTCAAGCATAACATAGCATATCATATACAACATGGTTTACATCTTTTAAAATCAGCACACATCCTTATCACATTATCAACATGCAATCATATTTATCTTACATAGGATTTACATTAATCAAGCATGGAAAAAGCTCCAACATTCAATCAAAACATGCTTTTTCAAACATTCATACAAAAAACATACCAATTTCACTTACAATCATTCTCAATTCTTTTGTAACCATGCTCCGATACCAACAAATGTAACTCCCTTAGCCCGGCCTAGACGTCCGACCCAAACTAAGAAGATTACACGGGGAAAACTAAAGTCAACCCGTGAAAGTCAACCTCGATTAGTGACCCTTTTTTATATTTATCCTTTCTAGATGCACATTATTATTTTCCTCTGTGATTAAAAAAGCGATTAGGCGAAAACGACATAGCGATCAAAGTCTAATTAGTGGTTCAATTGCAAGCTTTATCTTTTAGGGACCAAAATGTAACTTTCCAGATTTACAAGGTCTAACCAGATTTTAAAGTTACAAATCCAAAATTAATCATGTAACATTCCAGCATGTCAAATTTTAACTCAAACGGATCATCCAAACTCAACCAATTAAACTTATGACATTCAAAGACCAAAACGTAATAAACAGAAACCTGAAACAATTCAAAATCAACATTCAATAGTCAAGTGTTTCGAAACACGAGACCATGTATCGGAAAGGCCATTTCAAAACCATATTGACCGTTTCGATATGCGGGTGCGTACTGAGACCCAAAAGAACTTGTTTCAATACGATGAATTATAGTGGCGAAATGTTCTGGAACGTGCTTACCCGTTCCGAAAACACATGGCCATTACAGGCCACCGTTCCGAAATAGATAAGGGCGTTCCGAAACATCTGGGCCTGCAATTCTCCAAATTGCTAGTTTTATAAAGTTTTCCACCTCCGAAACCATTCCAACACATGCCACAACACCCATACAATATGAATATACATCAAAGACCACACATACTTAACACGAACTAGAACATGGCATCAATCAAGCAAACTATAAGACTAGGCATGCTTCCTAGTTAACAAACCCACAAAAGGCTAAAAACATAATTCAAGATTAAACCAATATCCAAAGGCCATTTACAATACTAAATCAACAAACCAAACATACTCAAGGTGTTTAACATCACCGCATAATATCAAAAATAGAAATCCAACCCATTACCTCTTATTACACCAAGGTAAAACCACATACATTGTTTAGTCAAGACACTTATAATCCACTTGCTTTCTCGCTGCTTCAAATGTTTAATTCTCTGCATTGATGAAACAAATTAGCGTAAGCATAAAGCTTAGTGAGGAACACTAAAACAAAACATTCATCAATGCATTTTACAAAACCAGAACATCATCGTTTGTCATCTCATGCATTTACTTAAATCATGCACTTTATAAAGCATCAACACACTTTTTAAACCACATGCTCTTAGCATCATTAAAATAACAACAAATAAACTTTGTTCATGCTTAAACCAAGCATCACATGCATTCTAGCATAATTCAGAAGCATCACATGCTTTAGTCATTAATTAACAACATTCTATTTGCTCGCAAGTGATCAATTCTCAATCCGTACAAAAACCAACACAAATGACACAATCGGATATGCGGATTACAAGCGTTGTCCCTCACGCTTCATACACACTACCGGACCACACAAGGCGCACACATGAGATTAAGTCATCAACCGTTGTGACACTCGTGGTGGAGTTTAACAGTACAATCACAACCCTTCAACACCACTCATCGGTAGTTGTATAATTCCACTAACGAGAGCACGAGACACATACCACAAGATCCACACACGTGATTTAACTATCCACCGTTGTGATCTTATCTTCAATCATTAGGGTACTTGGATGGAGTATACAGTATAATCACAGCCCCTCGACATCCAAGGCGACTTTATTCACGGCGCACCCAATCCTATAGCACGCTAACTATATCCGATTAAAGTAACCAAAAACCATTCCATCACTTGCCAATATACTCATTTGACAACATTATTTCACTATTTATAACCATAAATCACAATGCCACTTCCACAAGCATAAACATGCTTAATCTCAAATATATACATTTCATAAATCCAAGGATCACCTACAAAGTGCAACCTTAACGAAATGGCATTAATCACCAGCATTATCAATGCTTAAAACATGCTTTAAAATAGTAAATAAATTCCCATATAAATCAAGTGCATTTCCAACAAAAACATAGCACATTCCGAGAGAGACTTTCGAATTCCTTACTCTTGAGCTTAGCTAAGTGTTTCAAACTTACACTAAGCTCCCAATATCACGCTCGAAGCGTTACAAAGCTGGAAAATCCAATTCCACTCACCGATATGTGAAACCTTGCTCGCCAACGCGAATATCACCCTTCTAAAGCCTCCAAAAGTTCTTTGTTTGCTTCTGGATCAAGATCCCCTGATTTCACATCATCAAAACAGAGATCCAAATGCATTAAAATGCATTTCAACTCTAGCAACCAAACTCAAATTCATTGCTCACCAAAACTACACCAATTTACCCATCCGAGACAACCGAAAACTCAAGCGATTGCTTCCTAAACCAAGCCCTGCCAACATACATCACTTTCAACTATTTATAAACATCAAAACTCATCTAAAAAAACCTAAACCCATCCTTATACCTCCAGCATGCATAACACCATCTTTTCACCTCAAAACCCCAACTAAAACCATCAAGAAACTCAAGGATATCAAGGATTTTGGGATCTATATTATCAATGTAACCCCCTTAACCCGGCCTACACGGTTGACCCGAATTAAGAAAGTCACACGGGGAAAACCAAAGTCAACCCGAAAGTCAACCTTGATTAACAACCCTTTTTTTTTCTTTTTAATCTTGTCTAGATGCACATTAGTCCTAATTGTGATCACACAAACATCATACTCAAAGATCACAAACATCAGAGATCAAACAGGGACCCAAATGAACAAATTACAACTTTAGGGACCAAATTGTAATTTCTGATAATTAAAAGGACTTAACCCAAATTAAAGTTACCAACTTGAAATTAATCAGGTTTCATGCTTCTCTGTGAAATTTCAGCTCAAAAGGACTTCCCAAGCTCATACAATTGAACAAACAAGTTTCAGGACCAAAACGCAAACAATTCAAAACATATAACTGCCCATGTCAGCCCCCAACGGTCGACCGTTCCGAAACAGGTAGACCCTGTTCCGAAACACGGGCCGTTCCGCAACGGGTTCGGAAACATGGCCTTGGCAGAGGCCAAACCATTTCGAAACGGTGCATACCGTTTCGGACGCCTGGGTTCATGTAAGGCACCCGTTCCGAAACGGTGCACACTGTTCCGAAACGCCTGCACAGATTGCAGCAAAAAGGCATTCCAAAACATGCAATAGATCATTCAAACATGCTCCAAATGTCACCAAACTTTACCAGCATGCAATTCAACATATACATGACTTATAGGCATCATCAAATCAACAATTTAACATCATATGCAAAAAGCCCCAATTCTATAGGCATGCTTCCTACACAAGCTAGCTATTCAAGCACAAAACTTTCAAAACAAGCATGTAATGATCCAATCCAAAAACCAGCATTCAAATCAGCATTCAACATACTTAGGGAGTCCCAAACACCTCCCAAAACATACACATTGGTCCCCCATTGCCAAATCACCCAAAAGCTAAAATGTTTAACAAAAACCTTCCATACATTGAGCTTTACTTGTACTTGAATTCTTGCCCTTCTTGCTGCCCCTCAAGGTACTCTAATGCTCTGCATTATGGAATTAAGAAAACGAAGAGAGCGTAAGCAAAAGCATAGTGAGGAATGCTCTTTAAAACCATTCAATAATGCAATTCAAAACATTTACAAAACATGCTTTAAATCAACCTTTGCACATGCTCAAAAGCATACTTTAAACAAGCAATCTCATGCTTCAACATAAACATAACATGTCATATTGGCTCAAGTGATACATTCCATTTCTTAAAACAAGTTCAACAACTTCCCAAGGACTTTTAAACACCTTGGCCATGGACTTTTAAACACCATGAATGAGGATCACATAAGGACTTTTAACCACCTTTGTGTCCATTGCTTGAATCACCCCCAAGGACTTTTAAACACCTTGGCCCCAAGGACTTTTAAACACCTTCGCCCCATGGACTTTTAAACACCATGGCCCCATGGACTTTTAAACACCATGGAAAGGATCACCTAAGGACTTTTAACCACCTTAGTGTCCGCAACAAGAATCATCCAAGGACTTTTAACCACCTTGATGTTCTTAAGTAACAAGGCTCACTCAAGGACTTTTAACCACCTTAGTGACCTTAATCTTTTCAAAACATCACTTGCCAATATTCATCATTTTCAACATTTAATCCACTGTTTTAAAGCATTAAATCAAGCCATTTACATCATGCATTTCAAAGCATCAAACCACATCATTTCAATGTACAAAAGCAAGGAACTCCTACCTAGAGTTACCTTCAACATATGGCTTACATCACCAGCAAAAACCATGCTAAAACATGCTTTCAAAACAGTAATTAAAACATGCAAATCACCATTTTGCAACACAACAAAATCATGGCAACCACTAGAGAGAAAAATCCGAAAACTTACACTTGAGCTTAGCAAAGTTGTTTAGACTTAAACTAAGCTCCCAAAACCTTCAAACATTTGTTTTAAAGCTGAAAATCCAATTTCCACAAATGCACTCACCGATTTCCACTTTGCTTCAAGCCAAAGCACCAAATCAAGCTTCCGGATCAACAACTCTTGGATCCAAAGATGCCTCCCCTGTTTCAACACATCAAAGCAAAGGATTAATGCATCATCATGCATTAATTGCTTCAATGAAAGCACCTAAACTCGCTGCTCTCATCCAACCTCCATTTTCGGCCACCAAACACAACCGAAAATGCATCCAAACCACTTCTAAACAAAGCCCAGCCATAAACCAGCAAAACCTCACTTCCATAAACATCATATAACATCTAAAAACAACCTATTAACATCATTATACCTCCAGCAACATCAGATCACCAAGATCACCTCAAAAACAACCTTGAAACACAAGCTAAACTTAGGAAACTCAACCTATCCGGGATTGCATCAATCAAAACTCAATTCCTTATCAATTTAGAGATCATTTAACATCAAAAACACCTCTCAATTCACAGATTAATCAGGTCTAACGAAAATCATCAAAAATCATCAAAATCTTGCATAATAAGCCAAGATCCATTTCACCACTTAAAAACCTTTAATTAAACTTCAATTAAGGATTGAAAACTTAGGAATTTCAGTAAAGAACTGATAGTTTAGAGGAGAAGGACGTTCTTACCTCCAAACTTGAGTTTCTCCTCTTTTTGCAATCAAAATCCTTGTTGAAACAATTAGCAATTGAAGAGGTTTTGAAGATACAATGATTAGGAATCAAATGAGAGTTGAAAGGAGGGATTTAGGTGAAGAAATCAGATCCAATTCTCTGGAAAAGTAGTGTTTGGGTTGAGAGAAAATGAGAGAAAGAAAATTTAGCAAAGTTGGTTACAAAATCCAAAAATAGCCAAATGGCTTCCCTCCAATTTTAATAACCTTTAAAATCAGATTTTAGACTTAAAATATCTTAGAAAAATCTGGAGAAACTCCCTTTGGGTAAATAGCTCCTTAAAGATTCAAAGTTTCAACCCTTTATAAAACAGCCACCAAACTTGCGAAAATTACATTTTGGTCACTAGCCAAAATGTCACACTTCCAAAACTCATTTTCCAAAATTGATTTCACAGTTCACTTAATTATATTAAAAGATGATTTTAGAACATTTTTCCATATTTTTAATGCAACCCGAACTAGGCTTTCCTAATTTACCTCTTTAGATTCGAACAGCACTTTGACCAACCGGTCAACGCTCAAAACTCCTAAGCCCAAAACCGGGGCGTTACAATCAAAACCCTTTTTCAACATAATAATCTTTTCAAAACTCAATCAAAACAAATCCAAAATATAGCTTATCAAATCCAATCAGGAAATCAAGATTTTAATCACATTTTTGAAAGATTTTGATCTCAAATCAAAACTATAATGAAAACTCACCCAAAAACATTAATTAGAATCAAAAGATCTTTGGAATTTCAATAAAGAACCAAGTTTGAAGGTTGAGAACGAGATTTACCTCCAATCCTTTCCTTCTTGAAGGTTTTACAAGTTTTAGCTTCACAAAATTTGAAAATCTTGAAGAGAAATCTTGGAATTGTTTTAGAAATGAATGAGATAGTGTTTGGGAGAAAAGAATTCTGGAGAAATGAGTTGGAAAATGGTTTTTCTAAAATGAGAGGTAGTTACGTGGAATGAAATCTCAATTTCCTATTTTATTAATTTTAAATAAATAAAACCCTTTTAAAACACATGTCAATTTAAGAAAGGTGTAATTGCACCATAGCGCCCTAAAGATTCAAAAAATTTCGTCTCCATTTTTAAAATTACATTTTCCATAGTTTTGAAACTTTACATTTTGGTCACTACTCAAAATGTACCACTTCCAAAGCCGATTTTGTAAAATTGATCTGACCAACCTCTTAAACGTGATTTAAGAGGATTTTAGCAATTTTTACCATATTTTTATCCTATCCCGATCCTTGATTTCCTTAAATCACCTAACGCGATTCGAACCGTTTCCAACCGGTCTGATCCGATGTCTAAAACATATAGGCCCAAAACCAGAACGTTACAAATTACCCTAACACTCTATGGTGAGCCTTCTATCACACCGATTACACTATGGAGTATGAACAAAAGCATTATAGCCTTGTTGACCACGACCAAGATTACCACCACCACGCCATGGATTACGTTGATACCTCATATCCTTGTGCTTCATATAACGATCTCTTCCAGTATCACACTCAGTCGGCGTCTTTCAAGAACTAGAACCACCCGAACGAGCATCCAAGCCAACATATATGCCTTGACCTCCTTCACAAGCTCGTAACGGAAATGTTCACATCTCTTTTGTTCATCAGGAACCAGTTCACGAGCATATTGGCTCTCAAACCAAGCTCATGTCACATCGGCAGGTTCCAAACTTGTAGTGATGGTCATCCACCACGTATATGCATCTATGTCAAGCAAGGATACAACACAACCCAACTTTTTCACATCATTGCAATCCATATGACCAAGAATCCTTTGGGTGCTCTCAAACCAAGCCCTAGAACCCTCCAGAGACAAACCTTGGAACTCAGTTCTACCCAAACTGCGTAAACGCTTTAAAGGTAAACCAACATTATCACTAGGCTATGGTGCAACCACATGTATACCAGCTATCGCTGCCTGAAACGCCCCAGCTATAACTTGAATCATCAGTGTCATATCAGCAGTAGCTTACCCTTGCGTTGTTGAGGTCTAATACCTCTACCGCCTTCTCCTGCACCAGCTCCATCACAACCAGGAAAAGGAGGGGGTGACAAATTATCAACGTCATTAAGCTCATTCTAAACCACATTACGCACATTGGCTCTAAGCTCTCGTCTCGGTCCCATTATCAAAACGATATGAATATTTCAGCTTAAAATGCAACATTAAAAACAATTAGGCTAGCCTAAGTAAGAATCCAAAGTGCTCAAGTTTTACTTTTTAAAACAAAAATCCTCTTTACATTAGTAATAATATGCAATGGGTACCCTTAATCTCCCCCAATAGCATATAACATGTAACGCCCCAGTTTTAAGCCTAGAGGTTTTAAAGGTGGTTTAGAGTCTGATGAACTTAGACTAGAGATACGAGTTAGTTTGAGGCTTGTTCAGGGAAAACATGGTTTCAGATGTGATAAAATTATGAGAAAAAATCCTAAAATCCTCTTTAAATAAATATTTAGGAATGGTGAAGCAGATTTTGGAAAATGATTTTTGAAAGGTCGACATTTCGGTTTAGTGACTAAAATGTAAAATCCGAAAATTGTTTTTAAAGGATTGTTTTTAAAGAGGGCCAATGCTTAGAATCTTTAGGGAGCTAAGTCAAAAGTAATCAGCCTTTTCCTTTAATTAAGCACATTTTAATTGTGGTTTAATTAAAAGATTCAAAAGAGTTTTATTCAAAAGTAGATTTAGTTTTACAAAATCATTTTTTGACGAAACTTCCATTTTCTCTCCTTTCTCTTTAGCCAAACATCTTTTTTCTCTTAAAACTTCTAGAGATTTTCATCTTTCTAATTCTTTTTTTATTTTCAAATGATTTCCTTAGTGATTCCTCCATTTGTCTCATAGGGTTCTTGAAGGTTTTCAACAAATCTTGCTAATTGAAGGAATAAGCAAGGATTAGAGGTAATTTTCGTTCAACTCCTATAATCAATTTTCTCTATTGAAATCCCCAAGTATTTGGCTCTCTAATTATGTTTCTTAAGAGGGTTTCATGATTCATTTGATAAAGATGGTTAAATCAAGCTTAAATGGTGATTTTGAATGATTTTCGTTTTAGATCTAATTTGGCCGAGTTATGATTGATTTTAATCTTGTGTTTCGAAGTTAAATATTGTTGAAATAAAGGTTTGATCATATTAATCCCGAAACAAGTTCGATCTCTAGTTGTTTAGGTTAGTATATTTGGATTTTTGTGGTGTTTACGTGATATTGAGGTTGCTAGAGGTATTAGGATACAAATAGGTTGATTATGGAAGTTAATTGATGATTAAAAATGGATGGAAGAGTTAGGTTTTGGCTAGGCTGTGTTGGGAGTGTAATCGAATGTGTTTTCAGTTGTATCATATAGGTGTTTTGGTGTTTTTGGGTAGAGCAACGAGGTAGGTTTGTTTGCTTGAGATTTTAATGCATTGTGATGCATTAATCATGTATTCTTGTGTGGTATAAATACGAGAGAACATATCAGAAGCAATCGGTGAAGTTTCTTGAGCTTTGATTGCTTAGATTCGCGTTGGCTAGTCAATGTTGCGGGTGTCGGTGAGTGAAAACGTGAATTTCAGTTTTGAAAAGCTTTAAAAAGTGATTTGCGAAATTAGTAATAAGCTTGAAACACTTAACTAATTTCAAAAATAAATAAAACGATTTTCTCTCTTGGTTGTGCTATTATGTGACGATTGATGCACTGTTGATCAGTGCATAAAAGTTCTATATTTTACCCCTCATTTATCCTTATTTTTTCTACACTCAAGCATGTTTAACTGCATTTTAGGTTAAGTTTTGCATCAACATCACATTTAGATAAAATTGCGCAGATACTGCTAGATTTGGTTACTTTTGCAGGTACCTGCTGTGGCAGCATCCAGGGCAGTAGTTGTGGCATCATCGAGGGCAGCAGTCGTCACAACATCCAGGGCAGCAGTCGGGACAGCATCCAGGGCAGCAGTAGTGACAACATCCAGGGCAGCAGTCGTGACAGCATCCAGGGCAGCAGTCGTGGCAGCATCTAGGGCAGCAGTCGTGGCAAGCGCTGGGCAGCATAGCTGGAACTGGACGAGCAGTCGAGGAGGACGATGCTACCATGGTTGTCACCGTGACAGCAGAGGACGACAGCAGTTTTGAGGAGAATAAGCAAAGTGGACCTCGACGAAAAGAGAAAATTAAGCCCATATGTCGTGGAAAACCAGTATATTTTTACAAGACCTAGATCAGAATGAATGCCAATCCCAAAGTTCAAGGAGAGAAATTCCAAGCAAGAAGGAAGGACGAGTTAAAGCTATATTCTCTGAGGATTTAGTCTTTATTAGAGTTGACTTTAATTTAAACTTGTACTCTTGCCATATTAGAAAACTTGGACCCAAAGCCTATATAAAGGCATGTAATTCCACCTAGGGTAACATCACATTCTCTAGCCGTCTTCCCCTAAACCCTAGTCGTTTTCCCCTTTCTCGCCATGTTCTAAATTCCCCCAGGGCAAAGCGTTGATATTGTAAAGTAGTTGCAAGGGTTGTTTTTGTTTTAGGAATTTTCAGTTCAATAAAATAATCTTCAAGTTTGCTTATTCTGGTTTTCAACATCTTGCAAGAGTATCGAGAGAGCATTGTGAGATTATTCATTTACTTAATATCGGGAGAGTTAAGTATATGAAAGGAATAAATGCGGGTTCCCCAGTTTATGGTTGAACTATCTCGAACCTTGGAATTGGACGAGGTTAAGCGGCTAAGGAAGAATTCACAAACATCGGTGTTCATACTTCGATTCACATCGGGAGGTATCATCCAAGACATGTTCATCGACAGAACTTGGACCTAGGGATAGGACGAGTCACAACAGGGATTCTTGCCGAGCTTGAAGTACAGAGTTGTGTGATTGCTGCCGCAACAAACAACAGACCGCTGCCGCTACAGGAGCCAGACATAGAACAAAAGTCCTTGAACAGTGCAATAACTGCACTACAGAGCAATTCAATTCCTGATTGTTTTATAATTCTGATTTTTTCTCTTTTACTTGATTATTTTCGTGACAACTTAATCAATCTATTAAATCTCTTCTTTTCCCCTTGTGCAGATAGTAAAGGAAAGGGTTAGCCCAGTCCCTGTAGAGACGATATCCGATACTCTAGTATCACTTTATTACTTGCGACGTATACACTTGCACTCAATTGCGATAGACTATTTTACACGCAACAAGTTTTTGGCGCCGTTGCCGGGGACTGGCAACACACTCTTACCCGAGCTTCTGCACTTTTCTTTTATTTTTATTTTTAATTTTCTTTTCTTATTTTTATCCAAAAAAAATCAGGTGAAAAACAGGTCTAAGGAGCATAAACATGCCAGGAAAAACCATTCGAGAGCTGATGTGGGAAAGTTCTTGCAATTACCAAAAAGGTAATCATGCATCCGAAAGCCGTCCATATTTTTTGGTGAATATGTGGACAACCAACGATGGAACCAACAATAACAAGATATGCTGCCACAACAGCAACAGGGACAGCAAATGTCGATGCCTGCAGCAGCAAAAAAATTTATGGTACGATCAAAACCCGCAAATTTTTTTATACCATAACAGTTTTGCTACAGAACCCGACATGCCCTGGCAATGTCATCATCCTCAAGAGCAGTCAAAATCCTTAGAAGACACACTGCAAGCCTTCATGGCACTCACTCAAGTATTGTCAGCTTCTATGGACAAAAGTACCGCCAAGATGGATGAAATCTTGAGCAGACCGGTCCTCGTTCATGCCACGGATGAACCTGAAATCCTAAGGAAAGATGACGAGGATGCCCATGTGAAGGAATACCCAACACATGATGGGTCTGAGCAACAACTTGCCATGGCAATGATCGAGGAGCTAGAATGGAGCAACACCGCAACAACGCTGAGTGAAATTCAAGAGAATCTCACGGCAGCACCACATCCGAGGCAAACTCTCAACCCACTACCTCAATTATGCCCGACAAAGATTGCACACATCCATCCCTGTAAAGGTACTCGCACGACCACCTAGAAGAGCTACCCAATGACAATGCCTCGCAAATGGAATACGAGCAGGTAATAAATGAACATTTTGAATTCATTAAAAACTAACAATTTCCATTGCAGGTATTTGAGGAACCAACGCCGGTGGATTTAGAATCATCGACATCTCTACTGACGGAGATCTACGAGTGGCCAACAGATTTTGATATAGAGAGTGATGGCACTTACCAATGTCTCATTGACCTGCAAAGTAACCTGACAACGGACTGTCAAAATAATTGGCTGCCGCAGCAGGAGGCATGACAGCAAGGGATACATTCAACCACAACAACATTCAACGAAAACAAGGTAAGTTTGTGGTGGAATGTCAATTTGATTTTTTCTAATCATATATTCATGCCCTTATAAACATTACCAAGAAGGGAGGACTTCATGGACTACAAAGGGAAGAGAAAGAAAGGAGCCCCCACCATGAGAATAATCACCAGATGGAGGGTACAGATGGACTTCAAGAAGTACCGAAAACGACCCCTCAAGCATCAATAGAACAAGGAGTAGTTACTTTAGGAGATGCCCCTCAAGGGACTCCTAATTTAACTTAATTTGTTTTATTGTATTTTATTTTTATCTTATTATATCTTTATTATTTAGGAATTAGAAATTTTATATTAGTTATTAGTTTGTTTGTGTTATTAGGTAAACAGATAAAACCCTTACAATGACGTTACAAGCAACCTGAGGAAGCTCTGCCTCCACCCCTGCCGCTGCAGCACTCATACTCTCACGGCAGCACCCACAGCTCCTCCGACAAAGTCCAAGGAGACTGCCCGCCGACAGCTCCTCATCCAAAGCTCCAGCAGCATCAACGACAGCCACACAACTTAAGTTTTCTTTTTCCTTTTCTCTGTCGCCTGCTGTATATATTATCTTTTTGTGATGTTTCACTTTTCTGTCATTTTTATTTTCTGTTTTTCATTTTATGTCTTGTGTCATGCATTGAGGACAATGCAACCCTTGAGTTTGGGGGTAGGCAGTCCTCCTAATTATTAATATAATATTGTATTTAGTTTTAATTGTGTCGCATTTATTTTTATGCAAAAAAAATGAAATATTGAACATTTTGGTTTAAGTCTTTGAACTGAACTTACATGCCGTGACAACTCTGTCGTGGCAGCGCCTTTAGGATAGTTTTAGGAGCAATTTAGAGTCTTTCTATAATTCTGAAATTTAAACACCATTTGTGACTGTTATACTGCCTAGAATTCTACTAGTTAACGAGAATAGGAAGCTTAGCACTTGAATAGCCCCTAGAGGTGCCTAACACTGGATCTAGGAAAAGAAGTTTAGCAAAATAGACTCAATAGCCCTAGAGGTGCCCAAAACCGGCTCTAGGAAGTTAGCTAGAGGTGCTCGAAACCTGCTATAGTGAAACTTAAGCTTAAAAAAATAGAGTCTAAACAAAAAAATTAAAGGAGCATAAGAAGTGCCTTCAAAAAGATAAACTTTGGCATAAAAATTCAAGTTAGAAGCTGAAATATTCTAGTGAAACTAAGGGAGTCTTGGCATATAATTGTTCACAAGCATGCACACACTGCACGAGGACTATAGCAAGATTCCGGACGAATCCTAAATTACCCGACAAGGTGCTGCTGTCAATAGAGAATGAATGAAGGGTAAGGGAAAGTTCACTGTTTTAAGCCAAAAAAATTTATTTTCCTTTTAGGTCTGAATTGCTTGAGGACAAGTAAAGATTCGAGTTTGGGGGTGTGATCAGTGCATAAAAGTTCTATATTTTACCCATCATTTATCCTTATTTTTGCTACACTCAAGCATGTTTAACTGCATTTTAGGTAAAGTTTTACATCAACATCACATTTAGATAAAACTGCGGAGATACTGCTAGATTTGGTTACTTTTGCAGGTACCTGCTGTGGCAGCATCCAGGGCAGCAGTCGTGGCAGCATCTAGGGCAGCAGTCGTGACAGCACCCAGGGCAGCAGTCGTGACAGCATCCAGGGCAGCAGTCGTGACAGCATCCAGGGCAGCAGTCGTGGCAAGCGCTGGGCAGCAGAGCTGGAACTGGACGAGTAGTCGAGGAGGACGATGCTTCCATGGTTGCCACCGTGACAGCAGAGGACGACAACAGTATTGAGGAGAAGAAGCAAAGGGGACCTCGACAGAAAGAGAAAATTAAGCTCATCTGTCGTGGAAAACCAGTATTTTTTTCCAAGCCCTAGATCAAAATGAATGCCAAGCCCAAAGATCAAGGAGAGAAATTCCAAGCAAGAAGGAAGGACGAGTTAAAGCTATGTTCTCTTAAGATTTAGGAATTCGATCTAGGTGAACATCACATTCTCTAGCAGTCTTCCCCTAAACCCTAGTCGTTTCCCCCTTCTCGTCATGTTCTAAATTCCCCCCAGGGCAAAGCGTTGATATTGTAAAGTAGTTGCAAGGGTTGCTTTTGTTTTAGGAATTTTCAGTTCAATAAAATAAACTTCAAGTTTGCTTCTTCTGGTTTTCAACATCTTGCAAAAGTATCGAGAGAGCATTGTGAGATTATTCATTCACTTAATATCGAGAGAGTTAAGTATACGAAAGGAATAAGTACGGGTTCTCCAGTTTTTGGTTGAACTATCTCAGACCTGGGGATAGGACAAGGTTAAGTGGCTAAGGAAGAATTCACAAACATCGGTGTTCATACTTCGATTCACGCCGGGAGGTATCATCCAAGACATGTTCATCGACAGAACTTGGACCTAGGGATAGGACGAGTCACAACAGGGATTTCTGCCGCGACAGGTGCTGCCGCGACAGAAGCCAGACACAGAACAAAAGTCCTTGAACAGTGCAATACCTGCACTACAGAGCAATTCAATTCATGCTTGTTTTATAATTTTGATTTTTCTATTTTACTTGATTATTTTCGTGACAACTTAATCAATCTATTAAATCTCTTCTTTTCCCCTTGTGCAGATAGTAAAGGAAAGGGTTAGCCCAGTCCCTGTGGAGATGATATCTGATACTCTAGTATCACTTTATTACTTGCGACGTGTACACTTGCACTCAATTGCGATAGACTATTTTACATGCAACAACTATTTTGGTTTAATGGATTTACCTACTGTTAAAGCATGTTTAGAATAGTGTGATTACTTTTTTTTAATGATGTGACGTTGATGGATGCAAATGGTAAGTGATCCTTGAAAGTATATGACTTATACTTGTGATTTTATGCTTTGTTTAATGCTTGGAAATGTGAAATATTGATGATGCATTGAAAAAAATAAGGTTTGTGTTAAATGTGAATTATATTGGCAAGTGATGTTGTGAAAATGGTATATAAATGATATTGGATATAGTTAGCCGGCTAAAGGATTGAGTGCACTATAAAAAAAATTCCTTGAATGTCAAGGGGTTGGTGTCTCGTCTCTCTTTAGTGGTTAAGCATCTAACCGATGATAGGGTTGGTATCCCCATGGGTTGTGAGTGTACCCGGTTGATATAGTACCTATGGTAGTGAATGTACCAATTCCGGTTAAGATGACTTGAAGTGTCGAGTAGACACTTGTTGAATCCGTGTATCCGATATGTGGTTTTGAGTTGTGAACTTGTTATATGATCACTTGTAAGCCAATATAATTGATGACATATCATGAGATGGTTTATGTTGCGTAATGTGGTTTATGTATGTTTTACACTTTAAGCTTTGCATATAGTAGATATGCCAGGGAAGGCTTAATTAGAGTGTGGAATTGAGATGTGTTGGTGAATCATGATACAAGAGCATGTGGTTTTGAAATACTGATTTTTGTTTAAAGAAAGTGCATGGTTTTAAGAGGGCATGATGGTTTTCAAATGATGTTTTAGTAAATGGAAATGAGATTTCATTGTGGACATGAAAAATGGTTTCGAAGCATTGATGTTGTTTTGTTTTTGAGCCTCCTCTCTAAGCCTTGTGTGCTTACGCTCTTATTTGTCCATCAATACAGATAATTGAGGTATTGGATGCAGCAAGTAGCAAGGTATCGCAAGAGACTTCATTTGAGAATGTATGTTTCAGTTTAGACTATACGTAATAAGGGCAATGGGAGATCCGTTGTGTTGTTGGGAGATTTGTGTAAACTCCTTTCTAAGCAAGTTTTGTTTGCTGTTTTAGACTTGTAAATGGCCTTTGGTATTTGGTTTATGCTTTACTTTGCATACTGGTATGTTGCTTAGTTTGACAATAGGTTGCATGCCTATAGTTTACCTTTGATGCAAATGCTCTTGTTATGATGATGTTTGTGTCATGATTGATTGAGGATGGATGTTTAGATGTGTTGTATGCATGTTGAAATCATGTTGGGTTGATTATGATTGGATTAAAATGTGAAAAACCATCAAAAATTGTGATTACAGGCCCAAGTGTTTTAGTATACCTAAGTATGTACCGAAACAATGTGCCTGGAATGGCTTGAGGGTTTCGAACGGGGGAAAGGTGTTTCGATACATTTCGCTACTAGAATCCCCTGTTCTGAAACACCCTTGAGGTTGTTTCAATACGTGCCCGAGCTTCGAGCCGTTTTATCATGTTCCAATACATATGTTTTGATATAGGGCAACTCGTACTGAAACGACAAGTTGTTAAGTTAGTTATTGGAATCTTGTGATGTTCTGTTTTTTCACGTTTTGGTACCTGAATGTTGATGATGCAATTAAATGAGCTTGATCATTTTTTTGAGCTGGGTTTTGACAAAGAGGCATGTAAAATGATTAATTAAAGGTTGGTAACCTGAATGTTGAGGATGCAAATTGTTTTGCTACGAAGTTTATCACATATGATAATAATGAGCATCTAAACAAGATAAAATGAAAAATAAGGTATTTTATTAGGGTAAACTTCCCAGTTTACTTCAATATTCCTCGTCTGACTCGTTCGGTTCGATCAATCATCTAGACTGGGTCGAGAGGTTACATTTAGTGGTATCAGAGCTAGGTTTCAAATGAATGGGATAATGGTAAGTTAGTGATAGTTGATGTGATGTGATTTCAAGTGAATGATGATGTTTCCTTTGCATGGTGATTGTTATAACCATGTTGTTCATGAACAAATGATATTGATGCCATGCGCGATGGTTGTGACGTATGTGTTTTGCTATATGCACGATGATGTTATGGGCTAAATTTGATTGATTGTTGTGCATGGTGTTTGTGATACGTATGTTGTTTGCCTTATGCTATGCTTGGGGGAAATTGGGATATCCATTGCCTTATTACTATAGTTAAAGTGTTTTAAATTGAATTGGATGTCTTGGATTCTTGCTTGAAGCTGGCCTGATTTCTTTGTTTTGCTTTATTATCATGCCTTAATTATAAATGCACAATGGGGCCGAGGAGAGAGTTACGGTCGGGTACGACTGCTGCTGTTGGAGAGCATGGAAATTAGGGGAACGAGTTTCCTCCTAGTGGGAATTTGCCTCCTCCACCGCCTCCACCCGGGGGTGAGGGGCAAGGACAACGTGTGCAGGCTGGGCCTATGTTGGGTTATTTGACGCCTTTAGTTCAGGTGATGACTGGAGCATTCTAGGCTATTGTTTCCAGAGTGCAAGTGCAAGCACTTGCTGCTGGGAAAACGGGGTTTCCGATAGAACACTTGCGTAGTTTGGGTGGTGTTGAGTACTGCGGTTTGTCGCTCGAGGCATCTGAGGCTTGGATGGCCAGTACGATCAAGATTTTGGATCAAATAAAGTTAATTGATGCACATAAGATGGGATGCATTATTTCATTGTTGCAAGGTAATGCTTGTAGTTTGTGGACGATTGTAACTGTGGCTATGAAGCCAAATGAGGTGGATTAATAGTTCTTCCAAACTGTCTTTGGTTCAAGATAGAATTAATGTGGCTGAGTATGAGATTTCGTTTGTTCGTTTGAGCCAGTATGCCTCTGAGTTAGTACCGAGTGACAGGCATCATTGCAATTGTTTCCATTACAGATTGGTGCAAGAGGTGAAGACTTTTATGCTGGCATGTGAATACACAAATTTTGATGTGTTGATGGCACGAGCCAAAGATGTCGAGGCGAGTCTGGGTTTGACTTCTCGTGTGGATGGTTCTAGCTCAGGTAAGAGGGCTGCAAATTTTGGTCTTGAAGGTGGTCAGAATAAGAGACACCGTGATAAGATGTTTTGATCTGACGCTAAGCGAGGCAGAGGAAGGCCTGGACGTGGAGCTTTTGGTCAGGGTGCTCATGCTTGATCAGCTTTTAATTCTTGTTGGGTCTGTGGATCACGTGAGCATATGATGCGAGATTATCCTCGTTTGGCTCGAGAGGCGCAGGCTTCTACAGCCGTGGCGGCCAATGCTTGTTGGAGTTATGGTTCGGGTGACCATTTGAGACGTGATTGTCCATTGTTGGTTGTAGGTGGTCTAGTTAGAGCACTAATTATTGCACCACAGCGAGGTTGTGTGGCGCGGTCGTGGTAACTTCAAGCATAGAGAGGATGGTCAGCCAGCTGTAGCACATGTTGTAGCTGTTCAACCTGAGGGTGGTGGTCCTCCGAGTGTGTAAGCACATCACGAGGGACACAATGACACTGATGTGATTGCAGGTGCTTTCACTTTGCAATCCTTGTCATTATTATCTTTGATTAATTCTGGTTCTACGCATTCATACATCTTGAGTGAGCAAGCACGTTTACTTGATTTTCCTATTGAGATGTTAGATGTGGGAATGCAAGTAACTAGTTCATTTGGTGAAATTGTTGTTACGAAAAGGTTGTATAGGAGATGTCATTTATTTTTTCAAAGTCATGTGTTTGCGGTTGATTTAATGGAGTTGCCTTTCTATGGTTTCAATATAATCCTTGGGATGGATTGGTTAACCGAGCATAGGGTTGTGGTTGATTTTGATGCTAAGCGAGTTACTTTGAAACTTGCTGATGATTATGTGGTGGTAATCGTGGGTGAGAATGTAAAATTCTTGTCCAATGCTATTTCAGCTCTTCAAGCAAGTCGTTTGATGAAGATGGGTCGTGAAGATATTTTAGCTTATGTTATGAATCCAAGATCGAAGGAAGTAAGTGTGCAAGACATACGTATAGTATGTGAGTTTCCGGGTCTATTTCTGTAGCGACGTTTTTCTTGAAGAAACTTTTAAATATCTTGCTTTTGAAAAAGATTTGTTAAAATGGGAATTTCTTTTTTAAAAATTATAGTTTTGGAAAACAAGAGATTCGTTTTAAAAAGGGTTCGGGAGTTGGTTACGCGCAGGGAAGGATTAGCACCCCCATCACGCCCGTAAATCGGTACCAAAATATTTGTTGCTTTTAACTAATGGAAATTGTTGAAATTTAAACTGAATTTAATTAGGGGTTCTTAATTGAAAATTAACCTTAATCGTACGAGCTTTATCAAATTTGTGGGTTAAAATTAATGAGACATTTATTCGATAACGATGACTATACATCGGACCATAGATTAAACTGACATCATATAAATCTGACTACCGTGTTAATTTACGGTTCGACACTCGTACGTCACCTTTATGCATGATGCAAACATTTAAGTGTGATGTCATGATATTGTCCTTTTTAATTGTCATTTACTTTGAGACGGTAAGGATTAACCCATATATTTGGTCAATATCCATTGAGTTAGGACTGTTACAACACAAATATCAGGATTAATAAATGCCTTTGTTTTTCTTTAATTTAGATTAATTGACATATAATCAAACGTCGAAGGTCACGTGAATGACAGTTAAAAATACATGTCACATATTAACAAGCATCGCATTAAAACAACTATGAGAAACCAATACTATGTAAATAAATATCATGTACCACGTCAGACCATATATGCAAACATATTTAAAATAAATGTGAATGAACATAAATAAAATAGTAAAAGAGCATGAAAGTTAAAAGCACAATAACCAGGGGTTAAAAGGGGGTTTTCTTCACTGGAAAATGGACCAAATCTGATAAAAACCGAAGTTTTAATGGTTCAAAAAGGGAGTAAACCACTAAAAAGTGGATTAAGCCTGAACGGAGACGAAATTGAAAATATGAGAGACTACAACCGTGATTTAAAAAGGCGAAAGGGTTGTGGTTCTATTATGGAAACACAAAAGATTTTAAAAGAACACGGAAGGGAGGAGTTGAAAAGGCTCGGTCCTGCCTCGCACGCGCGTGTGGAGAAGATAGAAAGTCGCGCGTAGGGGTCGATCTTGGCCATCCGATGCAACGTTGATTTAATGGTCGAGGAGATGTGGCGCTGGGGCAAAGGGAAGGAAATTAGAGCTTCTTCC
The DNA here is from genome assembly GCA_958450335.1 of Hibiscus tridactylites. NCBI lineage: Eukaryota > Viridiplantae > Streptophyta > Magnoliopsida > Malvales > Malvaceae > Hibiscus > Hibiscus tridactylites. The sequence continues at coordinate 28,727,575 of OY288289.1, forward strand.
AGCAGGGACCATATGGACCGTTCGATCAGCAGCCCTTGATTTGACGGTCCAGATGCAGCAGCGCACAAGTAAAACAGAGGGCCATCAGATTAGGACTAGGGTTTTTTTAGATTTTTGGGCCAAACAGGCCAAGTATGTAATATGTATAATATTTTTGGGCTTTAAAATATTGTTATTAAACTTTAAATAAATCATGAGCTTTCGTTTATTTAATTTGACACTATTTTTTAGAGTTTAAGTTTAATAATAATAATAATAATAAGATAACAACAACAACAACAACAACAACAATAAAAATAATAATAAGATATTAGTGATACTAACAATAATAAGATAATATTAATAATGAAAAAGATAGGAAGATAACATAATATATTAGTAATGTTTAGGTGTTTTTCAAATAGATAATAACAATATAATAATACATATAATACTAATAGTATTAATAAGATTTTTACTTGTTTTAGTCTTAATCATATTATATAAGTAAAATAGATAACCAAAGCCCTTTTATTAAGAAAAAGAATAAAAACGGGTCTTCCCGGGAAGAAATTAGTGATTACAATTTCTGGAAGAGTTGCCGCCAAATAGAGAGGTTGAGTTTGGCATTGAGTTGTATGAAAATATGACTCCAATGTCTATTGCTCCCTATCGAATGGCTCCAAAAGAGCTAAAGGGGTTGAAGAAAAAACTTCAAGAGTTGCTTCATCGAGGGTTCATTAGGCCTAGTGATTCACCTTGGGGTGCACCGGTCTAGTTTGTGAAGAAGAAAGATGGCACGATGTGAATGTGTATAGATTATCGACAATTGAAAAAATTGACGATTAAGAACAAGTATCCTTTGCCAAGGATTGATGACTTGTTTGATTAGTTTCGAGGTGCTTTAGTGTTTTCAAAGATTGATTTGATATCTGGATATTATCAGTTGATGGTAAAGGACGTGGATGTGCCTAAGATAGCTTTTCGTACAAGGTACATGCATTATGAGTTCTTGGTGATACCGTTTGGATTGACGAATGCACTGGCTACATTCATGGATATGATGAATCGTATGTTTCATAAGTTTTTAGATCAGTTTGTGGTTGTCTTTATTGATGATATTCTCGTGTACTCTCGTATCGAGGAGGATCATGATATGCATTTGCGGATTGTGTTGCAAGTGATGTTGGAAAATTTTCTTTATGCCAAGTTAAGTAAGTTTGAGTTTTGACTTAGAGAAGTTTTCTTTCATGGACATGTGGTGTCGGCCAAATGTATCTGAGTTGATCCACATAAGATTGAGGCGGTGATGAATTGGAAGACGCCTAAATCGATGACGGAAGTCTGGAGTTTCCTTGGTTTGGCGGGTTACTATCGAAGGTTTGTGGATGGTTTCTCTAAGATTGTTGCTCTATTAATCAAGATGTTGTAAAAGAATGTTCGCTTTGAGAGGACGGATGTTAGGCAACAAGCTTTTGAGAGGTTGAAGGAAGCTTTGACGCAAGCTCTTGTCTTGATTCAACCTGAATCAGGTAAGGAGTTTGTAGTTTATAATGATGCATCGTATGTTGGTCTGTGTTGTGTGTTGATGCAAGGTGGGAAGCTGGTGGCGTATGCAGATAGACAATTGAAGGTGTATGAGTGCAACTATCCTAACCATGATCTTGAGCTTGTCGTGGTTATGTTTGCTTTGAAAATTTATAGGCATTACCTTTATGGTGAGAAGCGTGTAGTTTATACGGGTCATAAGATTTTGAAGTATCTAATGTCAAAGAAAGAGTTTAATCTTAGGCAACGATGATGGTTGGAGTTGCTTAAAGATTATGACTTGACGATAGAGTATCACCCGGGAAACGCCAGTGTTGTGGCCGATGCCTTGAGTAGGAAGGTGGTTGTAGAGTTGAGGGTAATGTTTGCTCGGTTGAGTATATCGCGAGATGGTGGATTGATAGCTGAGTTGCAAGTGAAACCTTTCTTACTTCAGTTGATTGAAGAGAAGTAGTTGCTTGATGATTCATTGGTATTGTATGTTTAGGATGTATTAGATGGTACTGCAACGATTTTTTGTTTCAATGATGTTGGTGTCTTGTGTTTAAGAGTCGTATAGTTGTGTCAGATGATGTTGAGTTGAGACGCACTATTCTGACTGAGGCACATAGTAGCCCTTTTGGTATGCATCCTGGTAGTACTAAGATGTATTGTGGATTGAAGGATGAGTACTATTGGGTTTGTTTGAAGAAGGATATCGCATATTTTCTGAGTAAGTGTATAGTTTGTCAGCGCGTCAAAGCTGAGCATCAATTTCCTTTCGGGTTGTTGTGACCTTTGAAGATACCAGAATGGAAATGGGAGAGGATTACGATGGATTTTGTGTTTGGCTTGCCTTTGACCTCATCAAAGAAGAATTCTATTTGGGTAATTATGGGTCGTCTTGCGAAGTGTGCGCATTTCATAGCTGCGCATACTACGTATAAGTTGGATAAGCTGGCATAGTTGTACATTGCTGAGATAATATGTTTTCATGGTGTACATAAGTATGTAGTTTCAGATAGAGATTTGAGGTTTAAAGCAAGGTTTTGGGAGTTTTTGCTTAGAGCTTTGGGTACATGGCTTAATTTCAGTACCTCGTATCATCCTCAGACAAATGGACAGTTTGGACGAGTTATCCAAGTGCTTCAGAATATGTTGCAGTGTTTTGTTATAGATTTCCAAGGTTCATAGGAGAAACAATTGCTTTTGGTGGAGTTTGCTTATAATAATAATAGCTTTCAAGCAAGTATACAAATGGCTCCATATGAAGCCTTGTATGGTAGGAAGTGTAGGACGCCTCCTTGTTGTGCGGAAGCGGGGCAAAAGTTAGTTTCCTTGCCGGATTTGCTAAAAGGAACAATGGAAAAGGTAAACTTATTTGTGATTGGTGGAGATCAGCTTCGGATCGTCAGAAGTCCTACACGGATTTGAAGCGTAGGGAGATTGAGTTTGCGGTTGGTGATCACTTGTTTTTGAAAGTATCACCTTGGAAGAAGGTGATGAGGTTTGGGGGTAAGGTTAAGCTTAGTCCATGATTTATTGGACCATATGAAGTTGTGGAGCATGTTGGTCCTATTGTGTATCGTTGGAGGTTGCCTCCCTAATTTGGAGAAAATTCATGATGTGTTTCATGTTTCGATGTTGCAGAGGTATAGGTCGGATCTGTCGCATGTTATGCCGGTTGAGGACATTGAGTTGCAATCGGATTTTTCTTATGATGAGGAACCTATTGTGATTCTTAATTCTAATGGAAAAGTTCTTCGTGGTAAGATGATTGAACTTGTGAAGGTGTTCTGGCAACGTTGACGAGTCGAGGAGGCCACATGGGAAAGCAAAGCGAACATGTTGAAGCATTTTGCGCACCTTTTTCCTCCAGGTAAAATTTTGAGGACAAATTCTTAAGTGGGGGAGAGTTGTAATGCCCTAGTTTTGGGCCTAGAAGTTTTAATGTTGATTTAGAGTGTGATGAACCTAGACTAGAGATCTAGGTTAGTTCAAGGTTGGTTCAAGAAAAACTTGGTTCGGGATGTGATAAAATTATGAGAAAATTTCCTAAAATCATCTTTAAATATATATTAAGGAATGATGAATCCAATTTTGGAAAATTATTTTTGGAAGGTCGACATTTCTATTTAGTGACTAAAATGTAAAAATGAAAAACTATTTTTAAAGTACTGTTTTGAAAGAGGGGTAGTGCTTATAATCTTTACGGAACTAAGTCAAAAGTAATCAACCTTTTTCCTTTAATTGAGCACATTTTAATTGTGGTTTAATTAAAAGATTCAAAAGAGTTTTATTAAAAAGGAGATTTAGTTTTACAAAATCATTTTTGGACGTAACTTCCATATATTTTCATCTTTCCAATTCTTTTTTTTTTTTTTGCAATTGATTTCTTTAATGATTCCTCCATTTGTCTAAAAGGATTCTTGAAGGTTTTCAACAAATCTTCCTAATTGAAGGAATAGGCAACGATTAAAGGTAATTTTCGTTCAACTCCTCTAATCAAGGTTCTTTATTGAAATTTCCAAGTATTTGGCTCTCTAATTATGTTTCTTAATAAGGTTTCATGATTATTTTGATGAAAATGGTTAAATCAAGATTAAATGGTGATTTTGAATGATTTCCGTTTTGGATCTGATTTGGCTGAGTTATGATTGATTTTAATCTTGTTTTTGATGTTAAATAATGTTGAAATAAAGTTTTGATCATATTAATCCCGAAACAAGTTGGATCTCTAGTTGTTTAGGTTAGTAAATTTGGGTTTTTTGTGGTGTTTATGTGAAATTGAAGTTGCTGGAAGTATTAGGATGCAAATTGGTTGATTATGAAAGTTAATTGATTATTAAAAATGGATGGAATAGTTAGGTTTTGGCTGGGCTAAGTTGGTAGTTTAATCGAAGGTGTTTTCAATTGTTTTAGATATGTGTTTTGGTGTTTTGGGGCAGAGCAGCGGGAAAGATTTGTTTGTTGGAGATTTTAATGCATTGTGATGCATTAATCCTCTGTTTTTGTGTGGTATAAACAGGGAAGAACATATCGGAAGCAATTGGTGATGTTTTGCGAGCTTTGTTTTATTGAATTCGCGTCGGCTAGTCGAGGTTGCGTGTGTCGGTGAGTGAGAACTCGAATTTCAGTTTTGAAAAGCTTTAAGAGGTGATTTGGGAACTTAGTAGTAAGCTTGAAACACTCAACTATGTTCAGAAGTAAGTAAAAGGATTTCCTCTCTCAGTTGTGCCATTATGTTAAAATTTATGCATTGTTTTGGTTTAATGGATTTACCTACTATTAAAGCTTGTTTAAAAGAGTGTGGTTATTGTTTTAATGACGTGATGTTGAAGGATGCAAATGGTAAGTGATCCTTGTAAGTATATGACTTGTACTTGTGATTTTAAGCACAGTTTAATGCTTGAAAATGTGAAATATTGGTGATGCTTTGAAAATAGTGAGATATGTGTTAAATTTGAATTATAATGGCAAGTGATGTTGTGAAAATGGTTTATAAATGATATCGCATATTGTTAGCCGACTATAGCATTGAGTGCACTATAAAATTCGCCTTGGATGTTGAGAGATTGGTGTCCCGTGACTCCGCCCAAGTACTCTAACGATCTAGGAGGTTGGTGTCCCTATCGGTTGTGAGTGTACTCGGTTCATATAGTATCTATGGTTGTGAATGTACCAATTCCGATTAAGATGGCTTGAAGTGTCGAGTAGACACTTGTTGAATTCATGTATCTGATATGTGATTTTGAGTTCTAAACTTGTTATATGATCACTTGTAAGCCAATATAATTGATGATGTATCATGAGATGCTTTATGTTGCATAATGTGGTTTATGCATGTTTTACTCTTAAGCTTTGCATATAGTAGCTATGCATGAGAAGGCTTAAATAGAGTGTGGAATTGAGATGTGTTGATGAATCATGATACAAGAGCTTGTGGTTTTAAAATGTTCTCTTTTGTTTAATGAAAGTGCATGGTTTTAAAAGGGCATGATGGTTTTCAAATGATGTTTTAGGAAATGGAAACGAAATTTCATAGTGGAAATGAAAAATATTTTCAAAGCATTCACGGTGTTTTGTTTTTTAGCCTCCTCACTAAGCCTTGTGTGCTTACGCTCTCATTTGTTCATCAATGTAGATAATTGAGGTTTTGGAGGCAGTAAGTAGCAAGGGATCGCAAGAGACTTCGTTTGAGAATATATGTTTAAGTTTAGACTATACATAATAAGGGTAATGGGGGATTCATTGTGTTGTTGGGATATTTGTGTAAACTCCCTCTAAGCAAGTTTGGTTTGTTATTTTAGACTTGTAAATGGCCTTTGGTATTTGGTTTATGCTTTACTTTGCATATTGGTATGTTGCTTGGTTTGAGAATAGCTTGCATGCCTATAGTTTACCTTTGATGCAAATGCTCTTGTTATGATGATGTTTGTGCCATGATTGATTGAGGATGGATGTTTAGATATGTAGTATGCATGTTGAAAGCATGTTAGATTGATTATGATTAGATTAAAGTGTGAAAAACCAGCAAAATTTGTCATTACAGGCCCCTAGTGTTTTGGTACACTTAAGCCTGTACCAAAACTGTGTGCCTGATGTGGCTTGAGGGTTTCGAAACGAGGGAAAGGTGTTTCGATATGTTTTTCTATTGGAATCCCTGTTCCGAAACACCCTTGAGGCTATTTCGATACGAGTCCGAGCTTCGAGCCGCTTGACCTTGTACCGATAAGGATGTTTCGATAATGGTCAACTCGTACCGAAACGACAAGCTGTTATGTTTGTTTTCAAAATCTTTTGATGTTCTGTTTCTTTATGTTTTGGTCCCTGAATGTTATTGAAGCAATTAAATGAGCTTGGATGATTTTTTTAGCTGAGTTTTGACAGAGAGGCATGTAAGGTGATTAATTAAAGGTTGGTAACTTAAAAATGGCGTTAGTCTCTGTATTATGCTAAAATTCCAAAATGGTCCCTAAAATGTATTCGAATGACAATTAAGTCCCTTAACATTGTCTGATCTAGTTTCAAATTATTTTGCTACGAAGTTTATCACATAGGATAATAATGAGCATCTAGATAAGATAAAATTAAAAAATAGGGTCGTTTATTGGGGTAAACTTCCCAATTTACTTCAATATTCCCCGTGTGATCCAGTCAGTTCGGTCTATCACCTAGACAAGGTCGAGGAGGTTACATAACAACTATAGATCATGCTAACAAACATTGTGCATCACACACAAATCTTTTGTAACATGGCTTTAATACTGCCAAATGTAACCCCCTTGTCCTGGTCTGGAAAATAGACCGAACGGAAAAGGTCACATAGGTGATATTGAAGAAACAAGGAAGTTTACTACAATAAACGACCCTTTTTTATTTGAACTTGTCTAGATGCTCATTATTAACCTGTGTGATAAACTTCGCAGCGGAAAGATTTGAAACACAATCAGACAACGATTAGGGACCAAATTGCATAGAAACATATTTTAGGGACCATTTCGTAATTTTAACAAAATACAAGGACTTATTCCATTTTTAAGTTACCAATCTTTAATTAGTCACATTACATGCCTCTCAGTAAAATCTCAGCTCAAAACAATCATCCAAGCTCAATTAATTTCATCCACAACATTCAGGGACCAAAACATAAAAAAAAAGAACTTCAAAAGATTCCAGTAACCAACTTAACAGCTGGGTATTTCGGTACAAGTTGCCATGTATCGAAACACCCGTATTGAAACAGGGTCAAGCGTATCGAATCTCGGGCCCATATGGAAATATCCTTATGGTGTTTCGAAACACGAGATTCTAGTAGCAAAACGTATCGAAACCCTCTTCCCCATTCGAAACCTCTATGCCATTTCAAGCACACTGTTTCGGTACAAGCTTAGTTGTGCCGAAACACCTAGGCCTATAATGAAACTTTTTGCTTGTTTTTCATACTTTAATCCATCCAAACTCATTCCATCATGCTTCCAGCATGCATAAAACATATCTAGACATCAAACCTCAATCATACATGGGATGTCTAACATTATAGCATGGCAATTCCAACATGCATAGAACATACATTAAGTGACTATTTTGGAACCTATGCAAAATAGTAACTCAAGAGTCAAAACTCAAACCAAAGCAAATACCAACAAGTAAAGGTCATTTACAAGTCATTAAAGGCAACACAAACTTGCCCCAAAATAGGGAGTTTCAAAACACACACTCTCAAAACATAAAGGAATCCTCCCATTGTCGATTATTACTAATAAGTAAACATAAAACCATACTTGAGCTAAATCTCACTCCTTGGTTCCCTTCTCATCTCTTCGCTGCCCCAATGATGCTAATTCTCCGCATTGTTGGAAAAGAGAGTGTAAGCAATAAAGCCTAGTGAGGGATGCTCAAATCAAGCCAACAACAACAATGCATTTTAAAACCATTTCTCAGGTAGAAATCTATATCTCATCACGCTCAGTCTATCTCATGCTTGAATTCATTTTCAAAGCAAAACCACATGTACCATCTATCTCATGCATTAACCCAAATGCATAATCTCAAAGCAAAACCACACATGCTTGTTTCTCAAAAGCATTTCTCAAATCATGTTGTCATATGCAAAACACAATGCATAAAATCATTTATAATCAAGGTACGTGTGAATCTCAAATATTGGCATTTTAGCAACATTACTTGGATATGCGGATAGCTTGACAGAATCACACATTGTCAAGTCCTACCTCAGTGGAATCTCACAGCATCGAAGTCTCATGGAAGTATCTCTCATCACAACAAAGCTTGATGGAATCTCTCATCATCGAGACCTACCGTGGTGGAATCTCTCATCACCATACTCTCACTTTGGAACGGGATGACACTACCCACATTGCACGAACCAAAGCGCACATACAAATTTTGTATATTATAGTGCACTTCTCATCCTATCGGTCGACCAATTATACCCAGTAATAGTAATCTCATCTCATTCCAATATACTCATTTTAAACGTCATTTACCTACTATTTTTCAATGCATACTCATAAACCAATCTTATCCCATTTCTAAAGCATAAACAATACATAGCATTTTCTCAAAAAGTTCTATATTTTCATAATCATAATTCTATCTATGTCATTAAATCATTTCTCAAAACATGCATAAAACACTAGGTGTACATCTATCTTCAAAACATGAGCATGATCATAAAAATCAATGAGATAAAAATCGAGAATCGAGAGCAAAACATCTCAAACTTACTTTCAGGATTAGATTAGTGTTTAAAACTCAATCCAAACCCCCGAACCTTGCTTTCAAGTCTTTGAAAGGCTTTAAAACCAATTCCACTCATCGACAATGCCTCGCTTGCTTTGCGGAAGCGTAATCAAGCTTTCGAAGCTCCCAGAACTTCACTACTTTCTTGCGATATGTTTTCCCATGTTTATACCACACAAGAATAGAGGATTAATGCATCTTAATACATTAAAAGCACCAGCAATCAAAGCCACCACTTTGCTCTGCCCAAAAACACTAAAACGTCTATCTGAAACAACCGAAAACTCTTTCAATTACTCTACAAACTCAACCCACCCAAAACTTAACACTTCCATCAACTTTTAATCATCAATTAACATCCAAAACAATCTAATTTTATCCTTATACATCCAGAAACACCAGAACCACATTATCTCCACAAACATGATTAAAATCAATCTCAAATCAATCAAAACAGTAGCATTACAAAAATCTTGAGAAATCGTCTTTTAAACCATGATCTCACCATTTTCATCAAATAGATTATAAAATCTTGTTAATAATCACAATAAGAGAGCCAAATACTTGAAAGTTTCATTAAAGAACCTTGATTAGAGGAGAGAAAATAAAGATCACCTCTAATACAAAGCTTTTCCCCTTGATTGCAATGATTTAAATGAAATACTTCAAGAAATCCATAGGTAGTTGATGTAGAACTCCAAGAGAATCATTTAGAAATCAAAAGTGGATGAAAAGAGATAAATCTCTAGAGATTTTTTGTGATGAAAAGATAGTTTGGCTGATAGGAAAGTTGAGAGAAATGTTTGGAAGAAAAGTAACTACGTAAGAAAATGATCAGCCCTTTTAAAATCTTTTTTATTAGAATACATTTAATTAATTAATTAATTAAATATTTAAAAAAAAAATAAAGGGAAAGGCTGATAATACCTTGGTGTAATAGCTCCCTAAAAATGATATGTTTTGGCCATCTTCAATTTAGTCATTAAAACATATTTTGCAATTTTTATAATTTAGTCACCATTTTCAAAATACCAATTAAATCCGTCCAATTTTATCAAATTGAACTCTCAAAAACCTTCAAAACATTATTTTAAGATTATAAAATATTTTTCCATATTTTATCACCTTCAAAAACCATTTATTTCAAAATAATCTCAAAACTAGCATAACCCGCTTGAATCGATTCACCCGAACCACTTAGCCAAATCTGGCTAACTCCTAAGCTCAAAATCGGAGCGTTATAAAGGCATAATTTGAAGGGTTTTAATATAGAATTATATTTAAAATAATTACCCGAGTATGCTCTTCGACTAAGGGCATCAGCAACCACATTTGCTTTCCTCATATGGTAGTTGATAACAAAATCGTAGTCCTTAAGCAGTTCTAGCCATATTCTTTGCCTTAAGTTCAAGTCTTTTTGAGTTAGGAGATATTTAAGGCTTTTGTGATCGGTGAATAGATAGCACTTATCACCGTACAAGTAATGCCTCCAAATTTTGAGTGTCAACAGGATAGCAGCGAGTCTTAAATCGTGAGTAGGATAGTTGAGTTCGTGAGGCTTTAATTGACGTGAGGCATAGGCTATTACATTATCCCCTTGCATTATGACACATCCAAGTCTTTAATGAGATGCATCAATATACACCGTGAACACCATTCTCGATTCTAGTTGGATAATGATCGGGGCATGAGTCAGGGCTTGCTTGAATTGATCAAAGCTTCATTGTTGCTTCTTCGACCATTAAAATGGCTCATCTTTATGAAGAAGCTTAGTTAGGGGCAAGGCAATGATAGAAAATCCCTTAACAAATCTTCGATAGTACTCGGCTAAACCGAGAAATCTTCTAACCTCACCTACATTCCTCGGAGGTCTCCAATCAAGAAGAGGTTGTATCTTCTCCGGGTCTAATTTAATCCCTTGTGTCGAGATGACATGACAAGGGAACGAGACTTTCGATAGCCATAATTCCCACTTGGTAAAACATGTTCCTCCCTGTTACAAGGAATTCATAGTGGCCATATCGAGTACGAAAGGCTGTTTTTGGCACGTCTTCTTCTTTCACCCTCATTTGATAATAACCAGATCGAAGATCGATCTTTGAGAACACTGAAGCATCTCTTAGTTAATCGAAGAGATCTTCTATCCTTGGAAGAGGATATCATTTCTTGATAGTAAGTGTGACACCCCCTTCCCAGCCTGGTAGAGAACTGGTCGGAGTGTGTTACCGAAAAACAAAATAGAGATCATAGACATAAATCTTAAAATTTTAATCAATATTTTAGTGCCAAATATGACATTACAACTGATATACACATATCAAAATAACTTAAGTCGACTTAACTATTTTGCCACCATACTAGGAGTTCATAAGGACAAAATACATTACTCTTTACTTACAATGACTTGTCGATCTTCCAACAAATCTTGATCTTGATCCGTTACTTTCCTTAACCTGAAATGTATGGACAATGAATGCATTAGACTTACATAGTCTAAGTGAGGTAGCCAATAACAATGAATGAATATGGTATGTCATTTATCATGCTTTGATGACAATCATAATATCAAATATGCAATAAACATGGCATGCTCCTTATTCATAATAAAAGCGTAGTATCAATCATATTATCATCAATGGCAATATCATAATAAAGCAATACCAATAACCAATCATTTTCCTTGGATCGATTCACGGTAATTGGATAAACGAATCCTATGGCAATGACAATGATATGGCAATAATATTATGACAATAACAATATCATAGCAAAAACAATATTACGGTAGTAACAATGCAATGACCATATTCAATGCTATATTTATAATTCAATAATAGTTTTATTGATGTCTTTATTAGTCTTTTAGCATCATTCTCCCTGGAACACTTTTTGGACTTAGGTAACTTTCGTTCGATAGTCGGTAATAAACAAGCTCAAAGCACAAAGCAATGGCTTGTTTCAATACAATATCAATGATTCAATGCTTCCAATGCCCGTACTCACTCCAACCGAACCTCCGCCTCGCCTAGGGTCGTCACCATTGAGCCGTAGCTCATTGACCGTAGTCCCAGAAAATATACCAAGTACCAAGCAAAAGTATCTAAGGAATTTTCCTCAATAATATTTTATCAATACGATATCTTTATCGATGCCAATAACAATCATAACAGTGTCAATAGCGAAGTCGATAACCGTGTCAATGACAATAATAAAAATTCCATGTCAATAATTTGGTGAACATATGCACACATCAACACCAATATCTCAATACCAATATTAATCAAATTCGATACCAAATCTTACACTAACCCAGGATCTGAGCTTACCCCAACGATAGTAGGGATTCAATATTGCTAACTCAAAAATTCGGGCTTACCAACCTTAATTCTAGCTTACCAACCCTATACTGAATAGAATTTGCTTTATCATTTTTTTCATTTTTTTCTTATTCGAACACCCCAAGTTTCTTTCTTGTTGTTTTTTTATTCTGGTCAATACATAAACCCCCTTTATATACAAATGACTCGGCTCTCATATTCCATTTAGGCCCTTGCTTGGGCCACGTGTTGAGGGCATGGCCACCTTGCGCCACATTTGTTTATTCCTTCAATTTGAAGGAATACCGTGGGTCCCTCACTCAATCTATGCTTTAATAATAATAATAATAATAATAACAATAATAAAGTAAATCATTATAAATTAATTCATATAACCTTTATTGTTCAATTAATATGGAATAAATTATATAATCGATATAAAATACTCGGTCACCGGAACCAAGTTCCTACTAGATCGGTTTTTTGGTGTTACAACTCTCTCCCCTTTAAAGAAAATTCTTCCTCGAATTTTCACCTACAGCATTATGCTCATCTATATGAGCCTTAATAAAAATAGACATCTATAAACAGAGAGATCGGATCAGCCAGCAAGTCACGATACACAATAAATAACTCTTAGGTGACAAAGTAACACAATATTCAATACAAAGAAACATAAGTTTAGTATAGAATCGACTAAACTCTAGCTCTGATACCACTAATGTAACACCCCCTTCCCGACCTGGTTCTCTTCCCGGCCGAGAAGGGAGAGTTACAGTAAGCTTGTTCAATTGACGATAGTCAATGCAAAGTTGCATCGTACCATCCTTTTTCTTCACGAACAAGACATGTGCACCCCAGGGAGATATGCTTGGTCGAATAAAGCCCTTGTCTTGGAGTTTCTTTTGAAGCACTTTCAATTTGGGTGGTGCCATTCGATATGGAGTGATGGACACCGGACATGTTCTAAGCTAGACATCAATCCTGAATTCCACCTCTTTAGTCGGAGGGAGACTAGAGAGTTCCTCGAAAAAAAAACATCAACAAATTCATATACAACAAGGATGGTTTGTAAGCCAAAATCATACTCGTCTTGTAAGACCATAACAACAAAGATTGAGGTAGGCTTTTTATCAATGAGAAGCATGGATTCTTTTCCTAAACCCCGGAGATAAAGTCTTTCATTTTGGCAATCTACCCAGGCTTTATGTTTACTTAACCAATCTAACCCCAATACTAAATCGAATTCACAAGATGAATGGACATAGAGATAAAAAGGAAATAATACATTTTGAATAGATATGGAGCAGTCTCTACAAATAAGGTTTATGTTTAGAATCCCTCCAAATAGGTTTGAGACTATAAGGCTAGCTTTAACAATTTCAGGATTTAATTTCAATTTTTAATCAAGGTAGAACATACAAGAGAATGAGTGTATACCGAGTCTATCAAAGCATAAACATGAATGGAGTTTAGTTCGACAGTACATGCGATAACATCAGGAAATTCTTCGTCTTCCCTTCCTCAGATATGATAAATTCGGGCAAGAGCTTGAGATTCTTGGTGAGTAGGGGTATTCGAATGGTTTCCCTTGCCTCTCCCTTGATTTCCGGACTGGGCTTACTTAGGTCCTTTATATCAATTAGAGGGATTAGAACTGGCAATTGCAAAATTTCGATTCAGGACCTTGTTGGGATTCTGAGGACAATCTCGGATATAGTGATCGGAGGCTCCACACAAGAAACATATATTAGATTGTGTTCTACACTGACCCATGTGATGTTTCTGGCAGAATTTGTAAGTAGGATACTGAGTAGCTCTACTAGAATTTCTCGATTTATCAACAGAGATAATTGGAACTGTAGGCTTAGAAACTATTTGAGGTCTCGGGATATAGTTGCTCTTCTGAGCATAAGTGTAATTAGATGAGTTGTCCCGGTTATGTTTAGGCTTCTTTGATTGCCAATAAGGCTTGTCATCGTTTCTAGGCCGCTTGTCCTTCCAAGAACTACCACTTTTGCATTTCTCAGAGGCTTTCATCTTTGCCTCGGTTGCAATAGCCCGGTTCACTAAGCTTTGGAAGTTAGAGATATACAAGGCAGTAAATATAGGACTTAATTCATCGTTCAATCCATCGATGAACATTCGGCACTTATCAGATTCTTTCTTGATGTACTCCGACCCGTATTTGCAATACTTGCATAAATCGCTAATGTATTGTTTGATGGGTCGACCACCATGCTTGAGATACAAGAAACGCTTCCTACACTCGGCTAAGTTAGGCTCACTAATGTACTTCTTCTTAAATTCTTCGAGAAAGAATTTCCAGGTAATAGCTTCAGTATGAGAAATCAGGGTATTGGTTTCCCACCAGCTCAGAGCTTCATCTGCTAACAGGTCTATAGCACATTCGAGTTTATACTAGTCTGAGAATTCCAAATAATTGGCACCGGTGAAAGTATACGCTCGGTGCTCAGAAAGCTTATCAATAGGGGATCTATTAGGTTCAACTGGAGGTGGGGTGGGAGGTTGATCACATCTAAGATTCACCACAAGCTGATCGAAAATATCCTTCATCCTAAGGAGACATTCTTGCTGCAGAGGATTAACAGCAGGGGCTTCCTATTCAGCAGCAGCTTGTGCTCGAGGTTGAGCTTGGTGTTGTTTTGGAGGGTTTTGCTACATCCTCACACAACCTCTTTCGTTAGAGGAGCATACGAGACTTTCATCATCCTGAGCTAATCTTGTTTCAAACATTCTACGATAGGATAAGAAGGAAGAGTTCAGATTTAGGCAAGAACACAAGTATGCTTGAATATAACTCCAAGGTGGCACAATACAATCCTACACGATGCATGAGACTCGATTTAGTCCTAGAATCGATAACTTTAACTCTGAATAACATTCTTGTAACACCCCTCTCTCGGGTTTTGAGCAAGGAGCGTTACCGTGACATGAAAAAAGAACCATTACAAGATATCAAGTTAACTTATATATTATCAAGGTGACTTATATAAGATTTTAGGGGCCAATTTTGTTCTTTCCTAGAAACTTAGCTAACAATCAATTCATTGTACCAATTAATTAAGCATAAACATCTAACCTTGTTATCCATTAGACTCTTTTACAAATTACTTGATTAGTAAGACAATAGTTTACCATTCGAATTAGCTTACACATCCAACATTGTCAACCATTTAACTTAGCTACTTGTCGCAACCCTTTCGAGCCCGACATTTTAGAAAACTTAAAAAAAACAGAGTCACCACCAATCTTTTTGAAAAAAGTGTGATTGGATCACATTAAAGCGAGGTGTAACCCCCTTAGCCCGGCCTAGACGTTTGACCCGAACTACGAAGATTACACAGGGAAAACCAAAGTCAACCTTGATTCACGACCCTATTTTTGCTTTTTATCTTCTCTAGATGCACATTAAGCCTATGTGATTACTCAAGAAGCACAAGAGAGAAGGACATCGCGATCAGAAAACATTTAGGGACTAGATTGCAAGATTTACACATTTTAGGGACCAAAATGTATTTTTAAAAAATTATAAGGACTTTGCTGAATTAAAGATTACCAATCTGTAATTAATCATATTTCATGCCTCTCTGCCAAATCTCAACTAAAAAGGACATTCCAAGCTCAAGCAATTGCATCCACAACATTCAGGACTACAACGTAAAACATAGAAACTTGAAACAATTCAAAATCATCATCCAACGGTCAACCGTTTTGAAACACTAACCCTTCGTACCAAAACACCTGTATCGAAACGGTGTTGACCGTTTCGGTACTCGAGTTTGTTCTGAGACTAGTATCGAAACAGGCCTCGCCTGTATCATCATCCACGGCCTCTATGAGGTGCAGCCACCGCAGGAGCACGTCCTTGGCCACCCCCGACCAACAAACGACACTCCCTCCTCATAGGATCTGCCGAACCACAATTCCAGCAGGAGTTCCCTGTCATTGTAACAGGATCTTGAACCTCTCTAGCCGCTCGAGGACAATCTCGCCTCAAATGGTACCTCGAACCACATGTCCAGCATGTATGATGCTCGGACCTCATACGACCTCCCTGAGCTTGCCCTCCTCGACCTAGAACACCACGCATTCCCTCAGGCTGATGTCTCCTATCACGGGCTATCTTGTTTCGTCCACCACTGGAACTATACTCAGCAGCTCTCTTCCCAGAGCTAGAACTAACACTCCTGGAAGACAAACCCAGGTTCTGCTCAATGTCCTTTGCTCGACATACAAGCACATCAAAATATGTATAGTCTGCAGCTAGCATGTACGTCTTAACTTCTTGCACCAATCCATACCGGAAGCGATCACAGCGATACCTCTCACTCGATACCAGCTCAGAGCATACTTGCTCAAGCGTACGAACTGTACCCCGTATTTAGCCACCTATAGGTTACCCTGAACGGGAGACATAAAATCTTGTTTCTTCACATCCAAGTATCTTACACCTAGATACTTTCTCTGGAAGGCACCCCTGAAGAACTCCCAATCAACTTCATTCGGTTCCATACTAGCTGTGGTAGTCATCCACCAGCTGTAAGCATCACCTTGCAGCAAGGAAACTGCACATCCAAGCTTGCGCTCATCACTACAACCCATTTGATCCATTATGCGGATCGTACTGGCCAACCTGGCCTCAGACGCCTCAGGTGCCAAACCATAGAACTCTACTGCTCCCAAGCTTCTCAGCCTCTCCTAATATAGACCCACCTACCCAGCTGCAGGGGCCTGCACTTGCGCTCCGGCAACACCATCCTGAAATGCTCCAGTAATCGCCTCAACTAGTGGCGCAAAAATACCCAATCCAGTACCAGCTTGTCCTTGTCGCACCTGATCCCCACCTCCAAGTGGTGGCGGAGGAGGTAGATCTCCACCAGGAGGGACATCAGCCCCCTGCTCAGCCTGGTTTTCCTGCTCAGCCGCATGCACTATTGTATTGGACCTCAATTCCCTTATGGGTCCCATGTGCTATTTTAAACAAACACAACAATGAAAACAATTCAAACCATTTAGGCCAGCTGCAAGCAAGAATCCAAGTTTACAAAACATTTGATTAGTGTAATAAGGCAATGGGCACCAAATTTCCCCACAAAGCATAGCATACATAAATATCATGCTCACATACTTTCCATCAATCAAAATCAGCACATATCCACACAACATCATCATCATACCATCATGCTCACCTCACATGCCATTCACATAAACCAACATGCTTTTACAACATCATACTTTAACTCACATCAACAACACGTACCAAAATTCTCAATTCTTTCGAAACCACGCTCTGATAGCAACAAATGTAACACCCTTAGCCCGGCCTAGACGTTTGAGCCGAACTATGAAGATTACACTGGGAAAACCAAACTCAACCCGAAAGTCAACCTTGATTCACGACCCTTTTTTTCTTTTTATCTTCTCTAGATGCACATTAAGCCTATGTGATTACTCAGGAAGCACAGGAGCGAAGGACATCGCGATCAGAAAACATTTAGGGACTTAATTGCAAGATTTATACATTTTAGGGACCAAATGTAATTTTCAGAAATTATAAGGACTTGGCTGAATTAAAGATTACCAATCTGTAATTAATCATATTTCATCCCCCTCTGCCAAATCTCAACTAAAAAGGACATTCCAAGCTCAAGCAATTGCATCCACAACATTCAGGACTAAAACGTAAAACATGAAAGCTTGACACAATTCAAAATCATCATCCAACGGTCAACCATTTCGGAACACTAACCCTTCGTACCAAAATGCCTGTATCGAAATGGTGTTGACCGTTTCGGTACTCGGGTTTGTTCTGAGACCAGTATCGAAGCAGGCCTCTCTAGTGGACAAACTATTCCGAAACACCTTCAGCTGTTCCGAAACGCTATGGCCATTACATGCCTCCTTTTCGAAATAGTTAAGGGTGTTTTGATACACCCTGCACTGTGACAGCAGAATATGTTGGTTTTCATGCTTTTACATACTCGAATCAACCCCGAGACATGCCACAACATGCATACATCAAGGATACATAACAACAACCAACATATTGAAGCTATAGCCAAAACGCAACAACAAATACCCAAGCAAAGCCACTAAAGGCATGCTTCCTAGATCACCCTTAACCATAACAAGTCAAAACTCCAAATACACCACAATCCATACTCCAAAGGACATTTACACTTCAATATAGTCAAACCAATATGCTCAAAGTAAAAGGAACATTCTCAAACATTCCAAAGTATAAGTTCCCACCCATTGCCTCTTATTACACTAAGGGTGAACCACATACCTTTCTTTAGCAAAACCTTGTATTCCTCTTGCTCGTGAGCTGCCTCAAATGTTCAATTCTCTGCATTAATGAAACAAACGAGCGTAAGCAATAAGCTTATTGAGGATCGTTAGACAACATTCATCAATGCATAACTCATGATTCGCAAAAGCAACACTTTACAACACATGCCCTTTATAAAACAAGTCTTCTCTAGACTTCAATGAACTTTTGAAACCTCATGCACATATGCATCAATTACACGGCCTAGACGGTCGACCCGAATTAAGAAGATCACACGGGGAAAACCAAACTCAACCCGAAAGTCAACCTTGATTAACGACCCTTTTTTTTCTTTTAACTCTTGTCTAAATGCATATTATCCCTATACATGATCATACAATCAGCATACTCAAAGATCATAACCATCAGAAAACATTCAGGGACTCAATTCCACAAATTACAACTTTAGGGACCAAAATGTAAATTCTGAGATTTATATGGACTTAACCCAAATTAAAGTTACCAATATGAAATTAATCATCTTTCATCCATCTCTGCCAAATTTCAGATCAAAAGGACATCTCAAACTCATACAATTGAATAAACAAGATTCAGGACCAAAACGCAAAGGTTTCAAAACATTTAACCAACAATTTCAGTGCCCAATGGTCGAGTGTTTCGGAACAGGGAAGACCCGTTTCGAAACGCGGGACCGTTCCGAAACTGGTACCGAAATGGGGCCTGGCAGTAGCCAAACCGTTCTGGAACAGTGTCTTCCGTTTCGGAACGCCCAAGCCATTTCAGGCCCCCGTTCCGATACGGTAGCACCTGTTCCGAAACATGTTGCCCAAATTGCAGAAAAATTGCTGGTTTATCATACAATTGACCCATCAAACATGCTTCAAATGCAACCAAACTTTACCAGCAAGTCATTCAGCAAACAAGGAACATAATTGCATCAACCAAACATCAACATGGCATCAATTATGAAAATCCCCAATTCTATAGGCAAGCATCCTATAAGGCAAACCATGAAATCCTCAAATCATCAAAACACATACCAAGAGGCCAATCACAAGTTCTAGCATTAACAACAACATAAAACCAATCTTGTCCAACATACACAATCTCATTAAACATCAACATAAGAGATTCTCCCCCCATTGCCTTTATTATCTATAGCTATTAACCAAGACATACATCTCAAGTGGAGCTCTCCTTGAATCCTTCTCGCTGTTCCAACTTCAATTATCTGCATTGATGGACAAAAAGGAGCGTAAGCACATAATGCTTAGTGAGGAATGCTCAAAACCAAAACACCATCAATGCAGCGAGTCATAAAACCACTTTTTAAAAGCAAACTCGATTCGATAAACCAAAGCAATGTTTGAAAACCCTTTTCAACAACATGCTTAAAATCATGCATCGCTCAAACATGAAAACCAACCCTTAGCTTGGAAAGCTAAGTAATCCTTTTTAAAGCACAAACTTGCGAAACCAACAATTTAACCATTCCATGCATGAACAACATAGGTAAGGTTAAATACAAAAACCTTGGAAAACATTTCCACTTCACATCATACTTTTCCCATACATTGAAAAATCATTTCAAAGCAAGAACCTTTAAAAACCAATTACTCATTCAATCTAACACATGCATTAAACAAATGCAACGTATGAACCACATCATCAATATTTGCATCACATGCCTTTAAAAACAAGTCTTCGCAAGACTTCAATGTACTAAAGAGATTTCATGCACACATGCACCATTCTCAATAGATAAACAACACTTGTTCAAGCTAACAAGTAATACATGCATTTATAGATCATTACACACTTCTCATGCATCCATGCATCATTTCAAGCATCTTATGCTTCATTACGATCAAGAACATTATATTGGCTTCCAAGTGATAAACCACATCCACTTTTCAACTCAACATCCAATCGGATACGCGGATCACAAGCGTTGTCCCCACGCTTCATACACACTACCAATCTCAAGGTCCCCAAATGGAATTTTAACCACCATTTGACCTTACCATACACAAGGCCCTTATATGGAATTTTAACCACCATATGGCCTTAACATCCACAAGGTTCTCATATGGAATTTTAACCACCATATAACCTTAACACTCACAAGATCCTCATATGGAATTTTAACCACCATATGACCTTAACATGCACAAGGTCCCCATATGGAATTTTAACCACCATATGACCTTAGCATCAACCATTGGTAGTTGTATAACATCACTAACGAGATTCGGGACATACTTCACAAGATCCACACATGGACTTTACACCACCATTGTGATCTTAACAAGCACAAGGTCCTCAAATGGAATTTTAACCACCATTATGACCTTAACACAAGACCCACCCATGGAATTTTAACCACGATGGTGTTCTTAACCATCTCGTTAGTGTACTTGGATGGAGTTACCGGTTCACTCACAACCACTCCACATCCAAGGCGACTTTATTCACGGTGCACCCAATCCTATAGCCGGCTAACTATACCCGATTTAAGTAACCAAGAACCACTTACATCACTTGCCAATATAACCATCTTACCACATTAATCCATTGATTTACAAGATTAACCAAAATGCAAAAACCACCATTTACCATCATTAATCCACTGTTTTTGAAGCATTACACAAAGCCATTAAACAACATGCAACACTATGCATAAATTCCACAATTCCAATATACAAAACCATGGATCTCTTACCTTGAGCATCCATCACACATGTCTTTCAAAACCAGCATTAAACCATGCTAATATTTGCTTTCAAAACAGAATTTAAAACATGCAAATCACATGCATTGCATCCAACAATCACAAGTGCTTTAAAAACCATTTCATAACACAACCAAGAGAGAAATTCCATTTACTTACCCTTGAGCTTAGCTAAGTTGTTTAGACTTAAACTAAGCTCCCAAAACCTTCAAACCTTGGTTTAAAAGCTGAAAACCCAACTTCACTCACCGATACACAAAACAAGGCTAGCCAACAAGCCTTCCAAGCATCCGAAACCTTCCACACCACCTCCAACGCTCACGGATCAATCTCCCCTGTTTCAAGCACACAATAACAGAGGATTAATGCATCATTATGCATTAAAAACACCAGCCACACAACTCAACACGCTGCTCCTTGCAAAAACAACAATTCGGCTACCAAACACAACCGAAATCACTTCCAAACACTTCCAAAACTTAACCCAGCCAAGATCCATCACTTCTAACCATTTATAAACATCAATTAACATTCAAAATGATCCCAATCACGTCCTTATACCTCCAGCAATAACAGATCATCAAGATCACTCCAAAAACAACCAAAAACTCAAGCAAAACTTAGGAAAATTAACCTATTCGGGATTGTATTGTTTAAACCTCAACTTCTCATCAATTTAACGTTCATTTAACATCAAAAAGACACCTCAAATCACTGCTCAAACAGATCATACGAATTTTACCAAAAATCAACCAAATCTTGCATTTAAAAGACAAGATCAAGAACACAACCTTAAAACCTTTTATTAAACACAAATCTAGGATTGAGAACTTGGGAATTTCAGTAAAGAACTGAGAGTTTAGAGGAGAAGGACGTTCTTACCTCCAAACTTGAGTTTTCTCCCTTTTTGGAACCAAATTCTTGAAAATCCACTTAGCAAAAGCAAAGGTTTTGTTGAAGAGATGATTGAAGATCAAAAGAGAATTGAAATGAAAGATTTAGGTGACAAAATAAGAAATAAAAGCTCTAGAGAAAAGGTGTTTGGTTTGAGAGAAAAGATGAGAGAAAAAATGAAAATGGAAATTTGGAAAGTTAGTTAGAAATGCCAAAATATCTTCCCTCCACTTTTCTTTTATTTAAAAACCATTAATTAATCATTTAATACTTTAGAAAAATCTGGAGAAACTCCTTTTGGGTAAATATCTCCTTAAAGATTCAAAGTTTCAATCCTTTTTAAAACAGTCACCCAGTTTTCAAAAATTACATTTTGGTCACTAACCCAAAATGTCACCCTTCCGAACCTCATTTTGTAAAATTGATTTCACCTTTCTCTTATATATAATAAAAGAGGATTTTAGAACATTTTTCCATATTTTTAATGCAACCCGAACTAGGCTTTCCTAATTTCACCCTTTATATCCGAACCGCACTCCGACCGAACCGGTCCAAACCTCAAAACTTCTCAGCCCAAAATTGGGGTGTTACAACCTTGTATTCCTCTTGCTCGTGAGCTGCCTCCAAATGTTCAATTCTCTGCATTAATGAAACAAACGAGCGTAAGCAATAAGCTTATTGAGGATCGTTAAACAACATTCATCAATGCATAACTCATGATTCGCAAAAGCAACACTTTACAACACATGCCCTTTATAAAACAAGTCTTCTCTAGACTTCAATGAACTTTTGAAACCTCATGCACATATGCGTCAATTACAACAGCAAATAAACCTTTGCTCATGCTTTAACAAGCATCGCATGCATTCTTGCATCATACACATATTTCTCATGCACCCTTGCATCATTTACAAGCATCTCATGCTTCACTTAGTTCATTCACATTATATTGGCTTTCAAGTGATAATCCACAAATCATTTCAACACAAGACACAATCGGAAACGCGGATTACAAGCGTTGTCCCTCACGCTTCATTCAACTTACCGGATTACACAAGGTGGAGACAAATGGCACAATCACAACCCCTCAACACCCGTGATGGAGACTAATGGCACAATCACAACCCCTCAACATCACTCATCGATAGTTGTATAATTCCACTAACGAGAGAATGGGACACATACATAAGACTCACACACGGGACAAACCATTCGCCGTTGTGATCTTAACCTCAATCGTTAGGGTACTTGGATGAAGATTACGACACAATCACAACCCCTCAACATCCAAGGCGACTTTATTCATGGTGCACCCAATCTTATAGCCGGCTAACTATATCCGATTAAAGTAACCAAAAACCATTTCATCACTTGCCAATATAATCATTTATCCACATTAATTCATTGTTTTTCAAGCATAATCACAATGTCATTTCAACAAGCACACATGCTTAACATCATATGCATTTTTGTATGAAAACCAAGGATCACTTAAAAACGTGCTTAAACATGCTTAAAACAGTAAACAAACCACTCTCACATCAAATGCATTTTCAACCAACTTAACACATTTCCAAGAGAGGGATTACCGAAACACTTACACTTGAGCTTAGTTAAGCGTATCAAACTTACACTAAGCTCCCAACTGCACGTTCAAGGTGTTACAAAGCAGGAAATTGAATTTCCACTCATCGATACGTGAAGCCTTATTCACAGACACAGAAATTACACCTCCGGAGCCTCCAAAATCACCTAGTGAGCTTCCAGATCAAGATCCCCTGTTTACACAACATCAAAACAGAGATCTAAATGCATTAAAATGTATTCTAACACCAGCAACAATCCTTAGACTCTTTGCCCACTCAAACTACACCAAAATACCCTTCCAACACAACCGAAAACTCAATCGATTGCCTTCTAAACCAAGCCCAGCCATCATGCAACACTTCCAAAGCAGTAACAACATCAAAACACATCTATTAAACATCTTAACTCATCCTTATACCTCCAGCAATCACAATTCCACCATTACACCCCAAAATCACACTTAAAACCACCAAGAAACTCAAAGATCTCAAGGATTTCGGGATCTATGTTAATAACACATCATCTTAACATATAAATCAACTTAAAAATCAATTAAAATCAACACCAAACAGTGCCCAACTAATCAAGTTCGAAAATCAAGATTTCACTCACATTTTCACAAGATTTTGTTCTCAAATCAAAACTATATTCAAAACTCAATCAAAAATAGTTATTAGAAGCCATATATCTTGGGAATTCAATAAAGAACTTAGATTAGAGGTTAAGAACGGGATTTACCTCCAATCCTTGTTTCCTTCAATAGATGACAAGTTTTCCTTGCAAAAATCTTGAAAAATTAAGGTAGATTTCTTGAAATTGATTTAGAAAATGTTGAGAGGACTTTTGAGAGAAAGAATTCTGGAAAAGATGAGAGAAAATGGTGTTTGGCTAAAATGAGAGGGAATTGGTAGTTACATAAAATGAAAATTCACTAACTACCACTTAGTTAATATCTTATTTAATTAAAATCCATTTAAAACACATATCATATTTGAAGAAAGGTCAAATTAACTTAAACCCCCCGAAAGATTCTAAGATTTTTGCTTCCACCTTAAAAAGCACATTTTCCCAGTTTTGAAACTTTACAATTTGGTCACTGCTCAAAATGTTCATTTTCCAAATCCCTTTTTGTAAAATTGATTTGACCAACCTCTTAATTATATATTTAGAAGATTTTATCAATTTGTATCACAATTTTATCCTATCACGATCCTTGATTTCTTTAAATCACCTTACGCAATTCGAACCGTTCTCGATCGGTCCGATCCAATGTCTAAAACATCTAGGCCCAAAACCAGGGCGTTACACGGGGTTATAAAAACTACAGTTTTGGCCTTTCAAAACTAGAAAAATAGGTTCAGGGGTCGGTTACGCGTAGGGAAGGGTTAGCACCCCCACAACGCCCAAAATTGGCATTTCATTGATTTTAAAAATGTTTTCAAAAATTGGAATTTGCAAGTTCACGAAGGTTCGATTTTATTTGTTCGTTTAATGAATATAAATCTATTTTAACGGCTCTATAGCCCGTGAAATAATCTCTAATCACTTCCAATACTTCTGACGCTAACTCGTCACTCTCGTTTTATAAGACACCGCATTAATTGAGTTCCGCTTTCCAAACAACAAATAATTTTAATGTGCTGAACATTTTTATTTACTATAAAATGAAGTTTATTAATTCTAAAGAGAGTCTAAGTCTTTTAGTCCTAATTTAGGGTTTAAATTTTATTAAGTGTATTTTATTTTATTTATTTTGTGAAGAGGGTTTTTCAACAAACAAGTCTCTAATCTAAGCTCAAAGATCATAAACCCCAAAACTTATACCTAAATCAAACATGAAAATTCGAGACTCAAATTTAGATTAATTTCATTTTGTCAATTTCCCAAAAAAAAACTTCTTTACTTTTTATGCTTTCGTTTTTTTTTGGTTTTTTTTTGTTCTTTTATTCTTTTATGTGAAATTGCAAAAAACATTCTTTAATTTGTTTTTATATTTAATTTTTTTCTTTTTTAACAACTTTTTATTCATTTAACTTTTATTTTAAAACCTTTTATTTCTAAAATCCTTATACTTTAAATTCCATTTTTCGATTTTTTATGTTTTAATCAAAAAATTATTTCTAAACTCTTTATGTTTTAAAGCCCTTTTTATTTTTTATTTTTAAAACATTTATAAAAATCTTTTATTTATGTTTTAAAGCCCTTTATTGATTTTTAAACACCCTTTTTGAAGAACTTATTTTATTTTTAGAAGAAAACTGTATTAAAGAAACAACACCTTTTATTTTTTCCAAAATATGATGGATCAAAACCAACCTTAATTTTATTTTTTAAACAACACGGTCTTTTAGTTTTTTAGAACAAGAGTGAATCAATTTTTTTTAAGAAAAACTTTATTTTCAACAACTCATGTTTTAGTTTTTAAGGATGAAAATTGATTGAAAATTTTATTTTTAAAAACATTATTTTTTTTCATTTTGTAAGAACAAAAAAAATTAAACCCAAATTAAAGAACGAAGTTAAAAATTAAACCACAAACTAAAAATTTTACCGAACACCAAATCTAATCTTCCTATTCCAAATTGCAACCTAAAAATCATGAACAAACAAAAAAATTTCAACCAAGGGAAAAAGAAAATTAAAGCAATGCAAAGAAAGAAAATTTAACGGAAGCGAAGAATTCGCGAATAATCTCCACCTGAACCGACACCGATCGTCACCAAAATTTGACTCAACGCTATCCCAAAGCTCGGACACACTTCAATAGTTTTCTAGAAAATTTAGAGAAAATTCAAATGAATTTTCAGAAGGTTTTTCTAAGTGTTTTTTTTCTCTTCTTCAATTGGTGATGAACAAAGGGGTTTGGGGGGCTATTTATACTATCACTTGAGCTTGCAAATCAAGGAAAATTCGGATTTTAATCCCCGAATAAAAGCCAAAATCATACAGAGGGCTTGATTTTCGGCAAAACCCATCAACATTCATCCGATTTGGTTCGGATTTGGAGACGAATTTCTCCCTTAATTCGAGCCTAGGTTTTGACCTTTTTCTTTTGTTTTTTGCAGATTTCGAGGACGATAGGGGACGGCGGTGAACGGCGTCGGCACCGTTGGAACTGTGACAGCAAGACGCATCGACCGGTACGAACGACATCAGCGACCGTAGCCCAGAGACGGTGCGGCCACGGACGACAGCCGACTAAGACATTTTCAAATAGGGGTTTGGGGATCAAGCTCGAGCGCGTGGCCGCGCACATGAGCCCCATTTCCCCTTTTTTTGTTGTTTATTATTGATCTAATCTTGGCCCATGTTATTATTGCTCCAAATCTAACGACCTATATTAAACCTGAAAAAAGGACAAAACGGGTTAGTTTGGGCCTCTAAAAATAAAGCGGGCTCCTCTATTATATTTTGGGGTGGGTGTAACCCCCTTAGCACGACCTAGACAGTTGACCCGAACTACGAAGATCACACGGGGAAAACCAAAGTCCACCCGAAAGTCAACCTTGATTAACGACCCTTTTTTTCTTTTTAATCTTGTCTAGATACACGTTAACCCTAAGTGAGTACTCATGAAACATATATGAGAAAGGCACAACGAACGAACAACAAAGAGGGACTCAATTGCACTTATTACAAATTTAGGGACCAAAATGTAATTTCTGTAAATTAGAAGGTCGTAACTGATTTTGAAGTTACCAATATGAAATTAGTCACATTTCATGCTTCTCTTCCAAAATTCAACTTAATTGGACATCTCGAACTCAAGCAATTGCAACTTAAACATTTGGGACTAAAATGTAAAGCTTGCAAACTTCAGCACCATTCAAATCAGTGCCCAACGGTCACCTGTTTCGAAACGTTCACCTGCTATATCGGAACGAGGACCGAAACGGCGTTGACTGTTCCAAAACGCGGGTTGGTTCCGAGAGTCATTCCGAAACAAAGCCTTCCAGTAGCCAAATCGTTTCAGAATGGCCATTAGTGTTTCGAAACACGAAGACCATTTCAGGCCCCCGTTTCGAAACACTAGAGGGTGTTTCGATACGGTTTGCCCAGATTCAGCAGCAAAGTCTGGTTTTTCATACATAAATCCATTCAAACACTACCTAATGACTCTCTAACCATGTCAACAAATCATCATGCAAAAATGGTACATGTTTAGAACTCCTAAACACATTCATAGCATCAAACATGGTAAACTCATATTTCTAGAGGCATGCTTCCTAGTCAAGCAACCCAATAAGCAATCCAAACCTCAATCAAGCATTAAAGGCCATTTACAATTCAAATCAAACAAGGCACACATACCACAACCTTAGGGAGTTTAATACATCCCCAAAACAAAATTTAGGTTCCCATTGCCAAATTACGAAAACTAATAGTGTACGAAAACATCACCATACATGAGCTTGGTTTTCCCTTGGACACACTAAGCTTCCTTGTTGCCCTTTAACACCTCAATTATCTGCATTATTGGTAAAAGATAGAGCGTAAGCACAAATGCTTAGTGAGGCATGCTCTAAGTAAAACCAACACAATAATGCATTTTAGAAAACACTTTCAACAAAGCTTTTAAACCACAAACTCATCTATTTCTCATGCTACCATGCATCATTTAAAAGCATCTCATGCTTCGTTACATTTAGATACAATATATTGGCCTTCAAGTGATAGTTCATAACCATTTCAGCACAAAACAAAATCGGATACGCGAATTACAAGCGTTGTCCCACACGCTTCATACACACTACCGGACTACACAAGGTTCACACTCAAGAGCAATCCCTCCATTGATGTGACACTCGTGGTGGAGTATAACGGTACAATCTCAACCCCTCAACACCACTCATCGGTAGTTGTATAATTCCACTAATGAGAGTAAGGGACACATAACACAAGATCCACACACGGACTTTCAACCACCGTTGTGATCTTACCTCAATCGCTAGGGTACTTGGATGGAGTTTACGGTACAATCACAACCCCTCAACATCCAAGGCGAGTTTACTTACGGTGCACCCAATCCTATAGCCGGCTAACTATATCCGATTCAAGTACTTTAAAACCATTTCATCACTTGCTTAAATGTGCATCTAGACAAGATTAAAAAGAAAAAAAAAGGGTCGTTAATCAAGGTTGACTTTCGGGTTGACTTTGGGTTTCCCCGTGTGACTTTCTTAATTCGGGTCAACCGTCTAGGCCGGGTTAAGGGGGTTACATTTGGTGGTATCAGAGCTGAGGTTGCGAGTAATTGGGAATGAATGTATGCATGATTGAAGCATGTTTGCCTTGTATGCTTGTTGTGTGAAAGCATGTTCAGTGGTTTGAGATGTTGATGCAATTGAGATGTATGCTATGATGTTGCATGTTGAGGGTACCCATTGCCAAACAAATGCTAATGAAATGAAGTTGATTTTGAATGAAATTGAGCTTGAATACTTGGATTGCTTACCTTGCTGGGCCTGACTTGTTTTATTTTGCATTGTGATTGCATGGTAAAAGTATGGCACCACGTAGAGAGTTAAGAGGTAGTGTGCGAGCTACGGCTCCCAATGAGAACGAAAATGAAGAGAATACGGGTAGTGCAGTGTTACCCCCTCCTCCGCCTGGTGGTGGTGCTGGAGGTGAGCGAGCTGAAGCTGCAGCTGGTGCTGGAGCTGCTGGACCAGAGGTTGGTCAGGGGCAAGCTATGTTTGATATGTCTATGTTGGTACAAGCTACTGCGCGTGCTTTTCGAGCAGCAGTAGCTGGAGCTCAAGGAGCTGGGCATCAGGGAGATGCTGGAGTCAGATTACCTTTGGAGCGTCTGCGCAGTCTTGGTGGGACTAAGTTCAGAGGTATGTCTGCTGAAAGTTCGGAAGCTTGGCTAGAGAGTACCAAGCGTATCTTGGGTCAGATGAGCTGCACGGATGTGCAAAAGTTGGGCTGTGTTGTGTCCTTGCTGCAGGACGATGCATATACGTGGTGGACGACCACAATAGCTGGGATGGCTGAAGTTGATGTTACTTGGACATTCTTTCAGAATGCGTTCAAGAGGAGATATCTAGGAGTGAGATATCTGGATGAGAAAAAGCGTGAATTCATGTCTCTTACCCAAGGGAGCATGAGTGTGGCTGAGTATGAAGTGCAGTTTGTGCGGCTCAGTCAGTATGCACCGGAGCTGATACCTGATGAGCGAGAGAGGTGCGAAAGGTTCCGTTATGGCTTGGTGACGGAAGTAAAGACCTACATGTTGGCTGCTGAGTACAATGATTTTGATGTGTTGGTGAGTCGATCCAAGGACATCGAGATGAACTTGGGTTTAGCTGCAAAAGGTGCTGGAGCAAGTTCTGGCAAGAGAGCTGCTGAGTATAGTTCCGGAGGTGGACGAAACAAGAGGGGACGTGATCAGAAGTATCAGTCCTCAACCAAGAGAGGTGGTGGTGCACCTGCTAGAGGTGGTTTTGCTAGAGCTGAACCAAGTGCTTGCTGGATCTGTGGTTCGCGTGGTCACATGAAGCGTGACTGTCCTCGAGCTTGTGAGGGAGGTGCAAGCTCCTGTTGCGGCAGCTGGTAATGGATGTTGGAACTGTGGTTCTGTTGACCATCTGAGGCGAGATTGTCCGAGGTTGGCTGGTGGCCAAGATCGTGCTCCTGTTGTAGCTGCACAGCAGAGAGGTCGTGGGCGCGGCCATGGTAATTTCCAGAGGAGAGAGGAAGGTGGTCGCAGAGTAGCCCATGTTGTGGCTATTCAGCCTGAGGGTGGAGGCCAAGCGAGGGTGTATGCTCAGCGCGAGGGAAGGAATGATGCTGATGTGATTGCAGGTACCTTTACTTTGCAATCCTTGTCATTGCTTTCTTTGATTGATTCTGGATCTACGCATTCATACATTTTGCGTGAGCATGCTGAATTGCTTGGGTTGCCTGTTGAGTCTTTGGATGTTGTTGTTCGTGTCACTAGTTCTTTTGGTGAAACTGTTGTGACTCGAAAGCTTTATAGAAGGTGTCCTTTGGTTGTTCAAGAACATGTCTTTCATGTTGATCTTATGGAGTTTCCTTTTTATGGTTTTGATGTGATCCTTGGTATGGATTGGCTTGCTGAGCATCGTGCTATTGTGGATTGTGAGAATAAGCGGGTTTCGCTTAAGCTTGCGGATGATTATAAAGTTGTTGTGGTTGGCGAGAATGTGAAGTTTCTTGCTAATGTTGTGTCTACCTTGGAGGCGAGTAGGATGCTGAGGCAAGGTTGCGAAGCTTACCTAGCTTTTGTGATGAATCCTGGCTCTAAGGAGTTGAGGGTGCAAGATATCAAGGTTGTGAAGGAGTTTCCTGGTGTTTTTCCTGAAGAGTTGTCTGGTTTACCTCCTAATCGCGAGGTGGAGTTTGGAATTGAGCTGTATGAGAATACAACTTCTGTGTCCATTTCTCCCTATAGAATGGCACCTAAGGAGCTGAAGGAGCTGAAGACGCAGTTGCAAGAGCTGCTAGATCGTGGTTTCATCCGGCCGAGTGTGTCGCCTTGGGGTGCTCCTATCTTGTTTGTGAAGAAGAAAGATGGCACGATGAGGATGTGCATTGATTACCGTCAGCTGAACAAGTTGACTATCAAGAATCGATATCCTTTGCCGAGGATTGATGATCTCTTTGATCAATTTTGGGGAGCTGTTGTGTTCTCTAAGATTGACTTGAGGTCAGGATATTATCAGTTGAAGGTGAAGGATGTGGATGTGCCTAAGACAGCTTTCAGGACAAGGTATGGGCATTATGAGTTCCTTGTGATGCCGTTTGGTTTGACAAATGCTCCTGCTGCTTTCATGGACATGATGAATCGTGTTTTTCATGAATACCTGGACAAGTTCGTTGTGGTGTTCATTGATGATATCCTCGTGTACTCGCGTACTGAGGAGGAGCACGAAGAGCATTTGAGGATTGTGCTGCAAGCTTTGTTGGAGAATCAGCTTTATGCTAAGTTGAGCAAGTGTGAGTTTTGGCTTAAGGAGGTGGTGTTTCTTGGACATGTGGTCTCAACTGAGGGGATTCGTGTTGATCCTCAGAAGATTGAAGCGGTGATGAACTGGAAAGTTCCTAAGTCTGTTCATGAGGTCCGTAGTTTCCTTGGTCTGGCGGGATACTACCGGAGGTTTGTAGATGGTTTTTCCAAGATTGCTGCTCCTTTGACGAAGCTGTTGCAAAAGGATGTTAAGTATGAGTGGACAGAAGCGAGACAGCAGGCTTTTGAGAAGCTTAAAGCGGCTTTGACGCAAGCTCCTATCTTAATTCAGCCTGAATCAGGGAAAGAGTTTGTGGTCTACAGTGATGCATCCTATGTTGGTTTGGGGTGTGTGCTGATGCAAGAGGGTAAGGTTGTGGCTTATGCGTCGCAGCAGTTGAAGGTGCATGAGCGCAACTATCCTACGCATGACATTGAGCTGGCTGCAGTGGTTTTTGCTCTGAAGATCTGGAGACATTATCTGTATGGTGAGAAGTGTACTGTGTACACGGATCACAAGAGTTTGAGGTATCTGATGTCCCAGAAGGAGTTGAATCTTAGGCAGCGACGTTGGTTGGAGTTGCTCAAGGATTATGATCTGACGATTGAGTATCATCCTGGTAAAGCTAATGTTGTTGCGGATGCCTTGAGTAGGAAGGTAGCTGTTGAGCTGAGGGCGATGTTTGCTAGCTTGAGCATATCGCGTGATGGTGGTCTTGTTGCTGAGTTGCAAGTGAAACCATCTTTGGTTCAGTTGATCAAGGAAAAGCAGTTGCTGGATGATTCCTTGGTGTCTCATGTTCAGGATATCGCAGAGGGTAGACCTTCGGATTTCTGCTTTAATGAGGATGGTGTGTTGTGTTTTGGTAGTCGGATAGTAGTGCCTGCTGATGTTGAGTTGAGGCGTGCTATTCTGACTGAAGGTCATAGTAGTCCTTTTGCTATGCACCCTGGTAGTACTAAGATGTATCGTGATCTACGTGATGAGTACTATTGGGTAGGGTTGAAGAAGGATGTTGCAGAGTTTGTAAGCAAGTGTTTGGTGTGTCAGCGAGTTAAGGCTGAACATCAGGTTCCTTCTGGTTTGTTGCAACCGTTGAAAATCCCTGAATGGAAGTGGGAGAGGGTTACCGTGGATTTTGTATCTGGTTTGCCTATGTCTCCATCAAAGAAGAATTCTGTTTGGGTGATTGTGGATCGCTTGACGAAGTGTGCGCATTTCTTGCCTGTGCATACTACGTTTTCTTTGGATAAGCTGGCAGAGCTGTACATTGCTGAGATAGTGAGGTTGCATGGTGTGCCTAAGTCGATTGTGTCGGATAGGGATCCGAGGTTCACATCGCGTTTCTGGCAGTGTTTGCATCAAGCTCTGGGTACAAGGTTGCATTTCAGTACATCCTATCATCCTCAGTCGGATGGTCAGTCTGAGAGGGTTATCCAGATTTTGGAGGATATGTTGAGATGCTGCGTGATTGAGTTCCAAGGTTCTTGGGAGAAGCATCTGCCTTTGGTTGAGTTCGCTTATAACAATAGTTATCAGTCGAGTATACAGATGGCACCTTATGAGGCTCTGTATGGGAGGAAGTGTAGGACTCCTCTTTGTTGGGCTGAAACTGGTCAAAAGTTGGTTTCGATGCCTGCTTTGTTGAAAGGGACCACCGAGAAGGTGAAGCTCATTTGTGAGAGGTTGAAGGCTGCCTCTGATCGGCAGAAGTCTTACGCAGATTTGAAGCGTAAGGAGATAGAGTATGCGGTGGGTGACCGTGTGTTCTTGAAGGTTTCGCCTTGGAAGAAGGTGATGAGGTTTGGCCGGAAGGGTAAGTTGAGCCCTCGGTACATTGGACCATATGAGGTGGTTGAGCGTGTGGGTCCTGTTGCGTATCGGTTGAGGTTACCTCAGGAGTTGGAGAAGATTCATGATGTGTTTCATGTTTCTATGCTCCGGAAGTATAGATCTGATCCTTCGCATGTGATGCCTGTGGAGGAAGTGGTTTTGAATCCGGATTTGACCTATGATGAGGAATCGGTGAAGGTTCTGGATTCGGATTGCAAGGTTCTTCGTGGCAAGACCATTGAGTTGGTGAAGGTGCTGTGGAAGCATCGAGGTGTTGAGGAAGCCACGTGGGAGCGGAAGGAAGACATGCTGAAGCAGTTTCCTTATCTCTTTCCTTCAGGTAAATTTCGAGGACGAAATTTCTTAAGGGGGGAGAGTTGTAACGCCCCGGTTTTGGGCTTAGGAGTTTTGGGCGTTGACCGGTTGGTCAAAGTGCTGTTCGAATCTTAAGAGGTTAATTTAGGAAAGCCTAGTTCGGGTTGCATTAAAAATATGGAAAAATGTTCTAAAATCATCTTTTAATATAATTAAGTGAACTGTGAAATCAATTTTGGAAAATGAGTTTTGGAAGTGTGACATTTTGGCTAGTGACCAAAATGTAATTTTCGCAAGTTTGGTGGCTGTTTTATAAAGGGTTGGAACTTTGAATCTTTAAGGAGCTATTAATCCAAAAGTGGTTTCTCCAAATTTTTCTAAGATATTATAAGCTATTTTCTGATTTTAAAGATATCAAAAAGGAGGGAAAAGCTCATTTGGCAATTTTCTCAACTAACTTCTCATTTTCCTTCTCTCATTTTCTCTCAAACCAAACACTACATTTCCAGAGATTTGTTTCTGATTTTCTCACCTAAATTCCTCCTTTCAACTCTCATTTGATTCCAAATCAACATATCTTCAAAACCTCTTCAATTGCTATAAGTTTCAACAAGCATTTTGATTGCAAAAAGTGGAGAAACACAAGTTTGGAGGTAAGAACGTCCTTCTCCTCTAAACTATCAGTTCTTTACTGAAATTCCTAAGTTTTCAATCCTAAATTGATGTTTAATTAAAGGCTTTTAAGTTGATTTATGGATCTTGGCTTATTATGCAAGATTTTGATAATTTTTGATGATTTTCGTTAGATCTGAGTAATCTGTGATTTAAGAGGTGTTTTTGATGTTAAATGATCTCTAAAATGATGTGGAATTGAGTCTTGATTGATGCAATCCCGGATAGGTTGAGTTTCCTAAGTTTAGCTTGTGTTTCAAGGTAGTTTTTGAGGTGATCTTGGTGATTTGATGTTGCTGGAGGTATAAGGTTGTTAATAGGTTGTTTTTAGATGTTATATGATGTTAATGGAAGTGAGGTTTTGCTGGTTTATGGCTGGGCTTTGTTTAGAAGTGGTTTGGATGCATTTTCGGTTGTGTTTGGTGGCCGAAAATTGAGGTTGGATGAGAGCAGCGAGTTTAGGTGCTTTCATTGAAGCAATTAATGCATGATGATGCATTAATCCTCTGCTTTGATGTGTTGAAACAGGGGAGGCATCTTTGGATCCAAGATTGGTTGATCCGGAAGCTTGATTTGGTGCTTTGGCTTGAAGCAAAGTGGAAATCGGTGAGTGCATTTGTGGAAATTGGATTTTCAGCTTTAAAACCAAGGTTTGAAGGTTTTGGGAGCTTAGTTTAAGTCTAAACAACTTTGCTAAGCTCAAGTGTAAGTTTTTCGATTTTCTCTCTAGTGGTGGCCATGACTTTGATGTGTTGCAAAATGATGATTTGCATGTTTTTAATTACTATTTTGAAAGCATGTTTTAGCATGGTTTTTGCTGATGATATAAGCCATATGTTGAAGGTAACTCTAGGTAGGAGTAACTTGCTTTTGTACATTGTTTAAATGTGGATTGATGCTTTAAAATGCATGATGAAAATGGCTTGGTTAAATGGTTTAAAACAGTGGATTAAATGATGAATATGATGTATATTGGCAAGTGATGTTTTGAAAAGATTAAGGTCACTAAGGTGGTTAAAAGTCCTTGAGTGAGCCTTGTTACTTAAGATCATCAAGGTGGTTAAAAGTCCTTGGATGAGTCTTGTTGCGGACACTAAGGCGGTTAAAAGTCCTTAGGTGATCCTTCCATGGTGTTTAAAAGTCCATGGGGTCAAGGTGTTTAAAAGTCCTTGGGGCCAAGGTGTTTAAAAGTCCTTGGGGTGATTCAAGCGTTGGACACAAAGGTGGTTAAAAGTCCTTGTGTGGTCCTTATTCATGGTGTTTAAAAGTCCATGGCCAAGGTGTTTAAAAGTCCTTAGGGCCAAGGTGTTTAAAAGTCCTTGGGAAAGTTGTTGAACTTGTTTTATGAAATGGAAATTGTCACTTGAGCCAATATGACATGTTAAGTATATTATGAAGCATGAGATGCTTGTTTTAATGATTATGTTGAAGCATGAGATTGCTTATTTTAAGTATGCTTTTTGAGCATGTGCAATGGTTGAATTTAAGCATGGTTTATAAATGGTTTTAATTGTATTATTGAATTGTTTTTAATGAGCATGCCTCACTAAGCTTTTTCTTACGCTCTCTACGTTTTCTTAATTCAATAATGCAGAGCATTAGAGTACCTTGAGGGGCAGCAAG
The DNA here is from genome assembly GCA_958450335.1 of Hibiscus tridactylites. Taxonomy (NCBI): domain Eukaryota; kingdom Viridiplantae; phylum Streptophyta; class Magnoliopsida; order Malvales; family Malvaceae; genus Hibiscus; species Hibiscus tridactylites. The sequence goes on from OY288289.1 coordinate 28,763,608, forward strand.
AAAGGGCAAGCAATCAAGTTCAAGTGAAGCTCAATGTATGAAGGTTTTATAAGTACATTTTAGCTTTTGTGTGATTTGGCAATGGGGGACCAATGTGTATGTTTTGGGAGGTGTTTGAGACTCCCTAAGTATGTTCAATGTTGTTAAGATTGCTGGTTTATGAATTGGAACCTTATATGCTTGTTTTGGAAGTTTGGTGTTGAATAGCTAGCTTGTGTAGGAAGCATGCCTATAGAATTGGGGCTTTTTGCATATGATGTTAGATTGATGTTGTGATGGTGCCTATAAGTCTTAAATATGTTTAATTGCATGCTGGTAAAGTTTGGTGACATTTGGAGCATGTTTGATTGATCAATTGCATGTTTTAGTATGCTTGTTTGCTGCAATCTGTGCAGGCGTTTCGGAACAGTGTGCACCGTTTCGGAACGGGTGCCTTACATGAACCCATGCGTCCGAAACGGTATGCACCGTTTCGAAACGGTTTGGTCTCTGCCAAGGCCGTGTTTCGGAACGGTGTCGATCGGTTTCGGAACGGCCCGTGTTTCGGAACGGGGTCGATCGGTTTCGGAACGGCCGACCGTTAGGGGCTGACTTTGGCAGTTATATGTTTTGAATTGTTTGCGTTTTGGTCCTGAATCTTGTTTGTTCAATTTCTTGAGCTTGGAAGGTCCTTTTGAGCTGAAATTTCACAGAGAAGCATGAAACCTGATTAATTTCAAGATGGTAACTTTAATTTGGGTTAAGACCTCTTAATTATCAGAAATTACAATTTGGTCCCTAAAGTTGTAATTTGTTCAATTGGGTCCCTGTTTGATCTCTGATGTTTGTGATCTTTGAGTATGATGTTTGTGTGATCACAATTAGGATTAATGTGCATCTAGACAAGATTAAAAAGAAAAAAAAGGGTCGTTAATCAAGGTTGACTTTCGGGTTGACTTTGGTTTTCCCCGTGTGACTTTCTTAATTCGGGCCAACCGTCTAGGCCGGGTTAAGGGGGTTACATCTAAGCCCAAAATCGGGGTGTTACAACTCTCCCCCTCTTAAGAAATTTCGTCCTCGAAATTTACCTGGAGGAAAAAGGTACGGAAACTGCTTCTTCATGTCATCCTTTCTTTCTCACGTGGCTTCCTCAACACCACGACGCCTCCACAACACCTTAACCAAATAAATGGTCTTGCCTCGAATCCAGAATTTCAACGGGCTCTTCATCATAGGTCAAGTATGGATTCAGCTCCACTTCCTCCACAGGCATAACATGCGAAGGATCCAATCTATACCTCCGAAGCATAAAGACATGAAACACATCATGTATCTTTCCAACTCTTGCGGCAACCTCAGCTTGTACGCAACAGGACCCACACGTTCAATCACCTCGTATGGTCCAATATACCTAGGGCTCAACTTACCCTTTCGGCCAAACCTCATCACCTTCTTCCAAGGCGAAACCTTCAAAACACACTGTCACCCACCGCAAACTCAATCTCCTTACGCTTCAAATCCGCGAAAGACTTCTGTAGATCAGAAGCTGCCTTCAACCGTTGAGAAATGAGCTTCACCTTCTCGGTGGTTCCTTTCAACAAAGCCGGCATCGAGACCAACTTCTGACCTGTTTTAGCCCAGCAAAGAGGAGTTCTGCACTTCCTACCGTACAAAGCTTCAAAAGGTGCCATTTGAATACTTGCTTGTTAACTATTGTTATAAGCAAACTCCACCAAAGGAAAATGCTTCTCCCAAGAACCTTGAAACTCAATCACACAGCACCTCAACATATCTTCCAGCACTTTGATAACACGCTCAGACTGTCCATCCTACTGTGGATGATAAGAAGTACTGAAATTCAACTGCGTACCCAAAGCTTGGTGCAAACACTCCCAAAAACGCGATGTAAACCTCGGATCTCTATCCGACACTATAGATTTTGGTACACCATGTAAATGCACGATTTCGGCAATGTACAGCTCTGCAAGTTTATCCATTGTATACGTAGTATGCATAGGTAAGAAATGTGCACACTTCGTAAGGTGATCTACAATCACCCACACCGAATTCTTCTTCGATGGCGACAAAGGCAACCCAGACACAAAGTCCATGGTAATCCTTTCCCACTTCCACTCAGGAATCCTCAACGGTTGCAACAATTCTGAAGTAAACTGATGTTCAGCCTTAACCCGCTGACAAACCATGCACTTACTCACGTACTCCGCAACATATTTCTTCAATCCCACCCAATAGTACCCATCCTTTAAATCATGATACATCTTCGTACTACCAGGGTGCATAGCAAAAGGACTACTATGAGCCTTAGTCAGAATAGTACGCCTCAACTTCGCATCATTCGGCACTACTATCCGACTTCCAAAACATAGAACTCCATCATCATTAAAACAGAAATCTGATGGTCTATCCTCAACAATATCCTAAACATGTGGCACCAAAGAATCATCCAACAACTGCTTATCCTTTATCAACTGAACCAAAGATGGTTTCACTTGCAACTCAGCCACAAGACCTCCATCTTGCGAAATACTCAGGCTGGCAAACATAGCCCTTAACTCCACTGCCACCTTCCTACTCAAGATCCGCTACAACATTAGATTTTCTCGGATGGTACTCGATCGTCAAATCATAATCTTTAAGAAACTCCACCCAACGTCGTTGCCTAAGATTCAACTCTTTCTGAGACATCATATACTTTAAACTCTTGTGATCCGTGTACACAGTACACTTCTCACCATACAGATAATGTCTCCAAATCTTCAAATAAAAAACCACCGCAGCTAACTCAATATCATGCTTAGGATAATTGCGCTTATGCACCTTCAACTGGCACGATGCATAATCCACCACCTTACCCTCTTGCAATAGCACACACCCCAACCCAACATAGGATGCGTCGTTGTACACCACAAACTCTTTTCCTGATTCAGGTTGAACCAAGATAGGAGCTTGCGTCAAAGCTGCCTTAAGCTTCTCAAAAGCTTGTTGCCTTGCCTCTGTCCACTAATACTTGACATCCTTTTGCAACAACTTCTTCAAAGGAGCAACAATCTTCGGAAATCCAATCACAAACGTTCGGTAGTATCCTGCCAACCCAAGGAAACTACGGACTTCATGAACAGACTTAGGAGGCTTCCAATTCATCACCGCCTCAGCAGAAACCACATGACCAAGGAAAACAACATCCTTAAGCCAAAATTCGCATTTGCTCAGCTTAGCATAAAGTTGATTCTCCACCGTCAATCTTCTGGGGATTAATACGGATCCCCTTCAGTTACAGCAAAACACCAAAAACACCTCAAAAACCACCATTTTCTTGACCAAAAACTTAGGAAACACAACCTATTCGGGATTGGATTGATAAAACCTCATTTCTAACATCATTTAATATCCAAAATACATTAAAGAACCACCTCAAAACTGAGACCAAACAATCACAACGAAATCCTTAAGGATCTCTTCCAAAATCTTGAGTTTTAAACCAAAATCATGTTTCTAACATTAAAACCATTTATAAAACTTAAATTAAGGATTGAAAACTTGAGAATTTCAGTAAAGAACTGAGTATTTAGAGGAGAAGAACAATCTTACCTCTAAATGATGACTTCTCCTTGATTTGGGCCAAATTCCTTGAAAATTCAATGTGGAAATCAGAAGGATTTGGTGCAAGATTGATTAGAAACCAAAAGATGATAGAAATCTCATCAATTGAAATGAAAATCTATGTGAAAGTTTCTGGAGAAAAAGTGTTTGGATGATGGGATTTTGAGAGAAAAAAGAATGAGAGAAAATTAGGAAAATGTAGTTATGAGAATCTAAAAGTAGTTTCCTTCTTTATTTTATTTAATTAAAACATTAATTAAATCACCCAAATTAAGGAAAAATCTGGAGAAAAACATTTTGGGTAATTAGCTCCTTAAAGATTCAAATTTTCAATCCTTTACAAAAGAGTCACCACTAAACTTTTCAAAAATCGCATTTTGGTCACTACACCGAAATGTAGTATTCCCAAACCATATTTTGTAAAATTGATTTCACCACTCTCTTAGATATGTTAAAATAGGATTTTTAGATATTTTTCTATATTTTTAAAGCATCCTGAACTAGGCTTTCCCTAAAACCTCCTTTTATATTCGAACCGTTTCTCAGACCGGTCCGACCAAGCCCTAAACTTCTAAGCCCAAAATTAGGGTGTTACAGTGGGTTTTAAAATAAAGGGCTTAATGGGCACCTTATTTGATCAAAATGGGCTCTTTTTATGTTTTGTATTTTTTTTTTGCTTCCACTATAATAATAATAATAATAATAATAATAATAATAATAATAATAATAATAAAAGGGGTAAAAATTCAATGACAACAACTGCCCGTCTTTGCTCATCTCTGTGAGACAGGAATAGAGAAAAGACCAAAACACACTGATTTTCACCGATTTGCTACTTGGTTCCATTCTCCTCATGCCCGAATGGATAGGCAAGTTCTGAAAATAATCCTATCCTCCTCATGCTCAGATAGATAAACAGATTAAGAAAAGGTTGTATCCTTCTCATGCTTGGATGAATAAGCGGGCTCTATTCTCCTTATGCTCGAATAGATAAGCAGATTCAAAAAAGGGTTTCATCCACCTTATGCTTGGATGAATAAGTGGGTTCTATTCTCCTTATACTTGAATAGACAAGCAGATTCCATTCTCCAAACGTCCGAACGGATAGGCGAGTTCTACTTTCCTTATGCCCGAATAGATGAACAAACTTCATTCTCCAAACGCCTGAACGGATAGGCGAGTTTTGTTCTCCTTATGCCCGAATAGATGAGGAGATTCCATTCTCCAAACGCCCGAATGGATAGGCGAGTTCTATTCTCCTTATGCCCGAATAGATGAGCAGATTTTATTCTCCAAATGCCCGAACGAATAGGCGAGTTCTATTCTCCAAATGCTCGAATAGATGAGCAGGGTTCTACTCTCCAAATGCCCAAAAAAGATGAGCTAGGTTATTCTCCAAATGCCAGAATAGAAGAGCATGGTTCTATTCTCTAAATGCTCGAATAGATGAGCAGAGTTCTATTCTCCAAATGCCCAAATAGATGAACAATGTTCTATTCTCCAAACATCTGAACGGATAGGCAAGTTCTATTCTCCTTATGTCCAAATAGATGAGCAGATTCCATTCTCCAAACGCCCAAATGGATAGGCATGTTCTATTCTCTAAATTCCAGAATAGATGAGAAGGGTTTCATTCTCCTTATGCCCGAACGGATAGGCATGTTCTATTCTTCTTATGCTTGAATAGATAAGTAGAGTTCCATTCTCCAAATGTCGGAATAGATAGGCAGGTTCTTCTGCTGAAAAATCCTTCGTATACTTCAAAACAATGTAATACACAACACAATTTATGATGAACATGCCCCTAGAGATGCCTAGTCATGAATGCATGTCAATCTTCTTTTTCCTTTTAAATTCTTTTTCTTCAAAATTAATTTTTCCTTTGTTTTTTGAATCCAAACGCTTGCCTGCTCAGCCCAGACAATGTAACCCCCTTAGCCCGGCCTAGATGATTGACCCGAACTATGAAGATTACATGGGAAAACCAAAGTCAACCCGAAGGTCAACCTTGATTCACGACCTTTTTTTCTTTTTAATCTTGTCTAGATACTTGTTAACCCTAAGTGAGTACTCAGGAATCACGATTGAGAAAGGCACAACGATCGGATAACATCTAGGGACTCAATTGCACTTCACACAAGATTAGGGACCAAATTGTAATTTCTGTAAATTACAGGAACTTTATTGGTTTTAAGGTTACCATTATGAAATTAGCCATGTTACATGCTTCTCTGCAAAATTTCAACTTAAAAAGACATCTCAAGCTCAAGCAATTGCAGTCTCAACATTTAGGACTAAAATGTAAAGCATGCAAACATCAAAACAATTAAAATTTGTGTCCAACGGTCACCCGTTTCGGAACACGCACCTACCGTTTCAAAACGCTGGATCAAAACGGCGTTGACCGTTTCGGTACGCGGGTGTGTTCCGAGACCTGTTCCGAAACATGGCATTCTAGTAGCCAAATCGTTCCGAAATAGCCTCCATCGTTTATAAATACAAAGGCCATTACAGGCCCCGTTCCGAAACGCTAGAGGGTGTTTCGATACGGTTTGCCCAGAAACGGCAGCAAATGCTGGTTTTTCACTCATTAACCTATTCAAACATACCCCAACGACTCTCTAATCGTACGAACAAGTCAACATACATATAAGGAACATATTTGGAACACTCAAGCACAATCATAGCATCAAACACAAAATCTCATTAGTCTAGAGGCATGCTTCCTAATATCAAAACCCAAATAGGCAATCCAACCTCAAAACAAACTATTAAGGCCATTTAAAATCCAAGCAAACCCAAACAAACATTCCACAACCTTAGGGAGTTTAACACTTCTCCCAAATACAATTCTTGGTTTACCATTGTCAATCTATCAAAACTAAAGTGTATGAAAACTTCACCATACATGAGCTTGGAATTCCTTGGATGAACTTAGCTTTCTTGATGCCCGAAAACACCTCAGTTATCTGCATTATTGGTAAAAGAGAGAGCGTAAGCGCATGCTCTAAAGGAAACCAAATCAATAATGCACAACTTGAAAACATTTTCATTAAAAGCTTTTAAACCACATGCTCATTTCTATCTCATGCTTGGAAACCTTACAAAGAAATTTCACATTGAAACCACATGTACCTTCATTCTATCTCATGCATTTAAACCAATTCAAAACTCATGGCAAAGCCAAAATCATGCTTGTACTCTAAAGCATTTCATAAACAAACCACATATGCATTTCTCATAGCATAAACCATTACATCAAGGTACATGTGAATCAAAAACCATAACATATTTTATATTGGCATTTCACATCTATTTATTACTCAGATATGCGGACATCTCACTAGACACATCTGGTGGCATCTGTCATCACCGTACTCACTAGTCTAGCAACATATTTTCTGGTGGAATCTCACATCACCGTACTCACATGGCGGAATCTCTGATCGCCACAAAGTTTGGGTATTTCACCAAGTCCTACCCGATGGAATGCCCATCATCGGTTCTCTCCCTTTGGCTTAACCAAAGAGCACGTACGAATTTTAAGTTTATAGTGCACTCTCATCCTATTGATCGATCAATTATATCCGGTAAGTATCTCAACATCTATACCAATATATTATGTCAAATCAATATCTCACCTACTGTTTTTCATGCATTAAAACTCAACATTCTCCTCTCATTTCAAAATCATAACATTTGCTATGCTTTAACATAAAAGCTCAAATCTCAAATATGCAACATGTTACTTAATGAAATCATTTCAAGCATCATCTCATGCTATAATTCATGCATAAAAACAGTAGGAATTTATCAATCTAAAACCATGAGCATGTAAAAGCATTTAAGGGGCAAACACCACATTCTAGAGAGCATTCTAGTCAATACTTACTTCCAGACTTAGGAAGGTGTTTCAAACCTTTCCTAAATCCCCAAACCTTGTTTCTTTGTCCCTCGAGGACTTCTAAAACCATACGCACTTACAAATTACGTTTCGCTTGCTTGCCGAAACGCTATCTAAGCTTCCGGATCAACTCCAAAGGTGTCCGAAGATGTCTCCCCTGTTTTAAACACATAAGAGCAGAGGATTCATGCATCATCATGCATTGAAATCATCAGCCACACACCTAAACTCGCTGCTCTACACAAAATCTACATTTCGGCTACCAAACACTACCGAAATCACCTCCAAACTCTTTCAAGTCAAACCCAGCCAAGATCCATCGCTTCTAATCATTTCTAAACATCAATTAACATCAAAAACTAACACAACCACGTCCTTATACCTCCAGCTGTAGCAGAACACCAAAATCCCCCCAAAAACCACCATTTTAACAAGCAAAAACTAAGGAAAAACAACCTATTCGGGCTTGAATTGATAAAACCTCATTTCTAACATCATTTAAAATCAAAAATACAATAGAAAACCATCTCAAAACAGAGCCCAATCAATCAAAATGAAAATCTTCAAGATCTCTTCCAAAAACTTGAGTTTTAAACCAAATTCTTGTTTCTAACATTAAAACCACATAAAAATTATTAATAAAGGATGGAGAACTTGGGAATTTCAGTAAAGAACTGATGATTAGAGGAGAAGGAAGAAGCTTACCTCTAATGGATGATTTCTCCTAGATTTGGGCAAGTTTTCTTTAAAATACAATGCTGAAATCAAGTGGATTTGTTGAAGGATTGATTAGGGATCAATGAGTGATTGAAATCTCATCAAATGAAGTGGAAATCAAAGTAAATTTGCTGGAGAAAAAGTGTTTGGTTGATAGGATTTTGAGAGAAAATGAAATGAGAGATAATTAGAGAAAAGTTGTTATGAAAAGTCAAAGGTAGTTTTTTACTATTTTAATCACCTTTAATTTCTTTAATTAAAACATCGATTAAATCACCCAAATTAAGGAAAAATCTGATGAAAACATTTTTGGTAAATTAGCTCCTTAAAGATTCTAAGTTTCAATCCTTTACAAAACAGTCACTACTAAACTTTGCAAAAACTGCGATCTGGTCACAACACCGAAATGTAGTATTTCCAAACCTTATTTTGTAAAATTGACTTCACCATTCTCTTTTATATATTAAATGAGGATTTTTAAATATTTTTCTATATTTTTAAAGAATCCCAAACTAGGTGTTCCCTAAAACCCCCTTTTAGATTGGAACTGTTTTCCAAACCGATCTGGTTCAGACTCTACACATCTAGGCCCAAATTTGGGGTGTTACAACTCTCCCCCTCTTAAGAAATTTCTTCCTCGAAATTTACGTGGAGGAAAAAGGTAAGGAAATTGCTTCTTCATATCATCTTTTCTTTCCCATGTGGCTTCCTCAACACCACGGTGCCTCCACAACACCTTAACCAACTCAATGGTCTTACCTCGAAGAAATTTATTGTCTGAATCCAGAATCTCAACCGGCTCCTCATCATAGGTCAAATCTGGATTCAACTCAACTTCTTTCACAGGCATAACATCCGAAGGATCCTATCTATATCTCCGAAGCATGAAGACATGAAACACGTCATCTATCTTCTCCAACTGCTGTGGTAGCCTCAGCTTATAAGCAACTGGACCCACACGTTATATCACCTCGTATGGTCCAATATACCTAGGGCTCAACTTACCCTTCCGGCAAAATCTCATCACCTTCTTCCAAGGTGAAACCTTTAAGAACACACGATCACCCACCGCAAACTCAATCTCCTTACGTTTCAAATCCGCGTAAGACTTCTGTCGATCAGAAGCTTCCTTCAACCGCTCACAAATGAGCTTCACCTTCTCGGTGGTTCCTTTCAACAAAGTCGGCATCGAGACCAACTTCTGACATGTTTCAGCCCAGCAATGAGGAGTTTTGCACTTCCTCCCATTCAAGGCTTCATAAGGTGCCATCTGAATACTCGCCTGGTAGCTATTATTATAAGCAAACTCCAGCAAAGACAAATGCTTCTCCCAAGAACCTTGAAACTCAAACACGCAGCACCTCAACATATCCTCAAGCACTTGGATAACACGCTCAGACTGTCCATCCGACTGTGGATGATAAGAAGTACTGAAATTCAGCCGCGTGCCCAAAGCTTGATGCAAACATTCCCAAAATCGTGATGTGAACCTCGGATCTCTATCCGACACTATAGATTTTGGTACCCTATGCAGACGTACAATCTTAGCAATGTATAGCTCCGCAAGCTTATCTAAGGTATATGTGATATGCACAGGTAAGAAATGTGCACACTTCGTAAGGCGATCCACAATCACCCACACGGAATTCTTCTTCGAAGGTGACAAAGGCAACCCAGACACAAAGTCCATGGTGATTATTTCCCACTTCCATTCTGCAACATCTTTCTTCAAACCCACCCAATAGTACTCATCCTTTAGATCACGGTACATCTTTGTACTACAAGGGTGCATAGCAAAAGGACTACAATGAGCTTCAGTCATAATAGTATGCCTCAACTCCACATCATTCGACACTACTATCCGATTCCCAAAACATAGAACTCCATAATCATTAAAACAAAAATCCGATGGTCTACCCTCAGCAATATCCTGAACATGTGGCACCAAAGAATCATCCAACAACTACTTATCCCTTATCAACTGAACCATAGATGGTTTCACTTGCAATTCAGCCACAAGACCTCCATCTATCGAAATGCTCAAGCTAGCAAACATAGCCCTTAACTCTACCGCCACTTTCTTGCTCAAGGCATCTGCCACAACATTAGCTTTTCTCGGATGATACTCGATCGTTAGATCGTAATCCTTAAGCAACTCCACCCAACGTCGTTACCTAAGATTTAACTCTTTTTGAGACATCAAATACTTCAAACTCTTGTGATCCGTGTACACAGTACACTTCTCACCATAAAGATAATGTCTCCAAATCTTCAAAGAAAAAACCACCGTAGCTAACTCAATATCATGTGTAGGATAGTTGCGCTCATGAACCTTCAACTGTCGCAATGCGTAAGCCACCACCTTACCCTCTTGCATTAGCACACACCCCAAACCAACGTAGGATGCGTCACTGTACACCACAAACTCTTTTCCTGATTCAGGTTGAACCCAGATAGGAGCTTGCGTCAAAGCTGCCTTAAGCTTCTCAAAAGCACGTTGTCTCGCTTTCGTCCACTCATACTTAACATCTTTTTGCAACAACTTCGTCAAAGAGGCAGCAATCTTTGAAAATCCATCCACAAACCTCCGGTAATATCATGCCAACCCAAGGAAACTACGGACTTCATGAACAGACTTAGGAGGCTTCCAATTCATCACCGCCTCAATCTTCTGAGGATTAACACGAATTCCCTCAGCCGAAATCACATTACCAAGGAACACAACTTCCTTTATCCAAAACTCACATTTGCTCAGCTTAGCATAAAGCTGATTTTCAAGAAGCGCTTACAAGACAACCCTCAAATGACCTTCATGCTCCTTCACAATACGAGAGTACACAAGGATATCGTCGATGAACACCACAATGAACTTGTCCAAGTATTCATGGAACACTATATTCATCATGTCCATGAAAGCAGCAGGAGCATTCGTCAAGCCAAACGGCATTAAAAGGAACTCATAACGCCCATACCTCGTTCTAAAGGTTGTTTTCAGCACATCCACATCTTTCACCTTAAGCTGGTAGTACCCTGATCTCAAGTCAATCTTGGAAAACATAGCCTCTCCCCGAAACTGATCAAAAAGATCATCAATCCTCGGAAAAGGATACTTATTCTTGATAGTCAACTTGTTCAGCTGACGATAATCGATGCACATTCTCATAGTGCCATCCTTCTTCTTCACAAACAAGACCGGTGCACCCCAAGGTGACACACTAGGCCGAATGAAGCCACGGTCAAGCAACTCCTGAAGTTGCGTCTTCAATTCCTTCAACTCCTTAGATGCCATGCGATAGGGAGCAATGGACACCAGAGTTGTGTTTTCATACAACTCAATCCCAAACTCCACCTCTCGACTAGGCGGCAATTCAAGTAACTCCTCCGGAAACACTTCAAGAAACTCACGTACAGTTCGTATATCCTGAACGCGCAACTCCTTTGAACTGGGATTCATCACAAAGGCTAGGAAAGCCTTGCAACCCTGCCTCAACATTTGACTTGCTTCCAATATAGACACCACATTGGCAAGAAACTTCACATTCTCGCCCACAACCATTAATTCATAAACATCCGCAAGTTTCAACGAAACCCGCTTGCTTTCGAAATCCACTACAGCTTTATGCTCAACAAGCCAATCCATACCAAGGATTACATCAAAGCCATATAATGGCAATTGTATGAGATCAACAAGAAAAACATGATTTTGCACTTTCAAGGGACATCTTCTATACAACTTTCGCGTTACAACCGTCTCACCAAAGGAACTAGTTACACGCATACCAACATCCAAAGATTCAACAGGTAAACCAAGCATTTGAGCATGTTCACGCAATATGTACGAGTGTGTAGATCTATAATCAATCAAAGAAAGTAATGACAAGGATTGCAAAGTAAGAGTACCTACGATCACATTTGTATCATTCCTTCCCTCACGATGGGCATACACTCAAGCCTGACCACCGCCCTCAGGTTTAACGACCACAACATGTGCTACATTCTTGTCACCATCATCCCTACGCTGAAAATTACCACGGCTGCACCCACGACCTCTCTGTGGCTCAACTGCTCTCACCGGAGCCTGTCCCTCTCTCAGAGGCTGAGGACAATCTTTCTTCAAATGTCCACAGTTCCCACAATTCCAGCATTTCCCAAGGTTACCCCAACACTCACCACCATGCCGTCTACCACAACGGTTACACTCAAGAGTCCTCAGAACAGCATTAGGTCCTTGCTGACCCCAACTAGGGTTACCACCCCCACGCCTAGCATCATAATGCGGCCTCCTATTCTTATGCCTCTTGTTTCGATCTCTACCATAATCACATTCAGTCGCTCGCTTCCAAGAGCTAGATCCATCCGCTCGACTAGCCAGACCAAGATTTGACTCAATGTCCTTGGCTCTAGTGACCAATACATCGAAATCCGTATAATCAGCCGCAAGCATATAATTCTTCACATCCGTTACCAACCCGTAACAGAATCGTTCACACCTCTCCCGCTCACTAGGGATTAACTCAGGCGCATACTGACTGAGGTGAACAAACTGAATTTCATACTCAGCTACTGACTTGCTGCCTTGCGTAAGAGACATAAACTCTCTTTTCTTCTAATCTAGGTATCGTACACCCAAATACTTCTGCTTGAACGCATTCATGAAAAACGTTCAAGTCACCTCATCATCCTCCATCCCAGAGATAGTGGTCGTGCACCACGTATAAGCATCACCATTCAGCAGTGATACAACACAACCCAGCTTCTACACATTATTGCAGTTCATCTAACCCAGTATCCGCTTGGTGCTATCCAACCAAGAATCAGATCCTTCTGAAGACAAGCCCCTAACTCAGTCCCTCCTAAACTGCGAAGACGTTCCAAAGGCAACTTCACATTGGCATCATCCTGATGCGCAACTCCATGAGCTCCAGCTAGCGCTGCTCGGAAAGCTCCAGCAATAGACTGAATCAACATGGTCATGTCAGGAGCAGCTTGCCTCTGCGCACCCTCAGGTCTAGCGACCCCAGCACCAGCACCAGCACTAATGTTATCAGCTCCAGCACCACCACCACTGTGTGGTCCACCACCAGGGGGAGGAGGTAAATCTTCAGCATTATCAGCATTCTCATTACCAGCGTTCGATCTGGTATTGATTCTTAGCTCTCTACGTGGCCCCATTATATAGAAAACAATGCACTAACAAAAATGCAATAAACACAATTAGGCACAATAAGGTAAGTAATCCAAGTACACAAGCTCAATTTCGAAAACCATTCCTCTCATTAGTTTTGATTTGGCAATGGGATCCTCTATCACACTCCAAACATAGCATAACATCACAAATACATCTCAATTGAATCATACATCACTATTCACACAACATTCTTTCACCCAAAAGACACGTCATGCAATTACACATAAATCATCCACACATCATACCCACATTATACGAGAACCAAGCTCTGATACCACCAAATGTAACCCCCTTTGCCCGGCCTAGACGATTGACCAGAACTATGAAGATTACATGGGGAAAACCAAAGTCAACCCGAAGGTCAACCTTGATTCACGACCCTTTTTTCTTTTTAATCTTATCTAGATACTTGTTAACCCTAAGTGAGTACTCACGAATCACGATTGAGAAAGGCACAACGATCGGATAACATCTAGGGACTCAATCGCACTAAACACAAGATTAGGGACCAAATTGTAATTTCTGTAAATTAGAGGGACTTCATTGGTTTTAAGGTTACCATTATGAAATTAGTCATGTTACATGCTTCTCTACCAAATTTCAACTTAAAAAGACATCTAAAGCTCAAACAATTGCAGTCTCAACATTTAGGACTAAAATGTATAGCATGCAAACATCAAAACAATTCAAATATGTGTCCAATGGTCACTTGTTTCGTAAAACGCACCTATCGTATCGAAACGGCGTTGACCATTTCGGTACGCTGGTGTGTTCCGAGACCAGTTCCGAAACATGGCATTCCAGTTGCCAAATCGTTCCGAAACAGCCTCCATCGTTTCAAAACACGAAGCCCATTACAAGCTCTGTTCCGAAACGCTAGAGGGTGTTTTGATACGGTTTGCCCAGAAACAGCAGCAAATGTTGTTTTTTCACTCATTAACCTATTCAAACATACCCCAACGAGTCTCTAATTATACCAACAAGTCAATATACATATAAGGAACATATTTGAAACACTCATGCACAATCATAGCATCAAGTACAAAATCTCATTAGTCTATAGGCATGCTTCCTAATATCAAAACCCAAATAGGCAATCCAACCTCAAAACAAACTATTAAGGCCATTTACAATCCAAGCAAACCCAAACAAACATGCCACAACCTTAGGGACTTCAACACATCTCCCACAAACAATTCTTGGTTTCCCATTGCCAATCTATCAAAACTAAAGTGTACGAAAACTTCACCATACATGAGCTTGGAATTCCTTGGATGAACTTATGTTTCTTAATGCCCGAAAACACCTCAGTTATCTGCATTATTGGTAAGAGAGAGAGCGTAAGCACAAATGCTTAGTGAGGCATGCTCTAAAGGAAACCAACTCAATAATGCATAACTTGAAAACATTTTCATTAAAAGCTTTTAAACCACATGCTCATTTCTAACTCATGCTTGGAAACCTTTCAAAGCAATTTCAAATTGAAACCAGATGTACCTTCATTCTACCTCATGCATTTAAACCAATGCAAAACTCATGGCAAAGCCAAAATCATGCTTGTACTCTAAAGCATTTCATAAACAAACCACATATGCATTTCTCATAGCATAAACCATTACATCAAGGTACATGTGAATCAAAAGCCATAACATATTTTATATTGGCATTTCACATCTATTTATTACTCGGATATGCAGACATCTCACTAGACACTTCCGGTGGCATCTCTCATCATCATACTTACTCGTCTAGCAACATAGTTTCCGGTGGAATCCCACATCACCGTACTCACATGGCGGAATCTCTCATCGCCACAAAGCTTGGGTATTTCACCAAGTCCTACCCGATGGAATGCCCATCATCGGTTCTCTCCCTTTGGCTTAACCAAAGAGCACGTACGAATTTTATGTTTATCGTGCACTGTCATTCTATCGATCGATCAATTATATCCGGTAAGTATCTCAACATCTATGTCAATATATTATGTCAAATCAACATCTCACGTACTGTTTTTCATGCATTAAAACTCAACATTCTCATCTCATTTCAAAATCATAACATTTGCTATGCTTTAACAAAAAAGCTCAAATCTCAACTATGAAACATGTTACTTAATGAAATCATTTCAAGCATCATCTCATGCTATAATTCATGCATAAAAATGGTAGGAATTTATCAATCTAAAACCATGAGCATGTAAAAGCATTTAAGGGGCAAACACCACATTCTAGAGAGCATTCTAGCCATTACTTACTCCCGAACTTAGGAAGGTGTTTCAAACCATTCCTAAATCCTTAAACCTTGTTTCTTTGTTTCTCAAGGACTTCTAAAACCATACACAGTCACAAATTACGTTTCGCTTGCTTGCCAAAACGC
Source organism: Hibiscus tridactylites (assembly GCA_958450335.1). Taxonomy (NCBI): domain Eukaryota; kingdom Viridiplantae; phylum Streptophyta; class Magnoliopsida; order Malvales; family Malvaceae; genus Hibiscus; species Hibiscus tridactylites. The sequence continues at coordinate 28,779,393 of OY288289.1, forward strand.
TATCTAAGTTCCTGGATCAACTCCAAAGGTATCCGAAGATGTCTCCCCTGTTTTAAACACATAAGAGCAGAGGATTAATGCATCATCATGCATTGAAATCATTAGCCACACACCTAAAGTCGCTGCTCTACACAAAATCCACATTTCGGCTACCAAACACTATCGAAATCACCTCCAAACTCTTCCAAAATCAAACCCAGCCAAGATCCATCACTTTTAATCATTTCTAAACAACAATTAACATCAAAAACTAACACAACCACGTCCTTATACCTCCAGCTATAGCAGAACACAAAAATCACCCCAAAAACCACCATTTTAACAAGCAAAAACTTAGGAAAAACAACCTATTTGGGATTGGATTGATAAAACCTCATTTCTAACATCATTTAACATCCAAGATACATTAGAAAACCATCTCAAAACAGAGCCCAATCAATCAACACGAAAATCTTCAAGATCTCTTCTAAAATCTTCAGTTTTAAACCAAATTCTTGTTTCTAACATTAAAACCACTTAAAAATCATTAATAAAGGATTGAGAACTTAGGAATTTCAGTAAATAACTAATCATTAGAGGAGAAGGACGAAGCTTACCTCTAATGGATGATTTCTCCTTGATTTGGGAAAGTTTTCTAGAAAATACAATATAGAAATCAAGTGGATTTGTTGAAGGATTGATTAGGAATCAATAAGTGATGGAAATCTCATCAAATGAAGTAGAAATCAAAGTAAATTTTCTGGTGAAAAAGTGTTTGGTTGATAGGATTTTGAGAGAAAATTAGAGAAAAGTGGTTATGAAAAGTCAAAGGTAGTTTTTTCTATTTTAATCACCTTTAATTTTTTAATTAAAACATTAATTAAATCACCCAAATTAAGGAAAAATCTGATGAAAACATTTTTGGTAAATTAAATCCTTAAAAATTCAAAGTTTCAATCCTTTAGAAAACAGTCACTACTAAACTTTGCAAAAATTGTGATTTGGTCACTACACCGAAATGTAGTATTTCCAAACCTTGTTTTGTAAAATTGACTTCACCATTCTCTTTTATATATTAAATGAGGATTTTTAGATATCCTTTTATATTTATAAAGCATCCCAAACTAGGTGTTCCCTAAAATCCCCTTTTAGATTCGAACCATTTTCCAAAACGATCCGGTTCAGACACTAAACATCTAGGCCAAAATTTGGGGTGTTACAGACAAATAGCCATCTTTACTGTCTATTCTACATCATTCTCATTTTTCTTAATTCTTTGCTTTAGAAAACATCTGGTCTTCGTACACAAATGCCTCACAATTCCACAAATTCTACTATCATTTGTTTTGAGTGAAAGGCCTCCTTGAGAGACTCTAAAAAGCTCTGGATATTCAAATTATCAAACATCTTCAATGATTCTTGTGAGTTCTCAAATTCATGCCCCTAAAGGGCACCTTGAAATGCTTGCATATAAATCTTTACAGTAAAGCTTATTTCCCCCTTGAATGGCTTCGAATGATATTGGTGCTTTATTCTCTTCCTCTCGCACCTATCAATGTTAAGGATCATGAACCTTTAATCTACATAACTTGCCCCAATCTGATGGAACAGTTTGCCCACTGGTCATGGCTCTATCCTTTTTTCATGTTTTTGGAATCTTACATCTTATATGTGGATCTTGCTCGATAACAAGATCCACTTAAAACTCTTCAACATATGTTCTTCTCTTCTTATGCAAGGTGATGCCCCCGTTCAAACTGAGGTTTAATTGTTTTCTGAAGTGATGGAAAACATTTGCTCCTAGTTCCCTATAGATGGGATCAATACTAAGAAATCTTTTGCTTTTCATGAATCTATGTCATCCTACTTGTAAGATACAAGAAAAGGCTAGAAATATGAATTAAGAGAGGGGAAGAAGGGGAAAAAGTCATGTCAAACACAATAATAGGGCAAAGTTAGATGCCCCAAAATTCATAGCAAGAATGATTCATAAATCCATCAACCAGATAATGTCTCACTTTTTGGTGGCTCTCTTTTACTTACATACTCCCTAAATTTTAAATTTCCCACTTTTCTAATCTCAATCAGACTTTAGATGTTTTGAGGTCCATAAAGAAAGGTTAACTCAATTAGGCAGAATGTATTTTGAAGACAAACTCATTTTCTCAAATATTCATGTGTGATTCAAATGGTCTTTTAAGGCTTGTAATGTTGGCTAGGCTTGGGTTGTCAATAAAAGAATATATAGGCTCAAATACATATTTTAAGGGTAATTAAACCAAGGATCAACTTTTCTTGATTAAATCTTAATTCTTTTTGTTTAGATCACTCTAGACTGTCTATTTTGGTTTTTCTCCCTAGAGTTCATTTCCTTTTTTGGAACATGTCTCAATTGAAGGATTTGTTTCAAATTTTCCTTCACACTTCAATTTTCATTCTTTTTCCCTTTTTTCTTTTTTTCTTTTCTTCTTTTTCTTTTATTTTTCCTTCTTTCTTTTCTTCTTCTTTCTTTTCCTTCTCTTCTCTTCTCTTCTCTTCTCTTCTCTTCTCTTCTCTTCTCTTCACTCCTCCTTTTCTTTTTCCTCTTTTTTTTTTTCGTGTCCCTTTCATTTTCAATTTAGGACATTTGCTTGTCATGCTCCTTTTCTTGCAATTGCCATCCTCTTTGCCCCCAGTGTGGGGAGTGATCCTTGAATAGGGTTAAATTGAAAGAAAAATATCTGGCTCAAAGGGGGACAACAATGAAAAATATCTCCCCCATTAATCCTGAACAATCTTTATTGCCCCTCTATCTCGGGATTAGATTAAAAAATCATGCATACAATCAATAATAAGGGCTCTGCAAAAAAAGACATATTTTTGAAGAGAAATGGATGAAAAGAACTGAAGTAAGAAATGTTTGCCACTTGATAGAAGAAAGAACATGCATCTTTAAAAAAGTTATTTGACATAGAAGCCCTTACAAAAGATCCCTAATGCTCGCGAGAAAAAGCAAGAGGGCTGATTCTAAGTATGATCCCAACTATCTAAGAAGATTTTGCATTATTGCAAAGAGACAATGATGAATTCAAGCTAATCTTGCCTTCATCTGCTTCGTGGGGAATTTCTAAGTGCATTTGTCATATTATTCTTCTTTGATTCTCTCACTTTTGATAGCCGCCAAAATCAACTCCAAATTCATGACCATGTTTGCAAATCTTTCGGCGGCGTGATTTAACATATAGTCATAGAAAAGGCCATTTAAAGTCTCCACAAACATTGCAGTAACCACATTTTCTACGAGTGGAGGTTAAACTTGGGCTGCCACATCTCTCCATCTCTTGACATACTGGCGAAAGTTCTCATTGCGCTTTTGTTTCATATCTTGTAGTGCGATCCTACTTAGGGCCATATATGTCATGTACTCATACTATTTCATGAAAGCTTTCGACAGGTCTCTCCAAGTTCGTATGTTAACCCGTATCGATTGGGCATACCATCAGATAGCAGACCCCGATAGACTATCTTTGAAGCAGTGAATCAATAATTTTTTTCCAAGTGTGGCGACATCTTTCGACAATACAAGGTCAAGTGCACCGAAGGGCAACTAGTCCCGTCATACTTCTCAAAGTCGGGAGTTTTGAATTTTGGAGGAACCACCAGGTCAGTCACCTAACATAGATCCCCTGCATATACACCACCATAAATGTTTCCTTCTTTTAGGGCTCTGATGATCTCTTTGAGCCTGCCACATTGATCTTCCAACTTCTCATTCATTTTAGATCTATCGACTACCTTACGGAGATCCCGCTCTCATGGTTTATCATGGACCTTGCTAGAGTATGAGCTGAGGTTTCTAATGTACAGATTTGGAGCTTCTTGTTTAGTGGAGATGTAAGACTAGTCGTGTAACACCCCAATTTTGAGCTTGGAAGTTTAGGGTCTGAATCGGATCGGTTTAAATTACGGTTAGAATATAAAAGGTGGTTTTTAGGGAAAGCCTAGTTCAGGATGCATTAAAAATATGGAAAAATATCTAAAAATCCTCTTTTATTATATATAAGAGAGTGGTGAAATCAATTTTACAAAATGGGGTTTGGAAATATGACATTTCAAGTTAGTGACTAAAATGTAATTTTTCAAAAGTTGGTGACTGTTTTAAAAGGATTGAAACTTTAAATCTTTAATGAGCTTATTTACCCAAGGGAGGGTTTCTCCAGATTTTTCTAAAATTTTAAAGGTTTATTAAAGGTTATTTAATAAAAAAGAAAAGAAGGAAAAGAGATATTTTAGTTTTATAACTAACTTTTGACAAAATTTTCCCATTTCATTTTCTCTCAATTTTCCCTCAGCCAAACACATTTCCACAGCCACTTTTCCTTTGATTTTCACACCTAAGGTTGAGATTTCAATCTCTAAATGATTTCTAATCATTTCAACACCAAATCCTCATCATTTGCTTATTGAATTTTCAAGAATTTTGGCTCTAAACAAGGAGAAATCCACATTTAGAGGTATGAACGTCCTTCTCCTCTAAACACTCAGTTCTTTACTGAAATTCCCAAGTTCTCAATCCTTAAATTGAGTTTTATTAAAGGTTTTGATGTTGTGATCTTGATTTTGGCTTAAAATGCAAGATTTGGATTTAATTTTGAAGAAATTCGTATTAAATGATTGGGCTCTGTTTTGAGATGTCTTTTTCATGTATTTTGGATGTCTAAATGATGTGTAATTGAGGTTTAATCAATGCAATCTCAAATAGGTTGATTTTCCTAAGTTTTTACTTGAGTTAATGGTGGTTTTTGGGGTGATTTTGATGTTCTGCTATAGCTGGAGGTATAAGGACGTGATTAGGCCCTTTTTGGATGTTAATTGATGTCTAAGAATGATTGGAATTGATGGATCTTGGCTCGGTAATGTTGTGGAGGTGTTTGGATGTGATTTTGGTTGTGTTTGGTAGCCGAAATGTGAGTTTTGATGAGAGCAACGAGTTTAGGTGTTTTGGTTGAAGATTTTAATGCATGATGATGCATTAATCCTCTTCTTTGATGTGTTTAAAATAGGGGAGACATCTTCAGATCCTTATGGTGTTGATCCGGAGGCTTGATCGTCGTTTCGGCAAGCTTGCGAAACGGAATCGGTGAGTGAAGTTTGGTTTTCAGCTTTAAAACCAATGTTTGAAGGTTATGGGAGCTTAGTTTAAGTCTAAACAACTTAACGAAGCTCAAGAGTAAGTTTTCGGAGAAACTCTCTTTTTGATGAACCATGAGATGGTTGGATGCAATGTGTTTTATTTGCATGTTAAAATTCTGTTTTGAAAGCATATTTTAGCATGTTTAATGCTGGTTTTGTAAGCCATGTGTTGAAGGATGCTCAAGGTAAGAGATCCTTGTTTTGAACATTGATAAATGTGGTTTGATGCATGGTGATGCATTATTATTTAATGGCTTTGTTAAATGCTTAAAAACAGTGGATTGATGATGGTAAATGATGTATATTGGAAAGTGATGTATTGGTTTAAAAGTACTTGAATCGGATATAGTTAGCCGGCTATAGGATTAGGTGCACCGTGAATAAAGTCGCCTTGGATTTTGAGGGGTTGTGATTGTACCGGAAACTCCATCCAAGTACACTAACGAGATGGTTAAGATCACAATGGTGGTTAAAAGTCCATGTGTGGATCTTGTGTTGTGTGTCTCGTGTTCTCGTTAATGATGTTATACAACTACCAACTAGTGATGTGGAGGGGTTGTGATTGTACCGTAGACTCCATCACGGGTGTTGAGGGGTTGTGATTGTACTGGTAAACTCCACCTTGAGTGTTGGTAGTGTGTATGAAGCGTATGGGACAACGCTTGTAATCCGCGTATCCGATTGTGTTTTGAGTTGAAAAATGGTTATGGATTATCACTTGAAAGCCAATATGACATGTTGATATATTGAAGCATGAGATGCTTGTTTAGTATGCATAAATGCATGATAAATGATGTTTTAAATTAAAGGCCTTGGAAAGGTGTTTTTACAAAGTGCATTATTGTGTGGTTTTATTAGAGCATTTCTCACTAAGCATATGTGCTTACGCTCTCTCTTTCTTGAACCAATAATGTAGAGCATTGAAGTGCTTTAAGGGCAGCAAGGAGGTCAAGGATCCAAGTGGAAGTCTAAGCTCATGTATGGTGACTATTTTCACAACACTATTAGCTTTTGGTATTTTGCAATGGGAACCTAGATTGTGTTTTTGGGAGATGTTTTGAACTCCCTAAGTTTGGCTTGATGCCTATGGTGTTTTGCATATGTAATTCGCCACTTTGATGTTTGCTTTGATGACTTGATGTTTGGATGGTGTTGAGTATTAGGATGCATGCCTATAGTTTAAGGTTTTTCCTAATCGATGCTATGGATGTGTTTTGATGATGCTATTATGTTCCTTTAGTGCATAATGACTTGCTGGCATGATTTTGGTGTCATAGGTATGCGTTTGATGGGTCGATTGCTTGTTAAACCAGTTAATTTCCGCAATTCTGGGTAGCCCGTATCGAAACGGGTGCTACCGTTTCGGAACAGGGGTCTGAAATGGCCTTAGCGTTTCGAAACGTTTTTGCTGCTGCCAAGCCCTGTTTCGAAACAGGTTTTGAAACGGTCCCGCGTTTCGGAACGGTCATCCCCCGTTTCGGAACACTCGACCGTTGGGCACTAATTTGTATGGTTATATGTTTTGAAATCTTCACGTTTTAGTCCTGATTTTTGTATGTGCAATTGCTTGTGTTTGGAATGTCCGTTTAAGATGAAATTTGGCAGAGAAGCATGAAACATGATAAATTTCATAATGGTAACTCAAAGATTGGCAAGGTCCTCTTAATTTCAAGAATTTAAAAATTGGTCCCTAAAATTCATATGTTGTGCAATTGAGTCTTTATTTGTTTTCTGATTGCTGTGATTTTTGAGTATGCTTATCTCAAAAGTATACCTAGGATTAATATGCATTTAGACAAGGTTAAAAAGAAAACAGGGTCGTTAATCAAGGTTGACTTTCGGGTTGACTTTGGTTTTCCCCGTGTAATCTTCGTAGTTCGGGTTAATCGTCTAGGCCGGGCTAAGGGGGTTACAAGTCGTCACTGGCTGAGGTTACGACACATCAACTGCTTCAACCGCCTTTCCTCTTTTCGGGTCTTTGAAACCCATAATAGCTGCTATTTGGATGACAATGTTTCTCCTGGTTCTTGCAATTGCTTCCTTTATTCTTTCTCTATTTTATCTATTCTGTCTTGGGTACCCCTGTGGCTATTCTCTAAAGTTGTCAATCTGTCTTCCATGGCCTTTTCTCTGGACTGAGAATGAGTACCGTATTTGTGAGATGTTTTTCTATGTTTAAAATTATGTCATACGATTGGTTTCATATCATGTGTGAATGTACGCAATGTTCACAAAATAAATTAATCCAAACAAAATTGCAGATGCATGAAAGCAAATGAATGCTAATGTATAAATGCAATTGTATGAATGCAGGCAAGGGGCCATCAATTTCATTAAGATATTGCTCTTGAAGTAGCTTCCATTGAATGTTAAACGTCCTACAAATACGTCTTAGTCTGAGCACCCAGCCTTTGAAGCCTTGGTTCTACCTTCTCTATTGGTTTGACGTGGGGGCAAAGAAATGTAGCTTCTTGACGTCACATGATTAGCTACGTCTTCAATTTAGGAAGTAATGCTTCTATCGACTTCGTCTACTTTTGGGTCCTTTTGACGTCGCCCCCTAAGCCAAGTATACCAATGATCATCTTCAAAATTCGTTTGGTTGGGCCGTCGAAGTGGTCCTATAGCACTTGCGACTTATGGTATTCTGCTTGGCACTGATGTAAGTATACTTCGATGTTTCCTCCATGTGATCACTCGACAAATTCCCATTGTTTTCTGGTGGACCTCAGTCCGGTAGCGTACATCCACATTGTCTTCATGTTTTAGGTACCTTCCATCCATGGAAAAAAAAATTTCTAATTGAGCAACATGCTTTAGAATCGATCCACTCCAAATATGGGATGTATGGAACAAATAAATATGCCCAACAAAATACACACACAAAAAGGTTAGTACGCATTTTAAATAAAAAAATAAAACCCTAAAAGGTCCAAAATAATTTCATTGTATGAATAATTCTAGGTAGCACATTTCAACACTCCAAGTCATGTCTCCACGGATTATCCTTATGAAAGAATTTTGACCAAACTTAAACTCTAGGGTTTTCTGCATGGCTCTATTGGGGTGGGCATAGATTCTCAAACTTGGTTTAGTTGTAAAGTGGTACCCAAGCTGTCCTTGTTGTCCCTATTGCGTGCAAAATAGTCTATCGCAATGGTAGTGCAAGTATACACGATGCAAGTAATAAAGTGATACGAAGTATCGGATATCGTCTCCATAGTGATTGGGCTAATAGCTTCACCTTAATTCACTGCACGAAAGTAAAGAAAATATTTGAGAAGTTGTCACGAAAATAATAAAGTAAACGTAAATAAAAGAGTAGAGATATCAAGATAGAGAGAATGAGCTGGTATTGAATTGCTCAGTAATGCAGGTATTGCAGAGTTTCGGAACTCCAGTTCTGTCGTCGTTCCCGTCGCGGCAGCACCTGGCGTGGCAGCAAACACTCAACTCAGTACTTCAAGTTTGGCAAGAATCCTGGATATGCCTTGGCCGATCCCTATGTCTAAGTCTGTCGATGATCACATCTTTGATGATACCTCCTGGCGTGAATCGAAGGATGAACACTGATGTGGATGAATTCTTCTTTAGCCACTTAACCTCGTCCTATCCCTAGGTCCGAGATAGTTCAACTATAAGCTAGAGAACTTGCTCTTATTTCTTTCGTATACTTAACTCTCCCGATGCTAAGTAAATAGATAACCTCACAATGCTCTCCCGATGCTCTTGCAAGATATTAATAACCAAAATAAGAGAACTTGAAGTTTATTTTATTGAACTGAAAATTCCTAAAACACAACAACCCTTGCAACTACTTTACAAATCAACTCGTGGCCCTAGGGGGAATTTAGAACATATTGTGGGAAGGAAAACGGCTAGAGTTTTGGGAAGGAATCTAGGGTAATCGGTCATGCCCTCCTAGGTTAAAATATATGCCCTTATATAAGCTTTGGGCTCAAGTTATCTAAAATAGCAAGAATACAACTTTAAATAAAAGTATGATTCTAATAAAGACTTAATCTTCAAGAAATCTACTTTCCAGCCGTCATCTTTCTTGCTTGGGATTTTCTCTCCTTGAACTTTGGGCTTGACATTCCTTTTGATCTGGGGCTTGGAAAAATATGAGGTTTTCACACGACAGACGGGCTGAATTTTCTCTATCTGTCGAGGTCCACTTTGCTTCTTCTCCTCAAAACTGATGTCCTCCTCTGCTGTCACGGCGGCAACCATGGCAGCACTATCCTTCTTGACTGCTTCTCCAGTTCCAGCTCATCTGCTTCACTGCCCAGCGCCTGCCCTTTCCGTCTGCTACGGCAGCAACCTACAAAAATGGCCATTCTTAGTAGAAACTGTGCCTTTTAATATATTTGTGATGTTTTGCTGTAAACTAACCTAAATGCAATAAATAATGCTTGAATGTAGTAGAAATATGGGTTAAATAGGGTGTAAATAATAGAACTTTTACACACTCAACTTACCCCCAAACTCAAGTTTTTGCTTGCCCTCAAGCAACTAAGACTCAAAAGAAAAATGAAATATTTTTGTTTTGGATTTCAAATAGTGAACTTTCCCTTACCCGTCGTTCGTTCCCTGTGACAGTAGCAAACTGTCGGATAATTTAGGATCTGTCCAGAATCTGACTATAGTCCTCGTGCAGTGTGTGCATACTTGTGAACAGTTATACGCCAAGACTCTCTTAGTTTCACTAGAATATTTCAGCTCTCAACTCGAATTTTTATGCCAGAGTTTATCTTTTGATGGCACTTTTTCATGCTCTTTTGATTTTTTTGTTTTGACTCGATTTCTCTATTTTTTTTAAGCTAAAGTTTTACTAGAGCCAGTTTTAGGCACCTCTAGTTAACTTCCTAGAGCCAGTTTCGGGCACCTCTAGGGCTGTTGAGTCTCTTTTGCTAAACTTCTTTCCTAGAGCCAATGTAAGGCACCTCTAGGGGCTATTCAAGTGCTAAGCTTCCTATTCTAGTTTGGCTAAAAGAAGTCTTAGTAGTATAACAGTCACAATGGTGTTTAAGTTTTCAAAACTATAGAAAGGCTCTAAACTTCTCCTAGAAACTATCCTAAAGTCACTGCCACGACAGAGCTGTCACGACAGGTAAGTTCAGTTCACAGTTTTCAGCCAAAATTTTCAATATTTTCATCTTTTTTAAGAGAAAAATAAACTAAGTAAAAGACACAAATTTTAACAACTAAGATGGACTCCATTACTGGAGGGATGTCACCCCCAAACTCGAGGGTTGCATTGCCCTCAATGCAAATGAAAAAATAAAAATGAAAACAGATAAAGGTAGTACATCACAAAATATATATAGCAGGCAGCAATAATAAGATAAGAAACTTAAATTTTAATCGCTGTCTTCGCTGCTGCTGCTGAGTCTGATCTGATGGCGGGCTCTGGCTCTCGGGGCGGGCTGGGGCACGGGGGAGGCGGAGGTGTTCTTGACCTCATGTGGTGGTTGGATTCTGGTTGGGGAGATGTGGGGTGGTTGCTCCACAACCTGAACATCAGAGCTGCTGCTGCTGTTGTCACTGTTGCTGCTGGCCTTTGGCAATTTGTTCTTATCTGCCATCCGCTTATGCTTCTTTGCCGGTGAGAATTCCTTAGACAGATTTCTCTTAATAGAGGGTTCATCGTCACTGTCTGTCCAAACAGAAGAGGAGGAGAACCCAGCAACAAAGGCAGCAAGATCCTCTGATGTCGTATGACGTTTTGTGCCTCGGGCAGATGGTTCAGCATGAGTGTTGCCTTCTGCTGTCGGGGCAAGCGATGATGTAGAGGTGGCAGATGGTGTTTGTGGGGTTGCAGCAGGTGTAGGAGTGTGGACAGGGGTAGTTACAGTGAAGTAATGGGCAGGGAAAGTAGGGAAAGCAACATCAGGCAGTAAAGTCCCTGATGAAGGTCACTAAGCCCAATTGTCTTTCCTCCAGCTTCTGAATGGCAGCTAGTATCTGGATGGAAGAGTCTGTCGGAGCAGCTGCTGCGGCGGCAAGTTCAGTATTTTGCTGCTCTGTCGTTTCAGCTGTGGCGACAGCGGGGTTGAATAACGACAGAGGGGTGGCCACGTTCAGCTCCATAAGGGTGAGGATATTCTTTTCCGTCCATCCTCGTCCTTAGACTACTAAATCAGTGCGTACTTCCGGCTTGTTATGGCCACGGCAGAGCGAAGTGATGAGGTATGGGAGGAAAAGTAGGCCCGTCGGTCGATGTGCACATTCCAAAATGCTCTCTCGAATATAACTTCCGACATTATTGGGTCGTTCATGATCCTCTTTTTGATGAAGGCATTTCATAACTTTGCCTCCGGCAGCAGCTGGGTCCGCTTCACCGTCTGTGGATTTTTCCGGCTGGTATTCCATTGGGTTCCTTCATCGGTCAGATCTTCCATGATAGCGTCATAGGCAGCAGCGTCTAATGTGTTGAGGAACTGCTGGTGTTCATCGTCATTGTGGCCGATGTAGAAGCCATATAAGGAGTTGATGTGCTCTGCCTGAAACGACACTTCTTTTCCTCGAACACTCACTGCCGTCGCGGTCCTGCTGCTTATGGCAGCATAAATTTCTCTTATCAGCGTCACGTTCATTTCCTCCGGCTGCTCCGCAAATGTTTGCCACAATAAAGCTCTAATCTTTCGGGCTATGAATGGCTTGAGGCCCAGATTCTTTGCCTTTGGTGTATAGATAAAGCCTCATTCTTCCCACATGTCTCTAGTAGCAAAGGACTGTGGGGGAGTTGCTGTTGGTGAGGAAGTAGCGGCAGCATTGCGTCGGGTTTTCCTAGAAGACATATTAGTGCAAGGGTTGTGAAAAGTAAATGAAAGCAAATGAAAACTAAAAAGGGAGAGCAAGTAAGAAAGGCAGAAGTGAGTGAAAATTAAAATGAAACGGGGTTATATAGAAAAGGATTTGCTGCCCGTTGAAGCTGTAACGGCAGGCGCGAATAACGGGGCCGGCTGTTGAGTTTTAGCGTGTCTGACGCGTCTGACACACGTTTCCGCGTTTGTTACGCGTCTGTGATGTGTTTCCGCGTCTGTCGTGACAGCGTGATGACAGCATGTATTTTCCGTGTCTGTCGCGGTAGCTGTAATGACGGAATTCAATATTGGGCTTTGTTGGGCTGATGGATGGATGGTGGGCTGAGTTCACTTCTCCTGTTCTTCTTGACTCCTTTATTTCCTAAAAACAATAAACAAAAAAACATTATTCAAAATAAAATATACCTTATTTCCTAATAAATAATAATAATCATAAAATAAATAAGTAAAATTTAGGTTAACTTAGGGATGCCAGGTGGGGCATTTCCTAAGGTAACCACTTCCTGCATTCCTGGGGCTTCAGTCCCCTGATAATGCTTGAGGCGCTGTTCGTTGACTTTGAATTGGTGTCCGTCTTTTAATGATCGGATTGTGATGGCACCATGGGGAAAAACTTGTACGACTTGGAACGGGCCAGACCATCTAGATTTTAGCTTCCCTGGGAAGAGTTTCAATCTAGAATTAAATAACAATACAAGCTGCCCTGGGCAGAACTGTCGTGGCAGCAACTTCTTGTCATGCCACTTCTTGGTTTTGTCCTTGTAGATTCTTGCATTGTCGTAGGCCATTGTCCGGATTTCTTCAATTTCGTTCAAATCTAATAGCCTTTTCTGCCCTGCCTTATCCAAGTCCATATTCACTGCCTTGATCGCCTAGTATGCTCTGTGCTCTATCTCGACAGGTAGATGACATGTTTTCCCATAAATCAATCGGTACGGAGACATGCCTAATGGGGTTTTAAAAGATGTCCTATATACCATAACACATCATTGAGGAGTAAAGACCAATCTTTCCTAGTTGGCTTAACCATCTTCTCAAGAATGTTCTTAACTTCCCTATTAGATATTTCAGCTTGTCCATAGGTTTCTGGGTGATATGCTGTCGCGATCCGATGCTTAACACCATATTTCTTCAAGGCAGCGGCAATAACCATGTTGTCGAAATGTCTCCCTTCATCACTGATAATCGCCTAAGGGATGCCAAACCTAGAAAAGATATTTTTGTGTAAAAATCTTTGGTCTGTCTTGGCATCATTCTTTTGAGTGGCGATAGCTTCAGCCCACTTAGAAACATAATCTAATGCCAGGAGGATGTATAGATTCCCACATGAAGATGGAAAAGGTCCCACAAAATCAATCCCTTAGACATCGAAGATCTCGACCACTAGAATGTTCAACAGCGGCATCTCGTTTCTCCTTGAGATGTTTTCTATCCTTTGGCACCTGTCACAGCTCTTGTAGAAGATTTGTGCATCTTTGTACAGTGACGGCCAATAAAACCCGGACTGCAGCACCTTGGCAGCAGTTTTGTTGCCTCCTAAGTGACCTCCATACTGTGAAGCATGGCAGTGATGAAGAATGTCTTCTTGCTCTTCTTGTGGTACACACCTCCTTATAACCTGATCTGCACATATTTTGAAAAGAAGAGGTTCATCCCAATAATAATGCTTAACATCATTTTGGAACCTCTTCCTGGCATGATAATTAAGATCAGAAGGAATTATTCCGCTAACTAAGAAATTAATGAAATCTGCATACCATGGGAGTTCAGAAGACTTACCTGCCGCCATGGCTGTCGCGGCAGTGATTGCGGCAGCAAAGAGCTGCTCATCTGGGAAGGTCTCCAGTATGTTTGTCTCATCTGTTAGTAGACTCTGTCCCTTCTCCAACCTTTACAAGTGATCTGCCACCTGATTTTCTGTCCCTTTTTTGTCCTTAATTTCAAGGTCGAATTCTTGCAGTAGCAGGATCCACCGTATCAATCTAGGCTTTGCATCTTTTTTTGCGAACAAATATTTCATGGCAGAATGGTCTGTGTGCACTATTACCTTCGTTCCAAGTATGTAAGAACGAAACTTGTTAATGGAGAACACCACAGCTAATAACTCTTTTTCTGTGGTGGGGTAGTTCACTTGGGCGTCATTCAGTGTCTTGCTGGCATAATATATGACATGAAATAACTTGTCTCTCCGCTGCCCAAGTGATGCCCCAACAGCATAGTCACTAGCATCACACATGATCTCAAATGGCTGTGTCCAATCTGGTGGTTGTACTATTGGGGCTGTTACCAGTTTTTCCTTTAGAACCTTGAATGCTTCAGTACATTCTTCATTAAAGTCAAAGGGTCGGTTCTGCTCCAGAAGATGGCATAGGGGCTTGGTGATTTTTGAGAAATTTGCAATGAATCTCCGATAAAAACCAGCATGTCCCAAGAAACTTCTAATACCCTTGAATGTGGTTGGCAGCGGTAGATTTTCAATCACTTGTATCTTAGCCATGTCGACTTCTATCCCACGGCAGCTAATCTTATGGCCAAGGACTATCCCTTCAACCACCATAAAGTGGCATTTTTCCAATTTAAGACCAGGTTTGCTTTTTCATATCTTTCAAGTACCTTTTGTAGATTGCCTAGGCAGCTCTCAAAATCGTCTCCAAAGACGGGAAAATCATCCATAAATATTTCGAGGAAGTCTTCCACCATATCAGAGAATATGACCATCATGCACGTTTGGAAGGTGGCGAGGGCATTGCATAATCCAAACGACATTCTCCTAAAAGCGTACGTTCCGTAGGGGCATGTGAAGGTCGTCTTTTCTTGAGCCTCCGGTGCGATAGCAATTTGATTATACCCTGAATAACCATCAAGAAAACAATAGTAAGGTTTACCCGCTAATCTATCAAGCATTTGATCTATAAAGGGTAAAGGAAAGTGGTCCTTTCGGGTAGCTTTGTTAAGCTTCCGATAGTCCATACAAACCCTTCAACCGGTCACAGTCCTGGTTGGGATTAACTCATTGTTTTCATTTGTAACCACAGTCATTCCTCCTTTCTTTGGAACGCATTGCACCGGGCTCACCCATTTGCTGTCGGAGATGGCGTAAATAATACCAGCATCTAACCATTTGATTATCTCTTTACGCACCACCTCTTTCATCGCATGGTTTAGCCGCCTTTGAGCATCTATAGTCGGCTTATGATCTTCCTCTAAAAGGATTTTATGCATGCATAATGCCGGGCTAATGCCTTGAATATCAGCTATCGTCCATCCAATTGCCTTTTTGTGCTGCTGCAGCATCCATATTAGCTGATGTTCCTGTTCCTGCATCAACTTAGAAGAGATGATTACGGGCAATGTATCATTTGAACCAAGAAAAACATATTTTAGCTACCCTGGCAGAGGCTTCAGTTCTAAACCAGGGGTCTCAATAGTAGATGGCTTTTGAATTGCATGGTTATCCGAAGTATAATTTAAAGGTTCGAATAACTTACCTGGACGATCTCCTATCCAGTTTACCTCCTCCTGATCTTCAATATCAGATGTATCGGATTCAGAGGAGTTGCTGTCGTCAGTGCTGTCGTGACAGTCATGTAGGTGGTTGCCGAGGCAGTGACCAATTTTGATGTCGTGACAGCCCCACCTGATGCAGGGTTGATCAAAGGTAACTTCAGTGATAGCCTTACATTCCTCGTCTGCATCAGCATGCTTCATAGCTTGGAGAACATTCAACTTAATCCCTTGGTCGTTCACTCTCATAGTGAGTTCTCCTTTTTCCACATCAATCAGTGATCTTCCCGTGGCTAAGAAGGGTCGCCCAAGGATGATTGGTGCGTTTTTGTCTGCTTCACAATCTAAAACAAGAAAGTCAGCAAGAAAAATAAATTTATCCACTCTTACCAGAATATCTTCGATTTTTCCTTTCGGATGAACATAAGAGCGGTATGCTACCTGTAGAATTACTGTCGTAAGCCGCGCCTTTCCAATACCTAATTTCTGAAAAACAGATTTTGGCATTAAATTAATACTAGCACGAAGATCACAAAGTTCCTTACCCACATATTTATCTCCGATTACACAAGGTATGATGAAGCTCCCCGGATCCTTCTTTTTCTGGGGTGGCTGCCTATGAAGAATACTCATGCAACCTTTTGCCATCTTAACTGTTTCAAATTCCCCAAGTTTAGATTTCTTTGACATGACATCCTTGAGAAATTTGGCATAACCGGGCATCTCCCTAACGACATCCAACAGCGGAATGTTAATATGAACCTGCTTAAAATATCATAAATCTTTTTGAGCTGAGATTCTTGCTTTGCTTGCTGTAATCGTTGAGGAAAAGGAGGTGGGGGACGATAGTCAGAATTACGTCCTTCCCATTGCATACGAATCTGAGGAGGTTTGGGTTCATCATTTTCTCCTCTTTCGCTTTTGCTGTCGTGACAGGCTCATCGGTAGTAGTCTGTTTGTTACCTGTCGGGGTAGCTTCCTCGGTAGGTCTGTTCAAGGCTGGTTTCCTTACTGTTTCAGCTTCCTTTTCCGGCCCTGGTAATTTCTTCCCACTGCTAGTAGTAATGGCTTTACATTGCTCATGTGTGGGTTGCCTAGCATTTAAAGTGTTACTAGGGAATCCTCCAGTCTGCCTTGGTTTGATATGCTGAGAGACCTGACCCATTTGTGTCTCCAAGATTTCATAGTAGCTTCATGATTCGTCATCCGCATCTCTGTTTTAATCATAATGTCTCTGTTTTCTTGACAAACTGATTCATATTCTCAATATAGGTACCTGTCTGAGACATAAACGTAGCCGGAGTCTGTTCCAGTATACTGCTCGTGGCAGCTCGTGGCTGTTGTTGCTGCTGTTGTGGCGACAGTTGCTGTCGAGTCAACAATCTAGGTCCTCCCTGATTCTGATTAATGTGTGCATGAGGATTCAGGGCATTATTAGGATTAGTCCAAGAAAACTTGGGATCCTTTCTCCAGTTGGGATTGTAGTTATTGGAGTTGTAATTTGGCTTGTAGTTTCCAACATACTTTCCCTCTTCTAACTGTATAGGACACTCATCCGAACTATGATTTCCCTCACAGATTTCACATACCTCCTCAACAGCAAATCCATGTTGTGCATCATCATTCAATAGCTTTTTCATTGGTTTAGTAAGGAATGCCACATGTGATTTCATTGTGTTGTCGGCCTCATAATCCTTAACAGCTAGTACCCGTTTACCCCCTCTTCCTGCTGTCGGAAACTGCTCCTCATTCTTAGCCAGATTTTTCAATACTTGCATTGCCTCGTCCGGGTCTTTCCCCAATAGTAATCCGTTTGCTGCTGAATCAATTCGAAAACGAGTTTGTAAGTTGGCAGCATTATAAAACTTAGTTACCTGAGTCCAGACGGGGAATCCATGCATTGGATAGTTCCGTAGAAGAGTGGTAAATCTGTCCCAGGCCTCGTGCATCGGCTCGTCATCTTCCTGTTGAAAAGTAGCAATTTCATTACGTAATCACTCAGATAAATGCGAAGGATTAAAACGAGATAAGAATTCACGAGACAAATCTACCCAAGTTCTAATTGAACCTGGCGTAAGTTTATTCCACCAAGTTTTTCCTCTGTCCCTCAATGAATGGGAAAATAACCGAACCCTCAATATCTCAGGATTAACTCCTGGCAGTCTAAACGAACCACAGATTTCCTGGAACGTTTTAAGATGCTCCCTAGCATCCTCTGTAACAGCACCACTGAATTGACCGGCATTGTTGATCATGCTAAACATAATAGGTTTTAGTTCGAAGTTGTCAACATCTATGTCCGGCAGCGTGGTTTCCAGTTCTACACGATCGTTCAACATGTAGTCACGACAGGACCGTCATTCGGCAGCGGCAACAGGGTTGCCGACAGGAGGTATAATATTTCCTACCGGCGGGTTGTTTCCATTGTGGGCCATCGTCTCTAACTGTTTGTAACCCCCTTAGCCCGGCCTAGACGGTTGACCCGAACTACGAAGATTACACGGGGAAAACTAAAGTCAACCCGAAAGTCAACCTTGATTAACGACCCTTTTTTTTCTTTTTAATCTTGTCTAGACGCATATTAACCCTAATCATACACTCGAGGAAAAAATACTCGAAAACCACAGCAATCGGAATACATTTAAGGACTCAATTGCACAACATACAAATTTAGGGACCAAATTGTAAATTCTGGAAATTTAGAGGACTTAACCAGTTTTAAAGTTACCAATATGAAATTAACCATTTTTCATGCTTCTCTGCCAAATTTCATCCCAAACGGACATCACAAACTCAACCAATTGCATATACAAACATTGGGACCAAAACGTGAGAAATCCAAAACATACAACCATCAGATTCAGTGCCCAACGGTCGAGTGTTCCGAAACGGGGATGATCCGTTCCGAAACGCGCAACCGTTCCGAAACAAGTTGCGGAACAGGGCTTGGCAGTGGCAAATCCATTTCGGAACAGCCCTACCTGTTTCGAAACGCCAAGGCCAATTCAGGCCCTCTATTCCGAAACGGTAGCACCCGTTCCGATACGGGCTGCCCAGAATTGCAGATTTTTGCTGGTTTAATACACAATTGACCCATCAAACGCATTCCAAGGACCACCAAATCATACCAGCAAGTCATTCAACACTCAAAGAACATATTAGCATCAGCCAATCTCATTCATAGCCTCAATTAAAGAAAAACCCAATTCTATAGGGATGCATCCTATATAGAAAACCATGCAACCATCAAAACATCAAACCAAGAACCAAAAGGCCATTTACAAGTCTGAACATCATCAAAAGCATAAAACCAACTTAGGGAGTCCAAAACATCTCCCAAAAACACAACTTAGGTTCCCATTGCCAAATGCCACAAGCTAATAGTGTTAGGAAAACCTTCACCATACATGAGCTTAGTCTTGACTTGGATCCTTGACCCCCTTGCTGCCCTTTATGCACTTCAATGCTCTGCATTATTGGTTTAAGAAAGAGAGAGCGTAAGCACATAGCTTAGTGAGGAATGCTCAATTAAAACATCACAATAATGCATTTGCAAAAACACCTTTTCAAGGCCTTTAGTTTCAAAACAACATTTATCATACAATTATGCATACAAACCAAGCATCTCATGCTTCAATCCATCATCATGTCATATTGACTTACAAGTGATAATCCATAACATTTTACAACTCAAAAACACAATCGGATACGCAGATTACAAGCGTTGTCCCATACGCTTCATACACACTACCAAAATCAAGGTGGAGCATGGTACAATCACAACCCCTCAACACCCGTGATGGAGACTATGGTACAATCACAACCCCTCTACATCACTCATTGGTAGTTGTATAACATCACTAACGAGAACACGGGACACACAACACAAGATCCACACATGGACTTTTAACCACCATTGTGATCTTAACACAAGATCCACTCATGGACTTTTAACCACCATGATGATCTTAACCATCTCGTTAGTGTACTTAGATGGAGTTTACGGTACAATCACAACCCCTCAACATCCAAGGCGACTTTATTCACGGTGCACCCAATCCTATAGCCGACTAACTATATCCGATTCAAGTACTTTAAAACCAACACATCACTTGCCAATATACATCATTTAACATCAATATTCCACTGTTTTAAAGCATTTAACAAAGCCATTAACCATCATGCATTACTATGCATCAAAACCACATTTATCAATGTTCAAAAACAAGGATCTCTTTCCTTGAGCATCCTTCAACACATGGCTTACAAAACCAGCATTATACATGCTAAAATATGCTTCCAAAACAGAATTTAAAACATGCAAACTAACACATTGCATTCAACCATCTCATGGTTCATCAAAAAGAGAGTTTCTCCGAAAACTTACTCTTGAGCTTAGCTAAGTTGTTTAAACTTAAACTAAGCTCCCAAAACCTCCAAACATTGGTTTCAAAGCTGAAAACCAAACTTCACTCACCAATTCCGTTTCGCAAGCTTGCCGAAACACCAATCAAGCTTCCGGATCAATACCTCAAGGATCCGAAGATGTCTCCCCTGTTTTGAACACATCAAAGTAGAGGATTAATGCATCATCATGCATTAATATCTTCAACCAAGACACCTAAACTCGCTGCTCTCATCAACACTCACATTTCGGCTACCAAACACAACCGAAATCACATCCAAACATCTCTACAACATTACCCAGCCAAGATCCATCAATTCCAAACCTTCTTAAACACCAATTAACATCCAAAAAGGATCTAATCACGTCCTTATACCTCCAGCTATAGCAGAACATCAAAATCACCCCAAAAACCACCATAAACTCAATCAAAAACTTAGAAAAATCAACCTATTCGGGATTGCATTGATTAAACCTCAATTACACATCAATTATACATCCATAATACATCAAAAAGACATCTCAAAACAGAGCCCAATCATTTTATACGAATTTCTTCAAATTAAAACCAAATCTTGCATTTTAAAGCCAAGATCAAGAACACAACATAAAAACCTTTAATAAAACTCAAATCAAGGATTGAGAACTTGGGAATTTCAGTAAAGAACTGAGTATTTAGAGGAGAAGAACGTTCATACCTCTAAATGTGAGTTTCTCCTTGTTTAAAGCCAAGATTCTTTGAAAATTCAATAAGCAAATGCTAAGGATTTGATGTAGGAATGATTAGAGATCAATTGGAGATTGAAATCTCATTTTTAAATCAGAGGGAAAATGGCTGGGGAAAAGTGTTTGGCTGAAAGAAAATGGAGAGAAAATGAAGTGGGAAAATTTTGAGAAAAGTTAGTTATGAACTCAAAAATATCTATTTCCCCTTTTTCCTTTTATTAAATATCACTTAATAAATGTTTAATATTAAGAAAAATCTGGAGAAAATCTTCTTGGGTAAATTAGCTCCTTAAAGATTCAAAGTTTCAATCCTTTTAAAACAGTCACCAACTTTTCAGAAATTACATTTTAGTCACTAACTTGAAAATCACATTTACAAATCTCATTTTGTAAAATTGATTTCACCACTCTCTTATACATAATAAAAGAGGATTTTTAGATATTTTTCCATATTTTTAATGCATCCCGAACTAGGCTTTCCCTTAAACCACCTTTTATATTCGAACCACAATCCGACAGGTCCGATTCAAACCCAAAACTTCTAAGCCCAAAATTGGGGTGTTACAACTCTCCCCCCTTAAGAAATTTCTTCCTCGAAATTTACCTGAAGGAAAGAGGTACGGAAACTACTTCAACATGTCATCCTTCCGCTCCCACGTGGCTTCCTCAGCACCACGATGCTTCCACAACACCTTTACCAACTCAATGGTCTTGCCTCGAAGAACTTTACCATCCGAATCCAGAATCTTCACCGGTTCCTCGTCATAGGTCAAATCCGGATTCAATTCCACTTCTTCCATAGGCATCACATGTGAAGGATCCGATCTATACCTCCGAAGCATAGAAACATGAAACACATCATGAATCTTTTCCAACTCTTGCGGTAACCTCAACTTGTACGCAACAGAACCCACACGCTCAATCACCTCGTATGGTCCAATGTACCTAGGGCTCAACTTACCCTTTCGACCAAACCTCATCACCTTTTTCCAAGGCGAAACTTTCAAAAACACACGGTCACCCACCGCATACTCAATCTCCTTACGCTTCAAATCCGCGTAAGACTTTTGCCGATCAGAAGCTGCCTTCAAACGCTCACAAATGAGCTTCACCTTCTCGGTGGTTCCTTTCAACAAAGCTGGCATCGAAACCAACTTCTGACCCGTTTCAGCCAAACAAAGAGGAGTCCTACACTTCCTCCCGTACAAGGCTTCATAAGGTGCCATTTGATTACTTGCCTGATAACTATTATTATAGGCAAACTCCACCAAAGGCAAATGTTTCTCCCAAGAACCCTAAAACTCAATCACGCAACACCTCAACATATCCTCCAACACCTGGATAACACGCTCAGACTGTCCATCCGACTGTGGATGATAAGAAGTACTGAAATTCAACCGTGTACCCAAAGCTTGATGCAAACACTGCCAAAAATGCGATGTAAACCCCGGATCTCTATCCGACACGATCGACTTAGGCACACCATGTAGCCGCACAATCTCAGCAATGTACAACCCCGCAAGCTTATCCAAAGTGTACGTAGTATGCACAGGCAAGAAATGCGCACACTTCGTCAGGCGATCCACAATCACCCACACCGAATTCTTCTTCGATGGCGACAAAGGCAAACCAGACACAAAGTCCATGGTAATCCTTTCCCACTTCCACTCAGGAATCCTTAACGGTTGCAGCAACCCTTAAGGATACTGATGCTCAGCCTTAACTCGCTGACATACCATGCACTTGCTTACAAACTCAGCAACATCCTTCTTTAAACCCACCCAAAAGTACTCATCACGAAGATCACGATACATCTTAGTACTACCAGGGTGCATAGCAAAAGGACTACTATGACCTTCAGTCAGAATAACACGCCTCAACTCAGCATCATTGGGCACTACTATCCGACTCCCAAAGCATAACACTCCATCATCATTAAAGCAGAAATCCGAAGGCCTACCCTCCGCAATATCCTGAACATGTGGCACTAAAGAATCATCCAACAACTGCTTTTCCTTAATCAACTGAACCAAGGATGGTTTCACTTGCAACTCAGCCACAAGACCACCATCACGCGAAATACTCAAACTGGCAAACATAGCCCTCAACTCAACAGCTACCTTCCTACTCAAGGCATCCGCTACAACATTAGCTTTACCCGGATGGTACTCGATCGTCAAATCATAATCCTTAAGCAACTCTATCCAACGTCGTTGCCTAAGATTCAACTCTTTCTGAGACATCAGATACTTCAAACTCTTGTGGTCCGTGTACACAGTACACTTCTCACCATACAGGTAATGTCTCCAAATTTTCAAAGCAAAAACCACCGCAGATAACTCAATGTCATGCGTAGGATAATTGCGCTCATGCACCTTCAACTGTCGTGATGCATAAGCCACCACCTTACCCTCTTGCATCAACACACATCCCAAGCCAACGTAGGACACATCTCTATACACCACAAACTCTTTCCCTGATTCAGGTTGGACCAAGATAGGAGCTTGCGTCAAAGCTGCCTTAAGCTTCTCAAAAGCCTGTTGTCTCGCTTCCGTCCATTCATACTTAACATCCTTCTTCAACAACTTCGTCAAAGGTGCAGCAATCTTTGAAAACCCATCCACGAACCTCCGATAGTATCCCGCCAAACCAAGGAAACTACGGACTTCATGAACAGACTTAGGAGGCTTCCAATTCATCATTGCCTCAATCTTTTGAGGATCAACACGTATCCCTTCAGCAGAAACCACATGACAAAGAAACACAACTTCTCTAAGCCAAAACTCACACTTGCTTAGCTTGGCATAAAGCTAATTCTCCAACAAAGCCTGCAACACAATCCTCAAATGCCCTTCATGCTCCTCCTCAGTACGTGAGTACACGAGGATATCATCAATGAACACCACAACAAACTTATCCAAGTATTCATGGAACACTCTATTCATCATGTCCATAAAAGCTGCAAGAGCATTCGTCAAACCAGACGGCATCACAAGGAACTCATAATGCTCATACCTCGTCCTGAAGGCTGTCTTTGGCACATCCACATCCTTCACCTTCAACTGGTAATACCCTGATCTTAAGTCAATTTTAGAGAACACAGACGCCTCTCGAAATTGATCAAAAAGATCATCAATTCTCGGCAATGGATACCGATTCTTGATAGTCAACTTGTTAAGCTAACGGTAATCAATGCACATTCTCATAGTGCCTTCCTTTTTCTTCACAAACAAGACCAGTGCACCCCAAGGTGACACACTCGGCCGAATGAAACCACGATCAAGCAACTCCTGAAGTTGCGTCTTCAGCTCTTTCAACTCTTTAGGTGCCATTCGTAAGGAGTAATGGACACTGGAGTTGTGTTTTCATATAGCTCAATACCAAACTCCACTTCGCGATTAGGAGGCAACTCCTCCGGAAACACACCAGGAAACTCTCGCACAGTCCTGATATCCTGCACACGCAACTCTTTAGAGCTAGGATTCATCACAAAGGCTAGGTAAGCTTCACAGCCTTGCCTCAGCATCCGGCTCGCTTCCAATGTAGACACCACATTGGCAAGAAACTTCACATTCTCACCAACCACAACTACCTCATAATCATCCGCAAGCTTCAACGAAACTCGCTTATTCTCAAAATCCACTACAACTCGATGCTCAACAAGCCAATCCATACCAAGGATTACATCAAAACCATAGAAAGGCAATTCCATAAGATCAACATGAAAAACATGATCTTGCACAACCAAGGGACATCTTCTATAAAGCTTTCGAGTCACAACAGTCTCACCAAAAGAACTAGTTACACGCATACCAACATCCAAAGACTCAATAGGAAAATCATGCAATTGAGCATGTTCACGCAATATGTATGAGTGTGTAGATCCAGAGTCAATCAAGGAAAGTAATGACAAGGATTGCAAAGTGAAAGTACCTGCGATCACATCCATGTCATTCCTCCCCTCCCTCTGAGCATACACTCTGGCCTGGCTACCACCCTCAGGCTGAACAGCTACAACATGAGCTACATTCCTTCCAGCATCCTCTCTACGCTGAAAGTTACCACGGCCGCGCCCCGACCTCTCTATGGTGCAACAACTCCATAAGCACGTCCCTGGCCACCACCGGCCAACAGAGGACATTCCCTCCTCATGTGATCTGCCGAACCACAGTTCCAGCATGAGTTACCGGTCACCACAACAGGAGCCTGAACCTCCCTCACTGCTCGAGGACAATCACGTCTCAGGTGTCCACGTGATCCACATGTCCAACATGTGTTCAGATCAGCTCTCGCTCTATCTCCCTGAGCAGGCGCACCTTGCCCTCCACCACCTCGCCTAGCCGAAGACTGATACTTCCGATCACGTCCTCTCTTGTTCCGTCCGCCACCGGAACTATACTCAGCAGCTCGCTTGCCCACACTAGGACCAGCACCTCTAGAAGATAGGCTCAAATTCAACTCAATGTCCTTTGCTCTACAAACCAGCACATCAAAGTCAGTATACTCAGTAGCCAGCATATAGGTCTTCACTTCCGTCACCAAACCATAATAGAAACGTTCACACCTCTCCCGCTCATCAGGAACAAGCTCAGGTGCGTACTGACTGAGTCGAACAAACTGAACCTCGTACTCAGCTACAGACATGCTCCCCTGGTAAGAGACATGAATTCCGTTTTCTTTTCATCCAGGTATCGCACACCCAGATACCTTCTCTTGAACGCGTTCAGAAAGAACGTCCAAGTTACATCAGCTTCCTCCATTCTGGAGATAAAGGTCGTCCACCAAGTATAAGCATCGTTATGCAACAGAGATATCACACAGCCCAGTTTCTGCACATCATTGCAGTTCATTTTCCCCAAGATTCTCTTGGTACTTTCTAACCAAGACTCAGAACCTTCAACAGACAAACCCCTGAACTCAGTCCCTCCCAGACTGCGCAAACGTTCCAAAGGTAGTCCAGCATTAGCATCTCCCTGATGCCCAGCTCCTTGAGCTCCAGCTACCGCCGCCTGAAAAGCTCCAGCAATAGCTTGAATCAACATTGTCATGTCAGGAGCAGCTTGCCCCTGCCCAGCTTCAGGTCCAGCGACCCCAGCACCAGCACCAGCACCAGCTCCTTCACCCCCAGCACCACCACCACCAGGTGGAGGAGGTAAATCCACCACATTTTCGACATTCTCTTCATTCTCATTTTGAGCCATAGCTCGCGTATTAATCCTCGTCTCTCTACGAGGTGCCATTCACTAAACAATGCAATCACAATGCAATAAAAAAAGTCAGGCTCAGCAAGGTAAGCAATCCAATTACTCAAGCTCATTTCCAATTAAAAACAAATAATTTCATTAGCTTTGATTTGGCAATGGGTCCCTCTAACATGCTTCACCACAACATACACCACAATTACAAAACACTTACAATTCATACATCATACTTTCACTCAACAAGCATACAAAGAAATCATGCACATATCACCCACTTAACCATTCCCAATTACTCGAGAACTCAGCTCTGATACCACCAAATGTAACCCCCTTAGCCCGGCCTAGACGGTTGACCCGAACTACGAAGATTACACGGGGAAAACCATAGTCAACCCGAAAGTCAACCTTGATTAACGACCCTTTTTTTCTTTTTAATCTTGTCTAGATGCATATTAACCCTAATCATACACTCGAGGAAAACATACTCGAAAACCACAGCAATCGGAATACATTTAAGGACTCAATTGCACAACATACAAATTTAGGGACCAAATTGTAAATTCTAGAAATTTAGATGACTTAACCAGTTTTAAAGTTACCAATATGAAATTAATCATTTTTCATGCTTCTCTGCCAAATTTCATCCCAAACGGACATCACAAACTCAATCAATTGCATATACAAACATTGGGACCAAAACGTGAGAAATCCAAAACATACAACCATCAGATTCAGTGCCCAACGGTCGAGTGTTCCGAAACGGGGATGATCTATTCCGAAACGCGGGACCGTTCTGAAACAAGTTGCGGAACAGGGCTTGGCAGTGGCAAATCTGTTTCGGAACAACCCTACCTGTTTCGAAACGCCAAGGCCAATTCAGGCCCTCTGTTCCGAAACGGTAGCACCCGTTCCGATACGGGCTGCCCAGAATTGTAGATTTTTGCTGGTTTAATACAAAATTGACCCATCAAACGCATTCCAAGGACCACCAAATCATACCAGCAAGTCATTCAACACTCAAAGAACATATTAGCATCAGCCAATCTCATTCATAGCCTCAATTAAAGAAAAACCCAATTCTATAGGGATGCATCCTATATAGAAAACCATGCAACCATCAAAACATCAAACCAAGAACCAAAAGGCCATTTACAAGTCTCAACATCATCAAAAGCATAAAACCAACTTAGGGAGTCCAAAACATCTCCCCAAAACACAACTTAGGTTCCCATTGCCAAATGCCAAAAGCTAATAGTGTTAGGAAAACCTTCACCATACATGAGCTTAGTCTTCACTTGGATCCTTGACCCCCTTGCTGCCCTTTATGCACTTCAATGCTCTGCATTATTGGTTTAAGAAAGAGAGAGCGTAAGCACATAGCTTAGTGAGGAATGCTCAATTAAAACATCACAATAATGCATTTGCAAAAACACCTTTTCAAGGCCTTTAGTTTCAAAACAACATTTATCATACAATTATGCATACAAACCAAGCATCTCATGATTCAATCCATCATCATGTCATATTGACTTACAAGTGAAAATCCATAACATTTTACAACTCAAAAACACAATCGGATACGCGGATTACAAGCGTTGTCCCATACGCTTCATACACACTACCAAAATCAAGGTGGAGCATGGTACAATCACAACCCCTCAACACCCGTGATGGAGACTATGGTACAATCACAACCCCTCCACATCACTCATTGGTAGTTGTATAACATCACTAACGAGAACACGGGACACACAACACAAGATCCACACATGGACTTTTAACCACCATTGTGATCTTAACACAAGATCCACTCATGGACTTTTAACCACCATGATGATCTTAACCATCTCGTTAGTGTACTTGGATGGAGTTTACGGTACAATCACAACCCCTCAATATCCAAGGCGACTTTATTCACGGTGCACCCAATCCTATAGCCGGCTAACTATATCCGATTCAAGTACTTTAAAACCAACACATCACTTGCCAATATACATCATTTAACATCAATATTCCACTGTTTTAAAGCATTTAACAAAGCCATTAACCATCATGCATTACTATGCATCAAAACCACATTTATCAATGTTCAAAAACAAGGATCTCTTTCCTTCAGCATCCTTCAACACATGGCTTACAAAACCAGCATTATACATGCTAAAATATGCTTCCAAAACAGAATTTAAAACATGCAAACTAACACATTGCATTCAACCATCTCATGGTTCATCAAAAAGAGAGTTTCTCCGAAAACTTACTCTTGAGCTTAGCTAAGTTGTTTAAACTTAAACTAAGCTCCCAAAACCTCCAAACATTGGTTTCAAAGCTGAAAACCAAACTTCACTCGCCGATTCCGTTTCGCAAGCTTGCCGAAACACCAATCAAGCTTCCGGATCAACACCTCAAGGATCCGAAGATGTCTCCCCTGTTTTGAACACATCAAAGTAGAGGATTAATGCATCATCATGCATTAATATCTTCAACCAAGACACCTAAACTCGCTGCTCTCATCAACACTCACATTTCGACTACCAAACACAACCGAAATCACATCCAAACATCTCTACAACATTACCCAGCCAAGATCCATCAATTCCAAACCTTCTTAAACACCAATTAACATCCAAAAAGGATCTAATCACGTCCTTATACCTCGAGCTATAGCAGAACATCAAAATCACCCCAAAAACCACCATAAACTCAATCAAAAACTTAGGAAAATCAACCTATTTGGGATTGCATTGATTAAACCTCAATTACACATCAATTATACATCCATAATACATCGAAAAGACATCTCAAAACATAGCCCAATCATTTTATACGAATTTCTTCAAATTAAAACCAAATCTTGCATTTTAAAGCCAAGACCAAGAACACAACATAAAAACCTTTAATAAAACTCAAATCAAGGATTGAGAACTTGGGAATTTCAGTAAAGAACTGAGTATTTAGAGGAGAAGAACATGCATACCTCTAAATGTGAGTTTCTCCTTGTTTAAAGCCAAGATTCTTTGAAAATTCAATAAGCAAATGCTAAGGATTTGATGTAGGAATGATTAGAGATCAATTGGAGATTGAAATCTCATTTTTAGATGTCAAAATCAGAGGGAAAATGGCTGGGGAAAAGTGTTTGGCTGAAAGAAAATGGAGAGAAAATGAAGTGCAAAAATTTTGAGAAAAGTTAGTTATGAACTCGAAAATATCTATTTCCCCTTTTTCCTTTTATTAAATATCACTTAATAAATGTTTAATATTAAGAAAAATCTGGAGAAAACTCTTCTTGGGTAAATTAGCTCGTTAAAGATTCAAAGTTTCAATCCTTTTAAAACAGTCACCAACTTTTCAGAAATTACATTTTAGTCACTAACTTGAAAATCACATTTCCAAACCTCATTTTGTAAAATTGATTTCACCACTCTCTTATACATAATAAAAGAGGATTTTTAGATATTTTTCCATATTTTTAATGCATCCCGAACTAGGCTTTCCCTTAAACCACCTTTTATATTCGAACCGCAATCCGACCGGTCTGATTCAAACCCAAAACTTCTAAGCCCAAAATTGGGGTGTTACACTGTTCCTCAAGGTACTCGTTCCTGGCTAGAATATGACAAAGTCGGTTCATGATATTGAATGAACGTTCGATTTCTGGATCTAATGGATACTCAGGATCTTCACCTTGTTTCGATCTGTGCATAAACAAGAAACCTTGTGAAAAGCAAGAGTTGAATGCACCAAAGAAAAACAGAAAAATAAAAATAAAAATAAAAATAAAAACGTAAAGTGCAGTAAAAGAAAAGGTAGTGTTATGTCGCCAATCCCCGGCAACGGCGCCAAAAACTTGTTGCGTGTAAAATAGTCTATCGCAATGGTAGTGCAAGTATACACGGCGCAAGTAGTAAAGTTATACGAAGTATCGGATATCGTCTCCACAGGGATTGGGCTAATAGCTTCACCTTAATTCACTACACGAAAGTAAAGAAAATATTTGAGAAGTTGTCACGAAAATAATAAAGTAAACGTAAATAAAAGAGTAGAGATATCAAAATACAGAGAATGGGCTGGTATTGAATTGCTCAGTAGTGCAGGTATTGCAGAGATATCAAGATAGAGAGAATGGGATGGTATCTTCCATCTTCTCGTTCATTTTAGATCTATCGAATACCTTACAGAGATCCCGCTCTCATGGTTTATCATGGACCTTGCTAGAGTATGAGCCGAGGTTTCTGATGTACAGATTTGGAGCTTCTTGTTTAGTGGAGATGTAAGACTAGTCGCCACTGGCTGAGGCGACGACACATCAACTGCTTCAACCGCCTTTCCTCTTTTCGGGTCTTTGAAACCCATAATAGCTGCTATCTGGATGACAATGTTTCTCCTGGTTCTTGTAATTGCTTCCTTTATTCTTTCTCTATTTTATCTATTCTGTCTTGGGTACCCCTGTGGCTATTCTCTAAAGTTGTCAATCTGTCTTCCATAGCCTTTTCTCTGGACTGAGAATGAGTATCGTATTTGTGAGATGTTTTTCTATGTTTAAAATTATGTCATATGATTGGTTTCATATCATGTGTGAATGTACGCAATGATCACAAAATAAATTAATCCAAACAAAATTGCCAATGCATGAAAGCAAATGAATGCTAATGTATAAATGCAATTGTATGAATGCATGCAAGGGGCCATCAATTTCATTAAGATATTGCTCTTGAAGTAGCTTCCATTGAATGTTAAAGGTCCTACAAATACGTCTTAGTCTAAGCACCCAGCCTTTGAAGCCTTGGTTCTACCTTCTCTATCAGTTTGACGTGGGGGCAAAGAAATGTAGCTTCTTGACGTCACATACGTAGCTACGTCTTCAATTTAGGAAGTAATGCTTCTATCGACTTCGTCTCACTTTTGGGTCCTTTTGACGTCGCCCCTAAGCCAAGTAGACCAATGATCATCTTCAAATTTTGTTTGGTTGGGCCGTCGAAGTGGTCCCATAGCACTTGTGACTTATGGTATTCTGCTTGGCACTGATGTAAGTATACTTCGATGTTTCCTCCATGTGATCACTCGACAAATTCCCATTGTTTTCTAGTGGACCTCAGTCCGGTAGCGTACATCCGCATTGTCTTCATGTTTTAGGTACCTTCCATCCATGGCAAAAAAAATTTCTAATTGAGCAACATGCTTTAGAATCGATCCCCTCTTAATATGGGAAGTATGGAACAAATAAATATACCCAACAAAACACACACACAAAAAGGTTAGTACGCATTTTAAATAAAAAAACAAAAAGAAAACCCTAAAAGGTCCAAAATAATTTCATTGTACGAATAATTCTAGGTAGCACATTTCAACACTCCAAGTCATGTCTCCACAGATTATCCTTATGAAAGAATTTTGACCAAACTTAAACTCTAGGGTTTTCCGCATGGCTCTATTGGGGTCGGCATAGATTCTCAAACTTGGTTTAGTTGTAAAGTGGTACCCAAGCTGTCCTTGTTGTCTCTGTTGCGTGTAAAATAGTCTATCGCAATGGTAGTGCAAGTATACACGACGCAAGTAATAAAGTGATACGAAGTATCGGATATCGTCTCCATAGGGATTGGGATAATAGCTTCACCTTAATTCACTGCAAAAAAGTAAAGAAAATATTTGAGAAGTTGTCACGAAAATAATAAAGTAAACGTAAATAAAAGAGTAGAGATATCAAGATAGAGAGAATGAGCTGGTATTGAATTGCTCAGTAGTGCAGGTATTGCAGAGTTTCGGAACTCCAGTTTTGTCGTCGTTCCCGTCGCGGCAGCACCTGTCGCGGAAGCAGTCCGTTGATTATCGCGGCAGCAAACACTCAACTCAGTACTTCAAGTTTGGCAAGAATCTCGGATGTACCTTGGCCTATCCCTAGGTCCAAGTCTGTCGATGATCACGTCTTTGATGATACCTCCCGGCGTGAATCGAAGGATGAACACCGATGTGGATGAATTCTTCTTTAGCCACTTAACCTCGTCCTATCCCTAGGTCCGTGATAGTGCAACTATAAGCTAGAGAACTTGCTCTTATTTCTTTCGTATACTTAACTCTCCCGATGCTAAGTAAATAGATAACCTCACAATGCTCTCCCGATGCTCTTGCAAGATATTAATAACCAAAATAAGAGAAATTGAAGAAATTGAAGTTTATTTTATTGAACTGAAAATTCCTAAAACAAAACAACCCTTGCAACTACTTTACAAATTAACCCGTGGCCCTAAGGGGAATTTAGAACATATTGTGGGAAGGAAAACGGCTAGAGTTTTAGGAAGGAAGCTAGGGTAATCGGTCATGCCCTCCTAGGTTAAAATATATGCCCTTATATAAGCTTTGGGCTCAAGTTATCTAAAATAGCAAGAATACAACTTTAAATAAAAGTATGATTCTAATAAAGACTAAATCTTCAAGGAATCTACTTTCCAGCCGTCATCTTTCTTGCTTGGGATTTTCTCTCCTTGAACTTTGGGCTTGACATTCCTTTTGATCTGGGGCTTGGAAAAATATGAGGTTTTCACACGACAGACGGGCTGAATTTTCTCTATCTGTCGAGGTCCACTTTGCTTCTTCTCCTCAAAACTGCTGCCGTCATCTGCTGTCACGGCGGCAACCATGGCAGCATCGTCCTTCTTGACTGCTTCTCCAGTTCCAGCTCTTCTGCTTCACTGCCCAGCGCCTGCCCTTTCCGTCTACTACGGCAGCAACCTGCAAAAACGGCCATTCTTAGTAGAAATTGTGCCTTTTAATATATTTGTGATGTTTTGCTGTAAACTAACTTAAATGCAATAAATAATGCTTGAATACAGCAGAAATATGGGTTAAATAGGGTGTAAATAATAGAACTTTTACACACTCAACAGCCCCCTACTAAGGGTAGCAATGCCCTCGATTCTCACCCATTATAGGCTTCAAACGTATCAAGTTCAACTCAGGAGGACTCACCACCTATGCCTTCTTGAAGAATCAATATCCTTATGAAAACAAAGAGAATGACACTCTAAGGTACTTGCTAGGCTCATATAAAGAATAACTATTCTGACATGAGCAATGCGGTTTCCCCTGAGTTAATCGAACGGGACAAAGCTCGGGTATAGAGCTTGGTATTAAATCTTAAATGCATAAAATAAAGTGTGAACTTGCCAATTCCATTAGTTTTTTAAGAAACCCTTTTTTGAAATCAATTTCTGGCTTGACCCTCTTTTGTTTTTTAAATAAACAAAACAAAACTTTTCCAGCGGAGTCACCAAGCTGTCGCAGCCCTTTCGAGCCCAACATTTTGGAAAACTTTAAAAACGTAGTCGCCACCAATCTTTTTGAAAAAGTGTGATTGGATAACTTTAAAGTGGAGTTATTCTAACAAAACATTTTATTTTATTCAAACAACAGTTTTGGTCTGTGAAAACCAGAAAAACAGGTTCATGGGTCGGTTACGTGTGGGGAAGAGTTAGCACCCTACAACGCCCAAAATTGGTACCTCATTGATTTCAAAAATGTTTTCAAAAATTGGAATTTGCAAGTTCACAAAGGTTCGATTTTATTTGTTCGTTTAATGAATATAAATCTATTTGAATGGCCCTATCGCCAGGGAAATGAACTCTAATCACCGCCAACACTTCTGGTGCTAACCCATCACTCTCGTTTGATAAGAAACCACATTAATTGAGTTCCTCTTTTAAAGAAACAATGAAGTTTAATGTGTTGAACATTTTTATTTACTCTAAATTGAAGTTTATTAATTCTAAAGAGACTCTAAGTGTTTTATTCCTAATTTATGGTTTAAATTTTATTAAGTGTATTTTATTTTATTTTTTTGTGAAGAGACTTTTTTTCCAGAAAAAAGTCTCTAGTCTAAGCTCAAAGATCCAAAACCCTAAAGTTCATCCTATACCTAAAGCAAACAAAAAATTTCGAGACTCAAAATTGGATTAAATTTATTTTGTGAATTTCCAAAAAAACCTTCTTTACTTTTTATGCTTTCGTTTTTTTATTTTTTGTTAGTTTGTTCTTTTATGTTTGAAAATTTTTATTTTTTTTACCACCTTTAATTTTTTTATATTTGAAAATTTTTATTTTATTTTTACAACATTTTCATTCCTTTAATTTTTCATTCAAAACATTTTATTCCTAAAATCCTTATGTTTTAAATTTCATTTTTTTATTTTTTAAATTTTTATCAAAATTTTTAATTTCTAAACTCTTTATTCTTTAAAGCCCTTTTAATTTTTTGATTTTTAAAACTTTTATCAAAACTTTTATTTGGTTTTGACCCTTTTCTTTTGTTTTTTGCAGATTTCGGCGACGACAGGGGACGGCGGCGAACAATGCTAGCACCGTTGGAACGGCGGCGGCGAGACGCATCGACCGGTACCAATGGCGTCAGCGACCATGGCCCAAGGACGGTGCGGCCACGGACGACAGTCGGTTAATCGCAAGACTAGTCCCTCAACTCTCACCATACTATTGTTTTGCTCCCCAACTTACATTTTCCCTCAATTTAATCACTATAATGTTTTCGGTACTATTCAACAGGGTCCGATGGCAATGATTTAACTCAATCAGAGTCCGATATCAATAATTATCTAGCCAATACTATATTCAAACTTCATCAATGTACAATTTCAATCACCGGAACCAAATTCCGACTAGATCAGATTTTTGGGTGTTACAACTCTCCCACCTGAAAAAAAATTCTTCCTCAATTTTTTTTACCTGAATCGAAGAGATGTGGATATTGTTGTCTCATGGTCTCTTCAGGTTCCCAAGTGGTTTCCTCAATGGTATGGCTCCTTCTGGGCACTTTAACCAATAATACAATTTTGTTGTGAAGCCTTTTGACTTCTCTTCCTAGAATTTGAACTAGTTCTTCCTCGTAGGATAGATTCGTTCGAAGTTCTATAGACTCGAGTTCCACAATGGGCGATGGATCAGAACAATACTTTTGAACCGTCGATATGTGAAAAACAGCATGGATCTTACCTAATTTTGAGGGTAAAATAGTCGAAATGCCATGGTGCCAACTCTTTCAATGACTTCAAAGTGTCCAATGAATTGAGGACTCAAGTTTCCCTTCTTGCCAAACCTTAAAATCTTCTTCCACAGTGATACTTTGAGGAAGGCTTTTTCTCCAACTTCATACTCGATATCTCTTCTCTTAAGATCAGCATAAGCCTTTTTCGATCAAAGGTAGCCTTTAAACGATCATGGATAATGGTGACCCGCTCTTTAGTCTCTCGAAGCAAGCCAGGGCCTAACATCTTGCCCTCGCCAAGCTCCAACCAACAAAATGGAGTTCTACATCGCCTACCATACAATGCTTCTTAAGGGGCCATTTAGATTGATGCTTGGTAACTATTATTGTAGGCAAATTCAACAAGGGGTAGAAATTTCTCCCAAGTTCTACCGAAGCCAATAATGCATGCCCGAAGCATGTCTTCCAAGATCTGTATAGAAATGTTAAATAACAATGCAAGTTTCTAAGATTTCAATGGACAAATTTTCTGATGATTTACCTGGATTACCCTTTTTGACTGACCGTCAGATTGAGGGTGAAAGGCTGGGCTCAAATTAACTCTGCTGCCTAGAGCTCCATGTAAGGTTCTCCAAAACTAAGATGCAAATGGAGGATCTCGATTAGAGATAATAGACTTAGGTACTCTGTGGAGTCGAATTACTTCTTTGATATACAAGTTAGCTAGTTTAGGGAGACCATAGTCTATTATGACCAGTATAAAATGAGCTGACTTCGTGAAACGGTCTACAATGACCCATATGGCATCATGCTTTGTGGGATTTAACGGTAAACCACTAACAAAATCCATAGTGATCTTTTCCCACTTCCATTCCGGTATATAAATAGGTTGTAATAACCCAGTAGGAGCATAATATTCTGCCTTAACACTTTGGCGCGTGAGACATTTAGAAATGAAATAAACTATGTCATGCTTCATGCCCGGCCACCAATAGAGTTTCCGCAGGTCCTTGTACATCTTTACAGACCCGGGGTGAACAGAAAAAGAACTCGAATGAGCTTCAGAAAGAATATCGGTGCGAAGAGATTCATCATTAGATACACAAACTCGGTCATGAAAACACAAGAGTCTTTCTAAATTAACTCTAAAGTCGGGGTTGTTCAATAGCTTAGAGACAATGAATCGGAGCTTAGAATCTTGCTCTTGAGAATCCTTGATTCGTGAAAGGGTGGTAGACTGAACCTGGAGTTCAGCTACAAGACAACGATGCTTCCAAAGTCGGAAGTGAGCGTTAGTTGCTCGAGGGGCTACAAATTAACAATATTACAATAAGTTAATGTACTATACAATACGTATGACTCCAAGTTTATCATCAATGCCTATCAGGTCGAGGTTTGCGGCTGAGTGCATCAGCTACAATGTTGACCTTGCCTGGTTGTAATGAATAACAAGATCATAATCTTTAAGGAGTTCCATCCACCTCCGTTGTCAAAGGTTCAATTCCTTTTGAGTCAATAGATACTTAAGGCTTTTATGGTTGGTGAAGATATGGCATTTTTCTCTGTAAAGGTAATGTCTCCAGATTTTCAATGCAAAGACAACTGCATCCAATTCAAGGTCGTGGGTGGGGTAATTCATTTCCTGTGGCTTAAGTTGTCTCTAAGAATAGGAAATGGCATTGCCTTCTTGCATCAATACACATCCTAACCCATGATGCGATGCATCACTATAAACTATCAATATGTCTATGCAAAATACGAAGATGATCTCGATGCTCTGCTTCATTCTTGGAATAAATCAATATGTCGTCTATAAACATCATGACGAACTTGTCAAGGTTGAGTCGAAAAACCTGATTCATCAAATCCATGAAAGTTGTCGGTGCGTTGGTTAACCTAAAGGGCATCACCAAGAATTCGTAGTGTCCATATCTTGTACTGAAGGCAATCTTTGGTACATCACACTCCTTAACTCTCATTTGATAGTAGCCCAACCTTAAGTTGATCTTGGAAAACACAGAGGCGTCTTTTAATTGATCAAACATGTCGTCTATTCAAGGCAATGTATATTTATTCTTGATAGTTACTTTATTCAATTGTCGGTAGTCAATACACAATCACATAGAACCATCTTTCTTCTTAACAAAGAGAACAAAAGCTCCCAGGGTGAAGAGCTCGGTTGAATAAAACCTTTGTTCAATAAGTCTTGAATCTAAGTCTTTAATTCTTTTAATTCCACAGCTGCTATACAATATGGTGCAATGGAAACTGGAGCACTCCCAGGTTGCACCCCAATGTCAAACTCCAATGCCAAAGCGTACGATGATGGATTTCTCGTGTTCATCAAAATAACACTCTCCTTACCTAGACCCTGGAGATAAAATTTCCTCTTACAAAAATCTACCCAGGCTTGATGCTCACTAAGCCAATCTAAGTCTAGGATGACATCAAATTCATGGATCGGTAAAGCCAACAAATTGGCCAGAAAAGGAATTCCTTGGATCATCAAGAGGAAGTTCTTACACACTACCCTCACGGTGACACAATTTCCTAGGGGATTGGTTACAGAAATTCTCGATGCTATTGGTTCAGAAGACATATTATATTTCTTAATTACAATGGTACTTATAAAAGAATGAGTAGAACCAGGGTCAACCAATGCATATAAGGAATATGAATATAGCTCGATGGTACCTGCAATAACATCAGGTTCATCCTCTTCTTCTCTTCTCCTCACATGATACATTTGGGTCGGAGCTTTTAAATCTTGTTTTCCAAAGGGTTTCCCTGGACCACTCGATCGTCATAATGTTCTCGATGATCCTTGCCTCAATCCTTTACCTCGAAAGGATTGAGCAGGAGAAGCAGCATTAGTCGGTGTGACAACAGATTTGGTTGCATTTAAAGGGCAACCACGAATAAAGTGACCCTGCTCACCACAATAGTAACAAGCTCTAGTCTGCTTACGGCATTGACCCGTTGGATGCCTATTCTAAAAATAATTGCAAAGTGGATGTTGGTTGCCTCGATTTGAACCTCAAATACTATCAACAGACGCTGCTTTAGCAAAGGACTACGTCAGAGACTAAGGTCTATCAATGTTTCAAGAACGGGAGGGTTGTGGATAGATATTATGTTTGAGGCCTTGAATTCTCCCTTTCTTGTTCCATCTCAGAGGTCGAGAATCATCTCTAAACCTCTTCTCGGACTTTCCAGGCCCACAAGCTCATTGAGCTCTCTATGCAGCTTCGGTGGCCTTAACTTGATTCACAAGATCTTGGGAATCAGAAATGCCTAACGCAATGAACATAAGGCGTAGTTCATCGTTGAGCCTTGCAATGAACATCCAGCACTTTTATTCCTCCTTCTTTATATATTATGCACCATATCGACAATACTTGCAGAAATCATGTATGTATTGTTTGATCGGTTGTCCACCTTGTTTGAGATGAAGGAAGATGCTTCGTCTTTCAGCCAGGTAAAATTCACTAATATATTTCTTACTGAATTCTTTAATGAAGAACTCCCAAGTCATTGTATCTTCAGAAACTGTTAAAATGGTAGTTTCCCAGCAATGAAGTGCCTCATCGGACAGCAAAGCAATGGAAAACTCAAGCTTATGCTCACCCGAGTACTAAAGTTGCTTATTCAAAATTCACAAGGTGTTGTCCAACTAGTACTCAGCAACTTCAAGGTTTTCATCATCTTTTCCAGTGAAGGTATAAGCTCGATACTGTGAGAGCTTATCGGTAGGTGCTCGAGTGTATTGAACGACAGGGGTGATAGGTTACACGATTTGTTCAGTCTTCATAGCAGTCATAAACTGCTTGAACATGTTAGCCATGTTCTTATAACACTCAGCCTGAGCGGTAGGTGCTGCAGGCTCAATACCCTGAATAGAAGGGTCCTACGGTTGCGTGGGTTCTGAGAATTTCCTCATTTAATCTCCTCGCCATGCGTCGAGGAGCCGGCAGCAAGCTAGTCTATATAAGCTGCATTAGTCTCAGACATATATATATGAAAGATCCTATTAGTCGACAAGTCACAATATAAACAATATATAACTCCTAGGTGGCAAAGTAACACAATAACAATGCAACAAGCTTTAGTTAGTCCTAGAATCGACTAAACTCTAGCTTTGATACCACAAATGTAACACCGTCTTCCTGGTCTGGTCGAGAACTGGGTCGGAAGGTGATATCGATGTTCAATACAGTTGACCGTGCATCAAAATTTCCGTTTTAATAATAACCTTTAAACCAATATCACACAATAGCATAATGACTCAACACATTTTAGTCCAATTAATCCATACGAAGCAATAATTAATCAATCGAAGCTAAATTGTAATTAATGCAAGTTTTAGAGAATAAACTATAAATTCAACAAATTAGAGGTCATTCAAGGCATTCAAATTTACCAGATTGAATTTCACTACATTATTAACATAACTATAAAATTTCATACAATTTGGAGACCATTAGCTTGTTCAATTTAATCTTTCAATATTCAGTGACTAAACTGTGAACTTTGCAAACCATTTAATATGCGTTTAACTAACTTAACTGGCCCCGTATCTAAACGCCCTAGGGCTGTTTTGAAACGGGTGAACGATGGTGAACCCTTGTTGACCTTACCCTTTAGACCGTATCGATACGGGCATGCCCTGTATCGAAACGGGTTGACTTCCTTTGACTTTGACCCATTTCGATATGCTATAAACTCGTATCAAAATGAAGGATTCCAGTGACAAAATGTTTCGAAATGGCCATGGAGCATTCCGATATGCCCTATTCATCATGCTCAATTATGATTAACCGTATCAAAATGCCACCACCCGTTTCGATACAACCTGACTTGTAATGACATATTTTTTATGGTATTTATTCAATTTGACCTACTGAACGATGTTCAAATGCAACGAAATTTCACACACAATTTTTCAATGGTATAAACTACTAGCATGCCAAGTTTCATGATCATACGAATATGTTTACTATGTTTTGACTTTTAGCAGCCAAGTATGCCTTTTTAAGCCATTTTAAGCCAACCAAAAAGGCCATTTAGGGCCATTAACCATATTACAACATATGCATATCACAAACATAACAAAATAGGCATCAATGACTAGTTCAACTACTTTGCCACCTTCCTATGATTTCTTAAGAGCAAGATACATTACCTTAAGGCTTGTAGTGACTTGTCTTGTTTTGCCAATCCGATCCTCCGACACACGATCCTTTCAACCTGAAAATGCATTAGATGAGACACGTTAGGCATACGATGCCTAGTGAGGTAGTCCTACGCAATATGAACAACAATATGTCAAGTATCAATATATATGATCTCATGCTTATCAATGTCAATGCTATGCAACATTATACAATGTTTAACATATTCTTTTCATTATTAATCCTTGGATTGAATCAAGATAGTGGATACACGAATTCCTACGCCTCGCCAAGTCAATGAATGGTATAGTCCCTCCGCCTCACCAATATGACCAACATCAATACACATCCCCCCGCCTCACCAAATCAATATAGGTCGTAGCCTTAGAACCATAGTCCAATCGTACATTGAGCTCATGAATTCTATGGCATTCTAATTGTATCCAATGTCTATTCAAATCCAAGGTTCCAATGTTCATATCCATTTCAATAATCAATGAGTATTCCAATGACCAATGGTTTTCAATATTGTCAATAACCAATGTGTCTCATAATCAATGTTTCATGGATCAATGTTAATAACAATAATCAATGATTTCCTTGCAATGTTTCTATAGCAATGTCTATATCAATGGCAATGCTCTATAATAATACCAATAACTATGTTTGGTACTCAATGAAAAACTTACCGACACTTACCAAGGTGTTCGTTTAATTATCCGATGTAACTTTTTCCAATAGCAATGTGAGTAAAATGATCTAAGACAACAATATTGGATTCGGGAAGCCTTTTCGTCTAAACCTGATACTCCGACTACACTAACCTTGACAATCCGAAGCTTTCAAGGCTCTCGGATAACAATACCCTTGCTTCTAGCCTTCGATGGAGAGGGGAAACCTCTTTCTCCATTTCTTGAGTTCGAAAATCAATAGGAGACTATTAGGATTGATATTACGATATCAAAATCAAACCAACAACATCAAAATTGATATTCTATTTCAATATAAACAATAACGATGAAATATCCATGGATGGTCAAAACCTTAGCTTGAGATTAAACTTAATTTTCCATGGAATCCATTAACTGATTGAGGAATATAGCTTACTTCATCGATAGCAATGATTCGATATCAATAGAACGAAGAAAAACAAAGCTTAATATTATCTCCAATGGAAGTTTATGCTTCAAGGAGGAAGATGAGGACGATGAAGGTGTTAGCTTAAGAAATCTCGGGTAAGACTCTCTATTCCCTTATCCCCCTTTTGTTTTACAATATTTTAACTATTTAGCTTTCCTTCAATTGAAGGAAAGCTCTCTGACCAGGCCACATAGGTGTAATTTAATTAAGAAGGGACTAATCGCAAGATCGGATCGGCAAGCAAGACAAGTCACTACCAGCCCCAAGTAATGTGTTTTGTCTTATTAACTCCTATGAAGGTGGAAAAGTAGTCAAACTAGTCATTTGCGCCTATTTTGATATGTTGGTGTATTGCCTAAGTTGTAATAAGTTATATAGTTTAAAATGGCCTTTTGGTGAAGTTTAAAATGGATGGAAATTACATACATAGCTCAAAAAGGTAAAAACATGATAAACGTATTCATATGGTCATGAAACTTGGCATGCTAGTAGCTTACACTATTGAAATGTTGTGTGTAAAGTTTCGTTGCATTTGGACATCGTTCGACGGGGTAAATCAAATAAAAACCAGCAAAAATCTGTCATTACAGGCCAAGCCGTATCGAAACGGGTGATGACGTTTCGGTACGAGTGTACAATATTGAACCTAAGAGTATGGGTGTACTGAAACAGAATAATGTCGTTTC
Source organism: Hibiscus tridactylites (assembly GCA_958450335.1). NCBI lineage: Eukaryota > Viridiplantae > Streptophyta > Magnoliopsida > Malvales > Malvaceae > Hibiscus > Hibiscus tridactylites. The sequence continues at coordinate 28,821,193 of OY288289.1, forward strand.
GGAACATTTTGTCAATGGAGACCAACGTTTCGGTACGAGTTCATAGCGTACCGGATCGAGTCAAAGTCTTAGGAGGTCAATTAGTTCTGATACGTGTCAAGCCTGTATCGAAACGGTCTAAAGGGAAGGTCAACAGGACTTGAATATCGTTCACTTATTTTGAAATAGTCTAGGGTGTTTCGATACAGGGTTAGGTAATTTAGTTAATGACTCTTTGGACGGTTTGATAATGTTACAATCTAATCACCGAAATTTTGTAAAGACAATTGATTGTGTTATTGATCCCCGAATTGAAAGAAATCTTGTAGACCTGACCTTTGAATAATGAATTTCATTTTAGTAATGTCATCCACGTTGAAAGATCTATTGTTTATCAGAATTACAAGTTAGTCCCTAATACTTGTAAAAGTTGCAAAATGGCCATAGGTTGTTAATTGTGGCCTTCGTCTAATTAAATTAGACTAGTGAGTACATTGGTAAATTTTGTATGTCTAATATTGATTTAGTGATGTTGTTAAGATAAAATTTTATCGCACCGATCACAGTAACGTCCATCAGTAACACGCTCTGACCTGGTTCTCTACTAGGTCGGGAAGGGGATGTTATAGATACCTGTCTCAAAACAAAAAGAGTCGTTGTGCACATTTAAGTGAGGCGTATCGGTACACGTAAAGGTGCATCGACATGAGTATAGTGTAAAACAAGGGGCATATCGATACTCAAATATCGTATCGATACGATTTTTACTCACTAGAATCTTGAGAAAAACTGAAGCAAAAGGTGTATCGATACGTTATCAGGGCGTATCGATACGGGGCAACGACTGTTTAAAAGTTTTCTAATTTCATAACTGACAAGTAACTGCTATATTGTTAAATGCAAAAATTTATTGAATCAAATCAAATCCTATCGATACGGGGGTTACCGTATCGGTACGCTATGCCTTAAAAGTAAGGCCTAGAAAGAATACCGTATCGATATGGGTATAACCGTATCGGTACGCTTTTGTTGATTAAAATTACAGAACCATAAAGTTGTATCGATAGGACTTGAGCGTATCGATACTCCTTAGCCTACATGTAAGGTTTGGCTTTGAACACTTAGAAAAAATTTGTTTGAAAAAATTATTTAACTTAGAAACAATTTTGGTTCAAATTTGCTTGTCGATTTGTGAGACTTTAGAATACATAAAAATTTATTTACTTTTACAAATAGGTCCTTAGACAATTTGTTGTCTCAAAATCAAATTAGGTTTTACAATCTCCCCCTTTTTTGATATAACAAAACCAAAGTAAATTTTCAAGTATTTTGAAAAACTTTGAAAAGTTAACTCCCCCTTATTTTAAGATTGCTATCAAAAGTTTAAAAAAATTATGTTTTGACACTCCTCCCCCTTTTGTTAGATTAAAATCAATGCATATAACAAGGATATAGATAAGATATAGAACAACAAAGAACAAAGAAAAGCATAATTAAAGCAACATAATATCATTAAACTTCAAAGTTAATATCCAAACAATAAAAGTTCAAATAACATCAAACTTAAAATCCAAACTTTAATCCTAAAAACAAACATAAATCAAAGCATATGGTTCTTAAATATAGAACATAGGTGCATAATACAATAGAAATCCTAAATGATATCATATGTAATAAGATGCTCAAAAAACTACTTGGCCCCATCGTCTTTGTCCTCGTCCTCTTCATCATCATCATTGCGATTGGCTTGAGAGTTCCGAGCATTAAGCCAAGCACCAAGGAAGGCGATGAGAGAGACATCCATGGAGGCTTGTTGTTGCTCAATGGCCTTGACTCGATCCTCCAACGATGTAAAGCATGTAACAATGGCCGCAAATCCCGTATTCATGGTTGTATCTAAAGAAAAAATATTGAGCTTGGTGGACTTGTTGACCATGTGGAGCTACCGGAGGAGGTTGATCGTCACTAGGAGGTGGTCGATTAACACGAACTCATTGATAGTCAATGTACTCAAAGTGTGCACGAGTAAGGGAGTGTTCATCGATTGGTTTGCCAAGTGGCTTGGTGGCTTCTTAGGAACAATCGATCTCTAAGGAATTGAACAAGAAACTCAAAGTCGTGTCGTAGAAGAAAAAATTGACTTGGTTAGTGTGAAGGGTTGAACAAGATAGACCAGGTCGGCAAACAAGATTTGGCAAAGGTTTCGTCGCTTACCCTCACGGAAACAACGAAACCAAAAAGCATCAACTTGGCGGATAGTAGAGAACTTTCCACTGAAAGGGAGAAGCCACCAAGAGACGATAAGATGGAGGATACAGTCATGGGCGTCAAGAACGGTTATGGAGCAAAGTTGAGAATATCCCAAAGAGTGTTTATCATCAATCCCTACATTTTCAAAACAAAAAACATTCCACAAAATGGTTTGGTTAATTCGAAATTTCTTGCCCATAAGATAAGATTCAAGAGTAATTATATTTTCCCTTGTTTGATCATAGATGCATAGGGCATTTGAAAAGAAAATTAAAACAAGATTACAATATAAAATCGGGGGTATACTTAGAAAACTCATGAATTTCTATTTTTGTAACAACCCAAAATATTTGAACTTAAAACATTAGGAGTTTAGAAAAGGGATTGATACAACTCTTTCATCCCAAATAGAAAAAGCTTGATATCGTTTGTAATGGGCTAAAACCGAATGGGATTAAAAACTATGTTGGATAGTAAAACCAAGGTTCAGTTTAGTAATACCCTCATTTTCCATATTGGGATTTGATGAACTTGAAGACAATTCTTTTCTTGGACTGTTTTTAAGCCCCATGATAACCTGAAAACATCCAAACAATTTGAAAAAAAATTATGCAATTATCATCACATTCGATCAAATAAATATTCTAATAATTCAAGGTATTGTGAAAAACACTATATTTTATAGGTTAAAAATATATACAAGTATAAAATTAAATTTTGGTAAAGAGAGTTTTGAAAAACAATGTACTAAAATTTACGGTATATTTTTATATTCGAATAAAAGAACTTTCAGATTTCAAAAAGATTTTGCAAAAAATTTAAAATACATACTATAAATATACTTTGTATATAAAAAATTGATTGAAAACAGTAAATAAAATTAAACAAAAATTAAAAAGAAAGAAAAGAAGTTTTAATACCTTGAGTAATGAAATTCGATGAATGAAGGATGAAGGATACACCAGATTGATAGCAAATCTTAGCCTTGAAGTGTTGATGAAAAATCCTCAAGAAATTTTGAGTTTGGTGTGAGAAATCAAAGTGTTTGAGGGGGGTTTTAGTTAAAATTTGGCCTAGGGTTTTAGAGAGAAGGGATTTGAGATTTAATTAAAGTGAAACACCCTTTTAATGCCCATTTAAAGCTTCAGCGGCATACCGTATCGATACGGTGACATAGTGTATCGATCCACCGTATCAGTACGATTTTCATACTATATCGATAGGCGTGGCTGTATCGATATAGTTAAGACTGTATCAAAGCCCATTTAGCAATCAATATCGATACGATGTTACCCGTATCGATACCCTTTTGCCAGAAATGCACTTTTGAACTGAATATAGTTTAAAATTGGATTTTAATTGATCCTAAATGCATGTGTATGATGAATGAGCAACATTTATGGACTAAACTAGATACATACTCCCCCTAGCAACAAGCATAGATGCATCAAGAAGCAAAAATATATAAACATGATCATCATTCAAATTCAAGCAAATTTTTGACACTTTAGGGCTCTAAAAGGTCAAGATAGGCTAGTTAGACCTAACCCTCTCCTAAGAGTCCAAAAATGTTCTTTGTCTAATGATTTTGTAAAGATATCCGCTAGTTGGTTTGAGGTTTCAACATACTCTAGAACAACATCATTCTTTAAGACATGATCTCTAATGAAATGATGTATTACCTCTATGTGCTTGGTTCTAAAATGTTGGATGGAATTCTTAGTGAGACATATGGTTCTAGCATTGTCACACTTAAGGAGTATGATACCTACATCAATTCCATAGTCTAGAAGTTGTCGCTTCATCCAAAGGACTTGAGCACAACAACTTCTGACCGATATGTATTCTGCTTCGGTGGTAGATAAAGCTACATTATTTTGTTTCTTGGAGAACCAAGAAATGAGCATACTACCTAGGAATTGGCAAGTGCCAAAGGTACTTTTTCTATCTATCTTACAACCCCCACAATCCGCATTGAAATAAGCATATAGATTAAATGAAGAGTCTCTAGGATACCAAAGGCCTAAACAAGGTGAGTCTCTAAGGTATCTAAAGATTCTCTTAATGGCTACAAGATGTGATTCGCTACGACTAGCTTGGAACCTAGCACACAAGCAAACACTAAATAATGTCGGGTCTACTTGCGGTAACGTAAAGAAAAGAACCAATCATTGAATGATAGAGCTTAGAATCAACACACTTACATCCTTCATCTTTGTCAAGCTTAATCGATGAGCTCATTGGAGTGGCTTGAGGCTTCACATTCTCCAAGCCAAACTTTTTGAGCATATCCTTGATGTACTTAGCTTGATTGATGAAGATGTCATCCTTCCTTTTCTTGATTTGGAGCTTCAAGAAGAATGAGAGCTCCCCCCATCATGATCATCTCAAACTCACCTTGCATTAACTTAGAAAATTCTTGGCAATAAAACTCATTAGTAGAACCAAAGATTATATAATCAACATAAATTTGTACTAGTAATATGTCATTGTCATTTCTTTTAATGAAAAGTGCAGTGTCCACCTTGCCTTTTTCAAAACCCTTTTCAACCAAAAAGATTGAAAGTCCTTCATTTCAAGCTCTAAAAGCTTGTTTCAAACCATATAAAGCTTTAGTTAGTTTAGAAACATGGTTTGGATAAATTGGATCTTCAAAACTAGGTGGTTGTTCAACATACACTTCTTCATTAATAAAGTCATTTAAAAATGCACTTTTAAAATCCATTTGAAAAAGCTTGAATTCATGATAACATGCAAATGCAAGAAGCATCCTAATTGCTTCCATTCTAGCTACGGGTGCATAGGTTTCATCAAAATTGATTCCCTCTTCTTGAATATAACCTTGAGCAACAAGTCTAGCCTTGCCTGCTCACTATGCTACCACTCTCATCTAGTTTATTTCTAAAGACCCATTTAGTTCCTATAGTAGACTTATTACTAAGCCTATCAACTAATGCCCAAACTTTACTCATCTCAAATTGATCAAGTTCTTCTTTCATGGCCAATATCCAAAAATCATCTTTTAATGCTTCTTTGATATTTTTAGGCTTAATACATGAAATGAATGCAACATTATTAAGCAATCAAATAGAGGATCTAGTGGTTACCTCCTTAGATGGATCACCCAAGATTTAATCGTCTAGACGGGGAAATGTACATCCTTAGTGGTTAAACTTAACTTAGTATTTTGTAGTATATAATTGGGAAATGGAGAACTTACTAACAAGGAAATGTACCTCCTTTTCAGCAGCCCCAGCTTTGCATGCAGCAATTGACACAACTAATATATCATTTTGTCATAGACCAACTTCTCACGACCGAGCCAACCGCACCCATAGGTGCTGACCTTCGCGCACCACGTCCTTCACCCGACCGAGGGACCCGAGTAGTTGCCAACACCACGCACCAAGGGGCCATGCACAACGCCCTTTGTGGTGTCCGCATCCTAAAGAGTCGAGTTGGGCCACTTCCAGCGCACCATGGGCCCTTGCCAAGCACCCCATGTGCTGCCCATGAGAGTTGGACCTGAGGCAGCCCATTACACGCACCCGAAGGGGCCTTGCCAAGAACCCTCCATGTGCTGCCCATGAGAGTTGCACCCGACGTGCACACCAAGGAGGCCGAGTCTGCACCCGACGTGCACACCGAGGGCCTAGGGGAAGCCCATCCGAGTTGCCCACACCCTTAGGGCCCGATTTAGCACCTAGCACGCTAAAGAGGGGGTTTTGGACACAAGAACCGTGCCATACCAAGGCCAATCTGCCCAAGCATCCAAGACCCAAGCCAAGGTGTCATCTTTTGACCAACACACATGGAAAGATATCATCCATGGAGCCTATTCGAGGAAAATATTCCATGACAACAAATAGGTGATGTCATATCTTTGTAATTGAGGCAACCTTGTTTATATTAGAGTGTTTACATGTTTAGGAGGATAGGATTCATCCATAGCCCTTGGATTGAATCGCTAGAGACTGTTAGATCGAGAGGGCCAAGGCTATAAATAGAGCCCTTCCCTCAGCATTGTAATCATTCCATGCATTCCACATTTCATTCTTCTTTGTCTTTTAATAAGAGAAAGCATCGAGTACTCTTTTCTCCCCGTCTAGGCTTAGGGGGAGTTTTTTTAACGAGGCTTTTTGCTTAGAAAATAGCATGTCTCTCTTATCTTTCTTTGCCTAGCCATCATTGCCATTTTCCACAAAGCTTCTGCCGCATCAAGTTCTAAGCGCTCCAGCTTAGATATTCGACGGCTGACTTAGTCCTCGACTTAAGATCGACGACTAAGGCCGCACGGGTTACCGAGTCAAAACCTAGCCCCGTGACAATTTGCTCAGAGTTCAGTCTAGGATAATTACAATTAGACAAAAAAACATAATGCATCTAATTCAATTAATTGCAGTTATAATGTGAATCATCCAACCTAAATTTCAAAAAAGAAACCTAAAAGGAGATATGAAAGAGACTAGCACAATAATTTCTTCTTGTTTATATTTTTTCTCCCCATTTAGGATCTGTTATAGATTCTTAGGCTTATATCTATGCTATTTATTAGGCTAGAATATATTGTAATTAAGGTCATATATTATGTTACCTAGTTTAGGTACATTAGATTTGTATATATAGCCCCATATGTTTTATGAATAATACACAAGAAATTACTTTCTACATGGTATCAGTTGTCATATGTTCTTTCGAATACTCTTAAAATTTTCAATTTTTTTGGGGTTGTTAGGGTTTCAACCTAATGTCTTTTTTTGTTGTTCTTCACCGGCCACCTTCGGAGGCCCCTCTGTTGACAACGCCCGTACCACGGGAACCGCTGTCTGTCGATCTCCCGATCTGGAGATTTCGGTCACCAGAATCCCATCACGTGACCCTCACGCGCCGCCCCAAGCTTTGGCATGTCCTTCACGCGCCGGCGCGTAAGGGCGCATGGTGGCCCCTTTTCACCGCCGATTTTTCCACCGACGTCGCTGGTTCATTCCGATCACACCCCTGCCGCTGGTCCTTGCTTTCGGATCATTTTAGGTTGGGTGTCATGTCTTTTGGAACCCTTAGGGTTTTGTTTCTCCTGGTCGTTCTTGGCTCTTTGCTTCTTTGATCTCATGGCTGATAAGAAGGTTTATTTTATGTCTGATAGCGTTCCGATTACATCTAAAATTACTGATCATAAATTGAATGGCTTTAATTTTCTCGATCGGAACCATAAAATTGAGTTGTATTTGTTAAGCCTTTCTATGGACAGACATTTGACTGATGATCCTCCGACGGATGATTCTCACCTTCCATGGATGAGAGAAGATGCTTGCATGTATATCCAGATTTGTAATTCTATTGACATTGAGGTGGTAGGTTTGGTTAATCATTGCAAGACGATGAAACAGTTGATGAGCTGTTTGCAATTTTTATATTTTGGCGAAGCAAATTTTTCACGTATCTATGATGTTTGTCAGAATTTTTACAGGGCTGACAAAGAAGACCGGACTTTAACTAGTTATTTTATGGATTTTAAGAAAACGTATGAAGAGCTTAATATGTTGCTTCCTTTTAGTGCTGATATCGAGGTCCAACATAGTCAACGAGAGCAAATGGCGGTTATGAGTTTTCTAGCTGGTCTTCCACCCGAATTTGAGACTGCTAAATCTCAGATTCTCTCTAGTTCAGAGATCTCCATCCTCAATGATGTTTTTCGGAGGGTACGTCGTGCTGAGAATTGTTTGCCTACTCCATCCCCGCAACATGGCAGTGTTCTGCTCAGTCCTGCTCTTCCTTCTTACTCTGGCAAGTAACATTTCAAGAGTAGTGGTCCTGGTCGTTCCATGGGGTCTGGGTCTACCAAAAATGATCCACAGTTTGGAGTTCGTGGTTCGGATCACAGTGCAATTATCTATCATTATTGTCACAAACCGTGACATACCAAGCGTGATTGTCGGAAGCTGCAGTTTAAGAAAGCTCCGTCTGCTCATGTTGCTTCTAGTGTAGACACTTCTTCATCGGCTGTTACGATATCTGCGGATGAGTATGCCAAGCTTCTTAACCTTCAAGACACTGTCAAGCATCCTTCTGGTCCTGTTTCGGCCCTTGTTGAGTCAGGTAAACCCAATACATGTCTTGTTTCCACCTCTTCCAAATGGGTCATTGATTCTGGTTCCACTGACCACATGAGAGGTAACCCCAATCTTCTCTCTCATTTTACAACCCATCCTTCTATCAATCTTGTTACTTTAGCCGATGGTTCCACATCTTCTATTATTGGCTTTGGCACTTTGTACCCCACTCCCTCTCTTACTTTGTCCTCTGTTTTGTGTTTACCACATTTATCCTTTAACCTGATGTCAGTTAGTAAACTTACAAAAAACCCTTAATTGTTGTATCTCATTTTTTCCTGGTTATTGTGTGTTTCATGATCTTTTGGCGAAGAAGATTATTGGTAAAGGGCATGAGTCTGATGGTCTCTACATCCTTGACACCCATGCTCCAGCACCTGTTGCTTGCACTGTAATTGTCAATCCTTTTGAAGAACATTTTCGATTGGGTCATCCTTCTCTACCTTCTTTGAAGAAACTTTGTCCTCAATTTTCTAGTTTAAAATCATTAGATTGTGAGTCTTGTCAGTTTGCTAAACACCATCGCCTTAGTTTCAGTCCTAGAGTCAATGAACGAGCTTCTTCTCCTTTTGAGTTAGTTCACTCTGATGTTCGGGGTCCTAGTCCTGTTATTTCTAAATCTGGTTTTCATTAATTTGTTACTTTTGTTGATGATTATTCTCGAATGACATGGCTTTATTTAATAAAATCTTGCTTAGAATTATTTACTCATTTCTCTTCTTTTTGTGCTGAGATTCGAACCCAATTTGGTACGCCTGTCCAAAACTTGAGAAGTGATAATGCAAAAGAGTATATTTCAGGTCCTTTTTAGAAATATATGCTTAAGCACGGTATTCTCCATCAAACTTCTTGTGTTGACACCCCTTCTCAAAATGGTGTTGCTGAACGCAAAAATAGACATCTCCTAGAAACAGTCCGAGCTTTGCTATTTCAAATGCAGGTTCCAAAATGTTTTTGGGTTGATGCCATCTACAGAGCTTGTTTTTTGATCAATCGTATGCCCTCTTCAGTGTTTTTGGGTAACATCCATTTTCATACTCTTTTCCCCACTAAAAAATTGTTTCCCCTCTCCCTGAAAATCTTTGGTTGTATTTGTTTTGTTCGGGATGTCCGTCCTCAAGTTACAAAACTTGATCCTAAGTCTTTGAGATGTGTGCTTTTGGGGTATTCACGTTGCAAAAAATGGCATCGTTGTTATTGTTCAGGTCTGGGTAGGTATCTTGTGTCTGTTGATGTTACTTTTTTGGAACACAAACCTTTTCCGTTTTCTTTAGGGTCTATCGCTCAAGAGGACAAGGATTTCTTGTTTTATCAGGTCCCATCACCCTTGGAGTTGTCCTTACCCTCCTTGGTTCCGCCCTATTTTGTCAAGCCCCCCATAAAAAACATCTATACCCGTCGGCCACAACCACACCCCTTCCGACCCAATTACAAACGTTTCAGATGTTCAAGATTCATGTCCTGATGAGCCAATATCTTCGCTATCAGATTCGCCTCGTATTGTTGATCTTGACCTTCCTATTGCTCTTCGGAAAGGTAAATGTGTTTGTACTTACCCCATTTCCTCTATTGTTTCCTATAATTGTTTGCCTCCTTCTTCTCGTGCCTTTGTTACATCCCTAGATACTATTTTTGTCCCTAAAACTATTAGCGAGGCATTATCTCATCCTGGATGGCGTGCGACTATGCTTGAGGAAATGACTGCTCTAGATGTCAATGGCACGTGGACTTTGGTTTCTTTGCCTAACAATAAACGAGCTATTGGATGTAAGTGGGTGTTTAATGTTAAATTTAATCCTGATGGCTCTATTAATCGTTTGAAAACTCGTCTTGTTACCAAGGGATATGCTCAGACCTATGGTGTGGATTATTATGATACTTTCTCTCTCGTTGCCAAACTTGCTTCTGTCAGGCTATTTATCTCCCTTCCAGTCATTTTTTATTGGCCTTTGCATCATTTGGATATCAAGAATGCTTTCCTTCATGGTGATCTTCAGGAGGAGGTGTATACGGAGCAACCACCTGGGTTTGTTGCTCAGGGGAGTCTGGGAAAGTATATTATCTGAAGAAATCTTTATATGGTCTGAAATAGAGTCCTCGGGCTTGGTTTGGTAAGCTTAGTCAGGCTATTGAAAAGTTCAGGATGCAAAAATGCGAATCAGGTCATTCTGTTTTCTTTAGAAAGTCTAATGGGGGCACTATTCTACTAGTCGTATATGTGGATGATATTGTACTCACTGGTAATGACACTAGCGGAATTTCCTCACTGAAGTCTTTTCTCCATACTCAGTTTCACACTAAAGATCTGGGGAAGTTGAAATACTTCTTGGGGGTTGAGGTGAACATAAATAAAAAAAGAATCTTCCTATCTCAAAGGTAGTATGTGCTTGATCTTTTATTGGAAACAGGGAAATTGGGCGCCAAACCTTATAGTACACCAATGGTCCCTAATCTACAATTAACTAAAGAAGGTGAAATATTTGATGACCCTGAAAGGTACAGAAGACTTATCGGTAAATTAAATTATTTCACGGTGACGCGTCCTGATATATCTTTTCCAGTGAGTGTTCTGAGTCAATATATGTCGTCACCGACTGTTGATCATTGGAAAGCAGTAGAGCAAGTTTTATGTTATCTGAAAAGTGCTCCTGGACGTGGAATTCTATATGGCAATCATGGTCATACTAGAATTGAATGTTTTTCCGACTCGGATTGGGCAGGATGCAAGGAGGATAGAAGATCCACCTCAGGATATTGTGTGTTTGTTGGAGGAAACTTGATTTCTTGGAAGAGTAAAAAGCAGAACGTAGTATCACGATCTAGTGCAGAAGCCGAATATAGAGCAATGGCCAAGTCCGTATGTGAGATTATATGGGTATATTAGCTCCTCGGTGAGATTGGAATTAAAGCCTCAATACCTGCAAAACTTTGGTGTGATACTCAAGTTGCATTACACATTGCTTCAAATCCAGTTTTTCATGAAAGAACGAAACACGTTGAGATTGATTGTCACTTCATTCGCGAAAAGATACAACAAGGTTTGATATCTACTGGTTATGTGAAAACCGGAGAACAACTAGGAGACATCTTCACCAAAGCTCTCAATGGAATTCGAATCAGTTATCTATGTAACAAGTTGGGCATGATTAATATTTATGATCCAACTTAAGGGGGTGTTACAGATTCTTAGGCTAATATCTAGGCTATTTATTAGGCTAGAATATATTGTAATTAAGGTCGTATATTATGTTACCTAGTTTAGGTAAATTAGATTTGTATATATAGCCCCATATGTTTTATGAATAATACACAATAAATTACTTTCTACAGGATCCATACAAAGAAAATTTTCCCACTTTTCTCCACTCCACTTTGTCCAGATGCTTGCGGGCAGACATTTACAACAATCTCAAAGTCTCAAGTCTGCATCCAAGTCTACTATTAAAATGCTCCAGTTTCTAAAATATATGTTGATGACCAAAGAACTACACCTGAATTTTGAGAAAGAAAGAAAGAAAGAAAAATGCAGTACCTTCTTTTCTGTCTTGTCCATGTCTGTTAGGGCCTGATCAGTTCGATGCTGAACCGTCCGATTCATACCAACCAATGCTTCAGATATTTTCTCATTGATGTTCCTAACAACTTTTGTCACAGGGTGATCAAGATATGTTCCCTTGTCCCCGTCCCTCAGTTCAAAAGCCTCATACCTGCTATGAAATGGTCCAAATTAAAACATTATCATGCAATTTCAATCCCAAGATCAAATTCATTTCCAAACATGATAAAACCTTTCAGTTTGAAATAAAAAACTAGTAAAATAATTCAATCTATAACTTTGTATTCACATATGAATTGAAATTGGTTTGCTCAATTCAGGCAATTTCTAAAATGCAAAACAAACTGAATAACCTTCAGTTGTTTCGTTTGTCAAAAGTTTATCAGCAAAACTGAATGGTTTTGATTCAAATTCTCAATACTAAAGAAATAATTCCATTTGTATATATGTAACCCCTTATTTTTAACCTAAGAGTTTACTTAAAGTATAATTGTCATTTTAGAAAACTTGCCTCCCAAGAAAGATCATTTGAAAGAATACGTGTCGAAAATTTATTATTCAATTATAATAGTCCTTTGAAATCCCGTTGTAAAACAATGCATGCGAAAAGTTCATCAATCCCAAAATAAAAGTTCAAAGTCCAAATTACAACCAAGTCCGAAATTCTTAAATAATTAAATATAAGACTAAAAATAAACATACTGAAAAATAATATCAAATACTGTTCGTGCGAGGTCCTCCAAGTACCGAAACCTAAGTCTGGAATCTGAAACAAATACTAAGGGGGGGTCAGCTATAAAGCTCAGTGTGTCTCTAAAGTGCATAACAGAAGTCAAACCAACAGTCAAACAACATATAACAAATTGACAGATATTCCGAAGTATTCAATCAGAGCATACAGATATCATGACATGACATGCACCCAACTACATCACCGTCTGAAGAGTAAGGTTCCCCTGAACCACTCTGCACCTCAACACCATGTCCGAAGCAGAACTCATCCCGAAGGATGGAACTACTGATCCGAAGCGAAGTTCAACCCGAAGGATGAAGTCGCTGAGCTTCCTCCGTACAATATTCCAACCCAATGAAATGACATGTAATCCGATTTCAGAGTCCGAATGCAATCTTGTTTAATAACGAAGATGCATGTACATAATAATCCGATTCCGATATGTGTTACATAACATAATCATAGCATCCGAGTATACATTATTTACCAGATAACAGAGCAGAATGACATACAATGGAGTCATACAATATTTATCAGATAACAGAGCAGAATAACATATAAAACATTTCTCAATCAATCGAGCATGATAACACAGAATATTTCTCATACAATCACACAATCAGGTAACACATACATGTAGCACAGACAGAGAACACACCTTAGGCAGCTAAATAGTCAACGTCGATAGTGACGTCTCCCACGCTCAGCTCTAGCGGAAGGTCGAATAGAATCACCTCCTAAAAACAAGAACACTATATAAGACTTTCTACTATGCCACATACGAATATTTACGCTTAACAGAACACTTACTAGCAGATCTCGAAGACTGTGCCACCGGAGGTCTGCCTGGCGGAGGAGGAGGAGGTAAAATCTCGTGGTCAGAATCCACGTCACCTGAACACAAGAAAATATTCGAATCAAACTTCGATGCAACACTTTACAAAAATCTGAGCTTAACAATAAAACTTGATCCAAAAAGGCATTTCGGGTCCGATTTTGAAGAAACGGACAGCGGCAACGGAACCGGAACGTCGAAAAACATAAAAGTAGGCTCAGTCGAAAAAGTCAACGCAAAAAGTCAACGATGACGTCATCATTGACTGTGATGACGTCATCGCTGACGTCAGCCTACATCAGCAATGCATCAGTAGATGATGTCACCGTTGCATCAGCCCACTGATCCGGTTCGGTTCAGCCCAGCCGTCCGGTTCACCAATACAACCAGCCGGTTCAGATCCAACAGCCCCCAAATCATCCAAAAACAAAACCCTAACACCACACCCCCGGCGGCGGCCGACTACCCACGACGCGACCCCAACGACGGCCCTGCCGGCCACAACCAACGCGGCGCAACCAGCGCCCGACATCGAACACAGCCAACACGCCGGCGACAGCAACCCCAGAGCCCAACAGCCTCGATCCAACACTCACCCTAATCCGAACGGAAGTGGCGCGCACGCAGAGGACGGCGGCAGCACACACAAAGAACGGCGACGGCAGGAGTTCTCGAAGGAAACCCAAACGTTTCCGATGGAAACAGCGGCGACAGACGCGACAACGGCGCGGGACGAGAGACGGCGGCTGGGTTTTAATCACGCGATGACGTCGAGCGCGGTAAGGGTCTCAAAACGTTGAACGGCGATGATGGCCCCCTTGGTCGGAGCTTCAACGGAAAAGGGTGGGGAAGAGTTTTTCGGTAGACTTGAATATAATATTATTATTTTGAGAAAGAGAAGAACGGCGCATATACTGAAATAGAACCAAATGGGTGTTTACCCTAGATAAATGGGCAAATTACAAAAAGAGGGTCCAAGGTTTTGCCCGCCTAACAATTTGACCACCAAACTCTTAATTTATTCAATTTGGTCCCCAAATCAGATTAGGTTAATTTCCGATTTTCCCCCAAATTCTAGGGTTTCCAATTGGGAAATTCTCACAATTAGGGATTTTAAATTTAGGGCAAAAATGGGGTGTTACAACTCTCCCCCCGTAAAAAGAAATTTCGGCCTCGAAATTTACCTGGAGCAAACAAATGCGGATACTGAGCTTTGATGACAGCTTTGGGCTCCCAGGTAGCCTCATCATGACTGCGACCACGCCACAAGACTTTGACCATTTTAATGGTCTTCCTTCTGAGAACTTTCTTATCCTGAGCAAGAATCTCGATAGGCTCCTCCTCAAAACGCAAATCAGGTCGAATCTCTATCTCCTCCACAGGTAAAACATGAGACGGATCAGCATGATAGCGTCTCAACACAGAAACATGGAAAACATCATGAATGCGCTGAAGCTCTGGTGGTAACTCAAGCTGATAAGCAACAGGTCCAACCCGACGAAGAATCCGATAAGGACCAATATAACGAGGACTCAGCTTGCCCTTCCGACCAAACCGAAGTACCTTCCTCCAAGGAGATACTTTCAGGAAAACCTCATCACCAACCTCAAACTCAAGATCTCAACGTCGCAAGTCAGCATAAGACTTTTGTCTGTCAAAAGCAACCTTAAGCCGGTCTCGAATCAATCTGACTGTCTGCTCGGCCTCACGAACTAGGTTCGGTCCCAGCAATCTATGCTCATTAAGTTCACTCCACCCAATCGGTGACCTACACCTACGCCCATACAGAGCCTCATACGGTGCCATTTTGATACTGGTCTGGTAGCTGTTATTATATGCAAACTCTGCGAGCGGCAAGAAATCCTCCCAACTACCACTGTAATCAAGAACACAACCTCTCAACATGTCCTCAAGGATCTGAATCACACGCTCGGACTGCCCGTCAGTCTGCGGATGATAAGATGTACTGAAGTTCAACCGGGTACCCAAAGCAGAGTGAAGTGCCTTCCAGAACTTCGCTGTAAACCTCGGATCACGATCAGAAATAATCGATAGCGGTACCCCATGAAGTCGAACGATCTCAGAAATATAGAGCCGAGCCAACTTATTCAAAGGATAGTTGACTCGAACCGGAATGAAATGAGCAGACTTAGTCAAACGGTCCACTATAACCCAGACGGAGTCCTTCTTGGACGGAGTCATCGGAAGACCACTGACAAAATCCATAGTCACACGCTCCCACTTCCACTGAGGAATCTCGATGTGCTGAAGCAACCCAGATGGACGCTGATGCTCTGCCTTGACTCTTTGACAAGTCATACACTTAGACACAAACCCGACAACATCCCGCTTAAGACCCTTCCACCAATACCTCTGACGAAGGGTTTTATACATCTTATCACCACCAGGATGCATAGAGTATGGGCTATCATGTGCCTCACGAAGAATAACCTGTTTCAACCCAGATTTCCTCAGAATACAGTACCGGCCTCGGAAACACAAAACACCATCCTGATCAATAGTATAATCCACAGATGTACCCTCAGAAACCTCTCTGATACGATGCATAAGAAAAGGATCCGTAGGCTGCTCAGCACGAATATCAGATATCAGCGTAGGAATGACCCGAAGTTCTGCCATCAAACTACCATCCTCAAACAAACTCATCCGAGCAAACAAGGTCCTCAAATCTGAGATAGCATTACGACTCAAGGCGTCGGCAACCACGTTCGCCTTTCCCGGGTGATACTCTATCTCACAGTCATAATCCTTAAGAAGCTCCAACCAACGACGTTGTCTCAGATTCAACTCTTTCTGTGTAAGGAGGTATTTTAAACTTTTGTGATCGGTGAAGATATAGCACTTCTCTCCGTAGAGATAGTGTCTCCAGATTTTCAGAGCAAAGATCACAGCAGCAAGCTCCAAATCATGGGTGGGGTAATTGCACTCATGCGTTTTCAACTGACGAGACGCATAGGCCACTACCTTCCCCTCCTGCATCAGAACACATCCTAATCCTGTGTGAGAGGCATCACTGAATACCGTATAAGCCCTCCCAGGCTCAGGCTGAATCAGAACCGGTGCTTCAGTCAACACGGTCTTAAGTTTCTCAAAACTGGTCTGCTGAGCCTCAGTCCAGACAAAAGGAATATCCTTCCTCAGTAGTTTAGTCAGAGGAGCTGCAATAATCGAGAAACCTTCCACAAACCTCCGATAGTAACCAGCTAAACCCAAGAAGCTTCGAATCTCAGGAACGTTCTTGGGCTGCTTCCAACCCAAAATAGCCTCAATCTTCTTTGGATCAACCTGAATACCATTAGCAGAAACCACGTGTCCCAAGAAGGTAACTTCGGTCAACCAGAATTCACATTTACTGAACTTTGCATACAACTGCTTTTCACGCAAAGTCTGTAGAATAACCCGGAGATGTTCCTCATGTTCTGCCTCCGATTTAGAATAAACCAGAATGTCGTCAATGAAAACCACCACGAACTGATCCAGATAGGGTTGAAACACCCTGTTCATCATATCCATAAAGGCTGCAGGGGCATTAGTCAATCCAAACGGCATCACCAGAAACTCGTAATGACCATAACGAGTCCGAAAAGCGGTCTTGAACACATCAGAATCCTTAACCTTGAGTTGGTAATAACCCGATCTCAGGTCTATCTTAGAGAATACTGTAGCTCCTCGGAACTGGTCGAACAAGTCATCAATACGGGGAAGAGGGTACCTATTCTTGATCGTCAGCTTGTTAAGCTTCCGATAATCAATACAAAGCCGAAGTGATCCGTCCTTCTTCTTCACAAACAAAACAGGGGCTCCCCAAGGAGAAACACTAGGTCGGATGAAACCCCTATCAAGCAATTCCTGCAACTGAATCTTCAATTCTTTCAGCTCTTTCGGAGCCATCCTGTAAGGAGCCATAGAGACAGGAGCTGTACCCGGATATACATCTATGCCAAACTCAACCTCGTCACGTTTTGGCGGTACCCCTGGCAATTCCTCCGGAAAAACATCTGGAAAATCCCTAACCACCGGTATCTTATCCAATCCAGAATCTGACTGCCTCGAGTCAAGAATATAAGCAAGATAGGCAGTAGCCCCATGTCGAATCATCTTTTCTGCTTTGAGAGCCGAAACAACATTGGTCATATAACCTCTACGCTCTCTAACCATAATCACCTCGCACCCACCTGAGGTTTTCAGAGTCGCCCTTTTCTTTTCACAATCCAAACGGACTCGATGAGCGGATAACCAATCCATTCCGAGAATAAGGTCGAACTCTCTGAAAGGTAACTCCATCAAATCTGCGGAGAATATTTTCCCTTGAATCTCCAAAGGGCAATTCTTGTACACTTTCGTAACCTTAACATGATCACCCACTGGACTATAAACGGAAACATCGTTCCCAGTATTCTCAACCGGAATTCCAAGTCCCCCAGATACCGAACTCGCAACATATGAATGAGTAGAACCAATATCTAATAAAGCAAAATACGGAATAGAGTGGATAGAAAATGTACCAGCAATAACATCTGGCTCATCACGATCCTCATGTCTCCTGGTAGCATAAACCAAACCTGGCTGCCTCACCCCGGATCCAGCTGATCCTCCACTCTGAGCTGGCCTACCTCTACCAGCAGAAACTGTAAAGTCAGGTCTACCTCGACCTCTACCCCTAGCAGGAGTCTATACTGATGCCTGTGACGGAGTCGTCATATGAGCTGATGGAGGTGCATGCAGACAATCTCTGAAAATATGATCAAAAGACCCACATCGAAAACAAGCTCCGGACTGTCTCCTACACTCCCCAGAATGCCATTTCTTGCAGAAAGAACACAATGGTGGCCCCCGCGTGCTAGACGATCCTCCAACACTAGAAGTCGGAACAGCAGTGGTCACTGGTCTGGCTCTGGAATAACTCTGATAGTCACTCTCATCTCTTGCCCTCTTCCTAGTCTGGCTACCTTGACTATACTGAACTACCGCGGTCGACTGCCTCTTACCCCGATCCATACCATGAGACTCAGCTTGCCTCAACTCTGCCTCATTGCGTTCTGCAGTCCTAGCTCGTAAGGTAATAGCTTTGTACTCTTTGTCCAAATGTAAAGACACACCAGTCTTAATCGAAGGTCGCAGACCCTTCAGAAACCAGCTGCACTTCTCTTCCTCGGTAGTAACTAACCCAGGGACGTACTGTACCAGCCTCAGAAACTCAATCTCATATTGATTCACAGTCATATCATTTTGCTTCAGATTTATAAAGTCCTCACGACACTTGGCTAGATACTCAGCCCCAACATATCTGTCTCGGAAAGCCTGACGGAAATGATCCCAAGTGATCCGACTAGCAGAAATAACGGTCTTCTCAGCTTCCCACCAGTTCAGGGCTTCACCCTTCAATAAAGATACAGCAGCTCTTAATTTTCTGTCGGCAGGGTAGTCCATCTCATCAAATAACTGCTGCAATTTCTTCAACCAATACTCAGCGTCAGCTGGATCTGCAGCCGTCTTACCATCAAACATCGACATACCAGCAGACAAAAACTCGGCAGATATGGGTCTCCTAGAACCCTGTCGAAGATACTCAAGTAGCTCCAAATGTACTGCAGCAACATCAACTCCAGCAGTCTCACTGTTACCGGCTGCACGGGGACCATCACTCTGAGTCTGCTGATCAGGGTGATCGGTCTGTTGACCACTTGTATGAACCTCATGCTGCTCCTCAGCCTGCTCATGCTGTGGGTCCTCCTGATGTGGTGGCGAAAGCTCAGGAGGATTAACGTCACTCGTATTAGCAGCGGTACGACCTCGTCCACGGCCTCGACCTCGGCCGATCGTAGCTCTAGTACTCCTACGGGGTGGCATAGTAGTCTATCTACAAAAGAAGAGTCCTAAAGTCAAAATTGGTACTTGGAGACTTTAATTAAAACATATCTTACTTTTTTTTTAAAATACGGACATTTATCTGAAAATCTCGTAATTTCCAAAAACATTTACTATGCATGCATTTTTTTTTGAAACTTTAAAATCAAATTTTTATCGAGCCTCACAGGCCGAGGGGTGTAACCTAGGCTCTGATACCACTAAATGTAACCCCTTATTTTTAACCTAAGAGTTTACTTAAAGTATAATTGTCATTTTAGAAAACTTGCCTCCCAAGAAAGATCATTTGAAAGAATACGTGTCGAAAATTTATTATTCAATTATAATAGTCCTTTGAAATCCCGTTGTAAAACAATGCATGCGAAAAGTTCATCAATCCCAAAATAAAAGTTCAAAGTCCAAATTACAACCAAGTCCGAAATTCTTAAATAATTAAATATAAGACTAAAAATAAACATACTGAAAAATAATATCAAATACTGTTCGTGCGAGGTCCTCCAAGTACCGAAACCTAAGTCTAGAATCTGAAACAGATACTAAGGGGGAGTCAGCTATAAAGCTCAGTGTGTCTCTAAAGTGCATAACAGAAGTCAAACCAACAGTCAAACAACATATAACAAATTGACAGATATTCCGAAGTATTCAATCAGAGCATACAGATATCATGACATGACATGCACCCAACTACATCACCGTCCGAAGAGTAAGGTTCCCCTGAACCACTCTGCACCTCAACACCATGTCCGAAGCAGAACTCATCCCGAAGGATGGAACTACTGATCCGAAGCGAAGTTCAACCCGAAGGATGAAGTCGCTGAGCTTCCTCCGTACAATATCCCAACCCAATGAAATGACATGTAATCCGATTTCAGAGTCCGAATGCAATCTTGTTTAATAACGAAGATGCATGTACATAATAATCCGATTCCGATATGTGTTACATAACATAATCATAGCATCCGAGTATACATTATTTATCAGATAACAGAGCAGAATGACATACAATGGAGTCATACAATATTTATCAGATAACAGAGCAGAATAACATATAAAACATTTCTCAATCAATCGAGCATGATAACACAGAATATTTCTCATACAATCACACAATCAGGTAACACATACATGTAGCACAGAAAGAGAACACACCTTAGGCAGCTAAATAGTCAACGTCGATAGTGACGTCTCCCACGCTCAGCTCTAGCGGAAGGTCGAATAGAATCAGCTCCTAAAAACAAGAACACTATATAAGACTTTCTACTATGCCACATACGAATATTTACGCTTAACAGAACACTTACTAGCAGATCTCGAAGACTGTGCCACCGGAGGTCTGCCTGGCGGAGGAGGAGGAGGTAAAATCTCGTGGTCAGAATCCACGTCACCTGAACACAAGAAAATATTCGAATCAAACTTCGATGCAACACTTTACAAAAATCTGAGCTTAACAATAAAACTTGATCCAAAAAGGCATTTCGGGTCCGATTTTGAAGAAACGGACAGCGGCAACGGAACCGGAACGTCGAAAAACATAAAAGTAGGCTCAGCCGAAAAAGTCAACGCAAAAAGTCAATGATGACGTCATCATTGACTGTGATGACGTCATCGCTGACGTCAGCCTACATCAGCAATGCATCAGTAGATGATGTCACCGTTGCATCAGCCCACTGATCCGGTTCGGTTCAGCCCAGCCGTCCGGTTCACCAATACAACCAGCCGGTTCAGATCCAACAGCCCCCAAATCATCCAAAAACAAAACCCTAACACCACACCCCCGGCGGCGGCCGACTACCCACGACGCGACCCCAACGACGGCCCTGCCGGCCACAACCAACGCGGCGCAACCAGCGCCCGACATCGAACACAGCCAACACGCCGGCGACAGCAACCCCAGAGCCCAACAGCCTCGATCCAACACTCACCCTAATCCGAACGGAAGTGGCGCGCACGCAGAGGACGGCGGCAGCACACACAAAGAACGGCGACGGCAGGAGTTCTCGAAGGAAACCCAAACGTTTCCGATGGAAACAGCGGCGACAGACGCGACAACGGCGCGCGACGAGAGACGGCGGCTGGGTTTTAATCACGCGATGACGACGAGCGCGGTAAGGGTCTCAAAACGTTGAACGGCGATGATGGCCCCCTTGGTCGGAGCTTCAACGGAAAAGGGTGGGGAAGAGTTTTTCGGTAGACTTGAATATAATATTATTATTTTGAGAAAGAGAAGAACGGCGCATATACTGAAATAGAACCAAATGGGTGTTTACCCTAGATAAATGGGCAAATTACAAAAAGAGGGTCCAAGGTTTTGCCCGCCTAACAATTTGACCACCAAACTCTTAATTTATTCAATTTGGTCCCAAAATCAGATTAGGTTAATTTCCGATTTTCCCCCAAATTCTAGGGTTTCCAATTGGGAAATTCTCACAATTAGGGATTTTAAATTTAGGGCAAAAATGGGGTGTTACAATATAATAATAAATGAAAACGTGAAATGTAATTCTAATAAGATCTAGTTCTCATTGCATAAGCAGCAGTGTTTTCTCAACAATCAAACAGTGCATAAAAATAAGAATGGTAAAAGAAAAAAGAGTAATGCCTTGCACTGGAAATCAAATGAGGTACACAGTTCAGCATTAGAGGTACATTTTTTGATTCGTCGTGGTAAAGTTGTAGCGTAATGGCTACTCGTCGCATATAAGGCGCATATAAATTAAAGTTTTAAGCTGCCATGTATATACAGATGGTTTGCACTATTTCATCATGCTACCACGAAAGCACTGGATGAACCAGTGAAATGCTGAATTGATCCCAGAAGCCGTTTTGCAGCTCCAAAATGTCGTATTCTGTAAACTCCTAGCGAGGCAGATGGAGGGATTGTCCATTCAATGGTTGCTTGACTCTGGGAGCTTAGCTTCGAAGGTCTTGACCACTTAAATCGAAGGCAGAAATCATCATCATCGTAAGTCGGAACCCATGTGTCTTTCCCTTGGAGAATCTCAACGAGGGAAAATGTACCTTCTGTCATGAGATCGTTCCTGGGGCAAGCTGACCAGAACACAACAGTCACCGTGCTACCTCTCTTGAAAGTTGAGTTAGCCGGAACATCGGAGCTGACGTCCCCGAAATTTATGCCAAGAGGAGTAGAGTCCATCACGACAGGAGGGAGAAGGCCTATTTGCTTCTTTAGAAGATCGGGAGGTTGCGGGCCTGGTTCAACAGGTTGGCCTTTGATAAGAGAACTTGCGAGCTTCTGGAACTCCTGAATGTAAGCACTAAGTGTGTGTGGACCATACAGCGTGGAGGCGCCCTGAGAAACAAGAACTTGTAAAAGAACCAGACATAATAAATATGAGATTAGAAATTCCGAACAGAAATGAAATCGCTGCCACCGTTCAAAAAATTCACATGTTTTTCCTACACAAGTGCATGTATGACAAAAGAGCCATCACATGACATACTACAAGTGAATTTGATGACAATATATCTGTCGGACAAGCTATAGTGAGTTTAAGTTCTAATGATCTCGATCCAAGCAGTAAAGCTAGCCACGAGAGTTAGGAGAAAGCAATTAATAAACAAAATACATGGTAAATCAATTTCAATTTTATGCATGGTACAAGCCCATATCAGTTGCAAGATTGAGAGTAAGAATAATGCTGCGAATAAAAAAAAGTTGTAAAACTAGTTTTTGTCGCTTGGTTGTTCTTTACAGCCAATAAATGTTAACATTTGGGTAATTATCCATGCAAGTATTGCCGATTTGGCACTGACCTCATATCTCTGAACTTGGTACTCCTCAAAGGTAGTAATATACTGTGAATATGTATTAGTCAACCCAGCTATAACAACATGAATGTTACTACCGAATTCTCCATGACCACTGCTAGTAAGCACAGTTTTTACAGCATCGCGAAGACGCCTTCCAGACATTGTCGTAAATTCTGCTCGAAACAAAATGGTGAATTCATCCTTATAGTTGCACATAGTAAAGAAAAGGAACATAGTGCTCAGAAGGTAACATCAGGACATGGATATTCAATTCAAAGGTGAAAACTGATGATAGAAAAGGAGAAAAACTACTACCTCCAGGTACACTGAGAATGAGTAGCTGCCCGATCCGAAGGATCTGTATTGGAAGTATTGAAGGCTGCCAAGATTACGAATGAAGCAAATGCGTCATCAGTGAACTTATACTAATGGAAAAAGAACTGCAAGCATTGTTTTAGACATAACAGAAGACATCAGAGAAGTCCATGAGTCAATTGATTCAAATACTTCATCAGGCATCTAAGTAAAGCTCGTGTTATGGCATATGGCTTTCATGTTACAAACACGTGGATGCACATGTATGTCCCCTAAGTTATTGTTGCAACTTACCGCCCAATCGTACGGTTGCTTCATTTCACCGGTATCTAGCAAGATGGGCTTTGGAAGCTGACAATCAACTTGTTTTTTATCTGGAGTTTTAAGTAAATTGCGCACGAGCCTCCAGAAAGGATTTCCCTGACATAACATTCCAACAACATTAATCATACAAAGTAGGAAAACATAAGGCATGGAAAAACTAAAAGCTGCAATTATATTCCGTGCAGTCATAGATCACCTCGTTATCTCCTTGCTTAAAATCAAATGCCCCAGGGCCATCAGTTGTTCCTGCTGCAAAAGCAAATCCCATTGCAGCAGGACATGTTTTAACAACCTCGGAAGCTCCTCCTGCTTTAGGAATTGTAACCTCAAGCTGGGAAAAGTCTAGAGATGTGCGGCGATAGTCGACCTTTCCTAGTAATTTCTCGGATGCTTTGTTAAACAGATCCACAGCTTTATTGAATTGTCTCTCTCCAATAATACGAGTACTTTCAAATTCATCAGGATAACTGCCAAGTAAAACGCAAAATGCAAGTTTAGACTTCAGACACAATATATATGGCATGACATAAGCGAGCATAGCAGGCAGAGGTATAGTACCCCGGTCCTCGGCCATAGCATAGTTCATTCTTTCCACCACAGGTACTATGATTGAAGTCACAAGGAAGACCAGTGTCATTACAAAATGCTCCAAGTACATTGGGACTAACATCACCACAATTTGTTTGGCAAAAAGCAGACACAAATCCTGGTTTATCGGCCTGTCTAAGAGCATTCCTTACACGTCTAGCAGTGCTTGAAGTCCTGGTTGTAGGCCTACCAGGAGAAGACTGGAAAGATGCAGCAAGCTCCAGCAACTCGTGGTCTACGTCAAAAAGACGATAAAGAAATATTACAAAGACCGAGCCAGCACATTAAGGAGTTCGAGCTACAAATTATGGATCTGATAAATTATAGCTAAAAACTTACGATTATGATGATTGCTGGAAATGATGTTTGAGACTCTTCGAGGTATTCGATCAGTATCCAATTCATCACTTCTACTACCATTCTGCTCAAACCAATCTTCCATAAATCGTGCTGCTGCACCTTTGTTATCCCCACTGATCAGTGAGTTTGTACGACTCATTGATGTTCCATGAGTTGCAAACCAGTTGAAGCTACCCACTGGGCCCCACTGGTCATCTACAAACTTTAAAAGGGTCATTTCTTTATCCACATTGTATTTATACTTGCTTCGCTCTGATGCAGGATTATTGAGATAGGCACTCGGACTACGGTTTACTCCAGCATCTAATAGCTCTCCTGTTGACAACCAATAATCTATAAGCATAACTAAATGCATACACATCTAATATACAGAACAGAGTGGAATTCACAGCAAGATAAACCAAACAATTTCAGGAAATTGCCAGAATCAATAAAACTGCATATTTCATGTTCCATACCCTTGTTCACAAAAATAGATCCAGGGTGCAGATTCTCGTGAGCTTGTACAATACATTTCTCGATGCCATCTACCAGGACGTCAAATGACTGACGAACAAATCCAAGGGATGTAACGATGTACACCACATATTGGAGATAACCACCAGGACCCGCATGGGTATGAATACCGCTGATAGCAACATTCTGTTCAGTATATAAGTTCCCATATCTGCAGGTATAAGAAGCAGCTAAATTAGGGTAGACAAGACAAAAGTTAAAATATCAATATCGAACTAAGAAGCATTTGAACTAGTATCCCATTTCATATATTTCAAAGGCTATGGCGTCTTTGGTTCAGTCTTATGCTATGTCAATGTAACATTTTTTGTTCTTTCTGAAAAACCAAAAGGTCAGACAAGAATATTATATCTTAATCAAAGATCATGGTGAATGAGTTTTAAAACCTGCATACGTTCTGCTTCTGTGATGCATATGATACTTACTTCAAAGAGATAATAGCATAAACTTCAATCAGGATAGCAGTTCTATATGGTTAAATAAAAGAAAAACAAATCTCCAGGCATAACTTGCTGAGATGAATAATTACCTTGCTTTCAATCTCTCAAGTACTTTAATTGTCACTAATTGTGATGCCATGCAAGCATCGAGATTAACAAACACTACTCGTTTTCCCTGCGGCTCAGCCACAATAAATGATCGAGCACGCAGCCTAAAGTGAATCCCCGAAGCTATTTGTTCTGAGTTAGCATATCCCATCATATTAACATCGGCTGCAGGTCCAGTAATGTCATAGCTTCCAAGCCCAATTAAATAGTTGGAACCGGACAGCACGGTTTTACTATATTGCAGCACAAGTACCAGAGATATCCATAACCACAAAGATCTCAAATGAACTCGAAAATGGCAGCCAACAGATGCAAGCAATTCCATCATGAACCCAACAAGTACAACCAGCAGCACTTACTATATCCTTCTCATATCCCTTCATCAAAGTATAGTCACACATAAAACCAAAATAGTTCCATTAATCAAGCTGAAGACATCATAAAGGAATAAACATATAACAAGTTGTATGATCATAAACAGGCTTTAATTACCATCTTTTAGACTAAAGCAAAGCAAAAAAGTTTTTAAAAAAAATAACAATCTTCACGTACAGTGAAAACTAGCTGATCATTGAAGTAATCATTTCAGTCAATAAATCAAACCCAAAATGACTAATTATCCATTCTCGAGCTAAGCAGCTTCAATACAATCAAGAACACCGTCCAAAAACCTCATTAAAACAACTCCAGAAGAAAACCCGTTGAGAAAATGGAACAGATAATCACTTTTCAGTGCAAGAATCAAGAAAATAAAAAAAATGATTAAACAATACCCACATTTAGAAAAGAAAGAAAGAAAATTGGGGTGGGGGTGGGGGTGGGGAGAAAACTATACCTTTGTATCAAAGTAAATATTAATCTCAGCTTGTTTTGATATAATTTGCAAATGAATATATATAGAGAAAAAGGAGATGTTGAGAGGGAAAGATGCTTAAAAAGAAGTCAAACTAAGGAAGCTTAAACTGGCGGTTATTTTGAATGGAAGACAGTGCTGACGCTGTTGTTTGTTACCTCTTCGCGGGATTCGGAAGTCCCGTTTTTTGGAATTTAGTTGTGTGGAACTGTTTGGTGCACAGGATGTCTGTGCTGCCTGCTGTTTAATTGGTTAATTTAAGATGGTTTAAATGAAAAATAAGTGTTTAAATTATATTTTTATGAATTTTAAGTGATTGAAGTTTTTTATTAAATAATTACTTAAAGTTTTAACCATTATAATTTAGGAGTTTTGGTGTTAAATATCATTAAAAAAATTGTTAGCCAATTATAAAGTGACACGTGGTAGATTTTAATTTTTAATTTCTTTTAATTATTTTTTAAAAAATTAAAAAATTGAAAATTTCAAAAAAAAAGAAGCCTCAAATTCATAAATTCATCAAGTCGTAAATACCCAAATTCCCCAATATAGCCACTCCCGCTATCGTTGGCCACGTTGTCAGCGACGGAATGGAGCTTCCTCTCCACGCTCAAACACCCATACACCATTCGCCGTCGTTCAGCCGCCACTCGTTGTGAATCATTCGAATAAATTTTTCAAATATTTTGGCCTTCGTGTAACACCCCAATTTTGGGCTTGGAAGTTTAGGGTCTGAACCGGACCGGTCTGATTGTCGGTTCGAATATAAAAGGTGGTTTTAGGGAAATCCTAGTTCGGGTTGCATTAAAAATATGAAAAAAAATATCTAAAAATCCTCTTTTAATATATATATATAAGAGTGGTGAAATCAATTTTACAAAATAAGGTTTGGAAGTGTGACATTTCGAATTAGTGACTAAAATGTAATTTTTGAAAAGTTCAGTGGTGACTGTTCTGTAAGGATTGAAACTTTGAATCTTTAAGGAGCTAATTTACCCAAGATTGATTTCTCCAGATTTTTCTTAGATTTTAATGAATCATTTAATGTTTAATTAATTAAACTAAAATGGGAAAACCAATTTTTGAGATTTCATAACTAACTTTCTTTAAAATTTTCACATCTCATTTTCTCTCAAAATTCTCTCAGCCAAACACATTTCTACAGCAACTTCTCTTTCTATTTTCACACTAAATGATGACGTTTCAATCATCAAAAGATTCTTAATCCTTTCTACATCAAATCCTCTTCATTTGCTTATTGAATTTTCAAGGATTTTGGCTATAATCAAAGAGAAATCTACATTTAGAGGTAAGGATGTTCTTCTCCTCTAAATACTCAGTTCTTTACTGAAATTCCCAAGTTCTCAATAAATGGAGGAGGCATGGTCCAAGAAAAAGAAAACCCTGAGGCATGCAAATTAGTTTACTCATGGCATAATTTTTTTCTCACCTTCCAAATCCTCTGACGTTCCACGAGATTACTGATAGATTCATTAAAAGAATCAAGACCCTTAAATTACCTATTTTAACACAACCTATAGATCCGTTATGCGCCATTATGAAGCTTCTCCTCTAATTCGCGAATTCTGCAGACGACCACAGATTTACCTCATTTGAAATTAACTTCCAAGGTCTTGCTAATCTCCCAAACTTCTTTTGTTTCCCTCTTTTCTGGAGATTTTTCACCTTGGAAATTGACCTAGGTTTAGACCCATCATCTTTCGGTGACTCTTTTTTTTCTTCTAGACTTAAACGAATTTGCCTCCTTATAAAACGTCGTTGGGTTACACTAAACAAATTACCCACCGGTAGTCAAAAAAGAGAAGGTTTCTTCACAAACTCTGAGCCAAACTAAGACCGATGAATATCTTGGGACCCTAATGAGTTAGAACTGATCGAATTTGTCCTCGTCTGCTTTGATTCGCCTAAGCTATCACCAACAAATTCATTAGAGACCAAAATAGTTTGATCCCTTGAGCCAACCTCCAAACTATCCTTAACCACAATATTTTCTTTCGTGTCAGAAGAGTTGAGGGGAAATCTCGATGGAGAGGATAGATCATCCCAATATTTACCAAATTTCCAACAAGACCCAATTTCAGGCCCATCTTTCAGCCCATCAGGGTGGATTTGAGTGAGCCCACAATCCCTAATGTTTTGTGTTATTTTCTCGTTGGTGCAAGACAGGCAATAATTATTGTCTCTCGGATTGTTTGCATGGGCCGAGGCAAATGCGACTGCATGGCCAGGGGCCCACATCTAGAGACTTGAGGTGTTGCCGCCATTCCTACAACGAAGGTGAAACGTTACAGGCTTAGCTGCTGAACAGACTGGACTGTTATGCAAAGTTTGGTCTCCAGTGATCTGCGTCTGACCAAACTCACAATGAGGGTTATTGCCTAACTCATCAACCTAAAAAGGCTCTAGCCATTCATTTGCGAATCTCTTGTCCCCTCCTTCTGATTTTGGAGGAAGATTGATGTTCCCCGACTTGATAACCATAACTTTGATAAAAAAACAAAAAGGTCTACCTAATGAGTTGATTTTCAACGAGTTTGGGATGTCCAAAGGACTGAAGGCTCTGATGAACATTGTCACCGTGTCGAATCTATCTCTTCTTAAGGTATCCTCATCTAGATTTATAAACTCACCCCATTTGTTTCCCAGAGCTCGAAAGAAATTTTCATGTTAGTAGTACAATGGGACTCCTCGAGCTGAACCTTAAGGATTGTGTACGCATGACCAACTTCTAGAATCAACAGGGAGATTATATCGAACCAAAAACTCAGGGTTTTCTTTTTCTTGGACCATGCCTCCTCCATTTCTTCTTTGGATTCAAAGGTGATGACGGAATGGAGCTTCCTCTCCTCGGCCAAACACACATACACCATTCGCCGTCGTTCAGCCGCCGCTCGTTACGAATCATTCGAATAAATTTTTCGAATATTTTGGCCTTCGTCTGACGTTTTGCATGACTCAGGTCAATTTTCGGCGACTTGGTGGTAGGGTAAACGATCATGGTGGTCTGGCGACAGATGTGGTGGGTGGCGGCGTGGCCATCGATGACGGAATCGACTCAAATCGCAATTTGAGTTTTGGTGAGTTAGGGATTTCGAATTTGGGGGTATTTTGTGAATTTTTGAAATTTAGAGGTTTTTAAAAAATAAGTTTAAAAAATATAAAAAAGTTTTAAAAAAACTAATGGTAGTTAACACAAGACACCTAAAATTATAACGGTTGAAACTTTGAGCACCTATTTTTACAAAAAAAAATACTTTAGGCACATTGTAACTAGGGGTGTGCAAAAATACCTGGCTCGTTCACCCGCCGACTCAAAAAAAAAAATCCAGGTAATTTTATAAAAAAAATTTACCTCTGAGTCGGGTACCCGGCCCACCATTTTCCGAGTCTCGTCCAAGTTACAAAATTCTAAATTTTCTGGTACCTAGTTACTCGAGTACCCGAATGTATTTGAAATTTGTTTTTCTATACTCAATAAATACATATTTTCTATTAAACTAATAAAAAAATCTTAAAATATTTTATATTTTTATATTAAATCTAATAAAATATTTATATTCAAAAATACATATTTTTATATTTAGGTACCCAATTACCCTTTTTGCGGGTACCTGACCAACACGGGTCGGGACACAGACCAGTTAAACTACTACCCGAAGACCCAGGATTCTCGAATACTCGGGCACCCGAATTTGAACACACCTACTTGTAACCCCTAAACTAGACCCAAAAAAAATGTGCTAGATTTAAAAGTCGATTTTGAAAACTTGTCCCTCAAGAAATGATACTAGACTTAAATATTTTTAAATACAAAATAATTATTAAAAGTGATTATATTCAATAAGATCCCATTTCATATAAAATACAGTCATATAACAATGTTTCAAAAAGTTGACAAAATGTTCAAAGATAATCTCATAATGCATGCTAAAATAGAAAACCACAAATAATAATGTCCAATGTCTAAAATTTCATAAAAGTCCAAAGTAATAAAATAGAGTCTGAGTATCTGAAATAACTCATACTGATAAATATAAAAAATATGATGAAAACGAGGTCCTCCAAGTATCCTGCGCCTAAGTCTGAGTATCTAAAAGAAGAAATAAAAAGAGTAATCTATAAGGCGTAGTGTGTCTATAAAGTACAAGAAAGTATATACATAATACATATATATTCACAACATCATGCTCTCATCTCATATCAGAAAATATACATACACATAAGTACATATATAATGCATCAGACATAATGCAATACACCTATCTACGTACACCGTCCGAAGAGTAAGGTTCCCTAGCTCGAAGGGTGAACTCACTGAACTTCTTTCTACAATTCTCAACCCACATGATATGACAATGTTATCCCAATTTCTGAATTCGAATATAATCTTATTTAATTAATCCAGATGCGTGCACAATAAGTTTGATAATAGCTTAGTCCAATTCCGATATATGATGCATGACAAGTCATCATACAAATCAAATCTCAATAAACAACTCAAAATTCAGACATACATAGAGCACAAAAATATGTAGCATAGGAAGAGACAAACCTTAGGAAGCTAATAACTCAACGACGAGACGCTCGTCTCCCACGCCGAGCTCTAGCAGCAAGTTGAATAGAATCAGCACCTATGAGGGTAAACACTACATAAGAATCTACTACTAAGCCACATACTAATATATATTAACTAATCTAAACTATACTCGCGTGCAGATCTCGCAGGTTGTGAAGCAGTAGGTCGCATAGGTGGTGGAGGAAGAAGAATCTCGGTCTCCGAATCAACGTCACCTGAACACAATATTATCTGAAAATGGTACCCCATGGAGTCGAACAATCTCTTAGATGTAGAGTCGAGCTAACATACTCAAAAGATAGTCAACTCGAACGGGAATGAAGTGCGCGGACTTAGACAGACAATCAACAATAACTCAAATAAAGTCTTTCTTTGATGGAGTCAAAGGTAGACCACTAACAAAATTCATAATCACCCGCTCTTATTTCCACTAAGGAATCTCAATATGCTGAAGTAACCGAGACAGATGTTGATG
The DNA here is from genome assembly GCA_958450335.1 of Hibiscus tridactylites. Lineage (NCBI taxonomy): Eukaryota > Viridiplantae > Streptophyta > Magnoliopsida > Malvales > Malvaceae > Hibiscus > Hibiscus tridactylites. The sequence goes on from OY288289.1 coordinate 28,852,892, forward strand.
CTCTGCCTTAACCTTCTGATAGGTCAAACACGTCGACACAAATCTGATGACATCCCTCTTAAGACTCTGTTGAGTTGATCACACATATGCAAATGGCCAAGAGGGGGGTGAATTGGCAATTAAAATTTTGGTAGGAGACAAAGGTGAAAAATAAAATGTGATACAAGAAGTTAGAGTGGTTCAAGTTCTCCAAATGAACTTTACATCTACTACCTTAGTTCCCACTAAGGATTTTCAGCCAATTCACTACTTGAATTCTTCCCCTTTTCTTGGATGAGGAGGTAACCTTACAATTTGATTAAGCTTTCTACCCAAAGCTAAATCCACTCACTTTTACAAAGAGGTGAATTTGGTATACTCTAAAAGTTCCTCTCAAAGGATGAATGTTTACCCAAATACAATTTTAAACTCCCCAAACTCACAATACAAGATTATAATAAGAACACAAGAGTTGGGTACAAGAATTTGACTATGAAAGGCACTAGGGTTTGGATTTGATGCTTTGATGTTGCTTGTAGGTTCAATAGTTGTTGCTTGTTCAATTGAGACTTGTTTTTATACCCTTGCATTGAATTCTAGCCGTTTGGGTAGTTGGGATCATCAATAGAGTCGTTGAGAGCATTTTTCCCACAATAAATGCAGCTCTACTGCCTACCGTATCGGTACTTGTAGGGGGCGTATCGATACCTGCATCAAAGAGGAAAGAACCATTGTGACTGAAAACAGAGCGTACCGATACGCATAGATGGCCTACCAGTATGGTTTTAAGGGCCGTACCGATACGGAGGGTCGTATCGATACGGTGTTTGCTCACTGGAATCCCAAGTTTGTTTTTCTTAAAGATCGTATCGATACGCATACTGAGCATATCGGTACGGTATAACGTCTTTTAAAAATTGGGAAACCAACCAACTGACAAGTTAACGTTCCAAAATTAAATCCAAAGATTTTGCAAAGATAAGCTTATCTTATCGATACGGTTGCAAAGCGTATCGGTACGGTATCATTGAAAGAGTTGCCCAGATGAATGACGTATCGATATGGGGTAATATCGTATCGATACGCTAAGTCCAATAAAATTCCAGTGGCTAAAACTCGTATCGATACGCCTAAGGGTATCGATACGCCTGGACGTTTTTGTATAGTTTGGCTTGAAAACTTATAGGAAAGACTTAGAAAAATTTATCCTTTTAAGAACTTGTCTTGATATTTTATTTTGTTTAAAATACTTGTCAATAGTGAGACTTTAAAGAGTACTTAAAAATTTATTGTTTTTCAAATTGGTCCATCAGTTTAGCTGTTATATCAAAATCAATTTTGGTTTTACAATCTCCCCCCTTTTGATATAATAAAACCATATATAAATTTTTAAGTTTTTGAAACTTTTGAAAAGCTTTCTCCCCCTTAATTTAAGATGGATTTTCAAAAATAAAAAATTTACTCTATAATCCTTCTCCCCCTTTTGTTAGATCAAACATAAACACAAGGATAATAGCAACAATTAATTTATAAAATTCAAAGCCAACATAATAGTTCAAATGAAACTTCAAAGGAAAAGCAACATAATAATCCAAACTTAGATCCTAAGACATAGATAATAGGCATAAACTTAGATCTTAAAACAAAGGTGCAATAACAAAAATGAAAAGACTAAATGCCATGAGATGGTATGCAAAAACTACTCATCCGCCCCATCATCATCATCTTCCTCGTCCTCTTCATCTTCATCGTCTCGAGTGGGTCGATTCCTCCGATTTTGGTTAAGCCAAGCACCATGGAAGGCGGTGAGAGAGATATCCATGGAGTTTTGGCGAAGAGCCATGGCTTCCATTTTATTCTCCATACCTTTGACTCGATCTTCCAAGGAGGTGAATCTAGTGTCCATAGCGGTAAACCTGGATTCCATGGAAGAGGATTCAATCAGAGCTCGTTGAGAGCTTGAAGAAGCATGAGAAGCATCAACCGGAGCAACTTGTGGAGGAGCTTGAGGGACACGAACCCATTCATTGTCAACATAAGAGAAACCGACACGAGATAGAGAACGCTCATCTATGGGTAGGGCAAGGGGTTCGGGATAGTCATGGGAACAATTAATTTCAAGGGAATGGAAAAGATAACTTAAAGCCGTAGAGTAATAAAAAGATTTGACTTGTTCGGTGTGACGGTGTTGGACTAGATAGACAAGGTCGGCAAACATAATTTGACAAAGGTTTGGACGATGACCTTCCCTAAAGCACCTAAGCCAAAAATCATTGACTTGACGAATAGTAGAAAATTTTCCTCCCGATGGACGAAAAAACCAAGAAACAAGAAGATGAAGGATTCAGTCCTGAGCATTTAAGACTTTGACTAAGCCTAAAGGACCCGTACCTAAGGACTTCTCATCATCAATACCAATGTTTTCAAAACCAAAAGTCGTACATAAAACATTTTGATCAATTTTAATGGTTTTGCCCATAACAAAGGACTCAATAGCATTGACATTCTCTCTAGGTTCATCATGAACACATAAATCATTTGAAAAGAATATGATGATCAAATTCCTATATAGAAGAGGATGAATGCTTAAAAAATTTAGAAATTTCCATTGCTTAATTAAAGAGAGGTATTGAAATTTAAAACGGGCAGAGCTTAAAATCGGGACAGACACAACACGTTCTTCCCTAAGGGTCATGCCTTGAAATAGTTTGTAACGAGACATATCAGAATCGTCGGGAAAACTACATTGGATAATATAAGGGAGATTAGGTTTAGGGTTACCCTCGACATCCTCACTAGGATCAGAAGTAGCAAGATAACGTTTAGCTCTCTTTTATGATGGTGTCATAACCCTGAAAACACATCAAAACGATTCAAATATGTATGCAATTAACATCCTATTCAAACCAATAAATTCTAATAATTCAAGGTAATTGTAAAGAAAAAAAATTAATTTGAAAAAGATATATACAGATTTGAGAAAGAGTTTAAAAAAAATTAAAAAATACGAATAGAAAATATATTCGAATGAAACAATTTTGATTTTTGAAAAATTTTGATGAAAAAGTTGAAACCCATAAAATAAAAGTATGTTTTGTACAAAAATTAAGTTGAAACAATTATAAAAATCAAACGAAAATAAAAGAAAATAAAAGAGAAAAGTTTTATAACTTGAATTGTTAGATTGGATGAATGTGGTGATGTGAGTGCACTAGATTGTTGACAAAGCTTAGCCTTGATGTGGAGATCAAAACCCTCAAAGAATTTTTAAGTTTGATGGAAAAAATTGAAGGATTGAGGTGGTTTTTATAGAGGGTTGCGGCTAGGGTTTTGAAGAGAAAAGAGGGGTTTCTAATTTTAAAGTGTTTTTAAAGATGCAGCCCTAAATAGCCTCTCCGTCGAGACCGTAGCGGTACGCGCGTATAGCGTATCGATACCCTCTAACCCTAATATTTTATTTGTTGTTACAATCGATCGATACGCGGGACCGTATCTGTACGAGTTGACCTTGATTAACTCCTTTGACTTAACCGTATCGATACGTGGGGTCGTATCGATACTCGTTGAACTTCAAAGATTTCCCAGTTATGAACCCGTATCGATACGCTTCAGCCGTATCGATACGCCTTTACCAGATAAGGCATTTATGACAGATTTAAGTGCAAAAATATAACTTTAAACGTCCCTAAATGCATGTAAATGTCCTATGAACAAGTTTTAATGGCTAAACTTAATGCATACTCCCCCTAGCAACATTCATAGAAGAAAAGGGGTCAAATTAACACAAGCATGAATCACAAACAATTTCAAGCAAATTTTTGACATTTTGGGACCTAGAAGGGGTCAAGAAAGGCTAGTTAAACCTAACTCTCTCCTAAGGGTCTAAAAACGCTCTTTATCTAAAGGCTTTGTGAAAATATATCCACTAATTGGTTCAAGGTGTCAACATACTCTAAAACAACATCATTTTTCAACACATGATCTCTAATGAAATGATGTCTAATTTCTTTGTGTTTGGTTCTAGAGTGTTGGATAGGATTCTTAGTGAGACAAATGGCACTAGTGTTGTCACACCTAAGGGGTATGGTTTCTACTTCAACACCATAATCTAAGAGTTGTTGCCTCATCCAAAGCACTTGAGCACAACAACTCCCTAAGGATATGTACTCCGCTTTGGTGGTAGATAAGGCTACGTTATTTTGTTTCTTAGAGAACCAAGATACGAGCATACTACCTAAGAATTGGCATGTCCCGGAAGTACTTTTCCTATCTGTCTTACACCATAATCCGCATCCGAATAAGCATGAAGGCTAAAGGAGGAATCTTTAGGATACCAAAGGCCTTAGTTAGGTGTGTCTCTAAGGTATCTAAAAATTCTCTTAATGGAAACTAAGTGTGATTCTCTAGGACTAGCTTGAAACCTAGCACACAAGCAAACACTAAACATGATATCCGATCTACTTGCGGTAAGGTAAAGAAAAGAACCTATCATGGATCTATAAAGCTTAGAATCAATACACTTACCTCCTTCATCTTTGTCAAGCTTTATGGAAGAGCTCATAGGCGTGGCTTGATGTTTTCCATTCTCCAAGCCGAACTTTTTGAGCATATCGTTCACGTACTTAGATTGATTTATGAAGGTGCCATCTTTCCTTTGTTTGATTTGGAGTCCCAAAAAGAATGAAAGCTCCCCCATAATGCTCATCTCGAACTCACCTTGCATTAGCTTAGAAAATTCTTTGCAATAACATTCGTTAGTAGAACCAAAAATGATATCATCAACATAGATTTGTACCATTAAGATGTCATTATTATATCTTTTTATGAAAAGTGTAGTGTCCACCTTACCTTTTTCAAAACCCTTTTCAATTTAAAAATTTGAAAGTCTCTCATACCAAGCTCTAGAAGCTTGTTTTAAACCATAAAGAGATTTTGTTAGTTTGAACACATGGTTTGGAAATTTTGAATCCTCAAAACCTGGTGGTTGTTCAACATACACTTCTTCATTTATAAAACCGTTTAAAAAGGCACTTTTCACATCCATTTGAAAAAGCTTGAAATCATTATAACATGCAAATGCTAAAAGCATCCTAATGGCTTCCATCCTAGCTACGGGTGCATGTGTCTCATCAAAATCAATTCCCTCTTTTAGGTATAACCTTGAGCAACAAGCCTAGCCTTGTTTCTCACTATATTACCACTTTCATCTAGTTTATTCCTAAACACCCATTTAGTTCCTATAGCAGATTGATTACTAGGCCTTTCAACTAATGTCCAAACTTTACTTCTCTAAAATTGATTTAATTCCTCTTGCATGGCCAAAATCCAAAAATCATATTTTAAAGCTTCTTTAATATTTTTAGGCTCAATGCATGAAAGAAATGCAACATGGTTCATTAATTTGAGAGAGGATCTAATAGTTACCCCTTAGATGGATCACCCAAGATTTCACCACCTTTGACATAGTTGAACTCCCTTGGGTAAGATACCTCCTTTTCCTCAAGAGCCAAGTCCTTCAAGGCTTCAAGAGGTGGATCTTGTGCATCTTCATCTTTAGTTAGAATCTCATCCACCTTTGACGTTTGTCCTCCATCAATGGCATCAAGAATTCCTACATCATCATCATCACAAGATTCCTTCCTCGGAAGGAGGTTATCATCGAAAACAACATGTATAGACTCTTCAACTACTAGAGTTCTTTTATTAAATACATGATAGGCTTTAAAGTTTAAAGAGTACCCTAAGAAAATAGCTTCATCACTTTTAGCATAAAGACAAAACACTTGCAACCAAAAGGATGAAAATAGCTAATGTTAGGCTTCTTAGATTTTAAAATCTCATAAGGTGTTTTCTTTAAAATTGGCCTAATCATTAATCGATTTATAATATAGCAAGCGGTATTTGTGGCTTCCGCCTAAAAATATTTAGGTAAATTATTTTCGCAAAGGATGGTTCTAGCCATTTCTTCTAAAGTTCGATTTTTCCTCTTAACTACCCCATTTTGTTGAGGAGTGCGAGGTGCGGAAAAATTATGTCTAATCCCATTTTCATTTAAAAACTCATCAAAACCTAGATTTTGAAATTCGGTTCCATGATCACTTCTAATGTGAGAAATTTTAACTTCAAGATCATTTTGAGTTATTTTAGAAAATGTGATGAATTTTTCTAAAGCCTCATCTTTTGTACTTAAGAATAGAACCCAAGTAAACCTAGAATAGTCATCTACAAGTACAAAGGCATATGATTTACCACCCAAGCTCATTGTTCTAATAGATCCAAAAAGATCCATATGAATCAATTGTAAAGATCTACTAGTAGAGACATCATTAATGGATTTAAATGAAGTTCTATGTTGTTTACCCTTTGAACATGCATCACAAATTTTATCATTAGAAAACTTAAGTTTGGGTAAACCTCTAACTAGATTAAGGGAAATTAATTTCTCTAAAACACTCATGCTAGCATGTCCTAATTTTCTATGCCAAAGCCATGAGTCATGTTCATCATGTGCAACTAAGCATGTATGAGATGAATGAATGTCATCTAAATGCACCATGTAGATATTGCCTATTCTATGTCCTAGGAGCATTAATTGATTTGTTTTAATGTTCACAATTTTGCAACCACTTTTATCAAATAAAACATTAAAACCCTTATCACATAATTGACTAATGCTCAATAAGTTATGTTTAAGACCATTGACATACAAAACTGTAAGATATTGAGATGGACAGAAGAAAAGTTTTCCTTGATTTAATTCTGTCGAATAGGGGCCTTTATATAGGCTACAAGAGTTGGAATTAGACTAATAATAAAACTCCTATGTTAGGTAAAACTCTTACCAAGATAAGGCTAACTTAAAGTAGGACTCTAGGACTCCTAGTTAATCTATACAAGAGTAGAGATAAAGTTAAAGTCCTAATAAAAATAAACTATATACAAATCTGCAGGAAATAATAATTAAATATTAGAGTCCTAGAAAGAATTAAATATTAGAGTCCTAATTGGCAAGTATATTCCTACACTCCCCCTCAAGCTGGCTTATATACATTGTATATGCCCAGCTTGGAAATAAACGTAGTAAACGTTGCTGGAGGCAAAGCTTTTGTGAGTAGATCAGCGAGTTGGCTAGCGGATGGTACGTATGATAGTCGAGCAGTCCCATTCTTGACTTTTTCCGCAATAAAGTGCCTATCAACTTCAACATGTTTGGTACGATCATGTTGAACTGGGTTCTTAGCAATTTTTATAGCAGATTGGTTATCACTAAGAATCTCAAAATCGCTAGCATTTCGAGGGTCCACTTCATTGAGAAGTTTAAGAAGACAAAGGCCTTCACACATGCCTTGGGCTAGTGCTCGAAATTCAGCTTCTGCACTACTTCGAGAAATGACATGTTGTTTCTTACTCTTCCATGTCACAAGATTACCCCAAACAAAGGAACAATACCCAGTTGTGGATCTTCGATCTGTCAAATTTCCAGCCCAACTCGAGTCTGTATAGATCTTAATAGATCTGTTAGTACCTTTCCTAAAAATTAAGCCATGTTCGGGCGTCTTTTTGAGATATTTGAGGACTCGATAAGCTGCTGTCATATGCTCTTCAGTGGGGCTGCTCATATGCTGACTTAAAACATTAACAGAGAATGTTATATCAGGCCGAGTAAGGGATAAATAAATGAGTTTCCCAACAAGCCTCTGAAATCTTTCTTTATCTCGAAGAGGAGGAGCGGCCGAGTTGAATGAAAGATTAGCATCCATAGGAGTATCGACTGGTTTGCATCCAAGTAAACCAGCTTCTTGGAGAAGATCAAGCACATATTTCCGTTGATTAATGACTAATCCTTGCTGAGATCGAGCTACTTCCATTCCCAAGAAGTACCGAAGTTTGCCCATGTCCTTAGTCTCAAACTCCTTATGAAGTGTTTGTTTGAGTTTAGAAATTTCGGCTTCATCATCTCTAGTGATGATAATGTCATCGACATAGACAAGTAGAAGGACCTTCTTCCCGTTCGAGCATGCTTTAAAGAAGAGTGTGTGATCGGCAAGGGATTGATTGTATCCACTTTTGAGGATAACCATAGTAAATCTTTCGAACCAGGCCCGCGGAGATTGTTTAAGGCCATATAAAGACCGATTCAATTTGCACACTTTCTTTGCTCCTCCAAAAGCTTGAAGTCCGGGAGGAATCTTCATATAAACTTCTTCAGCAAGATGCCCATTGAGAAAGGCATTTTTGACATCAAGTTGATGTAGGTTCCAATCAAGATTGACAGCAATGCTAAGAAGAACTCTGACAGTTTTAAGTTTGGCTACCGGTGCAAAAGTCTCAGTAAAATCAATGCCATGAGTCTGTGTGAAACCTTTGGCCACTAACCGTGCCTTATATCGCTGAATACTCCCATTTGAATTATATTTGATCACAAATATCCATTTGCATCCGACAGCTTTCTTCCCTGAAGGTAAATCAGTAATCGTCCAAGTAGCAGTTTTTTCAAGTGCCGAGAGTTCTTCTTGGACAGCTCTCTTCCACCGTGGATCACTAAGAGCTTCATCAATATCTTTAGGAATTTTGTGGGCATCAAGGCTAGCTGTAAATGCTTGAAAAGAAGGCATGAGAGAAGAGTAACCAACAAACTTTTGTATAGGATGCTTAGTACATGTTCGAACTCCTTTACGAATGGCAATAGGTAAATCATCTAAATTCTGTGAAGAATGCTTACTTGTCTCATTAATATGGGCTGCTGAATTCATATCCAATTCTTGGCGCGTAGTAGATTGCAAGATGGACTCAGGGATACGTTTTCGTCGGTTATAAACATGAACAATAGGTGGGACAGAAGTTGTGGACTGTTTTGTGACAGTTTCGGGTGATAGATCATGCTCAGAAGAAGAAGGAGTGGGTTGTTCTAGATGTTGTAAAGAAGACGACAAAGTTGATTGTGGGAAAGACAAGGAAGGTGTTATTACCTCAGAAAATGGCGAGAGAGGTGGAGAAGACTCCCCCTGAGCTCTGGTAGGTTGGAAGTAAGGCTCATGTTCAAGAAAAGTCAGGTCCATAGTGACAAAATATTTCTTGGAGGGAGGGTGAAAAACTTTATACCCTTTTTTCCTGGAGGAATACCCAACAAACACACATTTAATAGCTCGGGGTTCAAGTTTGGATTTGTTTGGTTTGTGATTGTGAATGAAAGTAGTACAACCAAACATTTTTAGAGGAAGAATAGAAGAAATAGGTTTGAAACTAGGGTAATACTTCAAGAACAAAGATTGAGGTGATTTAAAGGCAAGACCCTTACTGGGTATTCGGTTGATAAGATAAGTCGCAGTCAATAAAGCTTCACCCCAAAGATAATGAGGAACATGAGTAGTAAAAAGAAGGGCTCGAGTTACCTCAAGAAGATGACGATTTTTTCTTTCGGCAATACCATTTTGTTGAGGGGTGTCAACACAGGAACTAAGCTGAACAATCCCATGTTTGTGAAAGAATGATCCCAAAGAGTGAGCAAAATATTCCCTACCATTGTTAGAATGAAACTGTTGTATTCGGGTATGAAATTGAGTTAGAACCATATTATAGAATTGTTCAAAGATGACATGAGTATCGGATTTTTCTCGCATAAGAAAGGTCCAAGTAAGGCGAGTATGATCATCAATAAATGTAATAAACCACTTACACCGGTTCGCATTTTGTATCCGAGAAGGTCCCCAAATATCACTATGAATCAAAGAGAAGGGATGCGAGGGTTTGTATTTAGACGGAGGATAAGGTTTCTTAGTTTGTTTCGCAATAGAGCATACATCACAATGAAATAAACTTGGTTTTGTATTAATAAATAATGAAGGATGAAGTTTAGCAAGATAATGAAAACTGGGATGACCTAAACGATTGTGCCATAACATAACAGAATTTAAATGCGAAACAGTAACTAATGTGGGAGAACTTTGAGAGAGAACGTAGAGCCCATTTTGCAACCTAGCTGCACCAATCCTCTTCTGTGAATTCAGTGCCTGCAAAGTACAACCAGAAGCATTAAAATAGCAATTGAAATTCTTGGATAATTTGCTCACGGAAATGAGATTAAATGTGAGATTAGGAACAAAGAGAGTATCCTCAAGGATTAAGTTATCCACTTGAATAGACCCACGGCCTGTGATATGAGAAATAGTCCCATCAGCAGTTCGAATACTCGTACCAGTTGTTGGTTGAAAGGTAGAAAAAAGACTTCGATCCCCAGTCATATGATCGGAGGCACCAGAATCCAAAATCCAAATTGGAGTGATTTTAGAAGTTGTAAGAGCAGAGGAGAGAGGATTACTTTCTTGTTCTGCAACAGTTAAATGAGCCTCACGAGTTCCTTGAAATTTCTCAAACAATTTCTGGATCTCAATCATCTGGTCTTTAGTGAATCTGATACTAGAAGATGAAGATTTGGAGGGAGCTCGACCAGAATGAGAGGCCTCTTTTTCATGCTTGGATTTCCAATCACTTGGCTTGCCGTGAATCTTCCAACATTTATCAATGTGATGGCCATGTTTGTTATAGTGGTTGCACCATGGCCTCCCTGTCTTGGAAGAGGACGATTTTTGTGTGACAAGGGCAGACTCCGGATAAGAAGATGCAGCAGGCATAAGAAGGCGTCGACTCTCTTCTTGTCGGACATTTGAGAACACTTCTTGAATAGATGGAAGTGGAGATGTCCCAATCATCCTACCTCGTACCTCGTCAAAGGATGAATTAAGCCCATAAAGAAACTAAAAGATTCATTTCTTAGAGATGGCTTGCTGATATAGAATAGCATCTTCTGGATCTACCCATCGAATCTCTTCGTAGAGATCAAGTTGTTGCCAGATAGAATTTAGGGTATGATAGTATAGAGTGACAGACATATCTTCTTGTTTCATGGAGAATGCTTGACTCTCTAACCGGAATAACTCGGAGTTATTATTTGTGTTGGAATAAGTGTCCTTAACAGCATTCCAAATCGCCTCGGATGCCCGATAAAGAAGAAAATTCTTACTGACGTCTGGTGCCATGGAATTTAAGAGCCACGTCTTGACAGTATTATCCTCTCTTTGCCATTTGGAGAACTCAGCGGCCGAGGAAGCAGCTGGTTGCTTTATATCCCCTGTAACATACCCAACTTTCTCACGCCCGGAGAGAAAAATCTTCACATATTGCGACCATTCGAGGTAATTGTGGCCATGTAACCGATGGTGAGTAATAGTAAGGTTTGTAGAATCATCAATGGAGGATGAAATTTCAGGGGCTGAAGTGACGGAAGAGGAATTTGAGTTCGTCATGTGGGAAAGGTAGGACATAAATAAACGAGGCTAGAGGAGAAGGAAAAAAAATTATCGGGTGGTGAGGGAAAAAAATCTCGGAGAGGAAGAATAAAAAAATTCTGTCGGAAAAAAAAACAGAAAAAAATTGCCAGGAATGTAATTTAGGCTGATACCATGTAAGATATTGAGATGGACAGAAGAAAAGTTTTCCTTGATTTAATTCTGTCGAATAGGGGCCTTTATATAGGCTACAAGAGTTGGAATTAGACTAATAGTAAAACTCCTATGTTAGGTAAAACTCTTACCAAGATAAGGCTAACTTAAAGTAGGACTCTAGGACTCCTAGTTAATCTATACAAGAGTAGAGATAAAGTTAAAGTCCTAATACAAATAAACTATATACAAATATGCAGGAAATAATAATTAAATATTAGATTCCTAGAAAGAATTAAATATTAGAGTCCTAATCGGCAAGTATATTCCTACAAAAACATTTTCAATGAAAATAGAAGAGTGATTACCAATAGAGCCTATTCCTTCAATGTGGCCTTTGGAGTTGTCACCGAAAGTTACCACTCCACCACTTTTTGGCTTTAGTTCCACGAATCTACTCTTGTCACCGGTCATATGTCTTGAGCATCCACTATCAAGGTACCATGAGTTTTGGCTTGAAGCTTTGGCCTTGTAGCAATGCTCCCCCTACAAACAAAGAAATTAGGCCTTGATTTTTGGTACCCAAATCATTTTGGGTCCATGTGTGTTAGCCTTCAAAACTTTGGTTCCCTTAGGAATCCAAGAAGCAATAGCATTCATATTATTAGAAATAATGAGTTCCTTAGGAACCCAAACACTTCTAACCTTTTGACCTCTAGATTGCTTATGAAAATTTCTTTGTTTAGGAATAAAAGGTTTTCTTTTTACATATTGGGATTTAGAAGAGTTTCCCTTTTCAAAATGGTTTTTCCCAATAGCAATTGATGTTTTAAGATTATCCACTTCCTTTGTGTGATAATCTTGAAAATTGGAAAGAATTTTTTCAAGTTCAAGGTTTTTCTTTTTAAGATCATTTGAAAGATTTACTAAATACAAAACCTTCTTTTCCAATTCGGAGTGAGCTCTTGAAAATGTTTCATTTTGATTTTTCAAATCAGAAATGTTTTTCTTGTTTCTCAAAATGGATTCCTTATATTTTCCAACTAACACATCATAAACCTCTTGCAATTCATCGTAAGCATCTTGAAGCTCATCAAAGGTAAAATCAAAATTAGATGAGTTAAGGTTTACCTTTGGTTCATCATCAATGGCCATGAGACAAAGATTGGCCACTTCCTCCTCCTCAGATGACTCCTCGTCACTCCAAGTTGCTATTTGAGCTTTGAGCTTGTTCTTCTTCTCAAAGCTCTTCCTCTTCAATTGAGGACATTCGAAGCGAATATGGCCGGATTTTTTGAATTCATAGCAAGTGATTTGGTCCTTCTCCTCTTCCTTACTCTTGCTCTTGATGTCTCATTTTCTAATGAACTTTCTCCCACGATTGGACTCATAAAACGAGTGAACCGTTTGGCCAACATGGCCATCTCCTTATCTTCATCTTCACTAGAATCACTTTCATGGTATGAAGCTTTAAGAGCGATTCCAATCTTCTTCTTCTCAACATCCTTATTCTCAACCTTCTTCTCTCTTCCATTTTCTTTTCTTCTTCTCTTCCCTTCCTCATGATCTCATGGATGAGTAGAGATCCAACAAGAGCATCAAGCTTGAGAGTCTTCAAATCTCGAGCTTCAATAATAGCTGTTCTCTTGCTATCTCATTCTGTAAAAGAGTACAACAATTTCCTCACTAGCTTGTCTTCAGGGATGATCTCACTAAAACCCTTCAATCCGTTGACAATGACCGAGAATCGATCAAACATCTTGGAAACAATCTCGTCGGGATCCATCTTGAAATTTTCGTAGATTAGATTGAGTAGCCCAATTTTTGTTTCCTTGATATCGCTAGTTCCCTCATATGTCGTCTCGAGGGTGTCCCAAACCTCCTTGGAATTCTCGATCGAAGACACCTTAGAGTAGATATCCGGACCAAGTGCACAAAAGATGACATGAAGAACTTTATCATTTACTTGCATCCTTCTTCGTTCATCTTCCGTCATTTCGGCTTTCACCATTGGGACAAGTCTTACTTCACCATCTCTCTTCATGGGTATGTATGGACCTTCTTCAACCACATCCCACACCATGTAGTCGGTAGACTTGATGAAGATCCTCATCCTATTCTTCCAATATGGGTAGTAATCCCCATTGAAGAATGGTGGCTTGGTAGTAGATTGGGACTCGTAGAGGTTGGAGTTGGAGGTTGATGACATTGCTTGACTAGTTGTTGATCAAACTCTCATAGAATCGACTCAAGAGGGTTGTAATCCTTCCAATGAGTGTAGCTCTGACACCAATTGTTGAGTTGATCACACATTTGAAAATGGCCAAGAGGGGGTGAATTGGCAATTAAAATTTTGGTAGGAGATAAAGGTGAAAAATAAAATGTGACACAAGAAGTTAGAGTGGTTCAAGTTCTCCAAATGAACTCTACATCCACTACCTTAGTTCCCACTAAGGATTTTCAACCAATTCACTACTTGAATTCTTCCCCTTTTCTTGGATGAGGAGGTAACCTTACAATTTGATTAAGCTTTCTACCCAAAGCTTAATCCACTCACTTTTACAAAGAGATGAATTTGGTAAACTCTAAAAGTTCCTCTCAAAGGATGAATGTTTACCCAAATACAATTTTAAACTCCCCAAACTCACAATACAAGATTACAATAAGAACACAAGAGTTGGGTACAAGAATTTGACTATGAAAGGCACTATGGTTTGGATTTGATGCTTTGATGTTGCTTGTAGGTTCAATAGTTGTTGCTTGTTCAATTGAGACTTGTTTTTATACTCTTGCATTGAATTCTAGCCATTTGTGTAGTTGGGATCATCAATAGAGCCGTTGAGAGCATTTTTCCGGCAATAAATGCAGCTCTGCTGCCTACCGTATCGGTACTCGTAGGGGGCGTATCGATACCTGCATCAAAGAGGAAAGAGCTGTTGTGACTGAAAATAGAGCGTATCGATACGCATAGAAAGCGTACAGGTACAATTTTAAGGGGCGTATCAATACGGAGGATCGTATCGATACGGTGTTTGCTCACTGGAATCCCAAGTTTGTTTTTCTTAAAGATCGTATCGATACACATACTGAGTGTATCGGTATGGTATAACGGTCTTTTAAAAATTGGCAAACCAACCAACTGACAAGTTAACGTTCGAAAATTAAATACAAAGATTTTGCAAAGATAAGCTTATCGTATCGAAACAGTTGCAAAGTGTATCAGTACGGTGTCATTGAAAGAGTTGCCCAGATGAATATCGTATCGATATGGGGTAATACGTATCGGTACGCTAAGTCCATTAAAATTCCAGTGGCTAAAACCCGTATCGATACGCTTGGGCGTTTTTGTATAGTTTGGCTTGAAAACTTGTAGATAAAACTTAGAAAAATTTATCAATTTAAGAACTTGTCTTGAGATTTTATTTTGTTTAAAATACTTGTCAATAGTGAGACTTTAAAGAGTACTTAAAAATTTATTGTTTTGCAAGTTGGTCCATAAGTTTAGATGTTATATCAAAATCAATTTTGGTTTTACAGACTCTTCTACAAGTACCTCTCACACAGATTCTTATGCACCTTGTCCCCACCATAATGCATAAAATAAGGACTGTCATAGCCCTCACAAGAAATAACCTGTTTCAAATAAGAATTTCTCGGTATACAGTACCGAGCTCGGAAACACAGAAAACTATCCTAGTTAATAAAAAAATCCTAAGATGTATGTTCCTCAACCTCTCTCATATGATGCCTTTGTAACACACTCAACCCGATTTAAAAGAAAATCGGAATTAAAGATGTTACTGCAAGGAAGACCAGAAAAGCATGAAATTAAATTCCGAATTTCTCTAAATTTATTAAAGCAGGTTAGCCAAAAATTCTTTTTGGTATCATTAATGAACTCAACAATCACAAGAGCAATATTAAGTGCCAAAAGAATTTACAACCCGAATTCACTTTTCAATTGTCAAACAATTTGAGCTTAACCAAATCTTGGAAATGTTCGGATAGAACTTAAGTTTTCTTTATAGAATTAAAGTCAGAACCATAACCATCATCAAGAATCACTATAGCCTATTATCATTAACTGACAAGGTATAAACCTACTTTTTTTTTACAATTCCATTCTTCTTATCACGTGAACAGCATACATTTTCTGCACTATTTAAACTCAAGCTTACAAAATTATCATTCATAAACTGTGTTTTCTGCAGTGTTAAATCTGCATTATGCGGTGTTTAAAAGAATAAACTGCATTACTATATCAATAAACTTTGCATATTTATAAAACTGCATAAACTGTAATTTACACTAGACTGTTTCTTCATTTAAGAATAGATTTACACATTTATTTCTGCACTGGAATGTTATAAACACAATTAATACATACAACCATTTCAAACTGTTTTACGCAACATCAAACTATATCTTAGTTTATTAGATTCATGCATTAATCCATTTACAAACTGCATTGGAATGTTATAAACACAATTAATACATACAAGAATTTCGTCACATCCGTAATTTAGGTATATTACATACCAAATTTCATGTTAATTGCCGATAACTCTTTTAAAATACTATGATGCTAGCATATGACACGAACAACCGCGTGATCTATATAACAATCTATTTAAGACTATCTAAACCAATTAAGTTTATGCCAATAGGGTTCTCATATATGTCTCACTTTTAGGTTTCATATAGCATCATTTATTCCAAACATACCAGCAAGACATTCCATGCATATCTTAATCCATATGTAACCCCCTCGACCCGGGCTGGGCGAAAGACCGAACCGAAAGAGTCACACGGGGAATATTGAAGTAAACTAAGAAGGTTTACCTCAATAAACGGCCCTATTAATTTTTTATTTTTACCTTGTCTAGATGCACATTGTTACCCTAAGCGTTAAGACTCACAGTGGATGAATTGTCAATTCAAACAGACATCAATTTGGCATTCAATTGATTACGACATGTGATAAGGACCAATTTGTAAATTTCCCAAATTATAGGCCTTCAATTAATTTTAAGTTACCATCTTTTAATTAGTCATTTTACATGCCACTGTGTCAAATCTCAGCTCAAACCGATCATTCAAACAAATTTAATTGCATCCACAACATTTAGGGACTGAAACATAAAGGAACATAACTTCAAAAGAATCCTATTAACTAACTTAACAACTTCGTGTACCGATACACTTAGCCCTGTATCGATACACCCTGTTTCGGACCAACTCTATGTGTTTCGGAACACGAGCCCATTTCGATACGGTCTCCAAGATGTATCGATACACAAAATTCCAGTAGCTAACTTAACTGAGCCTGTTTTGATACATCCTTCATGTTTCAAAACCCCAAGCCCATTTCAAGCTCACTGTTTCGATAGATCCTTAGGCGTATCGAAACACCTGGGCCTGTAATGTCACATTTTGTTGGTTTTTACACTTTAATGCACCCATAACCACTCAAGCATGCTTCCAACATATATATAACTTATTCAAACATCAAACCTCAATCATTCATGGCAATTTGCATCAAAGGTAATCTATAGGCATGCAACCTAGTAACAAGCCAAGAAGGATACTAAAATGCATAGCAAAGCACAAACTAATAACCAAAGGTCATTTACAAGTCTAAAACAACAACGAACACTTGCTCAAATAGGGAGTTTGCACAAATCTCCCAAAAACCCAACGGATCCCTCATTGCCCTTATTACTTATAGTCTAAACAGAAACATACATTCTCAAATGAAGTCTCTTGTGATCCCTTCCTCCACGCTGCCTCCAAAACCTCAATTCTCTGCATTGATGGACAAATTAGAGCGTAAGCACATAAGGCTTTGTGAGGAGTGCTCAAAACAAAACACCATCAATGCATTTAAAATCATTTTCCAAGTCCACATTGAAATTTCATTTCAATTACTCCAAATCATCATTTGAAAACCATCATGCCTTTAAAACCATGCACTTTCCTTAATCAAATATCAGCATAATAAACCTTATGCAACATGTATCATGAATCAACAACAATACCATTTCTAACACTCAATTTAAGCATTCCCATGCATAACTACCATATGCAAAGGTTAAAGAGTAAAGCATGTATAAACCACATTATTCAACAAAAATCATTTCATGATACATCATCAATTATATTGGCTTACAAGTGATTATTAGGCAAGTTCATTTCTCAAAACAACATATCAGATACACAGATTCACAAGTGTTGTCCCAACACTTCATACATTCTTACCGGCATCTCAAGGTTCACACACGGGATCTACCCTCCACCGTTGTGACACCCGTGGTGGAGTATTCGGTACACCGTATAAACCTCTCAACACCGCTCATTGTTAGATGTATAACCCCACTAACGAGAGACGAGACACCACACACACATACTTCAATCGTTATGGTACTTGGATAGAGTATTCAGTACACCGTATGAACCCCTCAACATCCAAGGCGACTTGTTTATAGTGCACTCAATCCTATAGCCGGCTAACTATATCTGATAACATTTATAAACCAATTTCATAACATCACTTGCCAATATAATTCTCATTTCACCACATACCTCACTGTTTTCAAAGCATCATCATTAAATCATTTTCTAAAGCATTAAATCATGCTTTAAATCACAAGTATAAAACATATACTTACAAGGATCGCTTTCCATGTGCATCCTTCATCATCACATCATTAAAAATAGTAAACACATATTTTAAACATGCTTTAACAATAGGTTACATGTATCCAAAACCAAGTGCATAAAAACTATTTCATAATAGCACAATCGAGAGAGAAATTCCTTATACTTACTTTCGAACTTAGACAAGCGTTTCAAGCTCACATCTAAGTTCCCAAAACCATCTTTAAAACATTTCAAATATGAAATCTACGTTCTCACTCACCGACAGGTGAAAGCTTGATTAGCCGACGCGAAACTAAGCGTCTGAAGCTCCCAAAACCTCATCGGTTGCTTCCAAAACGTTCTCCCATGTTTAAACCACATAATAACAGAGGATTAATGCATCTCAATGCATTAAAAACTCCAGCAAGAAATCCTACCACATTGCTCCGCCTAAATCCACCAAAACGTCCATCCGAAACAACCGAAAACACCATCGATTACTCTACAAACTAAACCCAGCCAAAACCTAACACTTCCAACCATTTATTATCATTGATTAACATCCAAAATCATCATATTATCAACCTTGTGCCTCCAACATTGACAAAATCACAATAACACCACAAAACCAAATTCTAACAATTTAATCAACTAGAGATCCAAATAGTTTCGAGATTACCATGCTTAAACCTCAATCTCAACTTTAATAAACAACAAAAAAAATAATTAAATTCAATCATAAATCAACCAAAACAGATACATTACGAAAATTACACAAATCATCATTTAAAGCTTGATTTAGCCATTTTCTTCAAATCAATCATAAAACCTTGTTAAGAAATATAATTAAAGAGCCAAATACTTGGATTTTTTCATTAAAGAACCTTGATTAGAGGAGAAGCACGAAAATTACCTCTAATCCATTGTTATTCCTTCAATTGACAATATTTGATTGAAAATCTTCAAGAATCCATTGAAATAAGTTGAGGACACTCCATGGAAATCATTTGGAAATCAAAATAAAATGAAAAGGAAAAGATCTCTAGATGTTTTGAAAAAAATGGGTGATTGGCTGATGAGAAAAGAGAGAAATGGAAGTTACGTCAAAAAAAAGTTTGTAAACCTCAATTCCCTTTTTAATCAAAACCTTTTTTAATCTTTTTAATTAAACACATTTAAAACATGTCAAACTAAGGGAATAGATGATTATACTTGCATTAGCTCCCTAAAGATTCTATGTTTTGGCTCTTTTACAAAATAGTCATTAAAATAGTTTTTCCATTTTTATGATTTAGTTACTAAACCGAAATGTCCACCTTCCAAAAATCATTTTCATTTTCTAAAAATCACTTCACCAAACCCTTATATACATTTAAAAGGATTTCAGAAATTTTCTCATATTTTATCACTTCCCAAACTAGGTTTTCCCTGAACCAATCCTAAACTAACACGAAAATCTAGTCTCGGCCCAATATGCCCTAAACCCAACCTACAACTTCTTGGCCCAAAAACTGGGGCGTTACACCACAAGTTATTATTCAGTTAATATACTAACATAACATGATAATAATGAAATCATTCAAACTCCTTGTATCATGATTCCCTCTACAATACAATCATTCGAACCTCATAGCAACACTCTAACAATAATTCATTGATCATATATCAATCTTACATAGCTTAGACTCCAAGCAACTAACTAAATTCTATGATAGAAATATTAATTAAACTTATTATAAATCATTTATGGACTATACATTTCAAAGGATGCATTACTTGCATCGGTTGGAACCTTGTGCCACCATACAAGAAGTGTAACCCCTCGACCCAATCTGGGTGAAAGACCGAACCAAACGGATCACACGGGGAATACTAAAGTAAACCGAGAGGTTTACCTCAATAAACGACCTTATTTTTTTCATTTTATCTTGTCTAGATGCTCATTACGATCCTAAGTGTTTAACAACGCAATAGAAAATTCATAACTCGATCAAACATCGATTCAGGACTCAATTGCATTCAATTACATTTTAGAGACCATTTTGTAATTTTACCAAATTACAGGGACTTCTTCACTTTTTAAGTTACCAAACTTTAATTAATCATATTACATGCCACTCTGTCAATAATCAGCTCCAAAGAATCAACCATGCTCATTTAATTGCATTCACAACATTCAGGGACTAAAACATAAAGAAATAGAACATTTAAAGATGCGTTTAACCAACTTACTAGCTGGCTGTATCGATACCCTTAGAGCCAATATCGATACGCCCAGGACAACATGTCTCCAAGATTCAAGTTCAACAAGACCGTATCGATACCTCTAAGACTGTATCAATACGCTAAAAACTAGTAGCATAAAATCGTATCGATACGGCCCCGTGTGGAATCATTTTGAAAAAGTGTAACCCTCTTAGCCCAGCCTAGACGGTTGACCCGAACTACGAAGATTACACGGGGAAAACCAAAGTCAACCCGAAAGTCAACCAAATTGTAAATTCTGGAAAGTTAAAGGACTTAGTCGATTTTTAAGTTACCAATATCAAATTAATCATATTACATGCTTCCCTGTCAAATTTAACCTTAAACTGACATCCCAACTCAAGCAATTGCAAATACAAAATGCAGGACTAAAACGTAAAACTTGCAAACCATAAACCATTCAAATCAGTGCCCAACGGTTAAGTGTTTCGGAATAGGGGTTGACTGTTCCGAAATACGGGTTCGTTTCGAGACCAGTTCCGAAACAGGTCCTGGTAGTGGCAAAAGTGTTTCGGAACGACCTCTACCCGTTTCGATACACGAAGGCCATTACAGGCCCCCGTTTCGAAACGGTAGTGCCCGTTCCGATACGGACTGCCCAGAAAATGCAGATTTTGCTGATTTAACATACATTTACTCACTCAAACACATCCTAATGACTTCCTAATCGTGCCAACAAGTCATCATATATATTAGGTACATGTTTGCATCATCTGTAACCCCCTTAGCCCGGCCTAGACGGTTGACCCGAACTACGAAGATTACACGGGGAAAACCAAAGTCAACCCGAAAGTCAACCTTGATTAACGACCCTTTTTTTCTTTTAAAACTTGTCTAGATGCACATTAAACCTAGGCATACTCTTGAGATAAGCATACTCAAAAATCACATCAATCGGAAAACAATAAGGGACCCAATTGCACAAAATACGAATTTAGAGACCAATTTGTAAATTTTGGAAATTAAGAGGACATTACCAATTTTTAAGTTACCATTATGAAATTAGTCATGTTTCATACCTCTCTGCCAAATTTCATCTCAAACGGACATCTCAAACTCAATCTATTGCATATACAAAAATCGAGACTAAAACGTAAAGCTTGCAAACCTCAAAATCATTCAAATCAGTGCCCAACGGTCAAGTGTTTCGAAACGGGTCTAGGCCGTTCCGAAACACCCCTTGGCAGTAGCCAAAGTGTTTCGAAACAGGCAAGGGTGTTTCGAAACACCCAGGCCAAATCTGTAACGCCCCGGTTTTGGGCTCAGAAGTTTTGGGAGTTGACCGGTTCGGTCAAAGTGCTGATCGAATATATAAGAGTGAATTTAGGAAAGCCTAGTTCGGGTTGCATTAAAAATATGGAAAAATGTTCTAAAATCATCTTTTAATATATATAAAGGTGAACTGTGAAATCAATTTTGGAAAATGAGGTTCGGAAGGTTGACATTTTGGCTAGTGACCAAAATGTAAATTTTGAAAGTTGCGGGACAGTTTTATAAAGGATTGAAACTTTGAATCTTTAAGGAGCTATTATTCCAAAAAGGATTTCTCCAGATTTTTCTAAGATATTTTAAGGCTTTATTCTGATTTTTAAGTTTATGAAATGTGGAGGGAAATCATTTTAACCATTTCCTAACTAATTTTCCATTTTCTCTCAATTTTCCTTTTCTCTCATTTTCTCTCCACCCAAACACATTTCTCCAGATTTCCTTCTCTTATTTTGGCATCTAAATCACACATTTCAACTCTCTTTTGATTCCTAATCATCTCATCTACAAAACCTCTCAAATTGCAAGTTGTTTCATCAAGCATTTTGGCTCTAAAAAGGAGAAATTCAAGTTTAAGTCTAAACAACTTTGCTAAGCTCAAGAGTAAGTGATTGGGTTTTCGCTCTTGAATTGTGTTGTGTTTGGTTTTAAAAGCTATTGTGGTTGATGATTGAGATGCATATGTTTTGCATGGTTTAAATCTGTTTTGAAAGAATACTTTAAGCATGGTTTAATGCTGGTTTTGAAAGCCATTTGTGAAGGATGCACAAGGTAAGAGATCCTTGGTTTTGTACATGGTAATTGTGATTTTGATGCATGATGTTGCATGTTGATCTATGGCTTTGTATGATGCTTTAAAACAGTGGATTGATGATGGTAAATGTTACTTTTTGCATATTGGTTATGCATATGAATCATTGGAATAATGAGGTAATGGTTTTGCATATTGGTTATGCATGTGAATCATTGGACTAATGTTGTGATGGTTTTGCATTATGCTTATGCATGGGAAACATTGGATTAACATGGTAAGATGGTTATATTGGCAAGTGATGTAAGTGGATTCTTGGTTCGTTGATCGGATATAGTTAGCCGGCTATAGGATTGGGTGCACCGTGAATTAAGTCGCCTTGGAGGTGGAGTGGTCAAGAGTGGACCGGTAAGCTCCCTTCAAGTATCCTAACAAGATGGTTAAGGTCATAATGGAGGTGTTGCCCATTCGAGGACCTTGGTTGAGCAAAGGTTATATGGTGATTAAAAGTCCATATGTGAGAACCTTGTGCTTGTTAAGATCACAATGGCGGTGTAAGACCATGTGTGGATCTTGTGTGGGGTGTCCCGGATCTCGTTAGTGATTTATACAACTACCAATCGGTTATGCAAAGGTTGTATGGTGTTTAAAAGTCCATACAAGGAGACCTTGTGCATGTTGAGGTTGTATGGTGTTTAAAAGTCCATGCATGGGAACCTCGGGAAAAGCTAAGGTTGTATGGTGTTTAAAAGTCCATACATGGGAACTTTAGGCTTGTAAGGTCAAATGGTGTTTAAAAGTCCATTTGGGAGGCCTTGGATTGGTAGGGTGTATGGAGTGTAGGGACAACGCTCGGAATCCGCGTATCCGATCGGGTTGTTGAGTTGAAAAGTGGATGTGGTTGATCACTTGGAAGCCAGTGTAATGTTCTTGATCATAAAGAAGCATGAGATGCTTGAAAAGATGCATGGTTGCATGAAAAGTGTATGATGCTAGTGAATGCATGTTTACTTGTTATGTTGAACAAGTGTTGATTATCATTTGATAAATGATGCATGTGTGCATGAAATCTCCTTAATGCATTGGAGTCTAGTTAAGACTTGTTTTAAAAGGCATGTGATAATAATGATGTTGTGGCTCATGAGTTGCCTATGGTTAATGCATGTGTTGGATTGCTTGAATAATGGTTTAAGAGGGGTTTTCTTGCTTGAAGTGATGTTCAAGGTTATGAATGAGTAATTTGAAATGGAAGTGTTTTCCAAGGATTTTAATTTAGCTTTGCATATGGTGTTTATGCATGAATTGGTTAAATGGATGTTCTTGCAAATTGTACATTGAGATGGTTTTCTTAGTTTGCTAAGCTAAGGTTTGGTTTCATGTAAGTGCAATGCATGGTTTAAGCATGATGTTGAAAAGGAGTTTTCAAACATGGTTTTGGTTTGATAAATCGGGTTGTTTTAAAGTGTTTTGTAACCCGCTGCATTGATGGTGTTTTGGTTTTGAGCATTCCTCACTAAGCATTATGTGCTTACGCTCCTTTTTGTCCATCAATGCAGATTCTTGAAGCTTGGACAGCAAGGAGCAAGGGATTCAAAGTGGACTCCAATTGAGATGTATGTCTCGGTGAATAGCTATAGTTAATAAGGGCAATGGGGGTAAAATCTTTCGGATTGATGTTTTTGTATTCGTGTATGTTCGGACAAGTATGTTTTAATGTTTTTGTGGTTGCTGAAACATGTTTTGGCTATATTGAGTTTGGTTTGGAAAGTTTGTGCTTAAATGGTTGCTTGTGTAGGAAGCATGCCTATAGATTTGGGGCTTTTTGCATATGAAGTTAAATTGTTGATTTGATGATGCCTACAAGTCATATTTATGTTGAATTGCATGTTGGTAAAGTTTGGTGGCATTTGGAGCATGTTTGAATGATTAATTGCATGTTTTGGAATGCCATTTTGCTGCAATCTGTGCAGGCGTTTCGGAACAGTGTGCACCGTTTCGGAACGGGTGCCTTGAATGAACCCAGGCGTCCGAAATGGTATGCACCGTTTCGAAACGGTTTGGTCACTGCCAGACCCCCGTTGCGGAATGCGTTGCGGAACGGCCCCGAGTTTCGAAACGGGCTCTGCCAGTTTCGGAACGGGTGACCGTTGGGGGCTGACATGGGCGGTTAAATGTTTCAAAATGTTTGCATTTTGGTCCTGAAACTTGTTTGTGCAATTGTATGAGTTTGAGATGTCCGTTTGAGCTGAAATTTGGCAGAGAAACATGAAACCTGATTAATTTTAAGTTGGTAACTTAAAATTTGGTTAAGTCCTTAAAGTTTTCAGAATTTACAATTTGGTCCCTAAAGTTGTAAATTGTTTCAATTGGGTCCCTATTTGATCTCTGATGTTTGTGATCTTTGTGTATGATGTTTGTGTGATCACATCTAAGGTTACTGTGCATCTAGACAAGAGTAAAAAGAAAAAAAAAGGGTCGTTAATCAGGGTTGACTTTCAGGTTGACTTTGGTTTTCCCCGTGTGACTTTCTTAATTCGGGTCAACCGTCTGGGCCGGGTTAAGGGGGTTACATTTGGTGGTATCAGAGCTAAGTTGCGAATGCTTGGGGAAAACGGTAAATTGTTGTGATGTTTGCTTGTTGTTTACCTTGATGTGTGGTTGAAGTTGGTTGAAACACGTGTTTCTGAGTATGCTGCTGGTGTTTCTGAGTATGTTGTTGATGTTTTTGAGTAAATTGTTGATGTTTCTGAGCATGTTGCTGAAGTATGCAAGCATGTTTTATGGTTATGAATCTTGGTTGAGTTTATGTGGATATGTGCTGATGTTGTGAGCTGATGTTATGCATGATGGAAGTGTACTGAGTATGTTATGTTGCTTTTATGCTGATGCAAATGGATGCTGTTTGATGTAAGCATGATCAAAGTATGTTGTTTGATATGCTTGATATTGTGATATCCATGTTGTATTGATTGTTATGTCATGTAAAGGGGGAGGATTCGGGATACCCATTGCCTTATTAATATAGCTATTGTGTTATTTGGAGTTGGAGTTTGAATCCTTGCTTAATGCTGGTCTAACTGGTTTGTTTGCTTGTTGTGAAATTTTGTGTTATTAGTTGTATGACAAAGATGATGGGAGAATGGCAGTTGGGTAAGATGGTTGCTGCCTTGGGGCAGGTTGTTAAGGCATGGAATTCACCCTTTTGTAGAGGTGTTTTGTTTCAGTCTTCTGTCCCTGGAGTTGAGGTGGTAAGGCAAGGGAAAGAAGCTGGTTCTGTGATGAAGAGTTCATCATCTGTTGTTCAGGAGGTGTTGGGAACATCTCAGGCTGAGGTAAAGGTAAAGTCAGTGGATGAGCTGGCTGTGGGATGTGTGAGTTTGCCGAAGCAGCATTTGCTTGATTTGGGTGCTGTGGAATATCATGGTTCGACACCTGAGGCATTTGAGGCCTGGTTGGCCAGTGTGGTTTTGATCTTGGATCAGGAGGGCTGTGATTATGCCTGTAAGTTGGGGAGTGTTGTTTCTTTGATGCTGGAGGATGCGTGTGTCTGGTGGGCATCCATGGCGGAGGCGTCACATATTCCTGATATTGATTGAGATTTCTTTGTATCTGCTTTTTGTGAAAGGTATCTTGGAAGGGAATTTCCAAGGATTGAACAAGGTGAAGATAGTGCTGTTGTGGAGCGAATGTTGCTTGAGCAAGGAGTGGAAGCCCAGCCACCAGTGTGTGACCGTTGTGAAAGGCGCCATGTTGGAGGTTGTTGGGGCATGGGTGTTTGCTGGAATTGTGGTTCCAAAATGCATGTTAAGCGTGATTGTCCCCTTGGAGTGAAGTCAGCTTTGGTGTTAGCTAATGGGTCTCTGAAAGGTCGTGGGCACGGCCGAGGCAAGGTTCGGAGGTGGCAAAAAGAGCAGAAGGTTGTGAAGAGTTTGGGAAAAGAGAATTGCTGGAAATGTGGGTCTGCTGATCACATGAGACGTGATTGTTTGCTGTTGGCTCGGAATAGCCAAGGTTCCTTACCACAAGGAGTTGATGTTGACCCTGGTGCTGCAGTTGTGCCGCAGGAGGATGATGGTTCCGCAAGGAAGAGAGCTCGTCTGATGAAGCTTCAGGGAGGTGTTGTGTTTTCAGGTAATCTTGTTTAGTAATCTTTGCTCTAGTTGCCTTAGTTTGGTTTCTGTTGGTTTTCCTTGCGTGGCAAGTTTAGTCTGGTTGCTAGCATGTTTGGGGTAATGGTAGTTGTTTGGGAACATCTTTGGTGTGAAGAAGGTTTAGTGAGTATCTTGTGGTTAGTGGTTGTTGGTATGATGGAGTTAGATAAGTTAGGAGTGAGTTGGGAGGTTGTTCTTAGATGGATTTGAGAATGTTATTGGAGGGTGTGAACTGGCATTCATGCACAGTTAAATCATTGTTATATGCTATATTATATATGTTTGGTCCATGCATACATGTAGCATGACATTAGAGGATTTGCATACATGTACATCAGGCATTGATAGGGCATGTAGGTGATCATGCATACGATGTTCACACTCGCTAATAACTAATCGAATCTGTTAGTGTGGTGGTTGGTTTGGATGATGGGTTTTAGAGGTTGTTTTGGTGCTGAGTGAGAGTTAGAAGTAATATTAAGCTAGTTGCTAGCAATGGTGAGAGTGGTATAGCCTGTGGTGGAAGGATAGTGTTTGTTGCTTAGAGAGTTTAGTGGTTTGGTGGTGAAGGGTACCGATTGAGGCTAATATCGGTTAAGTGGTTTGTATAGCTAAAAGGAAGTGGTAGTTCCTTGGTGCTAGTGATGTTGCAGTTTAGTGGTTGTGTTCCAAGTGCTGAGGTAGCTTAGTTTTTAAGTTGTTGTGAAAAGATTGTGTTGGTAAGTGTTGGTTTTTAGCAACCTTTGAGGAGTTCAGAAGCTGTTATGTGTGTTTTGGATAAACAATGTTCTGGTAATGCAAGTGTTATGGTTGAAGTTTGAAGTGGAAGGGCTATGAAAGATCGAAGATTTTTGTTGGTCGTTTGGGTTCTTGTGAGAAGTGGTTGGCTGGTTGTGGTTAAGGAAGTTCCGTTTGAAGTCAGCTGGTGGTGTGGGGAGCGGCTGACGAATTCAAGTTGGGGTTATGTTGAAATTCTTGGAATTTGGGTGAGTAATCCTGGTGAGTTGTTATGGTAATGTTAGCGGCAGATGTGAAGGATTATCAGCATTCGTTGAGGAGTTTGAGTAATCAGTTGAAGATTAAGGATTTCTGCTTGTTGGGAAAATCCTTGGAGGAAGTTTGGGGGTTTGCAAGAGCTTTTGAAGCAGAAAAGTTTGCATAGTGGTTGAATTGGATTGGTTGTTGTCTCTGTGTAAACAGGTCTTGGGAGTTGTGTGTTACAGTGATGTGTGCTATAGGAGCTGAAGTTCTTCAGGTTGATGTTGGGGTTGTGTACAGTCCGGTTTTGTGAGAGGATAAGTTGTGGCTATCGTTGAGTGTTCTGGGTTTTGTAAACAGCATGTGGTGGTGTTGTGTTCGGTGGAGTTTTGTGTGGGAAGTGTTCAGTGTTGGTTGAGGCTTTTGTGTTGCCTTGTGTGTTGCTTGGAGTAGGTTGTTGTTCTCTTTTCGCCGGTTGAAATTTCGAGGATGAAATTTCCTAAGGGGGGAGTGTTGTAACGCCCCGGTTTTGTGCTCAGAAGTTTTGGGAGTTGACCGGTTCGGTCAAAGTGCTGATCGAATATATAAGAGTGAATTTAGGAAAGCCTAGTTCGGGTTGCATTAAAAATATGGAAAAATGTTCTAAAATCATCTTTTAATATATAAAGGTGAACTGTGAAATCAATTTTGGAAAATGAGGTTCGGAAGGTTGACATTTTGGCTAGTGACCAAAATGTAATTTTTGAAAGTTGCGGGACAGTTTTATAGAGGATTGAAACTTTGAATCTTTAAGGAGCTATTATTCCAAAAAGGATTTCTCCAGATTTTTCTAAGATATTTTAAGGCTTTATTCTGATTTTTAAGTTTATGAAATGTGGAGGGAAATCATTTTAACCATTTCCTAACTAATTTTCCATTTTCTCTCAATTTTCTTTTTCTCTCATTTTCTCTCCACCCAAACACATTTCTCCAGATTTCCTTCTCTGATTTTGGCATCTAAATCACACATTTCAACTCTCTTTTGATTCCTAATCATCTCATCTACAAAACCTCTCAAATTGCAAGTTGTTTCATCAAGCATTTTGGCTCTAAAAAGGAGAAATTCAAGTTTGGAGGTAAGAACGTCCTTCTCCTCTAAACTATCAGTTCTTTACTGAAATTCCTAAGTTCTCAATCCTTGATTTGTGATTTGTTAATGGCTTTTCAATTGAAATCTTGATTTTGGCTTAAAATGCAAGATTTGGTGATTTTGGTGAAATTTTCGTGTGATCTGTTTGGGCAGTGTTTTGAAGTGTCAAAATGATGTTAAATGAATGCTAAATTGATTAGAAGTTGAGGTTTAATCAATGCAATCCCGGATAGGTTGAATTTCCTAAGTTTGGCTTGAGTTTTTTGTTGTTTTTGGAGTGTTTTTGGTGATCTGTTATACCTGGAGGTATAAGGATGTGTTTGTGGTCATTTTGGATGTTAATTGATGTTTAGAAATGGTTAGAAGTGATGGATCTTTGCTGGGTTAAGTTTTGAAAGTGTTTGGAGGTGATTTCGGTTGTGTTTGGTAGCCAAATTGTTGGATTTGGGTTGAGCAGCGAGTTGAATCTTGTTGCTGGTGTTTTTAATGCATAATGATGCATTAATCCTCTGTTGTTGTGTGCTTGAAACAGGAGAGTTTGATCCGTGAGCTTTGAAGGTGTTGCGGAAGGTTTTCGGATGCTTGGAAGGCTTGTCGGCTAGCCTTGTTTTGAGTATCGGTGAGTGAAGTTGGGTTTTCAGCTTTTAAACCAAGGTTTGAAGGTTTTGGGAGCTTAGTTTAAGTCTAAACAACTTTGCTAAGCTCAAGAGTAAGTGATTGGGTTTTCGCTCTTGAATTGTGTTGTGTTTGGTTTTAAAAGCTATTGTGGTTGATGATTGAGATGCATATGTTTTGCATGGTTTAAATCTGTTTTGAAAGCATACTTTAAGCATGGTTTAATGCTGGTTTTGAAAGCCATTTGTGAAGGATGCACAAGGTAAGAGATCCTTGGTTTTGTACATGGTAATTGTGATTTTGATGCATGATGTTGCATGTTGATCTATGGCTTTGTATGATGCTTTAAAACAGTGGATTGATGATGGTAAATGTTACTTTTTGCATATTGGTTATGCATGTGAATCATTGGAATAATGAGGTAATGGTTTTGCATATTGGTTATGCATGTGAATCATTGGACTAATGTTGTGATGGTTTTGCATTATGCTTATGCATGGGAAACATTGGATTAACATGGTAAGATGGTTATATTGGCAAGTGATGTAAGTGGATTCTTGGTTCGTTGATCGGATATAGTTAGCCGGCTATAGGATTGGGTGCACCGTGAATTAAGTCGCCTTGGAGGTGGAGTGGTCAAGAGTGGACCGGTAAGCTCCCTTCAAGTATCCTAACGAGATGGTTAAGGTCATAATGGAGGTGTTGCCCATTCGAGGACCTTGGTTGAGCAAAGGTTATATGGTGTTTAAAAGTCCATATGTGAGAACCTTGTGCTTGTTAAGATCACAATGGCGGTGTAAGACCATGTGTGGATCTTGTGTGGGGTGTCCCGGATCTCGTTAGTGATTTATACAACTACCAATCGGTTATGCAAATGTTGTATGGTGTTTAAAAGTCCATACAAGGAGACCTTGTGCATGTTGAGGTTGTATGGTGTTTAAAAGTCCATGCATGGGAACCTCGGGAAAAGCTAAGGTTGTATGGTGTTTAAAAGTCCATACATGGGAACTTTAGGCTTGTAAGGTCAAATGGTGTTTAAAAGTCCATTTGGGAGGCCTTGGATTGGTAGGGTGTATGGAGCGTAGGGACAACGCTCGGAATCCGCGTATCCGATCGGGTTGTTGAGTTGAAAAGTGGATGTGGTTGATCACTTGGAAGCCAATGTAATGTTCTTGATCATAAAGAAGCATGAGATGCTTGAAAAGATGCATGGTTGCATGAAAAGTGTATGATGCTAGTGAATGCATGTTTACTTGTTATGTTGAACAAGTGTTGATTATCATTTGATAAATGATGCATGTGTGCATGAAATTTCCTTAATGCATTGGAGTCTAGTTAAGACTTGTTTTAAAAGGCATGTGATAATAATGATGTTGTGGCTCATGAGTTGCCTATGGTTAATGCATGTGTTGGATTGCTTGAATAATGGTTTAAAAGGGGTTTTCTTGCTTGAAGTGATGTTCAAGGTTATGAATGAGTAATTTGAAATGGAAGTGTTTTCCAAGGTATTTAATTTAGCTTTGCATATGGTGTTTATGCATGATTTGGTTAAATGGATGTTCTTGCAAATTGTACATTGAGATGGTTTTCTTAGTTTGCTAAGCTAAGGTTTGGTTTCATGTAAGTGCAATGCATGGTTTAAGCATGATGTTGAAAAGGAGTTTTCAAACATGGTTTTGGTTTGATAAATTGGGTTGTTTTAAAGTGTTTTGTAACCCGCTGCATTGATGGTGTTTTGGTTTTGAGCATTCCTCACTAAGCATTATGTGCTTACGCTCCTTTTTGTCCATCAATGCAGATTCTTGAAGCTTGGACAGCAAGGAGCAAGGGATTCAAAGTGGACTCCAATTGAGATGTATGTCTCGGTGAATAGCTATAGTTAATAAGGGCAATGGGGGTAAAATCTTTTGGATTGATGTTTTTGTATTCGTGTATGTTCGGACAAGTATGTTTTAATGTTGTTGTGGTTGCTGAAACATGTTTTGGCTATATTGAGTTTGGTTTGGAAAGTTTGTGCTTAAATGGTTGCTTGTGTAGGAAGCATGCCTATAGATTTGGGGCTTTTTGCATATGAAGTTAAATTGTTGATTTGATGATGCCTACAAGTCATATTTATGTTGAATTGCATGTTGGTAAAGTTTGGTCGCATTTGGAGCATGTTTGAATGATTAATTGCATGTTTTGGAATGCCATTTTGCTGCAATCTGTGCAGGCGTTTCGGAACAGTGTTCACCGTTTCGGAACGGGTGCCTTGCATGAACCCAGGCGTCCAAAACGGTATGCACCGTTTCGAAACGGTTTGGTCACTGCCAGACCCCCGTTGTGGAATGCGTTGCGGAACGGCCCCGAGTTTCGAAACGGGCTCTGCCAGTTTCGGAACGGGTGACCGTTGGGGGCTGACATGGGCGGTTAAATGTTTCAAAATGTTTGCATTTTGGTCCTGAAACTTGTTTGTGCAATTGTATGAGTTCGAGATGTCCGTTTGAGCTGAAATTTGGCAGAGAAGCATGAAACCTGATTAATTTTAAGTTGGTAACTTAAAATTTTGTTAAGTCCTTAAATTTTTCAGAATTTACAATTTGGTCCCTAAAGTTGTAAATTGTTTCAATTGGGTCCCTGTTTGATCTCTGATGTTTGTGATCTTTGTGTATGATGTTTGTGTGATCACATCTAAGGTTACTGTGCATCTAGACAAGAGTAAAAAGAAAAAAAGGGTCGTTAATCAGGGTTGACTTTCGGGTTGACTTTGGTTTTCCCCGTGTGACTTTCTTAATTCGGGTCAACCGTCTGGGCCGGGTTAAGGGGGTTACAAAATCAGGCACCTGTTTCGAAACAGGCAAGGGTGTTTCGAAACACCTTGCCCAGAAACAGCAAATAGGCCTGTTTTAACACATCTAAACCCCATCGAACATGCTCCAAATCAAACCTCAACAAAGCAACAACATGACAAGCATCATAACTACCAAATTGCATTAAAATCTAGATACGAAACAACTCCTAGATGCACCAACTCATTCAACACATCCAACACTTAATCATGCTTTTAAAACAAGAAGCATAGCATAACGGCTTATGAATAAGAAGAATCAAACGTTGCAAGCCTTAAACCACATAGTTCAAATCACAAACCAAACTTGTCCAACATACACAATCTCATCATACATCAATATAAAAGACTCTCCCCCCATTGCCTTTATTATCTATAGCTATTAACCGAGACATACATCTCATGTAACCCCCTTAGCCCGGCCTAGAACGGTTGACCCGGACTACGAAGATTACACGGGGAAAACCAAAGTCAACCCGAAAGTCAACCTTGATTAACGACCCTTTTTTTCCTTTTTAAACTTTTCTAGATGCACATTAACCCTAGGCATACTCTTGAGATAAGCATACTCAAAATTCCTAGCAATCAGAGAAAAAATAAGGGACCCAATTGCACAAAATACGAATTTAGGGACCAATTTGTAAATTCTAGAAATTAAGAAAACTTTACCAATATTTAAGTTACCATTATGAAATTAGTCATGTTTCATGCCTCTCTGCCAAATTTCACCTCAAACGGACATCTCAAACTCCATCAATAAAATATACAAAAATCAGGACTAAAACGTAAAGCTTGCAAACCTCAAAACCATTTAAATATGTGCCCAACGATCAAGTGTTTCGAAACGGGTCTAGGCCGTTCAGAAACACCCCTTGGCAGTGGCCAAAGTGTTTCGAAATGCCACTACCCTTTTTGAAACGCCCA
Organism: Hibiscus tridactylites; assembly: GCA_958450335.1. Taxonomy (NCBI): domain Eukaryota; kingdom Viridiplantae; phylum Streptophyta; class Magnoliopsida; order Malvales; family Malvaceae; genus Hibiscus; species Hibiscus tridactylites. Next base: position 28,885,854 of record OY288289.1, read on the forward strand.
GGCCAAATCAAGGGCCTGTTTCGAAATAGGCAAGGGTGTTTCGAAACACCGTGCCCAGAAAACAGCAGGTAAGCCTGCTTTATCACATTTAAACCACATCGAACATGCTCCAAACCATTCCACAATAAATCAACAACATGCCAAGCATCATACCTACCAAATTGCATCAAAATCTAGGTACAAAACCATCCCTAGGTGCACCAACTCATTCAACACATCCAACACTCAATCATGCTTTTAAAACAAGAAGCATAGCATAACTACTTAAGAATAAGAAGATTCAAACGTTGCAAGCGTTAAACCACATAGTTCAAAATCATAAACCAAACTTTTCCAACATACACAATCTCATTAAACATCAACATAAGAGATTTTCCCCCCATTGCCTTTATTATCTATAGCTATTAACCGAGACATACATCTCAAGTGGAGCTCTCCTTGAATCCCTTGCTTCTCGCTGTCCCAACTTCAAATATCTGCATTGATGGACAAAAAGGAGCGTAAGCACATAATGTTAGTGAGGAATGCTCGAAACCAAAACACCATAAATGCAGCGAGTCATAAAACCTCTTTTAAAAGTAAACACAATTCGATAAACCAAAGCAATGTTTGAAAACCCTTTTTAACAACATGCTTTAAATCATGCATTGCTCAAACATGAAAAACCAACCCTTAGCTTAGAAAAGCTAAGTAACTCACTTCAAAGCACAACCTTGCAAAACCATCAATTTAACCATTCCATGCATGAACATCATGCACAAAGTTAAATACAAGATCCTTGGAAAACACTTCCACTTCACATTATACTTTTCTCATACTTGAAAATCATTTCAAAGCAAGAAACCTTTAAAAACCACTTACACCCTCAATTCTATCTCATGCATTAAACAAATGCAATACATGAACCACAAAATCAACATTTGCATTACATGCCTTTTTAAAAAAAAGCCTTCACAAGACTTCAATGCACCAAAGAGATTCCATGCGCACAATGCAACATTCTCAATAGAAGATAAACACTTGCTCAAGCTAACAAGTAAAACATGCATACATAGAACATTACACACTTCTCATGCAACCATGCATCATTTCAAGCTTCTCATGCTTTATTACATTCAAGAACATTAAATTGGCTTCCAAGTGATAATTCACAAACCATCATAACACAAGACACAATCGGATACGCGGATTACAAGCGTTGTCCCACACGCTTCATACACACTTTCGAACAACACAAGGTGGAGTTTACCGGTATAATCACAACCCCTCAACACCCGTGATGGAGTTTAACGGTACAATCACAACCCCTCAACATCACTCATCTTAAGTTGTATAATACATTTGCGAGAGCCGGGACACATCACAAGGCTTACAAATGGAAGCTACCACAACCATTGTAATCACCTTAACCAAGCTCACCCACGGGAGCAACCCTCCACCGTTGTGACGCTTAACAAAGTCCACCCATGAGAGCCATCCTCCATCATGGTGACTTTTAACACGGTTCACCCACGAGAGCCATCCTCCATCGTGGTGGCACTAAACCAAGCCCACTCAAGAAAGCCAACCTCCATCGTAGTGGCACTAAACCAAGCCCACTCACGAGAGCCAACCTCCATCGTGGTGACACCAATTTCCTCAATCGCTAGGATTCTTGGATGGAGTTTACGGTACAATCACAACCCCCTCGACATCCAAGGCGACTTAATTCACGGTGCACCCAATCCTATAGCCGGCTAACTATATCCGATTAAAGTAACCAAGAACCACTTACATCACTTGCCAATATAACCATTTTACCACATTAATCCATTGTTTTACATGCATAACCAAAATGCCAAAACCACCAATTACCATCATCAATCCACTGTTTTTGAAGCATTACACAAAACCATTAAACAACATGCAACACTATGCATCAATTCCACAATTCCAATGTACAAAACCAAGGATCTCTTACCTTGAGCATCCTTCACACATGACTTTCAAAACCAGCATTAAACCATGCTAAAATATGCTTTCAAAACAGAATTTTAAACATGCAAATCACATGCATTGCATCCAAAAATCACAAGTGCTTTAAAAACCAATTCATATCACAAACCAAGAGAGAAATTTCATTTACTTACTCTTGAGCTTAGCTAAGTTGTTTAGACTTAAACTAAGCTCCCAAAAACCTTCAAACATTGGTTTCAAAGCTGAAAACCCAACTTCACTCACCGATACACAAAACAAGGCTAGCCAACAAGCCTTCCAAGTATCCGAAACCTTCAACCCCACCTCTATAGCTCACGGATCACTCTCCCCAGTTTCAAGCACATAACAACAGAGGATTATAGCATCATTATGAATTAAAAACACCAGCAACACACCTATGCTCGCTGCTCTTCATAAACCCAACATTTCGGCTACCAAACACAACCGAAATCACATCCAAACACTTCCAAAACTTAACCCATCCAAGATCCATCACTTCTAACCATTTTTAAACATCAATTAACATCCAAAATGAACCCAAACACGTCCTTATACCTCTAGGATTAACAAAACACCAAGATCACCCCCCAAAACCACCATTTTCACAAGTAAAAACTTAGGAAAATCAACCTATTCGGGATTGCATTGAACAAACCTCAATTATACATCATTTAGACATCCAAATTACATCAAAAGACAACTCAAAACAGAGCCCAATCAATTATTACGAATTTCTTCAAAATTAAATCCAAATCTTGCATTTTAAGCCAAAATCAAGATCACAGCATCAAAACCTTTAATAAAACTCAAATCAAGGATTGAGAACTTAGGAAGTTCAGTAAAGAACTGAGTATTTAGAGGAGAAGGACGTTCATACCTCTAAATGTGAGTTTCTCCTTGTTTAGAGCCAAAATTCTTGAAAATTCAATAAGCAAATGATGAGAATTTGGTGTAGGAATGATTAGAGATCAAATAGAGATTAAAATCTCATCTTTAGATGTAAAAATCAGAGGAAAAGTGGCTGGGGAAATGTGTTTGGCTGAGAGAAAAATGAGAGAAAGAAATGGGAAAATTTTGAGAAAAGTTAGTTATGAACTCAAAATATCTATTTCCCATTTTTCCTTTAATTAAATATCATTTAATAAATCTTTAATATTAAGAAAAATCTGGAGAAAACTCTTCTTGGGTAAATTAGCTCCTTAAAGATTCAAAGTTTCAATCCTTTTAAAACAGTCACCAACTTTTCAAAAATTACATTTTAGTCACTAACTTGAAATGTCTTATTTCCAAACCTCATTTCGCAAAATTGATTTCACCACTCTCTTATATATAATAAAAGAGGATTTTTAGATATTTTTCCATATTTTTAATGCATCCCGAACTAGGCTTTCCCTAAAACCACCCTATATATTCAAACCGAAATCCGACCGATCCGATTCAAACCCAAAACTTCTAAGCCCAAAATTGGGGTGTTACATCTCAAGTGGAGCTCTCCTTGAATCCCTTGCTTCTTGCTGTCCCAACTTCAAATATCTGCATTGATGGACAAAAAGGAGCGTAAACACATAATGGTTAGTGAGGAATGCTCAAAACCAAAACACCATCAATGCAGCTAGTCATAAAACCTCCTTATAAAGTAAACACATTTCGATAAACCAAAGTAATGTTTGAAAACCCGTTTTTAAACAACATGCTTTAAATCATGCATTGCTCAAACATGAAAACCAACCCTTAGCTTAGAAAAGCTAAGTAACTCTCTTCAAAGCACATCCTTGTAAAACCATCAATTTAACCTTTCCATGCATGAACATCATATGCAAAGTTAAATACAAATTCCTTGGAAAACACTTCCACTTCATATTATACTTTTCTCATTCTTGAAAATCATCTCAAAACAAGAAACCTTTGAAAACCACTTTCTCCTTCAATCTAACTCATGCATTAAACAAATGCAATACATGGACCACAAAATCAACATTTGCATTACATGCCTTTAAAAACAAGCCTCCACAAGACTTTAATGCACTAAAGAGATTCACATGCACATATGCACCATTTTAAATATAAGATAAATAGTTGTACAAGCTTAACAAGTAATACATGCATTCTTGGAACATTACACACTTTCCATGCAACCTTGTATCATTCCAAGCATCCCATGCTTCATTACATCCAAGAACACTATGTTGGCTTCCAAGTGATAATTCACAAACCATCACAACACAAGACACAATCGGATACGCGGATTACAAGCGTTGTCCCACACGCTCCATACACACTTCCGAACAACACAAGGTGGAGTTTACCGGTACAATCACAACCCCTCAATACCCGTGATGGAGTTTAACGGTACAATCACAACCCCTCAACATCACTCATCAGAAGTTGTATAATACACTAGCGAGAGCCGGGACACAACACAAGGCTTACACATGGAAGCTACCACAACCATTGTAATCACATTAACCAAGCTCACACACGGGAGTAACCCTCCACCGTTGTGACACTTAACAAAGTCCACCCACGAGAGCCACCCTCTATTGTGGTGACTTTTAACAAGGTTCACCTACGAGAGCCATCCTCCATCGTGGTGGCACTTAACCAAGCCCACCCACGAGAGCCATCCTCCATCGTGGTGGCACTAAACAAAGCCCACCCACGAGAGCCATCCTCCATCGTGGTGACACCAATTTCCTCAATCGCTAGGATTCTCGGATGGAGTTTACGGTACAATTACAACCCCCTCGACATCCAAGGTGACTCAATTCACGGTGCACCCAATCCTATAGCCGGCTAACTATATCCGATTAAAGTAACCAAGAACCACTTACATTACTTGCCAATACCATCAATTACCATCATCAATTCACTGTTTTAAAGCATTAAACAAAGCCATTAAACAACATGCAACACTATGCATCAAATCCACAATTCCAAAGTACAAAACCAAGGATCTCTTACCTTGAGCATCCTTCAACACCTTACTTTCAAAACCAGCATTAAACCATGCTAAAATATATGCTTTCAAAACAGAATTTAAAGATGCAAATCACATACGTTGCATCCAACCAACACAAGTGCATTAAAAACCAATTCATAACACAAACCAAGAGAGAAATTCCATTTACTTACTATTGAGCTTAGCTAAGTTGTTTAGACTTAAACTAAGCTCCCAAAACCTTCAAACATTGGTTTTAAAGCTGAAAACCCCAACTTCACTCACTGATACACAAAACTAGGCTAGCCAACAAGCCTTCCAAGCATCCGAAACCTTCAACGCCACCTCTATTTCTCACGGATCATTCTCCCCTGTTTCAAACACATAACAACAGAGAATTAATGCATCATCATGCATTAAAAACACCAGCAACACACCTAAACTCGCTGCTCTTCATAAACCCAACATTTCGGCTACCAAACACAACCGAAATCACCTCCAAACTCTTCCAAAACTTAACCCAACCAAGATCCATCACTTCTAATCATTTTTAAACATCAATTAACATCCAAAATGATCCCAAAATCGTCCTTATACCTCCAGCATTAACAAAACACCAAGATCACCCCAAAAACCACCATTTTCACAAGTAAAAACTTAGGAAAATCAACCTATTCGGGATTGCATTGATTAAACCTCAATCACACATCATTTAGACATCCAAAATACATCAAAAAGACATCTCAAAATAGAGCCCAATCATCCAATACGAATTTCTTCAAAATTAAATCCAAATCTTGCATTTTAAGCCAAAATCAAGATCACAACATTAAAACCTTTAATAAAACTTAATTTAAGGATTGAGAACTTGGGAATTTCAGTAAAGAACTGAGTATTTAGAGGAGAAGGACGTTCATACCTCTAAATGTGGATTTCTCCTTGTTTAGAGCCAAAATCCTTGAAAATTCCTTAAGCAAATGATAAGGATTTGATGTAGAAATGATTAGGAATCATTTAGGAATTAAAATCTCTACTTTAGGTGTGAAAATAAAAGGAAAAGTTGCTGTGGAAATGTGTTTGGCTGAGGGAATTTTGAGAGAAAATGAAATGGGAAAATTTTGGTAAAAGTTAGTTATAAAACTAAAAATATCTTTTCCCTCCTTTCTTTTTATTAAATAAACATTAAATGAGTCTTTAAAAATCAAGAAAAATCTGGAGAAACCCTCCCTTGGTTAAATTAGCTCCTAAAAGATTCAAAGTTTCAATCCTTTTAAAACAGTCACCAACTTTTCAAAAATTACATTTTAGTCACTAACTCAAAATGTCATATTTCCAAACCTCATTTTGTAAAATTGATTTCACCACTCTCTTATATATATTAAAAGAAGATTTTTAGATATTTTTCCATATTTTTAATGCATCCCGAACTAGGCTTTCCTTAAAACCACCTTTTATATTCGAACCGAAAACCCGACCGGTCCGGTTCAAACCCAAAACTTCTAAGCCCAAAATTGGGGTGTTACAACTCTCCCCCTCTTAGGAAATTTCGTCCTCGAAATTTCAACCGGCGAAAAGAGCACAACAAACTTCTCAAGTCAACCCACAAGGCAACACAAGAGACTTAACCACCACTGAACACTCTCCACACAAAACTCCAACGAACCCAACACCACCACATACTGTTCACGAATTCCAGAACACTCAGATGTTAACCACATCTTAACCTTTCACACCTCCGAACTGCACATAGCCCAAACAACAACCTGAAGAACCTCCAAACTTTTACAGCATACACCACCTTAACTCATAACTCCCAAAACTCGTACACACGGTGACACCAACCCATCCAGTTCAGCCACCATGTGACTAACAACCTTCACTGCTTCTAAAACCCCTTACAAAACTGCTCAACCTCTTCCAAAGGTTACCACACCATGGAAAAATTCCTTAAGCATCAACTGCTTACTCAAACTTCTCAACGTATTGACAACATTCCTTCACAACCGCCACTATCACTACCATAACGGCTCACCAAAACTACTCACTTAACATCCGAAAATAACGTCACAAAACCCCAACCTTGACTCCGCCAGCTGTTCCACATACCACTAGCTGACTTCAGAAGGAATTCACTTATGCACGACTAGCCTACCACTTCTCAGAAGAACCCGTCCAACCAACAATGGCCCTTGAACTTACATTGCCTTTCCACTTCAAACTTTGACTACAACACTAGCCTTACCAGGACACCGCCCATTCTATACATACATATTAAGATTACGAAACTTCTATTCTCCCAGGCTGACCCTTTTCTACAACCCACAACACAACCTCTTCTCAATTCTTCGAAGGTTGCTACGAACCATCACCTACAAAAACAACCCTTCTTTTACAACATCAATGCCAAGTTACCTCAGCACTTTGGAAACACACCCACTAACCTGCAACATCACTTAACACAGAGAACCACCACATCTATCAGCTATTCAAAACCACTCTGACCGATTCTAACTTCAACCGGTAATCTCCTCACCACCACACCGCTAAACTCGTTAAGTGCCAAAACACTTTCCTTCTGCCAACATGCTATATCGCACACACTATTACTGACAGCTCGCTTAACACCCTCCATTACTTCTACCACTCTCCTAGCACCAAAACAACTTTTTAAAACCCATCATTCAACCTAACCCTATCACAACACTCACGGACCCAACTAGCTACCAGCAGGTGTGAACGTACGTATGCATGATTACCAATATGCTCTATCAATGCATGTGTACATGTATGCAAAACCTCTAATGTCATGTCACATGTATGCATAGACCAGCACATATATTGTAACGCCCCGGTTTTGGGCTTGGAAGTTTTGGGCGTTGACCGGTTTGGTCAAAGTGTTGTTCGAATCTAAAAAGGTGAAATTAGGAAAGCCTAGTTCGGGTTGCATTAAAAATATGGAAAAATGTTCTAAAATCCTCTTTTAATATATATAAGTGAACTGTGAAATCAATTTTACAAAATGAGGTTTGGAAGGGTGACATTTTGGCTAGTGACCAAAATGTAATTTTTGAAAGTTGCGTGACTGTTTTTGAAAGGATCGAAACTTTGAATCTTTAAGGAGCTATTTACCCAAAGGGAGTTTCTCCAGATTTTTCTAAGATATTAAATGAATTATTTCTGATTTTTAAACTAAAGGAAAGTGGAGGGAAGATATTTTCCTAATTCTAACTAACTTTTCTCTCAAATCTTCTATTTTCTTTTCTCTCATTTTCTCTCAACCCAAACACTTTCTCTCCAGAGATTTTCTTCTGATTTTGTCACTTAAATCTCTCTTTGGATTCCTAATCATCACATCAACAAAACCTCACCATTTGCTAAGAGATTCTTCAAGCTTTTTGGTTCTAAAAGAGGAGAAAACTCAATTTTGGAGGTAAGAACGTCCTTCTTCTCTAAACTATCAGTTCTTTACTGAAATTCCTAAGTTCTCAATCCTTAATTGATGTTTTATAAATGGCTTTTAAGTAGTGTAATGGATCTTGGCTTAACATGCAAGATTTGGTGATTTTTGATGAATTTTCGTTTGATCTGTTAAAGCTGTGATTTGAGGTGTGTTTTTGATGTTAAATGAATGTTAATTTGATAAGGAATTGAGTTTTAATTAATGCAATCCCGGATAGGTTGAATTTCCTAAGTTTAGCTTGTGATTCTTGGTTGTTTTTGAGGTGATCTTGTGGATCTGATGTTGCTGGAGGTATAAGGATGTTGTTAGGTCCTTTTTAGTTGTTAAATGATGTTAAAGGATGTTTAGTTTTGATGGTTTATGGCTGGGCTTTGTTGAGGAGTTATTTGGATGCATTTTCGGTTGTGTTTGGTGGCCGAAAATGGCGTGTGGATGAGAGCAGCGAGTTTAGGTGCTTTCATTGAAGCTATTAATGCATGATGATGCATTAATCCTCTGCTTTGATGTGTTTAAAACATGAGAGTCATCTTTGGATCCAAGTGGTGGTGATCCGGAAGCTTGATTTGTGCTTCGGCAAGAGGCGAAGTGGAATCGTTGAGTGAAATTGGGTTTTCGGCTTTGAAACCAATGTCTTGGGAGCTTAGTCTAAGTCTAAACAACTTTATTAAGCTCAAGTGTAAGTTTTCGGAAAAACTCTCTAGTGGTGGCCATGGTTTGGTTGTTATGCAATGTGGTTTATTGCATGTTTTAAATTCTATTTTGAAAGCATGATTTAGCATGGTTATTGCTGATTTTGTAAGCCATATGTTGAAGGAAGCTCAAGGTAAGAGTTCCTTGTTTTTAAACATTGTTTAAATGTGGTTTGATGCTTAAAAATGCATGATGTTTATGGCTTGGTTAAATGCTTTAAAATAGTGGATTATTTGATGAGAATGATGTATATTGGCAAGTGATGTTTTGAAAAAGGTTAAGGTCACTAAGGTGGTTAAAAGTCCTTGAGTGAGCCTTGTGGATTCTAAGAACTTCATGGTGGTTAAAAGTCCATGAGTGATTCTTGTTAAGGTCACTAAGGTGGTTAAAAGTCCTTGAGTGAGCCTTGTTACTTAAGAACATCAAGGTGGTTAAAAGTCCTTGGATGGTTCTTGTTAAGGACACAAAGGTGGTTAAAAGTCCTTGTGTGGTCCTTGCCATGGTGTTTAAAAGTCCATGGGCCAAGGTGTTTAAAAGTCCTTGGGGTGAAACTTATAAAGGACACAAAGGTGGTTAAAAGTCCTTGTGAATTGTAAGATCACAATGGTGTTTAAAAGTCCATGTGTGAGTCTTATGTTGATCTTGTTTTTAAAAGATGGAATTTATCACTTGTGGCCAATATGACATGTATTGATATGGAAGCATGTGTTGCTTGTTTAAGGATGCTTGAAACCATGTATAAATGATGTTTTGAAGAATGATTTATAAAGTGTTTTATAAATGCATTATTGAATGGTTTTAATGAGCATTCCTCACTAAGCTTTTGCTTACGCTCTCTCTCGTTTTCTTAAATCAATAATGCAGAACATTAAGGTGCATTGAGGGCAGCAAGGAAGGCAAGCAATCAAGTGCGAATTAAGCTCAAGTATGGGAAGGTTTCCTTAAACGCTTTTTAGCTTTTGGCATTTGGCAATGGGGGACCTATGTGAATGTTTTGGGAGATGTTTTGAACTCCCTAAGTATGTTTAATGTTGTTGATAATGCTGGTTTTTGTATTTGGCCATTATATGTTGATTTGGAGGTTCTATGCTTGAATGGTTTGCTTGTGTAGGAAGCATGCCATTAGAATTGGGGCTTTTCATATATGATGATATTATGTTGATTGGCTGATGCAAATATGTCTCTTATATGTTGTATGAGTTGTTGGTAAAGTTTGGTAGAAATTGGAGCATGATTGGTTGATCAATTGTATGTTTAAGCAAGCAATTTGCTGCATTCTGTGCAGGTCGTTTCGGAACAGTAGCTACCGTTTCGGAACGGGTGCCTTGTAGTAAACCAGGCGTCCGAAACGGGAGACACCGTTTCAAAACGGGAAGCCCTCTGCCAGCCCTCGTTTCGGTACGCGTTGCGGAACGGCCCCGTGTTTCGAAACAGGCTCTCCCTGTTTCGGAACAGCCGACCGTTGGGGGCTGACATTGGCAGTTAAATGTTTTGAAACGTTTGCGTTTTGGTCCTGAAACTTGTTTGTGCAATTGTATGAGTTTGGGATGTCCGTTTGAGCTGAAATTTGACAGAGAAGCATGAAACTTGACTAATTACAAGTTGGTAACATTAATTTGGGTTAAGACCTTATAATTTACAGAATTTACAGTTTGGTCCCTAAAGTTGTAAATTGTTCAATTGGGTCCCTGTTTGATCTCTGATGTTTATGATCTTTAAGCATGCTGTTTGAATAATCATAACTAGGGTTAATGTGCATCTAGACAAGTTTAAAAAGAAAAAAAAGGGTCGTTAATCAAGGTTGACTTTCGGGTTAACTTTGATTTTCCCCGTGTGACTTCCTTAATTCGGGTCAACCGTCTAGGCCGGGTTAAGGGGGTTACATTTGGTGGTATCAGAGCTGAGTTCTCGAGTAATTGGGAATGAATGTATGCATGATTGAAGTATGTATGCTATGTATGCTTGATTGATTGAAGGCATGATGAGTGGTTTGTGATTTTGATGCAATTGAGTTGTATGATGTGATGAAGCATGTTATGGGTACCCATTGCCAAATCAAAGCTAAGTAATGATGTTGATTTTAAGTGAAATTGAGCTTGAGTACTTGGATTGCTTACCTTGCTGGACCTGACTTTGTTTATTTGCATTGTGATTGCATGGTTAGAGTATGGCACCACGTAGAGAGTTGAGAAGTAATGTGCGAGCTACGGCTCCGAATGAGAATGAGAATGAGGAAAACGCGGGAAGTGCGGTGTTACCTCCTCCTCCGCCTGGTGGTGGTGGTGTTGAGGGAGAAAGAGCTGAAGCTGCAGCTGGTGCTGGAGCTGCTGGACCTGAGGTTGGTCAGGGGCAAGCTATGCCTGACATGACGATGTTGGTGCAAGCTATTGCTAGTGCTTTTCGAGCGGCAGTAGCTGGAGCTCAAGGAGCTGGGCATCAAGGAGATGCTGGGGTCAGACTACCTTTGAAGCGCTTACGCAGTCTTGGTGGGACTGAGTTCAGGGGTATGTCTGTTGAAGGTTCTGAATCCTGGATGGAGAGTACCAAGAGGATCTTTGGTCAGATGAGTTGCACTGATGTGCAAAAGCTGGGTTGTGTAGTATCCTTGCTACAGGATGATGCTTATACGTGGTGGACGACCACTATTGCTGGGATGGCTGAAGTTGATATAACTTGGACATTCTTCCAGAATGTGTTCAAGAGGAGGTATCTTGGTGTGAGGTACCTGGATGAAAAGAAGCGTGAGTTCATGTCTCTTACCCAGGGGAGCATGACTGTGGCTGAGTATGAAGTGCAGTTTGTTAGACTCAGTCAGTATGCACCTGAGCTGGTACCTGATGAGCGGGCGAGGTGCGAAAGATTCCGTTATGGTTTAGTGACGGATGTGAAGATGTATGTGCTGGCTACCGAGTATGATGATTTTGATGTGTTGGTGGGCCGAGCTAAGGATATTGAGATGAACTTGGGTTTATCTGCTAGAGGTGCTGGAGCAAGTGCTGGAAAACGAGCAGCTGAGTATAGTTCCGGTGGTGGACGGAACAAGAGGGGACGTGACCAGAAGTATCAGTCCTCTGCCAAGAGAGGTGGTGGTGTACCTGCTCGGGGAGGCAATGCTAGAGCTGATCCGAGTGCTTGTTGGATTTGTGGTTCACGTGGTCACATGAAGCGTGACTGTCCTCGTGCTGTGAGGGAGGTGCAGGCTCCTGTTGCGGCATCTGGTAACGGATGCTGGAATTGTAGATCTGCGGATCACTTGAGGCGAGAGTGTCCTATGTTGGCTGGTGGCCAAGTGCGTGCTCCTGTTGTTGCTGCACCGCAGAGAGGTCGTAGGCGCGACCGTGGTAATTTCCAGCGAAGAGAGGAAGGAGGTCGAGGAGTGGCCCATGTTGTGGCTATTCAGCCTGAAGGTGGAGGTCAAGCGAGGGTGTATGCTCAGCAGGAGGGGAGGAATGACGTGGATGTGATTGCAGGTACCTTTACTTTGCAATCCTTGTCATTACTTTCCTTGATAGATTCTGGATCTACGCATTCATACATTTTGCGTGAGCATGCTGAATTGCTTGGTTTGCCTGTTGAGTCTTTGGATGTTGGTGTTCGTGTCACTAGTTCTTTTGGTGAGACTGTTGTGACTCGAAAGTTGTATAGAAGGTGTCCTTTGGTTGTTCAAGAACATGTTTTTCATGTTGACCTTATGGAGCTGCCTTTATATGGTTTTGATGTGATCCTTGGTATGGATTGGCTTGCTGAGCATCGTGCTGTTGTGGATTGTGAAAATAAGCGAGTTTCGCTGAAGCTTGCGGATGATTATGATGTTGTTGTGGTTGGTGAGAATGTGAAGTTTCTTGCCAATGTGGTGTCTACCTTGGAGGCGAGCCGGATGCTGAGGCAAGGTTGTGAAGCTTATCTAGCTTTTGTGATGAATCCTAGCTCTAAGGAGTTGAGGGTGCAAGATATCAGATTTGTGAAGGAGTTTCCTGGAGTGTTTCCTGAGGAGTTGCCTGGTTTATCTCCTAATCTCGAGGTGGAGTTTGGAATTGAGCTGTATGAGAATACAACTCCTGTGTCCATTACCCCTTATAGAATGGCACCTGTGGAGCTGAAGGAGCTGAAGACGCAGTTGCAAGAGTTGCTTGATCGTGGGTTCATTCGGCCAAGTGTGTCACCTTGGGGTGCACCGGTCTTGTTTGTGAAGAAGAAGGATGGCACTATGAGAATGTGCATTGATTATCGTCAGCTGAACAAGTTGACTATCAAGAATCGGTATCCTTTACCGAGGATTGATGATCTCTTTGATCAATTTCGGGGAGCTGCTGTGTTCTCTAAGATTGACTTGAGGTCAGGGTATTATCAGTTGAAGGTGAAGGATGTGGATGTGCCTAAGACAGCTTTCAGGACAAGGTATGGGCATTATGAGTTCCTTGTGATGCCGTTTGGTTTGACGAATGCTCCTGTTGCTTTCATGGACATGATGAATCGTGTGTTTCATGAATACCTGGACAAGTTCGTTGTGGTGTTCATTGATGATATCCTCGTGTACTCGCGTACTGAGGAGGAGCATGAAGAGCATTTGAGGATTGTGCTGCAAGCTTTGTTGGAGAATCAGCTTTATGCTAAGCTGAGCAAATGTGAGTTCTGGCTTAAGGAGGTGGTGTTTCTTGGGTATGTAGTTTCTGCTGAGGGGATTCGTGTTGATCCTCAGAAGATTGAGGCGATGATGAATTGGAAGGTTCCTAAGTCTGTTCATGAGTTCCGTAGTTTCCTTGGTTTGGCGGGATACTACCGGAGGTTTGTGATGGTTTTTCTAAGATTGCTGCACCTTTGACGAAGTTGTTGCAAAAGGGTGTTAAGTATGAGTGGACAGAAGCGAGACAGCAGGCTTTTGAGAAGCTTAAGGCGGCTTTGACGCAAGCTCCTATCTTGGTTCAGCCTGAATCAGGGAAAGAGTTTGTGGTCTATAGTGATGCGTCCTATGTTGGTTTAGGATGTGTGCTAATGCAAGAGGGTAAGGTGGTAGCTTATGCATCGCGGTAGTTGAAGGTGCATGAGCGCAATTATCCTACGCATGATATTGAGTTGGCTGCAGTGGTTTTTGCTCTGAAGATCTGGAGACATTATCTGTATGGTGAGAAGTGTACTGTGTACACGGATCACAAGAGTTTGAGGTATCTGATGTCTCAGAAGGAGTTGAATCTTAGGCAGCGGCGTTGGTTGGAGTTGCTCAAGGATTATGATTTGACGATCGAGTATCATCCTAGAAAGGCTAATGTTGTTGCGGATGCCTTGAGTAGGAAGGTGGCTGTTGAGCTGAGGGCTATGTTTGCCAGCTTGAGTATTTCGCGAGATGGTGGTCTTGTGGCTGAGTTGCAAGTGAAACCATCTATGGTTCAGCTGATCAAGGAAAAGCAGTTGCTGGATGATTCCTTGGTGTCTCATGTTCAGGATATCGCGGAGGGTAGACCTTCGGATTTCTGCTTTAATGATGATGGAGTGTTGTGTTTTGGGAGTCGAATAGTAGTGCCCAAGGATGTTGAGTTGAGGCGTGCTATTCTGACTGAAGGTCATAGTAGTCCTTTTGCTATGCACCCTGGTAGTACTAAGATGTATCGTGATCTTCGGGATGAGTACTATTGGGTGGGTTTGAAGAAGGATGTTGCGGAGTTTGTGAGCAAGTGTTTGGTGTGTCAGCGATTTAAGGCTGAGCATCAGGTTCCTTCAGGGTTGTTGCAACCGTTGAGAATCCCTGAGTTGAAGTGGGAAAGGGTTACCATGGATTTTGTATCTGGTTTGCCTTTGTCACCATCGAAGAAGAATTCTGTGTGGGTGATTGTGGATCGCATGACGAAGTGTGCGCATTTCTTGCCTGTGCATACTACGTTTTCCTTGGATAAGCTTGCGGAGCTGTACATTGCTGAGATTGTGCGGCTGCATGGTGTGCCTAAGTCGATTGTGTCGGATAGGGATCCGAGGTTCACATCGTGTTTCTGGCAGTGTTTGCATCAAGCTTTGGGCACAAGGTTGAATTTCAGTACATCTTATCATCCTCAGTCGGATGGTCAGTCAGAGCGTGTTATCCAGATTTTGGAGGATATGTTGAGGTACTGCGTGATTGAGTTTCAGGGCTCTTGGGAGAAGCATTTGCCTTTGGTGGAGTTTGCTTATAACAATAGTTATCAGGCAAGTATTCAAATGGCACCTTATGAGGCTTTGTACGGGAGGAAGTGTAGGACTCCTCTTTGTTGGGCTGAAACGGGTCAAAAGTTGGTTTCGATGCCGGCTTTGTTGAAAGGGACCACCGAGAAGGTGAAGCTCATTTGTGAGCGGTTGAAGGCAGCTTCTGATCGGCAAAAGTCTTACGCGGATTTGAAGCGTAAGGAGATTGAGTATGCGGTGGGTGATCGTGTGTTCTTGAAGGTTTCGCCTTGGAAGAAGGTGATGAGGTTTGGCCGGAAGGGTAAGTTGAGCCCTAGGTACATTGGACCATATGAGGTGATTGAGCGTGTGGCTCCTGTTGCGTATCGGTTGAGGTTACCTCAAGAGTTGGAGAAGATTCATGATGTGTTTCATGTTTCTATGCTCCGGAAGTATAGATCTGATCCTTCGCATGTGATGCCTGTAGAGGAAGTGGGATTGAATCCGGATTTGACCTATGATGAGGAACCGGTGAAGGTTCTGGATTCGGATAGCAAGGTTCTTCGTGGCAAGACCATCGAGTTGGTAAAGGTGCTGTGGAAGCATCGTGCTGTTGAGGAAGCCACGTGGGAGCGGAAGGATGACATGCTGAAGCAGTTTCCTTATCTCTTTCCTTCAGGTAAATTTCGAGGACGAAATTTCTTAAGGGGGGGGGGAGAGTTGTAACGCCCCGGTTTTGGGCTTCGAAGTTTTGGGCGTTGACCGGTTTGGTCAAAGTGCTGTTCGAATCTAAAAAGGTGAAATTAGGAAAGCCTAGTTCGGGTTGCATTAAAAATATGGAAAAATGTTCTAAAATCCTCTTTTAATATATATAAGTGAACTGTGAAATCAATTTTACAAAATGAGGTTTGGAAGGGTGACATTTTGGCTAGTGACCAAAATGTAATTTTTGAAAGTTGCGTGACTGTTTTTGAAAGGATTGAAACTTTGAATCTTTAAGGAGCTATTTACCCAAAGAGAGTTTCTCCAGATTTTTCTAAGATATTAAAAGAATTATTTCTGATTTTTAAACTAAAGGAAAGTGGAGGGAAGATATTTTCCTAATTCTAACTAACTTTTCTCTCAAATCTTCTATTTTCTTTTCTCTCATTTTCTCTCAACCCAAACACTTTCTCTCCAAAGATTTTCTTCTGATTTTGTCACTTAAATCTCTCTTTTCAATTCTCTTTGGATTCCTAATCATCACATCAACAAAACCTCACCATTTGCTAAGAGATTCTTCAAGCTTTTTGGTTCTAAAAGAGGAGAAAACTCAAGTTTGGAGGTAAGAACGTCCTTCTCCTCTAAACTATCAGTTCTTTACTGAAATACCTAAGTTCTCAATCCTTAATTGATATTTTATAAATGGCTTTTAAGTTGTGTAATGGATCTTGGCTTAAAATGCAAGATTTGGTGATTTTTGATGAATTTTCGTTTGATCTGTTAAAGCTGTGATTTGAGGTGTGTTTTTGATGTTAAATGAATGTTAATTTGATAAGGAATTGAGTTTAAATTAATGCAATCCCGGATAGGTTGAATTTCCTAAGTTTAGCTTGTGATTCTTGGTTGTTTTTGAGGTGATCTTGTGGATCTGATGTTGCTGGAGGTATAAGGATGTTGTTAGGTCCTTTTTAGTTGTTAAATGATGTTAAAGGATGTTTAGTTTTGATGGTTTATGGCTGGGCTTTGTTGAGGAGTTGTTTGGATGCATTTTCGGTTGTGTTTGGTGGCCGAAAATGGAGTGTGGATGAGAGCAGCGAGTTTAGGTGCTTTCATTAAAGCTATTAATGCATGATGATGCATTAATCCTCTGCTTTGATGTGTTTAAAACAGGGGAGTCATCTTTGGATCCAAGTGGTGGTGATCCGGAAGCTTGATTTGTGCTTCGGAAAGAGGCGAAGTGGAATCGGTGAGTGAAATTGGGTTTTCGGCTTTGAAACCAATGTCTTGGTAGCTTAGTCTAAGTCTAAACAACTTTACTAAGCTCAAGTGTAAGTTTTCAGAAAAACTCTCTAGTGGTGGCCATGGTTTGGTTGTTATGCAATGTGGTTTATTGCATGTTTTAAATTCTGTTTTGAAAGCATGATTTAGCATGGTTATTGCTGATTTTGTAAGCCATATGTTGAAGGAAGCTCAAGGTAAGAGTTCCTTGTTTTTAAACATTGTTTAAATGTGGTTTGATGCTTAAAAATGCATGATGTTTATGGCTTGGTTAAATGCTTTAAGACAGTGAATTATTTGATGATAATGATGTATATTGGCAAGTGTTGTTTTGAAAAAGGTTCAGGTCACTAAGGTGGTTAAAAGTCCTTGAGTTAGCCTTGTGGATTCTAAGAACTTCATGGTGGTTAAAAGTCCATGAGTGATTCTTGTTAAGGTCACTAAGGTGGTTAAAAGTCCTTGAGTGAGCCTTGTTACTTAAGAACATCAAGGTGGTTAAAAGTCCTTGGATGGTTCTTGTTAAGGACACAAAGGTGGTTAAAAGTCCTTGTGTGGTCCTTTCCATGATGTTTAAAAGTCCATGGGCCAAGGTGTTTAAAAGTCCTTGGGGTGAAACTTATAAAGGACACAAAGGTGGTTAAAAGTCCTTGTGAATTGTAAGATCACAATGGTGTTTAAAAGTCCATGTGTGAGTCTTATGTTGATCTTGTTTTTAAAAGATGGAATTTATCACTTGTGGCCAATATGACATGTATTGATATGGAAGCATGTGTTGCTTGTTTAAGGATGCTTGAAAGCATGTATAAATGATGTTTTGAAGAATGATTTATAAAGTGTTTTATAAATGCATTATTGAATGGTTTTAATGAGCATTCCTCACTAAGCTTTTGCTTACGCTCTCTCTCGTTTTCTTAAATCAATAATGCAGAACATTAAGGTGCATTGAGGGCAGCAAGGAAGGCAAGCAATCAAGTGGGAATTAAGCTCAAGTATGGGAAGGTTTCCTTAAACGCTTTTTAGCTTTTGGCATTTGGCAATGGGGGACCTATGTGAATGTTTTGGGAGATGTTTTGAACTCCCTAAGTATGTTTAATGTTGTTGATAATGCTGGTTTTTTTATTTGGCCATTATATGTTGATTTGGAGGTTCTATGCTTGAATGGTTTGCTTGTGTAGGAAGCATGCCATTAGAATTGGGGCTTTTCATATATGATGATATTATGTTGATTGGCTGATGCAAATATGTCTCTTATATGTTGTATGAGTTGTTGGTAAAGTTTGGTAGCAATTGGAGCATGATTGGTTGATCAATTGTATGTTTAAGCAAGCAATTTGCTGCATTCTGTGCATGTCGTTTCGGAACAGTAGCTACCGTTTCGGAACGGGTGCCTTGTAGTAACCTAGGCGTCCGAAACGGGAGACACCGTTTCGAGACGGGAAGCCGTCTGCCAGCCCTCGTTTCGGTACGCGTTGCGGAACAGCCCCGTGTTTCGAAACAGGCTCTCCCTGTTTCGGAACAGCCGACCGTTGGGGGCTGACATTGGCAGTTAAATGTTTTGAAACGTTTGCGTTTCGGTCCTGAAACTTGTTTGTGCAATTGTATGAGTTTGGGATGTCCGTTTGAGCTGAAATTTGACAGAGAAGCATGAAACTTGACTAATTACAAGTTGGTAACATTAATTTCGGTTAAGACCTTATAATTTACAGAATTTACAGTTTGGTCCCTAAAGTTGTAAATTGTTCAATTGGGTCCCTGTTTGATCTCTGATGTTTATGATCTTTAAGCATGCTGTTTGAATGATCATAACTAGGGTTAATGTGCATCTAGACAAGTTTAAAAAGAAAAAAAGGGTCGTTAATCAAGGTTGACTTTCGGGTTGACTTTGATTTTCCCCGTGTGACTTCCTTAATTCGGGTCAACCGTCTAGGCCGGGTTAAGGGGGTTACATATATATATAATATAGAATATAACAATGGTTTTAATTGTGCATGTATGTTGGTTCACACCCACCAATAACATCCTCAGGATCCATCTAAGAACAACCTCCTATCTCACTTCCAACTTGTCTAACCTTACCATTCTAATAACCCATTAACCACAAAATACTCACTAATACCCTCTTCACACTAAAGTTGTTTTAAAACAACACCGACTACTACCCCAAACATGCTAGCGATAAGACCAAACCATTACGCAAGGAAAAACCAAGCCGAAACCAAACTAAGATAACTAGGGTAAATGTTACTTAACAAGGTTACCTGTAAACACCTCACCGCCCCGGAGCTTCAACAAACGAGCTCTCTTCCTCGCAGAACCATCATTCTCCAGTCGTACCGCTGCAGCATCAGCTAACACATTAAGGTCATCACCATCTCCCTGCGGTAAAGAACCCTGACTACCCCGAGCCAACTTCAAACAATTTCATCTCAAGTGTCCAACAGACCCACAATTCCAACAAGATTCTTTCCCCAAGCTTCTCACACCTTTCTGCCCTTCCTGCCACCTTCGAACTTTGTCTCGGCCGTGCCCACGACCCTTCAGAGACCCTTTTGCTACCACTAAAGCTGATCTCACCACTTGAGAAAAATTTCACTTCACATGCTCCTTAGAACCACAGTTCCAACAAACTCTCGTGCCCAGACAACCTCCAACATGACACCTTCCACAATGGTCACACTTCGGCAACCGAGCTACCACTCCCTGATCATACCGCACTTGACCTACGATTGCACCACCACCCAAACTTCGATTCAAGAAAAACCTTCTATCACGTAGCCTCTTACGCTGACCGCTCCCGAGGTCATTACCCACAACTCTCTTGCTTAAATTTCTTTCACCCTTATAAACTGAAACCACATCCTCACGTTGCTTAACCCTTGGGAATTTCTCTCCCAGGTACCTTTCATAAAAGGCAGACACAAAGAAGTCCCAATCTATATCGTGGATATGCGATGCCACCACCACAGATGTCCACCAGGCACAGGCGTCCTCCAACATCAATGAGACAACACTTCCTAGCTTACAAGCGTAGTCACAACGTTCCTGATCCAAAATCAGAATTACATTGGCCAACCAGGCCTCGAACGTCTCAAGTGTCGAACCACGATACTCCACAGCTCCCAAATCATATAAACGTTGTTTCGACAAACTCACATGTCCCACAGACAGCACGTCTACAGGCCTCACCTTCGCCATAGCCTGAGATGTTCCCAACACCTCTTGAACAATAGGTGATGAACTCTTCATCACAGAACCAGTTTCTTCCTCCTGCCTCACTATCTCAACTCCAGGCACAGAAGACTGAGACGAAACACCTCCACTAAAAGGTGAATTCCACGCCTTAACAACCTGCTCTAAAGCAGCAACCATCTCACCCAACTGCCACTCTCTCATCGATTTCACCATGCTATTAACAACAAGCTATCATAACAAAACAAACAAAACGATCAGGCCAACTTCAAGCAAGGATTCAAGACTCCAATTCAAACATAACACAATAGCTATAATAATAAGGCAATGGGTATCCCAAATTCTCCCCTTTTACATGACATAACAGTTAATAAAAACATGGATATCACAACATCGAGCATATCAATCAACATACTTCGATCATGCTCTCATCAAACAACATTCACTCGCAACAACATAACATCAACATATCATACCCATCACACTTTCATCATTCATAAAATCATCTCACATCACCGGCATATCATCAGCACAAATCCACATTAGCTCAATGAAGATTCATAACCAAAAAGCATGATAAAAACATCAACAATTCGCTCAAAGACACACATTTCAACCGACCTTCAACCACACATCAGAATAAACATCAAACATATATTATAACAATTTACCATTTCCCCAAGCATTCGCAACTCAGCTCTGATACCACCAAATGTAACCCCCTTAGCCCGGCCTAAACGGTTGACCCGAACTACGAAGATTACACGGGGAAAACCAAAGTCAACCCGAAAGTCAACCTTGATTAACGACCCTTTTTTCTTTTAAAACTTGTCTAGATGCACATTAAACCTAGGCATACTCTTGAGATAAGCATACTCAAAAATCACAGCAATCGGAAAACAATAAGGGACCTAATTGCATAAAATACGAATTTAGGGACCAATTTGTAAATTTTGGAAATTAAGAGGACTTTACCAATTTTTAAGTTACCATTATGAAATTAGTCATGTTTCATACCTCTCTGCCAAATTTCATCTCAAACGGACAACTCAAACGCAATCAATTGCATATACAAAAATCGGGACTAAAGCGTAAAGCTTGCAAACCTCAAAACCATTCAAATCAGTGCCCAACGGTCAAGTGTTTCGAAACAGGTCTAGGCCGTTCCGAAACACCCCTTGGCAGTAGCCAAAGTGTTTCGAATCAGGCAAGGGTGTTTCGAAACACCCAGGCCAAATCAGGCACCTGTTTCGAAACAGGCAAGGGTGTTTCGAAACACCATGCCCAGAAACAGCAGATATGCCTGTTTTAACACATCTATACCCCATCGAACATGCTCCAAATAAAACCTCAACAAAGCAACAACATGACAAGCATCATAACTACCAAATTGCATTAAAATCTAGATACGAAACAACTCCTAGATGCACCAACTCATTCAACACATCCAACACTTAATCATGCTTTTAAAACAAGAAGCATAGCATAACGACTTATGAATAAGAAGAATCAAACGTTGCAAGCCTTAAACCACATAGTTCAAATCACAAACCAAACTTGTCCAACATACACAATCTCATCATACATCAATATAAAAGACTCTCCTCCCATTGCCTTTATTATCTATAGCTATTAACCGAGACATACATCTCAAGTGGAGCTCTCCTTGAATCCCTTGCCTCTTGCTGTCCTAACATCAAATATCTACATTGATGGACAAAAAGGAGCGTAAACACATAATGCTTAGTGAGGAATGCTCAAAACCAAAACACCGTCAATGCAGCGAGTCATAAAACCTCTTTATAAAGTAAACACATTTCGATAAACCAAAGTAATGTTTGAAAAACCCTTTTTAAACAACATGCTTTAAATCATGCATTGCTCAAACATGAAAACCAACCCTTAGCTTAGAAAAGCTAAGTAACTCTCTTCAAAGCACATCCTTGTAAAACCATCAATTTAACCTTTCCATGCATGAACATCATATGCAAAGTTAAATACAAATTCCTTGGAAAACACTTCCACTTCACATTATACTTTTCTCATTCTTGAAAATCATCTCAAAACAAGAAACCTTTGAAAACCACTTTCTCCTTCAATCTAACTCATGCATTAAACAAATGCAATACATGGACCACAAAATCAACATTTGCATTACATGCCTTTAAAAAAAGCCTCCACAAGACTTTAATGCACTAAAGAGATTCACATGCACATATGCACCATTTTCAATATAAGATACAAACTTGTACAAACTTAACAAGTAATACATGCATTCTTGGAACATTACACACTTTCCATGCAACCTTGCATCATTCCAAGCATCCCATGCTTCATTACATCCAAGAACACTATGTTGGGTTCCAAGTGATAATTCACAAACCATCATAACACAAGACACAATCGGATACGCGGATTACAAGCGTTGTCCCACACGCTCCATACACACTTCCGTACAACACAAGGTGGAGTTTACCGGTACAATCACAATCCCTCAATACCCGTGATGGAGTTTAACAGTACAATCACAACCCCTCAACATCACTCATCGTAAGTTGTATAATACACTAGCGAGAGCCGGGACACAACACAAGGCTTACACATGGAAGCTACCACAACCATTGTAATCACCTTAACCAAGCTCACACACGGGAGCAACCCTCCACCGTTGTGACACTTAACAAAGTCCACCCACGAGAGCCACCCTCCATCGTGGTGACTTTTAACAAGGTTCACCCACAAGAGCCATCCTCCATCGTGGTGGCACTTAACCAAGCCCACCCACGAGAGCCATCCTCCATCGTGGTGGCACTAAACAAAGCCCACCCACGAGAGCCATCCTCCATCGTGGTGACACCAATTTCCTCAATCACTAGGATTCTCGGATGGAGTTTACGGTACAATTACAACCCCCTCGACATCCAAGGCGAATCAATTCACGGTGCACCCAATCCTATAGCCGACTAACTATATCTGATTAAAGTAACCAAGAACCACTTACATCACTTGCCAATACCATCAATTACCATCATCAATTCAATGTTTTAAAGCATTAAACAAAGCCATTAAACAACATACAACACTATGCATCAAATCCACAATTCCAAAGTACAAAACCAAGGATCTCTTACCTTGAGCATCCTTCAACACATGACTTTCAAAACCAGCATTAAACCATGCTAAAATATATGCTTTCAAATTAGAATTTAAACATGCAAATCACATATGTTGCATCCAACCAACACAAGTGAATTAAAAACCAATTCATAACACAAACGAAGAGAGAAATTCCATTTACTTACTCTTGAGCTTAGCTAAGTTGTTTAGATTTAAACTAAGCTCCCAAAACCTTCAAACATTGGTTTTAAAGCTGAAAACCCCAACTTCACTCACCGATACACAAAACTAGGCTAGCCAACAAGCCTTCCAAGCATCCGAAACCTTCAACGCCACCTCTATTGCTCACGGATCATTCTCCCCTATTTCAAACACATAACAACAGAGAATTAATGCATCAGCATGCATTAAAAACACCAGCAACACACCTAAACTCGCTGCTCTTCATAAACCCAACATTTCGGCTACCAAACACAACCGAAATCACCTCCAAACTCTTCCAAAACTTAACCCAGCCAAGATCCATCACTTCTAACCATTTTTAAACATCAATTAACATCCAAAATGATCCCAAACTCGTCCTTATACCTCCAGCATTAACAAAACACCAAGATTACCCCAAAAACCACCATTTTCACAAGTAAAAACTTAGGAAAATCAACCTATTTGGGATTGCATTGATTAAACCTCAATCACACATCATTTAGACATCCAAAATACATCAAAAAGACATCTCAAAACAGAGCCCAATCATCCAATACGAATTTCTTCAAAATTAAATCCAAATATTGCATTTTAAGCCAAAATCAAGATCACAACATTAAAACCTTTAATAAAACTTAATTTAAGGATTGAGAACTTGGGAATTTCAGTAAAGAACCGAGTATTTAGAGGAGAAGGACGTTCATACCTCTAAATGTGGATTTCTCCTTGTTTAGAGCCAAAATCCTTGAAAATTCCTTAAGCAAATGATAAGGATTTGATGTAGAAATGATTAGGAATCATTTAGGAACTAAAATCTCAACTTTAGGTGTGAAAATAAAAGGAAAAGTTGCTGTGGAAATGTGTTTGGCTGAGGGAATTTGGAGAGAAAATGAAATGGGAAAATTTTTGTAAAAGTTAGTTATAAAACTAAAAATATCTTTTCCCTCATTTCTTTTTATTAAATAAACATTAAATGAGTCTTTAAAAATCAAGAAAAATCTGGAGAAATCCTCCCTTGGGTAAATTAGCTCCTTAAAGATTCAAAGTTTCAATCCTTTTAAAACCGTCACCATCTTTTGAAAAATTACATTTTAGTCACTAACTCAAAATGTCATATTTCCAAACCTCATTTTGTAAAATTGATTTCACCACTCTCTTATATATATTAAAAGAAGATTTTTAGATATTTTTCCATATTTTTAATGCATCCCGAACTAGGCTTTCCTTAAAACCACCTTTTATATTCGAACCGAAAATCCGACCGGTCCGGTTCAAACCCAAAACTTTTAAGCCCAAAATTGGGGTGTTACATCATCAAAACATGATCATGGCATCAAATAGGAAAATTCACAAGACTATAGGCATGCATCCTAATGTCCAAAGCAATCATTCATCAAATCATCAAATCAAGCACCAAAATGGCCAATTACATATCCAAAACATTTAAGGCATCATGCCACAACTAGGGAGTCCATAAACGTCTCCCAAAAACACAACCTAGGTTCCCATTGCCAAATATCAAAATCTAATAATGTTGTAAAATAGTCACCATACATGAGCTTAGCCATCCCTTGGATTCTTAGCCTCCTTGTTACCCACAAACACTTCAATTATCTGCATTATTGGTTCAAGAGAGAGAGCGTAAGCACAAATGCTTAGTGAGTGAGGCATGCTCTAATGAAACAACACAATAATGCACTTATAAAAAACACTTTCCAATAAGCCTTTTAACACACATCAACATCATTCATGCAACATTGCATTCACAACAAGCAACTCATGCTTCAATATCATTAACATGTCATATTGGCTTTCAAGTGATAAACCACAACCTTTTACAACATAAAACGCAATCGGATACGCGGATTACAAGTGTTGTCTCATACGCTTCATACACACTACCAAACACAGAAGGTGGAGTTTACCGGTACAATCTCAACCCCTCAACACCCGTGATGGAGTTTAACGGTACAATCACAACCCCTCCACATCACTCATTGGTAGTTGTATAACATCACTAACGAGAACACGGGACACTCAACACAAGATTCACACATGGACTTTTAACCACCATTGTGATCTTAAGCATCTCGTTAGTGTACTTGGATGGAGTTTACGGTATAATTACAACCCCTCAACATCCAAGGCGACTTTATTCACGGTGCACCCAATCCTATAGCCGGCTAACTATATCCGATTCAAGTACTTTAAACCCACACATCACTTGCCAATATACATCATTTATCATCAATAATCCATTGTTTTAAAGCATTAACCAAAGGCATTAAACCATCATGCATCTCTGCATCAAACCACAATTATCAATATCAAAGCAAGGATCTCTTACCTTGAGCATCCTTCAACACATGGCTTTCAAAACCAGCATTAATCATGCTAAAACATGCTTTCAAAACAGAATTTAAACATGCAAATTAAACACATTGTATCCAACCATTTCATGGTTCATTCAAGAGAAAGAGTTTTCCCGAAAACATACTCTTGAGCTTAGTTAAGTTGATTAGACTTAAACTAAGCTCCCAAACCTTCAAACATTCAATACAAAGCTGGAGATCCAACTCCACTCACCAATTCCGTTTCGCAAGTTTGCCGAAATGTCGTTCAAGCCTCCGAATCAACACCACAAGGATCCGAATATGTCTCCCTTGTTTTAAACACATCAAAGCAGAGGATTAATGCATCATCATGAATTAAAATCTTCAGCCACAACACCTAAACTCGCTGCTCTCACCAAATCTAACATTTCAGCTACCAAACACAACCGAAATCACCTCCAAACTCTTCCACAACATTACCCAGCCAAGATCCATCACTTCTAAACATTCTTAGACATCAATTAACATCCAAAAAGAACCTAAACTCGTCCTTATACCTCCAGCTATAACAGAACACCAAGATCACCCCAAAAACCACCATTTTCATAAGCAAAAACTTAGGAAAATCAACATATTCGGGTTTTTATTGATTAAACCTCAATTACACATCATTAAACATTCAAAATACATTAAAAAACCATCTCAAAACAGAGCCCAAACAATCACCACGAATTTCTTTAAGATTTAATCCAAATCTTGAGTTTAAAGCCAAAATCAAGATCACAACATTAAAACCTTTAATAAAACTTAATTTAAGGATTGAGAACTTGGGAATTTCAGTAAAGAACTGAGTATTTAGAGGAAAAGAACATCCTTACCTCTAAATGTAGATTTCTCCTTGATTAGAGCCAAAATCCTTGAAAATTCAATAAGCAAATGAAGAGGATTTGATGTAGAAAGGATTAGGAATCATTTGAGGATTGAAATCTCATCATTTGGTGTGAAAATCAAAAGAAAAGTTGCTGTAGAAATGTGTTTGGCTGAGAGAATTTTGAGAGAAAATGAGATGAGAAAATTTTAAAGAAAGTTATGAAATCTCAAAATTAGTTTTTCCCATCTTCCTTTAATTAATTAAACATTAAATGAATCATTTAAAACTAAGAAAAATCTGGAGAAATCAATCTTGGGTAAATTAGCTCCTTAAAGATTCAAAGTTTCAATCCTTACACAACAATCACCACTGAACTTTTCAAAAATTACATTTTAGTCACTAATTCGAAATGTCACACTTCCAAACCTTATTTTGTAAAATTGATTTCACCACTCTCTTATATATATTAAAAGAGGATTTTTAGATATTTTCCATATTTTTAATGCAACCCGAACTAGGCTTTCTCTAAAACCACATTTGCATTAAAAATATGGAAAAATATCTAAAATTCCTCTTTTAATATTAGTTCGGGTTGCATTAAAAATATGGAAAATATCTAAAAATCCTCTTTTAATATATATAAGAGAGTGGTGAAATCAATTTTACAAAATAAGGTTTGGAAGTGTGACATTTCGAATTAGTGACTAAAATGTAATTTTTGAAAAGTTCAGTGGTGATTCTTGTGTAAGGATTGAAACTTTGAATCTTTAAGGAGCTAATTTACCCAAGAGGGATTTCTCCAGATTTTTCTTAAATTTTAATGATGCATTTAATGTTTAATTAATTAAAGGGAAATGGGAAAAAACCATTTTGAGATTTCATAACTAACTTTCTTGAAACTTTCTCATCTCTTTTTCTATCAAAATTCTCTCAGCCAAACACATTTCTACAACAACTTTTCTTTTGATTTTCACACCAAATGATGAGATTTCAATCATCAAATGATTCCTAATCCTTTCTACATCAAATCCTCTTCATTTGTTTACTTAATTTTCAAGGATTTTGGCTCTAATCAAGGAGAAATCTACATTTAGAGGTAAGGATGTTCTTCTCCTCTAAATACTCAGTTCTTTACTGAAATTCCCAAGTTCTCAATCCTTAAATTAGGTTTTATCAAAGGTTTTAATGTTGTGATCTTGATTTTGGCTTAAAACTCAATATTTGGATTAAATCTTAAAGAAATTCGTGGTGATTGTTTGGGCTATGTTTTGAGATGGCTTTTTAATATATTTTGGATGTTTAATGATGCGTAATTGAGGTTTAATCAATGCAATCCTGAATAGGTTGATTTTCCTAAGTTTTTGATTATGAAAATGGTGGTTTTTGGGGTGATGTTGGTGTTCTGTTATAGATGGAGGTATAAGGATGAGTTTAGGTTCTTTTTGGATGTTAATTGATGTCTAAGAATGTTTAGAAGTGATGGATCTTGGCTAGGTAATGTTGTGGAAGAGTTTGGAGGTGATTTCAGTTGTGTTTGGTAGCCGAAATGTTAGATTTGGTGAGAGCAGCGAGTTTAGGTGTAATGGCTGAAGATTTTAATGCATGATGATGCATGAATCCTCTGCTTTGATGTGTTTAAAACATGGGAGACATCTTCGGATCCTTGTGGTGTTGATCTAGAGGCTTGAACGGCGTTTCGACAAGCTTGCGAAACGTAATTGGTGAGTGGAGTTGGATTTCCAGCTTTGTATCGAATATTTGAAGGTTTGGGAGCTTAGTTTAAGTCTAATCAACTTAAATAAGCTCAAGAGTAAGTTTTCAGAAAAAACTCTCTTGGACGAGCCATGGATTGGTTCGATGCATTTGTTGATAATTGCATGTTTAAATTTTGTTTTTGAAAGCATGTTTAGCATGGTTAATGCTGGTTATTAAAGCCATTTGTTGAAGGATGCTCAAGGTAAGATATCCTTGGTTTGAATTGTTAAAAATGTGGATTGATGCATAGTGATGCATGTTGTAAATGGCTTTGATTTAGATGCTTTAAAACATTGGATTGTTGATGATAGTTAATGTATATTGGCAAGTGATGTGTTGGTTTTAAAGTACTTGAATCGGATATAGTTAGCCGGCTATAGGATTGGGTGCACCGTGAATAAAGTCGCCTTGAATGTTGAGGGGTTGTAATTGTACCGTAAACTCCATCCAAGTACACTAACGAGATGTTTAAGATCACAATGGTGGTTAAAAGTCTATGTGTGGATATTGTGTTGTGTGTCCCGTGTTCTCGTTAGTGATGTTATACAACTAGCGATGAGTGATGTGGAGGGGTTGTGATTGTACCGTTAAACTCTATCACGGGTGTTGAGGGGTTGTGATTGTACCGGTAAACTCCACCTTGTGTGTTCGGTAGTGTGTATGAAGCATATGAGACAACGCTTGTAATCCGCGTATCCGATTCTGTTTTATGTTGTAAAAGGTTGTGGTTTATCACTTGGAAACCAATATGAAATGTAATTGATATTGAAGCACGAGATGCTTGTTGTGAATGCAATGTTGCATGAATAATGATGTTTATGTGTTAAAGGCAATATGGAAAGTGTTTTTATAAAGTGCATTATTGTGTTGTTTCTTTAGAGCATGCCTCGCTAAGCATTTGTTCTTACGCTCTCTCTCTTGAACCAATAATGCAGATAATTGAGGTGTTTGTGGGCAGCAAGGAGGCTAAGAATCCAAGGGAAAGCTAAGCTCATTGTATGGTGACTAATTTACAACATTATTAGATTTTGATATTTGGCAATGGGAACCTAGGTTGTGTTTTTGGGAGATGTTTTGGACTCCCTAGTTGTGGCATGATGCCTTAAATGTTTTGGATATGTAAATGGCCATTTTGGTGCTTGCTTTGATGTTTTGATGGTTGTTTTCTTTGGACATTAGGATGCATGCCTATAGTCTTTTGAATTTCCCTAATTGATGCCATGAACGTGTTTTAATGTTGCAAATATGTACCTAATATGTATGATGGCTTGTTGGCATGAATAGGAAGTCATTAGGATGTGTTTGAGTGTTTAAATGAATGTTAAACCAGCAAAATCTGCACTTTCTGGGCAGTCCGTATCAGAACGGGTGCTAATGTTTCGAAACGGGAGCCTGTAATGGCCTTCGTGTTTCGGAACGGGTAGAGGTCGTTCCGAAACGTTTTTGCCACCGCCAGGCCCTGTTTCGATACTGGTCTCGAAACGAACCCGCATTTCGGAACGGTCAACCCCCGTTCCGAAACACTAGACCGTTGGGCACTGATTTTAATGGTTTAAGGTTTGCAAGCTTTGCGTTTTAGTCCTGAATTTTGTATTTGCAATTGCTTGAGTTTGAGATGACCGTTTGTGGTGAAATTTTACAGGGAAGCATGTAATATGACTAATTTGATATTGGTAATTTAAAAATCAGTTAATTCCTCCATCTTTCAAGAATTTGCATTGTGGTCCCTAACTTTGTATGTTGTGTAATTGAGTCTCTTATTGCTTTACGATCGCTGTGATTTTCAAGTATGCTTTTCTCAAGAGTACGCTTAAGGTTAACGAGCATCTAGATAAGATTAAAAAAGGGTCGTTAATCAAGGTTGACTTTCGGGTTGACTTTGGTTTTCCCCGTGTAATCTTCGTAGTTCGGGTCAACTGTCTAGGCCGGGCTAAGGGGGTTACATTTGGTGGTATCAGAGTTGAGTTCTCGAGTAAACGGGAATGGTTATGTGGGTGATGTATGTATGATTGTATGATATTCTTTTAAAATGAAAGTATGATGTGTGAATTGTGAAGTATGTTACAATTGTGATGTATGCTGCGGTGAAGCATGTTAGAGGGACCCACTGCCATATCAAAACTAATGAAATGATTTGTTTTATTTGGAAATGAGCTTGAGTACTTGGATTTCTTACCTTGCTGAGCCTGATTATGTTTATTGCATTTGTGTTAGTGCATTGTTTAGTGAATGGGACCTCGTAGAGAGACGAGAATTAACACGCGAGGTATGGCTCAGAATGAGAATGAGAACAATGTTGAAAATGTTGTGGATATACCTCCTCCTTCTGGTGGCGGACCGCCAGGTGGTGGTGGTGCTGGAGGTGATGGAGCTGGTGCTGGGGTCGCTAGACCTGAAGCTGGGCAGGGGCAAGCTGCTCCTGACATGACAGTGTTGATACAGGCTATTGCTGGAGCCTTTCAGGCAGCAATAGCTGGAGCTCATGGAGCTGGGCATCAGGGTGATGCTAATGCGAGATTACCTTTGGAACGACTGCGCAGTCTTGGAGGGACTGAGTTCAGAGGTTTGTCTACTGAGGGTTCCGAATCTTGGTTGGAAAGTACCAAGAGGATATTGGGACAAATGAACTGCAATGATGTACAGAAGCTAGGATGTGTGGTATCGCTCTTGCATGATGATGCGTATATGTTGAGTGTGTAAAAGTTCTATTATTTACACCCTTTTTAACCCATATTTCTGCTGCATTCAAGCATCATTTCATTGCATTTAGGTTAGTTTACAGCAAAACATCAAAAATATATTAAAGGAACAGATTCTACTAAAGAATGGCTGATTTTGCAGTTTGCTGCCATAGTAGACGGAGAAGGCAGGCGCGGGGCAGAGAAGCAGAAGAGCTGAACTAGACAAGCAGACAAAGAGGACGATGCTGCCATGGTGCTGCCGTGACAGCAGAGGACGACAGCAAGTTAGTGGAGAAAAAGCAAAGTGGACCTCAATAGATAGAGAAAATTCTTCTCGTCTGTCGTGTGAAAACCTTATATTTTTCCAAGCCCCGGATCAAAAGATATGTCAAGCCCAAAGCTCAAGGAGAGGAAATCCCAAGAAACAAGGAGGACGGTTGGAAAGTAGATTCCTTGAAGATTAAGTCTTTATTAGAATCATACTTTTAATTAAAGTTCTAATCCTTGTTAACTTAGATAACTTGAGCCCAAAGCTTATATAAGGGCATATATTTTAACCTAGGGGGAGATCATATCCCAATACCCCATAACCGACAACCAAAAACCCCTAGCCGTTTAACCGCCACCGACATGTTCTAAATTCCTCCTAGGGCCACGAGTTGATTTGTAAAGTAGTTGCAAGGGTTGTTTTGTTTTAGGAATTTTCAGTTCAATAAAATAAACTTCAAGTTCTCTTATTTTGGTTATTAATATCTTGCAAGAGCATCGGGAGAGCATTGTGAGGTTATCTATTTACTTAGCATCGGGAGAGTTACGTATACGAAAGAAATAAGAGCAAGTTCTCTAGTTTATAGTTGAACTATCTCGTTTATAGGGCGAGGTTAAGTGGCTAAAGAAGAATTCATACACATCGGTGTTCATCCTTCGATTCACGCCGGGAGGTATCATCAAGACGTGATCATCGACAGACTTGGACCTAGGGATAGGCCAAGGCAGATCTGGGATTCTTGCCAAACTTGAAAGTACTGAGTTGAGCGTTTGCTGCCGCAACGATCAACGGACTGCCGTCGTGACAGGTGCTGTCGCGACGGGTGACGACGACAGAGCTGGATTTCTTAAACTCTGCAATACCTGCACTACTGAGAAATTCAATACCAGCCCATTCTTTCTATCTTGATATCTTTACTCTTTTATTTACGTTTTCTTTATTATTTTAGTGACAACTCTCAATTATTTCTGTTACCTTCGCGCAGTGAATTAAGGCGAAGCTATTAGCCCAATCCCTGTGGAGACGATATCCGATACTTCGTATCACTTTACTACTTGCGTCGTGTGCACTTGCACTACCATTGCGATAGACTCTTTTACACGCAACAAGTTTTTGGCGCCGTTGCCGGGGATTGGTAACATAACTCTACCTTTCTTTTATTGCACGTTTCGTTTTTATTTTTGTTTTTATTTTTATTTTTCTGTTTTTTCGTTGGTGCATTCAACTCTTGATTTTCACAAGGTTTTCTTGTTTATGCGCAGATCGAATCGAGGTAAAGACCCTGAGTATCCATTAGATCCGGAAATCGAACGTTCCTTCAATCTCAAGAAACAACTTCGTCACCTTCTAGCCAGGAACGAGTATCTTGAGGAACAACTAGAGAAGATGGCCCACGTTGGAGACGACCCGCCTGTCGGCGATATTATACCGCCTGTCGGTAACCCTGCCGCCGCCGGACGACGGTCATGTCGTGACTACATGTTGAATGATCATGTAGAGTTGGAGACCACACTGCCGGATATTGATGTTGACAACTTCGAGCTGAAACCTGTCATGTTTAGTATAATCAACAATGTCAGGCAGTTTAGTGGTGGTGTTACAGAGGATGCTAGGGAGCATCTCAAAACGTTCCAGGAGATATGTGAGTCGTTTAGACTGCCAGGAGTTAATCCGGAGATACTGAGGCTTCGGTTATTTCCCCATTCATTGAGGGACAGAGCTAAAACTTGGTGGAATAAACTTACGCCGGGTTCAATTAGAACTTGGGCAGATTTATCTCGTGAATTTTTATCTCGTTTTAATCCTTCGCATTTATCTGAGTGATTACGTAATGAAATTGCTACTTTTCCACAGGAAGATAACGAGCCGATGCACGAGGCCTGGGACAGATTTACTACTCTTCTACGGAACTGCCCAATGCACGGATTCCCCGTCTGGAATCAGGTAACAAAGTTTTATAATGCTGCCAACTTACAAACTCGTATTCGAATTGATTCAGCAGCAAATGGACTATTATTGGATAAATATCCGGACGAGGCAATGCAAGTATTGAAAAATCTGGCCAAGAATGAGGAGCAGTTTCCGACAGCAAGAAAAGGGGGTAAACGGGTACTTGCTGTCAAGGATTATGAAGCCGAGAGCACGATGAAATCACAGGTAGCATTCCTTACTAAAGCAAAGAAAAGGTTACTGAATGATGATGGACAACATGGATTTGCTGTTGAGGAGGTATGTGAAATCTGTGAGGGAAATCATGATTCGGATGAATGCCCGATACAGTTAGAAGAGGGAAAATATGTTGGAAACTACAAGCCAAATTACAATTCCAACAATTATAATCCCAATTGGAGGAAGGATCCCAAGTTTTGTTGGAGTAATCCTAATAACGCCCTGAATCCTCAAGCACACAATCAGAATCAGGGAGGACCTAGATTGCTGACGCGACAGCAACTACCGCCGCAACTGCCGCCGCAGTAGCAACAGCAGCAACCAGCTGCCACGAGCAGTATACTGGAACAGACTCTGGCCACCTTTATGTCTCAGACAGGTACCTATATTGAGAATATGAATCAGATTGTCAAGAAGACAGAGAATTTTATGGATAAAACAGAGATGCGGATGACAAATCATGAAGCTACTCTGAAATCTTTGGAGACACAAATGGGTCAGGTTTCCCAACATATTAAGCCGAGGCAGACTGGAGGATTCCCTAGTAATACTGAAAATGCTAGGTCGCCCACACATGAGCAGTGTAAAGCAATTACTACTAGGAGTGGGAAGAAATTATCAGGGCCGGAAAAGGAAGCTGAAACAGTAAGAAAACCTGCCTTGGATAAACCTGCCGAGGAAGCTGCCCCGACAGGTGATAAACAGACTGCTGCCGATGAGCTTGTCACGACAGTAGAAGCGACAGAGGAGAAAATTGATGAACCTAAACCTCCTCAGATTCGTATGCAGTGGGAAGGATGTATTGCTGACTATCGTCCCCCACCTCCTTTTCCTCAACGGATACAGCAAGCTAAGCATGAATCTCAACTCAAAAAAATTTATGATATTTTTAAGCAGGTTCATATTAATATTCCGCTGTTAGATGCCGTTAGGGAAATGCCCGGTTATGCTAAATTTCTCAAGGATGTCATGTCAAAGAAATCTAAACTTGGGAAATTTGAAACGGTAAAGATGACAGAAGGTTGCATGAGTATTCTTCATCGGCAGCCACCCCAAAAAAAGAAGGATCCGGGAAGCTTCATCATACCTTGTGTAATCGGAAATAAACTTGTGGGTAAGGCACTTTGTGATCTTGTTGCTAGTGTTAATTTAATGCAAAAATCTGTTTTTCAGAAATTAGGTATTGGAAAGGCGCGGCCCACGACAGTAACTCTGCAGCTGGCAGACCGCTCTTACGTTCATCCAGAAGGAAAAATTGAAGATATTCTGGTAAGAGTGGATAAATTTATTTTTCCTGCTGACTTTCTTGTTTTAGATTGTGAAGCAGATGAAAACGCACCTGTCATCCTTGGGCGACCCTTCTTAGCCACAGGAAGATCAATGATTGATGTGGAGAAAGGAGAACTCACCATGCGAGTGAACGATCAAGAGATTAAGTTGAATGTTCTCCAAGCAATGAAACATGCTGAAGTAGACGAGGAATGCAAGGTTATTACTGATGTTGCTTTTGATCAACCCTGCATCAGGTTGGGCTGTCACGATATAAAATTTGGTCATTGCCGCGGCAGCCACCTACAAGACTGTCACGACAGCACTGACGACAGCACCGACGACAGCAACTCCTCTGAATCCGATACATCTGATACTGAAGATCAGGAGGAGGTAAACTGGTTAGGCAATCGTCCAGGTAAGTTATTCGAACCTTTGAATTATACTTCGGATAACCATTTAATCCAAAAGCCATCTACTGTTGAGCCACCTGCCTTAGAACTGAAGCCCCTGCTAGGGCAGCTAAAATATGCCTTTCCTGGTTCAAATGATACGTTGCCCGTAATCATCTCTTCTAAGCTGCCACATGAACAGCAACAGCAGCTAATAGGCATGTTGCGGCAGCACAAGAAGGCGATTGGATGAACGATAGCTGATATTCAAGGCATTAGTCCGGCGTTATGCATGCACAAAATCCTTTTAGAGGAAGATCATAAGCCGACTATAGATGCCCAAAGGCGGCTAAACCATGCGATGAAAGAGGTGGTGCGTAAAGAGATAATCAAATGGTTAGATGCAGGTATAATTTACGCCATCTTCGACAGCAAATGGGTGAGCCCGGTGCAATGTGTTCCAAAGAAAGGGGGAATGACCGTGGTGACTAATGAAAACAATGAGTTAATCCCATCCAGGACTGTGACCGGTTGGAGGGTTTGTATGGACTATCGAAAGCTTAACAAAGCTACCCGAAAGGACAACTTTCCTTTACCCTTTATTGATCAAATGCTTGATAGATTAGCGGGTAAACCTTACTATTGTTTTCTTGATGGTTATTCAGGTTATAATCAAATTGCAATCGCACCGGAGGATCAAGAAAAGACGACTTTCACATGCCCCTACGGAACGTATGCTTTTAGGAGAATGCCGTTTGGATTATGTAATGCACCTGCCACCTTCCAAAGGTGCATGATGGCCATATTCTCCGATATGGTGGAGGACTTCCTTGAAATTTTTATGGATGATTTTTCAGTCTTTGGAGACAATTTTGAGAGCTGCCTTGGCAATCTACAAAAGGTACTTGAAAGATGTGAAAAAGCAAACCTAGTTTTAAATTTGGAAAAATGCCACTTTATGGTGGATGAAGGGATAGTCCTTGGCCATAAAATTAGCTGTCGTGGGATAGAAGTCGACAGGGCTAAAATAGAAGTGATCGAGAAGCTGCCGCCGCCGACCACAGTCAAGGGTATTAGAAGTTTCTTAGGGCATGCTGGTTTTTATCGGAGATTCATTGCAAATTTCTCAAAAATCACCAAGCCCCTATGCCATCTTTTAGAGCAGAACCGACCCTTTGACTTTAATGATGAATGTACTGAAGCATTCAAGGTTCTGAAGGAAAAACTGGTAACAGCCCCAATAGTACAGCCACTAGACTGGACACAGCCATTTGAGATTATGTGTGACGCTAGTGACTATGTTGTCGGGGTAGCACTTGGGCAGCGCAGAGATAAGCTATTTCATGTCATATATTATGCCAGCAAGACATTTAATGACACTCAAGTAAACTACACCACCACAGAAAAGGAGCTATTAGCTGTGGTGTTCTCCATTGACAAGTTTCGTTCTTACATACTTGGGACAAAGGTAATAGTGCACACAGACCATTCTGCCCTGAAGTATCTGTTTGCGAAAAAGGATGCAAAGCCTAGATTGATACGGTGGATCCTGCTATTGCAAGAATTCGACCTTGAAATCAATGACAAAAAAGGGACAGAAAATCAGGTGGCAGATCACTTGTCAAGGTTGGAGAAAGGACAGAGTCTACCAACAGATGAGACAAACACACTGGAGACCTTCCCAGACGAGCAGCTCTTTGCTACCGCAATCGCTGCCGCAACAGCCATGGTTGCAGGTAAGTCTTCTGAACTCCCATGGTATGCTGATTTCGTTAATTTTATAGTTAGCGGAATACTTCCCTCTGATCTTAATTATCAAGCCAGGAAGAGGTTCCAAAATGATGTCAAACTTTATTATTGGGATGAACCTCTTCTTTTCAAAATGTTTGCAGATCAAGTTATAAGGAGATGTGTACCACAAGAAGAGCAAGAAGACATTCTTCATCACTGCCATGCTTCTCAGTATGGAGGTCACTTAGGAGGCAACAAAACTGCTGCCAAGGTGCTGCAATTAGGGTTTTATTGGCCGTCACTGTATAAAGATGCACAAATCTTCTACAAGAACTGTGACAGGTGCCAAAGGACAGGAAACATCTCAAGGAGAAACGAGATGTCGCTGCAGAACATTCTAGAGGTCAAAATCTTCGACGTTTGGGGGATTGATTTTATGGGACCTTTTCCATCTTCATGTGGGAATCTATACATCCTCCTAGCAGTAGATTATGTCTCTAAGTGGGTTGAAGCTATCGCCACTCAAAGAAATGATACCAAGACAGTCCAAAAATTTCTACACAAAAACATCTTTTCTCGGTTTGGAGTCACTAAGGTGATTATCATTGATGAAGGGAGACATTTTGATAATAGGGTAATTGCTGCCTCCTTGAAGAAATATGGTGTCAAGCATCGGATCGCGACAGCATACCACCCACAGACCAATGGACAAGCTGAAATATCTAATAGGGAAGTTAAGAACATTCTTGAGAAGATGGTTAAACAAAGTAGGAAAGAATGGTCTTTACTCCTCAATGATGCATTATGGGCATACAGGACAGCTTTTAAGACTCCATTAGGCATGTCTCCATACCGATTGATTTATGGAAAAACCTATCATCTGCCTGTCGAGATAGAGCACAGAGCATATTGGGCAATCAAGGCAGTAAATATGGATTTGGACAAGCAGGCCAGAAAAGGCTATTAGATCTGAACGAGATTGAAGATATAAGGACAATGGCCTACGACAATACAAGAATCTACAAGGAGAAAACTAAGAAGTGGCTACCACGACAGTTCTGCCCAGGGTAGCTTGTATTGTTGTTCAATTCTAGATTGAAACTTTTCCCAGGAAAACTGAAATCTAGATGGTCTGGCCCATTCCAAGTCATACAAGTTTTTCCCCATGGTGTCATCACAATCTGATCATTAAAAGACGGGCACCAATTCAAAGTCAACGGACAGCGCCTCAAGCATTATAAGGGGACTGAAGCCCCAGTAATACAGGAAGTGGTTACCTTAGGAGATGCCCCACATGGCATCCCTAACTTAACCTAAATTTTATTTTTATTTGTTTTATTATTTATTATTTATTAGGTAATAAGGTTTATTTTATTCGAATAATGTTTTTATATTTATTGTTTTTAGGAAATAAAGGAGTCAAGAAGAACAGGAGAAGTGAACTAAGCCCACCACCCATCCATCAGCCCAACAAAGCCCAACTATTGAAGCCTGTCGTTCCAGCTGCCGCGGCAGATACGGAAAAGACAGGTTGTCGCCAGACTGTCACGACAGACGTGGAAACGTGTGACAGACGCGTAACAGATGCAGAAACGCGTGTCGGATGCGTCAGTCACGCTAAAGCTCAACAGTCGCCCCGTTATTCACGCCTTCCGTTACAGCTTCAACAAGCAGCAACTCCTCTTCTACAAAACCCCGTTTCATTTTCATTTCATTCACTTCTGTTTTTCTTACTTGCTCTCGCCTTTGGTTTTCATTTGCTTTATTTTACTTTCAACAAACCTTGCAACTAAAATGTCTTCCAGAAGAACCCGCCGCAGTGCTGCTTCAACCTCTTCACCGGTAGATCCCACCTCACAATCCTTTGCTACTAGAGATTTATGGGAAGAAAGAGACTTTATTTACACTCCAAGAGCAGTCAATATGGGCCTCAAACCGTTCATCGCAAGGACGATTAGAGCCCTCTTATGGGAAACATTCGCAGAGCAACCATCAGAGATGAATGAGACGCTGGTGAGGGAATTCTATGCTGCCATCGGCAGCAGGACGGCAACAGCAGTGACTGTCTGAGGGACAGAAGTGCAGTTCACAGCTGAGCGCATTAACTCTTTCTATGGCCTCTGCCTCGGCCCCAACGATGATGCTCACCAGCAGTTCCTTGACACTCTAGATGAAGCTGCCTATGACGTTGTCATGGACGAAGTAACGGAAGAAGGGGCTGAGTGGAATACAAGCCGCAAAAATCCCCACACAGTGAAGAGGGGGCAGCTGCTGCCGGAGGCCAAACTGTGGAACGCCTTCATTAAGAAGAGGATTCTGCCGTCCTCACATCACACCACCGTGGACCAGCAGAGGTTAGCCTTAATACACTCCATTATTAATAAACGACCCATTAATGTGGCGAGTTATATACGGGAGAGTATTTTGGATTGCGCCCATAGATCGACGGCCCTCCTCTGCCTTCCCTACCTTATCACGTCCCTCTGTCGCTGTTATGCCGTGCCGGAAGCTGACACCGATCGCATCGTGAAAGGTAGGGGCTGGACAGACAAAAATATCATCAACCTCATGGAGCTGACAGTAGCAACCCCCCTCTCCTCCTTCAACCCTGCTGCCGCCCCAGCTGAATCGTCAAAGCAGCCAAACATTGAACCTGCCGTTGCAGCAGATGCTCCGACAGACCCATCCACTCAAATCCTTGCTGCTATTTAGAGGATGAAGGACAGACAGCTGGGTCTAATGACATTCATCAAGGATTTTGCCGCATCCACGGTAAATTTTATTCACCATACTTTAAATTTTCCTGATGTTGTCTTTCCCACCTTCCATGCCCACTACTTCACCGTCCCCACCCCTGCTCACACACATACACCTACTGCCACACTACATACACCATATGCTGCCTCCATTCCATCACCTGCCCTGACGGCAGCCGGCGGCCCTCAGGCCGAAACATCCGCCAGAGGAACAAAGCGACTGGCACCCTCAGATGACATTTCTACCTTTGTAGCTTGGTTCTCTTCTTCCTCCGTCTGGGCAGAAAGCGACGCCAAACCATCTATTCGGAGGAACTTAGAGAAAGAATTTACACGTGTCAAGAGGCAGAAAAGAATGGCCAACAGGAAACTTATGCCAAAAGCCAGCAGCAGCTGGGACAGCGGCAGCAGCTCTGACATTCAGGTTGTGCAGCAACCAACCCAGCCTGCCCCAAAGCCCAGAATCCGCCGCCAAATCCGCCTCAACAGCAGCAGTGAAGACAGTGCTTAAAAAATTCAAGTTTCTTTTTTCTTCTTATTGCTGCCTGCTATCTCTATATTTTGTGATGTATTGCCTTCATTTTTTTCATTTTGTCATTTGCATTGAAGGCAATGCAACCCTCGAGTTTGGGGGTGGCAACCCTCCATTTTAATGGAGTCCAAGTACATCTTAGTTATTTGTTGTGTCTTTTACTTATTTAATTTCTCTTAAAAAAACTGAAAATTTTGGCTTTGAACTGTGAATTGAACTTACATGTCGTGACAGCTCTGTCGTGGCAGCATCTTTAGGATAGTTTAAGGAGAAGTTTAGAGCCTTTCTATAGTTCTGAAAACTTAAACACCATTGTGACTGTTATACTGCTTAGACTTCTTTTAGCCAAACAAGAATAGGAAGCTTAGTACTTGAATAGCCCCTAGAGGTGCCTAACACTAGCTCTAGGAAAGAAGTTTAGCAAAAGAGACTCAAAAACCCTAGAGGTGCCCGAAACCGGTTCTAGGAAGCTAACTAGTGGTGCCTAAAAATGGCTCTAGTAAAATTTTAGAAAATGAGTCAAAACAAAAAAAATCAAAGAAGCATGAAAATGTGCCTTCAAAAAGATAAACTTTGCAATAAAAATTCAGGTTAAGAGTTGAATATTCTAGCGAAACTAAGAGAGTCTTAGCATATAACTGTTCACAAGCATGCACACACTGCACGAGGACTATAGTGAGATTCCGGACAGATCCTAAATTATCCGACAGGTTGCTGCCGTCACAGGGAACGAACGACGGGCAAGGGAAAGTTCACTGTTTGAAAGCCAAAACAAAAATATTTCATTTTTCTTTAGGTCTTAGTTGCTTGAGGGAAAGCAAAAACTTGAGTTTGGGGGTGTGTTGAGTGTGTAAAAGTTCTATTGTTTACACCCTTTTTAACCCATATTTCTGCTGCATTCAAGCATCATTTCATTTCATTTAGGTTAGTTTACATCAAAACATCACAAATATATTAAAGGCACAGATTCTACTAAAGAATGGCTGATTTTGCAGGTTGTTGCCATAGTAGACGGAGAAGGCAGGCGCGGGGCAGAGAAGCAGAAGAGCTGAACTGGACAAGCAGACAAAGAGGACGATGCTGCCATGGTGCTGCCGTGACAGCAGAGGATGACAGCAAGTTAGTGGGGAAAAAGCAAAGTGGACCTCGATAGATAGAGAAAATTCTGCTCGTCTGTCGTGTGAAAACCTTATATTTTTCCAACCCCCAGATCAAGAGATATGTCAAGCCCAAAGCTCAAGGAGAGGAAATTCCAAGAAACAAGGAGGACGGCTGGAAAGTAGATTCCTTGAAGATTAAGTCTTTATTAGAATCATACTTTTAATTAAAGTTGTAATCCTTGTTAACTTAGATAACTTGAGCCCAAAGCTTATATAAGGGCATATATTTTAACCTAGGGGGTGATCATATCCCAATACCCCATAACCGAAAACCAAAAACCCCTAGCCGTTTACCCGCCGCCGACATGTTCTAAATTCCTCCTAGGGCCATGGGTTGATTTGTAAAGTAGTTGCAAGGGTTGTTTTGTTTTAGGAATTTTCAGTTCAATAAAATAAACTTCAAGTTCTCTTATTTTGGTTATTAATATCTTGCAAGAGCATCGGGAGAGCATTGTGAGGTTATCCATTTACTTAGCATCGGGAGAGTTAAGTATACGAAAGAAATAAGAGCAAGTTCTCTAGTTTATAGTTGAACTATCTCGTGCCTAGGGATAGGGCGAGGTTAAGTGGCTAAAGAAGAATTCATACACATCGGTGTTCATCTTTCGATTCACGCCGGGAGGTATCATCAAGACGTGATCATCGACAGACTTGGACCTAGGGATAGGCCAAGGAAGATCTGGGATTCTTGCCAAACTTGAAAGTACTGAGTTGAGCGTTTGCTGCCGCAACGATCAACGGACTGCCGCCGTGACAGGTGCTGCCGCGACGGGTGACGACGATAGAACAAGATTTCCTAAACTCTGAAATACCTGCACTACTGAGCAATTCAATACCAGCCCATTCTTTCTATCTTGATATCTTTACTCTTTTATTTACGTTTTCATTATTATTTTCGTGACAACTCTCAATTATTTCTGTTACCTTCGTGCAGTGAATTAAGGCAAAGCTATTAGCCCAATCCCTGTGGAGACGATATCCGATACTTCGTATCACTTTACTACTTGCGTCGTGTACACTTGCACTACCATTGTGATAGACTCTTTTACACGAAACAGTATACCTAGTGGATGACCACTGTCTCCGGAATGGAGGAAGCTGATGTAACTTGGACGTTCTTTCTGAACGTGTTCAAGCGAAAGTATCTGGGTGTGCGATACCTGGATGAAAAGAAAAGAGAGTTCATGTCTCTTACTCAAGGGAGCATGACGGTGGCTGAGTACGAAATCCAGTTTGTCCGTCTCAGTCAATACGCACCTGAGCTTATCCCTGATGAGCGGGAGAGGTGTGAGCGTTTCCGAAATGGTTTGGTGACGGATGTAAAGACCTTTATGCTTGCTACTGAGTACACTAATTTTGATGTGCTAGTTAGTAGGGCGATAGACATTGAGCAGAACCTGGGTTTGTCTTCCAAGAGTGCTGGTTCTAGCTTGGGCAAGAGAGTTGCTGGATATAGGTCCGGTGGTGGACTAAACAAGAGAGGACGAGATAGGAGGTATCAGTCTTCTGCTAGGCGTGTTGGTGGAGGGCATGGTGCGCCTGTTCAGGGAGACAGGGCGAGAGCTGATCAGAACACATGCTGGGCGTGTGGATCGCGTGGTCACTTGAGGCGTGATTGTCCTCTGGCAGCGAGAGAGGTGCAGGCTCCTGTTGCAGTGACCGGTAATTTTTGCTGGAATTGTGGTTCGGTAGACCACATGAGGAGGGAGTGTCCTTTGTTGGCCGGTGGTGGTCAGGGACGTGCTCCTGGTGTTTTTGCACCACAGAGAGGTCGTGGTCGCGACCGTGGTAATTTCCAGCGCATAGATGATGGTGGGAGGAATATGGCTCATGTGGTGGCTGTCCAACCTGAGGGTGGTGGCCAGGCTCGAGTGTATGCTCAGCGAGAGGGAAGTAATGACACGGATGTGATCGCAGGTACCTTCACTTTGCAATCCTTGTCATTACTTTCCTTGATTGATTCTGGATCTACACACTCATACATATTGCGTGAACATGCTCATTTGCTTGGTTTTCCTGTTGAGTCTTTGGATGTTGGTATGCGTGTAACTAGATCCTTTGGTGAGACCCTTGTGACACGAAAGTTGTATAGAAGATGTCCCTTGGTTGTGCAAAACCATGTTTTTCATGTTGATCTCATGGAATTGCCTTTCTATGGTTTTGATGTAATCCTTGGTATGGATTGGCTTGTTGAACATCGAGCGGTGGTGGATTTTGAGAACAAGCGAGTTTCGTTGAAGCTTGCGGATGATTATGAGGTAGTGATGGTTGGTGAGAATGTGAAGTTTCTTGCCAGTGTGGTGTCTACATTGGAAGCAAGCCGAATGTTGAGGCAAGGTTGTGAATCCTACCTAGCCTTTGTAATGAATCCTAGCTCTAAGGAGTTACATGTGCGAGATATCAGGACTGTGCGAGAGTTTCCTGGTGTGT
This sequence comes from Hibiscus tridactylites, assembly GCA_958450335.1. Classification (NCBI taxonomy): domain Eukaryota; kingdom Viridiplantae; phylum Streptophyta; class Magnoliopsida; order Malvales; family Malvaceae; genus Hibiscus; species Hibiscus tridactylites. The sequence goes on from OY288289.1 coordinate 28,929,885, forward strand.
TTCCGGAGGAGTTACCTGGATTGCCTCCTAATCGCGAAGTGGAGTTTGGAATTGAGCTGTATGAAAACATAACTCCAGTGTCCATTACTCCTTATCGAATGGCGCCTAAAGAGTTGAAGGAGCTGAAGACGCAACTTCAGGAGTTGCTTGATCGTGGTTTCATTCGGCCGAGTGTGTCACCTTGGGGTGCACCGGTCTTGTTTGTGAAGAAAAAGGATGGCACTATGAGAATGTGCATCGATTACTGTCAGCTGAACAAGTTGACTATAAAGAATCGGTATCCATTGCCGAGGATTGATGATCTTTTTGATCAATTTCGGGGAGCGGCTGTGTTCTCTAAAATTGACTTAAGGTCAGGGTATTACCAGTTGAAGGTGAAGGATGTGGATGTGCCAAAGACAGCCTTCAGAACGAGATATGGGCATTATGAGTTCCTTGTGATGCCGTTTGGGATGACGAATGCTCCTGCAGCTTTTATGGACATGATGAATAGAGTGTTCCATGAATACTTGGACAAATTTGTTGTGGTGTTCATTGATGATATCCTCGTGTACTCTCGTACTGAGGAGGAGCATGAGGGGCATTTGAGGATTGTGTTGCAGGCTTTGTTGGAGTATCAGCTTTATGCTAAGTTAAGCAAGTGTGAGTTATGGCTCAGGGAAGTTGTGTTCCTTGGTAATGTGGTTTCTGCTGAGGGGATTCATGTTGATCCTCAGAAGGTTGAGGCAGTGATGAATTGGAAGACTCCTAAGTCTGTTCATGAAGCTCGTAGTTTCCATGGTTTGGCGGGATACTATCGGAGGTTCGTGGATGGATTTTTGAAGATTGCTGCACCTTTGACGAAGTTGTTGCAGAAGGATGTTAAGTATGAGTGGGCAGAAGCGAGACATCAGGCTTTTGAGAAGCTGAAGGCAGCTTTGACGCAAGCTCCTATCTTGGTTCAACCTGAATCATGGAAAGAGTTTGTGGTGTATAGTGACACATCCTACGTTGGTTTGGGGTGTGTATTGATACAAGAGGGTAAGGTAGTGGCTTATGCATCGCGCCAGTTGAAGGTGCATGAGCGCAATTATCCTAAGCATGACATTGAGTTAGTTGCGGTGGTTTTTGCTTTGAAAATTTGGAGACATTACCTGTATGGTGAGAAGTGTACTCAATTTAAGCATTCCCATGCATAACTACCATATGCAAAGGTTAAAGAGTAAAGCATGTATAAACCACATTATTCAACACAAATCATTTCATGATACATCATCAATTATATTGGCTTACAAGTGATCATTAGGCAAGTTCATTTCTCAAAACAACATATCGGATACACAGATTCACAAGTGTTGTCCCAACACTTCATATATTCTTACCGGCATCTCAAGGTTCACACACGGGATCTACCCTCGACCGTTATGACACCCGTGGTGGAGTATTCGGTACACCGTATAAACCTCTCAACACCACTCATTGGTAGATGTATAACCCCACTAACGAGAGACGAGACACCACACACACATACTTCAATTGTTATGGTACTTGGATAGAGTATTCAGTACACCGTATGAACCCCTCAACATCCAAGGCGACTTGTTTATAGTGCACTCAATCCTATAATCGGCTAACTATATCCGATAACATTTATAAACCAATTTCATAACATCACTTGCCAATATAATTCTCATTTCACCACATACCTCACTGTTTTCAAAGCATCATCATTAAATCATTTTCTAAAGCATTAAATCATGCTTTAAATCACAAGTATAAGACATATACTTACAAGGATCGCTTTCCATGTGCATCCTTCATCATCACATCATTAAAAATAGTAAACATATATTTTAAACATGCTTTAACAATAGGTTACATGTATCCAAAACCAAGTGCATAAAAACTATTTCATAATAGCACAATCGAGAGAGAAATTCCTTATACTTACTTTCGAACATAGACAAGCGTTTCAAGCTCACATCTAAGTTCCCAAAACCATCTTTAAAACATTTCAAATATGAAATCTACGTTCTCACTCACCGACACATGAAAGCTTGATTAGCCGACGCGAAACTAAGCGTCTAAAGCTCCCAAAACCTCATCGGTTGCTTCCAAAACGTTCTCCCCTTTTTAAACCACATAATAACAGAGGATTAATGCATCTCAATGCATTAAAAACTCCAGCAAGAAATCCTACCACGTGCTCTGCCTAAATCCACCAAAACGTCCATCTGAAACAACCGAAAACACCATCGATTACTCTACAAACTAAACCCAGCCAAAACCTAACACTTCCAACCATTTATTATCATTGATTAACATCCAAAATTATCCTATTATCAACCTTGTGCCTCCAACATTCACAAAATCACAATAACACCACAAAACCAAATTCTAACAATCTAATCAACTAGAGATCCAAATAGTTTCGAGATTACCATGCTTAAACCTCAATCTCAACTTTAATAAACATCAAAAAAATAATTAAATTCAATCATAAATCAGCCAAAATAGATACATTACGAAAATTACACAAAATCATAATTTAAAGCTTGATTTAGCCATTTTCTTCAAATCAATCATAAAACCTTGTTAAGAAATATAATTAAAGAGCCAAATACTTGGAATTTTTCATTAATGAACCTTGATTAGAGGAGAAGCACGAAAATTACCTCTAATCCATTGCTATTCCTTCAATTGACAATATTTGATTGAAAATCTTCAAGAATCCAATGAAATAAGTTGAGGACACTCCATGGAAATCATTTGGAAATCAAAATAAAAGGAAAAAGGAAAAGATCTCTAGATGTTTTGAAAGAAAATGAGTGATTGGCTGATGAGAAAATAGAGAAATGGAAGTTACGTCAAAAATAAGTTTGTAAAGCTTAATTCCCTTTTTAATCAAAACCTTTTTTAATCTTTTTAATTAAACACATTTAAAACATGTCAAACTAAGGGAATAGCTGATTATACTTACATTAGCTCCCTAAAGATTCTATGTTTTGGCTCTTTTACAAAATAGTCATTAAAATAGTTTTTCCATTTTTATGATTTAGTCACTAAACTGAAATGTCCACCTTCCAAAAATCATTTTCATTATCTAAAAATCACTTGACCAAACCCTTATATACATTTAAAAGGATTTCAGAAATTTTCTCATATTTTTATCACTTCCCAAACTAGGTTTTCCCTGAACCAATCCTAAACTAACACGAAAATCTAGTCTCGGCCCAATATGCCCTAAACCGAACCTACAACTTCTTGGCCCAAAAACTGGGGCGTTACACCACAAGTTATTATTCAGTTAATATACTAACATAACATGATAATAATGAAATCATTCAAACTCCTTGTATCATGATTCCCTCTACAATACAATCATTCAAACCTCATAGCAACACTCTAACAATAATTCATTGATCATACATCAATCTTACATAGCTTAGACTCCAAGCAACTAACTAAATTCTATGATAGAAATATTAATTAAATTTATTATAAATCATTTATGGACTATACATTTCAAAGGATGCATTACTTGCATCAGTTAGAACCTTGTGCCACCATACTAGAAATGTAACCCCTCGACCCAATCTGGGTGAAAGACCGAACCAAATGGATCACACGGGGAATACTAAAGTAAACCGAGAGGTTTACCTCAATAAACGACCTTATTTTTTCATTTTATCTTGTCTAGATGCTCATTACGATCCTAAGTGTTTAACAACGCAGCAGAACATTCATAACTCGATCAAACATCGATTCGGGACTCAATTGCATTCAATTACATTTTAGAGACCATTTTGTAATCTTACCAAATTACAGGGACTTCTTCACTTTTTAAGTTACCAAACTTTAATTAATCATATTACATGCCACTCTATCAATAATCAGCTCCAAAGAACCAACCATGCTCATTTAATTGCATCCACAACATTCAGGGACTAAAACATAAAGAAACATAACATTTAAAGATGCTTTTAACCAACTTACTAGCTGGTTGTATCGATACCCTTAGAGCCAATATCGATACGCCCACGACAACATGTCCCAAGATTCAAGTTCAACAAGACCGTATCGATACCTCTAAGACTGTATCAATACGCTAAAAACTAGAAGCATAAAATCGTATCGATACGGCCCCGTGTGGAATCATTTTGAAAAAGTGTAACCCCCTTAGCCCGGCCTAGACGGTTGACCCGAACTACAAAGATTACACGGGGAAAACCAAAGTCAACCCGAAAGTCAACCTTGATTAACGACCCTTTTTTTCCTTTTTAACCTTGTCTAGATGCTCATTAACCTAAGCGTACTCTTGAGAAAAACATACTTGAAAATCACAGTGATCGGAAAACAACAAGGGACTCGATTGCACAATATACAAAATTAGGGACCAATTTGTAAATTCTGGAAAGTTAAAGGACTTAGTCGAATTTTAAGTTACCAATATCAAATTAATCATATTACATGCTTCCCTATCAAATTTCACCTTAAACGGACATCCCAACTCAAGCAATTGCAAATACAAAATGCAGGACTAAAACGTAAAGCTTGCAAACCATAAATCATTCAAATCAGTGCCCAACGGTCAAGTGTTTCGGAACGGGGGTTAACCGTTCCGAAACACAAGTTCGTTTCGAGACTAGTTCCGAAACAGGGCATGGCAGTGGCAAAAGTGTTTCGGAACGGACTCTACCCTTTTCGATACACGAAGGCCATTACAGGCCCCCGTTTCGAAACAGTAGTGCCCGTTCCGATACGGACTGCCCAGAAAATGCAGATTTTGCTTATTTAACATAAATTTACTCACTCAAACACATCCTAATGACTTCCTAATCGTGCCAACAAGTCATCATACATATTAGGTACATGTTTGCATCACCAAAACACGATCATGACATCAAATAGGAAAATTCACAAGACTATAGGCATGCATAATAATGTACAAAGCAATCATTCATCAAATCATCAAATCAAGCACCAAAATGGCCAATTACATATCCAAAACATTTAAGGCATCATGCCACAACAAGGGAGTCCATAAACATCTCCCAAAAACACAACCTAGGTTCCCATTGCCAAATATCAAAATCTAATAATCTTGTAAAATAGTCACCATACATGAGCTTAGCCCTCCCTTGGATTCTTAGCCTCCTTGCTGCCCACAAACACTTTCCAATAAGCCTTTTAACACACATCAACATCATTCATGCAACATTGCATTCACAACAAGCAACTCATGCTTCAATATCATTAACATGTCATATTGGCTTTCAAGTGATAAACCACAACCTTTTACGACATAAAACGCAATCGGATACGCTGATTACAAGCGTTGTCACATACGCTTCATATACACTACCAAACACACAAGGCGGAGTTTACCGGTACAATCTCAACCCCTCAACACCCGTGATGGAGTTTAACGGTACAATCACAACCCCTCCACATCACTCATTGGTAGTTGTATAACATCACTAACGACAACACGAGACACTCAACACAAGATCCACACATGGACTTTTAACCACCATTACGATCTTAAGCATCTCGTTAGTGTACTTGGATGGAGTTTACGGTACAATTACAACCCCTCAACATCCAAGGCGACTTTATTCACGGTGCAGCCAATCCTATACCCGGCTAACTATATCCGATTCAAGTACTTTAAAACCACACATCACTTGCCAATATACATCATTTATCATCAATAATCCACTGTTTTAAAGCATTAACGAAAGCCATTAAACCATCATGCATACTATGCATCAAACCACAATTATCAATATCAAACCAAGGATCTCTTACCTTGAGCATCCTTCAACACATGGCTTTCAAAACCAGCATTAATCAAGCTAAAACATGCTTTCAAAACAGAATTTAAACATGCAAATTAAACACATTGCATCCAACCATTTCATGGTTCATTCAAGAGAAAGAGTTTTCGCGAAAACTTACTCTTGAGCTTAGTTAAGTTGATTAGACTTAAACTAAGCTCCCAAACCTTCAAACATTCAATACAAAGCTGGAGATCCAACTCCACTCACCAATTCCGTTTCGCAAGTTTGCCGAAAGGCCGTTCAAGCCTCCGAATCAACACCACAAGGATCCGAAGATGTCTCCCCTGTTTTAAACACATCAAAGCAGAGGATTAATGCATCATCATGCATTAAAATCTTCAGCCACAACACCTAAACTCGCTGCTCTCACCAAATCTAACATTTCGGCTACCAAACACAACCGAAATCACCTCCAAACTCTTCCACAACATTACCCAGCCAAGATCCATCACTTCTAAACATTCTTAGACATCAATTAACATCCAAAAAGAACCTAGGAAAATCACCCCAAAAACCACCATTTTCATAAGCAAAAACTTAGGAAAATCAACCTATTCAGGATTACATTGATTAAACCTCAATTACACATCATTAAACATCCAAAATACATTAAAAAGCCATCTCAAAAAAGAGCCCAAACAATCACCACGAATTTCTTTAAGATTTAATCCAAATCTTGAGTTTAAAGCCAAAATCAAGATCACAACATTAAAACCTTTAATAAAACTTAATTTAAGGATTGAGAACTTGGGAATTTTAGTAAAGAACTGAGTATTTATAGGAAAAGAGCATCCTTACCTCTAAATGTAGATTTCTCCTTGATTAGAGCCAAAATCCTTGAAAAATCAATAAGCAAATGAAGAGGATTTGATGTAGAAAGGATTAGGAATCATTTGAGGATTGAAATATCATCATTTGGTGTGAAAATCAAAAGAAAAGTTGTTGTAGAAATGTGTTTGGCTTAGAGAATTTTGAGAGAAAATGATATGAGAAAATTTTAAAGAAAGTTAGTTATGAAATCTCAAAATTAGTTTTTCCCATCTTCTTTTAATTAATTAAACATTAAATGAATCATTTAAAACTAAGAAAAATCTGGAGAAATCAATCTTGGGTAAATTAGCTCCTTAAAGATTCAAAGTTTCAATCCTTACAAAACAGTCACCACTAAACTTTTCAAAAATTACATTTTAGTCACTAATTCGAAATGTCACACTTCAAAAACCTTATTAAAAGAGGATTTTTAGATATTTTTCCATATTTTTCATGCAACCCAAACTAGGCTTTCCCTAAAACCACATTTTATATTCAAACTGAAAATCAGACCGGATGTAAACACTCCCAGAAACGTGATGTAAACCTCGGATCTCGATCCGACACTATAGACTTTGGCACACCATGCAGCCACACAATCTCAGCAACGTACAGCTCCGCAAGCTTGTCCAAAGTATACGTAATATGCACAGGCAAGAAATGTGCACACTTCATAAGGTGATCCACAATCACCCACACCGAATTCCTCTTCGATGGCGACAAAGGCAAACCATACATAAAGTCCATGGTAATCTTTTCCCACTTCCACTCAGGAATCCTCAACGGTTGCAACAACCCAGAAGGAAACTGATGCTCAGCCTTAAATCGCTTACAAACCATGCACTTGCTCACATACTCAGCAACATCTTTCTTTAAACCCACCCAATAGTACTCATCTCGAAGATCACGATACATCTTAGTACTACCAGAGTGCATAGCAAAAGGACTACTATGAGCTTCAGTCAGAATAGCATGCCTCAACTCAGCATCATTGGGCACTACTATCCGACTCCCAAAACATAAAACTCCATCATCATTAAAGCAAAATTCCGATGGCCTATCCTCAGCAATATCCTGAACATGTGGCACCAAGGAATTATCCAACGGCTACTTATCCTTTATCAACTGAACCAAGGATGGTTTCACTTGCAATTCAGCCACAAGGCCGCCATCTCGCGAAATGCTCAAACTGGAAAACATAGCCCTCAACTCCACTGCCACCTTCCTACTCAAGGCATCCACTACAACATTAGCTTTTCCCCGATGGTACTCGATCGTCAGATCGTAATCCTTAAGCAACTTCACCCAACGTCGTTGCCTAAGATTCAACTCTTTCTGAGACATCAGGTACTTCAAACTCTTGTGATCCGTATACACAGTACACTTCACACCATACATGTAATGTCTCCAAATTTTCAAAGCAAAAACCACCACAGCCATCTCAATGTCATGCGTAGGATAATTGCGCTCATGCACCTTCAATTGTCGCGATGCATAGGCCACCACCTTACCCTCTTGCATCAACACACACCCTAAACCAACGTAGGATGTGTCACTATACACCACAAACTCTTTTCTTGATTCAGGTTGAACCAAGATAGGAGGTTGCGTCAAAGCTGCCTTAAGCTTCTCAAAAGCATGTTGTCTCACTTCCGTCCACTCATACATAACATCCTTCTGCAACAACTTTGTCAAAGGTGCAGCAATCTTCAAAAATCCATCCACGAACCTTCGATAGTATCCCGCCAAACCAAGGAAACTACGGACTTCATGAATAGACTTAAAAGGCTTCCAATTCATCACCGCCTCAATCTTCTGAGAATCAACACGTATCCCCTCAGCAGAAACCACATGACCAAGGAACACAACTTCCCTGAGCCAGAACTCACACTTACTCAGCTTAGCATAAAGCTGATTCTCCAACAAATCCTGCAGCACAATCCGCAAATGCCCCTCATGCTCCTCCTCAATACGAGAGTACACAAGAATATAATCAATGAACACCACAACAAATTTATCCAAGTATTCATGGAACACTCTATTCATCATGTCCATAAAAGCCGCAATAGCATTCGTCAAACCAAACGGCATCACAAGGAACTCATAATGCCCATACCTCGTTCTGAAGGTTGTCTTTGGCACATCCACATCCTTCACCTTCAACTGGTAATACCCTGACCTTAAGTAAATTTTAGAGAACACATCCGCTCCCCGAAATTGATCAAAAAGATCATCAATCCTCGGCAATGGATACCGATTCTTGATAGTCAACTTGTTCAGCTGACGGTAATCGATGCACATTCTCATAGTGCCATCCTTTTTCTTCACAAACAAGACTGGTGCACCCCAAGGTGACACACTCGGCCGAATGAAACCACGATCAAGCAACTTCTGAAGTTGCGTCTTCAGCTCCTTCAACTCTTTAGGTGTCATACGATACGGAGTAATGGACACTGGAGTTGTGTTTTCATACAGCTCAATTCCAAACTCCACTTTACGATTAGGAGGCAATCTAGGTAACTCCTCCGCAAACACAACAGGAAACTCTCGCACCATCCTGATATCTTGCACCCGCAACTCCTTAGAGCTAGGATTCATCACAAAGGCTAGGTAGGCTTCACAACCTTGCCTCAGCATTCGGCTCGCTTCCAATGTAGACACCACATTAGCAAGAAACTGTACATTCTCACCAACCACCACCACCACATAATCATCCGCAAGCTTCAACGACACTCGCTTGTTCTCAAAATCCACCACAGCTCGATGTTCAACAAGCCAATTCATACCAAGGATTACATCAAAACCATAGAAAGGCAATTTCATGAGATCAACATGAAAAACATGGTTTTGCACAACCAAGGGACATCTTCTATATAACTTCTGTGTCACAACGGTCTCACCAAAAGAACTAGTTACACGCATACCAACATCCAAAGACTCAACAGGTAAACCAAGCAAATGAGCATGTTCACGCAATATGTATGAGTGTGTAGATCCATAATCAATCAAGGAAAGTAATGACAAGGATTGCAAAGTGAAGGTACCTGCGATCACATTCGTGTCATTCCTCCCTTCTCGCTAAGCATACACTCGAGCTTGGCCACCACCCTTAGGCTGGACAGCCACCACATGTGCCACATTTCTTCCACCATCATCTCTGCACTGGAAGTTATCACGGTCGTGCCCACGACCTCTCTGTGGTGCAACAACACCAAGAGCACGTCCCTGACCACCACCGGCCAACAAAGGACACTCCCTCCTCATGTGGTCTGCCGAACCACAATTCCAGCACGAGTTACCGGTCACTACAACATGAGCTTGCATCTCTCTCGCCGCCCGAGGACAATCACGCCTCAAGTGACCACGTGATCCACACGCCCAGCATGTGTTCTGATCAGCTCTCGCCCTGTCTCCCTGAACAGGCGCACCATGGCCTCCACCACCATGCCTAGCAGAAGACTGATACCTCCTATCTCGTCCTCTCTTGTTCCGTCCACCACCGGAACCATACTCGGCAGCTCTCTTGCCCGCGTTAGAACCAGCACCTCTAGAAGATAAACCCCGATTCAGCTCAATATCCTTCGCCCTACTAACCAGCACATCAAAATTAGTGTACTCAGCGGCAAGCATAAAGGTCTTTACATCTGTCACCAAACCATACCGGAAATGCTCACACCTTTCCCGCTCATCAGGAATAAGCTCCAGTGCGTATTGACTGAGACAGACAAACTGGATCTCGTACTCAGCCACTGTCATGCTCCCTTGAGTAAGAGACATGAACTCTCTTTTCTTTCCATCCAGGTATCACACACCCAGATAGTTCCGCTTGAACGCATTCAGAAAGAACGTCTAAGTCAAATCAGCTTCCTCCATCCTGGAGACAGTGGTCGTCCACCAGGTGTACGCATCATCATGCAACGGTGATACCACACATCCTAACTTCTGCACATCATTGCAGTTCATCTGTCCCAATATCCTCTTGGTACTTTCCAACGAGGATTCGGAACCCTCAGCAGACAAACCTCTGAACTCAGTCCCTCTTGAACTGCGCAAACGTTCCAAAGGTAGTCTCGCATTAGCATCGCCCTAATGCCCAGCTCCATGAGCTCCAGCTACTGCCGCCTGAAAGGCTCCAGCAATAGCTTGTATCAACACCGTCATGTCAGGAGCAGCTTGCCCCTGCCCAGCTTCAAGTCCAGCGACCCCAGCACCAGCAACAACATCACCTCCAGCACCACCACCACCGGGCGGTCCACCACCAGGAGGAGGAGGTATATCCACCACATTCTCAGCATTGTTCTCATTCTCATTCTGAGCCATAGCTCGCGTGTTAATTCTCGTCTCTACGAGGTCCCATTCACTAAACAATGCACTAACACAAATGCAATAAACATAATCAGGCTCAGCAAGGTAAGAAATACAGGTGCTCAAGCTCATTTCCAAATAAAAACAAATCATTTCATTAGTTTTGATATGGCAATGGGTTCCTCTAACATGCTCCACCACAGCATACATCACAATTGCAACATACTTACAATTCACACATCATACTTTCATTCAAAAAGGCACATCATGCATTCATACATACATCACCCACTTAACCATTCCCGTTTACTCGAGAACTCAGCTCTGATACCACCAATTGTAACCCCCTTAGCCCGGCCTAGACAGTTGACCCGAACTACGAGGATTACACGGGGAAAACCAAAGTCAACCCAAAAGTCAACCTTGATTAATGACCCTTTTTTTTTTTTAACCTTGTCTAGATGCTCATTAACCCTAAGCGTACTCTTGAGAAAAACATACTTGAAAATCACAGCGATCGAAAAACAACAAGGGACTCGATTGCACAACATACAAAATTAGGGACCAAATTGTAAATTCTGGAAAGTTAAAGGACTTAGTCGATTTTTAAGTTACCAATATCAAATTAATCATATTACATGTTTCCCTGTCAAATTTCACCTTAAACGGACATCCATAACACAAGCAATTGAAAATACAAAATGCATGACTAAAACGTAAAGCTTGCAAACCATAAACCATTCAAATCAGTGCCAATTGGTCAAGTGTTTCGGAACGGGGGTTGACCGTTCCGAAACGCGGGTTCGTTTCGAGACCAGTTCTGAAACAGGGCCTGGCAGTGGCAAAAGTGTTTTGGAACGGCCTCTACCCGTTTTGATACACGAAGGCCATTACAGGCCCCCGTTTTGAAACGGTAGTGCCCGTTCCGATACGGACTGCCCAGAAAATGCAGATTTTTGCTGATTTAAAATACATTTATTCACTCAAACACATCCTAATGACTTCCTAATCGTGCCAACAAGTCATCATACATATTAGGTACATGTTTGCATCATCAAAACACAATCATGGCATCAAATAGGAAAATTCACAAGACTATAGGCATGCATCCTAATGTCCAAAGAAATCATTCATCAAATCATCAAAGCAAGCACCAAAATGGCCAATTACTTATCCAAAACATTTAAGGCATCATGCCACAACTAGGGAGTCCATAAACATCTCCCAAAAACACAACCTAGGTTCCCATTGCCAAATATCAAAATCTAATAATGTTGTAAAATAGTCACCATACATGAGCTTAGCCCTCCCTTGGATTCTTAGCCTCCTTGCTGCCCATAAACACTTCAATTATCTGCATTGTTGGTTCAAGAGAGAGAGCGTAAGCACAAATGCTTAGTGAGGCATGCTCTAATGAAACAACACAATAATGCACTTATAAAAAAACACTTTCCAATAAGCCTTTTAACACACATCAACATCATTCATGCAACATTGCATTCACAACAAGCAACTCATGCTTCAATATCATTAACATGTCATATTGGCTTTCAAGTGATAAACCACAACCTTTTACAACATAAAACGCAATCGGATACGCAGATTACAAGCGTTGTCCCATACGCTTCATACACACTACCAAACACACAAGGTGGAGTTTACCGGTACAATCTCAACCCATCAACACCCGTGATGGAGTTTAACGGTACAATCACAACCCCTCCACATCACTCATTGGTAGTTGTATAACATCACTAACGACAACACGGGACACTCAACACAAGATCCACACATGGACTTTTAACCACCATTGTGATCTTAAGCATCTCGTTAGTGTACTTGGATGGAGTTTACGGTACAATTGCAACCCCTCAACATCCAAGGCGACTTTATTCACGGTGCACCCAATCCTATAGTCGGCTAACTATATCCGATTCAAGTACTTTAAAACCACACATCACTTGCCAATATACATCATTTATCATCAATAAGCCACTGTTTTAAAACATTAACCAAAGCCATTAAACCATCATGCATCACTATGCATCAAACCACAATTATCAATATCAAACCAAGGATCTCTTACCTTGAGCATCCTTCAACACATGGCTTTCAAAACCAGCATTAATCATGCTAAAACATGCTTTCAAAACAGAATTTAAACATGCAAATTAAACACATAGCATCCAACCATTTCATGGTTCATTCAAGAGAAAGAGTTTTCCTGAAAACTTACTCTTGAGCTTAGTTAAGTTGATTAGACTTAAACTGTAACCCCCTTAACCCGGCCTAAACGGTTGACCCGAATTAAGAAAGTCACACGGGGAAAACCAAAGTCAACCCGAAAGTCAACCTTGATTAACGACCCTTTTTTTTCTTTTTAATCTTGTCTAGATGCACATCATACTCAAAGATCACAAACATCAGAGATCAAACAGGGACCCAATTGAATAAATTACAACTTTAGGGACCAAAATGTGATTTCTGATAATTAAAAGGACTTAACCCAAATTAAAGTTACCAACTTGAAATTAATCAGGTTTCATGCTTCTCTGTGAAATTTCAGCTCAAAAGGACTTCCCAAGCTCATACAATTGAACAAACAAGATTCAGGACCAAAATGCAAACAATTCAAAACATATAACTGCCAATGTCAGCCCCTAACGGTCGGCCGTTCCGAAACCAATCAACCCCGTTCCGAAACACGGGCCGTTCCGAAACACGGGCCGTTCTGAAACCGATCGACACCGTTCCGAAACACGGCCTTGGCAGAGACCAAACCGTTTCGAAACGGTGCATACCGTTTCGGACGCCTGGGTTCATGTAAGGCACCCGTTCCAAAACGGTGCACACAGTTCCGAAACGCCTGCACAGATTGCAGCAAATTGGCTTTCCAAAACATGCAATTGATCAACCAAACATGCTCCAAATGTCACCAAACTTTACCAGCATGCAATTAAACATATTTAAGACTTATAGGCATCATCACAACATCAATCTAACATCATATGCAAAAAGCCCCAATTCTATAGGCATGCTTCCTACACAAGCTAGCTATTCAACACCAAACTTCCAAAACAAGCATATAAGGTTCCAATTCATAAACCAGCAATCTTAACAACATGCAACATACTTAGGGAGTCTCAAACACCTCCCAAAACATACACATTGGTCCCCCATTGCCAAATCACACAAAAGCTAAAATGTACTTATAAAACCTTCATACATTGAGCTTCACTTGAACTTGATTGCTTTCCCTTTCATGCTGCCCTTCAAGGTACTCTAATGCTCTGCATTATTGAATTAAGAAAACGTAGAGAGCGTAAGCAAAAGCTTAGTGAGGCATGCTCATTAAAAACAATTCAATAATGCAATTAAAACCATTTATAAACATGTTTGAAATCAATCTTTGCACATGCTCAAAAGCATACTTAAAACAAGCAATCCCATGCTTCAACATAAACATTAAAACAAGCATCTCATGCTTCATAATATACTTAACATGTCATATTGGCTAAAGTGATACATTTCATTTCTTAAAACAAGTTCAACAACTTTCCCAAGGACTTTTAAACACCTTAGCCCCAAGGACTTTTAAACACCTTGGCCATGGACTTTTAAACACCATGAATAAGGACCACACAAGGACTTTTAACCACCTTTGTGTCCAATGCTTGAATCACCCCAAGGAGTTTTAAACACCTTGGCCCCATGGACTTTTAAACACCATGGAATGGATCACCTAAGGACTTTTAACCACCTTAGTGTCCGCAACAAGACTCATCCAAGGACTTTTAACCACCTTGATGATCTTAAGTAACAAGGCTCACTCAAGGACTTTTAACCACCTTAGTGACCTTAATCTTTTCAAAACATCACTTGCCAATATACATCATTTCCATCATTTAATCCACTGTTTTAAAGCATTAAACCAAGCCATTTTCATCATGCATTTCAAAGCATCAAACCACATTATTTCAATGTATAAAAGCAAGGTACTCCTACCTAGAGTTACCTTCAACATATGGCTTACATTATCAGCAAAATCCATGCTAAAACATGCTTTCAAAACAGTAATTAAAAACATGCAAATCATCATTTTGCATCACAACAAAGTCATGGCCACCACTAGAGAGAAAATCCGAAAACTTACACTTGAGCTTAGCAAAGTTGTTTAGACTTAAACTAAGCTCCCAAAACCTTCAAACCTTGGTTTAAAAGCTGAAAATCCATTTTCCACAAATGCACTCACCGATTTCCACTTTGCTTCAAGCCAAAGCACCAAATCAAACTTCCGGATCAACCAATCTTGGATCCAAAGATGCCTCCCCTGTTTCAACACATCAAAGCAGAGGATTAATGCATCATCATGCATTAATTGCTTCAATGAAAGCACCTAAACTCGCTGCTCTCATCCAACCTCCATTTTCGGCCACCAAACACAACCGAAAATGCATCCAAACCACTTCTAAACAAAGCCCAGCCATAAACCAGCAAAACCTCACTTCCATTAACATCATATAACATCTAAAAACAACCTATTAACAACCTTATACCTCCAGCAACATCAGATCACCAAGATCACCTCAAAAACTACCTTGAAACATAAGCTAAACTTAGGAAACTCAACCTATCCGGGTTTGCATCAATCAAAACTCAATTCCACATCATTTTAGAGATCATTTAACATCAAAAACACCTCTCAAATCACAGATTACTCAGATCTAACGAAAATCATCAAAAATCATCAAAATCTTGCATAATAAGCCAAGATCCATAAATCAACTTAAAAGCCTTTAATTAAACATCAATTTAGGATTGAAAACTTAGGAATTTCAGTAAAGAACTGATAGTTTAGAGGAGAAGGACGTTCTTACCTCCAAACTTGTGTTTCTCCACTTTTTTGCAATCAAAATGCTTGTTGAAACTTGTAGCAATTGAAGAGGTTTTGAAGATACGTTAATTTGGAATCAAATGAGAGTTGAAAGGAGGAATTTAGGTGAGAAAATCAGAAACAAATCTCTGGAAATGTAGTGTTTGGTTTGAGAGAAAATGAGAGAAAGAAAATTGAGAAGTTAGTTGAGAAAATTGCCAAATGAGCTTTTCCCTCCTTTTTGATATCTTTAAAATCAGAAAATAGCTTATAATATCTTAGAAAAATCTGGAGAAACCACTTTTGGATTAATAGCTCCTTAAAGATTCAAAGTTCCAACCCTTTATAAAATAGCCACCAAACTTGCGAAAATTACATTTTGGTCACTAGCCAAAATGTCACACTTCCAAAACTCATTTTCCAAAATTGATTTCACAGTTCACTTAATTATATTAAAAGATGATTTTAGAACATTTTTCCATATTTTTAATGCAACCCGAACTAGGCTTTCCTAATTTAACCTCTTTTGATTCGAACAGCACTTTGACCAACCGGTCAACGCCCAAAACTCCTAAGCCCAAAACCAGGGCGTTACAACTCTCCCCCCTTAAGAAATTTCGTCCTCGAAATTTACCTGAAGGAAAGAGATAAGGAAACTGCTTCAGCATGTCTTCCTTCCGCTCCCACGTGGCTTCCTCAACACCTCGATGCTTCCACAGCACCTTCACCAACTCAATGGTCTTGCCACGAAGAACCTTACAATCCGAATCCAGAACCTTCACTGGTTCCTCATCATAGGTCAAATCCGGATTCAAAACCACATCCTCTACAGGCATCACATGCGAAGGATCCGATCTATACTTTCGGAGCATAGAAACATGGAACACATCATGAATCTTCTCCAACTCCTGAGGTAACCTCAGCCGATACGCAACAGGACCCACACGCTCAACCACCTCATATGGTCCAATGTACCGAGGGCTCAACTTACCCTTCCGGCCAAACCTCATCACCTTCTTCCAAGGCGAAACCTTCAAGAACACACGGTCACCCACCGCATACTCTATCTCCTTACGCTTCAAATCCGCGTAAGACTTTTGCCGATCAGAGGCAGCCTTCAACCGCTCACAAATGAGCTTCACCTTCTCGGTGGTCCCTTTCAACAAAGCAGGCATCGAAACCAACTTTTGACCAGTTTCAGCCCAACATAGAGGAGTCCTACACTTCCTCCCGTACAAAGCCTCATAAGGTGCCATCTGTATACTCGCCTGATAACTATTGTTATAAGCGAACTCAACCAAAGGCAGATGCTTCTCCCAAGAGCCTTGGAACTCAATCACGCAGCATCTCAACATATCCTCCAAAATCTGAATAACTCGCTCAGACTGACCATCCGACTGAGGATGATAGGATGTACTGAAATGCAACCTTGTACCCAGAGCTTGATGCAAACACTGCCAAAAACGCGATGTGAACCTCGGATCCCTATCCGACACAATCGACTTAGGCACACCATGCAACCTCACTATCTCAGCAATGTACAGCTCTGCCAGCTTATCCAAAGAGAACGTAGTATGCACAGGCAAGAAATGCGCACACTTCGTCAAGCGATCCACAATCACCCAAACAGAATTCTTCTTTGATGGAGACAAAGGCAAATCAGATACAAAATCCATGGTAACCCTCTCCCACTTCCATTCAGGGATTTTCAACGGTTGCAACAAACCAGAAGGAACCTGATGTTCAGCCTTAACTCGCTGACACACCAAACACTTGCTCACAAACTCTGCAACATCCTTCTTCAAACCCACCCAATAGTACTCATCACGAAGATCACGATACATCTTAGTACTACCAGGGTGCATAGCAAAAGGACTACTATGACCTTCAGTCAGAATAGCACGCCTCAACTCAACATCAGCAGACACTACTATCCGACTACCAAAACACAACACACCATCCTCATTAAAGCAGAAATCCGAAGGTCTACCCTCCGCGATATCCTGAACATGAGACACCAAGGAATCATCCAACAACTGCTTTTCCTTGATCAACTGAACCAAAGATGGTTTCACTTGCAACTCAGGAACAAGACCACCATCTCGCGATATGCTCAAGCTAGCAAACATCGCCCTCAGCTCAACAGCTACCTTCCTACTCATGGCATCAACAACAACATTAGCTTTACCAGGATGATACTCAATCATCAAATCATAATCCTTGAGCAACTCCAACCAACGTCGCTGCCTGAGATTCAACTCCTTCTGAGACATCAGATACCTCAAACTCTTGTGATCCGTGTACACAGTACACTTCTCACCATACAGATAATGTCTCCAGATCTTCAGAGCAAAAACCACTGCAGCCAGCTCAATATCATGCGTAGGATAGTTGCGCTCATGCACCTTCAACTGTCGCGACGCATAAGCCACAACCTTACCCTCTTGCATCAGCACACACCCCAAACCAACATAGGATGCATCACTATAGACCACAAACTCTTTCCCTGATTCAGGCTGAATCAAGATAGGAGCTTGAGTCAAAGCCGCCTTCAGCTTCTCAAAAGCCTGCTGTCTCGCTTCTGTCCACTCATATTTAACATCCTTTTGCAACAGCTTCGTCAAAGGAGCAGCAATCTTGGAAAAACCATCTACAAACCTCCGGTAGTATCCCGCCAAACCATGGAAACTACGGACCTCATGAACAGACTTAGGAACTTTCCAGTTCATCACCGCTTCAATCTTCTGAGGATCAACACGAATCCCCTCAGCTGAGACCACATGCCCAAGAAACACCACCTCCTTAAGCCAAAACTCACACTTGCTCAACTTAGCATAAAGCTGATTCTCCAACAAAGCTTGCAAAACAATCCTCAAATGCTCTTCGTGCTCCTCCTCAGTACGCGAGTACACGAGGATATCATCAATGAACACCACAACGAACTTGTCCAGGTATTCATGAAACACACGATTCATCATGTCCATGAAAGCAGTAGGAGCATTTGTCAAACCAAACGGCATCACCAGGAACTCATAATGCCCATACCTTGTCCTGAAAGCTGTCTTAGGCACATCCACATCCTTCACCTTCAACTGATAATACCCTGACCTCAAGTCAATCTTAGAGAACATAGCAGCTCCCCTAAATTGATCAAAGAGATCATCAATCCTCGGCAAAGGATACCGATTCTTGATAGTCAACTTGTTCAGCTGACGGTAATCAATGCACATCCTCATAGTGCCATCTTTCTTCTTCACAAACAAGACAGGAGCACCCCAAGGCGACACACTCGGCCGGATGAAACCATGATCTAGCAGCTCTTGCAACTGCGTCTTCAGCTCCTTCAGCTCCTTAGGTGCCATTCTATAGGGAGTAATGGACACAGGAGTTGTATTCTCATACAGCTCAATTCCAAACTCCACCTCGCGATTAGGAGGTAAACCAGGCAACTCTTCAGGAAAAACACCAGGAAACTCCTTCACAACCTTGATATCTTGCACCCTCAACTCCTTAGAGCTAGGATTCATCACAAAAGCTAGGTAAGCTTCGCAACCTTGCCTCAGCATCCTACTCGCCTTCAAGGTAGACACAACATTAGCAAGAAACTTCACATTCTCGCCAACAACAACAACTTCATAATCATCCGCAAGCTTAAGCGAAACCCGCTTATTCTCACAATCCACAACAGCATGATGCTCAGCAAGCCAATCCATACCAAGGATCACATCAAAACCATAAAAAGGCAACTCCATAAGATCAACATGAAAGACATGTTCTTGAACAACCAAGGGACACCTTCTATAAAGCTTTCGAGTCACAATAGTTTCACCAAAAGAACTAGTGACACGAACTCCAACATCCAAAGACTCAACAGGCAAACCAAGCAATTCAGCATGCTCACGCAAAATGTATGAATGCGTAGATCCAGAATCAATCAAAGAAAGCAATGACAAGGACTGCAAAGTAAAGGTACCTGCAATCACATCAGCATCATTCCTTCCCTCGCGCTGAGCATACACCCTCGCTTGGCCACCACCCTCAGGCTGAATAGCCACAACATGAGCTACTCCGCGACCACCTTCCTCTCTCCTCTGGAAATTACCACGGCCGCGCCCACGACCTCTCTGCTGTGCAACAACAGGAGCACGATCTTGGCCACCATCCAATCTCGGACAATCTCGCCTCAAATGATCAACAAAACCACAATTCCAACATCCATTACCAGCTGCCGCAACAGGATCTTGCACCTCCCTCACAGCACGAGGACAGTCACGCTTCATGTGACCACGCGAACCACAGATCCTGCAAGCACTAGGATCAGCTCTAGCATAACCACCTCTAGCAGGTGCACCACCACCTCTCTTGGCTGAGGACTGATACTTCTGATCGCGTCCCCTCTTGTTTCGTCCACCTCCGGAACTATACTCAGCAGCTCTCTTGCCAGAACTTGCTCCAGCACCTTTCGCAGCTAAACCCAAGTTCATCTCAATGTCCTTGGATCGACTCACCAACACATCAAAATCATTGTACTCAGCAGCCAACATGTAGGTCTTTACTTCCGTCACCAAGCCATAACGGAACCTTTCGCACCTCTCTCGCTCATCCGGTATCAGCTCCGGTGCATACTGACTGAGGCGTACGAACTGCACTTCATACTCAGCCACACTCATGCTCCCTTGGGTAAGAGACATGAATTCACGCTTTTTCTCATCCAGATATCTTACTCCAAGATATCTCCTCTTGAACGCATTCTGAAAGAATGTCCAAGTAACATCAACTTCAGCCATCCCATCTATGGTGGTCGTCCACCACGTATATGCATCGTCCTGCAGCAAGGACACAACACAGCCCAACTTTTGCACATCCGTGCAGCTCATCTGACCCAAGATACGCTTGGTACTCTCTAGCCAAGCTTCCGAACTCTCAGCGGTCATACCTCTGAACTCAGTCCCACTAAGACTGCGCAGACGCTCCAAAGGTAATCTGACTCCAGCATCTCCCTGATGCCCAGCTCCTTGAGCTCCAGCTACTGCTGCTCGAAAAGCACCCACAATAGCTTGTACCAGCATAGACATATCAGGCATAGCTTGCCCCTGACCAACCTCTGGTCCAGCAGCTCCAGCACCAGGTGCAGCTTCAGCTCGCTCACCTCCAGCACCACCACCAGGCGGAGGAGGGGGTAACACTGCACTACCCGTATTCTCTTCATTCTCATTCTCGTTAGGAGCCGTAGCTCGCACACTACCTCTTAACTCTCTACGTGGTGTCATACTTTTACCATGCAATCACAATGCAAAATAAAACAAGTCAGGCCCAGCAAGGTAAGCAATCCAAGTATTCAAGCTCAATTTCATTCAAAATCAACATCATTTCATTAGCTTTTGTTTGGCAATGGGTACCCTCAACATGCAACATCATAGCATACATCTCAATTGCATCAACATCTCAAACCACTGAACATGCTTTCACACAACAAGCATACAAGGCAAACATGCTTCAATCATGCATACATTCATTCCCAATTACTCGCAAACTCAGCTCTGATACCACCAAATGTAACCCCCTTAACCCGGCCTAAACGGTTGACCCGAATTAAGAAAGTCACACGAGGAAAACCAAAGTCAACCCGAAAGTCAACCTTGATTAACGACCCTTTTTTTCTTTTTAATCTTGTCTAGATGCACATTAATCCTAATTGTGATCACACAAACATCATACTCAAAGATCACAAACATCAGAGATCAAACAGGGACCCAATTGAACAAATTACAACTTTAGGGACCAAATTGTAATTTCTGATAATTAAAAGCACTTAACCCAAATTAAAGTTACCAACTTGAAATTAATCAGGTTTCATGCTTCTCTGTGAAATTTCAGCTCAAAAGGACTTCCCAAGCTCATACAATTGAACAAACAAGATTCAGGACCAAAATGCAAACAATTCAAAACATATAACTGCCAATGTCAGCCCCTAACGGTCGGCCGTTCCGAAACCAATCAACCCCGTTCCGAAACACGGGCCGTTCCGAAACCGATCGACACCGTTCCGAAACACGGCCTTGGCAGAGACCAAACCGTTTCGAAACGGTGCATACCGTTTCGGACGCCTGGGTTCATGTAAGGCACCCGTTCCGAAACGGTGCACACTGTTCCGAAACGCCTGCACAGACTGCAGCAAATTGGCTTTCCAAAACATGCAATTGATCAACCAAACATGCTCCAAATGTCACCAAACTTTACCAGTATGCAATTAAACATATTTAAGACTTATAGGCATCATCACAACATCAATCTAACATCATATGCAAAAAGCCCCAATTCTATAGGCATGCTTCCTACACAAGCTAGCTATTCAACACCAAACTTCCAAAACAAGCATATAAGGTTCCAATTCATAAACCAGCAATCTTAACAACATGCAACATACTTAGGGAGTCTCAAACACCTCCCAAAACATACACATTGGTCCCCCATTGCCAAATCACACAAAAGCTAAAATGTACTTATAAAACCTTCATACATTGAGCTTCACTTGAACTTGATTGCTTTCCCTTTCTTGCTGCCCTTCAAGGTACTCTAATGCTCTGCATTATTGAATTAAGAAAACGTAGAGAGCGTAAGCAAAAGCTTAGTGAGGCATGCTCATTAAAAACAATTCAATAATGCAATTAAAACCATTTATAAACATGTTTGAAATCAATCTTTGCACATGCTCAAAAGCATACTTAAAACAAGCAATCCCATGCTTCAACATAAACATTAAAACAAGCATCTCATGCTTCATAATATACTTAACATGTCATATTGGCTCAAGTGATACATTTCATTTCTTAAAACAAGTTCAACAACTTTCCCAAGGACTTTTAAACACCTTGGCCATGGACTTTTAAACACCATGAATAAGGACCACACAAGGACTTTTAACCACCTTTGTGTCCAATGCTTGAATCACCCCAAGGACTTTTAAACACCTTGGCCCCAAGGACTTTTAAACACCTTGGCCCCATGGACTTTTAAACACCATGGAATGGATCACCTAAGGACTTTTAACCACCTTAGTGTCCGCAACAAGACTCATCCAAGGACTTTTAACCACCTTGATGATCTTAAGTAACAAGGCTCACTCAAGGACTTTTAACCACCTTAGTGACCTTAATCTTTTCAAAACATCACTTGCCAATATACATCATTTCCATCATTTAATCCACTGTTTTAAAGCATTAAACCAAGCCATTTTCATCATGCATTTCAAAGCATCAAACCACATTATTTCAATGTATAAAAGCAAGGTACTCCTACCTAGAGTTACCTTCAACATATGGCTTACATTATCAGCAAAATCCATGCTAAAACATGCTTTCAAAACAGTAATTAAAAACATGCAAATCATCATTTTGCATCACAACAAAGTCATGGCCACCACTAGAGAGAAAATCCGAAAACTTACACTTGAGCTTAGCAAAGTTGTTTAGACTTAAACTAAGCTCCCAAAACCTTCAAACCTTGGTTTAAAAGCTGAAAATCCATTTTCCACAAATGCACTCACCGATTTCCACTTTGCTTCAAGCCAAAGCACCAAATCAAACTTCCGGATCAACCAATCTTGGATCCAAAGATGCCTCCCCTGTTTCAACACATCAAAGCAGAGGATTAATGCATCATCATGCATTAATTGCTTCAATGAAAGCACCTAAACTCGCTGCTCTCATCCAACCTCCATTTTCGGCCACCAAACACAACCGAAAATGCATCCAAACCACTTCTAAACAAAGCCCAGCCATAAACCAGCAAAACCTCACTTCCATTAACATCATATAACATCTAAAAACAACCTATTAACAACCTTATACCTCCAGCAACATCAGATCACCAAGATCACCTCAAAAACTACCTTGAAACATAAGCTAAACTTAGGAAACTCAACCTATCCGGGTTTGCATCAATCAAAACTCAATTCCACATCATTTTAGAGATCATTTAACATCAAAAACACCTCTCAAATCACAGATTACTCAGATCTAACGAAAATCATCAAAAATCATCAAAATCTTGCATAATAAGCCAAGATCCATAAATCAACTTAAAAGCCTTTAATTAAACATCAATTTAGGATTGAAAACTTAGGAATTTTAGTAAAGAACTGATAGTTTAGAGGAGAAGGACGTTCTTACCTCCAAACTTGTGTTTCTCCACTTTTTTGCAATCAAAATGCTTGTTGAAACTTGTAGCAATTGAAGAGGTTTTGAAGATACGTTGATTTGGAATCAAATGAGAGTTGAAAGGAGGAATTTAGGTGAGAAAATCAGAAACAAATCTCTGGAAATGTAGTGTTTGGTTTGAGAGAAAATGAGAGAAAGAAAATTGAGAAGTTAGTTGAGAAAATTGCCAAATGAGCTTTTCCCTCCTTTTTGATATTTTTAAAATCAGAAAATAGCTTATAATATCTTAGAAAAATCTTGAGAAACCACTTTTGGATTAATAGCTCCTTAAAGATTCAAAGTTCCAACCCTTTATAAAATAGCCACCAAACTTGCGAAAATTACATTTTGGTCACTAGCCAAAATGTCACACTTCCAAAACTCATTTTCCAAAATTGATTTCACAGTTCACTTAATTATATTAAAAGATGATTTTAGAACATTTTTCCATATTTTTAATGCAACCCGAACTAGGCTTTCCTAATTTAACCTCTTTTGATTCGAACAGCACTTTGACCAACCGGTCAACGCCCAAAACTCCTAAGCCAAAAACCGGGGCGTTACATAAACTAAGCACCCAAACCTTCAAACATTCAATACAAAGCTGGAGATCCAACTCCACTCACCAATTCTGTTTTGCAAGTTTGCCGAAACGCTGTTCAAGCCTCCGAATCAACACCACAATGATCGGAAGATGTATCCTCTGTTTTAAACACATCAAAGCAGAGGATTAATGCATCATCATGCATTAAAATCTTCAGCCACAACACCTAAATTCGCTGCTCTCACCAAATCTAACATTTCGGCTACCAAACACAACCGAAATCACCTCCAAACTCTTCCACAACATTACCCAGCCAAGATCCATCACTTCTAAACATTCTTAGACATCAATTAACATCCAAAAAGAACATAAACTCGTCCTTATACCTCCAGCTATAACAGAACACCAAGATCACCCCAAAATCACCCATTTTCATAAGCAAAAACTTAGGAAAATCAACCTATTCGGGTTTGCATTGATCAAACCTCAATTACACATCATTAAACATCCAAAATACATTAAAAGCCATCTCAAAACAGAGCCCAAACAATCACCACGAATTTCTTTAAGATTTAATCCAAATCTTGAGTTTAAAGCCAAAATCAAGATCACAACATTAAAACCTTTAATAAAACTTAATTGAAGGATTGAGAACTTGGGAATTTCAGTAAAGAACTGAGTATTTAGAGGAAAAGAACATCCTTACCTCTAAATGTAGATTTCTCCTTGATTAGATCCAAAATCCTTGGAAATTCAATAAGCAAATGAAGAGGATTTGATGTAGAAAGGATTAGGAATCATTTGAGGATTGAAATCTCATCATTTGGTGTGAAAATCAAAAGAAAAGTTGTTGTAGAAATGTGTTTGGCTGAGAGAATTTTGAGAGAAAATGAGATGAGAAAATTTTAAAGAAAGTTAGTTATGAAATCTCAAAATTAGTTTTTCCCATCTTCCTTTAATTAATTAAACATTAAATGAATCATTTAAAACTAAGAAAAATCTGGAGAAATCAATCTTGGGTAAATTAGCTCCTTAAAGATTCAAAGTTTCAATCCTTACTTAACAGTCACCACTGAACTTTTCAAAAATTACATTTTAGTCACTAATTCGAAATGTCACACTTCCAAACCTTATTTTGTAAAATTGATTTCACCACTCTCTTATATATATATTAAAAGAGGATTTTTAGATATTTTCCATATTTTTAATGCAACCCAAACTAGGCTTTCCCTAAAACCACCTTTTATATTCGAACCGAAAATCAGACCGGTCCAGTTCAGACCCTAAACTTCCAAGCCCAAAATTGGGGTGTTACAAAAAGAGAGCGTAAGCACATTTGCTTAGTGAGGGATGCTCAAAACAAACCAACAACAATGCATTTTAAAACCATTTCTCATTTAGAAATCTCTCTCATCATGCTCTTTTTATCACATGCTTGAAATCATTTTCAAAGTAAAACTACATCATTAAAACCACATGTACCATCTATCTCATGCATTCATCAAAATGCAAAATCTCAAGGCAAAGCTTCACAAGCTTAAATCTCATAAAGCATTTCTCAAAACATATTCTCATATGCAAAACACCATGCATAAAATCATTTATAACAAGGTACATGTGTAACACCCCAATTTTGGGCTTGGAAGTTTAGGCTCTGAACCGGTCCAGTCTGATTTTCGGTTCGAATATAAAAAGTGGTTTTAGGGAAAACCTAGTTCGGGTTGCATTAAAAATATGGAAAATATCTAAAAATCCTCTTTTAATATATATAAGAGAGTGGTGAAATCAATTTTACAAAAGTGTGACATTTCGAATTAGTGACTAAAATGTAACTTTTGAAAAGTTCAGTGGTGACTGTTTTGTAAGGATTGAAACTTTGAATCTTTAAGGAGCTAATTTACCCAAGAGGGATTTCTCCAGATTTTTCTTAAATTTTAATGATGCATTTAATGTTTAATTAGTTAAAGGGAAATGAGAAAAAACCATTTTGAGATTTCATAACTAACTTTCTTGAAACTTTCTCATCTCTTTTTCTCTCAAAATTCTCTCAGCCAAAGACATTTCTACAACAACTTTTCTTTTGATTTTCACACCAAATGATGAGATTTCAATCATCAAATGATTCCTAATCCTTTCTACATCAAATCCTCTTCATTTGCTTATTGAATTTTCAAGGATTTTTGCTCTAATCAAGGAGAAATCTACATTTAGAGGTAAGGATGTTCTTCTCCTCTAAATACTATGTTCTTTACTGAAATTCCCAAGTTCTCAATCCTTAAATTAGGTTTTATCAAAGGTTTTAATGTTGTGATCTTGATTTTGGCTTAAAACTCAATATTTCGATTAAATCTTAAAGAAATTCGTGGTGATTGTTTGGGCTCTGTTTCGAGATGGCTTTTTAATGTATTTTGGATGTTTAATGATGTGTAATTGAGGTTTAATCAATGCAATCCTGAATAGGTTGATTTTCCTAAGTTTTTGCTTATGAAAATGGTGGTTTTTGGGGTGATCTTGATGTTTTGCTGTAGCTGGAGGTAGAAGGACGAGTTTAGGTTCTTTTTGGATGTTAATTGATGTCTAAGAATGTTTAGAAGTGATGGATCTTGGCTGGGTAATGTTGTGGAAGAGTTTGGAGGTGATTTTTGTTGTGTTTGGTAGCCGAAATGTTAGATTTGGTTAGAGCAGCGAGTTTAGGTGTCATGGATGAAGATTTTAATGCATGATGATGCATTAATCCTCTACTTTGATGTGTTTAAAATAGGGGAGACATCTTCGGATCCTTGCGGTGTTGATCCAGAGGCTTGAACGGTGTTTCAGCAAGCTTGCGAAACAGAATTGGTGAGTGGAGTTGGATTTCCAGCTTTGTATCGAATATTTGAAGGTTTGGGAGCTTAGTTTAAGTCTAATCAACTTAACTAAGCTCAAGAGTAAGTTTTCGGAAAAACTCTCTTGGATGAGCCATGGATTGGTTTGATGCATTTGTTGATAATTGCATGTTTAAATTCTATTTTTTTTGAAAGCATGTTTAGCATGGTTAATGTTGGTTATGAAAGCCATTTGTTGAAGGATGCTCAAGGTAAGAGATCCTTGGTTTGATTTGTTAAAAATGTGGATTGATGCATAGTGATGCATGTTGTAAATGGCTTTGATTTAGATGCTTTAAAAGAGTGGATTGTTGGTGATAATTAATGTATATTGGCAAGTGATGTTTTGGTTTTAAAGTACTTGATTCGGATATAGTTAGCCAGCTATAGGATTGGGTGCACCGTGAATAAATTCGCTTTGGATGTTGAGGGGTTGTAATTGTACCGTAAACTCCATCCAAGTACACTAACGAGATGTTTAAGATCACAATGGTGGTTAAAAGTCTATGTGTGGATATTGTGTTGTGTGTCCCGTGTTCTCGTTAGTGATGTTATACAACTAGCGATGAGTGATGTGGAGGGGTTGTGATTGTACCGTTAAACTCCATCACGGGTGTTGAGGGGTTGTGATTGTACCGGTAAACTCCACCTTGTGTGTTCGGTAGTGTGTATGAAGCGTATGAGACAACGCTTGTAATCCGCGTATCTGATTGTGTTTTATGTTGTAAAAGGTTGTGGTTTATCATTTGGAAGCCAATATGAAATGTAATTGATATTGAAGCATGAGATGCTTGTTGTGAATGCAATGTTGCATGAATAATGATGTTTAAGTGTTAAAGGCAATATGGAAAATGTTTTTATAAAGTGCATTATTGTGTTGTTTCTTTAGAGCATGCCTCGCTAAGCATTTGTGCTTACGCTCTCTCTCTTGAACCAATAATGCAGATAATTGAGGTGTTTGTGGGCAGCAAGGAGGCTAAGAATCCAAGGGAAAGCTAAGCTCATTGTATGGTGACTAATTTACAACATTATTAGATTTTGATATTTGGCAATGGGAACCTAGGTTGTGTTATTGGGAGATGTTTTGGACTCCCTAGTTGTCGCATGATGCCTTAAATGTTTTGGATATGTAAATGGCCATTTTGGTGCCTGCTTTGATGTTTTGATGGTTGTTTGCTTTGGACATTAGGATGCATGCCTATAGTCTTGTGAATTTCCCTAATTGATGCCATGAACGTGTTTTAATGTTGCAAACATGTACCTAATATGTATGATGGCTTGTTGGCATGAATAGGAAGTCATTAGGATGTGTTTGAGTGTTTAAATGAATGTTAAACCAGCAAAATCTGCACTTTCTGGGCAGTCCGTATCGGAACGGGTGTTTCGAATCAGGTAGAGGTCGTTCCGAAACGTTTTTGCCACTGCCAGGCCCTGTT
Source organism: Hibiscus tridactylites (assembly GCA_958450335.1). Lineage (NCBI taxonomy): Eukaryota > Viridiplantae > Streptophyta > Magnoliopsida > Malvales > Malvaceae > Hibiscus > Hibiscus tridactylites. The sequence goes on from OY288289.1 coordinate 28,958,737, forward strand.
TCGATACTGGTCTCGAAACGAACCCGTGTTTCGGAACGGTCAACCCCCGTTCCGAAACACTAGACCGTTGGGCACTGATTTGAATGGTTTAAGGTTTGCAAGCTTTGCATTTTAGTCCTGAATTTTGTATTTGCAATTGCTTGAGTTTGAGATGACCGTTTATGGTGAAATTTGACAGGGAAGCATGTAATATGACTAGTTTGATATTGGTAATTTAAAAATCAGTTAAGTCCTCCACCTTTCCAGAATTTACATTTTGGTCCCTAACTTTGTATGTTGTGCAATTGAGTCTCTTATTGCTTTCCGATCGCTGTGATTTTCAAGTATGCTTTTCTCAAGAGTACGCTTAAGGTTAACGAGCATCTAGATAAGATTAAAAAAAGGGTCGTTAATCAAGGTTGACTTTCAGGTTGACTTTGGTTTTCCCCGTATAATCTTCGTAGTTCGAGTCAACTGTCTAGGCTGGGCTAAGGGCGTTACATTTGGTGGTATCAGAGCTGAGTTCTCGAGTAAACGGGAATGGTTATGTGGGTGATGTATGTATGATTGTATGATATTCTTTTAAAATGAAAGTATGATGTGTGAATTGTGAAGTATGTTACAATTGTGATGTATGTTGTGGTGAAGCATGTTAGAGGGACCCATTGTCATATCAAAACAAATGAAATGATTTGTTTTTATTTGGAAATGAGCTTGAGTACTTTGATTTCTTACCTTGCTGAGCCTGATTATGTTTATGGCATTTGTGTTAGTGCATTGTTTAGTGAATGGGACCTCGTAGAGAGACGAGAATTAACACGCGAGCTATGGCTCAGAATGAGAATGAGAACAATGCTGAAAATGTTGTGGATATACCTCCTCCTCCTGGTGGCGGACCGCCCGATGGTGGTGGTGCTGGAGGTGATGGAGCTAGTGTTGGTGCTGGTGCTGGGGTCGTTGGACTGAAGCTGGGCAGGGGTAAGCTACTCCTGACATGACAATGTTGATACAGGCTATTGCTGGAGCCTTTCAGGCAGCAGTAGCTGGAGCTCATGGAGTTGGGCATCATGGTGATGCTAATGCGAGATTACCTTTGGAACGTTTTGTGCAGTCTGGGAGGGACTGAGTTCAGAGGTTTGTCTGCTGAGGGTTCCGAATTATGGTTGGAAAGTACCAAGAGGATATTGGGACAAATGAACTGCAATGATGTGCAGAAGCTAGGATGTGTGGTATCGATGTTGCATGATGATGCGTATACCTAGTGGACGACCACTGTCTCCAGAATGGAGGAAGCTGATGTAACTTGGACGTTCTTTCTGAACGCGTTCAAGCGGAAGTATCTGGGTGTGCGATACCTGTATGAAAAGAAAAGAGAGTTCATGTCTCTTACTCAAGGGAGCATGACGGTGACTGAGTACGAAATCCAGTTTGTCCGTCTAAATCAATACGCACTTGAGCTTATCCCTGATGAGCGGGAGAGGTGTGAGCGTTTCCGATATGGTTTGGTGACGGATGTAAAGACCTTTATGCTTGCTACTGAGTACACTGATTTTGATGTGCTGGTTAGTAGGGCGAAAGACATTGAGCAGAACCTGGGTTTGTCTTCCAGGAGTACTGGTTCTAGCTCGGGCAAGAGAGTTGCTGAGTATAGTTCCGGTGGTGGACGGAACAAGAGAGGACGAGATAGGAGGTATCAGTCTTCTGCTAGGCGTGGTGGTGGAGGGCATGGTGCGCCTGTTCAGGGAGACAGGGCGAGAGCTAATCAGAACACATGCTGGGCGTGTGGATCGCGTGGTCACTTGAGGCGTGATTGTCCTTGGGCAGCGAGAGAGGTGCAGGCTCCTGTTGCAGTGACCGGTAATTCGTACTGGAATTGTGATTCGGCAGACCACATGAGGAGGGAGTGTCCTTTGTTGGTCGATGGTGGTCAGGGGCGTGCTCCTGGTGTTGTTGCACCACAGAGAGGTCGTGGGCGCAGCCGTGGTAATTTCCAGCGCAAAGATGATGGTGGGAGGAATGTGGCTCATGTGGTGGCTGTCCAACCTGAGGGTGGTGGTCAGGCTCGAGTGTATGCTCAGCGAGAGGGGAGGAATGGCACGGATGTGATCGCAAGTACCTTCACTTTGCAATCCTTGTCATTACTTTCCTTGATTGATTCTGGATCTACACACTCATACATATTGCGTGAACATGCTCATTTGCTTAGTTTGCCTGTTGAGTCTTTGGGTGTTGGTATGCGTGTAACTAGCTCCTTTGGTGAGACCGTTGTGACACGGAAGTTGTATAGAAGATGTCCCTTGGTTGTGCAAAACCATGTTTTTCATGTTGATCTCATGGACTTGCCTTTCTATGGTTTTGATGTAATCCTTGGTATGGATTGGCTTGTTGAACATCGAGCGGTGGTGGATTTTGAGAACAAGCGAGTTTCGTTGAAGCTTGCGGATGATTATGTGGTAGTGGTGGTTGGATAGAATGTGAAGTTTCTTGCCAATGTGGTGTCTACATTGGAAGCAAGCCTAATGCTGAGGCAAGGTTGTGAAGCCTACCTAGCCTTTGTAATGAATCCTAGCTCTAAGGAGCTACGTGTGCGAGATATCAGGACTGTGCGACAGTTTCCTGGATTGCCTCCTAATTGCGAAGTGGAGTTTGGAATTGAGCTCTATGAAAACACAACTCCAGTGTCTATTACTCCTTATTGAATAGCACCTAAAGAGTTGAAGGAGCTGAAGACGCAACTTCAGAAGTTGCTTGATCGTGGTTTCATTCGGCCGAGTGTGTCACCTTGGGGTGCACCGGTCTTGTTTTTGAAGAAAAAGGATGGCACTATGAGAATGTGCATCGAATACCATCATCTGAACAAGTTGACTATAAAGAATCGGTATCCATTGCCGATGATTGATGATCTTTTTGATCAATTTCGGGGAGCGGTTGTGTTCTCTAAAATTGACTTAAGGTCAGGGTATTACCAGTTGAAGGTGAAGGGTATGGATGTGCCAAAGACAGCCTTCAGAACGAGATATGGGCATTATGAGTTCCTTGTGATGTCGTTTGGGTTGACGAATGCTCCTGCAACTTTTATGGACATGATGAATAGAGTTTTCCATGAATACTTGGACAAATTTGTTGTGGTGTTCATTGATGATATCCTCGTGTACTCTCGTACTGAGGAGGAGCATGAGGGGCATTTGAGGATTGTGTTGCAGGCTTTGTTGGAGAATCAGCTTTATGCTAAGTTAAGCAAGTGTCAGTTCTGGCTCAGGGAAGTTTTGTTCCTTGGTCATGTGGTTTCTGCTGAGGGGATTCATGTTGATCCTCAGAAGGTTGAGGCAGTGATGAATTGGAAGCCTCCTAAGTCTGTTCATGAAGTCCGTAGTTTCCTTGGTTTGGCGGGATACTATCGGAGGTTCGTGGATGGATTTTCGAAGATTGCTGCACCTTTGACGAAGTTGTTGCAGAAGGATGTTAAGTATGAGTGGATGGAAGGGAGACATCAGGCTTTTGAGAAGCTTAAGGCAGCTTTGACGCAAGCTCCTATCTTGGTTCAACCTGAATCAGGGAAAGAGTTTGTGGTGTATAGTGACACATCCTACGTTGGTTTGGGGTGTGTGTTGATACAAGAGGGTAAGGTAGTAGCTTATGCATCGCGCCAGTTGAAGGTGCATGAGCGCAATTATCCTACGCATCAAATTGAGTTAGCTGCAGTGGTTTTTGCTTTGAAAATTTGGAGACATTACCTGTATGGTGAGAAGTGTATTGTATAAATGGATCACAAGAGTTTGTAGTATCTGATGTCTCAGAAAGAGTTGAATCTTAGGCAACGACGTTGGGTGGAGTTGCTTAATGATTATGATCTGACGATCGACTACCATCCGGGAAAAGCTAATGTTGTAGCGGATGCCTTGAGTAGGAAGGTGGCATTGGAGTTGAGGGCTATGTTTGCCAGTTTGAGCATTTCACGAGATGGCGGTCTTGTGGCTGAATTGCAAGTGAAATCATCTTTGGTTCAGTTGATAAAGGATAAGCAGCTGTTGGATGATTCCTTGGTGCCACATGTTCAGGATATTGCTGAGGATAGGCCATCAGAATTTGCTTTAATGATGATGGAGCTTTATGTTTTGGGAGTCGGATAGTAGTGCCCAATGATGCTAAGTTGAGGCGTGCTATTCTAATTGAAGCTCATAGTAGTCCTTTTGCTATGCACTCTGGTAGTACTAAGATGTATCGTGATCTTCGAGATGAGTACTACTGGGTGGGTTTGAAGAAAGATGTTGCTGAGTATGTGAGTAAGTGCATGGTATGTCAGCGAGTTAAGGCTGAGCATCAGTTTCCTTCTGGGTTGTTGCAACCGTTGAGGATTCCTGAGTGGAAGTGGGAAAGGATTACCATGGACTTTGTGTCTGGTTTGCCTTTGTCGCCATCGAAGAAGAATTTGGTGTGGGTGATTGTGGATCGCCTTACGAAGTGTGCGCATTTCTTACCTGTGCATACTACGTACACTTTGGACAAGCTTGCGGAGCTGTACATTGTTGAGATTGTGCGGCTGCATGGTGTGCCAAATTCTATAGTGTCGGATCGAGATCTAAGGTTTACATCGCGTTTCTGGGAGTGTTTACATCAGGCTTTGGGTACACGGTTTAATTTCAGTACTTCTTATCATCCACAGTCGGATGAACAGTCTAAGCGTGTTATCCAAGTGCTGGAGGATATGTTTAGGTGTTGTGTGATTGAGTTTCAAGGCTCTTGGGAGTAGCATTTGCCTTTGGTGGAGTTTGTTCATAACAATAGCTACCAGGCAAGTATTCAAATGGCACCTTATGAAGCCTTGTACGGGAGGAAGTGCAGAACTCCTCTTTATTGGGCCGAAACAGGTCAGAAGTTGGTTTCGAGGCCAGCTTTGTTGAAAGGGACCACCGAGAAGGTGAAGCTCATTTGTGAGTGATTAGAGGCAGCTTCTGATCGACAGAAGTCTTACGCGGTTTTGAAGCGTAAGGAGATTGAGTATGCGATAGGTGACCGTGTGTTTTTGAAAGTTTCGCCTTGGAAAAAGGTGATGAGGTTTGGCCGAAAGGGTAAGTTGAGCCCTAGGTACATTGGACCATACGAGGTGATTGAGCGTGTGGGTCCTGTTGTGTACAAGTTGAGATTGCCACATGAGTTGGAAAAGATTCATGATGTGTTTCGTGTCTCTATGCTTTGGAGGTATAGATCGGATCCTTCGAATGTTATGCCTGTGGAGGAAGTGGAATTGAATCCAGACTTGACCTATGATGAGTAACCGGTGGAGATTCTTGATTCAGACAGTAAAGTTCTTCGAGGCAAGACCATTCATTTGGTAAAGGTGTTGTGGAAGCATCGTGGTGTTTAGGAAGCCACGTGGGAACGAAAGGATGACATGAAGAAGCAATTTCCGTACCTCTTTCCTGCAGGTAAATTTTGAGGATGAAATTTCTTAAGTGGGGAGAGTTGTAACACCCCAATTTTGGGCTTGGAAGTTTAGGGTCTGAACCGGACCGGTCTGATTTTCGGTTCGAATATAAAAAATGGTTTTAGGGAAAACCTAGTTCGGGTTGCATTAAAATATGGAAAAATATCTAAAAATCTTCTTTTAATATATATAAGAGAGTGGTGAAATCAATTTTACAAAATAAGGTTTGGAAGTGTGCCATTTCGAATTAGTGACTAAAATGTAATTTTTGAAAAGTTCAATGGTGACTATTTTGTAAGGATTGAAACTTTGAATCTTTAAGGAGCTAATTTACCCAAGAGGGATTTCTCCAGATTTTTCTTAAATTTTAATGATGCGTTTAATGTTTAATTAATTAAAGGGAAATGAGAAAAAACCATTTTGAGATTTCATAACTAACTTTCTTGAAACTTTCTCATCTCTTTTTCTCTCAAAATTCTCTCAGCCAAACACATTTCTACAACAACTTTTCTTTTGATTTTCACACCAAATGATGAGATTTCAATCATCAAATAATTCCTAATCCTTTCTACATCAAATCCTCTTCATTTGCTTATTGAATTTTCAAGGATTTTGGCTCTAATAAAGGAGAAATCTACAATTAGAGGTAAGGGTGTTCTTCTCCTCTAAATACTCAGTTCTTTACTGAAATTCCCAAGTTCTCAATCCTTAAATTAGGTTTTATCAAAGGTTTTAATGTTGTGATCTTGATTTTGGCTTAAAACTCAAGATTTGGATTAAATCTTAAAGAAATTCGTGGTGATTGTTTGGGCTCTGTTTTGAGATGTATTTTTAATGTATTTTGGATGTTTAATGATGTGTAATTGAGGTTTAATTAATGCAATCCCGAATAGGTTGATTTTCCTAAGTTTTTGCTTATGAAAATGGTGGTTTTTGGGGTGGTCTTGGTGTTCTGTTATAGCTGGAGGTATAAGGACGAGTTTAGGTTCTTTTTTATGTTAATTGATGTCTAAGAATTTTTAGAAGTGATGGATCTTGGCTGGGTAATGTTGTGGAAGAGTTTGGAGGTGATTTCGGTTGTGTTTGGTAGCTGAAATGTTAGATTTGGTGAGAGCAGCGAGTTTAGGTGCAATGGCTGAAGATTTTAATGCATGATGATGCATTAATCCTCTGCTTTGATGTGTTTAAAACAGGGGAGACATCTTCGGATCCTTGTGGTGCTGATCCGGAGGCTTGAACGGTGTTTCGGCAAGCTTGCGAAACGGAATTGGTGAGTGGAGTTGGATTTCCAGCTTTGTATCGAATATTTGAAGGTTTGGGAGCTTAGTTTAAGTCTTATCAACTTAACTAAGCTCAAGAGTAAGTTTTCGGAAAAACTCTCTTGGATGAGCCATGGATTGGTTCGATGCATTTGTTGATAATTGCATGTTTAAATTCTGTTTTTGAAAGCATGTTTAGCATGGTTAATGCTGGTTATGAAAGCCATTTGTTGAAGGATGCTCAAGGTAAGAGATCCTTGGTTTGATTTGTTAAAAATGTGGATTGATGCATAGTGATGCATGTTGTAATTTGCTTTGATTTAGATGCTTTAAAACAGTGAATTGTTGATGATAATTAATGTATATTGGCAAGTGATGTGTTGGTTTTAAAGTACTTGAATCGGATATAGTTATCCGATTATAGGATTGGGTGCACCGTGAATAAAGTCGCCTTGGATGTTGAGGGGTTGTAATTATACCGTAAACTCCATCCAAGTACACTAACGAGATGTTTAAGATCACAATGGTGGTTAAAAGTCCATGTGTGGATCTTGTGTTGTGTGTCCCGTATTCTCGTTAGTGATGTTATATAATTACCGATGAGTGATGTGGAGGGGTTGTGATTGTACTGTTAAACTCCATCACGGGTGTTGAGGGGTTGTGATTGTACCGGTAAACTCCACCTTGTGTGTTCGGTAGTGTGTATGAAGCGTATGGGATAACGCTTGTAATCCGCGTATCCGATTGTGTTTTATGTTGTAAAAGGTTGTGGTTTATCACTTGGAAGCCAATATGACATGCAATTGATATTGAAGCATGAGATGCTTGTTGTGAATGCAATGTTGCATGAATAATGATGTTTAAGTGTTAAAGGCAATATGGAAAGTATTTTTATAAAGTGCATTATTGTGTTGTTTCTTTAGAGAATGCCTCACTAAGCATTTGTGCTTACGCTCTCTCTCTTGAACCAATAAGCGGATAATTAAGGTGTTTGTGGGCAGCAAGGAGGCTAAGAATCCAAGGGAAAGCTAAGCTCATTGTATGGTGACTATTTTACAACATTATTAGATTTTGATATTTGGCAATGGGAACCTAGGTTGTGTTTTTGGGAGATGTTTTGGACTCCCTAGTTGTGGCATGATGCCTTAAATGTTTTGGATATGTAAATGGCCATTTTGGTGCTTGCTTTGATGTTTTGATGGTTGTTTGCTTTGGACATTAGGATGCATGCCTATAGTCTTGTGAATTTCCCTAATTGATGCCATGAACGTGTTTTAATGTTGCAAACATGTACCTAATATGTATGATGACTTGTTGGCATGATTAGGAAATCATTAGGATGTGTTTGAGTGTTTAAATGAATGTTAAACCGGCAAAATCTGCACTTTCTGGGCAGTTCGTATCGGAACGGGTGCTAACGTTTCGAAACGGGGGTTTGTAATGGCCTTCGTGTTTCGAAACGGGTAGAGGTCGTTCCAAAACGTTTTTGCCACTGCCAAGCCCTGTTTCGATACTGGTCTCGAAACAAACCCGCGTTTCGGAACGGTCAACCCCCGTTCCGAAACACTAGACCATTGGGCACTGATTTGAATGGTTTAAGGTTTGCAAGCTTTGCGTTTTAGTCCTGAATTTTTTATTTGCAATTGCTTGAGTTTGAGATGACTGTTTGTGGTGAAATTTTACAGGGATGCGTGTAATATGACTAATTTGATATTGGTAATTTAAAAATCAGTTAAGTCCTCAATCTTTCCGGAATTTACATTTTGGTCCCTAACTTTGTATGTTGTGCAATTGAGTCTCTTATTGCTTTCCGATCGCTGTGATTTTCAAGTATGCTTTTCTCAAGAGTACGCTTAAGGTTAACGATTATCTAGATAAGATTAAAAAAAAGAGTCGTTAATCAAGGTTAACTTCCGAGTTGACTTTGGTTTTCCCCGTGTAATCTTCGTAGTTCGGGTCAACCGTCTAGGCCGGGCTAATGGGGTTACAACATGTGAATCTCATAGTCAATCTCATATATTGGAATTTTAGCAACATTACTCGGATATGCAGATAGCTTGACTAAATGTCAAGTCCTACCCCGGTGGAATCTCACATCACCAGACTCTCATGGCGGCATCTCTTATTGCGACAAAGCTTGGGTGATTCACCAAGACCTATCATGGTGGAATCTCTCATCACCACACTCTCACTTTGGAACAAGATGGAACTACCCCCATTACCCGAACCAAAGAGCACATATGAATTTTGTATATTATAGTGCAATTCTCATCCTATTTGTCGACCAATTATATCTGGTAACAATAATCTCATCTCATGCCAATACATTCATTTCTAAACATCATTACCTACTGTTTTTCAATGCATCAATCTAAATCATTCTCATCCCATATCAAAAACATATACAATGCATAGCATTTTCTCAAATAGTTCTATCTCATTGAAATATCAATTCTATCTCATGTGATCAATAAAATCACCATTTCATTTCTCAAAACATGCATAAAATAGTAGGTATAAATCTATCTTCAAAACAAGAGCATGATCATAAATCCAATGGGATAAAAATGGGAAACGAGAGCGAAAAAACTCAAAGTTACTTTCGGGCTTAGATTAGTGTTTCAAACACAATCTAAACTACCAAACCTCGCTTTCAAGTCCTTCAAAGACTTTGAAAACGAATTCCACTCATCGATCACGCCTCGCTTGCTTTGCCGAAGTAAAATTAAGCTTCTGAAGCTTCCAAAACATCACCAAACGTGTCTGATAAAAACTCCCTTTTTATACCACACAAAAATAGAGAATTAATGCATTTCAATGCATTAAAATCACCGGCAACTAATGTTATCTTGCTGCTTTACCCAGAAACACCAAATCGATGATCTGAAACAACCGAAAACACCTTCGATTGCTCCACAAACTCAAGCCAGCCATAATCTATCACTTCCATCAGATTTTAATCATCAAATAACATCCAAAAACTATCTAATCACGTCCTTATACCTCTAGCAACCCAGATTTCACACAAACACCACCAAAACCCCCCCAAATCTAACAATCTAACAATTAGAGATCAAAACCAATTCGGGATTATTATGATAAAACCTTTATTTTAATATCATTTAACATCCAAATCATAACTAAAGTCAATCTCAAATTATACAAAACTAGTAGCAATACGAAAATCCTTAGAAATCACCTTTTAAAGCTTGATTCATCAATTTTCATCAATCAAATCACAAAACATTGTTAATAACCATATTTAGAGAGCTAAAGACTTGAGAATTTCATTAAAGAACCTTGATTAGAGGAGTTAAACAAAATTTGACCTATAACCTTTCCCTTTTCCTTCAAATTACAAGATTTTGTAGAAATCCTTCAAGATTCCTTTGAGAATAATGATGGAAAGGCTTAGAAAATCATTTGTGAAACAAAAAGAAATTAAAAGATGAAGATCTCTGGAACTTTAGAGAGAAAATAGAGTGTTTGGCTGTCTGAAAAGTGAGAGAATGAAAGTTACGTCAATTAGCCCTTTAGATAATTAAAATCTTCTTTTATTAAAATCTTTTTTTATTAAATCATTTAAAATGGTCAAATTAAAGGAAAATTTTCATTAATTAAATGGTAGCTCCCTAAAGATTCTAAGTTTTCGCCCTCTTTCAAAACAATCCTTAAAAACAGATTTTGCACTTTTTACAAAATAGTCACTAAACTAAAATCTTGACCTTCCAAAAGCCATTTTCTAAAATCTCCTTTACCAAACCTTTCTATATAGTTTTACAAGATTTTATGAATTTTTCCCATATTTTTATCATATCTCGAACTACATTTTCTGTGAACCGCTCTCGAAAACTCGAATCTCTAATTCAGGTTCTACTAACCCCGACCCAACGCTAAAAGCTTCTAGGACCAAAGCTCGGGCGTTACAAGGAGTATATTATCTAAGAAGGAATCTAGACTCTACTTGATTCTTGAGTAAAGACTTGTAACCCATAACCACACTTGAAACAGACAAGCTTTAATTATATTGCAATGCATGAAAATGAGTGCATTAGGCTTACATAGCCTAAGTGAGGTCAAAATTACATAGCATATAATCAATGATATATATTGATAAAAATCAAAGTGCACAAACATAAGTTAGTAATTGTTCTAAAAGTTTTAATCTTACTTTACAAGCCTTATTGAGGTTCGTACTCTATCGAGTCTAAGTTAAGTTTCATTGAATTCCATATCGATCTTATCAAAGATCGTACATCATCTCATTGAAGTCTTTTCAAGACTTATCGGAATATTTATTAAAGTTATGAATTTCTTATTAAATCTTCTCAAGACACTTATCGAAGTTCTTTTCAAAGTTTGTTGCCTCATAATAGGGATGCATTCACCGTTTGTGAATTCTTATCATTAATGAGCATTGCTCCATATTTCTTTATTAACTTTGCCACCGAGGCATTTCACATATTTCATCACCAATTCAAATTTTAATTCAAAACTTTTAAATAGTTTTCCTTGATCACATTTGGACATAAGCAATAATGGTTCGTGTTACACATAGCTCAAAGCACAAAGCAATGCCATATATATGATCATAACAATCCTAACTTCACTTCTCTATCCAGCCAAACTATCGCATATCTCTATACATCTCCCTCGTTACCTCCTACTGTCACCAATATATCATACATAATAAGGGAAGTCCCCCGAGTCGTAGCTCATGGACCGTAGTCCCTAAACATGCCAAGTACTATGCAAAAGTGTCCAAGGGCTTCCATTGAATGGGAAACTTAGATATCTTATGTTTGACAATTGGAGAGTATCTTATTACACAAGTAATCTTACTTAGTATCTTATAATTTGCATTGAGCTTATAGCTCTTTAGACTTTTGAGTTTATAAGTTGTAGGGTTAAGATTAATTATTCTTCTTAAGTTTTATGGAAACATTGATCAATGATTAACTTCAAGCTATCATAAGGTACACATAATCATCCATTTCAACCATAACATAGCAAGGCATAATGTATTTATGCAATGCATTCATAATTCAGAATGTTTATCAAGGATGTCATATGCCATGTATGCTCTCACATGTTATGCTCTATATGAGCCTTATGCATATTCTTAAATGCAATTTCAACATATTAGAGAAACAAGATTCGGAATGACTCGGTGTCACCCGAGACAGACACAACTACACTCACCTTTTATCACGAAGTTACGGGATACCTGAATCCACAATTACTTCTAGCTTCCTTTAATTCGTATCTTCTACTCAACCAAATCATGATATATACCTCAAGAAAAAATAGCAAATCATTATAATCTATCCAAATTCAATCAGCTTACGAACAACCCCTAAACGTAATTGTATACATTCAAAAACAATCCAATTTAACATGTATGCAAAATTTTATATCAAAATCAATCCATATATTATCAATTTCCTTCAATTCTGACAGCTTAAGCTTATATACATAATTTCATATAAAAAATAGTCCATATATATATATATATATATATATATATATATATATATATATATATATATATATATATATTTAAATACAATCTAATAGCCCTGGTTTCTCATGCATTCATGTAAATAATCAAATCAGTTCATGTACATGTTTAAATATAGCCGAACAACCTTTAACATTTTAAACACCTTCTACCCAGCCCTTAGACTATATGGCATTCCTTATAAATGTGTATATACACACCAAAACAGTCTCAGATTCATACATTTATACTCGCATACAATTCGACCGAATAAACATTTATAATTAAGCAAGGCAGTCCCAAACTCATGTATTTTATAAACATTGAAACAATCCAGTATAGCTTTGTTTACATAGTTTTTATACGTATCAAAACAATCTCTAATATTTATATATATTTAGAAACAATCCAACTCTTGGGTATACATGTATATGTGTACAAGGTAGTCCTTAAGGTTCTTATACTTGCAATACAATTCATCATGCATGTATATATTAAACCATTCCACAATTCTTAAATGATTAATGAACAACCCTACTTACATGCCTAACTTATGCAAATATTTTACAATCCATTTATTAAGCAAGACCATCCACTATGCATATAAAAACAATCCCTAAATCATACATGTATAAACTGATCAGCCCCTTATTTTTTATGTATATACTTTCACCCTCAAAACAGCCCTTTAGGTTTCATAGTCCATATTTGATCATTCTCACACAAAATCATCTTGGATAATATCATAATAATTTTCCCTTGTTTTAAACTTATTAAACAGTCCATAGGCATCATTAATATTCTCTATTTGCTCTCACATTCTTAACTTTGATTATTTAACATGTCAACTAATCTCTATTTCTTGTGTAAACAGTCCAAAGTTTACACACGTATAAACATATATTTCAAACAGCCTAAGGCTTGTTGAATCATGTCAAAATAGGGCGATGTTTAAATCATCCATATGATTCATTCAAGTGTTTCAATCTAGCATGAAAAACAGTCCTTGAATTAACAAATTCAGTTACAAAAACAGAACAGCCCCATTACAAAACATGTCTTTATATCTTATTCTCTAATTTTTTTTCCTTCCAAAAATCAATTAACTAACCGAGTAGTCCAATTAATCAAACAATCATAACAAATTCTAAAGCCCCTTTAAAATAGCTTCAAGCATGTTCGAATGATCTATGTTTAAGTCACAATATAAGCTAAACTTTCACATATTGTTCATGTTTACAAACTTAAATAAAACCCACTGTTTCATGCTTCTTAATCTAGCCATTAAATCCATTTCAAATAACCCAAATATCAATCAAGAACATAAGGTTTTACAACAAAAATCTCACAAGCATTAATCGGTTCCATTACATTCCAAAAATTATCAAAGCAATCATACATGCAAGAGGATAAAGGAAGGATTTCATACCTTCCTAAGCTTTAATTCGGACCAAGGCTTAAGAATTCATCTAACCACCACTTGTTTCTCTCCAATTCCTAAATTCTCACTCTCATTCTCTCTTTCTAAAATGTATTCGGTCAAAATTCCCTTAGGATGAAGATGATGCTTCCCAAATTTCCTTTTTCCAATCGATTGCCACCTTTCCCCTACGTTTAACTTAATAATCGACATGTGTAAATGGTCTTTGATGATATATTATTTATCATGCAAACCCCAAGTTTGATATTTAATGCAATTTAGTACCTATAATTTAGCCACCTCAATTCTCTTTTCTTTCAATTTGATCCTAATTTCTTGATTATATCTTGCTTTTAAAAGAACAAACAATTCCATTTGTATAAGAATTGGCAACATTCTTCTAGGCCACATTTTGGGGTATTACAGCATAGAAAATAGATCCCTAGGCCGCTCAGCTCATATATCAGAGACCATTGTAGGAATAACCCGAAGTTCTGCCAAAATACTATCATCCTCATACAAACTCATATGGGCAAACAAAGATCTTAAGTTTGAAATGGCATTACGACCCAAGGCGTCGGCAATAACATTAGCCTTGTGTGGATGATACTCAATCTCGCAATCATAATCCTTGAGAAGCTTCAACCAATTACGCTATCTCAGATTAAGATTCTTTTGGGTAAGGAGATATTTTAGACTCTTATGGTCTGTGTTGATATAACACTTCTCTCTATAGACATAATGTCTCCAGATCTTGAGAGCAAAGATCACGACAGCAAGCTCAAGGTCATGGGTAGGATAGTTGCACGCATGCATTTTCAACTGTCGGATGCTTAGGCTACTACCATCCCATCCTGCACCAGAACACATCCCAAATCAGTGTGAGAAGCATCACTGTAAACGGTGTAATCCTTCCAAGGCTCAGGCTGAATCAAAACGGTGCTTCAGTCAACATGGTCTTAAGTTTCTCAAAACTAGACTGTTGGGTCTCAATCAAGACAAAAAAGGACATTCTTCCTCAGAAGTTTAGTCAATGGAGTTGCAATGATAGAAGATCCCTAAACAAACCTCTGATAATAGCCAGATAAACCCAAGAAGCTTTGGATCTTAGGAACATTCTTGGGTTGCTTCCAGCTTATTTGTAACCCCCTTAGCCCGGTCTAGACGCCCGACTCGAACTAAGAAGATTACACGAGGAAAACCAAAGTCAACTCGTAAAAGTCAACCTTGATTCACGACCTTTTTTTCTTTTTACCTTTTTCTAGATGCACAATATTAATCTAGATGAATAGCATGACACTCAGAAGAAAACGACGTAGCGATCAGAGTTCGTTAAGGGGTTCAATTGCATACATTTGACTTTTAGGAACTAAATTGTAAATTTCAAGAATTATGAGGACTATCTAGATTTTAGAGTTACCAAACCAAAATTAATCATGTAACATGCCAGCATGTCAAAGCTCATCTCAAATGGTACATCCAAACTCAATTAATTAAGCATATGAACATTCAGGGGTCACTTTGCAAGAAAGATAAACCTAGAGTAATTGAAAATCAATGTTCAACGGTCACCTATTCCGGAACACTGTACCCCGTATCAGAACGGCTATTTCGAAACTGTGTTGACCGTTTCGATACGCGGGTGCGTTCTGAAACCAGTTTAGCAAAATGTTCTGAAATGATCGCACCCGTTCCGAAACCCCTGACCAATACAGGCCATCGTTTCGATACGGATGAGGGCGTTCCGAAACATTCTGCCCTGCAACATCAGATTTTGCTGGTTTTATACAACTTTCCACATCCGAGAAGATTCCCACACATGTTACAACCCACATACAACTCGCATACACATCATAGACCACAATCAAGAAGCACAAGCTGAAACATAGCTTCATTCATGCAAGTATTAGAACTATAGGCACGCTTCCTAGTCTCCAAAACCATACAAAGCTAAAAACCACATTCAAGCACAAATCAATCCTTAAAGGTCATTTACAAACCAAAAATAATCAAACCAACATGCTTAAGGTGTTTAACATCACCAAATACTAACAAGAATAGAAATCCCTCCCATTGCCTCTTATTACACCAAGATGAAACTACATACTTTGCTTAATCAAAAGCTTGGATTCCACTTGCTATCGGACTGCCTTGATTGCTCAATTCTCTGCATTGATAAAACAAATGAGCGTAAGGATAAAGCTTAGTGGGGATCGCTAAAACAACATTCAGCAATGCATTTCATTAAACCCTTGCATTATCATTTGCAAACTCGTGCCTTTCCTTAAACATGCTCATCTAGGCATCAATGCACTTATCAATCCACATTCATTTAACATCGTTAAAATAACAGCAAATAATCTTTTGCTCATGCTTAAACCAAGCATCATGTGCATTCTAGCATAAACCACAAGCATCTCATGCTTAAGTCATTAATCAACAACAACATTACATTGGCTTGCAAGTGATCCATTCTCAATGATACCAAAACCAACACAAATGACACAATCAGATACGCGGATTACAAGCGTTGTCCCACACGCTTCATACACACTACCGGACTACTCAAGGCTCACACACGAGAGTAACCCATCATCGTTGTGACGCCCGTGATGGAGTATAACGGTACAATCACAACCCCTCAACACCACTCATCGGTAGTTGTATAATTCCACTAACGAGAGCACGAGACACATGACACAAGATCCACACACGGAGTTAACATCCACCGTTGTGATCTTAACCTCAATCGGTAGGGTACTTGGATGGATTATACGGTACAATCAAAACCCCTCAACATCCAAGGCGACTTTATTCACGGTGCACCCAATCCTATAGTCGACTAACTATATTCGATTAAAGTAACCAAAAACCATCTTCATCACTTGCCAATATAATCAATTGCATCAATATTCCACTGTTTTAGAAGCATAAACACAATTCCATTTCCACAAGCATAAACATGCTTAACATCATATGCATTTCTCACATAAAACCAAGGATCACTTACCTAGTGCATCTGTTGAGTGGATCGAATGATCGATATAAACCAAGAGGGGGTGAATTGGGTTTTTAAAGTTTTTGGAAGTGGAATTGACATATAAAAATGGTAGACAAGGAATGTTAGAGTGGTTCAAGTTCCAGTCGAACTCTACATCCACTACCTTAGCTTCACTAAGGATTTTCAACAATTCCACTAATTGATCTTCCCCTTTTCTAGGCTAAGGAGGTAACCATTACAATTTCGGTCAAATTTTCAACCCAAATGTTGACCCAATCCTCACAAAATAGAAACAAAGAAGTTGTTGGCTAAAACAAGTATCTCTCAATACACAATGTAGCCCATTTACAAGCACTCAACCCAATTGAAATGATAAGAATGAAAAATACAATTGAGGTTACAAGACAATACTGGTATTTAGGCACAAATGCTTGGATTTGATGTTTGGATGTTTGCTTTTGGATCAATAGTTGTTGTTGAACCTTTCAGAGGTTCCTTTTATACCTTCTCATTTAATTCTAGCCGTTGTGGTTGTTGCATTCATCAATAGAGCCGTTGATATGTTATCTCCCCTCCATAAATGTAGTCTGCAACCAACCGTTTCGAAACGCCCGACCCTGTTTCGAAACATACCAAAATAGAAAGAGCCATTGGGGTGCATTAAAGAGCCCATATCGAAACGGACTGAAGGTGTTTCGATATGCTAAGAGTCGTTTCGAAACTCGTTTCGAAACATTTTAGCTATTGTCAAGGCATGTATCGAAACGGCTTGAAATCGTTTCGATACGCCTTAACGACTTGTGTAAAATCGGTTAAAAACTTTCAACGGTCATATTTTTTAAATCTGACTTGAATACCGTTTCGAAACGTTGGATGTCGTTTCAATATGGTGTCTCGATGTTCTTAAGCCGTTTTGAAACTCGTTTTGAAACAAGGGTTCACTGTTTCGATACTCGTTCCGAAATACGAGTTCACTGTTTCAAAAGTGTTTCGAAACACCTTAGGCCGTTCCGAAACGGTGACTCGAAAAACACTTTTTTGGCTTCAAGAACACTTAGAAAAAATTTGACAATATAAGTTTTTAACTTAGGCATTTTCCTTTAAACATATAGAGAGGTTTGAGGACTTAAAAATTCGTTTTCACATTTTTTCAATTTAGACCTTAAATTCTTTAGTTATATCAAAATCAAATTATCGGTTTCACAATCTCCCCCTTTTTGATATAACAAAACCAAAGTTAGAATTTATAAGAGTTTTGAAAATTTTGAATACATTCTAACTCCCCCTCAATTTAAGATGAGTTTTAAATTTTTAAAAAGATTTAAATCCAAGTTTTTAAAACTCAAAAACACTTAAAACACTTAAAACGAATTTTGGCTCTTAGATACTTTTCCCCTTTTTGTTAGATCAAAAAAATATAAACAAGGCTCAAAGAGAAGAGACAAGGTTAAAAGCAATAAGTAATAACCAATAAGCAACATAATATAAATTCATAGAATTCAAATATCCAAAACATAAATCTTAAACAATAAAGTTCAAAGCATAATCCCAAACAAAGTAATCAAAGCATAGGTTCATAAAATATAAAGGAAATAAAGATGCAACTTAGTCATAATATGAATAGCTAATATGAGATGACATGAGAATCCTAAGCCTCGTCGTCGTCGCCATCACCATCCAAGGAATCATCATCGTTCCGAGCTTGAGAGCGACGAAAATCCATCCATTGACCATAGAAAGTGGAGAATGACATGTCCATAGATTGATGTTGGTTCTCAAGGGATGTGAGTCGATTCTCCATGGATTGCAATCGAGTATTTATAGTACCAAGACTCTCCTATATAGTGTTGAATAGCTCGGTAAGAAAACCCATGAGAGCTTCATTGTTTGCAACCGGAGCTTGTGGTTGAGGTTCAACTTGAGGTGGAGGTGCTTCCCTATCAACATGTTCCCATTGGCCATTGTGGATGTAATGAAATCTGGACTTGGGGAGAGAAGATTCACCAAGTTTTTGCTTACGGGGTTCCGGAGAGTCATAATTGCAATCAAGTTTAAGCACGCCAAAGATATGACTCAAAACAGTCCCATAAGTGAAGGACTTGAGTGCATCGGTTTCACAGAGCTTGACATTATTCACCATCTCAGCGAACATGATCTTGACAAGATCTGGGCGCACTCCACGACGAAAACATTCAAGCCAAAAATAATATACTTGACGAATGTGGGAGAATTTACCTCCGGAGGGGCGAATAAACCACGAGATCATCAAGTGGAGGAACCTATCGTGAGCATCCAAGGCAAGCACTAAACCGGTTTGAGAACCAAAGTGAGTCTCATCCTGGATTCCTTCGTTCTTGAGACCAAAGGTAGCCTCTAAATAAGGGATATCAATGACAATCCTCTTCCCCAAGATAAGAGACTCAATGCGAGCAACTTCGGAGTTGTCTTCACTATTAATAAGTTGGGCATTTGAGTAGAATATAAGAACCATGTGCTTGTAGCAAATATCCTGGATACCCAAGAAACTAAGGAGGTCCCATTCTTGTAAACGGTGGAGATAACGGAAGAGAAAGCGCTCAGAGTCAAGGAACGAGATGTCAACAACACGCTCACAACGAACGGCAAGCTCTTTGACATAAGAGAAATGATCTCTCATCTCTTGAGTCCAAAGACTTTTGAGAAAAAGTTGAGTAAGGTTGGGACGGATAGCGGGTTGATTTGAAGCTTCACTCGATTGAGATGCCTTGCATTTCTTGTTAGCAGGGTCCATTAAAAAATCCTAAAAACATAAAGCAAGCAATTTGTAACTAAAATTGAGGTGTATGCATGAAAGTCCTTAATTCACTCCAATGGTAAATCCCACTTAGGTTTAAAAAAAATTTTAAGAACAAAAAAAATAAGAGAAACAATTAAAAAAATAGTAAAACATACGAATGAAAAATCATATATTCGAATAAAATTTTTTAAGATTTTGAAAAATTTCACAAGATTTGAAAAACTCAAGTATCAAAACACATAAACTATACAAAATTAAAATTTTCTAACCTAGGATTCGAATACAAATTTAAGGAAAAAGGAAAATATGAAAATATACCTTAAATTGGGATTTTGGATGAATAGATGGAAATCCTTGCACAAAATTGTTGATGCTTGCTTAGACTTGTGTTTAAGAGTAAAAGCCCTCAAGATTTGGTGAAAAAAATGAGGTTAAGAGGGTTTTTATAGGGAAAATCGATTTAGGGTTTTTTGACCGTATCGAATCCCACGTTGACTCGTATCGAAACATGTTTCGATACACCCCTTGGCAGTAGCAAAAACGTTTCGAAACCCTTTGAAGGCATTTCGAAACACCCTTCTCTCATATGTAATTTTAAGGCACCCGTATCGAAACAGTTGGACCTGTTTCGATACACCTGGGCCTGGAAGTGCAGATGAGGCTCTAAAAGTGCAAAAAATGGATTTTATAAGTCCTAATTTGCATGAATGAGCAGGAATAACATATGCAAACATAAACATACTCCCCTAACTATAAGCATGGATGAAATTAGGAGTAAAAACACATAAACATGACATTTTCAAGAGATAAAGCAATTTAAGCACAAAAGGGGTCCTAAAAGGTCAAGATAGGCTAGTTAGACCTAACTCTCTCCTAAGGGACCAAAAACGTTCTTTATCTAAAGGCTTTGTAAAGATGTCCGCTAATTGGTTTAAGGTGTCAACATACTCTATAACAACATCTTCTTTAAGGACATGATCTCTAATGAAATGATGCCTTATTTCTATATGTTTGGTTCTAGAGTGTTGGATGGGATTTTTTGTCAAACATATGGCACTAGTGTTATCACACTTAAGGGGTATGGTTTCAACTTTAATACCATAATCTAAGAGTTGTTGCTTCATCCAAAGGACTGGAGCACAAAAACTCCCTAAGGATATGTACTCGGCTTCGGTGGTAGATAAGGCTACACTATTTTGTTTCTTAGAGAACCAAGATATGAGCATACTACCTAAGAATTGACAAGTTCCCGAAGTACTCTTCCTATCGATTTTACACCCCCCATAATCTGCATCCGAATAAGCATGAAGGTTGAAGGTGGAGTCTCTAGGGTACCAAAGACCTAAACAAGGAGTATCTCTAAGGTACCTAAAGATTCTCTTAACGGCTATAAGGTGAGACTCTCTAGGACTAGCTTGAAACCTAGCACACAAGCAAACACTAAACAAGATATCCGGTCTACTTGCGGTAAGATAAAGCAATGATCCAATCATAGAATGGTAAAGCTTAGAGTCAACACACTTACCTCCTTCATCTTTGTCAAGCTTTGAAGATGAGCTCATAGGCGTGGCTTGAGGCTTTGCATTCTCCAAGCCAAAATTCTTGAGCATATCCTTGATGTACTTTGCTTGATTGATGAAGGTGCAATCCTTCCTTTGCTTGATTTGGAGTCCCAAAAAGAATGAGAGCTCCCCCATCATGCTACTCTCGAATTCACCTTGTATTAACTTAGCAAACTCTTTGCAATGACATTCGTTAGTAGAACCAAAAATAATATCATCAACATAAATTTGTACTACTAAGATGTCATTTTTATATCTTTTTATGAAAAGTGTAGTGTCCACCTTACCTTTTTCAATTAAAAAGTTTGAAAGTCTTTCATACCATGCTCTAGGAGCTTGTTTTAAACCATAAAGAGCTTTAGTAAGTTTGAAAACATACTTTGGAAATTTTGAGTCTTCAAAACCCAGTGGTTGTTCCACATACACTTCCTCATTTATAAAACCATTTAAAAATGCGCTTTTAACATCCATTTGAAAAAGCTTGAAATCATGATAACATGCATATGCAAGCAACATCCTAATGGCTTCCATTCTAGCTACAGGAGCATAGGTTTCATCAAAATCAATTCCCTCTTCTTGAGTGTAACCTTGTGCTACTATTCTTGCTTTATTTCTCACAATGTTACCACTCTCATCTATTTTGTTCCTAAAGATCCATTTAGTTCCTATAGTAGATTGATTACTAGGCCTATCAACTAATGTCCAAACATTACTTCTCTCAAATTGATTTAACTCTTCTTGCATAGCCATAATCCAAAAATCATCTTTCAATGCTTCTTTTATATTCTTAGGTTCTATGCATGAGATAAATGCAACATGGTTCATAAGTTTAAGAGAAGATATAGTGGTTACCCCCTTGGATGGATCACCCAAGATTTCACCATCTTTGTCATAGTTGAACTCCCTTGGGTAGCTCACTTCCTTTTCCTCAAGAGTCAAGTCCTTCAAGGCTTCAAGAGGTGGATCTTGTGTATCCTCTTCTTTTGTTGGAATCTCATCTTCCTTTGATGTTTGTCCTCCATCAAAGGCATTAATGATTCCTACATCATCATCATCACAAGAATCCTTCCTTGGAAGGAGGTTATCATCGAATACAACATGTATAGATTCTTCTACTACTAAAGTTCTCTTGTTAAATACACGATAGGCTTTAGAGGTTAAAGAATATCCTATGAAAATAGCTTCATCACTTTTTGCATCAAATTTACCTAAGTTGTCTTTTCCATTATTTAAAACAAAACACTTGCAACCAAATGGATGAAAATAGCTAATGTTAGGCTTTTTAGATTTTAAAATCTCATATGGTTTTTTTCTTTAAGATTGGCCTAATCATTACTCGGTTTACAATGTAGCAAGCAGTGTTTGTGGCTTCCACCCAAAAATATTTAGGTAAATTGTTTTCACAAAGCATGGTTCTAGCCATTTCTTGTAAAGTTCTATTTTTCCTCTCAACTACCCCATTTTGTTGAAGAGTTCAAGGAGCCGAAAAATTGTGGCTAATACCATTTTCATTTAAAAATACTTCAAACCCTAGATTTTGAAATTCGGTTCCATGATCACTTCTAATATGGGAAATTCTAAGTTCAAGATCATTTTGGGTTAATTTTGAAAATGTGATGAATTTTTCTAAAGCCTCATCTTTAGTACTTAAAAATAAAACCCAAGTAAATCTAGAAAAATCATCTACAAGAACAAATGCATAAGATTTACCACCCAAGCTCATAGTCCTAATAGGTCCAAATAAATCCATATGGATAAGTTGTAAACACCTACTTGTAGAAACATCATTAATGGATTTAAAGGATGACTTATGTTGTTTACCCTTAGAGCATGCATCACAAATTTTATCACTTGAGAACTTAATCTTGGGTAAACCTCTAACTAGATCAAGGGAAACTAATTTTTCTAAAACACTAATGCTAGCATGTCCTAGTTTCCTATGTCATAGCCATGCATCATTTTCATTTTTGAGCTACTAAACATGCATGGGATGTATGCATGTCATCTAAATGCACCATGTAAATGTTACCTATGCGATGACCTATGAGCATAATATTATTAGATTTAATGTCAACAATTTTGCACCTATTTTTGTCAAATAATACATTAAATCATTTATCACATAATTGGTTTATGCTCAACAAATTATGTTTAAGACCATCGACATACAAGACATTTTCAATAAGAATGGTAGAGTGATTACCTATGGAACCAATACCTTTAATGTGGCCTTTGGAGTTGTCACCAAATGTCACCACTTCTCCACTTTTTGGCTTTAAGTCCATGAATCTACTCTTGTCTCTGGTCATATGCCTCGATCATCCACTATCAAGGTACCAAGAATTTTGACTTTGTGCTTTGGCCTTGTAGCAATGCTCCCCCTACAAACAAAGATATTAAACTTTTGTTTTTGGTACCCAAATCATTTTGGGTCCACGAGTGTTAGCTCCCAATAGGTTGGTTCCCTTAGGAATCCAAGGTGACATAGCAGCAATATTATTAGATTTTACAAGTTCCTTAGGAACCCATACACTTCTAATCTTTTTAGTTCTACTATGTCTAGGAGAGCTACTTTGTTTGTAGTTATTAGTCTTTCTCCTAGGTTGGTTTGTTTTAGATGATTCACTTTTTTCATGCTTCACACTACCAACATATTTAAAAGACTCTTTGAGCTTGTTAAGCTCATCTAACACCTTTTGGTGTTCACTATTGCATTGAGAAAGAAGATTATTTAGGTCAACATTTTCATCTTGGAAGAATTTAAGTTCATCTATCAAACCTAAAATCTTTTTCTCAACTTTTAAATTAGCTTGAGAGAGTGAGTCATTCTTATAATTTAATTCCGAAATAATTTTCTTATTCCTAATGACCAACACCTTATATTTCTCAACTAACTCATCATAAACCTTTTGCAACTCATCATATGCATCATTTAATTCATCAAATGTAAAATCAAAAGATGATGAGTTAGAGGTTACCATGGAGGAATCCTCCTCAAGTGTCATGAGGCAAAGGTTGGCAACTTCTTGTTCGTCATCCTTGGATGACTCCTCATCACTCCAAGTAGCAAGCTTGGCTTTGAGCTTCTTCTTCTTCTCAAAGCTCTTCTTCTTGAGTTTAGGGAACTCCGAACGAATGTGACCGGGCTTATTGCACTCGAAGAAAATGATTTGATCCCTCCTTTCTTCTTTGCTTTTACCTTTGAAGTCCATCTTTCTTTGAATTTTTCTTCCTCGGTTGGACTTCATGAAGCGTGAGAATCTTTTGGCTATCATAGCCAATTCTTCTAACTCATCCTTCTCACTAGAAGTGCTCTCCTCAAGTAATGAAGCTTTGAGAGCCACTCCCATTTTCTTCTTCTTTTCCACATCTAGCTTCTCTACTGCTTTCTCTTCCTTCTTCTTTTCTTCTTCCCTTCCTTGCTTCATAATCTCATGAGTAAGGAGAGAACCCACTAGCTCATCAAGTTTTAGAGTCTTCAAGTTTTTGTCCTCGATGATGGCGGTTCTCTTCCCATCCCAAGATTCAGGAAGTGAGTAGAGTAGCTTCCGGACAAGCTTGTCTTCTGGAATAGTCTCTCCAAAGCCTTTAAGCCTGTTGACAATGGTTGAGAAGCGATCAAACATTTTGGACACCGTTTCGTCGGGCTCCATCTTGAAATTCTCATAACTAAGATTGAGAATTCCAATCTTGGTTTCCTTCACATCATTGGTTCCTTCATAGGTGGTCTCTAAAGTATCCCACACTTCCTTGGCACTCTCAATGGAGGAGACTTTGGAGTAGATGTCGGGACCGAAAGAACAAAAGAGCGTGTGAAGAGCTTTGTCATTTGTTTGGATCTTCTTCCTCTCTTCTTCACTCATCTCCATATTTTTCTTTAGAATCATCATTCCTTCATTATCTTGCTTCAATGGAATGTAGGGACCATCTTCAATAACATCCCAAACCAGGTAATCGTTGGACTTGATGAAGAGACGCATCCGATTCTTTTAAAACGGATAGTTGTCACCATTGAAGAAAGGCGGTTTTGTAGTGGATTGAGACTCGTACATGCTAGATCCGGAGGTAGATGCCATATCTTGATTTTTGGATGATCACACTCTTCCTAAGAACTCCTCTTGTGGTTGTGAATCCTTTAAAGAGGTAGGCTCTGATACCAAATATTGATTGGATCGAATGATCGATATAAACCAAGAGGGGGTGAATTGGGTTTTTAAAGTTTTTGGAAGTGGAATTGACAAATAAAACTGGTATACAAGGAATGTTAGAGTGGTTCAAGTTCCAATCGAACTCTACATCCACTACCTTAGCTTCACTAAGGATTTTCAACAATTCCACTAATTGCTCTTCCCCTTTTCTAGGCTAAGGAGGTAACCGTTACAATTTCGGTCAAATTTTCTACCCAAAATTTGACCCAATCCTCACACAATAAAAACAACGAAGTTGTTGGCTAAAACAAGTATCTCTCAATACACAATGTAGCCCAATTACAAGCACTCAACCCAATTGAAATGATAAGAATGAAAAATACAATTGGGGTTACAAGACAATAATGGGATTTAGGCACAAATGCTTGGATTTGATGTTTGGATGTTTGCTTTTGGATCAATAGTTATTGCTGAAGCTTTTAGAGGTCCCTTTTATACCTTCTCATTGAATTTTAGCCGTTCTGGTTGTTGCGTTCATCAATAGAGTGGTTGGGATGTTATCTTCCCTTCATAAATGCAGTTTGCAACCAACTGTATCGAAACGCCTGACCCTGTTTTAAAACAGACCAAAATAGAAAGAGCCCTTTGGGTGCATTAAAGAGCCCGTATCGAAACGGACTGAAGGTGTTTCGATACGCTAAGAGCGGTTTCGAAACTCGTTTCGGAACATTTTAGCTACTGTCAAGGCCTATATCGAAACAGCTTGAAATCGTTTCGATGCGCCTTAACGACTTGTGTAAAATCGGTTAAAAACTTTCAACGGTCATATTTTTTAAATCTGACTTGAATACCGTTTCGAAACGTTGGATGTCATTTCGATACAGTGTCTCGGTGTTCTGAAGCCGTTTTGAAAATCGTTTCGAAACAAGGGTTCACAGTTTCAAAACCGTTTCGATACCCATTCCGAAACACGAGTTCACAGTTTCAAAAGTGTTTTGAAACGCCTTAGGCCGTTCCGAAACGGTGACTCGAAAAACACTATTTTGGCTTCAAGAACACTTAGAAAATTTTTGACAATATAAGTTTTTAACTTACACTACAACAAATTTTCTTATTAGTGGCATCCAATATATTGTCACTGAAACTTACATTTACGTCACTGTTAGTATTTTGTGACGAAAAATTTGATGTCACGACGTTCGTCACGCTAGGTGTGTTGCTAAATGTCAAGCGTGACGATGTATTTAGTTTTCGTCATGTATTGTCGAGTATGTGGTGACGTCAATGTATAACGTCACATTGTAATTAGTATTTAATGACCACTAATTACGTCATCAATTGATATAAAATTTCGTTACTGATCATTTTTTCGTCACCAATAATACAATAATTTCATCTTATAAGTGACACTCACTATTGTCACCAAATAGTAGTAGGTATTTAGATATCAACAACCCAAACTTCCTTTAAATTACAATAATGGCCATTTTTTTACAAATGATAATAAAATCCCAAATTCTTTATATATTACACTAATAGCCTAAACTTTTTATAAATTACAAGAATAGCCTAAAATTTATGTAAATTACAAAAAGTTTCAAACTTAATGTAAATTACAATAATGACCCAAAATTTTTACAAATATAATAAGAACTCATTTTTTTCTAAATTACATTCACAACCCATATTTTTTACAAATTACAATAAAAACTTGTGCTTTTTACAAAGTACAATAATATCTTAAAATATTACAGTAATTAGAATTTGATCGCAAAAACCTATCACCACATCTCGTTTCTTGGCCACGATTCTCAAATCTCCCTACTAGTCCTCAAATTCACCTTCTTCGATGATACACTACCTCTCGACCATAGCATCATCTCACCATCACCATGTACCTGCAATTACCACTTTCATCATCATTCTCAAATTGAGCATCATTAGAACACAACCACACAACAAAGCCAAACTCTCTCACACTCCGCATAGCCACTACCGTTAACTCACTGCAACACTACCCCGAATTCCATGGCCACTGGTCACCATCTCACGCCATTCCAAAGGCTCACACATGAATCCTTGCACACCCCCCATATGAAAACACTCGAGCTTCATGATCGTTCCCTACACAGACATCCAACACTCACACATCGACACCACCCCTTAAACCGATTACCATAACCCTCACCAACACATGAGATGCTGCCCATAACACACGGGAAAAAATTAGATCCTGAGCCTTAACCATCGTCACCATCTTTCCCATTCCAGATCTAAATGGTCACAAGTTTCACCAAAGTGAGAAAAATCACGTATCTCATAATCAAAGTCCATCTGACGGCGAACCACGAGAATTCAACGCGGGAAAAACATGAGACTTTGAATTAGTTTCATGGATCTTGGACGATTTATTTACAAATCTGAGCCAACAAAGAGGAAGAAAAGAAGAAGATGAGTTTGCCGGTGGTTTTCAAACGACAAAAAGGCCGTAGGCAGTGGGGGGTTTGCGGCAGCAGCTGGCGTTATGGTCGTATAGAGAAATAGGGTTTTTGTTTTGAAGAAGAAAAAACAAAGGAAAATGGGAAGAGTGGCTCCTTTATCAGCCTGACCCACGTCTTTAGTGACTTTGTGGGACAACTATAATTTTAGTCCCTCATTGTTTGCGTTCTCTTGCACCTTAACGCTTTTCAGGATTAATTGCATCTAGACCCATTTAATTTTTTTTGTCCTGCGTTTAAGTACACATTTTGTATTTTATTTCACTTCTTTTATTCATTTATTATGTTACTTAATATTATTATTATTATTATTATTATTATTATTATTATTATTATTATTATTATTATTATTATTATTATTATTAGTTTTTTACTTATTTTTCCTATACTTGTATTTTTATTCTTATTTCATATTTTCACATTTTATTATTATTAGTATTTCATTCCAATTTTTTATTTATATAATCTACATCTGCGCACCTTTAATTTTATTTTTATTTTTTCAAGGAAACTTGACCTTTCAAGGTACGAGTTTTTAGGCGTCATGGCATAGGGATGTTATAACCTTCCTCACACGTAGCCGACTCTCATGGTCTCAATATATATACAGGCCATATTACAAATTTTCGGTCGTACCCAACCTGAAATGATCGGTGATGACTTCAAACCATGACGAGCCTTTTAATTTCCTTTATACAAAAGGAAAATGGTTCAAATCTCATCATTCACGCCGCATGCTCCAACCCTTTCACACACATGCTCCAACACGTGAGACACTACTTTGAGAGACAAAGTCCCTTCGGGAAAAATATGAAACATGTTTCAAAATTCATAATTTTTAAAACAATATATAATGATAATTTAAGTTAATGATTTACGAGACAAAATAAAATATGAAGTGCTTCACAAAATAATATATAATTATAGTTTAGGTTAATGATTAATGAGGCAAAACATGCTTCACCATAAACTACTTTTTGTGACACAAAGAAAATGTCACCCTTTATGCCTTCTAAAACATGACGAATTAAATTGTCACAACTAAAATATTTTGGTGATGAATTTACAACGTCACTAGTTAATATTGAATTTTCATATTAATAATTCGTCATTAATACTTTCATTTCATGGGTGACGATTTTACAATGTCATCATTTTGTATAAACATCATTGAAATATTTCCCTCCAAAACATTTTTGAGGCGCCAAACATATAGTGACAAAAATTAGTGACATTTTGTTAAAATTGTCAAAAATAATCTTTCATTATTCACTAACTACGACAAAAACAAAAAATCGTCACGTATATAGTATATTTTGTGACGTTATGAAAAACGTCATATAGAAATTTCGTCATAAATTGTTAAATTTGTTGTAGTGAATTAGGCATTTTCCTTTAAACATATAGAGAGGTTTGAGGACTTAAAAATTTGTTCTCACATTTTCAATTTAGTCCTTAAATTCTTTAGTTATATCAAAATCAAATTATCAGTTTCACAGCATCCTTAACATAATGGCATTAAAATCCAACATTAACCATGCTTAAAACATGCTTTACAACAGTAATTAAAACCACATTAACTCAAGTGCATTTCCAACAAAATATAGCACATTTCTGAGAGAGACTTCCGAACTACTTACTCTTGTGCTTAGCTAAGTGTTTCAAACTTACACTAAGCTCCCAAGACCACGCTCAAAGCGTTACAAAACTGGAAAATCCATTTCCACTCACCGATACACGAAACCTCGTTTGTCGATGCAAAAATCACCCTTCCGGAGCCTCCAAAATCACCTCATTTTCTCCCGGATCAAGATCCCTTGTTTTCACATCATCAAAACAGAGATCTAAATGCATTAAAATGCATTCCAACACCAGCAACCAATCACAAACTCGTCGCTCACCCAAACTACACCAATTTACCCATCCGAAACAACCAAAAACTCAATCAATTGCTTCCTAAACCAAGCCCAACCAACATACTTCACTTTCAACCATTTATAAACATCAAAACACATCTAAAAACAACTAAACCCATCCTTATACCTCCAGCAAGCATAATTCCACCATTTCACTTTAAAAACTCACTTAAAACTATCAAGAAACTCAAGGAACTCAAGGATTTCGGGATCTATACTATCAAAACCTCATTCCAACATAATAACCAACTTGAAACTCAATTAAAATCAATCCAAAACATAGCTTAACAAAACAAATCCGAAAATCAAGATTTTGATCTCAAATCAAAACTATAATGAAAACTCAACCAAAAACATTAATTAGAAGCCAAAGATCTTGGGAATTTCAATAAAGAACCTTGATTAGAGGTTTGAGAATGAGATTTACCTCCAATCCTTGCTTTCCTCAATGAATGACAAGTTTTTGCTTCACAAAACTTGAAAAACTTGAAATGATTTCTTGAAAATTGTTTAGGAAACATTGAGAGAGTGTTTGGGAGAAAAGAATTCTGGAGAAAATGAGTTAGAATTGTGTTTGGCTGAAAATGAGAAGAGAAAGGTAGTTACGTGATGGAATCTCACTAATTAACTACCTAATTAATTAAATAAAATAAAAGCCAATTAAAAACTATTTAATTAAAACCATTTTAAACACATGTCATATTAAGGAAAGGCTAAATTGCCATAAATCTCCCTAAAGATTCTAAGATTTTGGCTTCTCCTTTAAAAATTGCATTTTCCACAGTTTTGAAACTTTACAATTTGGTCACTACGCAAAATGTACCGCTTCCGAAACTCTTTTTATAAAATTGATTTCACCAACCTCTTAAACATATTTTTAGAATTTGAACAATTTTTACCACATTTTTATCCTATCCCGATCCTTGATTTCCTTAATTCACTTTACGCAATTCGAACTATTCCGACCAGTCCGGTCCGATGTCTAAAACATCTAGGCCCAAAACCAGAGCGTTACAACTTTCCCCCACTTAGGAAATTTCGTCGTCAAAATTTTACCTAAAGGAAAAAGGTGTGGAAACTGCTTCAGCATGTCCGCCTTGCTTTCCCATGTGGCCTCCTCAACTCCTCGGTGTCGCCACAACATAAATAAGATTCCTTAGTCTCCAAGACTCCACCCAAACCCCAAACCTTCATTGAACATAAATAAGATTCCAAAACAGTATCCACTCACCGATGAACCCAAACGGATGTCGAACTACCGATATCAAGCCTCCGTAGCACCCGGTATCGCACCCGAAGCACCCGAACCTAATTCCTCTATTTAAAGCAATCCAAATTATACTATTATGACACTAATACACTCGTAAACCAGTAGCAACCCGGAAACTCACTCTTGCAACCAAAACACATTAATTCGAATCCAAATTTTATCCAAATTTCACCATTTTCGTTCTAAACAAATCCCACACTGAAGTCACCCATTCCAACCACTAAAACACATCCAAAAACATCTAGAAACATCCCCCATAATCAAGGGAACCACCAGCCACATTTTCAACCCTAAACCAACCCAAAAACCCAATCTTTTAAACCTAAAAATCTCATTTTTATACCCATTTCGGGTTTCCCACCAAAACCCATCATTTTAACATTTTTAAGACACCCAAAAGTGATAAAAAAAAAATACCCTTAAATGCTACATTAGAAACCCACATGAAGAACTCATAGAAATACCTATTTTCTCAACTCAACTCCAAACTCAAAATACATTTTAATGACTTTTAAAAGAGGGTTTTCAAATAACACAAGCTAAACAATGAAAAATCTGAAATAAGGAAGAGATTACCTTCAAAAATCTTGCTTGGATGAGTGATTTGAGCAATGGAATAGTGATTTAGGGTTTTAGAGAAGTTTTAGTAGAAAAAGAGAGATTTTGGAGAAGATGACATCTTTTTCAAACTTCCTTTCTTTATTCCCTTTTTCTCAAAATTCTCATTCTCAATTTCATTAATGACATTTTAGTAAATATGGACATCTTTTGTAAAAATCATCATTTTAAGTCTAATTTTAACCCGGACTAATCCTAGGTTATAATCGATAAACTCTCGGGCCCTAAACTGGGGCGTTACACAACTATAAAAAATTAAATGTAAGGATTTAGAAAATCTTTAACCCCGTATCGGTACGCTATAAGCCATAACGATACTCGAAAGCAAATTTAGTTTCTAGGTTTAATAAGGCGTACCGATACAGCTACATGCGTATCAGTACCTTATATCCATTAAGTATAAAATACTTTTCCAGTAGCAAAAAACTGTACCGATATGCCATAGGTCGTATAGGTACTCTTGTGCCAAATTGGCTATTTTGAGTACCAAAACACTTGGAAAAAATTTGGGGTTTATGGTTTTGACTTAGAAATTATTTTAAGTTCGAATGCCTATCAATTTAGCGAGTCTTTAAAAATTTATTCATTTTTACAAAATAGTCCTTGTTATATCAAAATCAAATATAGATTTAACAACCTTTCTTAGTGGTGTAAATGAACAGAGCATTCGATGAATCGTGAATCGTTCGTATAACGTTCGTTTATATTTATTTATTAAGCTAAATAAACGAGTATGGATAAATTTTTTATGTTCGTTTAATAAATGAACGAACACGAACATATGTGTGTCCAGTTCATTTATGTTCACGAACAAGCTCATTTATAAGTTCGTTTATAGAATGAAAATGCTTGTGGATGTATCTAAATATTACTTTTAATTTTTTTGTTGTTTCTAAAGATGTTATATTAAGTTTATGTTGAAATGTAAGCTTTATTTTGTCGTTTTTATTTTATTTATTTACTGTTAATGTAGTTAACATTTATGAACATATAAACGAACATGTTCACGAATCAATAAACGAACATATTCGCAAACACTTAAACGAACACGTTCACGAATACTAAACAAACGAACACGAACACCTTTAAAAATAAACAACCGAACACGAACATTGTATGATTCGTTCAAGTTCAGTTCATTTACACCCCTAACCTTTATTCTAAATATAATAAGAAACATAAAAGTCTCTTTTATGTATTTGCTCATATGGTTGTTTAATTTGTATGAAATAATTTGTTCAAATCGATGATTACTTTATAGCACTTGCTACTGTATAAACTCGACATTATTAAACATGACATAAAAATATATTGGTATGTGTTAATTGTAATAGTAATATGTACAATTTTTTATAAACATTATTTAATATATTAATTGCATTAACAATAGTTTAAACGTAAAATTTAGAGAGAGTCTAATGAAAAAGGTTATGATTTTTTATATCAATGTTTTCAAATTTAATAATGAAGATTTAATTTGTTAATAAAAATATATCATGATAAAGGACATTTTAACCAAATATATTATTAGGTGATTTTATGTTTCATCAACTAAACATAATCATTTTACATTTTGACTAATTGAATTAAACAACTAGATATAATATTCCCAGGAAACATGCTAAGTAATCTAACATTTTGGTAATTCTATTCCCAAAGATAATATTACTTTATGTGAGCTAAATGCACCATGAAGGAGAGAATCCATGTTCAAACATTAGAGATAAAATTGTTGAGAGATAGTCACAAACCTTAAATATAAATTGTAAAATATACATGGAAGATATCAAATTAAAAGAAAAATCTAACATCCATCAGGACCATTACCTAAAATATTATGGTGCGTTGGGTTCACAAAATGCAATATTATTTTTGGAAATAGAATTATCAGAATATATCATTATCTGACATATTATTGAAAATGTTACATTACTTATAACAGTATTTGATTAAATTATCTTTTTACTATATTTTCTTTTTATATTAAATTAAAAATGCATGAAAATTCATATAACTATTTTTCATGATAATATCTAAAGTTTGAGAAAATATTGTATTTTAACATATTATTAATATAATTAGTATATTAAACTTATATTTTTAAATAAATTTTTTAAGTATTATATTTAGGATAAAGTTCATAAATGGTTACTGAACTTTGTTAAAAAAAAACAAAACGGTAATCAAACTTTCAAATGTTATAAAATGACAATTAAACTTTATGTTTTGTAACAAAATGGTAACTCAGTCGTTAAGTACTTAACAGGACTGCTATAAAATTTTGTATAATAGCACATTTAATCCTCTATATATGTATATTTAATCAATTTGGTCCTAATTCAAAAAATTCACTAAATTTAACCCTGATTATTTTACACATTCTTTCAATTTGGTCCTTAAAGCAAAATTCAAAAGTTATTCCGCTACATTCTAAAAATAATTTCTTTAGCATATTATTTTCTATTGCGGAGCTTCTTCCAATTAGGCAGCATATTCTTTCTCAATTTTCTCAGCAATTTTCTAATACTAAAAGCATATTAAAAAGTTGAATTTTACATTATTCCCTCTTTAATTTTCTCAATTAACCAACCTCATCCACTTTCTTTCTCGCTCCGAGAAAAAACCCAAAAACCCTACCTTCCTATCAAGTAAATCCTATCATCTCTATCTCTCGCTGAATCGACGTTTTGTTTTTACGTTTTATGGTTGTTCATATGAATTTCTAGGTTTTCAATGGTGTGAAATCGAGGACTAAGATTCAGATTTAAAGGACTTGTTTATGTATATATATTTAGGTACATATAAATATACATATATTTTCATTAGAGCGGAAAGACATATGGCATCATCTGAGAAAGAGCTGGAGCTATAGTTAATGGAGGCTAGAAACAGGCTCGTTGACCCTTTCATCAGTTGATGAGCTCATCCCTCTCCTCTTCTTAAAGCATAATCAAAGTTCATCAACTCAAAACAACTAACTAAAAACTTATAGAAATCAACAAAACAAAGTAACATAAATTTATTCAAAGATTTGATACAGACCTAGGGTTTTAGCAAATTCAATTATTTCCTAAGTGGAACAACTTTGGGATTTTACTTTAAGGACCAAATTGAAAGAATGTGTAAATAATGAGGGTTAAATTTAGTGTTTTTTTTTAATTAGGACTAAATTGATTGCATGTGTAAATATAAAGGATTAAATGTGCTATTATACAAAGTTTTATAACAATCATGTTAAGTACTTAACGACCAAGTTACCATTTTGTTACAAAAACATAAAGTTTAATTGTCATTTTGTAACATTTGAAAGTTTGGTTATCGTTTTGTTTTTTTAACAAAGTTCAGTGATCATTTGTGAACATTACCCTCATATTTATTTATATACGATATAATATTATATATATATATATGTTTGGTCTCAAATGCACATATATCTTGTTTTCAAATATATAATTGTGAAACCGAAATTGATTTTGATATAACATCTAAACTTAAGGACCAATTTGCAAAACAATAAATTTTTAAGTACTCTTTAAAAGTCTCACTATTGATAAGTATTTTAAACAAAAGACAAGTTCTGAAAATAATAAACTTTTTCTAAGTCTTTTTCCTTTAAGTTTTCAAGCCAAACCATACAAAAACGCCCATGCGTATCGATACCCTTAGGCGTATCGATACGGGCTTTTGCCACTAGAATTTTAATGGACTTAGCGTACCGATACGGTATTATCTCGTATCGATACGATATTCATCTGGGCAACCCTTTCAATGAAACCGTACCGATACGCTTTGCAAACGTATCGATACGATAAGGTTATCTTTGAAAAATCTTTGCATTTAATTTTCGACCGTTGACTTGTCAGTTGGTTGGTTTCCCAATTTTTAAAAGATCGTTATACCATACTAATACGCTTGGTATGTGTAACGATACGATCTTTAAGAAAACCAAACTTGGGATTCCAGTGAGCAAACACCGTATCGATACGGCCTTCCGTACCGATACGCCCCTTAAAATCGTACCGGTACGCCTTCTATGCGTATCGATACGCTCTGTTTTCATTCACAACGGCTCTTTCCTCTTTGATGCAGGTATCGATACGCCCTCTACGAGTACCGATACGGTAGGCTGCAGAGCTGCATTTATTGTGGGAAAAATGCTCTCAACGGCTCTATTGATGATCCCAACTACCCAAATGGCTAGAATTCAATGTAAGGGTATAAAAACAAGCTTCAATTTACCAAGCAACAACTATTGAACCTACAAGCAACATCAAAGCATGAAATCCAAACCCTAGTGCCTTTCATAGTCAAATTCTTGTACCCAACTCTTGAGATCTCATTGTAATCTTGTATTGTGAGTTTGAGGAGTTTGAAATTGTATTTGGGTAAATATTATCATTTGAGAGGAATTTTTAGAGTTTACCAAATTCATCTCTTTGTAAAAGTGAGTGGATTAAGCTTTGGGTAGAAAGCTTAATCAATTTGTAAGGTTACCTCCTCATCGAAGAAAAGGGGAAGAATTCAAGTAGTGAATTGGTGGAAAATCCTTCGTGGGAACTAAGGTAGTGGATGTAGAGTTCATTTGGAGAACTTGAACCACTCTAACCACTTGTGTCACTTTTTATTTTTCACTCTTACCACCTACCAAAATTTTAATTGCCAATTCCACCCCCCCCCTCTTGGCCATTTGCAATTGTGTGATCAACTCAACAATTGGTATCGGAGATACACTCATTGGAAGGATTACAACCCTCTTGAGTCGATTCTATGAGAGTTTTATCAACAACTAGTCAAGAAATGACATCCACCTCCAACTCTAACCTCTACGAGTCCCAATCTACTACCAAGCCACCATTCTTCATTGGGGATAACTACCCATATTGGAAGAATAGGATGAGGCTCTTCATCAAGTCTACCGACTATATGGTGTGGGATGTGGTTGAAGAAGGTTCATACATTCCCATGAAGATAGATAGTGAAGTAAGACTCGTCCCAAAGGTGAAAGTCGAAATGACGGAAGATGAACAAAGAAGGATGCAAGTGAATGATAAAGCTCTTCATGTCATCTTTTGTGCACTTTATCCAGATATCTACTCCAAGGTATCTTCGATCGAGAATGCCAAGGAGGTTTGGGACACCCTCGAGACAACATATGAGGGAACTAGCAATGTCAAGGAAACAAAAATTGGGCTACTCAATCTAAGCTAAGAAAATTTCAAGATGGATCCCGATGAGAGTGTTTCCAAGATGTTTGATCGATTCTCGATCATTGTCAACCAATTGAAGGGTTTCGGTGAGATCATCCCCGAAGACAAGCTAGTAAGGAAATTGTTGTACTCACTTCAGGAGTCATGGGATAGCAAGAGAACGGCTATTATTGAAGCTTGAGATTTGAAGACTCTCAAGCTTGATGCTCTTGTTGGATCTCTACTCACCCATGAGATCATGAGAAAGGGAAGAGAAGAAGAAAAGAAAAGAAAATGGAAGAGAAGAAGGTTGAGAAGAAGAAGGTTGGAGTCGCTCTTAAAGCTTCATACAATGAAAGTGATTCAAGCGAAGATGAAGATGAGGAGATGGCCATGTTGGACAAACGGTTCACTCGCTTTATGAAGTCCAATCGTGGGAGAAAGTTCATTAGAAAATGAGACTTCAAGAGCAAGAGTAAGGAAGAGGAGAAGAACAAAATCACTTGCTATGAATGCAAAAAGCTCGGCCATATCCGTTCCAAATGTCCTCAATTGAAGAGGAAGAGCTTTGGGAAGAAGAACAAGCTCAAAGCTCAAGTAGCAACTTGGAGTGACGATAAGTCATCCGAAGAGGAGGAGGAAGTGGCCAATCTTTGTCTCATGGCCATTGATGATGAACAAAAGGTAAATCCTAACTCATCTAATTTTGATTTTACATTTGATGAGCTTCAATATGCTTACGATGAATTGCAAGAGGTTTACGATGAGTTAGTTGGAAAATATAAAGAATCCATTTTAAGAAACAAGAAAAACATTTCCGATTTGAAAAATCAAAATGAAACATTTTCAAGAACTAACTCCGAATTGGAAAAGAAGGTTTTGCTTTTAGTAAATCTTTCAAATGATCTTAAAACGAAAAATCTTGAACTTGAAAAACTTTTTCCGATTTTCAAGATTATCACACAAAGGAAGTGGATAATCTTAAAACATCAATTGCTATTGGGAAAAATCATTTTGAAAAAGGAAATTCTTCTAAATCCCAATATGTAAAAAGAAAACCTTTTATTCCTAAACAAAGAAATTTTCATAAGCAATCTAAAGGTCAAAAGGTTAGAAGTGTTTGGGTTCCTAAGGAACTCATTATTTCTAATAACCTGAATGTGTTGAGTGTGTAAAAGTTCTATTATTTACACCCTTTTAACCCATATTTCTGCTGCATTCAAGCATCATTGCATTGCATTTAGGATAGTTTTTAATTAAATATCACAATTATATAAAAGGCACGGATTCTACTAAAAGATGGTATATTTTGCAGGTAGCTGCCTTGGTTGACGATGAAGGCAGGCGAAGGGCAGATAAGCAGGAAGGCGGAACTGAACAAGCAGCTGAAGGAGACGAACCTGTCATGGACCCGTCACGACAGCATGGTGACAGCAGATTATTGAAGAGGAAAAATGAAGTGGACATCGATAGATAGAGAAAAATCTGCTCGTCTGTCGTGTGGCAGCCAAATAATTTTCCAAGCCCCGGATCAAAAGATATGTCAAGCCAAAGCTCAAAGGAGAGGAAACCCCTAAAAGCAAGGAGGCGGCTAGAAAGTAGGATACTTTAGAGATTTAATCTTTATTAGAGTCTTACTTTTAATTAAAGTTGTAATCCTTGTTACCTTAGATATCTTGAGCCCAAAGCTTATATAAAGGGCATAGATTAAACCTAGGAGACACCCGACTACCCCATAACAAAAACCTAAACCCTGCCGTCCACCCGTCACCGACATGTTCTAAAATTCCCCCTAGGGCCACGGGTTGTTTTGTAAAGTAGTTGCAAGGGTTGCTTTGTTTTAGGATTTTTCAGTTTCAATAAAATAAACTTCAAGTTCTTTTATCTTGGTTTTAATATCTTGCAAGAGCATCGGGAGAGCATTGTGAGGTTATCTATTTACTTAGCATCGGGAGAGTTAAGTATACGAAAGAGATAAAAGCGCGTTCTCTAGTTTATAGTTGAACCATCTCGTGCTTAGGGATAAGGCGAGGTTAAGTGGCTAAGGAAGAATTCATACACATCGGTGTTCATCCTTCGACTCACGCCGGGAGGTATCGTCAAAGACGTGTTCATCGACAGACTTGTGCCTAGGGATAGGGCAAGGCAGATCTGGGATTCTTGTCAAGCTTGAAGTACTGAGTTAGTGTCTGCTGCCGCGACAACTAACGGACAGACGCCGCGACAGGTGCTGTCGGCGACGGGAGCGACGACAGAACTGGAGATCCTAAGCAATTCAATACCTGCACTACCGAACAATTCAATACCAGCCCATTCTCTCTATCTTGATGTCTCAATCTTTTATTTACGTTTTACTTTATTATTCGTGACAACTCTTTAAAATATTTCTTTTATTTTGTGCAGTAATTCAAGGTGAAGTCATTAGCCCAATCCCTGTGGAGACGATATCCGATACTTAGTATCACTTTATTACTTGCGACGTGTACACTTGCACTGTAATTGCGATAGACTATTTTACACGCAACACAATCTAGAGGTCAAAAGGTTAGAAGTGTTTGGGTTCCTAAGGAACTCATTATTTCTAATAACCTGAATGTTATTGCTTCTTGGATTCCTAAGGGAACAAAAATTTTGAAGGCTAACACACATGGACCCAAAATGATTTGGGTACCAAAAATCAAGGCCTAATTTCTTTGTTTGTAGGGGGAGCATTGCTACAAGGCCAAAGCTTCAAGCCAAAATTCATGGTACCTTGATAGTGGATGCTCAAGACATATGACCGGTGACAAGAGTAGATTCGTGGAACTAAAGCCAAAGAGTGGTGGAGTGGTAACTTTCGGTGACAACTCCAAATGCCACATTGAAGGAATAGGCTCCATTGGTAATCACTCTTCTATTTTCATTGAAAATGTTTTGTATGTCAACGATCTTAAACATAATTTATTGAGCATTAGTCAATTATGTGATAAGGGTTTTAATGTTTTATTTGATAAAAGTGGTTGCAAAATTGTGAACATTAAAACAAATCAACTAATGCTCATAGGATATAGAATAGGCAATATCTACATGGTGCATTTAGATGACATCCAATCATCTCATACATGCTTAGTTGCACATGATGAACATGACTCATGGCTTTGGCATAGAAAATTAGGACATGCTAGCATGAGTGTCTTAGAGAAATTAATTTCCCTTAATCTAGTTAGAGGTTTACCCGAACTTAATTTTTCTAATGATAAAATTTGTGATGCATGTTCAAAGGGTAAACAACATAGAACTTCATTTAAATCCATTAATGATGTCTCTACTAGTAGATGTTTACAATTGATTCATATGGATCTTTTTGGGCCTATTAGAACAATGAGCTTGGGTGGTAAATCATATGCCTTTGTACTTGTAGATGAGTATTCTAGGATTACTTGGGTTCTATTTTTAAGTACAAAAGATGAGGCTTTAGAAAAATTCATCACATTTTCTAAAATAACTCAAAATGATCTTGAACTTAAAATTTCTCACATTAGAAGTGATCATGGAACCGAATTTCAAAATCTAGGTTTTGATGAGTTTTTAAAAGAAAATAGGATTAGCCACAATTTTTTCGCACCTCGCACTCCTCAACAAAATGGGGTAGTTGAGAGAAAAATCGAACTTTAGAAGAAATGGCTAGAACCATGCTTTGCGAAAATAATTTACCTAAATATTTTTGGGCGGAAGCCACAAATACCGATTGCTATATTATAAATCGAGTAATGATTAGGCCAATTTTGAAGAAAACACCTTATGAGATTTTAAAATCTAAGAAGCCTAACATTAGCTATTTTCATCCTTTTGGTTGCAAGTGTTTTGTCTTGAATAATGGTAAAAAAAACTTAGGTAAATTTGATGCTAAAAGTGATGAAGCTATTTTCTTAGGGTACTCTTTAAACTCTAAAGCCTATCGTGTATTTAATAAAAGAACTCTAGTAGTTGAAGAGTCTATACATGTTGTTTTCGATGATAACCTCCTTCCGAGGAAGGAATCTTGTGATGATGATGATGTAGGAATTCTTGATGCCATTGATGGAGGACAAACGTCAAAGGTGGATGAGATTCCAACTAAAGATGAGGATACACAAGATCCACCTCTTGAAGCCTTGAAGGACTTGGCTATTGAAGAAAATGAGGTATCTTGCCCAAGGGAGTTCAACTATGTCAAAGGTGGTGAAATCTTGGGTGATCCATCCAAGGGGGTAACTACTAGATCCTCTCTCAAATTAATGAACCATTTTGCATTTCTTTCATGCATTGAGCCTAAAAATATTAAAGAAGCTTTAAAAGATGATTTTTGGATTTTGGTCATGCAAGAGGAATTAAATCAATTTGAGAGAAGTACAGTTTGGACATTAGTTGAAAGGCCTAGTAATCAATCTACTATATGAACTAAATGGGTGTTTAGGAATAAATTATATGAAAGTGGTAATATAGTGAGAAACAAGGCTAGGCTTGTTGCTCAAGGCTATACCCAAGAAGAGGGAATTGATTTTGATGAGAC
Source organism: Hibiscus tridactylites (assembly GCA_958450335.1). Taxonomy (NCBI): domain Eukaryota; kingdom Viridiplantae; phylum Streptophyta; class Magnoliopsida; order Malvales; family Malvaceae; genus Hibiscus; species Hibiscus tridactylites. The sequence continues at coordinate 28,999,826 of OY288289.1, forward strand.
ATATGCACCCGTAGCTAGGATGGAAGCCATTAGGATGCTTTTAGCATTTGCATGTTATAATGATTTCAAGCTTTTTCAAATGGATGTGAAAAGTGTCTTTTTAAACGGTTTTATAAATGAAGAAGTGTATGTTGAACAACCACCGAGTTTTGAGGATTCAAAATTTCCAAACCATGTGTTTAAACTAACAAAAGCTCTTTATGGTTTAAAACAAGCTCCTAGAGCTTGGTATGAGAGACTTTCAAATTTTTTAATTGAAAAGAGTTTTGAAAAAGGAAAGGTGGACACTACACTCTTTATAAAAAGATATAACAATGACATCTTAGTAGTACAAATCTATGTTGATGATATCATTTTTGGTTCTACTAATGAATGTTATTACAAAGAATTTTCTAAGCTAATGCAAGGTGAGTTCGAGATGAGCATGATGGGGGAGCTCTCATTCTTTTTGGGACTCCAAATCAAGCAAAGGAAAGATGACACCTTCATAAATCAAGCTAAGTACGTGAACAATATGCTCAAAAAGTTTGGCTTGGAGAATGCAAAACCTCAAGCCACACCTATGAGCTCTTCCATAAAGCTTGACAAAGATGAAGGAGGTAAGTGTATTGATTCTAAGCTTTATAGATCCATGATAGGTTATTTGCTTTACCTTACTGCAAGTAGACCGGATATCATGTTTAGTGTTTGCTTGTGTGCTAGGTTTCAAGCTAGTCCTAGAGAATCACACTTAGTTGCCATTAAGAGAATTTTTAGATACCTTAGCGAAACACCTAACTTAGGCCTTTGGTATCCTAAAGATTCCTTCTTTAGCCTTCATGCTTATTCGGATGCGGATTATGGGGGATGTAAGATATATAGGAAAAGTACTTCCGAGACATGCCAATTCTTAGGAAGTATGCTCGTATCTTGGTTCTCTAAGAAACAAAATAGCGTAGCCTTATCTACCACTGAGGCGAAGTACATATCCTTAGGGAGTTGTTGTAACCCCCTTAGCCCGGCCTAGACGGTTGACCCGAACTACGAAGATTACACGGGGAAAACCAAAGTCAACCCGAAAGTAAACCTTGATTAACGACCCTTTTATTTCTTTTTTAAACTTGTCTAGATGCACATTAATCCTAGGCATACTCTTGAGATAAGCATACTCAAAAATCACAGCAATCGGAAAACAATAAGGGACTCAATTGCACAACATACGAATTTAGGGACCAAAATGTAAAATCTGGAAATTAAGAGGACTTTACTAATTTTTAATATACCATTATGAAATTAGTCATATTACTTGCTTCCCTATCAAATTTCACCTTAAAAGGACCTCTCGAACTCAAGAAATTGCACATACAAAAATCAGGACTAAAACGTAAAGCTTGCAAACCTCAAAACCATTCAAATCAGTGCCCAACGGTCAAGTGTTTCGAAACGGGAATTGACCGTTCAGAAACGGGGCTTGGGAGTAGCCAAAGTGTTTCGAAACACCTCTACCCGTTTCGAAAGGCCCAAGCCAAATCATGCACCTGTTTCGAAACAGGCAAGGGTGTTTCGAAACACCCTGCCCAAAAACAGCAGAAAAGACTGTTTTTACACATCCAAACTCCATCAAACATACTCCAAATCAATCCTCAACATATCAACAACAGACCAAGCATCATAACTACCAAATTGCATTAAAATCTAGATGCAAAGCAAACCTTAGGTGCACCAACTCCTTCAACACATCCAACACTTGATCATGCCTTTAAAACAAGAAGCATAGTATAACAAATTATGAATAAGAAGATTCAAATGTTGCAAAGCGATAAACAACAAGATTCAAACCACAAACCAAATATGGTCAACATACTCAATCTCATTACACATCAATATAAAAGACTCTCCCCCCATTGCCTTTATTATCTATAGCTATTAACCGAGACATACTTCTCAAGTGGAGCTCTCCTTGAATCTCTTACTTCTTGTTGCCTCAACTTCAATTATCTGCATTGATGGACACAAAGGAGCGTAAGCACATAATGCTTAGTGAGGGATGCTCAAAACCAAAACACCATCAACGCAGCGATTCATAAAACCCTCTTAAAAAGTAGATACAATTCGATAAACCAAAGCATTGTTTGAAAACTCCTTTTAAAACAACATGCTTTAAATCATGCATTGCTCGTTCATGAAAACCAACCCTTAGCTTAGAAAAGCTAAACAACTCACCTCAAACACATTCTTGCAAACTATCATTTAAACCCTTTTCATGCATGAACATCACATGCAAAGTTAAACACAAATTCCTTGAAAAACATTTCCTCTTCATAACATACTTATCTCATGCTTAATGATCATTTCAAAGCAAAAACTTTGGAAAACCATTTGTTCCCTCTAACTATCTCATGCATTCAACAAATGCACAACACATGAACTACCAAAAGCAACATTTACATTTCATGCCTTTCTAGACAAGACTTCAATGCATTAAAGAGGTTCCATGCGCATATACGCCATTCACAATAGAAGATAAACACTTGTTCAAGCTTAACAAGTAATACATGCACTCTTAAACCATTACACACTTCCCATGCATTCTTGCATCATTTCAAGCAACTCTTGCCTCATTACATTCAAACACATTATATTGCCTTTCAAGCGATAATTCATAAATCATCACAACACAAGACACAATCGGATACGCGGATTACAAGCGTTGTCCCACATGCTTCATACACACTACCGAACAACACAAGGTGGAGTTTACCGGTACAATCTCAACCCCTCAACACCCCTGATGGAGTTTAGCGGTACAATCACAACCCCTCAACATCACTCATCGGAAGTTGTATAACTCACTAGTGAGAGTCGGGACACACCACAAGGCATACACATGGGAGCTACCTCAACCATTGTAATCACCTTAACCAAGCTCACACACGGGAGCAACCCTCGACCGTTGTGACGCTTAACAAGGTCCACCCACGAGAGTCATCCTCCATCGTGGTGACACTTAACAAAGTCCACCCACGAGAGCCATCCTCCATCGTGGTGACACTTAACAAAGTCCACCCATGAGAGCCATCATCCATCATGGTGACACTAATTTCCTCAATCGCTAGGGTACTTCGATGGAGTTACGGTACAATCACAACCCCTCAACATCCAAGGTGACTCCATTCACGGTGCACCCAATCCTATAGCCGGTTAACTATATCCGATTAAAGTAACCAACAACCACTTACATCACTTGCAAATATAACCATTTTACCACATTAATCCACTGTTTTACAAGCATAACCAAAATGCCAAATCCACAAGCATCACATGCTTTAGTCATATGCACCCGACACATGCAAGTCAATGATAATTTACCTTATGCATCTTTAACATAATGGCATTAATAACCAACATTAAATCATGTCCAAACATGCTTAAAAACAGTAATTTAAACACAATCATCCCAAGTGCATTTAAAAACCAAAGCATAGCCTAACCAAGAGAGAAATTCCATTTACTTACTCTTGAGCTTAGTTAAGTTGTTTAGACTTAAACTAAGCTCCCAAAGCCTCATCCAAAATGTTTCAAAGCTGGAAAACTCTTAACCACTCACCGATACACAAACTATGCTAGCCGACAAGCCTTCCAAGCATTCGAAACCTCCAACGCCACCTCTATTGCCTCTGGATCATTCTCCCTTGTTTTAAACACATAACAACAGAGGATTAATGCATCATCATGCATTAAAATCACCAGCAACACACCTAAACTCGCTGCTCTACACAAATCTAACATTTCGGCTACCAAACACAACCGAAAACACCTCCAAACTCTTCCAAAACATAACACAGCCAAGATCCATCACTTCCAACCATTTCTAAACATTAATTAACATCCAAAATGATCCCAAACTCGTCCTTATACCTCCAGCATTAACATAACACCAAAATCACCCCAAAAACCACCATTTTCACAAGTAAAAACTTAGGAAAATCAACCTATTCGGGATTGCATTGATTAAACCTCCATTTCACATCATTTAAACATCCAAAATACATCAAAAAGACATCTCAAAACAGAGCCCAATCATCTATTATGAATTTCTTCAAAATTAAATCCAAATCTTGCATTTTAAGCCAAAATCAAGATCACAACATTAAAACCTTGAATAAAACTCAATTTAAGGATTGAGAACTTGGGAATTTCAGTAAAGAACTGAGTATTTAGAGGAGAAGGACGTTCATACCTCTAAATGTGGATTTCTCCTTGTTTAGAGCCAAAATCCTTGAAAATTCAATAAGCAAATGATGAGGATTTGGTGTAGAAATGATTAGGGATCATTTAGGGATTGAAATATCAACTTTAGGTGTGAAAAATCAAAGGAAAAGTTGTTGTGGAAATGTGTTTGGCTGAGGAAATTTTGAGAGAAAATGAAATGGGAAAATTTTGGCAAAAGTTAGTTATGAAACCAAAATGTGACTTTTTCCCTCTTTTCTTTTAATTAATTAACATTAAATGAGTCTTTAAAATTTAAGAAAAATCTGGAGAAATCCTCCCTTGGGTAAATTAGCTCCTTAAAGATTCAAAGTTTCAATCCTTTTAAAACAGTCACGAACTTTTCAAAAATTACATTTTAGTCACTAACTTGAAATGTCATATTTCCAAACCTCATTTTGTAAAATTGATTTCACCAGTCTCTTATATATATCAAAAGAGGATTTTTAGATATTTTTCCATATTTTTAATGCATCCCGAACTAGGATTTCCCTAAAACCACCTTTTATATTCGAACCGAAAATTCGACTGGTCCGGTTCAAACCCAAAACTTCTAAGCCCAAAATTGGGGTGTTACAACTCTCCCCCTCTTAGGAAATTTCATCCTCGAGATTTCAACTAGCGCAAAGAGCACAACCAAACTTCTCAAAGCAACCCACAAGACAACACATGAGACTTAACCACCACTGAACACTCTCCACACAAAACTCCACCAAACCAACTTCTCCACAAATCAACTCACACTATAACCAAACCCAACACTACCACATACTGTTCACAATTTCCAGAACACTCAGATGTTAACCACAGCTTAACCTTTCACACTCCCGAACTGCGCATAGCCCCAACAACCCGAAGAACCTCCAAACTTTTACAGCACACACCACCTTTACTCATAACTCCCAAAACTCGCACACACTGTGACACCAACCCATCCAGCTCAGCCACCATGTGACCCACAACCTTCACTGCTTCTAAAACCCCTCGCAAAACTACTCAACCTCTTCCAAAGGTTACCACATCAAGCAAAATTTCTTAAGCATCAACTGCTTACTCAAACTTCTCAACGTATTGATAACATTTCTTCACCTCCGCCACTATCACTACCATAACGACTCACCAAAACTACTCACACAACATTCGAAATTCACATCACAAAACCCCAACCTTGACTCCGCCAGCCGTTCCACATACCACTAGCTGACTTCAGAAGGGATTTACTTATACACGACTAGCCAACCACTTCTCACAAGAACTCGTCCAACCAACAATGGCCCTTGAACTTACATTGCCTTTCCACTTCAAGCTTTGACTACAACACTAGCCTTACCAGGACACCGCCCATTCTATACATACATATTAAGATTACGAAACTTCTATTCACCCCAGGCCAACCCTTTTCTACAACCCTCAACACAACCTCTTCTCAACTCCTCAAAGGTTGCTACGAGCCATCACCTACATAAACAACCCTCCTATTACAACATCAATGCCAAGTCACCTCAGCACTCTAGAAACACATCCACTAACCTGCAACATCACTTAACACCAAGAAACTACCACTTCTACTAGCTATTCACAACCAATTTGACCGATTCTAACTTCAACCGGTAATCTCCTCACCGCCACACCGCTAAACTCTTTAAGCGCCGAAACACTTTCCCTCTGCCAACATGCTATATCGCACTCACTATTACTGACAGCTCGCTTAATACCCTCCATTACTTCTAACATTCTCCTAGCACCAAAACAACTCTTTAACCCATCATCCAACCTAACCCTATCACAACACTAATGGACCCAAATAGCTATTAGCAAGTGTGAACGTTCGTATGCATGGTCACCAATATGCCCTATCAATGCATGTGTACATGTATGCAAAACCTCTAATGTCATATCACATGTATGCATGGACTAACACATATATATAATATAGTATATAACAATGGTTTTAACTGTGCATGTATGTCGGTTCACACCCACCAATAACATCCTCAGAATCCGTCTAAGAACAACCTCGTACCTCACTTTTAACTTGTCCAACTCTACCATTCTAACAACCCATTAACCACAAAATACCCACTAATGCCCTCTTCACACTAAAGTTGTTTTCAAAACAACATCAACTACTACCCCCAAACTCGCTAGTTATAAGACCATACCCACTACGCAAGGGAAAACCAAACCGAAACCAAACTAAGATAACTAGGGTAAAGGTTACTTAACAAGGTTACCTGTAAACATCTCACTGCCTCGGGGCTTCAACAGACAAACTCTCTTTTTCGCAGAACCATCGTTCTCTAGCCGCACCACCGTAGCATCAGCCAACACCTTAAGGTCATCACCATCTCCCTGTGGTAAAGAACCCTGACTACCCTGAGCCAACTTCAAACAATTTCATCTCAAATGTCCAACAGATCCACAACTCCAACAAGATTCATTCCCCAAGCTCCTCACACCTTTCTGCCCTTCCTGCCACCTTCGAACTTTGTCTCGGCCGCTCTCACGACCCTTCTGAGACCCTTTCGCCACCACTGAAGCTGATCTCACCACTTGAGGACAAATTCGCTTCACATGCTCCTTAGAACCACAGTTCCAACAAACTCCTACGCCCCAACAACCTCCAACATGACACCTTCCACAACGGTCGCACTTCGGCAACTAAGCTACCCCTCCCTGATCATGTAGCACTTGCCCCACATTTGCACTACCATCCAGGCTTCGATTCAAGCAAAACCTTCTATCACGTAACCTCTTATGTTGACCGCTCCCGAGGTCAGTATCCATAACTCTCTTGTTTAAACTTTTCTCACTTTCACAATCTGAAGGCACACCCCCACGTTGCTTAACCCTTGGGAATTTCTCTCCAAGGTACCTTTCATAAAAGGCAGACACAAAGAAGTCCCAATCTATATCGTGGATATGCGTTGCCACCGCCACAGATGTCCACTAGGTACAAGCGTCCTCCAACATCAATGAGACAACACTTCCCAGCTTACAGGCGTAGTCACACCCTTCCTGATCCAAAATCAAAATTACACTGGCTAACCAAGCCTCGAACGCCTCAGGTGTCGAACCACGATACTCCACAGCTCCCAAATCATTTAAACGTTGTTTTGACAAACCCGCGTGTCCTTCACTCAGCACGTCTCAGACCTCACTTTCACCATGCCTGAGATGTTCCCGACACCCCTTGAACTATAGGTGATGTACTCTTCACCACAGAACCAACTTCCTCCTCCTGCCTTACTACCTCAACTCCAAACACTGTAGGCTGAAACGAAACACCTCCACCAAAAGGTGAATTCCACGCCTTAACAACCTGCTCTAAAGCAGCAACCATCTCACCCAACTGCCATTCTCTCATCAATTCCACCGTGCTAACAACAACAAGCAATCATAACAAAACAAACAAAACCATCAGGCCAGCTTCAAGCAAGGATTCAAGACTCCAACTCCAACATAACACAATAGCTATAATAATAAGGCAATGGGTATCCCGAATTCTCCCCTTATATACGACATAACAATCAATAAAAACATGGATATCACAACATCGAGCATATCAATCAACATACTTCGATCATGCTCTCATCAAACAACATTCACCCGCAACAGCATAACATCAACATATCATACCCATCACACTTTCATCATTCATAGAATTAGCTCACAACACCATCATATCATTAGTACAATTTCACATTAGCTCAATGAAGATACATAACCAAAAAGCATGATAAAGATATCAACAGTTCGCTCAAAGACACACATTTCAACCGACTTTCAACCACACATCAGAATAAACAGCAAACACTTATTACAACAATTTACCATTTCCCCAAGCATTCGTAACTCAGCTCTGATACCACCAAATGTAACCCCCTTAGCCCAGCCTAGACGGTTGACCCGAACTACGAAGATTACACGGGGAAAACAAAAGTCAACCCGAAAGTCAACCTTGATTAACGACCCTTTTTTTCTTTTTTCAACTTGTCTAGATGCACATTAATCCTAGGCATACTCTTGAGATAAGCATACTCAAAAATCACAGCAATCGGAAAACAATAAGGGACTCAATTGCACAACATACGAATTTAGGGACCAAAATGTAAAATCTGGAAATTAAGAGGACTTTACTAATTTTTAAGATACCATTATGAAATTAGTCATATTACTTGCTTCCCTGTCAAATTTCACCTTAAACGGACCTCTCGAACTCAAGCAATTGCACATACAAAAATCAGGACTAAAACGTAAAGCTTGCAAACCTCAAAACCATTCAAATCAGTGCCCAACGGTCAAGTGTTTCGAAACGGGAATTGACCGTTCAGAAACGGAGCTTGGCAGTAGCCAAAGTGTTTCGAAACACCTCTACCAGTTTCGAAAGGCCCAGGCCAAATCATGCACCTGTTTCGAAACAGGCAAGGGTGTTTCGAAACACCCTGCCTAGAAACAGCAAAAAAGCCTGTTTTTACACATCCAAACTCCATCAAACATACTCCAAATCAATCCTCAACATATCAACAACAGGCCAAGCATCATAACTACCAAATTGCATTAAAATCTAGATGCAAAGCAAACCTTAGGTGCACCAACTCCTTCAACACATCCAACACTTGATCATGCCTTTAAAACAAGAAGCATAGTATAACAACTTATGAATAAGAAGATTCAAATGTTGCAAAGCGATAAACAACAAGATTCAAACCACAAACCAAATATGGTCAACATACTCAATCTCATTACACATCAATATAAAAGACTCTCCCCCCATTGCCTTTATTATCTATAGCTATTAACCGAGACATACTTCTCAAGTGGAGCTCTCCTTGAATCCCTTACTTCTTGATGCCCCAACATCAATTATCTGCATTGATGGACACAAAGGAGTGTAAGAACATAATGCTTAGTGAGGGATGCTCAAAACCAAAACACCATCAACGCAGCGATTCATAAAACCCTTTTAAAAAGTAGATACAATTCGATAAACCAAAGCATTGTTTGAAAACTCCTTTTAAAACAACATGCTTTAAATCATGCATTGCTCGATCATGAAAACCAACCCTTAGCTTAGAAAAGCTAAACAACTCACCTCAAACACATTCTTGCAAACTATCATTTAAACCATTTTCATGCATGAACATCACATGCAAAGTTAAACACAAATTCCTTGAAAAACATTTCCTCTTCATAACATACTTATCTCATGCTTAATGATCATTTCAAAGCAAAAACTTTGGAAAACCATTTGTTCCCTCTAACTATCTCATGCATTCAACAAATGCACAACACATGAACTACCAAAAGCAACATTTACATTTCATGCCTTTCTAGACAAGTCTTCACAAGACTTCAACGCATTAAAGAGGTTCCATGCGCATATACGCCATTCACAATAGAAGATAAACACTTGTTCAAGCTTAACAAGTAATACATGCACTCTTAAACCATTACACACTTCCCATGCATTCTTGCATCATTTCAAGCAACTCTTGCCTCATTACATTCAAACACATTATATTGGCTTTCAAGCGATAATTCACAAATCATCACAACACAAGACACAATCGGATACGCGGATTACAAGCGTTGTCCCACACGCTTCATACACACTACCGAACAACACAAGGTGAAGTTTACCGGTACAATCTCAACCCCTCAACACCCATGATGGAGTTTAGTGGTACAATCACAACCCCTCAACATCACTCATCGGAAGTTGTATAACTCACTAGCGAGAGTCGGGACACACCACAAGGCATACATATGGGAGCTACCTCAACCATTGTAATCACCTTAACCAAGCTCACACACGGGAGCAACCCTCCACCGTTGTGGCGCTTAACAAGGTCCACCCACGAGAGCCATCCTCCATCGCGGTGACACTTAACAAAGTCCACCCACGAGAGCCATCCTCCATCGTGGTGACACTTAACAAAGTCCACCCACGAGAGTCATCCTCCATCGTGGTGACACTAATTTCCTCAATCGCTAGGGTACTTGGATGGAGTTACGGTACAATCACAACCTCTCAACATCCAATGCGACTCAATTCACGGTGCACCCAATCCTATAGCCGGCTAACTATATCCGATTAAAGTAACCAACAACCACTTACATCACTTGCCAATATAACCATTTTACCACATTAATCCATTGTTTTACAAGCATAACGAAAATGCCAAATCCACAAGCATCACATGCTTTAGTCATATGCACCCAACACATGCAAGTCAAGGATAACTTACCTTATGCATCTTTAACATAATGGCATTAATAACCAACATTAAACCATGTCCAAACATGCTTAAAAGCAGTAATTTAAACACAATCATCCCAAGTGCATTTAAAAACCAAAGCATAGCCCAACCAAGATAGAAATTCCATTTACTTACTCTTAAGCTTAGTTAAGTTGTTTAGACTTAAACTAAGCTCCCAAAGCCTCATCCAAAATGTTTCAAAGCTGGAAAACTCTTTACCACTCACCGATACAAAAACTATGCTAGCCGACAAGCCTTCCAAGCATCTGAAACCTCCAACGCCACCTTTATTGCCTCCAGATCATTCTCCCCTGTTTTAAACACATAACAACAGAGGATTAATGCATCATCATGCATTAAAATCACCAGCAACACACCTAAACTCGCTGCTCTACACAAATCCAATATTTCGGCTACCAAACACAACCGAAAACACCTCCAAACTCTTCCAAAACATAACCCATACAAGATCCATCACTTCCAACCATTTCTAAACATTAATTAACATCCAAAATGATCCCAAACTCGTCCTTATACCTCCAGCATTAACAGAACACCAAAATCACCCCCAAAACCACCATTTTCACAAGTAAAAACTTAGGAAAATCAACCTATTCGGGATTGCATTGATTAAACCTCCATTTCACATCATTTAAACACCCAAAATACATCAAAAAGACATCTCAAAACAAAGCTCAATCATCTATTACGAATTTCTTCAAAATTAAATCTAAATCTTGCATTTTAAGCCAAAATCAAGATCACAACATTAAAACCTTTAATAAAACTCAATTTAAGGATTGAGAACTTGGGAATTTCAGTAAAGAACTGAGTATTTAGAGGAGAAGGACGTTCATACCTCTAAATGTGGATTTCTCCTTGTTTAGAGCCAAAATCCTTGAAAATTCAATAAGCAAATGATGAGGATTTGGTGTAGAAATGATTAGGAATCATTTAGGGATTGAAATCTTAACTTTAGGTGTGAAAATCAAAGGAAAAGTTGCTGTGGAAATGTATTTGGCTGAGGAAATTTTCAGAGAAAATGAAATGGGAAAATTTTGGCAAAAGTTAGTTATGAAACCAAAATGTGACTTTTTCCCTCTTTTCTTTTTATTAATTAACATTAAATGAGTCTTTAAAATTTAAGAAAAATCTGGAGAAATCCTCCCTTGGGTAAATTAGCTCCTTAAAGATTCAAAGTTTCAATCCTTTTAAAACAGTCACGAACTTTTCAAAAATTACATTTTAGTCACTAACTTGAAATGTCATATTTCCAAACCTCATTTTGTAAAATTGATTTCACCACTCTCTTATATATATCAAAAGAGGATTTTTAGATATTTTTCCATATTTTTAATGCATCTCGAACTAGGCTTTCCCTAAAACCACCTTTTATATTCGATCCGAAAATCCGACCGGTCCGGTTCAAACCCAAAACTTCTAAGCCCAAAATTGGGGTGTTACAGTTGTTGTGCTCAAGTCCTTTGGATGAAGCAACAACTCTTAGATTATGGTGTTGAAGTAGAAACCATACTCCTTAGGTGTGACAACACTAGTGCCATTTGTCTCACAAAGAATCTCATCCAACACTCTAGAACCAAACACATAGAAATTAGACATCATTTCATTAGAGATCATGTGTCAAAAAATGATGTTGTTTTAGAGTATGTTGACACCTTGAACCAATTAGCGGATATATTCACAAAGCCTTTAGATAAAGAGCGATTTTGGACCCTTAGGAGAGAGTTAGGTTTAACTAGCCTTTCTTGACCCCTTCTAGGTCCCAAAATGTTAAAAAAAATGCTTAAAATTATTTGTGATTCATGCTTGTGTTAATTTAACTCCTTTTTGCTTCTATGCATGTTGCTAGGGGGAGTATGCATTAAGTTCAGCCATTAAAACTTGTTCATAGGACATTTACATGCATTTAGGGACATTTAAAGTTGGATTTTTGCATTTAAATCTGTCAAAAATGCCTTATCTGGTAAAGGCGTATCGATACGGCTGAAGCGTATTGATACGGGTTCATAACTGGGAAAACTTTGAAGTTCAACGAGTATCGATACGACCCCGCGTATCGATACAGTTAAGTCAAGGGAGTAAGTCAAGGTCAAGTCCTACCGATACGGTCTCACATATCGATACGATAGTAACGACGAATAAAAAATTAAGGTTAAAGGGTATCGATATTCTATGCACGTGTATCGATACGGCCTCGACAGAGAGGCTATTTAGGGCTACATCTTTCAAAAGTCTTTAAAATCAAAAACCCCTCTTTTCTCTCCAAAACCCTAGCCGCAATACCCTATAGAACCCCCTCAATCCTTCAATTTTTATGATCAAACTTAAAAATTCTTTGAGGGTTTTTAATCTCCACATCAAAGCTAAGTTTTGTCAACAAATCTCGTGCATTCACATCAACATATTCATCCAATCTAAAGTTCAAGGTATAAAACTCTTCTCTTTTATTTTCTTTTATTTTCGTTTGATTTTTATAATTGTTTCAACTTAATTTTTGTACAAAACATAGTTTTATATTATGGGTTTCAACTTTTTCATCAAATTTTCTCAAAAATCAAAATTTTTTCATTCAAATATATTTTCTATTCGTATTTTTTTAATATTTTTCTTTAACTTTTTTTTAATTTGTATATATCTTTTTCAAATTAAATCTTTTTTACAATTACCTTGAATTTTTAAAATTTATTGGATTGAATAAGATGTTAATTGCATGCATATTTGAATCGTTTTTTATGTGTTTTTAGGGTTATGGCACCGTCGAAAAAGAGAGCTAAGTGTTATCTTGCTACTTCTGATCCTAGTGAGGATGCCGAGGGTAACCCTAAAACTAATCTCCCTTATATTATCCAATTAAGTTTTCCCGATGATGCCGATATAGCTTGGTACAAACTATTTCAAAGCATGACCCTTAGGGAAGAACGTGTTGTGTCAGTCCCGTTTTTAAGTTTTGCCCGTTTTAAATTCCAATACCTCCCTTTAATTAAGCAATGGAAGTTTCAAACTTTTTTGAGCATTCCTTCTATTTTATATAGGAATCTAGTCATCGTATTCTTTTCCAATGCTTTATGTGTTCATGATGAAGCTAGAGAGAATGTCATTGCTATTGAATCCTCTGTTATGGGCAAAACCTTTAGAATTGATCAAAAAGGTTTATGTACGGTTTTTGGTTTTGAAAACATTGATATTGATGATGAGAGGTCTTTAGGTATGGGTCATTTAGGCTCAGTCAAAGTTTTAAATGCTCATGACCGAATCCTTCATCTTCTTGTCTCTTGGTTTTTTCGTCCATCAGGAGGGAAATTTTATACTATTCGTAACGTCGATGATTTTTGTCTTAGGTGCTTTAGGGAAGGTCAACGTCCAAACCTTTGTCAAATTATGTTTGCCGACCTTGTCTATCTAGTCCATCACCGTCACACCAAACAAGTCACATCTTTTTACTACTCTACGACTTTGAGTTATCTTTTTCATTCCCTTGACATTGATTGTTCCCATGACTATCCCGAAACCCTTGGCCTACCCATAGATGAGCGTTCTCTAGCTCGTGTCAGTTTCTCTTATGTTGATAATGAATGGGTTCGTAACCCTCAAGCTCCTCCACAAGATGCTCCGGTCGATGCTTCTCGTGCTTTTTCGAGCTCTCACCGTGCTCCGATTGATTCCTCTTCCATGGGCACTCTAATGACATTCCTAAATGAGAAGTTCACTTCCATGGAAGCCAGGTTTACCGATATGGACACTAGATTCACCTCCTTGGAAGATCGCGTCAAAGGTATGGAGAAGAAAATGGAAACCATGGCTTCTCGCCAAAACTCCATGGATATCTCTCTTACCGCCTTCCATGGTGCTTGGCTTAACCAAAACCAAAGGAATCAACCCTCTCAAGATGATGAAGATGAAGAGGACGATGATGATGATGATGATGAGGCGGACGAGTAGTTTTTACATATCATCTTATGGCATTTAGTCTTTCCTTTTCTGTTATTGCACTTTTGTTTTAGGACATAAGTTTATGCCTATTATCTATGTCTTAGGATTTAAGTTTGGATTATTATGTTTGCTTTGAAGTTTATGCATTTGAACTATTATGTTTACTTTGAATTTAATGAATTAATTGTTGCTATTATCCTTGTGTTTATATTTGATCTAACAAAAAGGGGAGAAGGATTATAGAGTCAATTTTTTATTTTTGAAAATCCATCTTAAATTAAGGGGGAGAAAGCTTTTCAAAAGTTTCAAAAACTTAAAAATTTATTTGTGGTTTTGTTATATCAAAAAGGGGGAGATTGTGAAACCGAAATTGATTTTGATATAACATCTAAACTTAAGGACCAATTTGCAAAACAATAAATTTTTAAGTACTCTTTAAAAGTCTCACTATTGACAAGTATTTTAAACAAAATACAAGTTCTAAAAATAATAAACTTTTTCCAAGTCTTTTTCCTTTAAGTTTTCAAGCCAAACCATACAAAAATGCCTAGGCGTATCGATACCCTTAGGGATATCGATACGGGCTTTTGCCATTGGAATTTTAATGGACTTAGCGTACTGATACGGTATTATCTCGTATCGATACGATATTCATCTGGGCAACTCTTTCAATGAAACCGTACCGATACGCTTTGCAACCGTATCGATACGATAAGCTTATCTTTGAAAAATCTTTGCATTTAATTTTCGACCGTTGACTTGTCAGTTGGTTGGTTTCCCAATTTTTAAAAGACCGTTATACAATACTGATACGCTTGGTATGCGTATCGATACGATCTTTAAGAAAACTAAACTTGGGATTCTAGTGAGCAAACACCATATCGATACGGCTTTCCGTACTGATACGCCCTTTAAAACTGTACCAGTACGCCTTCTATGCGTACCGATACGCTCTGTTTTCAGTCACAACGGCTCTTTCCTCTTTGATGCAGATATTGATACGCCCTCTACGAGTACCGATACGGTAGGCTGCAGAGCTGCATTTATTGAGAGAAAAATACTCTCAACGGCTCTATTGATGATCCCAACTACCCAAACGGCTAGAATTCAATGCAATGGTATAAAAACAAGCTTCAATTGACCAAGCAACAACTATTGAACCTACAAGCAACATCAAAGCATAAAATCCAAACCCTAGTGCCTTCCATAGTCAAATTCTTGTACCCAACTCTTGAGATCTTATTGTAATCTTGTATTGTGAGTTTGGGGAGTTTGAAATTGTATTTGGGTAAACATTTATCCTTTGAGAGGAACTTTTAGAGTTTACCAAATTCATCTCTTTGTAAAAGTGAGCGGATTAAGCTTTGGGTAGAAAGCTTAATCAATTTGTAAGGTTACCTCCTCATCCAAGAAAAGGAGAAGAATTCAAGTAGTGAATTGGTTGAAAATCCTTAGTGGGAACTAAGGTAGTGGATGTAGAGTTCATTTGGAGAACTTGAACCACTCTAACCACTTGTGTCACTTTTTATTTTTCACTCTTACCACCTACCAAAATTTTAATTGCCAATTCCACCCCCCCTCTTGGCCATTTGCAATTGTGTGATCAACTCAACAATAATATAATGTGTAATTATTCCATACACATGTGGTGGAAACAAAAGGTTTTCATAAGCGCATTAGTTTCAGGGTTTATGGTTAGATTTTAGGATTTAGAGGTTAAACATTTAACTCTAGTGGTTTAGAATTGATATGTTGTATTTAGAATTTAGGGTTATTAGTTAGCATTTAGGGTTTAAAGGTTAAACCTATATCCCTAACCATGTTACGCAAACCTCTAAACCTTAAATATTAACCCTAAATCTTGGATTTTAAATCTCTAACATCTAAATTCTAAACCCTAAAAGTAAGATACTTGTGGAAACTGTTTATTTCCGCCACTTGTGTATTAAATATAAATCCTAGTATAATATGAGACGCCATAAGTTTTATTTTTGGTTTAAGCTTTTTCTTTTTCATGTTTTGTTGTTTTCCCTCACTAAGTCAGTTCTTTTGAATATTTCATTATAACTATAAGCCCTTCTTACTTTTTTTTTGAAATACTAAATACTTTTTTAACAAAAAAAACCGTATTTCCTTAAAATAAGGAAACGTACAAAAGAATACACCCAAACCTGTTGAGAAACTTGAAGACTATGTGTAGAACTAATGTTTTGATATAATAATTGAAAAATGTTTTGGACTGATTTAAAAAGTATTTAAAACATTTCTAAAGTCCAAACAACTTGAAATTATGTTTAGGGAAGTTTTTAAAGGGGTTTTTCATGTTTTTCAAAGCCAATCTAAACAAAACTGTCCAGGTGTTTCTAAACACCTTAGGGCGTTTCGAAACAGGGGATTCCAGTGGCAAAATCGTTTTGATACGTGTATCGAAACGGGCTTTCCTTGGACAGCATTTTTGCCCAGCGTTTCGAAACGGACTAGGCCGTTTCGATACGCCTACGTGGCATTGACCACAACGGTCTTAAAACCACAACGGCTATTTTCCCAACTAACTTTTAAATGCAAGCGTTTCGATACGGGCTTATAGCGTTTCGATACGCGTTTCGAAACGGCAAGGGGGTGTTCCGAAACGGGTACCCTGACAGACTGCAACGGCTCTTTCTACATTGAGAGTGTTTCGAAACGGCTTCGAGCGTTTCGAAACGGGTAGCTGCAGAACTGCATTTATGGTGGGAATTAAAGTCCTCAACGGCTCCAATATGATCCCAACGGCTAGTAACGGCTACAAACTTATTTGGGAGTATAAAAGGGACCTCCAAGCATCAAGAGAAGGCTAATGCTCATATTGTCAAACATCAAATGATCAAAGAATGTCTTAGCACTTAAATTGTCAATTCTTGCACAGACAAACACTAATGAGCGAAAATTGTCAAATTTGCTCAAGTGTTTTAGGTTTGGGTGAGTGCTTAATTGTGCAAACAAACACCTATTAGAGGGTTTAAGTTTGCTTTATTATTTCTCTTTGTAAAGAGGGTTTTGATCAAGGCTTTGGGTAGAAGCTTGATCGGTTGTAAGGGTTTCCTCCTAATCCTAGAAAAGGGGACGAATCAATAGTGGATTGATTGTGAAATCCTTAGTGGGGAGCTAAGGTAGTGGATGTAGACCTTGGTTAGAAGGTTGAACCACTGTAACTCATTGTGTCTTTTTTCTTTTTAGCTTCCACAACCCTTCCACCCAAAAATCCACCTCTCCACCACTTGGTGAGCAACACCGGTTGAACAAATCGAGCCCCACACAACTCAACACTGTGTTCATTAAAAAGTCTCGTACAATAAGAAAGAAAAAAACATAAAATCTATAGGGGTGAAACAATAAAAAAACAAAAAGCATTTTCTAGACTATATCCTTAAACATCAATGGACATTTAACAAATAAATATCATTGTCTCTATCCAACTAGACACTTAAATAGTGATGTAGGAGAGGTAATAAACAAAATCAATCTTGTAGAATGTTTCGCTAATAGTTATGAAAACATCGACAAATTATCACAAAAAAGATATATAACCATACGAGACTGTTAACTTTTCCTGATCAGAGACGTGCGTCATGATGATCACTTCATAAACGTCAAAATACCACAAAGGTATATGAGAATCGTCATGATGAAATCCCCGCAATATTACTTACGAGGGTTGGTTCGAGTGATAAGTAATTTGGTATCGTTTAAGCAGAATTTAAGTTTGAAGCGATGTGTGTGCAAAAAACCTTCTATAGAATACTCACCCATCAAAATTAAGTGTGCAACACAAATTGATCTGAAATTCGAATTACTTAGTACGAAACTTTAAAACCGAAATGACAAAAAAAAATATTCCCTTTATCGTAATCTTTTTCACGAATAAAACCTGTATCAGAGATATTTGTATGAAAATAATTAATTGTAATTATATCAGAGAATACAAAAAAAAACTGTAATAATTGAAGCGTTTCGTAATTTTTAATTCATTAGATGAAGTCTGAAAGGAAAATGAGTGGATGGTGATGGGGCAACATGCACTTGCCATCTGCCAGCTGTTTATAAGGTATAGACTAATGAAGTAGAATGGCGCCATCCCTCATTTTTTTTTAAATCTTTTATTTCTAATTTCTATTATCCCAGATGTCTCTCAAATTTTGAATTTTAAAAACTTTTCTGTTTTAACTCCGCTTCTAGCCGTTGCCTTTTCCCAACCGTTACCGTCAACAGCCTCGTAGACTGTGAAAATCATCAATAAAAAAACAAAGGTCTAATTCTGATATTAGTCCCTATATTATATTAACTAATAAAAAGTATTTTTTATTTTAATATAATACAATACAGTCTTCTACTCTTAATTTGGATCAAACGTTCTGATAAAAAATTTGATAAGTGTAAACATTTTAGTCATAGCCATTAAACTAAGTTTTTACACTGGCGATGGAAACTGAAAGTTTTTACAAGCATCTTAATTTTAAGGTACAGAGTTTATGAGTTTAGGTGTAGGGGTTTAGAATTTAGAGATAGTTGTTTCAATTTAAGGTTAGGGTTATAATTTAGGGTTTATAGGTTATGAAATTTTTAGGATAATATGATGAGGATTTAAGTTTTAACATATAAACCCTAAATTATAACGCTAAACCTTAAATTGAAACACATATCCCTAAATTCAAACTCCATACACCTAAACGACTAAACTACTAAACCTTATATCCTAAACTAACTGCATATACCCTAAAACTAACCGCCTATGTATAGAATATTTATCCTTAAACTAATAGTATAATTTCTTAAAGCTAGTATTAAATATGTTCAAAATAAATATAAAATATATTATCGGTAGAAAATTAGTAATTTTATTTTCATGTGATTTGGATCATTGGACAAAACAATTGTAGAAAATATAATCAAATTTTAATACAATTTTAACAAAATATAAAATATCAAACTATTATGTTAAAAAATCAAACTATATTAAATTAAAATAAAATGTAAAATTTCACAAAAAAGAAGAAAATAAACAGCTAAAATAGAAAAAAAAAATAGAAAACCAAAAAGGTAAAAAAGTTTAAATTTCAAATTGTAGTAGACAGGAGAGTCTTAAATCAGAATTATACAAAAAGAGAGTTAAAATTCAAATTAAATAAACCTTATCTCATTGAGACTACAAATTTATCAGGGTTTATATATATATAAACCTGGCTCCCCCCATTTTCATTTTCAATTTTAAATTCTGCAACTCTCAGTTCTCCATCCTCTCTAAATCCTTTAATCTTTTGTTTCTCCTCTCCAAAAGCGAAAATGCGTGAGATTCTTCACATTCAAGGTGGCCAATGCGGCAACCAAATCGGAGCCAAGTTCTGGGAAGTTGTTTGCGCCGAGCACGGCATAGATCCAACCGGTCGTTACCAAGGAGACCAAGATCTTCAACTCGAGAGAATCAATGTCTACTACAACGAAGCCAGTTGTGGTAGGTTTGTCCCCCGTGCCGTCCTCATGGATCTCGAGCCCGGTACCATGGACAGCATCAGATCTGGTCCCGTCGGCCAGATCTTCCGACCCGACAACTTCGTTTTCGGCCAGTCCGGCGCCGGTAACAACTGGGCTAAAGGCCATTACACCGAAGGTGCTGAGTTGATCGACTCTGTCCTTGATGTTGTTCGAAAAGAGGCTGAAAATTGCGATTGTCTCCAAGGTAAACTACAGATCTGGTGGAAAACTTGTTTATTGTTCAACTTATTGTGTAATGATTGGTGTTATATGGGCCTTTTGGTTTTGTTCTTTGCAGGGTTTCAGGTCTGTCATTCTTTGGGAGGAGGAACTGGATCTGGAATGGGAACACTTTTGATATCAAAGATAAGGGAAGAATACCCAGATAGGATGATGTTGACTTTCTCTGTTTTCCCATCTCCTAAGGTTTCTGATACTGTCGTGGAGCCTTACAATGCTACTTTGTCAGTTCATCAGTTGGTTGAAAACGCCGATGAGTGTATGGTTCTCGACAACGAGGCCTTGTATGACATTTGTTTCAGGACACTTAAGCTCACTACTCCCAGCTGTAAGTGTTTCCGTTAGTCTCAATTTTTTCTATATGATCCTTTTTGTCAGTAATGATAAAATCCTGTTGCCGATGTAGGAACTGAGATCTGTTTATGTAGCTTAATTAGGGTTCTTTGATACTCTTTTATCTTCCTTGTTGATCTGAATCATTTGGTATCTGTTTAATTGAAATTTTAGTACCGTTGATTTGATGCTGTTGCGGTTTTTTGCTATAAGATCTGATTTGTAAATAACAATTGTTTCCTGAAGGATAGAATTGAGTTATATTTAGAACTAAGATCTGTTTATTTTAGTACTGTTTATTTGATGCTGAAGGATGTTTTTTTATCTTTGACAGTTGGTGATCTGAATCACTTGATATCTGCAACAATGTCTGGGGTTACATGCTGCTTGCGATTCCCTGGCCAGCTCAACTCTGACCTTAGGAAACTTGCTGTTAATCTCATCCCATTTCCCAGGCTTCATTTCTTTATGGTGGGTTTTGCTCCTCTCACTTCAAGAGGCTCCCAACAGTATCGAGCCCTCACAGTTCCTGAGCTAACTCAGCAAATGTGGGATGCAAAGAACATGATGTGTGCTGCTGATCCACGACATGGCCGATACTTGACTGCATCAGCCATGTTCCGTGGCAAAATGAGCACCAAGGAAGTGGATGAGCAAATGTTGAATGTTCAGAACAAGAACTCATCTTACTTCGTTGAGTGGATTCCTAACAATGTGAAGTCAACTGTTTGTGACATCCCACCCACTGGCCTCAAGATGGCGTCGACATTTATCGGCAATTCAACATCTATACAAGAGATGTTTAGGCGTGTGAGTGAGCAATTTACGGCTATGTTTAGGAGGAAGGCCTTCTTGCACTGGTATACAGGAGAGGGCATGGATGAGATGGAGTTCACCGAGGCCGAGAGCAATATGAATGATCTGGTATCTGAGTATCAGCAGTACCAAGATGCGACAGCTGATGAAGATGAGTATGAGGAAGAGGAACCAGAATATGAGGATGAATAGTTAAGAAGGGAACTTGTTGCCATTTAGGCAATTCAACTCTCAACTTCCGGCTGCTGAAAGAAATGCTTTTTTTCTTTCTTTTCTGAAACTGTTTTCGCATCTATAATGTTTCAATTTCAGTAGTTCTACTTTCTCAATACTTTGCTTGCTCTTTCAGCAAAGCATGCTCAGGTTATCATATGTACCCCTACACCTTTTTAAGTTACTAAGTTTAGAAATTTGTGTTGGAAATTTGGTTAGAATCAACTCCATTAACCTTTGACTATGTTCAATTTAATTAACCAAAATTTTATTTTGTGTTGGAAATGAATTTAAATACTGTACTATATGAGATCGAGTGTGTTTTTCAATCAAGGCCCTTCTTGAGTTGGAACTTTTTGAAAATAAATCACAATTTGAATCTCTTCCTAGGTGATTTTTATATTGGCTTTTTCCATTACATTTTTATAGGTTTTATTCCCTTAACACTCTTGATACCTCGTCTGGAAATCCTGATGATTTGTTTAGGAGCTGCCACTGCCAGTGGTAGAAACAAATGTATACCGATCTGGTTGCTGAAGAGAGGGGCGAAGCCATGTGCCCGGATAATGTTAAACAAAATTTAGAACGGATTTGTGGAGGGTTCCGGTAAAAATGAAATATTTTATTGGTTTTGGAGAACAAATAATGCATACTGAATCATAATCGAATTGCGAGATATTAGTTAAGATTAGAAGTGAATTTTATGATCCCTTCTGGTTTGAAGTTTTAAAACCTAATGGTAGTATACTGATTAGTGAGGCAATCTTAATGTCGACGTAGGTTGGAATAGTATAGTTGTGTCGGAAAAGTTTAAAAATTACTGTTTATTTGTCTGTTACAGATTATATTGGCTATAATTGAACTCTGCTTTGTTTTCAAAGGGTACAAATACCTTGATGGCTTGGTTCTTGTGTATGTGGAAATGTGCATAAGAAGATAGTGTGATGATAATTGATAACTCGAAGAATATATACTATTTGATCATGGAGAGCATATTGTCACAGGGGAACTTTTTGCGACCGGGCCAGCCGCACCCATAGGTGCGGACCCTTGCGCACCACGCCTTCCACCCGACCGAGGGGCCCAAAGTATTGCCGATGCCACGCACCAAGGGGCCATGCACAACGCCCTTGGTGGTGTCCGCGCCCAAGAGAACCGAGGTGGGCCTGTTTATCCGCACCATGGGGCCTTGTCTAGCACCCCATGTGTTGTCCACACGACTTGCACTCGAGGGGGCCCAACACACGCACCCGAGGGGCCTTTGCCATGAACCCTCCATGCCGTCCAAGGCATGGAGCCCGAGCCCGCACCCGACGTGCGCATCAAGGTCGAGTCCACACACGAGGGGGCCTTGCCTTGCCCCGCCCATGCCGCCCAAGACATGGAGCCCGAGCCCGCACCCGACGTGCACACTAAGGAGGCCAAGTCCACAACCGAGAGGGCCTTGCCTTGCACCAACCATGCCGGCCACGCCATGGAGCCCGAGCCCGCACCCGTTATGCTCACCAAAGAGGCCGAGCCTGCACCCTCCATGCGCACCATAAGGCCTAGGGGATGCCCATCCGAGTTGCCCACACCCCTAGGGCCCGACTCAGCACCTAGCATGCTACCAAGGGGGTTTTGGACACAAGAACCGGGCCATGCCAAGCCCAATCCGCCCAAGCATCCAAGACCCAAGCTATGTTCTCATCTTTTGACTATCACACAAGGAAAGGGATCTTCCATGGGGGCCTATCCGAGGAAAGTATTCCATGACAACAATCATGTGATGTCATATCTTTGTAATTGGGGCAAGTTTGTTTATATGAAAGTGTTGCCATGTTTAGGAGGGAGGATTCATCCTTAGCCATTGGATTGAATCACTCATAGCCGTTAGATCGAGGGGGCTTAGGCTATAAATAGAGCCCTCCTCCATCCTTTGTAATCATTCCTCATTCTCCACATTTTCATTCTTCTTTGAGTATTTTAATAAGAGCAAGCATTGAGTACTCTTTTCTCCCCGTCTAGGCTTAGGGGGAGTTTTTAACGAGGCTCTTTGCTTTGATAAACACTTGTCTTGCCTTCCTTTCTTTGCCAAGCCATCGCACCTATCTTTCCAACGCTTCCGCAACCCAACTAAGCCTTCCAAGCTTAGTTTCCAAGGCTGAACTTGGTCATCTTTCTTCCTCTTTTCAACCAAGTGCCACACGGTGCTAGCCCTTCCGACCTAGCCCCGTGACAAGTGGTATCAGAGCCATTTTTCGCATCCATACGAGACAAGATGGCAGGTGACGGATCCGATCATGAACGTAGTAAGCACGAGAGCCGACGTTTGACTCGACAAACCGAGAAAGCCAAGAGAGCTAGTTGCAAGGACCGAATCACAACACTTGAGGACAAGGTCATCCGCCTAGAGAATGCCACGATCGGAGCGAGAGAGAAGCTCGATGTGGTGGACGTCCAACTATGGGAGTTGGGCCAGCAAGATGGCAAACTCAAAGAGGAGTTCCAAGGAATAATCAACGAAGTCAATGAACGCGTCGATCTACAAGACGGATCCCTCAAAGACAAAGTGAATGCACTCAAGAAGATCGTGGGAGATCTTGCTAGACAAGCCGATGTAGCCGCGCTCAGAAAGGAGATCGAGGATCTCAAGAGTGAGGTGCTTGTTTACCAAGCTGCCGTGAAGAATGGCGTGGTGGCTAGCCCAGTGAGGGTGCTAGTCGATGTCCCGAAGCCGAAGCACTTTGAGGGGACGAGATCAGCCCAACAAGTGGAGAACTTCTTGTGGGGGCTCGAGCAGTACTTCAAAGCATCGTGCATCATCGAGGATGCCGACAAGGTAAGTACTGCGTCAATTTTTTTAAGCGATAACGCTTTACTTTGGTTGAGACGTAGGTGTTCCGACGAGAGACGTGAAGGCACCAGTGTTCAAACGTGGGATGAATTCCAAACGGAGTTCAAGAACCAGTTTTGTCCCGGAGATGCCGAGAGAGAGGCGCGATCCAAGCTTAGACACCTTAAGCAAGAGGGATCTACCCGAGACTACGTTCGGGAGTTTAGCGAGTTGCAGCTCCAAATTTCCGATCTAAGTGAGAAAGACGCCCTATTCCAATTCATGGATGGGCTAAAGTCGTGGGTATGCACCGAGCTAGAGAGGAGAGACGTGAAGGAACTCTCCAAGGCGATTTCCATTGCTGACTCATTGAAAGATCAAGGTAATGATTGAAACAAATCACCTAAACCCAAGCCACGTTCGAACGAAAGGGAGGAGTCATCGAATGGTAGTGGCAAGCCATCGAATGACAAGTCCTATCGTTTCACAAGGCCTTGGGAGAGGAAGGATCGAGGTACATTGAAATGCTATCATTGCAAGGGGCAACACTTCATCAAAGATTGCCTGAAAAAGACCAACCTTTCCGCCATCCGAGGTAGAGATGGAGAGGATGATGAGCTTTCCCAACTTGGTTCCATAGTAAGTTCTGTTCAAGCCAAGAGTGGCCGAAAGAAGAAGGGACTTATGTTCGTGGACGTAGTAGTTGCCGGCAAGAAGCTAAGCGCGCTTGTGGATAGTGGAGCATCGGAGTTGTTCATGTCCGAGCAAGCGACCAAGAGATTAAACCTTTGAGTTGAGAAGGTAAGTGGATGGATCAAGACCGTCAATTCCGAAGAAGAGCCAATTGTGGGAGTTGCAAATGGCGTGGACCTTCAAGTCGTAGATTGACACGGTAAAACTTCCATCAAAGTAATCCCTTTAGATGATTATGATTTCATTTTGGGTTTATCTTTCCTTGAACGGGTTGATGCACTTGTCTTGCCCAAGAGGGATGTCTTGTGTATTTTAGATCCCCGCCAACAATGCGTTATGCCAGTGAAGCGAGTCACAGACAAGAACACCAATGCGTTAGCAACAATCCATTCCGTCAAAGGAGTGCCCAAGAATGATGACAAGACCATGGAGTTTGCATCCGAGTTTGATGAAGAGGATCAAGTGCCAAAGGAAGAGGGGCTAGAAACTTTCTACGAAGAGTTGCAAGCCGAGTTTGACGAATGGACCAAATCCATGGACGAGTGGCATGAGCCAATGGAACCGAGACGTGCCAACAACACTTGCCTTGGGTATCGACAAGGCAAAGTGGAACGAGCCGACAAGGACCTTGCGTCCGAGGTAAGTGATCCAATTTTCCAAAATTTGGATCTAACTTTGTATGGTTCTGTCCACAAGTTGTTCGAGGGGCCAAAGAAGGAACAAAGTGAAGAGGTGGTTGGAACAAGTCAAGGACCTCCAACCTTCACCAAAGCCGAGGGACAAGTGCTAGAGAGCACCGAAGTGGGGATATCCAACGACCCCGCCATCAGCACTTGCCTTGAGTATCGACAAGGCATAGTGAAGCCAACCAACGAGGACATTATGTCCGGGGTAAGTGAGCCAAATTCCTTTAAAAATTCGAGTCTAACTTACTTTGTTTCCACCCCCAGGTTGCTAGAGAGATCGAGTAAGGAACCAAGGCCGTTTGATGAAGAGTCGACCGAGGTTCTTCAATGCCTATCGACGAGGGCGTCGATAGATTTAGTGGGGGAGAATGTCACAGGGGAACTTTATGAGACCAGGCCAGCCGCACCCGTAGGTGCGGACCCTTGCGCACCACGTCTTCCATCCGACCGAGGGGCCCAAAGTATTACTGATGCCACGCACCAAAGGGCCATTCACAACGCCCTTGGTGGTGTCCGCGCCCAAGAGAACCGAGGTGGGCATGTTTATCCGCACCATGGGGCCTTGTCTAGCACCCCATGTGCTGCCCACACGACTTGCACCCGAGGGGGCCGAACACATGCACCCGGGCCTTTGCCATGCACCCTCCATGCCGACCAAGGCATGGAGCCCGAGCCCGCACCCGACGTGCACATCAAGGCCGAGTCCACACACGAGGGGGCCTTGCCTTGCCCCGCCCATGCCGCCCAAGACATGGAGCCCGAGCCCGCACCCGACGTGCACACTAAGGAGGCCAAGTCCACAATCGAGAGGGCCTTGCCTTGCACCAACCATGCCGGCCACGCCATGGAGCCCGAGCCCGCACTCGATATGCTCACCAAAGAGGTCGAGCCTGCACCCTCCATGCGCACCATAAGGCCTAGGGTATGCCCATCCGAGTTGCCCACACCCCTAGGGCCCGACTCAGCACCTAGCATGCTACCAAGTGGGTTTTGGACACAAGAACCGGGCCATGCCAAGCCCAATCCGCCCAAGCATCCAAGACCCACGCTATGTTCTCATCTTTTGACTATCACACAAGGAAAGGGATCTTCCATGGGGGCCTGTCCGAGGAAAGTATTCCATGACAACAATCATGTGATGTCATATCTTTGTAATTGGGGCAAGTTTGTTTATATGAAAATGTTGCCATGTTTAGGAGGGAGGATTCATCCTTAGCCATTGAATTGAATCACTCATAGCCGTTAGATCGAGGGGGCTTAGGCTATAAATAGAGCCATCCTCCATCCTTTGTAATCATTCCTCATTCTCCACATTTTCATTCTTCTTTGAGTATTTTAATAAGAGCAAGCATTGAGTACTCTTTTCTCCCCGTCTAGGCTTAGGGGGAGTTTTTAACGAGGCTCTTTACTTTGATAAACACTTGTCTTGCGTTCCTTTCTTTGCCAAGCCATCGCACCTATCTTTCCAACGCTTCCGCAACCCAACTAAGCCTTCCAAGCTTAGTTTCCAAGGCTGAACTTGGTCATCTTTCTTCCTCTTTTCGACCAAGTGCCGCACGGTGCTAGCCCTTCTGACCTAGCCCTGTGACAAGATGCAATGTCCTAGACCACGATAGAAGAAAAGGGTAAGTCCTGAATTTATAACTCGAAGAATAGATACGATTTCTGCATTAAATGGTATTTACCATTTGATTCGATTTCTCGATCTTCCATTATCTGTTACATGATGGTTGAGTTTATGTTTTTTTTTTGTCGATGCTTAATGCAAGCTTGTCGGCTGCAGATGCTCTGAAAAAAATAAGCAGAGTTCACAAGCGCTGTTGGAAATACATACCAGTACCATAGTTATCAAAACCAGGAAAAATAACTCCGAACTCGATTAAAGCAACAGAAAATGCCCTAAAGCCTGAAGTTCAAGTAGCTTGATACATCGACTGAAATTTTGGATGCTAATAACATGCTTATTATATTACCCTCAACTCTTTTTTTTAACCTATTTAGTTTCAGATTTGGTAATGCTTTACAACTCCATTTCTGGACGCACTTAAAAACTTTCATGTACTCTCAACTCTATGCTTTTAAAATATCCAAATTTTACTGGCAAAACATGGGAAATTTGTAGGAAAAAGTAGAAGTTTTGTTAAAACACTGTACACTGAGTGGATTGCACAACAAAGCCTACAATTCTCGTTTCTAAGTACATCTGATATTACTGATGTAAAACCCGAATTTTATCCAGGTATATATATATATACTACATTTCTCTTAAGAAATAAATCCAAACAAATAATAATAAGGCTTAAACGCCAGATAGGTTCCCAAACTATACCCTTTTTCCAGTTAGGTGCCTAACGTTTGTTTCGGGCCACTTAGGTGCCTAACGTTTCATTCCGTAACCCATTTAAGGTTTTAGCCGTGACGGACGTTAAAATTTTCCGTTAAAGGACACGTGGCATGTTTTTAGATTTTCTTATATTAAAAATAATAAAAAAAATAAATTAAATAAATTAAAAATAAAAATAACCTGGGTTAAATTACCTTAAACCCATAAACCCATCTTCTTCCACCATCAAACCGTCCCTCCCCCCTCAGTTGTGCTCCTGGAGTCTCCGGTTAGGTAATGTATTTGGTTCAAAACAAGCCCCTCCCGGTTGAATTGGACTGCAATCTACGCCTTGTCCACATACGTAATCCAAACTTGCATGCAGTTCCGCATCTGAAACACCCGTCTTTGGAACACACCAAGGTCCTTTCTTCGGCTCCGTCGGTGGTTCCACCGGTGCCTTAACCGTTGATGGACTCACCGTCACCGGGGCCGGGGCCTTGAGGAGAAAACAAAAACAAAAGCAAAGATAAGATTCACTGCCAATACTTAACAGTATGAAGTTGATTGCTGTTGAGTAATATTTGCAGGTTGCTACCTGGCTGCCAGTGCTGTCATTGCCACTCTTTGAGAGGCCAATGTCATAAGTCATGGTGAGATCAACAGAATTGAAAATCCCGAAAGATCTTTCTGTTGTTGGTCCGGGTTTCAAGTTCTCGTCGTAGAGGGCAAACAAATATGTGTTGATAGATTTCCCCGGCATCAATGGAGTTCCCGCCATCGATCGAAGGTGTGCAATCAAGTTCCCATTGTAAGCCTTGGCGTTGTCAATACTTGCTCCTACTTTGTCGCTGTCCCCTTTGTACGGCCAACCTGTTTCGGCGACCCCAATTTCAACGTTCTTAAACCCCATGGCATCCAATGCAGAACGAACAACATCCACCTGTCGAAGTAATGAATCCATACTGTTATACGAAACAATCATTTTAACCGGGAATCATTTTAACAGTTCTATTCCGAGATCAGAGAGTAGTAGGAGAATAATTTATCTCTATATTCTAAAACAAAGTAGTATTAGAGGCAAGGGCATTGGAAAGTCCAACATGCCAATGTATATAGAAAAGGGGATGGTTTACAAACTTACAAACTGAAAGGGGGGAGAGACGGTTTGATGGGGCATTGGAAAGTAGTATTACCCTCAACTCTTTTTTTTAACCCTATTTAGTTTCAGATTTGGTAATGCTTTACAACTCCATTTCTGGATGCACTTAAAAACTTTCATGTACTCTCAACTCTATGCTTTTAAAATATCCGAATTTTACTGGAAAAACATGGGAAATTTGTAGGCAAAAGTAGAAGTTTTGTGAAAACACTGTACACTGAGTGGATTGCACAGGCAAAGCCTGCAATTCTCGTTTCTAAGTACATATGATATTATTGATGTAAAACCCGAATTTTATCCAGGTATACTCATATATATATACTACATTTCTCTTAATAAATAAATCCAAACAAATAATAATAAACAGTCCACAATTGCCCATTTAAAATCCATTCTCATTTTACAAAACCCATTTTTCAATTTCAAAGCCCCAAACCCTAATTATTATAGCTCGAAGGTGACCAGACGCTGGAGAGAACACCGAAACCACCATAGCTGCTGTCACGGAGGTATAATCCTCCTTATTTCTTTAATTCCTGCTAGAAAAGAAAATATTAGTTCAATACATAGAACATAAATAAAAATTCAAATTGAAAAAAAAGTATAGACTGAAACTTATCTTGTGGCGGCTAATATCTGAAGTGAACGATAGAGTTGAAAATGGGAAGAGTTTCGGGTAGATTTGATTTAGGCTAGGGAGGATGGGGATCTTGCCAGATTGAGGATAGTTTAGGGTTTTGCGGTTAAAATTTAGAAAATTTTGGGTATTTAAGGTTTTGGTGCGGCGACTGGAGCAAAAACAAAGATGATAGGGTAAACTATACCGTTGACCACCATACTTTAGTTAATGTATTAAAATGCCCACATTAAAAAAAATCGACTCAATTGAGCACCTAAACTATTGAAATTGGATCAATGTGACCACCAGCCGTTAATGGGCTAACAGAAGGTGATGTGGCAGTTAAAAAAATAAGGGTATAATTACACAGTTGGTCCTTGTTACTTATACACTCTATTAATTTGATCCTAATTTTAATTTAATAAAATAAATTAATTATTTGATGACACGTGTCACCACCTTATTGGATGACTTTAATTATTGTAATTTAATTTAATTTAATTAATTCCCTCTTCAGGTTGTGACACATGTCACAAGATTGGAGAAGAAAAAATGAAATTTAAGAATTGAGGGTAAGGGGATTTGAACCTGGGTTGAAAAGGTGGAATGACATTGGGCTTACCACTAGGCCAAGCCTATTTTTAATTTATGAAGTACCACATATATTATATGTTTATTTTTGAGTTATCAACTACAACTCCGGTTACTTCGATCTGCTCCTCAATTTCTTCCATCTCTTGCAACTCAATTTTCACTGATTCATCTTCAATTTCTTTTATCTCAGTTTCTTCAATTTCTCTCCAGATTCTCTCCTTACCGTGCTTTCCACCATGGATGGGATGAGCCACTGATGAAGAATTTGAAGAAATGTCATGATCAGAAAGATTAACCACATCACTTCCTCCAACAACTGGATTATCAACCGTAATCCTCAGAGCAATTAAAGCATTCATTTGCTTGCTCAACTCATCGGCTTCCATCATAACTTCTTCGACTTTTTTCTTATAAAATCTAAGAACCTTGTTGAACTCATCATCAAGTCTCCTAAAGAAGAGCAACTCAAACTCACCACCTTCTTCACCTGACCTGAGAAACATTGTCTGGTAAAGCCCTTCAACCACTCCTTCTTGAACTAATATAACTTCATCTTCATGGCTCATCATCGAAGAAACCGGTTTATACCGATTGGTCAGTCCACTAAATGCCCTATAAAGCGATGCCCTTCTCTTTATTTTTCCTATTGTTGTTGTTGTTGTTGCAGCCGCTGCCATTATCGATTGTGGCTTGTTTTGTTGTTTGAAATATATTAAGATGCCTTTCAACATTGATTTCAGGTTGTTGTAATCCATGTATGCTTTCTGCCATTCTTGCACCATCTGCACTGCAAATTCCTTCCCAAACTTCATCTTTTTCGATCATAAACAAGAAATTGAAGAAATTGAGATAAAAGAAATTGAAGATGAATCGGTGAAAATTGAGTTGCAGGAGATGGAAGAAACTGAGGATCAGATCGAAGTAACCGGAGTCGTAGTTGATAACTCAAAAATAAACATATAATATATGTGGTATTTCATAACTCAAAAATAGGCTTGGCCTAGTGGCAAGCCTAGTGGCAAGCCTAGTGTCCTTCCACCCTTTCAAACCAGGTTTGAATCCCCCTACCCTCAATTCTAAAATTTCAATTTTCCTTCTCCAATCTTGTGACACGTGTCACAATTTGATTGGAGAGGGAATTAGTTAAATTAAATTAAATAAAAATAATTAAAGTCATCCAATAAGATAGTGACACGTGTCACCAAATAATTAATTTATTTTATTAAATTAAAATTAGGATCAAATTAATAGAGTGTATAAGTAACAAGGACCAACTGTGTAATTATACCTTTATTTTTTTAACTGCCACATCACCTTCCATTAGCCCATTAACGGCTGGTGGTCACATTGATCCAATTTCAATAGTTTGGGTGCTCAATTGAGTCAATTTTTTAATGTGGTCATTTTAATACATTAACTAAAGTATGGTGGTCAACGGTATAGTTTACCCAAGATGATAACAGGTTGAACCGTGGTGGCCGACGATCACCAGCGACGACCGAGAGTTGATTCTCGACAGCCGCCGAACATAGTAGTGAGGCTAGACACAAATTTGACCCGAGACCCGCAATCCGAACCGAGACCTGATTTTGACCCGAATATGATGATCCGAAATTGACCCGAAACCCGAAATAAACCGAACCGAACTGAAACCGACCCGAAATTTTTTGTTGAACCGAAATAGACCTGAACCGATTTGACCCGAACCGAATAGACCCGAACCGAATGTTACCTGAGCCGAATATCGACCCGATTTTAATTCGAAAATTAAGGTAAAATAACTGAATAATTTATTTTTAATATTATCTATTTTTAACAGTTTAATAAATAATAAGATGTATGTTTTATTATCTTCTTGTACTATATCATGGAAGAGAC
The DNA here is from genome assembly GCA_958450335.1 of Hibiscus tridactylites. Lineage (NCBI taxonomy): Eukaryota > Viridiplantae > Streptophyta > Magnoliopsida > Malvales > Malvaceae > Hibiscus > Hibiscus tridactylites. Next base: position 29,032,168 of record OY288289.1, read on the forward strand.
CATTAACATTTTATGTAATTTTGGCTAAAAATTAAATCTTAGAAATTAAAATGAACAAAAATACTATTATATTAAATTAATAGACTAAATTACAAAGATTAATTAATTTCGACTAAAAGTAAATTTTTAGAGACTAAATATCACTACGGGACGAGATTTTTATATCTGAAATCTAAACTGTGGGGATACTTGTGACTAAATTAAATTAAACTAAAACTTAAAGTTGAATATTAATACTAAAATGTAACCTTTTAAATGCAACATGACCTAAAAAGTAATTAATCTCTAGCTTAAAAAAATGGTGACTTATTTTCCTCCAAAATTTTATATTTTCCCTCTCTATTTTTTACCAATTGTGTTTTTTTTTCTTCTTTTTTTCAATCTAGCTTAAAAATTGGTGGCTTATTTTTCTCCAAAATTTTATCTTTTTCCTATCTATTTTTACCAATTGTCTTTCTCTTTCTCTTAATTTAATTGAGTTTCAATTTAGATTAATTTAATTAAAATTTCACATTTAGTTTTAAAAATTATTTTAATTATGTCCGTGATTTATGCTTCTAGATTTTAGTTAGCTCAATTAGATCCTAAGTTTAATAAATTAATTCATTTCAGACATTATTATTATTATTATTATTATTATTATTATTATTATTATTATTATTATTATTATTATTATTATTATTATTATTACATATAATAAACTTTGATTTAATATAATTATACACAAAATTTTGATATGGATACATGAAGCTTTGATTTAAATATTTAATCAATTTTAAATGCATAGATTAACAGGTTGAATCGAAATTAATCTCATACACCAATAACTCTAAACTAAACCATAAATTCTAAACCTCAAACCCTAAACTCAACTCAAACCAAATCGACCCAAAAATTCAAATGTTGACCCTACCCGAAATCGACCCGAACGACCCAATTTTGGCTCGAACCGAAAGCGACCGATCCGATATTAACCCTACCCGAAAATAACCGATTCAATTTTGACCCGATCCAATACCTGAACCGAATCCGACTCATCACAGACCCGAATTAAGCCCGAACCCGAACCGACTCGAATCTAAACCGATTCTAGATAGGCCCGAAACGACCCGAACCGAAACGACCTGAACTGAACGACCCGATTGGCACCTCTATGTGAGGTCATAGTTTGGACGAAAGGAATCGAACGATAGAGGCCACGGAAGAGCTAGGCCATGTTCTTGGTGTTCATCCTTGTTTTTCAAGAACAAGACGAACACCAAGCTAAAAAGGGTGCTTTTGATCGAAAAAGAAGAGAGAGGCTAGTGAGAGAACAGATTTTAAAAAATTAGGAAAGAAAAGTAAGTTTTGGTCTGAAAGCAGATTTAAATATCCAAACTAATACGACACCATTTTTTACCGAATTTTTTAAAACCCATGTGTTTTTAAACGGGTTGATATCAGACCCGTGCCAAACTCTTATTTTTTATGTTTTGGGCTCAAAATTTTTTAATCTCTTCAGTTTAGTCCCCTATCCAAATAAAACCAATTTTCAAGTTTAAAGTTGTACAATTTAGTCTCGTTTTAATTAACTTTTCTAATTTAAATTCAATTAAATGCCTTAATTATTATTTGAATGACGCATAATTTAAATCGAACATGTAGTACTAATTGTTTGATAATTAAGCCACCTATTTTAATTTAATTAGTGTAATAAAGCCGTAGTCTTTTAGGATCTGTATCAGACTTTTAATAATTTAATTAGTGTAATAAAGCCGTAGTCTTTTAGATTAATTAGAGCATTAATTAGGAATAGTACTTTAAATAATTAGGGAAATCAGATCAATAGGTAATATTATCTATAATTTTGGGGTTTAAATATGGATGATGCTCAAGCAATTGGATGTTGTCTCATGAAAACTTTGAAATTAAATAATATTCATAGATGAAATAATATACTAATTTAATTACAGCCTTTTAAATTAGTACTTAAAAATGAACAAGACAATAATTAATCATGCATAAAACCTTCTATAAGCGAGATATATTTTGAAATATAAATATTGGTGCCCTGAGCGTATAGAGGTGTTTCTAATTTATATTTGAGTCAAAAATATATTTCTTTATAAAATAAATATTTCCTTTTGGAACATAAACCCAATTAATAATTAATTATTAAATTAAATTCGAATTGTTATTCTAAAAATGCCAACACGTCACATAAAATTAAAGGTACCGGCATCAGACATTTGCGCGCGCGCGCGCGTGTGTGTGTGGGGGTGGAGGGGGGTAATCCGTAACTGACTAAATCTCTAGTTATTTTTATGGTGTCCGGTCTACTAAAGTGACCGGTGGCAACTCCAAATATTTTAAAAATGAATGAATTAAAAGAAAACCCTAACTTTAAAATTAATCGTCCAAGATTTTTTTTAAAAACATTGCATTTAAAAAAACATCTCATATGGATTGTGTTTTTGTATTCATGCATTTACATTGCTTAAACATTGCATTAAAAACACATCTCAATTTTTTAAAATAACATTGCATTTTTTTCAAGTAACATTGCATTAGCTTTAAAACCAATATCTTGGGAAGCATGGGCAATAGGCTTGTTAGGGTTGAGCAGTCTCAGAAGGTTGTTGAGGATCGCTTGAGTAGTGTGGAGAAATGATTGATCAGTCCTAGAATAAGTTGGTAACTCGAGCTACCACATTGTTTGGAATCAGGGAAGCCGAGAAAGAAAAAGTTCCATATGGAAATACCAATATTGACGATCAAGATGGATACTTATCTTACACGAGGGTTCAAATCGAAGGATTAGTTCTAAATAAGGTTCAGACTAGTACATCCATAGTATCGACCAACGATTTAGAGAAATTGGAAACAAGCTTTGGAGATAACGTTCCTAACCTTAGTGCACTGACATGATTTGACAGAGCTAAAATGTATATCATTAAGCAAACAAATATAGAAGGACTGAATAAAAGGTAGAATTTTGATGTTTGCTCCAAACCTATATGAGTTAAGGGTTATGGGACTATTGGAGAACAAGGAGATTCCAACAGAATCAAAGAACCACATATATTTGTAGAATATTTTTTCGAAGTGATGAAAGATAGGGATTTAGTTGAGGCTAGAAATTTTCTCAAAATGGAATTACCTTCGCTAAGGGAAAGAGGAGCAGAGAGCACAAAAACAAAAGATAGAAAGATCAAATAGCTTAGTAAGAAAATGAAGATGACTATCCCCATCTCAATGTCATATTCAGATTTGTTACCCTACCTCATGTAAAATCACTTGTTGATGACATTTTCATCGAAGTTTTATAAGTATTTTTATGACATTAAAAATACTTGTGGTTATTATTGTGGAAATTTCAGTCATTCTGTAGAAGATTGTATGGTTTTGAAACACATAGTCAGTGATCTCACCAGAAACATGAATTCATGTTTTGAGAACGGAGAACCCCTATTCTATAAAAGACCATTACTTGTTGGAGGAATTGAGATAAAAGAGAAATGACAGAGTTTACATGAGCTTTTATGGGTAATTCGTTACAGTTTGGGGTCTACTAGAATCAGGGTAATATTTTAACATCTATCCATTCAAAGTTTCATTTACTAAAGAATACCATAAGGTCAGATGCTCAAGATGCTCCCGTCAGTGGAAAATCAAAGTCTAAATTGGATCTTATTCATGTTTCCTGTCGTGAGTTGTACTTCAAATTGCTCGAAGCTTCACCGCATCATTTGAAACCTTCAAAGCCCCATCATCTAAGTTGTTACACCATTAGGAGTCATTGTGAGTATCATAATGGAGTTCATGATCATGACATTGAAGACTGTTACACTTTCAAGAGGCAAGTTCAAAACTTTCTGAACCATGGGATTTCAGAAGTCGACACTGAAGGTCAGTCTATTAAGATATGTAATTCGAGAGATAATTCCCTGATTGGAATCAATGCAATTGCATTGCTCGGAAATCAAGTGCTGAAAGATGTCAAGGAAAGAAAGAGAAGGAAAAACAAGGAGAAACTAATGGAGAATCATCAGCCTTCAAGGAACCAACCTTGAATAGACATGCCCATTAAAATCTTCAACACATCCATCCAATATCTCATAAAGAAGTGTTAATCTAGACGCTATCCAGAAGAAGCTATTAATTTCCACATGCAAATGATTGAACATTCTATGAATAAGAACAAGCAATTTATTGAAGAAACAAGGAAACTCACAAGCAAGATATTCTTAATTCAAGATTCAATGAGAACATCAGAACATAAGCAAGAAGAGGCATGTCTTTGTTCTAGTAAAGGGAAAAATGAAGAATTGTCCATAGAATTAGAGTGACTGGAATTCACTTAGGTTTTCCTTGATTAAAGATTGACAGTTAGGTCACATGAGATCTGCTTTTAGTTTTAGGACCATTACAGAATAATACCTTGAACCATCCTAATCGCTTTTGCCCGTGAGCATTGGGGGTCCTTTGTAAGGGAGGCTATTTTGGTTTATTTGTATTCAATGCTTGTTTCTTACATAATTTTTCTCAAATGGAAAACATGCACTCTTAAAATATTCATTCTTTTCAAATATATGTACATATTCCCAATTTCTTTGCAGGGCCCCTATTATTAGCTGTATGAATGAATCAAACACTAATCATGAAATAGAGCAGTCCATATGTTTAACAGAGGTAAATGAATGTGAAGATGAAGAGAAAATTGATGACCTTGAGGAACTATCAAGACTGATCGAAAATAAGAAAAAACAAGTTCTACTTCACAAGCAAGAAATTGAAAATTTGAATTTAGGGACTGGAGATGAAAACGAGAATTAAAGATCCATTCAACTTCCTCAGATAAAACCAAGCATGATTTGATTGGATTGCTGTAATAATTCAAAGACATCTTTGTAAGGTCATACCAGGATATACTAGGGGTTAGATACAGACATCGTTATGCACAAGTTACTCATGAGGCCTGAATGCAAGACCGTTCAACAAAAGCTTAGAACAATGAGACCTGAAATGTTGCAAAAGTAATTTGATGTTGAGCTCCTCATGATGGCCGAGATCTTAATAAAGTGGGCCCAAAATGCAACTTTCTTTGATCTAGAGGATGTGGAGAAAACAACATTTACAATCATGTGAGACTTATTTTGCTACAAGCTAGTGCCATTTGGATTGAAAGTATTGGGCAACATATCATAAAGCCATGGTAACTGTTGCGCGTAAGAGTGTACTATAAATGATACGCAAATAGTGCAAGTATACACGTCGAGGCAAGTAGTAAAATGACGAGTGAGTATCGTCTCCACAGGGATCGGAGGTATTTCAAGTTATGTTTAAGCACACAAGTAAAGACTAAACTATAAATGAAATAGCAAATGGAAACATTGAATAAATGTGATAGAAATTGGGAACATCATAAGAAATGCGATAGCAAATAAACGGAAGTAAAGCTGAACCTAAACAAGGATATTTCAAGGGCCTTCTCACACGTATGAAACTCTCTAATGGAATGATAGGCTGGGCTTGCTAAGGACTTCTATGTCTAACCCTAAAGAATGCCTAGATCTACCTTACCCAAAAATGCTCGACAGAGTTTACTTAGGTGTTTCTAAACTATCTCTAGCAATAAACCTAACAGTCATAATGCTATGGCAATACCTCCCAGTGTGAACCCTAACAAGCTACTTATCGATGAATTTCTACTCCTTTTAGTCGTTGAAATTCTATCTTTATCTCTAAGGTGAGTTAGGGTTTTGCCTCTCAGCATCAAATCCCCATTACCCACGTGGATCTAAGCCTAACTCTCTCGAATATTAAGCTATCTAACACCTAAACTAAGGCTAACTCTCGAAAGCTCTTACAAGTTTAGGGCAAGCAAACAATAGACAAAACATGTAAAAGATAAGAAAGAAAACCAAACATTCATTTAAACTTAAACATAAACATCCATAACAAGCCCAAGCCACTTAAAATCAGTTCATGGCTGGGAAAATATCATCCACATTCATCCTTTTAAAACAACCTATCATAAAAATAAGAAATGAAACAACAAAAGCAATTAGAGTAAAAGAAAATCCAAAGATTGCCGCTTCTCTCAAAGGCAGGAAGAACACTCCTTAGAGCTTCAACAATGGAGAACACCACTCGAAGAAGATGAAGGAAAGGAGCTGCCTTTCTCTCTTTCTTAGCTCACCAAAATATCTTCCTTTTTCGACTCTCCCTTTAATGTGGGTCTCTTGTCCTTTATATAGTGGGGGCTCCTAGGGATTTGTGCCCTAAATTCCAAGGGAATATTCCCTTCGCATGTGGGATCACAACTAGATAATTGGTTCACGTGTCAGGCTGCACAGTGTCCTCGTCTCCTTGTCCTCTAGTGCGCCCGGAAATGCTATCCAACATGCTATAGCATTCTGCCTTTTTCCTTGCTCTGCTCCTCATTTCCCTGCACATCACCACAACAACCCAAACCTTCTCAAGTAGCATCGTTCAAGTATATAAACAAAGAAAGCAAAGTAAGCAACACCAAATGTAACAACATGAACTTAATGCATCTATATGATATGAAATGAGATGAAATGTGCTTGATTTCTTACAATAACTTAAGTAAAAAGGCGTAAAAGTTAACCTTTTACAAGGTTAACACACCCCCAAACTTAAGCTATTGCTTGTCCTCAAGCAATGAACATAAACAAACAAATAAATGCTACAACATAAAATCAGATCACAAAAGTGCTATGGCAAAATTTCAGTCCTCAGAACATGTAGGCTTCAACATGAGAGACATCTTAAGATTTTAAGAATTACTGCTATAGGGAAAGATCCTAAGGAATGCAAGTTTGATGACTACGTCCTTTTCAAGCTACACAAAGTTAGAAAATAATTGGTTAAGTTCTCAAGTTTGCCATAGCTTTTTAAGTTTTTATTTTTTTGTGCTTTGAGGGGTGTTAGCTCATCAAAACTATTGTCCCTAACTTTAGATGAGTATGGAGCAAACATCCTACCCCGAGATGGCAAATAGAGTAATCCCGTGACAAATTTCATTCACTCATTTGATGTTGTTGCCATTTATTTAAGTACAGAATCCAGGCAAAACAACTCAAAGAGGAGTGTCCCTCTTAGCTATGTTTTATCATTTATTCATACTTCAACATAAATAGAAACTACTTAAGCCTTTAAGCCTTAATTTTTCCTTGAAGGTTCATTCTATACATTTTTAGTCTAAGACATACGAGTGTTCTTTCACAAAAAATCATCTAACCTCTATAAGCATAAATAGCATGCAATCGTATAACACTTACATAACAAAGAATCAAGTCCTATAGGCAGTTCTACCAATCTCAAGATTCATAAACATTCAGTCAATTTATAGCCATAACAATTAAGTTCTCATCATCAGACATCCTCAATTTATTCATAAAACTATCATTGACCTAACCAAATGCTATAGAAAAAATCTGTTGATCACAACATGCTAATGCAAATGTATGACTATGGGCACTAACACCCTCAAACTTGAAAGATGCACTGTCCTAAATGCATAAAAATAAAATGAACTATTCTACAATACAGATGCAAATGCAAAGTTACCTTCTAAAAATCTACTTTGGTGTTGCCGTCTTGGTGGTTTTGTGCTCGATCTTTGGTTTCTTCATAAGTGCTGTAATGGGATCATCGACGTCATCTTATGGGTTTGGCTGGCTGGGAGGATCCTCTTCAGTTGGCTGGTCATCGATAGCATCGTCAGAAATGTCATCAGATGGGGCAGTCCATGCACGCCCTGCCGTGCGCTTCAGGCGACTCCTTGGTTTTGTTGTAGCATCTAGAGTCGGGGCTAGTTGCGATGCTGGAGCATCTTTAGATATCTCTTCACCGTCACGTTCAACATGGACAAGCTCTTCGACTGGGGGTTCCTATGGTGGGGGGGGGGTACTCAGGGGAGCTTCTCCTTTCCTTTGCCTCGCTGTCTGAGGGCTTTGTCTTACAATGACAGTTGCTGTTTCAAGAGCAAGTGTTTGTTGCAAAGAAGATTCTCAACGCGGAGCAGTTGGTGGGCGTTTTGCTGTAGTTCTTTTCGGAGTTGGTGTAACTTACGGGCCTGCCTGGCCCTTCTTAAGCAAAAACAAATCATCGGGGAATGGTGGGAAAACGATTTCCATGTGCGAAAGCATCTCCTGTTGGGTCACGTCAGCACGCCCCGTGGCGCAGCGGAAAAATTAATCCGACGTAATCCAGCCAGGATCCATGTACAGGAACGAATCCGGGGTGAAAAGATGAAGAGTTACCTTTTAAAACTCTGGAAACTGGAAACCGATGGTATGTCAGAATAACCACGTCAAGTAAAACTGGAATCGTCACAGGTTCGCAACGACCTCTACGGAGTCCACCCGAACAAAACGAACAAAGTTTCCGCCTCCCTAACACTTAGGGATAAATTTCGATAGGTTTGAACACCTTCCAGGGAGAAGTCGAAATCCCTCCAGGAATTCCTGAGGGAGTCTGAAATCGACCAGGGGTTCTACCGGGACTTGGATTCGAACTAGGAAATCGCCAGGAATTTGCCAGGGGGCAAGAGGAACACCAGAAAAATATCGAACAGCTTCTCAGAAGAAATCTGGGACTTGTCGAAAATTCCAGAGGGGAATTTCCAGGAATATGTCGAAATTTGCAAGGAGGAATAGGGATGATTTGGTTGCTAGCCCTTGTCCCTTTAAATAATATTTAGAGACATAATTCGAGTTGAATTCCTTAAATCCAAGTTCAATAAAAATTCATAGAATCTAATTCTACATGAAATTGGTTTATATTAAATATACATTATATTTAATAATATTAAATGAAATATATATTTAATTATGTAGAATCTTATTCTACATAAAACATGGATTTAAATATACATTATATTTAATCCATATATATATATATTTATTATATAGAATCTCATTCTATCTTTACTTGGATTTAAATATATTTAAATATATATGTTTAATTATGTGGAATCTAATTGTAACCCCCTTATCCCGGTCTAGACGGTTGACCCGAACTACGAAGATTACACGGGGAAAACCAAAGTCAACCCGAAAGTCAACCTTGATTAACGACCTTTTTTTCCTTTTTAATCTTGTCTAGATGCATATTAACCCTAATCATACACCCGAGGAAAACATACTCGAAAACCACAGCAATCAGATAACATTTAAGGATTCAATTGCACAACATACAAATTTAGGGACCAAATTGTAAATTCTGGAAATTAAGAGGACTTAACCAGTTTTAAAGTTACCATTACGAAATTAATCACATTTCATGCTTCTCTGTCAAATTTCATCTCAAACAGACATCTCAAACTCAACCAATTGCATATACAAACATTGGGACCAAAACGTGAGAGTTCCAAAACATACAACCATCAGATTCAGTGCCCAACGGTCGAGTGTTCTGAAACGGGGATGATCCGTTCCGAAACGCGGGGCCGTTCTGAAACAAGTTGCGGAACAGGGCTTGGCAGTGGCAAATCAGTTTCGGAACAGCCCTACCTGTTTCGGAACGCCAAGGCCATTTCAGGCCCTCTGTTCCAAAACGGTAGCACCCGTTCCGATATGGGCTGCCCAGAATTGCAGATTTTTGCTGGTTTAATACACAATTGACCAATCAAACGCATTCCAAAGACCACCAAATCATACCAGCAAGTCATTCAATACTCAAAGAACATATTAGCATCAACCAATCTCAATCATAACCTCAATTAAGGAAAAACCCAATTCTATATGCATGCATCATATATAGAAAATCATGCAACCATCAAAACATCAAGCCAAATACCAAAAGGCCAATTACAAGTCTCAACCTCATCAAAAGCATAAAACCAACTTAGGGAGTCCAAAACATCTCCCAAAAACACAATTTAGGTTCCCATTGCCAAATGCCAAAAGCTAATAGTGTTAGGAAAACCTTCACCATACATGAGCTTAGTCTTCACTTGGATCCTCGACCCCCTTGCTGCCCTTTATGCACTTCAATGCTCTGCATTATTAGTTTAAGAAAGAGAGAGCGTAAGCACATAGCTTAGTGAGGAATGCTCAATTAAAACATCACAATAATGCATTTGTAAAAACACCTTTTCAAGGCCTTTAGTTTCAAAACAACATTTATCATGCAATTATGTATACAAACCAAGCATCTCATGCTTCAATCCATCATCACGTCATATTGGCTTACAAGTGACAATCCATAACATTTTACAACTCAAAAACACAATCGGATACGCGGATTACAAGCGTTGTCCCATACGCTTCATACACACTACCAATATCAAGGTGGAGCATGGTACAATCACAACCCCTCAACACCTGTGATGGAGACTATGGTACAATCACAACCCCTCCACATCACTCATTGGTAGTTGTATAACATCACTAATGAGAACACGGGACACACAAGATCCACTCATGGACTTTTAACCACCATTGTGATCTTAACACAAGATCCACTCATGGACTTTTAACCACCATGGTGATCTTAACCATCTCGTTAGTGTACTTGGATGGAGTTTACGGTACAATCACAACCCCTCAACATCCAAGGCGACTTTATTCACGGTGCACCCAATCCTATAGCCGGCTAACTATATCCGATTCAAGTACTTTTAAACCAACACATCACTTGCCAATATACATCATTTAACATCAATAATCCACTGTTTTAAAGCATATATCAAAGCCATTAACCATCATGCATTACTATGCATCAAAACCACATTTATCAATGTTCAAAACAAGGATCTCTTACCTTGAGCATCCTTCAACACATGGCTTAAAAAACCAGCATCAAACATGCTAAAATATGCTTTCAAAACAGAATCTAAAACATGCAAAATAACACATTGCATTCAACCATCTCATGGTTCATCAAAAAGAGAGTTTCTCCGAAAACTTACTCTTGAGCTTAGATAAGTTGTTTAGACTTAAGCTAAGCTCCCCAAACCTCCAAACATTGGTTTCAAAGATGAAAACCAAACTTCACTCACCGATTCCGTTTCGCAAGCTTGCCGAAACACCAATCAAGCTTCCGGATCAACACCACAAGGATCCGAAGATGTCTCCCCTGTTTTAAACACATCAAAGCAGAGGATTAATGCATCATCATGCATTAATATCTTCAACCAAGACACCTAAACTCGCTGCTCTCATCAACACTCACATTTCAGCTACCTAACACAACCGAAATCACATCCAAACACCTCTATAACATTACCCAGCAAAGATCCATCAATTCCAAACATTCTTATACATCAATTAACATCCAAAAAGGATCTAATCACGTCCTTATACCTCCAGCTATAGCAGAACATCAAAATCACCCCAAAAACCACCATAAACTCAATCAAAAACTTAGGAAAATCAACCTATTCGGGATTGCATTGATTAAACCTCAATTACACATCAATTATACACCCATAATACATCAAAAAGACATCTCAAAACAGAGCCCAATCATTTAATACGAATTTCTTCAAATTAAAACCAAATCTTGCATTTTAAAGCCAAGATACAGAACACAACATAAAAACCTTTAATAAAACTCAAATCAAGGATTGAGAACTTGGGAATTTCAGTAAAGAACTGAGTATTTAGAGGAGAAGGACGTTCATATCTCTAAATGTGAGTTGCTCCTTGTTTAAAGCCAAGATTCTTTGAAAATCCAATAAGCAAATGATAATGATTTGATGTAGGAATGATTAAAGATCAATTGGAGATTGAAATCTCATTTTTAGATGTCAAAATCAGAGGGAAAATGGCTGGGGAAAAGTGTTTGGCTGAAAGAAAATGGAGAGAAAATGAAGTGGGAAAATTTTGAGAAATGTTAGTTATGAAATCCAAAATATCTATTTCCCCCTTTTCCCTTTTATTAAATATCATTTAATAAATGTTTAATATTAAGAAAATCTGGAGAAAACTCTTCTTGGGTAAATTAGCTCCTTAAAGATTCAAAGTTTCAATCCTTTTAAAATAGTCACCAACTTTTCAAAAATTACATTTTAGTCACTAACTTGGAAATCACACTTCGAAACCTCATTTTGTAAAATTGATTTCACCACTCTCTTATACATAATAAAAGAGGATTTTTAGATATTTTTCCATATTTTTAATGCATCCCGAACTAGGCTTTCCCTAAAAACCACCTTTTATATTCGAACCGAAATCCGACCGGTCCGATTCAACCCAAAACTTCTAAGCCCAAAATTGGGGTGTTACAACTCTCCCTTCTTCAGAAATTTCGTCCTCAAAATTTACCTGAAGGAAAGAGGTACGAAAAATGCTTCAACATGTCATCCTTCCGTTCCCACGTGGCTTCTTCAACACCACTATGCTTCCACAACACCTTTACCAACTCAATGGTCTTGCCTCGAAGAACTTTACTATCCGAATCCAGAATCTTCACCGGTTCCTCATCATAGGTCAAATCCGGATTCAATTCCACTTCTTTCACATGCATCACATGGGAAGGATCCGATCTATACTTCCGAAGCATAGAAACATGAAACACATCATGAATCTTTTCTAACTCTTGCGGTAACCTCAACTTGTACGCAACAGGACCCACACGCTCAATCACCTCGTATGGTCCAATGTACCTAGGGCTCAACTTACCCTTTCGGCCAAACCTCATCACCTTTTTCCAAGGCGAAACTTTCAAAAACACACGGTCACCCACCGCATACTCAATCTCCTTACGCTTCAAATCCGCGTAAGACTTTTGCCGATTAGAAGCTGCCTTCAAACGCTCACAAATGAGCTTCACCTTCTCGGTGGTTCCTTTCAACAAAGCTGGCATCGAAACCAACTTCTGACCCGTTTCAGCCCAACAAAGAGGAGTCCTACACTTCCTCCCGTACAAAGCTTCATAAGGTGCCATTTGAATACTTTCCTGATAACTATTATTATAGGCAAACTCCACCAAAGGCAAATGTTTCTCCCAAGAACCCTGAAACTCAATCATGCAACACCTCAACATATCCTCTAACACCTGGATAACACGCTCAGACTGCCCATCCGACTGTGGATGATAAGAAGTACTGAAATTCAACCGTGTACCCAAAGCCTGATGCAAACACTGCCAAAAACGCGATGTAAACCTCGGATCCCTATCCGACACAATCGACTTTGGCACACCATGCAGCCGCACAATCTCAGCAATGTACATCTCCACAAGCTTATCCAAAGTGTACGTAGTATGCACAGGCAAGAAATGCGCACACTTCGTCAGGCGATCCACAATCACCCACACCGAATTCTTCTTCGATGGCGACAAAGGCAAACCAGACACAAAGTCCATGGTAATCCTTTCCCACTTCCACTCAGGAATCCTCAACGGTTGCAACAACCCTGAAGGAAACTGATGCTCAGCTTTAACTCGCTGGCATACCATGCACTTGCTTACAAACTCAGCAACATCCTTATTTAAACCCACCCAATAGTACTCATCACGAAGATCACGATACATCTTAGTACTACCAGGATGCATAGCAAAAGGACTACTATGACCTTCAGTCAGAATAACACACCTCAACTCAGCATCATTGGGCACTACTATCCGACTCCCAAAGCATAACACTCCATCATCATTAAAGCAGAAATCCGATGGCCTACCCTCCGCAATATCCTGAACATGTGGCACTAAGGAATCATCCAACAACTACTTTTCCTTAATCAACTGAACCAAAGATGGTTTCACTTGCAACTCAGCCACAAGACCACCATCACGCGAAATACTCAAACCGGCAAACATAGCCCTCAACTCAACAGTTACCTTCCTACTCAAGGCATCCGCTACAACATTAGCTTTACCCGGATGGTACTCGATCGTCAAATCATAATCCTTAAGCAACTCCACCCAACGTCGTTGCCTAAGATTCAACTCTTTTTGAGACATCAGATACTTCAAACTCTTGTGGTCCGTTTATACAGTACACTTCTCACCATACAGGTAATGTCTCTAGATTTTCAAAGCAAAAACCACCGCGGCTAACTCAATATCATGCGTAGGTTAATTGCGCCCATGCACCTTCAACTGCCGTGATGCATAAGCCACCACCTTACCCTCTTGCATCAACACACATCCTAAACCAACGTAGGACGCATCGCTATACACCACAAACTCTTTCCCTGATTCAGGTTGAACCAAGATAGGAGCTTGCGTCAAAGCTGCCTTAAGCTTCTCAAAAGCCTGCTGTCTCGCTTTCGTCCATTCATACTTAACATCCTTTTGCAACAACTTCGTCAAAGGTGCATCAATCTTTGAAAACCCATCCACGAACCTCCGATAGTATCCCGCCAAACCAAGGAAACTACGGACTTCATGAATAGACTTAGGAGGCTTCCAATTCATCACTGCCTCAATCTTTTGAGGATCAACAAGTATCCCCTCAGCAGAAACCACATGACCAAGAAACACAACTTCTCTAAGCCAAAACTCACACTTGCTCAGCTTGGCATAAAGCTGATTCTCCAACAAAGCTTGCAACACAATTCTCAAATGCCCTTCATGCTCCTCCTCAGTACGAGAGTACACGAGGATATCATCAATGAACACCACAACGGACTTATCCAAGTATTCATGGAACACTCTATTCATCATGTCCATGAAAGCTGCAGGAGCATTCGTCAAACCAAACGGCATCACAAGGAACTCATAATGCCCATACCTCGTTCTGAAAGCTGTCTTTGGCACATCTACATCCTTCACCTTCAACTGATAATACCCTGACCTTAAGTCAATTTTAGAGAACACAGACGCTCCCCGAAATTGATCAAAAAGATCATCAATTCTTGGCAATGGACACCGATTCTTGATAGTCAACTTGTTAAGCTGACGATAATCAATGCACATTCTCATAGTGCCATCCTTCTTCTTCACAAACAAGACCGGTGCACCCCAAGGTGACACACTCGGCCGAATGAAACCACGATCAAGCAACTCTTGAAGTTGCGTCTTCAGCTCTTTCAGCTCTTTAAGCGCCATTCGATAAGGAGTAATGGACACTGGAGTCGTGTTTTCATACAGCTCAATTCCAAACTCCACTTCGCGATTAGGAGGTAATCCAGGCAACTCCTCCGGAAACACACCAGGAAACTCTCGCACAGTCCTGATATCCTGCACACGCAACTCTTTAGAGCTAGGATTCATCATAAAGGCTAGGTAAACTTCATAACCCTGCCTCAGCATCCGGTTCGCTTCCAATGTAGACACCACATTGGTAAGAAACTTCACATTCTCACCAACCACAACTACCTCATAATCATCCGCAAGCTTCAACGAAACTCGCTTATTCTCAAAATCCACTACAGCTCGATGCTCAACAAGCCAATCCATACCAAGGATTACATCAAAACCATAGAAAGGCAATTCCATAAGATCAACATGAAAAACATGATCTTGCACAACCAAGGGACATCTTCTATAAAGCTTTCGAGTTACAACAGTCTCACCAAAAGAACTAGTTACACGCATACCAACATCCAAAGACTCAACAGGAAAACCAAGCAATTCAGCATGCTCACGCAATATGTATGAGTGTGTAGATCCAGAATCAAAAAAGGAAAGTAATGACAAGGATTGCAAAGTGAAAGTACCTGCGATCACATCCGTGTCATTCCTCCCCTCCCTCTGAGCATACACTCTGGCCTGGCCACCACCCTCAGGCTGAACAGCTACAACATGAGCCACATTCCTTCCAGCATCCTCTCTACGCTGAAAGTTACCACGGCCGCGCCCACGACCTCTCTGTGGTGCAACAACTCCAGGAGCACGTCCCTGGCCACCACCGGCCAACAGAGGACATTCCCTCCTCATGTGATCCGCCGAACCACAGTTCCAGCATGAGTTACCGGTCACCACAACAGAAGCCTGCACCTCCCTCACTGCTCGACGACAATCACGCCTCAGGTGTCCACGCGATCCACATGTCCAACATGTGTTTCGATCAGCTCTCGCCCTATCTCCTTGAGCAGGCGCACCTTGCTCTCCACCACCTCGTCTAGCTGAAGACTGATACTTCCGATCACGTCCTCTCTTGTTCCATCCGCCACCGGAACTATACTCAGCAGCTCGCTTGCCCACACTAGAACCAGCACCTCTAGAAGATAGGCTCAAATTCAACTCAATGTCCTTTGCTCTACCAACCAGCACATCAAAGTCAGTGTACTCAGCAGCCAACATATAGGTCTTCACTTCCGTCACCAAACCATAACGGAAACGTTCACACCTCTCCCGCTCATCAGGAACAAGCTCAGGTGCGTACTGACTGAGTCGAACAAACTGAACCTCATACTCAGCTACAGACACGCTCCCCTGAGTAAGGGACATGAATTCCATTTTCTTTTCATCCAGGTATCGCACACCTAGATACCTCCTCTTGAACGCGTTCATAAAGAACGTCCAAGTTACATCAGCTTCATCCATTCCGGAGATAGTGGTTGTCCACCAGGTATATGCATCGTCATGCAACAGAGATATCACGCATCCCAACTTCTGCACATCATTGCAGTTCATTTGTCCTAAAATTCTCTTGGTACTTTCTAACCAAGACTCAGAACCTTCAGCAGACAAACCCCTGAACTCAGTACCTCCCAGACTGCGCAAACATTCTAGAGGTAGTCTAGCATTAGCATCCCCCTGATGCCCAGTTCCTTGAGCTCCAGCTACCGCCGCTCGAAAAGCTCCAGCAATAGCTTGTATCAGCATTGTCATGTCAGGAGCAGCTTGCCCCTGCCCAGCTTCAGGTCCAGCGACCCCAGCACCAGCACCAGCAGCAGCTCCTTCACCCCCAGCACCACCACCACCAGGTGGAGGAGGTAAATCCACTACGTTTTCAACATGCTCCTCATTCTCGTTTTGAGCCATAGCTCGAGTATTAATCCTCGTCTCTCTACGAGGTGCCATTCACTAAACAATGCAATCACAATGCGATAAACAAAGTCAGGCTCAACAAGGTAAGCAATCCAAGTACTCAAGTTCATTTCCAATTAAAAACAAATCATTTCATTAGCTTTAATTTGGCAATGGGTCCCTCTAACATGCTTCACCACAACATACACCACAATTGCAACATACTTACAATTCATACATCACACTTTCACTCAACAAGCATACAAAGCAATCATGCACATATCACCCACTAAACCATTCCCAATTACTCGAGAACTCAGCTCTGATACCACCAAATGTAATCCCCTTAGCCCGGTCTAGACGGTTGACCCGAACTACGAAGATTACACGGGGAAAACCAAAGTCAACCCGAAAGTCAACCTTGATTAACGACCCTTTTTTTCTTTTTAATCTTGTCTAGATGCATATTAACCCTAATCATACACCCGAGGAAAACATACTCGAAAACCACAACAATCGGATAACATTTAAGGACTCAATTGCACAACATACAAATTTAGGGACCAAATTGTAAATTCTAGAAATTAAGAGGACTTAACCAGTTTTAAAGTTACCATTGCGAAATTAATCACATTTCATGCTTCCCTGTCAAATTTCATCTCAAACGGACATCTTAAACTCAACCAATTGCATATACAAACATTGGGACCAAAACGTGAGAGTTCCAAAACATACAACCACCAGATACAGTGCCCAACGGTCGAGTGTTCCGAAACGGGGATGATCCGTTCCGAAACGCGGGACCGTTCCGAAACAAGTTGCGGAACAGGGCTTGGCAGTGGCAAATCTGTTTCAGAACAGCCCTACCTGTTTCGGAACGCCAAAGCCATTTCAGGCCCTCTGTTCCGAAACGGTAGCACCCGTTCCGATACGGGCTACCCAGAATTGCAGATTTTTGCTGGTTTAATACACAATTGACCCATCAAACGCATTCCAAAGACCACCAAATCATACCAGCAAGTCATTCAATACTCAAAGAACATATTAGCATCAACCAATCTCAATCATAGCCTCAATTAAGGAAAAACCCAATTCTATAGGCATGCATCCTATATAGAAAATCATGCAACCATCAAAACATCAAGCCAAATACCAAAAGGCCAATTACAAGTCTCAACCTCATCAAAAGCATAAAACCAACTTAGGGAGTCCAAAACATCTCCCAAAAACACAATTTAGGTTCCCATTGCCAAATGCCAAAAGCTAATAGTGTTAGGAAAACCTTCACCATACATGAGCTTAGTCTTCACTTGGATCCTCGACCCCCTTGCTGCCCTTTATGCACTTCAATTCTCTGCATTATTGGTTTAAGAAAGAGAGAACGTAAGCACATAGCTTAGTGAGGAATGCTCAATTAAAACATCACAATAATGCATTTGTAAAAACACCTTTTCAAGGCCTTTAGTTTCAAAACAACATTTATCATGCAATTATGTATACAAACCAAGCATCTCATGCTTCAATCCATCATCATGTCATATTGGCTTACAAGTGACAATCCAAAACATTTTACAACTCAAAAACACAATCGGATACGCGGATTACAAGCGTTGTCCCATACGCTTCATACACACTACCAATATCAAGGTGGAGCATGGTACAATCACAACCCCTCAACACCCGTGATAAAGACTATGGTACAATCACAACCCCTCCACATCACTCATTGGTAGTTGTATAACATCACTAACGAGAACACGGGACACACAACACAAGATCCACACATGGACTTTTAACCACCATTGTGATCTTAACACAAGATCCACTCATGGACTTTTAACCACCATGGTGATCTTAACCATCTCGTTAGTGTACTTGGATGGAGTTTATGGTACAATCACAACCCCTCAACATCCAAGGCGACTTTATTCACGGTGCACCCAATCCTATAGCCGGCTAACTATATCCGATTCAAGTACTTTTAAACCAAAACATCACTTGCCAATATACATCATTTAACATCAATAATCCACTGTTTTAAATCATTTATCAAAGCCATTAACCATCATGCATTACTATGCATCAAAACCACATTTATCAATGTTCAAAACAAGGATATCTTACCTTGAGCATCCTTCAACACATGGCTTATAAAACTAGCATCAAACATGCTAAAATATGCTTTCAAAACAGAATTTAAAACATGCAAAATAACACATTGCATTCAACCATCTCATGGTTCATCAAAAAGAGAGTTTCTCCGAAAACTTACTCTTGAGCTTAGATAAGTTGTTTAAACTTAAACTAATCTCCCAAAACCTCCAAACATTGGTTTCAAAGCTGAAAACCAAACTTCACTCACCGATTCCGTTTCGCAAGCTTGCCGAAACACCAATCAAACTTCCGGATCAACACCACAAGGATCCGAAGATGTCTCCCCTGTTTTAAACACATCAAAGCAGAGGATTAATGAATCATCATGCATTAATATCTTCAACCAAGACACCTAAACTCGCTGCTCTCATCAACACTCACATTTCGGCTACCTAACACAACCGAAATCACATCCAAACACCTCTACAACATTACCCAGCCAAGATCCATCAATTCCAAACATTCTTATACATCAATTAACATCCAAAAAGGATCTAATCACGTCCTTATACCTCCAGCCATAGCAGAACATCAAAATCACCCCAAAAACCACCATAAACTCAATCAAAAACTTAGGAAAATCAACCTATTCGGGATTGCATTGATTAAACCTCAATTACACATCAATTATACATGCATAATACATCAAAAAGACATCTCGAAACAGAGCCCAATCATTTAATACGAATTTCTTCAAATTAAAACCAAATCTTGCATTTTAAAGCCAAGATCAAGAACACAACATAAAAACCTTTAATAAAACTCAAATCAAGGATTGAGAACTTGGGAATTTCAGTAAAGAACTGAGTATTTAGAGGAGAAGGACGTTTATACCTCTGAATGTGAGTTGCTCCTTGTCTAAAGCCAAGATTCTTTGAAAATCCAATAAGCAAATGATAAGGATTTGATGTAGGAATGATTAGAGATCATTTGGAGATTGAAATCTCATTTCTAGATGTCAAAATCAGAGGGAAAATGGCTGGGGAAAAGTGTTTGGCTGAAAGAAAATGGAGAGAAAATGAAGTGGGAAAATTTTGAGAAATGTTAGTTATGAAATCCAAAATATCTATTTCCCCCTTTTTCTTTTATTAAATATCATTTAATAAATGTTTAATATTAAGAAAAATATGGAGAAAACTCTTCTTGGGTAAATTAGCTCCTTAAAGATTCAAAGTTTCAATCCTTTTAAAACAGTCACCAACTTTTCAAAAATTACATTTTAGTCACTAACTTGTAAATCACACTTCGAAACCTCATTTTGTAAATTTGATTTCACCACTCTCTTATACATAATAAAAGAGGATTTTTAGATATTTTTCCATATTTTTAATGCATCCCGAACTAGGCTTTCCCTAAAAACCACCTTTTATATTCGAACCGAAATCCGACCGGTCCGATTCAACCCAAAACTTCTAAGCCCAAAATTGGGGTGTTACTCTAATTCTACATAAACTTGGAATTAAATATACATTATATAAATTCCAAATATATATTTAAATTTCTAGAATCTTATTCTATAATATTTAAGTCTCTAAATATTTTCCATACTCTAAATAATATTTGATAAATACAATATTTATCCAATATTATTCCCATTTAAGGGAGTTTCCGATTTCCCCTATCCTATAGGGGATTTTCGGCAACCTCCCTAAAATAGGGAGTATGATTTCCAATTTTTGTTCGTTTCATTCGAAGGGTGTTACCCTTGTAGGTTCATGCAACGTTAGCAGCAAAATTAGATCCGTTCTAATTTTACAAACAATGAGTGGCATCTAGCAATACATCATTGCTACCTAAGTTGCATGAAGTCATGGTTTGATTTTCCTAATTCCTAAATATACTTCCTTTATGTATTTCATCCTTTTGTCCTTTATATCTTAGATGAACACTAGTTATGGGTTAGTCACACTTGTGTTGTCCATCTAGTGTTTCTTGATGTCTTTAGTAGATTATGATAAACAAATCTCTATGATATCTCATATCATAATACTCGAGCATGGCCATGCATTTTCTATTCTCACTCAATCAAGTGGCCGAAGATATTTCTCCCATTATGTAGGAGGGACAAATCCTTTCTTGATCAACCATATTTCACTACATAGGTCATCACGTATCCAATCATCAGTCTTTATAATGTAGTCAGTTACGACACACGTTTGACTATGTCTAAACACGTAAATATTTATGTTGAAATCATGTTGATCTCAAGTCTGAGGATTATACATATGTTTATCATGAGCAATGTTGTGTCTGTCACATAATTACCCAAGAAACATGCTCATAGCGGGTCAATCAAGTATGTTGTTCTCTAACAAATACTTATGTGTTGATTTTGACATCTCTATGTCAATAACAATGCTTGTCATCAACCACATATTAGTCTTTATATATTATCACTGTCCATACTCGTAATAATATTCGACTAAGGATCCTATTTAACAATAATGGTATTATTGTATGGACATTATTATCCAATGGTTAGTTTGATGCACAGAAACATACCAAATGATAATAACGGCAATGCCATTACTTGATGAATCTAGTAAAATAGTATGTCTATTCAATCATCATATGATTGGTATTTAGGCATACTCCAACAATCTCCCACTAGCACTAAGACCAATCATTCTCGTATCTAATACGATATGGCTTAGTGTAACTGACATGCTTATGTTGTGTCAAAAGCTTTGCCAGGGATTTGACAAAGTTATCAACTTTGTGCGTATGTTGCATACTTTCACATCTCCAAGATGTAAGCAGTTTAGAATATGTTTGGATTTATTGATGAGATCAAGGTTTTATTTGCTTACGCAAAGGTTCCATCATAACAAAGTTATGTAGCATCTAATATGCTAGGAACAACCCTTAGTTCAGAAGTGAACCCTTTAGATCCAAACATCCCTCTTTATTGCTCTGTCGACTGTAATACATTCAGCCTATGTTGTAGAGTTAGATACTGTCTCATGTTGCTTACTCGCAATATCTTTTATTAATGAAAAACGGATTGCGATCTTTAGTTCCTTTTGATGAGTATGTCATCTACATACAATACTTAGGAAAGTAACAATGCTCCCACTAGCTCTTTTGAAAACAAGACTCCCCTTTGTTTCTAGATAAACTAAACCTTTTGATTGTATCTTCTGAAACGAATATCCCAACTTCGAGAAGTTTGCCTTAGTCTACGGATAAACCTTTGTAGCTTACATACCTTCCAAGTGTTTACTGGAGTGACAAAACCTTCTTGATGTGTCATGTACACATCTGTTTCAAGTTTTCCCTTAGGAAAGTGGTTTTGACCTTTATTTGATTTCATAATCATCGTATGTAACTACTTGCAAGTGAGATTAAGATAGATTAAACAAAGCTACAAGGAAGATGCTTCATCATAGTCTATACTATGAAGTTTGTCGAAAACATTTAGTGACAAATCATCCTTTGTATGTTTTATCATCCATGTCAGTTTTTCCTTTTTAAAAAACTTATCCATACCTCTTAGGTTTTACCCTTTTAGGTAACCAAAGTCTATACTTGGTTTTAGACATGGATTCCATCTCATATCTCATGGCTCTTAGTCATTTCTCAAATTTTGGGCTCACAATTGCTTTCTGATAAGACCTAGTCTTTATCTTGATCCGAAAAGAAGAGTGTTTCCATGTACGGATAGTGAGAAATCCATAATTCTCAAGTATATGGTATTCTCTTCAGGATCAACACAATGGTTGTGTTTTGTTCCAATGTTCCTTGATCATTTGTGGAACATTCTCAATCTTTGGTTCATAAATTTGTTATCTAAAATTTCTTCACATTCCAAATTCCATTTTTCCTTTTGTGAGAGGTAATCTCTTTCGAGAGAAACTCTCGTTTGAGCAACAAACATTTTGTTCTCGTTGAAAAATGAAATCCCTTAGTGATAAGTATTCTCTTTCGAGATAAACTATCGTTTGAGCAACAAATATTTTTGTTCTCATTAAAGTTGAAGAAATAACACCCCTTTGTGAGAATTAATCTCTTTCAAGATAAACTCTCGTTTGAGAAACAAACGCGTTGTTCTCGTTAGGATAAACAACAAATGGAGTTTTTAAGGTTCGAACTTTGTAAACATTTTAAGTAACCTTAAAACTTCAAAGGTATTCTAGAACAATTCTTAGTCCATATCTTATATGGCGTTTCGAAAAAAAACACGATTAAGTATGAGAGTTGTTTTTCTAGTGTGTAAAGAAGTCGAAAATGACTTGTTCTGAATCAAAACATGTCTAACATATTTGATTCTCTTTCAAAGACTTTTCGTTCCACTTGTGGGATTTAATTATGGGACAATCCCATATTCTTTGAAAGTTCATCAAACTTAAAATATTCTTGAATTTGATCTCATCAAATTACCTTAATACTTTTATGAGTTTGAGATTAGTCATTTGTTTTATTTATCTTATAAATATTATTGATTTGATTAGTTTAAAGATCATTGATTCGTTGTGCCATTAGAGATTAAAAGAATAACATTTATTTAAATAATCTCAAAATTAAAAATATCTTCTCCTTACAAGATAACTAAAACTTAGGCACAAAATAATAATCTTAAAAACAAATCTATTTAAGCAAAAACACATGTCCTAATGGATGATGTAACAACTCTTGCTTTATTTCCATTCGCAGGTCCATGTCTATTCTGATTCCTTCTCTTTAGAAGCCTATGAGGTTGATGCCTCACTCGTTTTTGCTTTCTTGACTTCTTGTAGGTGCGTGGGACAGTTTTTCTTCCAATGTCCGGTCTTGCCGCAATGGAAACATTTTCCATCCTTCTTGATTCGCTTCTTAGGTTTCAATACCTCATTTCCATTGGTTTTGGTCTTACCATCACCTTTAGACTTTGCTGCCGATTTACCTTTCTTCTTGCCCTTGCGGACCATCAGAACAGGTTTAGGTCCTACCTTTTCCAAGTTGATTTCAGCAGTTCTCAACATGCCAAGCAACTGTGGCAGCGTCTTGTTAATTTCATTCATATTGAAATTAAGGACGAACTGATTGAAACTATCCGACAACGATTGCAGGATGACATCAGTAGCTAATTCGTCTTTCAGCGGAAAGCCGAGCTTCTCCAACGTTTGGATGTAGCCCATCATTTTGATGACGTGAGCTCTTACGGGAGATCCCTCACTCATCTTGCATTGAAACAGAGCTTTAGAGGTCTCGTACCTCTCTTGACGAGCTTGCCCTTCATAAATCTCCTTGAGATTTTGAATCATATCATAAGCTACCATGTCCCCATGTTGCTTCTGAAGTTCAGGGGTCATGGAGGCAAGCATAAGACAACCGACATCCAACATGTCGTCCATGTGTTTCTTAAACTTGTCTTTGTCAGCTCTGGAAGCAGTGGCAACCGGTTCATCAAGAACATGTTCTTCAATGACATATTCCTTATTTTCCTGTTTGAGAACAATTCTCAAACTCATAAAAGTATGCTACATAAGTTTTACGAAATTTTAAAATTTATAGATAAGTCTTTACTATAAATTTACTCCCAATATTTTCTTCAAAATTAAAAACCCTCTAGTTTTAATTTTGGAAAAACGTTTCGATAGTTTTTCTAGTGAGTGAGGATCCGTATTTCACCATTCCTAAATCAGATTTGGCCAGTATTTTAGGAAATGGTTATTTAGGTAAGTAACACCTTACTAATTACATCTCATGTAATTCCTCATCTTTTGGCGAACTACTCTTGTTCTTTAAATCATCTTATGATTATCCAAAACTTTTAACCACTAGGTTTTCTAATCCTATTAGAACAACCCAGCTAAGTCAATACCAATATCTCAACCGGCGAATATCACTAGCTTATTCTTCGCGTTTAACTAAGATAGATAAATGTGACATTGCTTTGGCAAAGCTCGCATTATATCGATCGAAGCTTTAACGAGGGTAAATATTGGATGGTTAAAACAGACTTAGAATTATATTGAGGGATTTACTTAATTATCTCATCATTTTAACATTAATCCTATCAATAGAACTATGTTTAATCATGCTTATAAAACATCCATTGCATCACATACAAGGTAAATATAAGCGGTAAATAAATATGCAATGATTATAGTCCTTCTTAACCTAAGGTGACCCTTCCCAAGCCAATGGGAGGACCATTCTACTAAAGATAGAATCTGCTTCTGAAACGCCCGGTCCACCAGGGAAGGCCCACCACGCTGCTACCTTGGTTCTTGCCTGATCTCCATGAGTATTTACAATTTTTAGAAACTCGCGTTACATGCGAGGGAGTGAGATGAGAAGAAAAGTAAAATAGAAGATAGAGAAAGGCACGTCACGCATGTCGTATTTATAAAAACCAAAACTATAAAGGCTATGGGCTATAACCATGCAAAACAAACATCGTGCGAACAAAGTAACGACGTGTTTACGGAGTTTTAAACTAATTATCCATATGTTGCGGTTAATGGGCCAAAGAAGGATCACGAGGTTTCATAAACCATTTGCGTTAACGAACAAATGCACCAGGTAGGTCAACATGAAAGAGAGGTGGCGCACTAAGCACACTTAAGTACCAGGTCTTTGATGATGTCAATCCTAGACATGCATTTTTCATAACATCTAACCATAACTCTTATGGATTCACCGCGAAAGATAGTTTGATAGCTTTGATCAAATTAGAAGCCCTTTCAGATATTTCATAAATCTATGAAACTACGAACAACTACTTGTTCTCTAGACTAACTATTAGTGTCAACATGTTAACATTTAACATTGAAGAAACCTAACATAGTTATGATTAACTCTTAATCATTCAGTGATAATTGAAATAAGTCTTTATTAGGTGTGATACGATAAACGATAAATATCTAAATCGAATCAAACAACATGCATCTTATACATAAACATCACCCAAGAATTTAAGTCCGAATTTGTATGAAACAAGTGGCTCTGATACCACTGTTGGGACACGTCGGCACGCCCCGTGACGCAGTGGAAAAATTAATCCGACGTAATCCAGCCAGGATCCATGTATATGGACGAATACGGGGTGAAAAGATGAAGAGTTACCTTTTAAAACTCTGGAAACTAGAAAACCGACGGTATGTCGAAATAACCACGTCAAGTAAAACCAAAATCGTCACATGTTCGCAACGACCTCTACGGAGTCCACCCGAACAAAACGAACAAAGTTTCCGCCTCCCTAACACTTAGGGATAAATTTTGACAGGTTTGAGCACCTTCCTGGGAGAAGTCGAAATCCCTCCAGGAATTCTTGAGGGAGTCTGAAATTGACCAAGGGTTCTACCGGGACTTGGATTCGAACTAGGAAATCGCCAGGAATTTTCCAGGGGGTAAGAGGAACACCGGAAAAATATCGAACAGCTTCTCAGAAGAAATCTGGGACTTGTCGAAAATTCCAGAGGGCAATTTCCAGGGATATGTCAAAATTTGCAAGGAGGAATAGGGATGATTTGGTTGCTAGCCCTTGTCCCTTTAAATAGTATTCAGAGACTTAATTCTAGTTGAATTCCTTAAATCCAAGTTCAACAAAAATTCATAGAATCTAATTCTACTTGAAATTGGTTTATATTAAATATACATTATATTTAATAATATTAAATGAAATATATTTTTAATTATGTAGAATCTTATTATACATAAAACATGGATTTAAATATACATTATATTTAATCCATATATATATATTATTATATAGAATCTCATTCTATCTTTACTTAGATTTAAATATATTTAAATAAATATTTTTAATTATGTGGAATCTAATTCTACATAAACTTAGAATTAAATATACATTATATAAATTCCAAATATATATTTAAATTTCTAGAATCTTATTCTATAATATTTAAGTCTCTAAATATTTTCTATACTCTAAATAATATTTGATAAATACAACATTTATCCAATATTATTCCAATTTAAGGGAGTTGCCGATTTCCCCTATCTCATAGGGGATTTTCGGCAACCTCCCTAAAATAGGGAGTATGGTTTCCAATTTTTGTTCGTTTCATTCGAAGGGTGTGACCCTTGTAGGTTCATGCAACGTTAGCAGCAAAATTAGAACCGTTTTAATTTTACAAACAATGAGTGGCATCTAGCAATACATCATTACTACCTAAGTTGCATGAAGTCATGGTTTGATTTTCCTAATTCCTGAATAAACTTCCTTTATGTATTTCATCCTTTTGTCCTTTATATCTTAGATGAACACATGTCATGGGTTAGTCACACTTGCGTTGTCCATCTAGTGTTTCTTGATGTCTTGAGTAGATTATGATAAACGAATCTCTATGATATCTCATATCATAATACTCGAGCATGGCCATGCATTTTCTAATCTCACTCAATCAAGTGACCGAAGATATTTCTCCCATTATGTAGGAGAGACAAATCCTTTCTTGATCAACAATATTTCACTACATATGTAATCACATATCCAATCATCAGTCTTTATAATGTAGTAAGTTACGACACACGTTTAACTATGTCAAAATACGTAAATCTTTATGTTGAAATCATGTTGATCTCAAGTCTGAGGATTATACATATGTTTATCATGAGCAATGTTGTGGCTGTCACATAATTACCGAAGAAACATGCTCATAGCGGGTCAATCCAGTATGTTGTTCTCTAACAAATACATATCTGTTGATTTTGACATCTCTATGTCAATGACAACGCTTGTCATCAACCACATATTAGTCTTTATATATTATCACTGTCCATACCCGTAATAATATTCGACTAAGGATCCTATTTAACAATAATCATATTATTGTATGGACATTATTATCCAATGGTTAGTTTGATGCCCAGAAACATACCAAATGATAATAACGGCAATGCCATTACTTGATGAATCTAGTAAAATAATATGTCTATTCAATCATCATATGATTGGTCTTTAGGCATACTCCAACATCTCCTTGAAGTAAGAATTGAGAGCCACATCCCTTTCCTTGACATAAATGAAATAAGTTGCCAAGCTTCCCTTCATCTCATCCATCTCATCTTGCATGCGCTTAGTGGAGGCATTGAGGGTTGCATTTCTTGCTGCAACAATACTTTTGGCTCCACCCTCCAATGTTTCTGCTAGAGCATCCTTGTAATACCCCAAACTAGGGCCTAGTAGCTTGGTACACAAGTAATTAGAATTAAATGTGTAAACATATTGTAATTAAAAAGGTTCAAATAAATTAACGATCAAATTAGAAGTGATGATAACTTGAACTGTTAAATTAAAAAGGACATAAATGAATCATTAAGTAAAAGTTGTGCTTGCATGTTAAGAAAATTATGGTTAGTGGTTTTTACACTTGTCAATTTGACATGTTAAGTACTTGGTGACTCACTAATTGAGAATAATTAAGGGAAACGACTATCGATGCCCGCGTAAAAGTTCCCCGCAATAGTGCAAGTGTACACGTCTCAAGTAATATAATGATAAGTATATCAGTATCATCTCCACAGGGATTGAGCTAGCCTTTTGGTTTTACGTCCTCGCACTGCAAAACAATTAAAGTAAACACATAGATGAGTTGGGTTGTTTGAATAAACTAAAATACTAAAACTTAATTAAGCAAGGAACTAAAGTAAAAAGAGAATGAAGTTGAGAGAATGGGCCGAATTAGAATGCGTTGTAGTGTGGAATCCTATTGACTTGTTTTCGTTATTGAATGAAGTAGCATAAAACTGCTGTGACAGTAACCTAAGTCCCTGCCGCGGCCGCAAAGGTTGAATCTCTGCCACAGAAATCACTTGCTCCTGGGTAGATGTTGTTAAGGTTCGGAAAAACGTCCTTGAATAGCTCATCCTTATCTCTAAGCTCGGAACATTGTTGATGGCTGAACTATGACCATACCTCTCGACGTAAACCAAAGACAAACACCAACCAATCACACACTTCTCTTAGCCGCTGAAACTCTTAACCTATCTCTAGGCAAAGTTAGTTAACACCACGTGAGATGAAAACCGTGTTTAATCGTTTCGTGAGTTCAACTCTCTCGATATTGAACAAATAGATAATCTCACAAATTCTCTCTTGACAAGTATGCAAGAATGATTAAAGCCAATAATAAGTGTAACCCCCTTAGCCTGGCCTAGACGGTTGACCCGAACTACGAAGATTACACGGGGAAAACTAAAGTCAACCCAAAAGTCAACCTTGATTAACGACCTTTTTTTTCTTTTTAATCTTGTCTAAATGCTTATTAACCCTAAGCGCACTCTTGAGAAAAGTATACTTGAGATTCACAGCAATCGGAAAGCAACCAGGGACTCAATTGCTCAACATACAAATTTAGGGACCAAAATGTAAATTCATGAAAGATGAGGGACTTAACCAATTTACAGGTTACCAATTTCAAATTAATCATATTACATGTTTCCCTATCAAATTTCACCTTAAACAGACTTTCCGAACTCAAGCAATTGCACATACAAAATTTAGGACTAAAACGTAAAGCATGCAAACAATACACCATTGAAATCAGTGCCCAACGATCAAGTGTTTCGGAACGGGGGTTAACCGTTCCGAAACGCAGGCTCATTTCGAAACCTGTATCGAAACAGGGCTTGGCAGTAGCAAAAGTGTTTCGGAACGGCCTCTACTCGTTTCCAAAACACCAAGGCCATTTCAGACCCCTGTTTCGAAACGGTAGTGCCCGTTCCGATACGGACTGCCCAGAAAGTGCATATTTTTCTGGTTTAACATACATTTACCCAATCAAACATATCCCTATGACCTCCTAATCATGCCAACAAGTCAACATACATTTAAGGAACATATTAGCATCATCAAAACACGATCACGGCATCAATTAGGAAAAACCACAAGACTATAGTCATGCATCCTAGTATTGAAACCAACCATTCATCAAATCATCAAAGCAAACACCAAATGGCCATTTACAAGTATTAAACTTCAAAGGCATCATGGCATAACTAGTGAGTCCATAAACATCTCCCAAAAACACAACCTAGGTTCCCATTGCCAAATACCAAAAACTAATAATGTTGTAAAAATAGTCACCATACATGAGCTTAGCCTTCCCCTTGGATTCCTAGCCTCCTTGCTGCCCTTAAGGTACTTCAATTCTCTGCATTATTGGTTTAAGAAAGAGAGCGTAAGCACATATGCTCAGTGAGGCATGCTCTAAAGGAACAACACAATAATGCATTTTATAAAACACCTTTCAAGGCCTTTAAATCCATAAACTTCATTTCTCATGCAACAATGCATACACAACAAGCATGTCATGCTTCATTAACATCAACATGTCGTATTGGCTTTCAAGTGATAATCCATAACAATTTTTCAACACAAAACATAATCGGATACACGAATTACAAGCGTTGTCCCATACGCTTCATACACACTACCAAACACACAAGGTGGAGTTTACCGGTACAATCACAACCCTTCAACACCCGTGATGGAGTTTAACGGTACAATCACAACCCCTCCATATCACTCATTGGTAGTTGTATAACATCACTAACGAGAACACGAGACAAATAACACAAGATCCTCACATGGCATTTTAACCGCCATTATGATCTTAGACATCTCGTTAATGTACTTGGATGGAGTTTACGGTACCATTACAACCCCTCAAAATCCAAGGCGACTTTATTCACGGTGCACCCAATCCTATAGCCGGCTAACTATATCCGATTCAAGTACTTTAAAACGAACACATCACTTGCCAATATACATCAATTATCATCAATAATCCACTATTTTTAAGCATCTAAAACAAAGCTATTTAACAATATGCATCATTATGCATCAACCCACATTTTTAACAAATCAAACCAAGGATCTCTTACCTTGAGCATCCTTCAACAAATGGCTTTCATAACCAGCATTAACCATGCTAAACATGCTTTCAAAAAACAGAATTTAAACTTGCAATTATCAACAAATGCATCGAACCAATCCATGGCTCATCCAAGAGAGTTTTTTTTTTTTCCGAAAACTTACTCTTGAGCTTAGTTAAGTTGATTAGACTTAAACTAAGCTCCCAAACCTTCAATTATTCAACAGAAAGCTGGGAATCCAACTCCACTCACCAATTCCGCTTCGCAAGCTAGCCGAAGCGCCGATCAAGCCTCCGGATCAACACCACAAGGATCCGAAGATGCCTCCCCTATTTTAAACACATCAAAGCAGAGGATTAATGCATCATCATGCATTAAAATCTTCAGCCATTACACCTAAACTCGCTGCTCTCACCAAAACTCACATTTCGGCTACCAAACACAACCGAAATCACATCCAAACACTTCCACAACATAACGCAACCAAGATCCATCACTTCTAAACATTCTTAGACATCAATTAACATCCAAAAAGGACCTAATCACATCCTTATACCTCCAGCTATAACAGAACACCAAAATCACCCCCAAAAACCACCATTTTCACAAGTAAAAACTTAGGAAAATCAACCTATTCGGGATTGCATTGATTAAACCTCCATTTCACATCATTTAAACATCCAAAATACATTAAAAAGACATCTCAAAACAGAGCCCAAACATCCAATACGAATTCCTTCAAAATTAAATCCAAATCTTGAATTTTAAGCCAAAATCAAGACCACAACATTAAAACCTTTAATAAAACTCAATTTAAGGATTGAGAACTTGGGAATTTCAGTAAAGAGCTGAGTACTTAGAGGAGAAGGACGTCCTTACCTCTAAATGTGGATTTCTCCTTGATTAGAGCCAAAATCCTTGAAAATTCAATAAGCAAATGAAGAGGATTTGATGTAGAAATGATTAGGATTCATTTGAGGATTGAAATCCCCTCATTTGGTGAGAAAATCAAAGGAAATGTTTCTGTGGAAATGTGTTTGGCTGAGGGAATTTTGAGAGAAAATGAGATGAGAAAATTTTAGTAAAAGTTAGTTATGAAAACTAAAATATGGTTTCCCTCTTTTCTTTTAATTAAATTAAACATTAAATGAGTCATTAAAATTAAGAAAAATCTGGAGAAATCCTTCTTTGGGTAAATTAGCTCCTTAAAGATTCAAAGTTTCAATCCTTACAAAACAGTCATGAACTTTTCAAAAATTACATTTTAGTCACTATTTCGAAATGTCACACTTCCAAACCTTATTTTGTAAAATTGATTTCACCACTCTCTTATATATATTAAAAGAGGATTTTTAGATATTTTTCCATATTTTTAATGCATCCCGAACTAGGCTTTCCCTAAAACCACCTTTTATATTCGAACCGAAAATCAGACCGGTCCGGTTCAGACCCTAAACTTCCAAGCCTAAAATTGGGGTGTTACAACTCTCCCCCCTTAAGAAATTTCGTCCTCGAAATTTACCTGGAGGAAAAAGGTATGTAAACTGCTTCTCCATGTCATCCTTTCGTTCCCACGTGGCTTCCTCAACACCACGATGCTTCCACAACACCTTTACCAACTCAATGGTTTTGCCTCGAAGAACTTTGCTATCTGAATCCAGAATCTCCACATGTTCCTCATCATAAGTCAAGACCGAATTCAACTCCACTTCCTTCACAGGCATAACATGCGAAGGATCCGATCTATACCTCTGAAGCATAGAAACATGGAACACATAATGAATCTTTTCCAACACTCGTGGCAATCTCAACTTATACGCAACAGGACCCACACGCTCAATCACCTCGTATGGTCCAATGTACCTAGGGCTCAACTTACCCTTTCGGCCAAACCTCATCACTTTTTTCCAAGGCAAAACTTTCAAAAACACACGGTCACCTACCGCAAACTCAATCTCCTTACGCTTCAAATCCGCGTAAGACTTCTTGTAACGCCCCGGTTTTGGGCTTAGGAGTTTTGGGCGTTGACTGGTTGGTCAAAGTGCTGTTCGAATCTAAAGAGGTGAAATTAGGAAAGCCTAGTTCGGGTTGCATTAAAAATATGGAAAAATGTTCTAAAATCATCTTTTAATATAATTAAGTGAACTGTGAAATCAATTTTGGAAAATGAGTTTTGGAAGTGTGACATTTTGGCTAGTGACCAAAATGTAATTTTCGCAAGTTTGGTGGCTGTTTTATAAAGGGTTGAAACTTTGAATCTTTAAGGAGCTATTTACCCAAAGGGAGTTTCTCCAGATTTTTCTAAGATATTTTAAGTCTAAAATCTGATTTTAAAGGATATTAAAATTGGAGGGAAGCCATTTGGCTATTTTTGGATTTTGTAACCAACTTTGCTAAATTTTCTTTCTCTCATTTTCTCTCAACCCAAACACTACTTTTCCAGAGAATTGGATCTGATTTCTTCACCTAAATCCCTCCTTTCAACTCTCATTTGATTCCTAATCATTGTATCTTCAAAACCTCTTCAATTGCTAATTGTTTCAACAAGGATTTTGATTGCAAAAAGAGGAGAAACTCAAGTTTGGAGGTAAGAACGTCCTTCTCCTCTAAACTATCAGTTCTTTACTGAAATTCCTAAGTTTTCAATCCTTAATTGATGTTTAATTAAAGGTTTTTAAGTGGTGAAATGGATCTTGGCTTATAATGCAAGATTTTGATGATTTTTGATGATTTTCGTTAGATCTGATTAATCTGTGATTTGAGATGTGTTTTTGATGTTAAATGAACTCTAAATTGATAAGGAATTGAGTTTTGATTGATGCAATCCCGGATAGGTTGAGTTTCCTAAGTTTAGCTTGTGTTTTAAGGTTGTTTTTGAGGTGATCTTGGTGATCTGATGTTGCTGGAGGTATAAGAATGTTAATAGGTTGTTTTTAGATGTTATATGATGTTTATGGAAGTGTGGTTTTGCTGGTTTATGGCTGGGCATGGTTTAGAAGTGGTTTGGATGCATTTTCGGTTGTGTTTGGTGGCCGAAAATGGAGGTTGAATGAGAGCAGCGAGTTTAGGTGCTTTCATTGAAGCAATTAATGCATGATGATGCATTAATCCTCGGCTTTGATGTGTTGAAACAGGGGAGGCATCTTTGGATCCAAGAGTTGTTGATCCGGAAGCTTGATTCTGTGCTTTGGCTTGAAGCAAAGTGGAAATCGGTGAGTGCATTTGTGGAAATTGGATTTTCAGCTTTTAAACCAAGGTTTGAAGGTTTTGGGAGCTTAGTTTAAGTCTAAACAACTTTGCTAAGCTCAAGTGTAAGTTTTCGAAATTTCTCTCTAGTGGTGGCCATGATTTTGTTGTGATGCAAAATAATGATTTGCATGTTTTAATTACTGTTTTGAAAGCATGTTTTAGCATGGATTTTGCTGATGATGTAAGCCATATGTTGAAGGTAACTCTAGGTAGGAGTACCTTGCTTTTATACATTGATTAAATGTGGATTGATGCTTTTAAATGCACGATGAAAATTGCTTGGTTTAATGCTTTAAAACAGTGGATTAAATGA
Organism: Hibiscus tridactylites; assembly: GCA_958450335.1. Classification (NCBI taxonomy): domain Eukaryota; kingdom Viridiplantae; phylum Streptophyta; class Magnoliopsida; order Malvales; family Malvaceae; genus Hibiscus; species Hibiscus tridactylites. The sequence goes on from OY288289.1 coordinate 29,066,582, forward strand.
TGAAAATGATGTATATTGGCAAGTGATGTTTTGAAAAGGTTAAGGTCACTAAGGTGGTTAAAAGTCCTTGAGTGAGCCTTGTTACTTAAGAACATCAAGGTGGTTAAAAGTTCTTGGATGATTCTTGTTACGGACACTAAGGTGGTTAAAAGTCCTTAGGTGATCCTTTCCATGGTGTTTAAAAGTCCATGGGGCCAAGGTGTTTAAAAGTCCTTGGGGCCAAGGTGTTTAAAAGTCCTTGGGGTGATTCAAGCTTTGGACACAAAGGTGGTTAAAAGTCCTTGTGTGGTCCTCATTCATGGTGTTTAAAAGTCCATGGCCATGGTGTTTAAAAGTCCTTGGGGCCAAGGTGTTTAAAAGTCCTTGGGAAGTTGATAAACTTGTTTTAAGAAATGGAATGTATCACTTGAGCCAATATGACATGTTATGTTTATGTTGAAGCATGAGATTGCTTATTTAAAGTATGCTCTTGAGCATGTGCAAAGGTTGATTTAAAGCATGTTTTGTAAATGTTTTGAATTGCATTATTGAATGGTTTTTAAGAGAATTCCTCACTAAGCTTTTGCTTACGCTCTCTACGTTTTCTTAATTCAATAATGCAGAGCATTAGAGAACCTTGAGGGGCAGCAAGAAAGGCAAGAATTCAAGTACAAGTAAAGCTCAATGTATGGAAGGTTTTTGTTAAACATTTTAGCTTTTGGGTGATTTGGCAATGGGGGACCAATGTGTATGTTTTGGGAGGTGTTTGGAACTCCCTAAGTATGTTGAATGTTGTTAAGATTGCTGGTTTTTGAATTGGATCATTACATGCTTGTTTTGAAAGTTTTGTGCTTAAATAGCTAGCTTGTGTAGGAAGCATGCCTATAGAATTGGGACTTTTTGCATATGATGTTAGTTTGTTGGTTTGATGATGCATATAAGTCATATATATGTTGAATTGCATGCTGGTAAAGTTTGGTAGCATTTGGAGCATGTTTGAATGATCTATTGCATGATTTGGAATGCTATTTTGCTGCAATCTGTGCAGGCATTTCGGAACAGTGTGCACCGTTTCGGAACGGGTGCCTTACATGAACCCAGGCGTCCGAAACGGTATGCACCGTTTCGAAACGGTTTGGCCTCTGCCAAGGCCATGTTTCGGAACCCTTTGCGGAACGGCCCGTGTTTCGGAACAGGGTCTACCTGTTTCGGAACGGTCGACCGTTGGGGGCTGACATTGGCAGTTATATGTTTTGAATTGTTTGCGTTTTGGTCCTGAAACTTGTTTGTTCAATTGTATGAGCTTGGGAAGTCCTTTTGAGCTGAAATTTCACAGAGAAGCATGAAACCTGATTAATTTCAAGTTGGTAACTTTAATTTGGGTTAAGTCCTTTTAATTGTCAGAAATTACAATTTGGTCCTTAAAGTTGTAATTTGTTCAATTGGGTCCCTGTTTGATCTCTGATGTTTGTGATCTTTGAGTATGATGTTTGTGTGATCACAATTAGGACTAATGAGCATCTAGACAAGATTAAAAAGAAAAAAAAGGGTCATTAATCAAGGTTGACTTTCGGGTTGACTTTGGTTTTCCCCGTGTGACTTTCTTAATTTGGGTCAACCGTCTAGGCCGGGTTAAGGGGGTTACATTTAGTGGTATCAGAGCTGAGTTCTCGAGTAAATGGGAATGAATGTATGCATGATTGAAGTATGTTTGGCTTGTATGCTTGTTGTTTGAAAGCATGTTTAGTGGCTTGTGATTTGGATGCAATTGAGATGTATGCTGTGATGTTGCATGTTGAGGGTACCCATTGCCAAACAAAAGCTAATGAAATGATGTTGGTTTTGAGTGAAATTGAGCTTGAATACTTGGATTGCTTACCTTGCTGGGCCTGACTTGTTTTATTTTGCATTGTGATTGCATGGTAAAAGTAGGGCACCACGTAGAGAGTTAAGAGGTAGTGTGCGAGCTACGGCTCCCAATGAGAACGAGAATGAAGAGAATATGGGTAGTGCAGTGTTACCCCCTCCTCCGCCTGGTGGTGATGCTGGAGGTGAGCGAGCTGAAGCTGCAGCTGGTGCTGGAGCTGCTGGACTAGAGGTTGGTCAGGGGCAAGCTATGCCTGATATGTCTATGCTGGTACAAGCTATTGAGGGTGCTTTTCGAGCAGCAGTAGCTGGAGCTCAAGGAGCTGGGCATCAGGGAGATGCTGGAGTTAGACTACCTTTGGAGCGTTTGTGGAGTCTTGGTGGGACTGAGTTCAGGGGTATGTCTGCTGAGAGTTCGGAAGCTTGGCTAGAGAGTACCAAGCGTATCTTGGGTCAGATGAGCTGCACGGATGTGCAAAAGTTGGGATATGTTGTGTCCTTGCTGCAGGACGATGCGTATACGTGGTGGACGACCACCATAGCTGGGATGGCTGAAGCTGATGTTACTTGGACATTCTTTCAGAATGCGTTCAAGAGGAGATATCTTGGAGTGAGATATCTGGATGAGAAAATGCGTGAATTCATGTCTCTTACCCAAGGGAGCATGAGTGTGGCTGAATATGAAGTGCAGTTTGTACGGCTCAGTCAGTATGCACCGGAGCTGATACCTGATGAGCGGGAGAGGTGTGAAAGGTTCCGTTATGGTTTGGTGACGGAAGTAAAGACATATATGTTGGCTGCTGAGTATAATGATTTTGATGTGTTGGTTAGTCGATCCAAGGACATTGAGATGAACTTTGGTTTAGCTGCGAAAGGTGCTGGAGCGAGTTCTGGCAAGAGAGCTGCTGAGTATAGTTCAGGAGGTGGACGGAACAAGAGGGGACGTGATCAAAAGTATCAGTCCTCAACCAAGAGAGGTGGTGGTGCACCTGCTAGAGGTGGTTATGCTAGAGCTGATCCTAGTGCTTGTTGGATCTGTGGTTCGCGTGGTCACATGAAGCGTGACTGTCCTCGTGCTGTGAGGGAGGTGCAAGCTCCTGTTGCGGCAGCTGGGAATGGATGTTGGAATTGTGGTTCTGTTGACCATCTGAGGCGAGATTGTCCGAGGTTGGCTGGTGGCCAAGAGCGTGCTCCTGTTGTTGCTGCACCGCAGAGAGGTCGTGGGCGCGGCCGTGGTAATTTCCAGAGGAGAGAGGAAGGTGGTCGTGGAGTAGCCCATGTTGTGGCTATTCAGCTTGAGGGTGGAGGCCAAGCTAGGGTGTATGCTCAGCGCGAGGGAAGGAATGATGCAGATGTGATTGCAGGTACCTTTACTTTGCAATCCTTGTCATTGCTTTCTTTGATTGATTCTGGATCTACGCATTCATACATTTTGCGTGAGCATGCTGAATTGCTTGGTTTGCCTGTTGAGTCTTTGGATGTTGGTGTTCGTGTCACTAGTTCTTTTGGTGAAACTGTTGTGACTCGAAAGCTTTATAGAAGGTGTCCCTTGGTTGTTCAAGAACATGTCTTTCATGTTGATCTTATGGAGTTGCCTTTTATGCTTTTGATGTGATCCTTGGTATGGATTGGCTTGCTGAGCATCGTGCTGTTGTGGATTGTGAAAATAAGCGGGTTTCGCTTAAGCTTGCGGATGATTATGAAGTTGTTGTAGTTGGTGAGAATGTGAAGTTTCTTGCTAATGTGGTGTCTACCTTGGAGGCGAGTAGGATGCTGAGGCAGGGTTGCGAAGCTTATCTAGCTTTTGTGATGAATACTAGCTCTAAGGAGTTGAGGGTGCAAGATATCAAGGTTGTGAAGGAGTTTCCTGGTGTTTTTCCTGAGGAGTTGCCTGGTTTACCTCCTAATCGCAAGGTGGAGTTTGGAATTGAGCTGTATGAGAATACAACTCCTGTGTCCATTACTCCCTATAGAATGGCACCTAAGGAGCTGAAGGAGCTGAAGACGCAATTGCAAGAGCTGCTAGATCGTGGTTTCATCCGGCCGAGTGTGTCACCTTGGGGAGCACCGGTCTTGTTTGTGAAGCAGAAAGATGGCACTATGAGAATGTGCATTGATTACCGTCAGCTGAACAAGTTGACTATCAAGAATCGGTATCCTTTGCCGAGGATTGATGATCTCTTTGATCAATTTCGGGGAGCTGCTGTGTTCTCTAAGATTGACTTGAGGTCAGGGTATTATCAGTTGAAGGTGAAGGATGTGGATGTGCCTAAGACAGCTTTCAGGACAAGGTATGGGCATTATGAGTTCCTTGTGATGCCGTTTGGTTTGACAAATGCTCCTGCTGCTTTCATGGACATGATGAATCGTGTGTTTCATGAATACCTGGACAAGTTCGTTGTGGTGTTCATTGATGATATCCTCCTGTACTCGCGTACTGAGGAGGAGCACGAAGAGCATTTGAGGATTGTTTTGCAAGCCTTGTTGGAGAATCAGCTTTATGCTAAGCTGAGCAAGTGTGAGTTCTGGCTTAAGGAGGTGGTGTTTCTTGGGCATGTGGTCTCAGCTGAGGGGATTCGTGTTGATCCTCAGAAGATTGAAGCGGTGATGAACTGGAAAGTTCCTAAGTCTGTTCATGAGGTCCGTAGTTTCCTTGGTTTGGCGGGATACTACCGGAGGTTTGTGGATGGTTTTTCCAAGATTGCTGCTCCTTTGACGAACCTGTTGCAGAAGGATGTTAAGTATGAGTGGACGGAAGCGAGACAGCAGGCTTTTGAGAAGCTTAAGGCGGCTTTGACGCAAGCTCCTATCTTGATTCAGCCTGAATCAGGGAAAGAGTTTGTGGTCTATAGTGATGCATCCTATGTTGGTTTGGGATGTGTGCTGATGCAAGAGGGTAAGGTTGTGGCTTATGCGTCGCGGCAGTTGAAGGTGCATGAGCGCAACTATCCTACGCATGACATTGAGCTGGCTGCAGTGGTGTTTGCTCTGAAGATCTGGAGACATTATCTGTATGGTGAGAAGTGTACTGTGTACACGGATCACAAGAGTTTGAGGTATCTGATGTCTCAGAAGGAGTTGAATCTTAGACAGCGGCGTTGGTTGGAGTTGCTCAAGGATTATGATCTGATGATCGAGTATCACCCTGGAAAGGCTAATGTTGTTGCGGATGCCTTGAGTAGGAGGGTAGACCTTGGGATTTCTGCTTTAATGAGGATGGTGTGTTGTGTTTTGGTAGTCGGATAGTAGTGCCTGCTGATGTTGAGTTGAGGCGTGCTATTCTGACTGAAGGTCATAGTAGTCCTTTTGCTATGCACCCTGGTAGTACTAAGATGTATCGTGATCTTCGTGATGAGTACTATTGGGTGGGTTTGAAGAAGGATGTTGCAGAGTTTGTGAGCAAGTGTTTGGTGTGTCAGCGAGTTAAGGCTGAACATCAGGTTCCTTCTGGTTTGTTGCAACCGTTGAAAATCCCTGAATGGAAGTGGGAGAGGGTTACCATGGATTTTGTATCTGGTTTACCTTTGTCTCCATCGAAGAAGAATTCTGTTTGGGTGATTGTGGATCGCTTGACGAAGTGTGCGCATTTCTTGCCTGTGCATACTACGTTTTCTTTGGATAAGCTGGCAGAGCTGTACATTGCTGAGATAGTGAGGTTGCATGGTGTGCCTAAGTCGATTGTGTCGGATAGGGATCCGAGGTTCACATCGCGTTTCTGGCAGAGTTTGCATCAAGCTCTGGGTACAAGGTTGCATTTCAGTACATCCTATCATCCTCAGTCGGATGGTCAGTCTGAGCGGGATATCCAGATTTTGGAGGATATGTTGAGGTGTAGCGTGATTGAGTTCCAAGGTTCTTGGGAGAAGCATCTGCCTTTGGTTGAGTTCGCTTATAACAATAGTTATCAGGCGAGTATACAGATGGCACCCTATGAGGCTCTGTATGGGAGGAAGTGTAGGACTCCTCTTTGTTGGGCTGAAACTGGTCAAAAGTTGGTTTCATTGCCTGCTTTGTTGAAAGGGACCACCGAGAAGGTGAAGCTCATTTGTGAGAGGTTGAAGGCTGCCTCTGATCGGCAAACGTCTTGCGCGGATTTAATGCGTAAGGAGATAGAGTATGCGGTGGGTGACCGTGTGTTCTTGAAGGTTTCGCCTTGGAAGAAGGTGATGAGGTTTGGTCGGAAGGGTAAGTTGAGCCCTCGGTACATTGGACCATATGAGGTGGTTGAGCGTGTGGGTCCTGTTGCGTATCGGATGAGGTTACCTCATGAGTTGGAGAAGATTCATGATGTGTTCCATGTTTCTATGCTCCGGAAGTATAGATCTGATCCTTCGCATGTGATGCCTGTGGAGGAAGTGGTTTTGAATCCGGATTTGACCTATGATGAGGAACCGGTGAAGGTTCTGGATTCGGATAGCAAGGTTCTTCGTGGCAAGACTATTGAGTTGGTGAAGGTGCTGTGGAAGCATCGAGGTGTTGAGGAAGCCACGTGGGAGCGGAAGGAAGACATGCTGAAGCAGTTTCCTTATCTCTTTCCTTTAGGTAAATTTCGAGGACGAAATTTCTTAAGGGGGGGGGGAGAGTTGTAACGCCCCGGTTTTGGGCTTAGGAGTTTTGGGCGTTGACCGGTTGGTCAAAGTGCTGTTCGAATCTAAAGAGGTGAAATTAGGAAAGCCTAGTTCGGGTTGCATTAAAAATATGGAAAAATGTTCTAAAATCATCTTTTAATATAATTAAGTGAACTGTGAAATCAATTTTGGAAAATGAGTTTTGGAAGTGTGACATTTTGGCTAGTGACCAAAATGTAATTTTCGCAAGTTTGGTGGCTGTTTTATAAAGGGTTGAAACTTTGAATCTTTAAGGAGCTATTTACCCAAAGGGAGTTTCTCCAGATTTTTCTAAGATATTTTAAGTCTAAAATCTGATTTTAAAGGATATTAAAATTGGAGGGAAGCCATTTGGCTATTTTTGGATTTTGTAACCAACTTTGCTAAATTTTCTTTCTCTCATTTTCTCTCAACCCAAACACTACTTTTCCAGAGAATTGGATCTGATTTCTTCACCTAAATCCCTCCTTTCAACTCTCATTTGATTCCTAATCATTGTATCTTCAAAACCTCTTCAATTGCTAATTGTTTCAACAAGGATTTTGATTGCAAAAAGAGGAGAAACTCAAGTTTGGAGGTAAGAACGTCCTTCTCCTCTAAACTATCAGTTCTTTACTGAAATTCCTAAGTTTTCAATCCTTAATTGATGTTTAATTAAAGGTTTTTAAGTGGTGAAATGGATCTTGGCTTATAATGCAAGATTTTGATGATTTTTGATGATTTTCGTTAGATCTGATTAATCTGTGATTTGAGATGTGTTTTTGATGTTAAATGAACTCTAAATTGATAAGGAATTGAGTTTTGATTGATGCAATCCCGGATAGGTTGAGTTTCCTAAGTTTAGCTTGTGTTTTAAGGTTGTTTTTGAGGTGATCTTGGTGATCTGATGTTGCTGGAGGTATAAGGATGTTAATAGGTTGTTTTTAGATGTTATATGATGTTTATGGAAGTGTGGTTTTGCTGGTTTATGGCTGGGCATGGTTTAGAAGTGGTTTGGATGCATTTTCGGTTGTGTTTGGTGGCCGAAAATGGAGGTTGAATGAGAGCAGCGAGTTTAGGTGCTTTCATTGAAGCAATTAATGCATGATGAAAATGATGAAAATGATGAAAATGATGTATATTGGCAAGTGATGTTTTAAAACAGTGGATTAAATGATGAAAATGATGTATATTGGCAAGTGATGTTTTGAAAAGGTTAAGGTCACTAAGGTGGTTAAAAGTCCTTGAGTGAGCCTTGTTACTTAAGAACATCAAGGTGGTTAAAATTCCTTGGATGATTCTTGTTGCGGACACTAAGGTGGTTAAAAGTCCTTAGGTGATCCTTTCCATGGTGTTTAAAAGTCCATGGGGCCAAGGTGTTTAAAAGTCCTTGGGGCCAAGGTGTTTAAAAGTCCTTGGGGTGATTCAAGCTTTGGATACAAAGGTGGTTAAAAGTCCTTGTGTGGTCCTCATTCATGGTGTTTAAATGTCCATGGCCAATGTGTTTAAAAGTCCTTGGGGCCAAGGTGTTTAAAAGTCCTTGGGAAGTTGATAAACTTGTTTTAAGAAATGGAATGTATCACTTGAGCCAATATGACATGTTATGTTTATGTTGAAGCATGAGATTGCTTGTTTAAAGTAAGCTCTTGAGCATGTGCAAAGGTTGATTTAAAGCATGTTTTGTAAATGTTTTGAATTGCATTATTGAATGGTTTTTAAGAGAATTCCTCACTAAGCTTTTGCTTACGCTCTCTACGTTTTCTTAATTCAATAATGCAGAGCATTAGAGAACCTTGAGGGGCAGCAAGAAAGGCAAGAATTCAAGTACAAGTAAAGCTCAATGTATGGAAGGTTTTTGTTAAACATTTTAGCTTTTGGGTGATTTGGCAATGGGGGACCAATGTGTATGTTTTGGGAGGTGTTTGGAACTCCCTAAGTATGTTGAATGTTGTTAAGATTGCTGGTTTTTGAATTGGATCATTACATGCTTGTTTTGAAAGTTTTGTGCTTAAATAGCTAGCTTGTGTAGGAAGCATGCCTATAGAATTGGGGCTTTTTGCATATGATGTTAGTTTGTTTGTTTGATGATGCCTATAAGTCATATATATGTTGAATTGCATGCTGGTAAAGTTTGGTAGCATTTGGAGCATGTTTGAATGATCTATTGCATGATTTGGAATGCTATTTTGCTGCAATCTGTGCAGGCGTTTCGGAACAGTGTGCACCATTTCGGAACGGGTGCCTTACATGAACCTAGGCGTCCGAAACGGTATGCACCGTTTCGAAACGGTTTGGCCTCTACCAAGGCCATGTTTCGGAACCCGTTGCGAAACGGCCCGTGTTTCGGAACAGGGTTTACCTGTTTCGGAACGGTCGACCGTTGGGGGCTGACATTGGCAGTTATATGTTTTGAATTGTTTGCGTTTTGGTCCTAAAACTTGTTTGTTCAATTGTATGAGCTTGGGAAGTCCTTTTGAGCTGTAATTTCACAGAGAAGCATGAAACCTGATTAATTTCAAGTTGGTAACTTTAATTTGGGTTAAGTCCTTTTAATTGTCAGAAATTACAATTTGGTCCTTAAAGTTGTAATTTGTTCAATTGGGTCCCTGTTTGATCTCTGATGTTTGTGATCTTTGAGTATGATGTTTGTGTGATCACAATTAGGACTAATGAGCATCTAGACAAGATTAAAAAGAAAAAAAAGGGTCGTTAATCAAGGTTGACTTTCGGGTTGACTTTGGTTTTCCCCGTGTGACTTTCTTAATTCGGGTCAACCGTCTAGGCCGGGTTAAGGGGGTTACACTTCTGAAGATCAGAAGCTGCCTTCAATCGCTCACAAATGAGCTTCACCTTCTCGGTAGTTCCTTTTAACAAAGCTGGCATCGAAACCAACTTCTGACCTGTTTCAGCCCAAAAAAGAGGAGTTCTGCACTTCCTCCCGTACAAAGCTTCATAAGGTGCCATTTGAATACTTGCCTGGTAGCCATTATTATAGGCAAACTCCACCAAAGGCAAATGTTTCTCCCAAGAGCCCTGAAACTCAATCACACAACACCTCAACATATCCTCCAGCACCTGGATAACACGCTCAGACTGTCCATCCGACTGTGGATGATAAGAAGTACTGAAATTCAACCGTGTACCCAAAGCCTGATGTAAACACTCCCAGAAACGTGATGTAAACCTCGGATCTCAATCCGACACTATAGACTTTGGCACACCATGCAGCTGCACAATCTCAGCAATGTACAACTCTGCAAGCCTGTCCAAAGTGTACGTAGTATGCAGAGGTAAGAAATGCGCACACTTCGTAAGGCGATCCACAATCACCCACACCGAATTCTTCTTCGATGGCGATTAAGGCAAACCAGATACAAAGTCCATGGTAATCCTTTCCCACTTCCACTCAGGAATCCTCAACGGTTGCAACAACCCAAAAGGAAACTGATGCTCAGCCTTAACTTGATGACAAACCATGCACTTGCTCACATACTCAGCAACATCTTTCTTTAAACCCACCCAATAGTACTCATCACGAAGATCACGATACATCTTAATACTACCAGGGTGCATAGCAAAAGGACTACTATAAGCTTCAGTCAGAATAACATGCCTCAAATCAGCATCATTGGGCACTACTATCCGACTCCCAAAACATAAAACCCCATCATCATTAAAGCATAAATCTGATGGCCTATCCTAAGCAATATACTGAACATGCGTCACCAAGGAATCATCCAACAACTGCTTATCCTTTATCAACTGAACCAAGTATGGTTTCACTTGCAATTCAGCCACCAGACCGCAATCTCGTGAAATGCTTAAGTTGGCAAACATAGCCCTCAACTCCACTGCCACCTTCCTACTCAAGGCATCCGCTAAAACATTAGCTTTACCCGGATGGTACTCGATCGTCAAATCGTAATCCTTAAGCAACTCCACCCAACGTCGTTGCCTGAGATTCAACTCTTTCTGAGACATCAGATACTTCAAACTCTTGTGATCCGTGTACACAATACACTTCTCACCATAGAGGTAATGTCTCTATATTTTCAAGGAAAAAACCACCGCAGCTAGCTCAATGTCATGCGTAGGATAATTGCGCTCATGCACCTTCAACTGTCGCGACGCATAAGCCACCACCTTACCCTCTTGCATTAGTACACACCCCAAACCAACGTAGGATGCGTCACTATACACCACAAACTCTTTCCCTGATTCAGGCTGAACCAAGATAGGACCTTGCGTCAAAGCTGCCTTAAGCTTCTCAAAAGCCTGCCGTCTCGCTTCCGTCCACTCATACTTAACATCCTTCTGCAACAACTTCGTCAAGGGTGCAACAATCTTCGAAAATCCATCCACGAACCTCCGATAGTATCTCGCTAGACCAAGGAAACTACGGACTTCATGAACAGACTTAGGAGGCTTCCAATTCATCACTGCCTCAATCTTCTGAGGATCAACACGAATCCCCTCAGCAGAAACCACATGACCAAGGAACACAACTTCCCTGAGCCAGAGCTCACACTTGCTCAGCTTAGCATAAAGCTGATTCTCCAACAAAGCCTGCAACACAATCCTCAAATGCCCTCATGCTCTTCCTCAGTACGAGAGTACACGAGAATATCATCAATGAACACCACAACAAATTTATCCAAGTATTCATAGAACACTCTATTCATCATGTCCATAAAAGCTGCAGGAGCATTTGTCAAACCAAACGACATCACAAGAAACTCATAATGCCCATACCTCGTTCTGAAGGCTGTTTTTGGCATATCCACATCCTTCACCTTCAACTGGTAATACCCTGACCTTAAGTCAATTTTAGAGAACACAACCGCTCCCCGAAATTGATCAAAAAGATCATCAATCCTCGGCAATGGATACCGATTCTTGATAGTCAACTTGTTAAGCTGACGGTAGTCGATGCACATTCTCATAGTGCCATCCTTTTTCTTCACAAACAAGACCGGTGCACCCCAAGGTGACACACTCAGCCGAATGAAACCACGATCAAGCAACTCCGGAAGTTGTGTCTTCAGCTCCTTCAACTCTTTAGGTGCCATACGGGAAGGAGTAAGGGACACTGGAGTTGTGTTTTCATATAGCTCAATTCCAAACTCCACTTCACGATTAGGAGGCAATCCAGGCAACTCCTCCGGAAACACACCAGGAAACTCTCGCACAGTCCTGATATCTTGCACTCGCAACTCCTTAGAGCTAGGATTCATCAAGAAGGCTAGGTAGGCTTCACAACCTTGCCTCGGCATTCGACTTGCTTCCAAGGTAGACACCACATTGGCAAGAAACTTCACATTCTCACATACCACCACCATCACCTCATAATCATCCGCAAGCTTCAACGAAACTCGCTTTTTCTCAAAATCCACCACATCTCGATGTTCAACAAGCCAATCCATACCAAGGATTACATCAAAACCATAGAAAGGCAATTCCATGAGATCAGCATGAAAAACATGGTTTTGCACAACCAAGGGACATCTTCTATAAAGCTTTCGTGTCACAATAGTCTTACCAAAAGAACTAGTTACACGCATACCAACATCCAAAGACTCAACAGGCAAACCAAGCAATTGAGCATGTTCACGCAATACGTATGAGTGTGTAGATCTATAATCAATCAAGGAAAGTAATGACAAGGATTGCAAAGTGAAAGTACCTGCGATCACATCCGTGTCATTCCTCCCCTCCCTCTGAGCATACACTCGAGCTTGGCCACCACCCTCAGGTTGGACAACCACCACATGAGCCACATTCCTTCCACCATCATCTCTGCGCTGGAAGTTACCACGGCCGCGCCCACGACCTCTCTATGGTGCAACAACACCAGGTGCACGTCCCTGAGCACCACTGGCCAACCGAGGACACTCTCTCCTCATGTGGTCTGTCAAACCACAATTCCAGCACGAACTACCGGTCACCACAACATGAGCCTGCACCTCTCTTGCTGCCCGAGGACAATCACGCCTCAAGTGAGAACGCGATCCACACGCCCAGCATGTGTTCTGATCAGCTCTCGCCCTGTCTCCCTGAACAGGCGCACCTTGCCCTCCACCACCACGCCTAGCCGAAGATTGATACCTCCTATCACGTCCTCTCTTGTTTCGTCCACCACCGGAACTATACTCAGTTGCTCTCTTGCCCGCGCCATAACCAACACTCCTAGAGGATAAACTCAGATTCAGCTCAATATCCTTCGCTCTACTAACCAGCACATCGAAGTTAGTGTACTCAGCGGCAATCATAAAGGTCTTTACATCCGTCACCAACCCATACTGGAAACGCTCACACCTTTCCCGCTCATCAGGAATAAGCTCAGGTGCGTATTGACTGAGACAGACAAACTGAACCTCGTACTCAGCCACTGTCATGCTCCCTTGAGTAAGAGACATGAACTCTCTTTTCTTTTCATCTAGGTATCGCACACCCAAATACTTTCTCTTGAACGCGTTGAGAAAGAACGTCCAAGTTACATTAGCTTCCTCCATTCCGGAGACAGTGGTCGTCCACCAGGTATACGCATCATCATGCAATAGCGATACCACACAACCTAGCTTCTGCACCTCATTGCAGTTCATCTGTCCCAAAATCCTCTTGGTACTTTCCAACCAAGATTCGGAACCCTCAGCAGACAAATCTCTAAACTCAGTCCCTCCCAGACTGCGCAAATGTTCCAAAGGTAGTCTCACATTAACATCGCCCTGATGCCCAGCTCCATGAGCTCCAGCTACTGCTGCCTGAAAGGCTCCAGCAATAGCTTGTATCAACACTGTCATGTCAGGAGCAGCTTGCCCCTGCCCAGCTTCAGGTCCAGCGACTCCAGCACCAGCACCCGCTCCATCACCTCCAGCACCACCACTGCCGGGCGGTCCACCACCAGGAGGAGGAGGTAAATCCATAACATTTTCAGCATTATTCTCATTTTCATTCTGAGCCATAGCTCGCGTGTTAATCCTCGTCTCTCTACGAGGTCCCATTCACTAACAATGCACTAACACAAATGCAATAAACATAATCAGGCTCAGCAAGGTAAGAAATCCAAGTACTCAAGCTCATTTTCAAATAAAAACAAGTCATTTCATTAGTTTTGATATGGCAATGGGTCCCTCTAACATGCTTAATCTCAGCATACATCACAATTATAACATACTTTACAATTTACACATCATATTTCATTCACAAGGCACATCATGCATTCATACATACATCACCCACATAACCATTCCCGTTTACTCAAGAACTCAGCTCTGATACCACCAAATGTAACCCCCTTAGCCTGGCCTAGACGGTTGACCCGAACTACGAAGATTACACAGGGAAAATCAAAGTCAACCCGAAAGTCAACCTTGATTAACGACCTTTTTTTCTTCTTCTTAATCTTGTCTAAATGCTTATTAACCCTAAGCGCACTCTTGAGAAAATCATACTTGAGATTCACAGCAATCGAAAAGCAACCACAGACTCAATTGCTCAACATACAAATTTAGGGACCAAAATGTAAATTCTGGAAAGATGAGGAACTTAACCAATTTCAAGGTTACCAATTTCAAATTAATCATATTACATGCTTCCCTGTCAAATTTCTCCTTAAACGGACTTTCCGAACTCAAGCAATTGCACATACAAAATTCAGGACTAAAACGTAAAGCATGCAAACCATACACCATTCAAATCAGTGCCCAACGGTGAAATGTTTCGGAACGGGGGTTAACCGTTCCGAAACACGGGCTCGTTTAGAAACTTGTATCAAAACAGGGCTTGGCAGTAGCAAAAGTGTTTCGGAACGGCCTCTACCCGTTTCGAAACACCAATGCCATTTCAGACCCCTGTTTTGAAACGGTAGTGCCCGTTCCGATACAGACTGCCCATAAAGTACAGATTTTTCTAGTTTAACATACATTTACCCAATCAAACATATCCCTATGACCTTCTAATCATGCCAACAAGTCAACATACATTTAAGGAACATATTAGCATCATCAAAACACGATCATGGCATCAATTAGGAAAAACCACAAGACTATAGGCATGCATCCTAGTATTGAAACCAACCATTCATCAAATCATCAAAGCAAACACCAAATGGCCATTTACAAGTCTTAAAATTCAAAGGCATCATGCCATAACTAGGCAGTCCATAAACATCTCCCAAAAATACAACCTAGGTTCCCATTGCCAAATACCAAAAACTAATAATGTTGTAAAAATAGTCACCATACATGAGCTTAGCCTTCCCCTTAGATTTTTAGCCTCCTTGTTGCCCTTAAGGTACTTCAATTCTCTGCATTATTGGTTCAAGAAAGAGAGCGTAAGCACATATGCTCAGTGAGGCATGATCTAAAGGAACAACACAATAATGCATTTTATAAAACACCTTTCAAGGCCTTTAAATCCATAAACTTCATTTCTCATGCAACAATGCATACACAACAAGCATCTCATGCTTCATTAACATCAACATGTCGTATTGGCTTTCAAGTGATAATCCATAACCATTTTTCAACACAAAACAAAATCGGATACGCGGATTACAAGCGTTGTCCCATACGCTTCATACACACTACCAAACACATAAGTTGGAGTTTACCGGTACAATCACAACCCCTCAACACCAGTGATGGAGTTTAACGGTACAATCACAACCCCTCCACATCACTCATTGGTAGTTGTATAACATCACTAAAAAGAACACGGGACAAACAACACAAGAACCTCACATGTCATTTTAACCACCATTATGATCTTAGACATCTCGTTAGTGTACTTGGATGGAGTTTACGGTGCCATTACAACCCCTCAATATCCAAGGCGACTTTATTCACGGTGCACCCAATCCTATAGCCGGCTAACTATATCCGATTCAAGTACTTTAAAACCAACACATCACTTGCCAATATACATCAATTATCATCAATAATCCACTATTTTTAAGCATCTAAAACAAAGCTATTTAACAATATGCATCATTATGCATCAACCCACATTTTTAACAAATCAAACCAAGGATCTCTTACCTTGAGCATCCTTCAACAAATGGCTTTCATAACCAGCATTAACCATGCTAAACATGCTTTCAAAAACAGAATTTAAACATGCAATTATCAACAAATGCATCGAACAAATCCATGGCTCATCCAAGAGAGTTTTTTTCCGAAAACTTACTCTTGAGCTTAATTAAGTTGATTAGACTTAAACTAAGTTCCCAAACCTTCAATTATTCAACACAAAGCTGGGAATCCAACTCCACACACCAATTCAGCTTCGCAAGCTAGCCGAAGTGCCGATCAAGCCTCCGGATCAACACCACAAGGATCCGAAGATGCCTCCCCTGTTTTAAACACATCAAAGCAGAGGATTAATGCATCAGCATGCATTAAAATCTTCAGCCATTACACCCAAACTCGCTGCTCTCACCAAAACTCACATTTCAGCTACCAAACACAATCGAAATCACATCCAAACACTTCCACAACATTACCCGGCCAAGATCCATCACTTCTAAACATTCTTAGACATCAATTAACATCCAAAAAGGACCTAATCACGTCCTTATACCTACAGCTATAACAAAACACCAAAATCACCCCAAAAACCACCATTTTCACAAGTAAAAACTTAGGAAAATCAACCTATTCGGGATTGCATTGATTAAACCACCACTTCACATCATTTAAACATCCAAAATACATTAAAAAGACATCTCAAAACAGAGCCCGAACATCCAATACAAATTCCTTCAAAATTAAATCCAAATCTTGAATTTTAAGCCAAAATCAAGATCACAACATTAAAACCTTTAATAAAACTCAATTTAAGGATAGAGAACTTGGGAATTTCAGTAAAGAACTGAATATTTAGAGGAGAAGGACATCCTTACCTCTAAATGTGGATTTCTCCTTGATTACAGCCAAAATCCTTGAAAATTCAATAAGCAAATGAAGAGGATTTGATGTAGAAATGATTAGGATTCATTTGAGGATTGAAATCCCTTCATTTGGTGTGAAAATCAAAGGAAATGTTGCTGTGGAAATGTGTTTGGTTGAGGGAATTTTGAAAGAAAATGAGATGAGAAAATTTTAGCAAAAGTTGGTTATGAAAACTAAAATATGATTTCCCTCTTTTCTTTTAATTAAATTAAACATTAAACGAGTCATTAAAATTAAGAAAAATCTGGAGAAATCCTTCCTTGGGTAAATTAGCTCCTTAAAGATTCAAAGTTTCAATCCTTACAAAACAGTCATGAACTTTTCAAAAATTACATTTTAGTCAATATTTCGAAATGTCACACTTCCAAACCTTATTTTGTAAAATTGATTTCACCACTCTCTTATATATATTAAAAGATGATATTTATATATTTTCCATATTTTTAATGCATCCCAAACTAGGCTTTCCCTAAAACCACCTTTTATATTCGAACCAAAAATCAGATCGGTCCGGTTCAGACCCTAAACTTCCAAGCCCAAAATTGGGGTGTTACAATAAGCAAACCTTAACTTAATTGCATTAAGAACTTAGACAAAGTACAATAGTCTTCACACAATTACTAAACAAAACTAATCCTAACCTTAAGGAAAATTAGAACATAATGAATGGAAAGAAAACATAAACGGTAAGCCTCCTTTTTATAGGGGAAGGTGTTGGCGCAAATCCTTCTTGAGAGGAAGTTAAGTTGGATTTGGGCTTAACTTTATTAAAGAGGTGAATCTCTTTAATTTAATACATTATTTACTTTTGGCCAGAAGTCCAAACTTTATCCTTCCTTCCGTGTTTTCTTCTTCTCTTGAGCTACGATTGCCACACAAAGTGTGTAGAAAAATATAACATTCAAAGCTCTACAAATCGACTACCACTTTACCTAATTTTCCCTCCGACAGGTTGAATAGTACACGACCACGGCATGGCTTGCTGTTTCCTCGGCATGGGTCTGTGACTGGTTCTGCTACGCAAGGCTTCATCAGCTTCCCTTAGTAGAAGCTGTTAGTTGTGGCTTGGCTCAATCAGGGTCTGTCACTAGCTAGTTCTGCATCATCCTTCTTTTTCCTTCATTTCCCTCACGACATCTCATGCCCTGGAAGCGTGCAAATCTGCAAAAGCTTTAAACATGCATCAAACATTACATTTTTCATAGAATAAACATAAAATAAGAATCAAAAGCATAAATGATGATATTAATGCATGAAGGGCCATAATGAAGCTCAAATGGGTGTAGGTTGAGTGATAATTGCCATGAAAAGGGGTAAAAATATAGGAGTTTTGGGCACTTATCACACCCCCAAACTCAAACTATTGCTTATCCTCAAGCAATGCAAACCATCAGTCGCCAAAACTTAATTTTTATAAACCGTCTCCTTGGTCTTACTTTTCATTCTCTCTCTAAACCATAGCAAAGAATGCTGTGTAACACCCAAAATTTGTGCTTGGAAGTTTAGGGTATGAATCGGACCGGTCTGATTTTCGGTTCGAATATAATAGGTGGTTTTAGGGAAAGCCTAGTTCGGGATGCTTTAAAAATATGGAAAAAATCTAAAAATCCTCTTTTAATATATATAAGAGAGTGGTGAAATTAATTTTACAAAATAAGGTTTGGAAGTGTGACATTTCGAAATAGTGACTAAAATGTAATTTTTGAAAAGTTCAGTGGTGACTGTTTTGTAAGGATTGAAACTTTGAATCTTTAAGGAGCTAATTTACCCAAGATTGATGTAACGCCCCGGTTTTGGGCTTAGAAGTTTTGGGCTTGGACCGGTTCGGTCAAAGTGCTGTTCGAATATAAAAAGGTGAAATTAGGAAAACCTAGTTCGGGTTGCATTAAAAATATGAAAAAATGTTCTAAAATCTTCTTTTAATATATGTAAGTGAACTGTGAAATCAATTTTACAAAATGAGGTTGGGAAGGGTGACATTTTGGCTAGTGACCAAAATGTAATTTTTGAAAACTGCGTGACTGTTTTAGAAAGGATTGAAACTTTGAATCTTTAAGGAGCTATTTACCCAAAGGGAGTTTTCCAGATTTTACTAAGATATTTAATGATTTAATTCTGGTTTTTAAACAAAAGAAAAGTGGAGGGAAGTTATTTCCAACTAATTTTTCCTAAAATCTCATTTCCATTTTCTCTCATTTTTCTCTCAAGCCAAACATCTTTTCTCCAGAGCTTTTTCTCTGATTTTGTCACCTAAACATCTCTTTTCAATTCTCTTTTGATTGCTAATAATCTCATCAATAAAACCTCACCAATTGCTAATTGGATTTTCAAGATTTTGGTTCCAAAAAGGGAGAAAACTCAAGTTTGGAGGTAAGAACGTCCTTCTCCTCTAAACTCTCAGTTCTTTACTGAAATTCCTAAGTTCTCAATCCTTAATTGATGATTTATAAATGGTTTTGAAGTTGTGTAATGGATCTTGGCTTTAAATGCAAGATTTGGTGATTTATTGATGGATTTTCGTATGATCTGATTGGGTTGTGTTTTAATGTGTTAATTTGATGTTAAATGCATGTTAAAATGAAGAGGAATTGAGTTTTAATTAATGTAATCCCGGATAGGTTGAATTTCCTAAGTTTAGCTTGTGATTCTTGGTTGTTTTGGATTGATCTTGTGGATCTGTTGTTGCTGGAGATATAAGGATGTTGTTAGGTCCTTTTTAGATGTTAAATGATGTTTAAAGATGTTTAGTTTTGATGGATTTTGGCTGGGCATTGTTGAGGAGTTGTTTGGATGCATTTTCGGTTGTGTTTGGTGGCCGAAAATGGAGTGTGGATGAGAGCAGCAAGTTTAGGTGCTTTCTTTGAAGCTATTAATGCATGATGATGCATTAATCCTCTGCTTTGATGTGTTTAAAACAGGGGAGTCATCTTTGGATCCAAGTGGTGGTGATCCAGAAGCTTGATTTGTGTTTCGGCAAGAGGCGAAACGGAATCGGTGAGTGGAATTTGGTTTTCGGCTTTGAAACTAGTGTTTTGGAGGTTTGGGAGCTTAGTTTAAGTCTAAGAAACTTAGCTAAGCTCAAGAGTAAGTTTTCGGAAAAACTCTCTTGGTGATGGCCATGGTTTTGGCTGTATGCAATGTGTTGTTTGCATGTTTTTAAATCTATTTTGAAAGCATATCTAGCATGTTTATTTGCTGGGATTTTAAGCCATGTGTTGAAGGAAGCTCAAGGTAAGAGTTCCTTGTTTTTGAACATTGTTCTAATGTGGTTTTGATGCTTAAAGATGCATGATGTTTATGGCTTTGTATAATGCTTTAAAACAATGAGTTATTGATGATAATGATACATATTGGCAAGTGATGGTTAAGGTCACAAAGGTGGTTAAAAGTCCTTGTGTGAGCCTTGTATATTTAAGAACATCAAGGTGGTTAAAAGTCCTTGGATGGTTCTTGGTTAAGATCACAAAGGTGGTTAAAAGTCCTTGTGTGAATCTTGTGAATTTTAAGAACAACATGGTGTTTAAAAGTCCATGGTTGGTTCTTGGTTAAGGCTCAAGGTGGTTAAAAGTCCTTGTAAGCCTTGGTTACTTAAGAACTCCAAGGTGTTTAAAAGTCCTTGGGAGATTCTTGTTAAGGACACAAAGGTGGTTAAAAGTCCTTGTGTGGTCCTTGCCATGGTGTTTAAAAGTCCATGGGCCATGGTGTTTAAAAGTCCATGGGATAAGATCACAATGGTGTTTAAAAGTCCATGTGGGGATCTTATGTGAAATGTATCACTTGTTGCCAATATGACTTGTTATGAACTTGAAGCATGAGATGCTTGTTTTAAATATTAAAGAGCATGTTTAATGTTGCTTGAAGTATGGTTTAAAAATGAGTTTTATAAATGCATTATTGTATGGTTTTAAATGAGCATTCCTTACTAAGCTTTTGCTTACGCTCTCTTTCTTTTCTTAAATCAATAATGCAGATCATTAAGGTGCATTGAGGGCAGCAAGGAAGGCAAGCAATCAAGTGGAAACTAAGCTCAAGTATGGGAAGGTTTCTTAAACACTTTAGCTTTTGGCATTTGGCAATGGGGGACCTAGGTGGATGTTTTAGGAGATGATTTGAACTCCCTAAGTTTGTTTAATGTTGTTAATAATGCTGGAACATGTAATTGGCCTTAATGTGTTGGTTTAGAGATTTAATGCATGAATGGTTTGCTAAGTAGGAAGCATGCCTTAAGATTTGGGGCTTTTCATATTTGACGCTATGATGATGTTTGGTTGATGCAATTACGTTCCTTTCATGTTGTATGTCTTGTTGGTAAAGTTTGGTTGCATTTGGAGAATGATTGATTGGTCAATTGTGTGTTTTAGTAGCCATTTCTCTACATTCTGTACAGGCCGTATCGGAACGGGAGCTACCGTTTCGGAACGGGTGCCCTGTAATAGCCCAGGCGTCCGAAACGGAAGACACCGTTCCGAAACGGAAAGTCCTCTGCCAGCCCTCGTTTCGAAACCCGTTGCGGAACGGTCCTGCGTTTCGAAACAGGTTCTCCCTGTTTCGGAACACCTGACCTTTGGGGGCTGACATTGGCAGTTATATGTTTTGAAATGTGTGCATTTTGGTCCTGAATCTTGTATGTGCAATTGTATGAGTTTGGGAAGTCCGTTTGTGCTGAAAATTTGCAGAGAAGCATGAAACTTGATTAATTACAAGGTGGTAATACTAATTTGGGTTAAGACCTTATAATTTACATAATTTACAATTTGGTCCCTAAAGTTGTAAAATGTTCAATTGGGTCCCTGTTTGATCTCTGATGTTTATGATCTTTGAGCATGTTGTTTGAATGATCATATCTAGGGTTAATATGCATCTAGACAAGTTTAAAAAGAAAAAAAGGGTCGTTAATCAAGGTTGACTTTTGGGTTGTCTTTGGTTTTCCCCGTGTGACTTTCTTAATTCGGGTCAACCGTCTAGGCCAGGTTAAGGGGGTTACATTTGGTGGTATCAGAGCTGAGTTCTCGAGTAATTGGGAATGAATGTGTGCATGATTGAAGTATGTGTGCTATGTCTGCTTGTTGAGTGAAAGCATGATGGGTGGGTTGTGATTTTGGTGCAATTGAATTGTATGCTGTGATGAAGCATGTTGTGGGTACCCATTGCCAAATCAAAGCTAATGAAATGATGTTGTGTTTTAAGTGAAATGAGCTTGAGTACTTGGATTGCTTACCTTGCTGGGCCTGACTTTGTTTATTTGCATTGTGATTGCATTGTTAGAGTATGGCACCTCGTATAGAGTTGAGGAGTAATGTGCGAGCTACGGCTCAGAATGAGAATGAGAATAAGGAGAATGCGGGAAGTGCGGTGTTACCTCCTCCACCTGGTGGTGGTGGTGCTGAGGGTGAAAGAGCTGAAGCTGCAGCTGGTGCTGGGGTCGCTGGACCTGAAGCTGGTCAGGGGCAAGCTATGCCTGACATGACGATGTTGGTGCAAGCTATTGCTGGTGCTTTTCGAGCAGCAGTAGCTGGAGCTCAAGGAGCTGGGCATCAGGGTGATGCTGGAGTTAGACTACCCTTGGAACGTCTACGCAGTCTTGGTGGGACTGAGTTCAGGGGTTTGTCTGCTGAAGGTTCTGAATCCTGGATGGAGAGTACCAAGAGGATCTTGGGTCAGATGAATTGCACTGATGTGCAGAAGCTGGGCTGTGTAGTATCTTTACTACAAGATGATGCTTATACGTGGTGGACAACCACTATCGCTGGGATGGCTGATGCTGATGTAACTTGGACATTCTTCCAGAATGTGTTCAAGAGAAGGTATCTTGGGGGTGAGGTACCTAGATGAAAAGAAGAGGGAGTTCATGTCTCTTACCCAGGGGAGCATGTCTGTGGCTGAGTATGAAGTGTAGTTTGTTCGACTCAGTCAATATGCGCCTGAGTTAGTCCCTGATGAGCGGGCGAGGTGCGAAAGATTCCGTTATGGTTTAGTGACGGATGTGAAGATGTACGTGCTGGCTACAGAGTATGATGATTTTGATGTGCTTGTGGGCTGAGCCAAAGACATTGAGATGAACTTGGGTTTATCTGCAAAAAGTGCTGGTTCTAGTGCTGGAAAGCGATCAGCTGAGTATAGTTCCGGTGGTGGACGGAACAAGAGGGGACGTGATCAGAAGTATCAGTCCTCGGCTAAGCGATGGTGGTGTATCTGCTCGATGAGGCAATGCCAGAGCTGATCCGAGTGCATGTTGGATTTGTGGTTCACGTGGTCATATGAAGCGTGACTGTCCTCGTGCTGTGAGGGAGGTGCAAGCTCCTGTTGCGGCAGCTGGTAACGGGTGCTGGAATTGTGGATCTGCGAATCATATGAGGCGAGAGTGTCCTATATTGGCTGGTGGCCAAGTGCGTGCTCCTGTTGTTGTTGCACCGCACAGAGGTCGTGGGCGCGGCCGTGGTAATTTCCAGCGGAGAGAGGAAGGTGGTCGAGGAGTGGCCCATGTTGTGGCTATTCAGCCTGAGGGTGGAGGTCAAGCTAGGGTGTATGCTCAGCGGGAAGGGAGGAATGACGCGGATGTGATTGCAGGTACTTTTACTTTGCAATCCTTGTCATTACTTTCCTTGATAGATTCTGGATCTACGCATTCATACATTTTGCGTGAGCATGCTGAATTGCTTGGTTTGCCTTTTGAGTCTTTGGAAGTTGGTGTTCGTGTCACTAGTTCTTTTGGTGAGACTGTTGTGACTCGAAAGGTTTATAGAAGGTGTCCTTTGGTTGTTCAAGAACATGTTTTCCATGTTGATCAAATGGAGTTGCCTTTCTATGGTTTTGATGTAATCCTTGGTATGGATTGGCTTGCTGAGCATCGTGCTGTTGTGCATTGTGAAAATAAGCGAGTTTCGTTGAGGCTCGCGGATGATTATGAAGTGGTTGTGGTTGGTGAGAATGTGAAATTTCTTGCCAATGTGGTGTCTACCTTGGAGGCGAGCAGGATGCTAAGGCAAGGTTGTGAAGCTTACCTAGCTTTTGTGATGAATCCTAGCTCTAAGGAGTTGCGGGTGCAAGATATCAGGGTTGTGCGAGAGTTTCCTAGTGTGTTTCCTGAGGAGTTGCCTTGTTTACCTCCTAATCGTGAGGTGGAGTTTGGAATTGAGCTGTATGAGAATACAACTCCTGTGTCCATTACCCCTTATAGAATGGCACCTAAGGAGCTGAAGGAGCTGAGGACGCAATTGCAAGAATTGCTTGATCGTGGTTTCATTCGGCCAAGTGTGTCACCTTGGGGTGCACCGGTCTTGTTTGTGAAGAAGAAGGATGGCACTATGAGAATGTGCATTGATTATCGTCAGCTGAACAAGTTGACTATCAAGAATCGGTATCCTTTGCCGAGAATTGATGATCTCTTTGATCAATTTCGGGGAGCAGCTGTGTTCTCTAAGATTGACTTGAGGTCAGGGTATTACCAGTTGAAGGTGAAGGATGTGGATGTGCCTAAGACAGCTTTCAGGACAAGGTATGGGCATTATGAGTTCCTTGTGATGCCGTTTGGTTTGACAAATGCTCCTGCTGCTTTCATGGACATGATGAATCATGTGTTTCATGAATACCTGGTTAAGTTTGTTGTGGTGTTCATTGATGATATCCTCGTGTACTCGCGTACTGAGGAGGAGCACGAAGAGCACTTGAGGATTGTGCTGCAAGCTTTGTTGGAGAATCAGCTTTATGCTAAGCTGAGCAAGTGTGAGTTTTGGCTTAAGGAGGTGGTGTTTCTTGGGCATGTAGTTTCTGCTGAGGGGATTCGTGTTGATCCTCAGAAGGTTGAGGCGGTGATGAATTGGAAGGTCCCTAAGTCTGTTCACGAGCTTCGTAGTTTCCTTGGTTTGGCGGGATACTATCGGAGGTTTGAGGATGGGTTTTCTAAGATTGCTGCACCTTTGACGAAGCTGTTGCGAAAGGATGTTAAGTATGAATGGACGGAGGCGAGATAGCAGGCTTTTACGAAGCTTAAGGCGGCTTTGACGCAAGCTCCTATCTTGGTTCAACCTGAACCAGGGAAAGAGTTTGTGGTCTATAGTGATGCGTCCTATGTTGGTTTGGGATGTGTGCTGATGCAAGAGGGTAAGGTGGTGGCTTATGCATCGCGGCAGTTGAAGGTGCATGAGCGCAATTATCCTACGCATGACATTGAGTTGGCTGCAGTGGTTTTTGCCCTCAAGATCTGGAGACATTATTTGTATGGTGAGAAGTGTACTGTGTACACGGATCACAAGAGTTTGAGGTATCTGATGTCTCAGAAGGAGTTGAATCTCAGGCAACGGCGTTGGTTGGAGTTGCTCAAGGATTATGATTTGACGATTGAGTACCATCCTGGAAATCTAATGTTGTTGCGGATGCCTTGAGTAGGAAGGTAGCTGTTGAGCTGAGGGCTATGTTTGCCAGTTTGAGTATTTCGCGTGATGGTGTGTTGTGTTTTGGGAGTCGAATAGTAGTGCCCAATGATGCTGAGTTGAGGCGTGCTATTCTGACTGAAGGTTATAGTAGTCCTTTTGCTATGCACCCTGGTAGTACTAAGATGTATCGCGATCTTCGTGATGAGTACTATTGGGTGGGTTTGAAGAAAGATGTTCCTGAGTTTGTGAGCAAGTGTATGGTGTGTCAGCGAGTTAAGGCTGAACCTCAGGTTCCTTTAGGTTTGTTGCAACCGTTGAGAATCCCTGAATGGAAGTGGGAAAGGGTTACCATGGATTTTGTGTCTGGTTTACCCTTGTCA
Source organism: Hibiscus tridactylites (assembly GCA_958450335.1). Classification (NCBI taxonomy): domain Eukaryota; kingdom Viridiplantae; phylum Streptophyta; class Magnoliopsida; order Malvales; family Malvaceae; genus Hibiscus; species Hibiscus tridactylites. The sequence goes on from OY288289.1 coordinate 29,091,715, forward strand.
CCATCGAAGAAGAATTCGGTGTAGGTGATTGTGGATCGCCTGACGGAGTGTGCACATTTCTTGCCTGTGCATACTACGTTCCCTTTGGATAAGCTTGCGGAGCTGTACATTGCTGAGATTGTGCGGCTGCATGGTGTGCCTAAGTCGATTGTGTCGGATAGGGATCCGAGGTTTACATCGCGTTTCTGGCAGTGTTTGCATCAAGCTTTGGGTACAAGGTTGAATTTCAGTACATCCTATCATCCTCAGTCGGATGGTCAGTCTGAGCGGGTTATCCAGATTTTGGAGGATATGTTGAGGTGTTGCGTGATTGAGTTTCAGGGTTCTTGGGAGAAGCATTTACCTTTGGTGGAGTTTGCTTATAACAACAGTTATCAAGCAAGTATACAAATGGCACCTTATGAGGCTTTGTACGGGAGGAAGTGTAGGACTCCTCTTTGTTGGGCTGAAACGGGTCAAAAGTTGGTTTCGATGCCGACTTTGTTGAAAGGAACCACCGAGAAGGTGAAGCTCATCTGTGAGCGGTTGAAGGCAGCTTCTGATCGGCAAAAGTCTTACGCGGATTTGAAGCGCAAGGAGATTGAGTATGCGGTAGGTGACCGTGTGTTTTTGAAGGTTTCGCCTTGGAAAAAGGTGATGAGGTTTGGCCGGAAGGGTAAGTTGAGCCCTAGGTACATTGGACCATACGAGGTGGTTGAGCGTGTGGGTCCTGTTGCGTACAAGATGAGGCTACCTCAAGAGTTGGAGAAGATTCATGATGTGTTTCATGTTTCTATGCTCCGGAAGTACAGATCTGATCCTTCGCATGTGATGCCTGTGGAGGAAGTGGAATTGAATCCGGATTTGACCTATGATGAGGAACCGGTGAAGGTTCTGGATTCGGATAGCAAGGTTCTTCGTGGCAAGACCATTGAGTTGGTGAAGGTGTTGTGGAAGCACCGTGGTGTTGAGGAAGCCACGTGGGAGCGGAAGGATGACATGTTGAGGCAGTTTCCTTATCTCTTTCCTTCAGGTAAATTTCGGGGACGAAATTTCTTAAGGGGGGGAGAGTTGTAACGCCCCGGTTTTGGGCTTAGAAGTTTTGGGCTTGGACCGGTTCGGTCAAAGTGCTGTTCGAATATAAAAAGGTGAAATTAGGAAAACCTAGTTCGGGTTGCATTAAAAATATGGACAAATGTTCTAAAATCTTATTTTAATATATGTAAGTGAACTGTGAAATCAATTTTACAAAATGAGGTTGGGAAGGGTGACATTTTTACTAGTGACCAAAATGTAATTTTTGAAAACTGCGTGACTGTTTTAGAAAGGATTGAAACTTTGAATCTTTAAGGAGCTATTTACCCAAAGGGAGTTTCTCCAGATTTTTCTAAGATATTTAATGATTTAATTCTGGTTTTTAAACAAAAGAAAAGTGGAGGGAAGTTATTTCCAACTAATTTTTCCTAAAATCTCATTTCCATTTTCTCTCATTTTTCTCTCAAGCCAAACATCTTTTCTCCAAAGCTTTTTCTCTGATTTTTTCACCTAAATATCTCTTTTCAATTCTCTTTTGATTGCTAATCATCTCATCAACAAAACCTCACCAATTGCTAATTGGATTTTCAAGATTTTGGTTCCAAAAAGGGAGAAAACTCAAGTTTGGAGGTAAGAACGTCCTTCTCCTCTAAACTCTCAGTTCTTTACTGAAATTCCTAAGTTCTCAATCCTTAATTGATGATTTAAAAATGGTTTTGAAGTTGTGTAATGGATCTTGGCTTTAAATGCAAGATTTGGTGATTTATTGATGGATTTTCGTATGATCTGATTGGGCTGTGTTTTAATGTGTTAATTTGATGTTAAATGAATGTTAAAATGAAGAGGAATTGAGTTTTAATTAATGTAATCCCGGATAGGTTGAATTTCCTAAGTTTAGCTTGTGATTCTTGGTTGTTTTGGAGTGATCTTGTGGATCTGTTGTTGCTGGAGATATAAGGATGTTGTTAGGTCCTTTTTAGATGTTAAATGATGTTTAGTTTTGATGGATTTTGGCTGGGCATTGTTGAGGAGTTGTTTGGATGCATTTTCGGTTGTGTTTGGTGGCCGAAAATTGAGTGTGGATGAGAGCAGCAAGTTTAGGTGCTTTCTTTGAAGCTATTAATGCATGATGATGCATTAATCCTCTGATTTGATGTGTTTAAAACAGGGGAGTCATCTTTGGATCCAAGTGGTGGTGATCCAGAAGCTTGATTTGTGTTTCGGCAAGAGGCGAAACGGAATCGGTGAGTGGAATTTGGTTTTCGGCTTTGAAACCAGTGTTTTGGAGGTTTGGGAGCTTAGTTTAAGTCTAAGCAACTTAGCTAAGCTCAAGAGTAAGTTTTCGGAAAAACTCTCTTGGTGATGGCCATGGTTTTGGTTGTATACAATGTGTTGTTTGCATGTTTTTAAATCTATTTTGAAAGCATATCTAGCATGTTTATTTGCTGGGATTTTAAGCCATGTGTTGAAGGAAGCTCAAGGTAAGAGTTCCTTGTTTTTGAACATTGTTCTAATGTGGTTTTGATGCTTAAAGATGCATGATGTTTATGGCTTTGTATAATGCTTTAAAACAATGAGTTATTGATGATAATGATACATATTGGCAAGTGATGGTTAAGGTCACAAAGGTGGTTAAAAGTCCTTGTGTGAGCCTTGTATATTTAAGAACATCAAGGTGGTTAAAAGTCCTTGGATGGTTCTTGGTTAAGATCACAAAGGTGGTTAAAAGTCCTTGTGTGAATCTTGTGAATTTTAAGAACAACATGGTGTTTAAAAGTCCATGGTTGGTTCTTGGTTAAGGCTCAAGGTGGTTAAAAGTCCTTGTAAGCCTTGGTTACTTAAGAACTCCAAGGTGTTTAAAAGTCCTTGGGAGATTCTTGTTAAGGACACAAAGGTGGTTAAAAGTCCTTGTGTGGTCCTTGCCATGGTGTTTAAAAGTCCATGGGCCATGGTGTTTAAAAGTCCATGGGATAAGATCACAATGGTGTTTAAAAGTCCATGTGGGGATCTTATGTGAAATGTATCACTTGTTGCCAATATGACTTGTTATGAACTTGAAGCATGAGATGCTTGTTTTAAATATTAAAGAGCATGTTTAATGTTGCTTGAAGTATGGTTTAAAAATGAGTTTTATAAATGCATTATTGTATGGTTTTAAATGAGCATTCCTTACTAAGCTTTTGCTTACGCTCTCTTTCTTTTCTTAAATCAATAATGCAGATCATTAAGGTGCATTGAGGGCAGCAAGGAAGGCAAGCAATCAAGTGGAAACTAAGCTCAAGTATGGGAAGGTTTCTTAAACACTTTAGCTTTTGGCATTTGGCAATGGGGGACCTAGGTGGATGTTTTAGGAGATGATTTGAACTCCCTAAGTTTGTTTAATGTTGTTAATAATGCTGGAACATGTAATTGGCCTTAATGTGTTGGTTTAGAGATTTAATGCATGAATGGTTTGCTAAGTAGGAAGCATGCCTTAAGATTTGGGGCTTTTCATATTTGACGCTATGATGATGTTTGGTTGATGCAATTACGTTCCTTTCATGTTGTATGTCTTGTTGGTAAAGTTTGGTTGCATTTGGAGCATGATTGGTTGGTCAATTGTGTGTTTTAGTAGCCATTTCTCTACATTTTGTACAGGCCGTATCGGAACGGGAGCTACCGTTTCGGAACGGGTGCCCTGTAATAGCACAGGCGTCCGAAACGGAAGACACCGTTCCGAAACGGAAAGTCCTCTGCCAGCCCTCGTTTCGAAACCCGTTGCGGAACGGTCCTGCGTTTCGAAACAGGTTCTCCCTGTTTCGGAACACCTGACCGTTGGGGGCTGACATTGGCAGTTATATGTTTTGAAATGTGTGCATTTTGGTCCTGAATCTTGTATGTGCAATTGTATGAGTTTGGGAAGTCCGTTTGTGCTGAAAATTTGCAGAGAAGCATGAAACTTGATTAATTACAAGGTGGTAATACTAATTTGGGTTAAGACCTTATAATTTACAGAATTTACAATTTGGTCCCTAAAGTTGTAAAATGTTCAATTGGGTCCCTGTTTGATCTCTGATGTTTATGATCTTTGAGCATGCTGTTTGAATGATCATATCTAGGGTTAATATGCATCTAGACAAGTTTAAAAAGAAAAAAAAGGGTCGTTAATCAAGGTTGACTTTCGGGTTGACTTTGGTTTTCCCCGTGTGACTTTCTTAATTCGGGTCAACCGTCTAGGCCGGGTTAAGGGGGTTACAATTGATTTCTCCATATTTTTCTTAGATTTTAATGATTTATTTAATATTTAATTAATTAAAGGAAAAGAGGGAAACCATATTTTAGCTTTTCATAACCAACTTTCTTAAAAACTTTATCATCTCATTTTCTCTCAAAATTCCCTCAGCCAAAGACATTTCTACAGCAACATTTCTTTTGATTTTCACACCAAATGATGAGGTTTCAATCATCAATTGATTCCTAATCCTTTCTACATCAAATCCTCTTGTTTTAATTATTGAATTTTCAAGGATTTTGGCTCTAATCAAGGAGAAATCTACATTTAGAGGTAAGGATGTTCTTCTCCTCTAAATACTCAGTTCTTTACTGAAATTCCAAAGTTCTCAATCCTTAAATTAAGTTTTATAAAAGGTTTTAATGTTGTGATCTTGATTTTGGCTTAAAACTCAAGATTTGGATTAAATCTTGAAGAAATTTGTGGTGATTGTTTGGGCTCTGTTATCAAATGGCTTTTTAATATATTTTGGATGTTTAATGATGTGTAATTGAGATTTAATCAATGCAATCCTGAATAGGTTGAATATCCTAAGTTTTTTCTTATGGAAATGGCAGTTTTTGGGGTGATCTTGGTGTTTTGTTATAGGTGGAGGTATAAGGACGAGTTTAGGTTCTTTTTGGATGTTAATTGATGTTTAAGAATGTTTAGAAGTGACAGATCTTGGCTGGGTATTGTTGTGGAAGAGTTTGGAAGTGATTTCGGTTGTGTTTGGTAGCCAAAATGTTAGTTTTGGTGAGAGCAGCGAGTTTAGGTGTAATGGTTGAAGATTTTAATGCATGATGATGCATTAATCATCTGCTTTGATGTGTTTAAAATAGGGGAGACATCTTCGAATCCTCGTGGTGTTGATCCGGAGGCTTGATTGACGTTTCGGCAAGCTTGCGAAACAGAATTGGTGAGTGAAGTTGGGATTTCCAGCATTGTAATGAATGTTTGAAGGTGTTGGAGCTTAGTTTAAGCCTAATCAACTTAACTAAGCTCAAGAGTAAGTTTTCGGAAAAACTCTCTAGGATGAGCCATGGATTGGTTCGATGCATTTGTTGATAATTACATGTTTAAATTCCGTTTTTGAAAGATTGTTTAGCATGGTTAATGCTGGTTATAAAGGCCATTTGTCGAAGGATGCTCAAGGTAAGATATCCTTGGTTTGAGTTTTTTAAAAATGTAGATTGATGCATAGTGGTGCATGTTGTTAAATGGCTTTGTTTTAGACGCTTTAAAACAATGGATTATTGATGGTAAATTATGTATATTGGCAAGTGATGTGTGGTTTTAAAGTACTTGAATCAGATATAGTTAGCCGGTTATAGGATTGGGTGCACCGCGAATAAAGTCGTATTGGATGTTGAGGGGTTGTAATTGTACCGTAAACTCCATCCAAGTACACTAACGAGATGGTTAAGATCACAATGGTGGTTAAAAGTCCATGTGTGGATCTTGTGTTGTGTGTCTCGTGTTGTCATTAGTGATGTTATACAACTACCGATGAGTGATATGGAGGGGTTGTGATTGTACCGTTAAACTCCATCACGGGTGTTGAGGGGTTGTGATTGTACCGGTAAACTCCACCTTGTGTGTTTGGTAGTGTGTATGAAGCGTATCAGACAACGCTTGTAATCCGCGTATCCGATTGTGTTTTATGTTGTAAAAGGTTGTGGTTTATCACTTGAAAGCCAATATGACATGTAATTGATATTGAAGCATGAGATGCTTGTTGCGAATACAATGTTGCATGAAGAAAGATGTTTAAGTGTTTAAGGCATTAAGGAAAGTGTTTTTATAAAGTGCATTATTGTGTTGTTTCATTAGAGCATGCCTCACTAAGCATTTTGGTGTGATAATTGAGGTGTTTGGGAGGTGTTTGGGAGGTGTTTTTGGCAATGGGAGCCTAGGTTGTGTTTTTGGGAGATGTTTATGGACTCCCTAGTTGTGGCATGATGCCTTAAATGATTTGGACTTGTAAATGGCCATTTTGGTGCTTGCTTTGATGGTTTAATGGTTGTTTGGCTTGGTTATTAGGATGCATGCCTATAGACTTGTGGATTTCCCTATTTGATGCCATGAATGAGTTTTAATGTTGCAAACATGTACTTTATATGCATGATGGCTTGTTGGCATGATTAGGAAGTCATTAGGATGTGTTTGAGTGGTTAAATGTATGTTAAACCAGCGAATTATGCACTTTCTGGGCAGTCCGTATCGGAACGGGCACTAGCGTTTCGAAACGGGGGCCTGTAATGGCCTTCGTGTATCGAAACAGATAGGGTCGTTCCGAAACGTTTTGGCCACTGCCAGGCCATGTTTCAATGTAGGACTCGAAAAGAACCCGCGTTTCGAAACTGTCAACCCCGTTCCGAAACAGTTGACCCTTGGGCACTGATTTGAATGGTTTTGTGGTTTGCAAGTTTTACGTTTTGGTCCTGAATATTGTTTTTGCAATTGCTTGAGTTTGAGATGTTCGTTTAAGGTGAAATTTGACAGGGAAGCATGTAATATGATTAATTTGATATCGGTAACTTAAAAATCGGCTAAGTATTTCATTTTTCCAGAAATTACAATTTGGTCCCTAACTTTTGTATGTTGTACAATTGAGTCCCCTATTGCATTTCGATCGCTGAGTTTTTCAAGTATGTGTTTCTCAAGGGTACACTTAAGGTTCATGTGAATCTAGACAAGACTAAAAAGAAAAAAAGGGTCGTTAAACAAGGTTGACTTTCGGGTTGACTTTGGTTTTCCCCTTGTAATCTTCGTAGTTCGGGTCAACCATCTAGGCCGGGCTAAGGGGTTACATTTGGTGGTATCAGAGCCGAGTTCTCGAGCAAACGGGAATGGTTATGTGGGTGATGTACGTATGATTGCATGATGTGCCTTTTTGAATGAAAGTGTGAGGTGTGAATTGTAAAGTATGTTACAATTGTGATGTATGCTGTGATGAAGCATGTTAGAGGGACCCATTGCCATATCAAAACTAATGAAACGAATTGTTTTGTTTGGAAATGAGCTTGAGTACTTGGATTTCTTACCTTGCTGAGCCTGATTATGTTTATTGCATTTGTGTTAGTGCATTGTTTTAGTGAATGAGACCTCGTAGAGAGACGAGAATTAATACGCGAGCTATGGCTCAGAACGAGAATAAGAACAATGCTGAAAATGTTGTGGATATACCTCCTCCTCCTGGTGGTGGACCGCTCGGTGGTGGTGGTGCTGGAGGTGATGGAGCTGGTGCTGGGGTCGCTGGACCGGAAGCTGGGCAGGGGCAAGCTGCTCCTGACATGACAGTTTTGATACAGGCTATTGCTGGAGCCTTTCAGGCAGCAGTAGCTGGAGCTCATGGAGCTGGGCATCAGGGTGATGCTAATGCGAGATTACCTTTGGAACGTTTGCGTAGTCTGGGAGGGACCGAGTTCAGAGGTTTTTCTGCTGAGGGTTCTGAATCTTGGTTGGAAAGTACCAAGAGGATATTGGGAAAATTGAACTACAATGATGTGCAGAAGTTAGGATGTGTGGTATCGCTGTTACATGATGATGCGTATACCTGGTGAACGACCACTGTCTCCGGAATGGAGGAAGTTGATTTGACTTGGACGTTCTTTCAGAACGCGTTCAAGCGAAAGTATCTAGGTGTGCGATACATGGATGAAAAGAAAAGAGAGTTTATGTCTCTTACACAAGGGAGCATGACGGTGGCTGAGTACGAGATCCAGTTTGTCCGTCTCAGTCAGTACGCACCTGAGCTTATTTCGGATGAGCGGAAGAGGTGTGAGCGTTTCTGATATGGTTTAGTGATGGACGTAAAGACCTTTATGCTTTCCGCTGAGTACACTGATTTTGAGGTGCTGGTTAGTAGGGCGAAGGACATTGAGCAGAACCTGGGTTTGTCTTCCAGGAGTGTTGGTTCTGGCTCAGGCAAGAGAGCTGCTGAGTATAGTTCCGGTGGTGGATGGAACAAGAGAAGACGAGATAGGAGGTATCAGTCTTCTGCTAGGCATGGTAGTGGAGGGCATGGTGCGCCTGTTCAGGGAGACAGGGCGAGAGCTGATCAGAACACGTGCTAGGCGTGTGGACCGCGTGGCCATTTGAGGCGTGATTGTCCTCTAGGAGCGAGGGAGGTTCAGGCTCCTATTGTAGTGATCGGTAACTCATGCTGGAATTGTGGTTCGGCAGACCACATGAGGAGAGAGTGTCCTTTGTTGACCGGTGGTTGTCAGGGACGTGCTCCTGGAGTTGTTGCACCACAGAGTGGTCGTGGGCGCGGCCGTGGTAACTTCCAGCGCAGAGATGATGGTAGAAAGAATGTGGCACATGTGGTGGCTGTCCAACCTGAGGGTGGTGGCCAGGCTCGAGTGTATGCGCAACGAGAGGGGAGGAATGACACGGATGTGATCGTTGGTACCTTCACTTTGCAATCCTTGCCATTACTTTCCTTGATTGATTCTGGATCTACACACTCATACATATTGCGTGAACATTCTCAATTGCTTGGTTTGCCTGTTGAGTCTTTGGATGTTGGTATGCGTGTAACTAGTTCCTTTGGTGAGACCGTTGTGACACGGAAGTTGTATAGAAGATGTCCTTTGGTTGTGCAAAACCATGTTTTTCATGTTGATCTCATGGAATTGCCTTTCTATGGTTTTGATGTAATCCTTGGTATGGATTGGCTTGTTGAACATCGAGCTGTGGTGGATTTTGAGAACAAGCGAGTTTCGTTGAAGCTTGCGGATGATTATGAGGTAGTGGTGGTTGGTGAGAATGTGAAGTTTCTTGACAATGTGGTGTCTTCCTTGGAAGCGAGCCGAATGCTGAGGTAAGGTTGTGAAGCCTACCTAGCCTTTGTGATGAATCCTAGCCCTAAGGAGTTGCATGTTCAATATATCAGGACCGTGCGAGAGTTTCCTGGTGTGTTTCCGGAGGAGTTGTCTGGGTTGCCTCCTAATCGAGAAGTGGAGTTTGGGATTGAGCTGTATGAAAACACAACTCTAGTGTCCATTACTCCTTATCCAATGGCACCTAAAGAGTTGAAGGAGCTGAAGACGCAACTTCAGGTGTTGCTTGATCGTGGTTTCATTCGGCCGAGTGTGTCACCTTGGGGTGTACCGCTCTTGTTTGTGAAGAAAAAGGATGGCACTATGAGAATGTGCATCGATTATCGTCTGCTGAATAAGTTGACTATCAAGAACCAGTAACCATTGCCAAGGATTGATGATCTTTTTGATCAATTTCGGGGAGCGGCTGTGTTCTCTAAGATTGACTTAAGGTCAGGGTATTACTAGTTGAAGGTGAAGGATGTGGATGCGCCAAAGACAGCCTTCAGAACGAGGTATGGGCATTATGAGTTCCTTGTGATGCCGTTTTGTTTGACGAATGCTCCTGCAGCTTTTATGGACATGATGAATAGAGTCTTCCATGAATATTTGGATAAGTTTGTTGTGGTGTTCATTGATGATATCCTCGTGTACTCTCGTACGGAGGAGGAGCATGAAGGGCATTTGAGGATTGTGTTGCAGGATTTGTTGGAGAATCAACTTTATGCTAAGTTAAGCAAGTGTGAGTTCTGGCTCAGGGAAGTTGTGTTCCTTGGTCATGTGGTGTCTACTGAGGGGATTCGTGTTGATCCTCAGAAGATTGAGGTAGTGATGAATTGGAAGCCTCCTAAGTCTGCTCATGAAGTCCGTAGTTTCCTTGGTTTGGCAGGATACTACCGGAGGTTCGTGGATGGATTTTCAAAGATTGCTGCACCTTTGACGAAGTTGTTGCTGAAGGATGTCAAGTTTGAGTGGACAGAAGCGAGACATCAGGCTTTTGAGAAGCTGAAGGCAACTTTGACGCAAGCTCCTATCTTGGTTCAACCTGATTCAGGAAAAGAGTTTGTGGTGTACAGTGACGCATCTTGTAACACCCCAATTTTGGGCTTAGAAGTTTAGGGTCTGAACCGGACCGGTCTGATTTTCGGTTTGAATATAAAAGGTGGTTTTAGGGAAAGCCTAGTTCGGGTTGCATTAAAAATATGGAAAAATATCTAAAAATCCTCTTTTAATATATATAAGAGAGTGGTGAAATCAATTTTACAAAATAAGGTTTGGAAGTGTGACATTTCGAATTAGTGACTAAAATGTAATTTTTGAAAAGTTTAGTGGTGACTGTTTTGTAAGGATTGAAACTTTGAATTTTTAAGGAGCTAATTTATCCAAGATTGATTTCTCCAGATTTTTCTTGGATTTTAATGATGCATTTAATGTTTAATTAATTAAAGGAAAATGAGAAAAACCAATTTTGAGATTTCAAAATTTTCTCATCTCATTTTCTCTCAAAATTCTCTCAGCCAAACACATTTCTACAGCAACTTTTCTTTTGATTTTCACACCGAATGATGAGATTTCAATCCTCAAATGATTCCTAATCCTTTCTACATCAAATCCTCTTCATTTGCTTATTGAATTTTCAAGGATTTTTGCTCTAATCAAGGAGAAATATACATTTAGAGGTAAGTATGTTCTTCTCCTCTAAATACTCAGTTCTTAACTGAAATTCCCAAGTTCTCAATCCTTAAATTAAGTTTTATAAAATGTTTTAATGTTGTGATCTTGATTTTGGCTTAAAACTCAAGATTTGGATTAAATCTTGAAGAAATTCGTGGTGATTGTTTGGGCTCTATTTTGAGATGGCTTTTTTAATGTATTTTGGATGTTTAATGATGTGTAATTGAGGTTTAATCAATGCAATCCCGAATAGGTTGAATTCCCTAAGTTTTTGCTTATGAAAATGGTGGTTTTTGGGGTGATCTTCGTGTTCTGTTATAGCTGGAGGTATAAGGACGAGTTTAGGTTCTTTTTGGATGTTAATTGATGTTTAAGAATGTTTAGAAGTTATGGATCTTGGCTGGGTAATGTTGTGGAAGAGTTTGGAAGTGATTTCGGTTGTGTTTGGTAGCCAAAATGTTAGTTTTGATGAGAGCAGCGAGTTTAGGTGTAATGGCTGAAGATTTTAATGCATGATGATGCATTAATCCTCTGCTTTGATGTGTTTAAAACAAGGGAGACATCTTCGGATCCTCGTGGTGTTGATCCGGAGGCTTGATTGGCGTTTCGGCAAGCTTGCGAAACGGAATTGGTGAGTGAAGTTGGGATTTCCAGCTTTGTAATGAATGTTTGAAGGTTTGGGAGCTTAGTTTAAGTCTAATCAACTTAACTAAGCTCAAGAGTAAGTTTTCGGGAAAACTCTCTCTCTTGAGTGAACCATGAAATGGTTGGATGCAATGTGTTTAATTTGCATGTTTAAATTCTGTTTTAAAAGCATGTTTTAGCATGATTAATGTTGGTTTTGAAAGCCATGTGTTGAAGGATGCTCAAGGTAAGAGATCCTTGGTTTTATATTGATAATTGTGGTTTGATGCATAGTGATGCATGATGGTTTAATGGCTTTGAGTAATGCTTTAAAACAGTGGATTATTGATGATAATTGATGTATATTGGCAAGTGATGTGTTGGTTTTAAAGTACTTGAATCGGATATAGTTAGCCGGCTATAGGATTGGGTGCACTGTGAATAAAGTCGCATTGGATGTTGAGGGGTTGTAATGGTAGCGTAAAATCCATCCAAGTACACTAACGAGATATTAAGATCACAATGGTGGTTAAAAGTCCATGTGTGGATCTTGTGTTGAGTGTCCCGTGTTCTCGTTAGTGAAGTTATACAACTACCAATGAGTGATGTGGAGGGGTTGTGATTGTACTGTTAAACTCCATCACGGGTGTTGAGGGGTTGTGATTGTACCGGTAAACTTCACCTTGTGTGTTTGGTAGTGTGTATGAAGCGTATGGGACAGCGCTTGTAATCCGCGTATCCGATTGTGTTTTATGTTGTAAAATGTTGTGGTTTATCACTTGAAAGCCAATATGACATGTAATTGATATTGAAGCATGAGATGCTTGTTGTGAATGCAATGTTGCCTGAAGAAAGATGTTTAAGTGTTTAAGGCATTAAGGAAAGTGTTTTTATAAAGTGCATTATTGTGATGTTTCATTAAAGCATGTCTCACTAAGCATTTGTGCTTACGCTCTCTCTCTTGAACCAATAATGCAGATAATTGAGGTGTTTGTGGGCAGCAAGGAGGCTATGAATCCAAGGGAAAGCTAAGCTCATGTATGGTGATGTTTTCACACATTATTAGATTTTGATATTTGGCAATGGGAACCTAAGTTGTGTTTTTGGGAGATTTTTATGGACTCCCTAGTTGTGGCATGATGCATTAAATGTTTTGGATATGTAATTGGCCATTTTGGTGCTTGCTTTGATGATTTGATGAATGTTTGCTTTGGACATTAGGATGCATGCCTATAGTTTTGTAAATTTTCCTAGTTGATGCCATGATCGTGTTTTGATGATGCGAACATGTACCTAATATGTATGATGATTTGTTAGCATGATTAGGAAGTCAATAGGATGTGTATGAGTGATTAAATGTATGTTAAACCAGCAAAATCTACACTTTCTGGGCAGTCCGTATCGGAACGGGCACTAACGTTTCGAAACGGGGGCCTGAAATGGCCTTCGTGTATCGAAACGGATAGGGCCGTTCCGAAACACTTTTGCCACTGCCAGACCCTGTTTCGATACTGATCTCGAAACGAACCCGCATTTCGGAACGGTCAACTCCCGTTCCGAAACACTAGACCGTTGGGCACTGATTTGAATGGTTTAAGGTTTGCAAGCTTTACGTTTTAGTCCTGAATTTTGTATATGCAATTGCTTGAGCTTGAGATGTCCGTTTAAGGTGAAATTTGACAGGGAAGCATGTAATATGATTAATTTGATATTGGTAACTTTGAAATCGGTTAAGTCCGTCATCTTTCTAGAATTTACATTTTGGTCCCTAACATTGTATGTTGTGCAATCGAGTCCCTCATTGCTTTCCGATCGCTGTGATTTTCAAGTATGCTTTTCTCAAGAGTACGCTTAGGGTTAATGAGCATCTTGATAAGATTAAAAAGGAAAAAAGGGTCGTTAATCAAGGTTGAATTTCAGGTTGAGTTTGGTTTTCCCCGTGTAATCTTTGTAGTTCGGGTCAACCGTCTAGGCCGGGCTAAGGGGGTTACACATCTTACGTTGGTTTGGGGTGTGTGTTGATGCAAGAGGGTAAGGTGGTGGCTTATGCATCGCGACAGTTGAAGGTGCATGAGCGCAATTATCCTATGCATGACATTGAGTTAGCTGCGATGGTTTTTGCTTTGAAAATTTGGAGACATTACCTGTATGGTGAGAAGTGTACTGTATACACGGATCACAAGAGTTTGAAGTATCTGATGTCTCAGAAAGAGTTGAATCTTAGGCAACGACGTTGGGTGGAGTTGCTTAAAGATTACGATCTGACGATCGAGTACCATCCGGGGAAAGCTAATGTTGTAGCGGATGCCTTGAGTAGGAAGGTGGCAGTGGAGTTGAGGGCTATGTTTGCCAGCTTGAGCATTTCGCGAGATGGCGGTCTTGTGGCTGAATTGCAAGTGAAACCATCCTTGGTTCAGTTGATAAAGGATAAGCAGTTGTTGGATGATTCCTTGGTGCCACATGTTCAGATATTGCTGAGGATAGGCCATCAGATTTCTGCTTTAATGATGATGGAGTTTTATGTTTTGGGAGTTGGATAGTAGTGCCCAATGATGCTGAGTTGAGGCGTGCTATTCTGACTGAAGCTCATAGTAGTCCTTTTGCTATGCACCCTGGTAGTACAAAGATGTATCGTGATCTTAAGGATGAGTACTATTGGGTGGGTTTAAAGAAAGATGTTGCGGAGTATGTGAGCAAGTGCATGGTTTGTCAGCGAGTTAAGGCTGAGCATCAATTTCCTTCTGGGTTGTTGTAACCGTTGAGGATTCCTGAGTGGAAGTAGGAAATGATTACCATGGACTTTGTGTCTGGTTTGCCTTTGTCGCCATCGAAGAAGAATTCGGTGTGGGTGATTGTGGATCGCCTTACGAAGTGTGCACATTTCTTACCTGTGCATACTACGTATACATTGGATAAGCTTGCAGAGCTGTACATTGTTGAGATTGTGCGACTGCATGGTGTGCCAAAGTCTATAGTGTCGGATCAAGATATGAGGTTTACATCGCGTTTCTGGGAATGTTTACATCAAGCTTTGGGTACACGGCTGAATTTCAGTACTTCTTATCATCCACAGTCGGATGGACAGTCTGAGCGTGTTATCCAAGTGCTGGAGGATATGTTGAGGTGCTGTGTGGTTGAGTTTCAGGGCTCTTGGGAGAAGCATTTGCCTTTGCTGGAGTTTGCTTATAACAATAACTACCAGGCGAGTATTCAAATGGCACCATATGAAGCCTTGTACGAGAGGGAGTGCAGAATTCCTCTTTGTTGGGCTGAAATAGGTTAGAAGTTGGTATCGATGCCAGCTTTTTTGAAAGGAACCACCGAGAAGGCGAAGCTCATTTGTGAGCGGTTGAAGGCAGCTTCTGATCGACAGAAGTCTTACGCGGATTTGAAGCGTAAGGAGACTGAGTATGCGGTAGGTGACCGTGTGTTTTTGAAAGTTTCGCCTTGGAAAAAGGTGATGAGGTTTGGTCGAAAGGGTAAGTTGAGCCCTAGGTACATTGGACCATACGAGGTGATTGAGCGTATGGGTCCTATTGCGTACAAGTTGAGGTTACCGCAAGAGTTGGAAAAGATTCATGATGTGTTTCATGTCTCTATGCTTCGAAGGTATAGATCGGATCCTTCGCATGTTATGCCTGTGGAGGAAGTGGAGTTGAATCCAGACTTGACCTATGATGAGGAGCCGGTGTAAATTCTTGATTCAGACAGTAAAGTTTTTCGAGGTAAAACCATTGAGTTGGTAACGGTGTTGTGGAAGCATCGTGGTGCTGAGGAAGCCACGTGGGAACGAAAGGATGACATGAAGAAGCAGTTTCCGTATCTCTTTCCTCCAGGTAAATTTCGAGGACGAAATTTCTTAAGGGGGAGAGTTGTAACACCCCAATTTTGGGCTTGGAAGTTTAGGGTTTGAACCGGACCGGTCTGATTTTCGGTTCGAATATAATAGGTGGTTTTAGGGAAAGCCTAGTTCGAGATGCTTTAAAAATATGGAAAAATATCTAAAAATCCTCTTTTAATATATATAAGAGAGTGGTGAAATCAATTTTACAAAATAAGGTTTGGAAGTGTGACATTTCGAAATAGTGACTAAAATGTAATTTTTGAAAAGTTCAGTGGTGACTGTTTTGTAAGGATTGAAACTTTGAATCTTTAAGGAGTTAATTTACCCATGATTGATTTCTCCAGATTTTTCTTAGATTTTAATGATTCATTTAATGTTTAATTAATTAAAGGAAAAGAAGGAAACCATATTTTAACTTTTCTTAACTAACTTTCTTAAAAACTTTCTCATCTCATTTTCTCTCAAAATTCCCTCAGCCAAACACATTTCTACAACAACATTTCTTTTGATTTTCACACCAAATGATGAGGTTTCAATAATCAATTGATTCCTAATCCTTTCTACATCAAATCCTCTTGTTTTGCTTATTGAATTTTCAAGGATTTTGGCTCTAATCAAGGAGAAATCTGCATTGAGAGGTAAGGATGTTCTTCTCCTCTAAATACTCAGTTCTTTACTGAAATTCCCAAGTTATCAATCCTTAAATTAAGTTTTATAAAATGTTTTAATGTTGTGATCTTGATTTTGGCTTAAAACTCAAGATTTGGATTAAATCTTGAAGAAATTCGTGGTGATTGTTTGGGCTCTATTTTGAGATGGCTTTTTTAATGTATTTTGGATGTTTAATGATGTGTAATTGAGGTTTAATCAATGCAATCCCGAATAGGTTGAATTCCCTAAGTTTTTGCTTATGAAAATGGTGGTTTTTGGGGTGATCTTGGTGTTTTGTTATAGTTGGAGGTATAAGGACGAGTTTAGGTTCTTTTTGGATGTTAATTGATGTTTAAGAATGTTTAGAAGTTATGGATCTTGGCTGGGTAATGTTGTGGAAGAGTTTGGAAGTGATTTCGGTTGTGTTTGGTAGCCAAAATGTTAGTTTTGATGAGAGCAGCGAGTTTAGGTGTAATGGCTGAAGATTTTAATGCATGATGATGCATTAATCCTCTGTTTTGATGTGTTTAAAACAAGGGAGACATCTTCGGATCCTCGTGGTGTTGATCCGGAGGCTTGATTGGCGTTTCGGCAAGCTTGCGAAACGGAATTGGTGAGTGAAGTTGGGATTTCCAGCTTTGTAATGAATGTTTGAAGGTGTGGGAGCTTAGTTTAAGCCTAATCAACTGAACTAAGCTCAAGAGTAAGTTTTCGGAAAAACTCTCTTGGATGAGCCATGGATTGGTTCGATGTATTTGTTGATAATTGCATGTTTAAATTCTGTTTTTGAAAGCATGTTTAGCATGGTTAATGCTGGTTATAAAGGCCATTTGTCGAAGGATGCTCAAGGTAAGAGAT
The DNA here is from genome assembly GCA_958450335.1 of Hibiscus tridactylites. Taxonomy (NCBI): domain Eukaryota; kingdom Viridiplantae; phylum Streptophyta; class Magnoliopsida; order Malvales; family Malvaceae; genus Hibiscus; species Hibiscus tridactylites. The sequence goes on from OY288289.1 coordinate 29,108,456, forward strand.
CCTTGGTTTGATTTGTTAAAAATGTGGATTGATGCATAGTGGTGCATGTTGTTAAATGGCTTTGTTTTAGAAGCTTTAAAACAGTGGATTATTGATGATAAATGATGTATATTGGCAAGTGATGTGTGGTTTTAAAGTACTTGAATCGGATATAGTTAGCCGGCTATAAGATTGGGTGCACCGTGAATAAAGTCGCCTTGGATGTTGAGGGGTTGTAATTGTACTTTAAACTCCATCCAAGTACACTAACGAGATGGTTAAGATCAGAATGGTGGTTAAAAGTCCGTGTGTGGATCTTGTGTTGTGTGTCCCGTGTTCTCGTTAGTGATGTTATACAACTACCAATAATGTAGATAAGTGAGGTGTTTGAGGGCAGCAAGGAGGCTAAAAATCCAAGGGAAAGCTAAGCTCATGTATGATGACTTTTTCACAACATTATTAGTTTTTGATATTTGGCAATGGGAACCTAGGTTGTGTTTTTGGGAGATGTTTTGGACTCCCTAGTTGTGGCATGATGCCTTAAATGATTTGGACTTGTAAATGGCCATTTTGGTGCTTGCTTTGATGCTTTAATTGTTGTTTGGCTTGGTTATTAGGATGCATGCCTATAGACTTGTGGATTTCCCTATTTGATGCCATGAATGAGTTTTAATGTTGCAGACATGTACCTTATATGCATGATGGCTTGTTGGCATGATTAGGAAGTCATTAGGATGTGTTTGAGTGGTTAAATGTATGTTAAACCAGCGAATTCTGCACTTTCTAGGCAGTCCGTATCGGAACGGGCACTAGCGTTTCGAAACGGGGGCCTGTAATGGCCTTCGTGTATCGAAACGGATAGGGCCGTTTCGAAGCGTTTTGGCCACTGCCAGGCCCTATTTCGATACAGGTCTCGAAACGAACCCGCGTTTCAGAACGGTCAACCCCTTTCCGAAACAGTTGACCATTGGGCACTGATTTGAATGGTTTTGTGGTTTGCAAGTTTTACGTTTTGGTCCTGAATATTGTTTTTGCAATTGCTTGAGTTTGAGATGTCCGTTTAAGGTGAAATTTGACAGGGAAGCATGTAATATGATTAATTTGATATTGGTAACTTAAAAATCGGCTAAGTCCTTCATCTTTCTAGAAATTACAATTTGGTCCCTAACTTTTGTATGTTGTGCAATTGAGTCCCCTGTTGCATTTCGATCGCTGAGTTTTTCAAGTATGTGTTTCTCAAGGGTACACTTAAGGTTAATGTGCATCTGGACAAGACTAAAAAGAAAAAAAGGTCGTTAAACAATATTGACTTTCGGGTTGACATTGGTTTTCTCGGTGTAATCTTCGTAGTTCGGGTCAACTGTCTAGGCCGGGCTAAGGGGGTTACATGCTGGGCCCTTAAATATTTGGATGCCTTAGGAATTCTCTGGAATCAAACTATAAGATTTGTGACCGTGTGCATGCACTGTGAACAAGATGATTATAAGGATTCTAAGATAACACTCAAGCATTAATCTACTTAACTTGGGTAAATTTTTTAAGCAATCTAACCTACTAGAGCCAGTTTCGGGCACCTCTAGTGATTAGCCTAGAGCTGGTTTTAGGCACCTCTAGGGCTTCCTTAAGCTAGAGCCAGTGTTAGGCACCTATAACGTTTTTCCAAAAATTTTCTTTCTAAGCAAGTCTATGCCCTAAGTGTACTAGAACTCCTTAAGTCATACAAGTCACAAAGGTGTTTTAAAGTTCTAATCTTATAGTATGATCCTAAGTTGTCTTCCTTAAGCATCCTAAAATTAAAGGCTCTAAACAGTTCTAAACTATGGTAAGAAGAGAGAGTTCTATTGCCAAGTAAGAAGATTTAATTAAAATTAAACTAAGGCAATTGATAGAAAATATTGCCGAGGTATAAGCGAAATTCGGTTAAGGCAATGCAGTTAATTTTTTTTAACAAGTAAAAGAACAGAACTGCATGGCAATTATATTAAAATGTCGCGACATCGTCGTGCCTTGACAACTGAACCTACACCCCAAAACCCGAATCAAGCATTGCCCTCAATGCTTATATTGCATACAATAAGATAGGCAAATTTAGCACACAAAATTATATAAGTGCATTAAAAATAAATGGCATAAAGAAGAGGAACTTAGATGGATGGTGATTTGGAAGATTCATCTTCCTCGTCACTTTCGCTCTGCAATATCAGCCTCTTCGGTCTGGATGTCGTGCGCTTGACTCGTTTGGATTCTCGAGGTGGCTGGATGTGTGATGGTGGGGTGGGCTTTGCTGCCGGGGCAGTAACCTCCTCATATTCGGGGTCTAGGCAAATTTCTTCCACGACTGCTGCGTTGCGTTTTAGTTCCTCAAAGACCCGGCTGATATAATGAGCGGCGTCGAGCTAACTGGAGGCGGCTTGGTATGGAGATCCGGTAAGTGTGTCCAGGCCAACCTTGCGCTTAACTTTGTGCGTTGCGCCAGAAGAAACATCATATGCCACGAAAGTGGGTACTTGGGATGCCGGGGCAGTGGTGGCGGCATGGGTTGCTTCTTCTCTGTGCTCAGGGGCAGCGGTGGTGGTGAAGACATTAGGGAAGGGTGGAAACTGGACCGTCTGGTCTGGGAACTTCTTCTGGATCAGCTTTATAATTGAGGCATGGAAGCCTCTCGTGTGCGCCATGAACAGTTGTTGGCGTTGGTCCATTTCCTCCAGCTTCTGTAGAATTTGTTGAAGGTCTGCTGCTGCTGGGGCATGCATCTGGGGCGTCTCTAGGATAGTTGCTGTGGTTGTTGCCCCAACAATACCTTGCATTGGAGTGGCTTGGACAAGATCGGCTTCGGTGATGTTAATTAGTTTAGGGTAGGCGTTCTGATCCCATCCCTTTTGATGTGGCGTGAATTCATCAGCCGCATCTACGGGTACTTCCTTCTCAGTGCAAAGGCTGGTGATTAGTGATGGAAAGTAAAGTGGCCCCTTGTTTTGAGCGCATTTGTAGATTTCTTGATAGATAAGGTTACCAACATTATTTTTTTGGTTATGAATAATAGAATGGATTAGAGTGAGCCTGGGCCGATCAATGGCAGTGTTGTGTGAGGTGGACATGAGGCGGTGGCAGATGAATTTTTTCCATAGCTTCACTTTTGGTCTGAGGCATCGCATTTGGACCGACCCTCAGTGTGCTTTGGCCTCCCATGTCGTGCCGGCATAACAAAGCTCATCTTTAATCTGTTGGTAGTCTTCCTCTACGAGCGCCTCTGAGACCTCAACGTGCTCGTTCCTTTCAATACGCAAGCCATAAAATTGGTTTATGGGATCGACATCAACCCTGATTGCCTTTCCTCTTACGTGTACGAAGAGCGTATCGTCACTGGGCCTATGGGCATAAAATTCTCAGACTATGGTGATGTTGGCCCGAGCAGGTTGGAGGCAGAATATTTGCCACTGCTGATGATTGATCTTTTGGAACAGATAGTGGTCGATGCCGTAGTTGGGTTCGTCGAAAGCTTGGAATCCCTGTTCTTCCCACACTTTTTGAGAGAAGAAATATTCCTTAAATCGATGTTCGACTCTCAGTGGTGCGAAACGAGTGTAAGTCTTTGCTGCGGCAGTGCTAGAGATTTCTCCTCTGATTGCCATCTGAAAGTTGAGAAGAGTTGATAGTAGTTGTTTAAGAGTTAAAGGAAATAATAAGCTTTGGAGATTTCAAGGCATTAGAAGAGAATGTTAAAGTGAAGAATAATGGAGAATAGTGGCCTTTATATAGAGTTTTGGCACATAATGCCATTGGAGCGCAATTCTCGATCGCGACACTTCTAGCTGTTATGATCCACTTTCTGCCCATTGTAGTTCCTGCCTGTTCAAAACTAGCCGTTGCGGCTCTTGCGGTTCATTGGGCAGCAAATGCCGCGACAGCTAACAATTTTCTCCTATTCGTTTGTTCATCTATTCTTCCTTTCTTGATCTCCATCCTAAAAATAAAAATAAAATAAAATTTTATTCCTACTTAAAATGTAGAAAATTGCAATTAACTAAAATTAAAAACTAAAAAGTAATAAAAACTAAAAAGAAAATAAAAAATTGAGAGAAAAGATTAGAACACTAAAAGAGTTCATGTAGATGCATCTCCTAAAGTGGTTATTTCCTTATCCCTCATCACATGGGATCCCTTGTGGGGTAGCAGCTGGTGTCCAGGATCTCCCGTTAATGTGCCGCGGCGGTTGTCCTGGTAGAGTCCCACGTGATTGCCGCGGCCTTGTGCAGCTTCTATGCCGGGACATGTTTGTTCTTTGTTGAGGCTTGGTTTCCTTGTGGCCTGGAGTGCTTGACATTTTTCTTAATCCTCAACATGTTTCCTTGCGTTTAGTACGTGGAGTTTCATATGCTCGTCGTTAATTCACATTGTCAATTCTCCCTTCTCAACATCGATTATCGTCCTCCCGATAGCAAGGAATGGCCGTCCTAGAATGAGTGGTGCTTTCTCATCTCCATCGCAATCTAAAATAAGGAAATCAGTAGGGAAAATAAATTTATTCACTTTTACCAGTATATCCTCAATTTTTCCTTCAGGTTGCACATGGGATCCATCAGCAAGTTGTAGCATTATAGTTGTCGGTCTGGCCGTCCCAATCCCTAATTTTTCCTTTGCTGACTGCTTGTTCTAAGGCCCCTCAAGTTGGATACCACTCATGGTACTTACGGCTTTGTACTGTTCATACGATGTCCCGTTAACGACTTCAGTGTCTGTAAAGCGTCTAAAAGTCTTATATTTCATACACTTTCCAACTCTTATTATTATTGTTTTAAGCATATTTTAGGCATAAGTAGGTTCATGCATAATATTTTACAGTATTTCATTATTCTGCCTTACTATATAACTTATCATTTATTTGGAGAACAAGAGATACTATTTTAGTGTATTGTTGTATGTAGGTACTAACAACTGAACGAGGGAACCGAGAAATGGAGGACACAATGATGAGGTACAAACCCAGGAGCTGTACTGAAGTAGTTCCAGTTGAAGACAAGTTGCTTTCGAGAACATGCCAAGTAGAGTTGCCACCGATCTTGCTGCCCTGGGCAGCTAACTATGGAAGTTGGGAGAGCTGAAGCGCGATTTGTAGAGCAAAAACTCTTGAATCTATCACTGGAATTCATATGATTTTCCGACATCTGTAGCAGCGGCTAATACTGCCGAAGCAAAATTCCCAAGTTTACTCTCGGGATAAGGCAAACGAGAAAGAGTCCATATTCCAAGCAAAGAAGTCAGCATTTAAAACTACATTAAAGAAGGAAAGCTACTTTAGAGGACTTCTCCTTTGAGGAGGACTTAACCTAGTTTTGAGTTTATAAATACCCATTGTACTTCTAGTTTAAATCATCCTAGGTTTTATATAGACTCTTCTTGTGTTCTTCACTGCCCCCATGTTCTAAATTCTCTTTGGGTTAGGGTTATGTTGTAACTAGAGTGACACAATTGTTTTAGGTTTTTGAGTTATTTCTTCAATAAAATATTCCAAGTTAACTTAATCCATTGTTCTTCATTCTTTCAATCTTTCTACACCAATTGTTTGAAAGAATCTATTTGTCGGGCACGAAAGTGCAAGGATCATGAAAGAGTTAAGTACGATCACAACAAGAGGCGTGACTAACTTGGTTCCACACTAGTCCACAAGTTTCAGCGGCTAAAAGGGATAACTAACCGAGTTGACTGACTTGGTTCCACACTAGTCCTTAAGTTAGCAATCTCGAGCATTATATCCTAGAAATAGGAGGATCACTGTCGATTATCCTTCCGAACTTGGAATATCTACAAGACTTGCAGCAAGGACGTCTTTCCATTCCATCTGTCGAGACAGTACACACCCCTGCAGTGGCAGTGACCTACTGCGGCCGCGTGACAGGGACGTTGTAAGCCCCTTAGCCCGGCCTAGATGCCCGACCCGAACTGAGAAGATTACACGGGGAAAACCGAAGTCAACTCGTAAAATTAAACCTCGATTAGCGTCCCCTTTTTTTCTTTTTATATTTTCTAGATGCACGTTATTAGCCTATATGATTAGCAATTCAATTTAGCGAAAGCGACACAGCAAACGGAGCTCAATTAGGGGTTTGATTTCATACAAATGTCTTTTAGGGACTAATTTGTACATTTCCAGAATTATAAGCACCAAGCAGGTTTTTAAGTTACCAATCTAAAATTAATCATATAACATGCCAACAAGTCAAATTTCATCTAAAATAGATAACCCAAACTCATTTAATTAAACATCCAACATTCAGGGACCAAAACGTAAGAAAATAGAAACCTGAAACAATTCAAATTCAAATGCAACGGTCAGGTGTTTCGAAACACAAGACCATGTATTAGAATGGTCATTTAGAAACCAGGTTGACTATTTCAATACACGGGTGCGTTCCGAAACCCGTATCGAAACAATGATTTCCAGTAGCAAAATGTCTCGAAACGTGCCTACTCGTTCTAAAACACTATGACCATTCCAGGCCACCGTTCCAAAACATGTAAGGGCATTCCGATACACCTTGCCATGAAACTTCACAATATTCTGGTTTTCTAACATAAACACCTCTGAAATCATTCCAATACATGCCACATCACATAAACAACATGTATAAGCATCAAAGACCAATAACATGAAGCACAAGCTAAAACATAGCATCATTCATGCAAGCATTAGAACTATAGGCATGCTTTCTATTCCTCAAACCCATACAAAGCTAAAAACACATTCAAGCACAAATCAATCCTCAAAGGCCATTTACAAACCAAAGTAAGCAAACCAAACATGCTTAAGGTGTTTAACATCACCAAATACTAACAAGAGTAGAAATCCCTCCCATTGCCTCTTATTTCACAAAGGTGAAACTACATACTTTGTTTAATCAAAAGCTTGGATCCAACTTGCTATCGGGCTGCCTCGAATGCTCAATTTTCTGCATTGATGAAACAAATGAGCGTAAGCATAAAGCTTAGTGAGGATCGCTAAAAGCAACATTCATCAATGCATTTCATAAAACCATTGCATTATCATTTGCAATCTCACGCCTTTCCTTAAACATGCTCTTCTAAGCATCAATGCACTTATCAAACCACATGCTTTTAACATCATTAAAATAACAACAAATAATCTTTTGCTCATGCTTAAACCAAGCATCACATGCATTCTAGCATAAACATCAAGCATCTTATGCTTAAATCATTAATCATCAACATTATATTGGCTTGCAAGTGATCCATTCTCAATGATACTAAAACCAACACAAATGGCACAACCGGATACGCAGATTACAAGCGTTGTCCCACACGCTTCATACACACTATCGGACTACACAAGGCTAACACACAAGAGCAACCCTCCAATGTTTTGACACCCGTGGTGGAGTATAACGGTACAATCACAACCCCTCAGCACCACTCATCGGTAGTTGTATAATTCCACTAACGAGAGCACGAGACACATAACACAAGACTCGCACACATGATTAACATCCACTGTTGTGATTTTAACCTCAATCGTTAGGGTACATGGATTTAGTATACGGTACAATCACAACCCCTCGACATCCAAGGCGACTTTATTCACGGTGCACTCAATCCTATGTCCGGCTAACTATATCCGATTAAAGTAACCAAAAACCATTTTCATCACTTGCCAACATAATCATTTAACATCAATATTCCACAATTTTACAAGCATCAACACAATACCATGTTTACAAGCATAAGCATGCTTAATCTCAAATACATACATTTTCTCAATGCCAAGGATCATCTATCAAACGCATCCTTAACCACATGGCATTAAACACCAGCATTATCGATGCTCAAAACATGCTTTAAAAGAGTAAATAAATCACATTTATAACAAGTGCATTTTCCAACAAAAAACGTAGCACATTCCGAGAGAGACTTTTGAATCACTTACTCTTGAGCTTAGCTAAGTGTTTCAAACTTACACTAATCTCCCAAGACCACACTCAAAGCGTTACAAAGCTGGAAAATCCATTTCCACTCACCGATACGCAAAGCCTTGCTCGCCGACACGAAAATTACTCTTTCGAAGCCTCCAAAATCATCTCGTTTGCTCCCGGATCAAGATCTCCTATTTTCACATCAGCAAAATAGAGATCTAAATACATTAAAATGAATTTCAACACCAGAAACCAATCACAAACTCTTTGCTCACCCAAACTACACCAATTTACCCATCCGAAACAATCGAAAACTCAATCGATTGCTTCCTAAACCAAACCTAGCCAACATACATCACTTCCAACTAATTATAAACATCAAAACACATCTAAAATTAACCTAAACCCTTCCTTATACCTCCAGCAAGCATTACTCCAACATTTCACCTCAAAACCCAACTAGAACAATCAAGAAACTCAAGGATCTCAAGGATTTCGGGATCTATATCAGGAAAACCTCTTTTCAACATATTAACCACCTCAAAACTTAATAAAATTCAATTCAAAATAGAGCTTAACAAACAATTCTGAAAATCAAGAGTTTCATCCTATTTTTGCAAGATTTCAATCTCAAATCAATACTATAATGAAAACTCAACTAAAAACATTAATTAGAAGCCAAAGATCTTGGGAATTTCAATAAAGAACCTAGATTGAAGGTTGAGGACGTGATTTACCTCCAATCATTGCTTTCCTCAATGAATGACAAGTTTTCCTTAGCAAAAATCTTGAAGAACTTGAAAGAATTCTTGAAATTTGTTTCGAAAATATTGAGAGAGTGTTTAGGAGAAAAGAATTCTAGAGAAAATAAGTTAGAATTGTGTTTGGCTGAAAATGAGAAGAGAAAGGTAGTTACGTCAAGTGAAGTCTCATTTTTCTAATTTATTAATTTTAATTTAATAAAAAATCCTTTTATTATATCACTTTAAAATCCCCTTTTAAAACACATGTCATATTAATGAAAAGCTAAATTGCCATAAAGCTCCCTAAAGATTCTAAGATTTTGACTCCTCTTTTAAAAATCACATTTTCCACAGTTTTGAAACTTTACATTTTGGTCACTACCCAAAATGTACCTCTTCCGAAACTCTTTTTGTAAAATTGATTTGACCAACCTCTTAACCATAATTTTAGAGGATTTTAGCAATTTTTACCATATTTTTTCCTTTCCATATCCTTGATTTCCTTAAATCACAAAACTAAATTTGAACCGTTCCCAACCGGTCCGGTTCGATGTCCAAAACATCTAGGCCAAAAACCAGGGCGTTACAAATCTGCTCCACTTAGGAAATTTCGTCCTCAAAATTTTACATGAAGGAAAAAGGTGCGGAAACTGCTTCAGCATGTCCGCCTTGCTTTCCCACGTGGCCTCCTCAACTCCTCGGTGTCGCCACAACACCTTCACAAGCTTTATCGTCTTGCCACGAAGAGCTTTGCTGCTCACATCAAAAATCATCTCCGGTTCCTCATCATATGATAGATCCGAATTCAACTCTATCTCCTCAACAGGCATCACGTGCGAAGGATCCGATCTATACCTCCGCAACATCGAGACATGAAACATATCATGTATCTTTTCCAGCTCCGAAGGCAATCTCAACCGATATGCCACAGGATCAATACGCTTCACAGCCTCGTAAGGTCCAATGAACCCTGGGCTAAGCTTACCCTTACGCCCAAATCTCATCACCTTCTTCCAAGGCGATACCTTCAAGAACACACGTTCACCAACCGCGAACTCAATCTCCTTACACTTCAGGTCCGCGTAAGACTTCTGCCGATTCGATGCTGCCTTCAAATGCTCACAAATGAGCTTCACCTTATTGGTGGTTCCCTTTAATATAACTGGCATCGAAATCAACTTCTACCTAACAAAGTGGGGTTCTACATCTTCTCCCATACAAAGCCTCGTATGAAGCCATTTGAATACTTGCCTGATAACTATTGTTATACGCAAACTCAACCAATGGAAAGTGCTTCTCCCAAGAACCCTGGAAATCTATACGCAGCTTCTCAACATACCCTCAAGCACCTGGATCACACGTTCTGACTGTCCATCCGTATGAGGATGATAGGAAGTACTAAAATTCAACCGTGTACCCAAGGCTTGATGCAAACATTCCCAAAATCGCGCTGTAAACCTCAGATCCCTATCTGACACTATGGACTTTGGCACACCGTGCAACCGCACAATCTCAACAATGTACAACTCAACTAGTTTATCCAATGTATACGTAGTATGTACAGGCAGGAAATGTGCACACTTTGTAAGGCGATCAACAATCACCCAAACCGAGTTCTTCTTTGACGGAGACAACGACAACCCAGACACAAAATCCATGGTAATTCTCTCCCACTTCCATTCTGGAATTCTCAAAGACTGCAACAACCCAGAAGGAACCTGATGTTCAATTTTCACTCGCTGACATACCATGCACTTGCTGACAAACTCAACAACATCCTTTTTCAATCCCACCCACTAGTACTCATCCTTCAAATCACGATACATCTTCGTACTACCAGGATGCATAGCAAAAGGACTACTATGAGCTTCAGTCAGAATAGTGCGCCTCAACTCAACATCATCTAGCACTACTATTCGACTTCTAAAGCACAGAACACCGTCATCATTAAATATGAAATCTGAAGGCTTACCCTCTGCAATATCCTGAATATGTGGAACAAGAGAATCATCAAGCAACTGCTTATCTTTGATCAACTGAATCAGAGATGGTTTCACATGCAAATCAGTGATAAGACCACCATCACGCGATATGCTCAAGCGAGCAAACATCACCCTCAACTCCACGACCACTTTTTTGCTCAAAGCATTGGCCACAACGTTGATCTTGCCCGGGTGATACCTGATCGTCAGATCATAATCCTTAAGCAACTCCACCCAGCGACGTTGCCTAAGATTCAAATCCTTCTAAGACATGAGATACTTCAAGCTCTTATGATCAGTGAACACAACACACTTCTTGTAGTATAGGTAATGCCTCCAGATCTTCAAAGCAAACACAACAACCGCAAGCTCAAGATCATGAGTAGGGTAGTTACGCTCATGCACTTTCAACTGTCTAGATGCATAGGCTACCACCTTACCTTCCTGCATCAACATGCAACCCAAACCAACAATGGACGAATCACTATAGACCACAAACTCCTTACCAGACTCAGGTTGAATCAGAAAAAGAAGCTTGCGTCAAAGCTTCCTTTAGCTTCTCAAAAGCTTTCTGTCTCGCATCTGTTCACTTAGAGCGAACATTCTTCTGCAATAACTTGGTCAAAGATGCAACAATCTTCGAGAAACCCTTGACAAACCTTTGGTAATACCTGGATAAACCAAGGAAATTTCGTACCTCTGTCACTGACTTAGGCACCTTCCAACTCATCACATCCTCTACTTTGTGCGGATCAACACGAATACCCTCAGCTGATACAACATGTCCAAGGAAGACCACCTCCTTAAGCCAAAACTCACACTTACTTAGATTGGAATACAACTGATTTTCCATCAACGCTTGCAAAACTATTCTCAAGTGTCTATCATGATCCTCCTCGGTACACGAATACACAAGAATATATCATCGATGAACACCACCACAAACTGATCCAAAAACTCATGGAACACACGATTCATCATGTCCATGAAAGCAACAGGTGCGTTGATCAAACCAAACGACATCACTAAGAACTCGTAATGCCCGTACCTTGTCTGAAAGGCTGTCTTAGGTACATCTACATCTTTCACCTTCAACGGGTAATATCCTGACCTCAGATATATCTTAGAAAACACAGATGCTCCTCGAAACTGATCAAAGAGATCATCAATCCTAGGTAAGGGATACTTGTTCTTGATCGTCAACTTTTTCAGTTGCCGATAATCTATGCAAATTCTCATTGTCCCATCTTTCTTCTTTACAAACAAGATCGGTGCACCCCAAGGTGACACACTCGTCCGAATGAACCCTCAATCCAACAACTCCTACAGTTGCGTTTTCAACTCTTTTAGCTCTTTAGGTGCCATGCGATAAGGAGCAATCGACACTGGAGTCGTATTCTCATACAAATTGATACCAAACTCGACTTCTCTGTTTGGTGGCAACCCAGACAATTCTTCCGGAAAGACACCCAGAAAATCGCAAACAGTTCTGATGTCCTGCTCACGTACATCCTTTGTTCCAGGATTCATCACATAGGCAAGGTAAGCCTCACATCCCAACCTCAACATACAATTTGATTCCAAAGCCGAAATCACATTCGACAAGAATTTCACATTCTCGCCTACCATCACCACTTCATAATCATCGACAAGCTTTAAAGTGACCCGCATGACATCAAAGTCAACCACCGCTCTATGATCAGTCAACCAATCCATATGAAGGATCACATCGAAACCGTAGAAGGGTAACTCCATCAAATCCACAAGAAAAACATGCCTTTCACAGACAAAGGGCATCTCCTATATAACTTCCTCGTGACTATAGTCCCACCAAAAGAACTAGTCACATGCATTCCTACTTCGAGCAACTCAACAGGTATATCAAGCAAATGCGCATGCTCACTCAAGATATAAGAATGCGTAGATCCAGAATCAATCAAAGCTAGCAATGATAAAGACTGAAGAGCAAAGGTACTTGCGATAACATCGGTATCGTTGCGCTCCTCGCGCTGAGTATAAACCCTCGCAGGGCTGCCTCCCTCAGGACGAACTGCTTCCACATGTGTAATGCCTCGCTTACCCACGTCTCCCCTCTAAAAGTTCCCTCGGCCGCGCCCATGGCCTCTTTGAGGTGCAGCCGCAATAGGTGCATGTCCTTGGCCTCCATCAGCCAACAAAGGACACTCTCGCCTCATGTGATTCGCTGAACCACCGTTCCAGCACGAATTCCCTGTTACCACCACAAGAGCCTGAACCTCTCTAGCCACTCAAGGACAATCTTGCCTTAGATGACCTTGAGATCCACAAGTCCAACACATGTTCTATTCCGCTCTCATCCGATCTCCCTGAGCCGGTGCACTATACCCAACATTGCCTCGCCTAGCAGGCTGGTATCTCTTATCTCGTCCCCTCTTGTTCCATCCACCTCCAAAACAAGACTCAGATGCTCTCTTTCTAGAGATAAACCCAACTCCTCGGGATGCCAAACACAAGGTATGTTCAATGTCTTTGGCTCAACACACAAGCACATAGAAATCGGTGTAATCCGCAGCCAACATGTATGTCTTGACTTCCTGTACCAGTTCGTACCAGAAGCGATCACAACAGTGCCTCTCACTAGGTATCAGTTTAGGGGCATACTGGCTCAGATGTACGAACTGGACCTCGTACTCAGCCATAGAAAGGGTTCCCTGAACAAGGGACATAAACTCGCGTTTCTTTTCATTCAAGTATCTCACACCTAGATACTTCCTCTTAAAGGCACCCTTGAAAAACTCCCAATCCACTTCATTGGGTTCCATTCCAGTGGTGGTAGTCATCCACCAACTATACGCATCACCCTAGAGAAGAGAAACAACACATCCCAGCTTGCTCACATCATTTCAGCCCATCTCTTCCATGATACGGATCGTGCTAGTCAACCAAGCTTTTGACACCTCAGAAGACATACCAAAGAACTCAACAGCTCCTAAACTCCTCAACCTCTCCAAAGGTAAACTCGTCTGCCCAGCTGCAAGGGCCTGAACATGCGCTCCGGCTACTGCAGCCTGAAACGCCTCGGTGATTGCCTAAACCAACGACGTTAGATCACCCAAACTCGGACCAACATGTCCTTGCTGCTCTTGCTCCCCAACTCCAGGTGGTGGCAGAGGAGGTAAATTTCCACCAGGAGGGACATCAACCCCTTGCTCACCCTGGTTGCCCTGCTCAGCCGCAGGCACTATCATGTTCGACCTTAGTTCTCTCCTCGGACCCATAGTGCTATTTTTAACAAGGCATAGTAATAAAACAAAACAAACCATTTAGGCCAGCCCCAAGCAAGGATCCAAGTTCACAAAAACATTTAATCGGTGTAATAAGGCAATGGGCACCCCGATTTCCCTCAAACATAACATAGCATACAATGACACATCATGCTCATCATGCTTTCCATCATCCAAAATCAGCACATATCAACATCGCATCATCATCATACAATCATATTCATCTTAGATATGATTTACATCAATCATGCATGACATAAGCTCCAACATTCAACCAAAATCATGCTTTTCAATCAATACACATCAATACATACCAATTTCACATACCAACATCCCCAATTCTTTTGTAACTTGGCTCTGATACCAACAAATGTAACCCCTTTAGCCCATCCTAGACGCTCGACCCGAACTGAGAAGATTACACGGGGAAAACCAAAGTCAACTCGTAAAAGTCAACCTCGATTAACGACCTTTTTAATCTTTTTATCCTTTCTAGATGAACATTATTAGCCTATATGATTATCAGTTCAATTTAGCGAAAGCGACACAGCGAACGGAACTCAATTAGGGGTTCAATTGCATACAAACGTCTTTTAAGGACTAATTTGTAAATTTCTAGAATTATAAGAACCAAGCAGGTTTTTAAGTTACCAATAAAAAATTAATCATAAAACATGCCAACATGTCAAATTTCATCTTAAATCGATCATCCAAACTCATTTAATTAAATATCCAACATTCAGGGACCAAAATATAAGAAAAGAAACCTGAAACAATTCAAATTCAAATCCAACGGTAAGGTGTTTCGAAACATAAAACACTGTATCGGAACGGTCGTTACGAAACCAGGTTGACCGTTTTGATACGCGGGTGCGTTCCGAAACCCGTATCGACACATTGCTTTCCATTAGCAAAATGTTCTGGAACGTTCCTACCCGTTCCGAAACACAATGACCATTCCAGGCCACCGTTCCGAAACATGTGCGGGCGTTCTGATACGCCTTGCTCTGCAACATCACAATATGCTTGTTTTTCTCACATAAACACCTCCGAAATCATTCCAATACATGCCAAATCACACATACAACATGTATAAGCTCAAAGACCAATAACATGAAGCACAAGCTAAAACATAGCATCATTCATGCAAGCATTAGAACTATAGGCATGCTTCCTAGTCTTCAAACCCATACAAAGCTAAAAACTATATTCAAGCACAAATCAATCCTCACAGGCCATTTAAAAACCAAAGTAAGCAAACCAAACATGCTTGAGGTGTTTAACATCACCAAATACTAACAAGAGTAGAAATCCCTCCCATTGCCTTTTATTACACCAAGGTGAAACTACATACTTTGTTTAATCAAAAGTTTGGATTCCACTTGCTATCGGGCTGCCTTGAATGTTCAATTTTCTGCATTGATGAAACAAATGAGCCTAAGCATAAAGCTTAGTGAGGATCGCTAAAAGCAACATTCATCAATGCATTTCATAAAACCATTTAATTATCATTTGCAAACTCATGCCTTTCGTTAAACATGCTCTTCTAAGCATGAATGAACTTATCAAACCATATGCTTTTAACATCATTAAAATAACAACAAATAATCTTTTGCTCATGCTTAAACCATGCATCACATGCATTCTAGCATAAACCTCAAGCATCTCATGCTTAAATCATTAATAATCAACATTATATTTGCTTGCAAGTGATCCATTCTCAATGATACTAAAACCAACACAAATGACACAACCAGATACGCAGATTACAAGCATTGTCCCACACGCTTCATACACACTACCAGACTACACAAGGCTCACACACACGAGAGAAACCCTCCATTGTTGTGACACCCGTGGTGGAGTATAATGGTACAATCACAACCCCTCAACACCACTCATCGGTAGTTGTATAATTCCACTAACGAGAGCACGGGACACATAAGACAAGACTCACACACGGGATTAACATCCACTGTTGTGATCTTAACCTCAATCGTTATGGTACTTGGATGGAGTATACGGTACAATCACAACCCTCGACATCTAAGGCGACTTTAGTCGCGGTGCAGCCAATCCTATAGGTAGCTAACTATGCCCGATTAAAGTAGCCAAAAACCATTTTCACCACTTGCCAATATAACCATTTAACATCAATATTCCATTGTTTTACAAGCATGAACACAATACAATGTTTACAATCATAACCATGCTTAATCTCAAATATATACATTTTCTCAATTCCAAGGATCATTGTAACCCCCTTAGCCCAGCCTTGACGATTGACCCGAACTACGAAGATTACACGGGGAAAACCAAAGTCAACCTGAAAGTCAACCTTGATTAACGACCTTTTTTTTCTTTTGAAACTTGTCTAGATGCACATTAAACCTAGGCATACTCTGGAGTTAAGCATACTCAAAAATCACAGCGATCGGAAAATAATAAGGGACTCAATTGCACAACATACGAATTTAGGGACCAATTTGTAAATTCTTGAAATTAAGAGGACTTTACCAATTTTTAAGTTACCACTATGAAACTAGTGATGTTTCATGCCTCTCTGCCAAATTTCAATTTAATCGGACATCTCAAACTCAAATAATTGCACATACAAAAATCAGGACTAAAACGTAAAGCTTGCAAACTTCAAAACCATTCAAATCAGTGCCCCACGGTCAAGTGTTTCGAAACGGGTATAGACCGTTCAGAAACGGGGCTTGGCAGTAGCTAAAGTGTTTCGAAACACATCTACCCGTTTCGAAACACCCAGGCCAAATCATGCACCTGTTTCGAAACATGCAAGGGTGTTTCGAAACACCCTGCCCAGAAACAGCAGATAGGCCTGTTTTAACACATCCAAACCCCATCGAACATACTCCAAATCATTCCTAAACAAATAAACAACATGCCAAGCATCATAACCACCAACTTGCATTAAAATCTAGATACAAAACAACCCCTAGGTGTACCAACTCTTTCCGCACATCCAACACTTATGAATAAGAAGATTCAAATGTTGCAAGCGTTAAACCACATAGTTCAAATCATAAACCAAACTTGTCCAACATACAAAATCTCATTACACAACAATATAAAGACTCTCCCCCCATTGCTTTTATTATCTATAGCTATTAACCGAGACATACTTCTCAAGTGGAGCTCTCCTTGAATCCCTTGCTTCTTGTTGTCCCAACTTCGATTATCTGTATTGATGGACAAAAAGGAGCGTAAGCTCATAATGCTTAGTGAGGAATGCTCAAAACCAAAACACCATCAATGCAGCGAATCATAAAACCCCTTTCAAAAAGTAGTTGTAAATCGATAAATCAAAGCATTGGTTGAAAAACCTCTTTTGAAACATCATGCTTTAAACCATGTCTTGCTCAACATGAAAACCAACCTTTAGCTTAGAAAAGCTAAACAATTTACTCCAAAACACATTCTTGCAAAAACCATTAATTAAACCTTTCCATGCATAAACACCACATGCAAGGTTAAACTCAAATTCCTTGGTAAACACTTCCACTTCACAACATACTTTCCATATGCTTGATGGCCATTTCAAAGCAAAACCTTTCAAAAACCATTGGTTCCTTCAAACTATCTCATGCATTCAACAAATGCAAAACACATGAACTACCAAAAACAACATTGCACTACATGCCTTTTAAAACAAGTCCTCACAAGACTTCAAAGCACTAAAGAGATTCCCATGCACATATGCACCATTCTCAATATAAGATAAACACTTGTACAAGTTAACAAGTAATACATGCATTCTTAGAACATCACACACGTCCCATGCAACGTTGCATCATTTCAAGCATCTCATGCTTCATTACATCCAAGAACATTATATTGGCTTCTAAGTGATAATTCACAAACCATCACAACACAAAACACAATCAGATACGCAGATTACAAGCGTTGTCCCACACGCTCCATACACACTACCGAACAACACAAGGTGGAGTTTATCGGTACAATCACAACCCCCTCAACACCCGTGATGGACTTTAACGGTACAATCACAACCCCCTCAACATCACTCATCGGAAGTTGTATAATAAACTAGCGAGAGCCGGGACACATCACAAGGCTTACACATGGAAGCTACCACAACCATTATAATCACCTTAACCAAGCTCACACACGGGAGCAACCCTCCACCGTTGCGACGCTTAACAAAGTCCACCCACGAGAGCCACCCTCCATCGTGGTGACATTTAACAAGGTTCACCCACGAGAGCCATCCTCCATCGTGGTGGCACTTAACAAAGCCCACCCACGAGAGCTATCCTCCATCGTGGTGGCACTTACAAAGCCCACCCACGAGAGCCATCCTCCATCGTGGTGACACCAATTTCCTCAATCGCCAGGATTCTCGGATGGAGTTTACGGTACAATTACACCCCCCTCGACATCCAAGGCGACTCAATTCACGGAGAACCCAATCATATAGCCAGCTAACTATATCCGATTAAAGTAACCAACAACCACTTACATCACTTACCAATACCATCAATTACCATCACCACTTCGCTGTTTTGAAGCATTAAACAAAGCCATTAAACAACATGCAACACTATGCATCAATTCCACAATTCCAATGTACAAAACTAAGGATCTCTTACCTCGAGCATTCTTCAACACATGACTTTCAAAACCAGCATTAAACCATGCTAAACATATGCTTTCAAAATAGAATTTAAACATGCAAATCACATACGTTGCATCCAACCAACACAAGTGCATTAAAAACCAATTCATAACACAAACCAAGAGAGAAATTCCATTTACTTACTCTTGAGCTTAGCTAAGTTGCTTAGACTTAAACTAAGCTCGCAAAACCTTCAAACATTGGTTTTAAAGCTAAAAACCCCAACTTCACTCACCGATACACAAAACTAGGCTAGCCAACAAGCCTTCCAAGCATCCGAAACCATCAACGCCACCTCTATTGCTCACGGATCATTCTCCCCTATTTCAAGCACATAACAACAGAGGATTAATGCATCATCATGCATTAAAAACACCGGCAACACACCTAAACTCGCTTCTCTTCGCAAATCCAACATTTCGGCTACCAAACACAACCGAAATCACATCCAAACACTTCCAAAACTTAACCCAGCCAAGATCCATCACTTCTAACCATTTTTAGACATCAATTAACATCCAAAATAAACTCAAACTCGTCCTTATACCTCCAGCATTAACAAAACACCAAGATCACCCCAAAAACCACCATTTTCACAAGTAAAAACTTATGAAAATCAACCTATTCGGGATTGCATTGATTAAACCTCAACTACACATCATTTATACATCCAAAATACATTAGAAAGACATCTCAAAGCAGAGCCCAATCATCCAATACGAATTTCTTCAAAATTAAATCCAAATCTTGCATTTTAAGCCAAAATCAAGATCACAACATTAAAACATTTAATAAAACTTAATTTAATGATTGAGAACTTGGGAATTTCAGTAAAGAACTGAGTATTTAGAGGAGAAGGACGTTCATACCTCTAAATATGGATTTCTCCTTGTTTAGAGCCAAAATCCTTGAAAATTCATTAAGCAAATGGTGAGGATTTGATGTAGAAATGATTAGGAATCATTTAGGAATTGAAATCTCAACTTTAGATGTGAAAATCAAAGGAAAAGTTGCTGTGGAAATGTGTTTGGCTGAGGGAATTTTGAGAGAAAATGAAATGGGAAAATTTTGGTAAAAGTTAGTTATGAAACTAAAAATATATTTCCCCCCCTTTCCTTTTTATTAATTAAACATTAAATGAGTCTTTAAAAATCAAGAAAAATCTGGAGAAATCCTCCCTTGGGTAAATTAGCTCCTTAAAGATTCAAAGTTTCAATCCTTTTAAAACAGTCACGAACTTTTAAAAAATTACATTTTAGTCACTAACTCAAAATGTCATATTTCCAAACCTCATTTTGTAAAATTGATTTCACCACCCTCTTATATATATATATATATATATATATATATATATATATATATTAAAATAGGATTTTTAGATATTTTTCCATATTTTTAATGCATCTCGAACTAGGCTTTCCCTAAAACCACTTTTTATATTCGAACCGAAAATCCGACCGGTCCGGTTCAAACCCAAAACTTATAAGCCCAAAATTGGGGTGTTACAATCATCTATCAAATGCATCATTAACCACATGGCATTAAACACCAACATTATCGATGCTCAAAACATGCTTTAAAATAGTAAATAAATCACATTTATAACAACTGCATTTTCCAACAAAAACGTAGCACATTCCGAGAGAGACTTTTGAATCACTTACTCTTGAGCTTAGCTAAGTGTTTCAAACTTACACTAAGCTTCCAAGACCACGCTCAAAGCGTTACAAATCTAGAAAATCCATTTCCATTCACCGATATGCGTAACCTTGCTCGCCGACACGAAAATTACTCTTATGGAGCCTCCAAAAACGTCCCGTTTGCTCCCGGATCAAGATACCCTATTTTCACATCATCAAAACAGAGAACTAAATGCATTAAAATGCATTTCAACACCAGCAACCAATCACAAACTGATTGCTCACAAAAACTACACCAGTTTACCCATCCGAACAACCAAAAACACAATTGATTGCTTTCTAAACCAATCCCAGCCAACATACATCATATCCAACCAATTATAAACATCAAAACACAACTAAAATCAACCTCAACCCTTCCTTATACCTCCAACAAGCATTACTCCAACATTTCACCTCAAAAACCCAACTAAAACTATCAAGAAACTCAAGGATCTCAATGATTTCAGGATCTATATCAACAAAACCTCTTTTCAACATAGTAACCACCTTAAAGCTTAATTAAAATCAATCCAAAACAGAGCTTAACAAAACAAGTCCGAAAATCAAGAGTGTCATCCTATTTTTGCAAGATTTCAATCTCAGATCAATACTATAATGAAAACTCAACTAAAAACATAATTAGAAAGAACTTGATGGTTGAGAACGTGATTTACCTCCAATCCTTGCTTTCCTCAATGAATGAAAAGTTTTCCTTAGCAAAAATCTTGAAGAACTTGAATGAACTCTTGAAATTTGTTTAGAAAATATTGAGAGAGTGTTTGGGATAAAAGAATTCTGGAGAAAATGAGTTAGAATTGTGTTTTGCTGAAAATGAGAAGAGAATGGTTGTTACGTCAAGTGAAATCTCATTTTTCTAATTTATTAATTTTAATTTAATAAAAATCCTTTTATTAAATCACTTTAAAATCCCCTTTTAAAACATATGTCATATTAAGGAAATGCTAAATTTCCATAAAGCTCCCTAAAGGTTTTTAAGATTCTGGCTCCTCTTTTAAAAAGCACATTTTCCACAGTTTTGAAACTTTACATTTTGGTCACTACCCAAAATGTACCTCTTCCAAAACTCTTTTTGTAAAATTGATTTGACCACCATCTTAAACATAATTTTAGAGGATTTTAGCAATTTTCATCATATTTTTATCCTATCTCGATCCTTTATTTCCTTAAATCACCAAACTCGGTTCGAACCGTTCCCGACCGGTCCAGTTCAATGCCCAAAACATCTAGGCCACAAACCAGGGCGTACAGTCGTAGTTTTTTGCTCGCCGTACCCACCGAGGCAGCATATCGTGGCAGCAAAGGATAACTCATACCTATTACAACGTAGTTTTCACACTAAGTGGCAGCATAAACCTGCATTCTCTATCAACCTGATTCTTTTATTCTCTTTTACTTGGGTTTTATTTACTCTTTGATCTCAACCAATCATTCACTTGTGGTTTTACTTTACTATTGTGCAGGAACTAAGAAACGAGACAAGTTGTCCAATCCTCGTGGGATTCGACATCTTATATACACTATAACTTGACAGGAGTGTGCACTTGCGCTCCCACAAAAAAGGAACTCCTACACGCCTGTTGAGTGCATAAAAGTTCTATATTTTGACCCTTATGTATCCACATTTTTGCTACACTCAAGCATGTTTAGTCTCATTTTAGGATAGATTTTTGCATACGCATCACAATTAGATAAAACTTCATAGATGCTGCTGATTTCGGTCATTTTTTGCAAGTATCTGCCATGGCAGCATCTCGGGGCAGCAAAGGAGAGTTACGGAGCTGGAGCGGAAGGACGTAGAACACCACCTTTCGTGACATCTGCCGTGGTAGAGAAGACAAAAATAAAGACACTGAGGTGGAAAAGCAAGTGGAGCTCGAGAGATAGATGATTTTAAGCCGGTCTGTCGTGGACTACTCCCACATTTTTCTAAGCCCTGAAGCAGAAGGAAGGCCGAGTCCAAAGTTCGAGGAATAAAGTCAAAGCAAGAAAATAGGACGAATTAAAGACATCTACTCAGAAGATTTAGTATTTAATAAGAGTTGTAATTTAATTTAAACTTGTACTCTTGCCATATTAGAAGACTTGGTCCTTAGGCCTATATATAGTCTTGTAATTCGACTAGGCAAGGGACATCAAGCTCCTAGCCGTCTTCCCCCAAAACCCTAGTCGTTTCTCTCTCTTCACCATGTTCTAAACTTCCCCCCAGGGCTACGTGTTGATCTTGTAAATTAGTTGTAAGGATTGTACTGTTTTTAGGATTTTTTCTGTTCAATTCAATAAAAGCTTCAAGTTTATTTACTCTGGTTTCAACATCTCATAAGAGTATCGAGTGAGCATTGTGAGGTTATCCATTTACTTAATATCGGGAGAGTTAAGTATACGAAAGGAGTAAATACACGTTTTCCAGTTTATGGTTAAACTATCTTGCCCTATAGATAGGTACAAGGTTAAACAGCTAAGGAAGAATTCATAAATATCGGTGTTCATTATTCGATTCACGCCGAGGGGTATCATCTAAGACGTGTTTATCGATAGGACTTAGACTTAAGGATAGAACGAGTCACAACTAGGATTCTTGCTGAACTTGAAGTACAGAGTTGTTGATCGCTGGCGCAACAGGTGCTACCGCGATAAGCACGCCGACAGACAGAAGAGGAAGCCTTCTGAACAGTGCAACACCTGCATTTCTGAGCAAATCAATACCAGCCTATCTCCTAAATCTTATTACTTTATCTTTTATTTTAGCTTTTTCTCAAGATTTCTCCAAACATTTATTTAAACTTAATTCTTTTCTTGTGCAGCAATCTACGTATAGAAGTATTTCCAGTCCCTGTGGCGACGATATATGATACTTCATATCACTTTATTACTTGTGACGTGTACACTTGCACTTATTTGCGATATACTCTTTTACACGCAACAAGTTTTTGGCGCCGTTGCCGGGGACTAGCAACATACTTTTACTTTTTATTTCTGCATCTT
Source organism: Hibiscus tridactylites (assembly GCA_958450335.1). Taxonomy (NCBI): domain Eukaryota; kingdom Viridiplantae; phylum Streptophyta; class Magnoliopsida; order Malvales; family Malvaceae; genus Hibiscus; species Hibiscus tridactylites. The sequence goes on from OY288289.1 coordinate 29,131,696, forward strand.
TTTGTTTTAGTTTTTATTTATTTTGTTTTTAGTTGTTTATTTTCCCTCTGCTTTTCACAAGGTATCCCTATTGCTTATGCGTAGATCAAGACATGGTAAAGAACCTGAGTACGAATTAGATCTAGAAATCAAACGCACATATCAACTCAAGAACTAAGCTCGACTCTTGATAGAAAGAAACAACTATCTTGAGGAAATATTGGAAGCAATGGTGAACGAAAGGCAAGGCAATGGGGCGGATAATTTCAACAACAACAACCCAGGGGTGATGTTGATCCTCCTAATGATGCTCGAAAAAATCGGCTACCGCCTGCTGCCCCAGCAACACGACAAACTTGTCGAGAGTACATGGATAACTACCATGTTGAACTAGAAACCACGCTGCCAGATGTGGAAGCTGAACACTTTGAACTGAAATCTGTGATGTTCAGCATGATAAATTTTGCTGGTTAATTTGGTAGATCTGCTACAGAGGATGTGAGTGAACATCTGAAAACCTTACAAGAGATCTGTGGATCATTCAGACAGTCAGGAATAAGCCCAGAAGTACTAAGACTTTGGCTCTTTCCTCATTCATTGAGGGATAGAGCGAAAACCTGGTGGAACAAGTTAACGTCGGGTTCAATAAGAACTTGGGTGGACCTTTGTCGTGAATTTCTCTCTCATTTTAATCCTTCCCTCTTATCTGAAAGACTACGTAACGAGATTGCTACTTTTCAACAGGAAGATGACGAACCAATACACGAGGCATGAGACCAATTTACAACCCTCTTACGTAACTGCCTGATGCATGGATTCCCTGTGTGGAATCAGGTTGTCAAATTCTATAATGCTACCAATGCACACACCCAAATGAGGATAGATTCAACAGCAAACGGCTTGTTACTGGACAAGGAACCAAAGGACGCAATGCTGGTGTTGAAAAAGTTAGCTAAGAATGATGAGCAGTTTCCCACATCTCGAAGAGGAGGTAGACGAGGAGTATCTATAAAGGAATATGAATCTGACAACTCGGTCAAAACTCAGATTGTATACCTCACTAAGATAGTTGAAAACCTGCAGTGGAAGAAATCTAAAGCTTTATTTTCTGCCAAAGAGGTGTGTGAAACATGCAGCGGAAACCACAGTAAAAATGAGTGTCCATTACAGCTGGAAGAAGGGATGTATGTTGGAAATTATACCAAGAATAGGAGTTATGATTCCAATAACTACAACCCAAACTGGAGGAAGGACCCCAAATTTTCCTAGAGTAACCCAAACAATGCATTGAACCCTCCAGTCCAGAATAACCAGAACCAAGGGGGCCCCAGATTCCTGTGATGACAACAACCACAACAACAGCCGACAACCAAAACGAGCATACTGGAACAAACCCTGGAAACCATCATGTCTCAAACAGGAGCATATATGGCAAACATGGATCACTTTGTCAAGAAAATTGAGTCCTTCATGGATAAGACAAAGATGAGAATGAAAAACCATGAGGCTACCCTAAAATCCCTAGAGACATAGATGGGCTAGGTTTCACAGTTCATAAACCCAAGGCAGAATGGAGGATTCCCTAGTGATACTGAGGTCACTAGAAAACCCACACATGAGCAGTGCAAAGCTATTACAACAAGGAGTGGGAAAAAATTACAAGGGTCGATAATTAAAGAAACATATGATAAGTAATGGACATCACAAACACTTGCCGGTAACACTACCTCGGCAGAAGCAAAATAGCATGATGTCGCCACACCTGCCACGATAGCAAAAGAAACAGAGGAGCAAACAGAGGAAACCACAAAATGTGAGCCTTGTCAAATCTGATTCCCATGTGAAGGACGCCTCGAAGACTACCGTCCTCCACCCTCTTTTCTGCAGCGGTTGAAAAAACAGAAACAAGGGTACCAACTTAAGAAAATCTATAATGTTATTAAGCAAGTACACATCAACATCTTGCTTTTAGAAGCCATTAAGTAGATGCATGATTATGCAATGTTCCTTAAAGATGCAATGTCCAGGAGATCCAGACTTGGGGAGTTTGAAACTGTGATGATGACAGAAGGATGTATGGCAATCCTTCATAAGCGTCCACCCTTAAAGAAGAAGGATCCTGAGAGCTTCAACATACCATGCATAATTGGCGATAAGTTTGTGGGTAAGGAACTTTGTGATCTTAGTGCTAGTATTAATCTAATGCCTAAATTTGTATTTCAGAAGCCAGGCATCGGACAAGCAAGACTCACAACAATCATGCTGCAACTGGCAGACCACTCTTACGTACAACCGGAAGGAAAGATTAAAGATATTTTTGTAAGAGTGGATAAGTTTATATTTCCTGTTGACTTTCTTGTCTTAGACTATGAAGCAGATGAAAACGCACCGATCATCCTAGGGTGACCCTTCCTAGCCACAAGGAGAACAATTATCGATGTAGAGAAGAGATAACTGACTATGAGAGTCAATGACCAGCAGATAAAGCTCAATGTTCTCCAAGCTATTAAACAAGTTGATGTAGAGGAAGAATGTAAGGCAATATCAGAAGTAATTATAGACCAACCTTGTATCAGATCAAGCTGCCATGACATACAATTTGGTCACTGCCACCACAGTCACTTAGTAGACTGTCACGACAACGTTGACGACAACGACTCTTCAGTTAATGAAGAATGTGACACTGAAGGTTCTGAGGAGGTAAATTGGATAGGCACACGTCCATGTAAGTTCTTCGAGCCTCTGAAATATACCTCGAATGAACATGTGATCCAAAAGCCTTCCATTGAGCAGTTACCTATTTTAGACCTCAAACCCTGCCAGGGCAACTAAAATACGTTTTTCTTGGAATTAATGATACGTTGCCTGTAATCATCTCTTCTAAGTTGATGCAGGAACAAGAAAAACAACTTAAAGGCTATTAGATGGACCATTGCCGACATCCAAGGCATCATTCTGGCGATTTGCATGCATATGATCCTCCTAGAAGATGACCATAAGCCAACGATTGATACTCAAAGCTGACCGAACGAAGCTATACGAGAGGTGGTACGAAAAGAAATCATCAAGTGGCTTGATGCTGGGATAATTTACCATCTCGGATAGCAAATGGGTGCGCCCGGTGCAATGTGTACCAAAAAAGGAGGAATAACTGTGGTAACAAACAAGGACAACGAGCTAATCCCAACCAAGACTGTGACCGGTTGGAGGGTTTGTATGGACTACCGAAAGCTTAATAAAGCTACCCGGAAAGACCACTTCCCCTTACCCTTTATTGATCAAATGTTAGATAGATTAGCGGGGAAGCGTTACTATTGCTTTCTTGATGGCTACTCAGGTTACAACCAGATCGCAATTGCATCGGAGGACCAAGAGAAAACAACCATCACATGCCCATACGGAGCATACACCTTACGAAGAATGCCATTCGGATTATGTAATGCACCATCAACCTTTCAACGGTGCATGATGGCAATATTCTCTGACATGGTGGAATATTTCCTAGAGATCTTCATGGATGACTTTTCCGTCTTTGGAGACAGTTTTGACGATTGCGTAGGCAATTTACAGAAGGTGCTTGAAAGATGTGAAGAGGTAAACCATGTTTTGAATTGGGAAAATGCCACTTTATGGTGAACGAGGGCATAATGCTGGGACACAAGGTCAGCTGCCGCGTCATAGAAGTGGGCAGAGCAAAGATTGAAGCTATTGAAAAACTGCCGCCACCCACAACAGTCAAGGGCATACAGAGTTTCTTAGGACACGCCGAGTTTTATCGTAGATTTATTTCCAATTTCTCTAAAATTACTAAACCCCTGTGTCTCTTGTTGGAACATAATAGGGCCTTTAAATTTAACACTGAAAGTACTAAAGCATTTAGGACACTAAAGGAGAAGCTGGTAACAACCCCAATAGTACAACAACCAGACTGGAGTTTGCCGTTCGAAATAATGTGTGACACTAGTGACTATGCTGTCGGGGCAGCACTAGGGCAGCGGAAGGAAAAACTCTTCCATGTGATCTATTATGCCAGAAAGACTCTCAATGATGCCCAAATAAACTACACCACGACAGAGAAATAGTTACTAGCAGTGGTGTTTGCTTTTGACAAGTTCCGACCATACATACTTGGAACAAAAGTAGTGGTCCATACGGATTATTCAGCACTTAAATATTTGTTCATCAAGAAGGATGCTAAGCCAAGATTGATACGTTGGATTCTACTGCTGCAAGAATTCGATATTGACATCAAGGAAAAAAAGGGAACAAAAAACCAAGTAGCTGATCACTTGTCAAGACTGGAGATGGGAAAGGATCCAAAGAAAGACAAGACTAACATACTGGAAACTTTCCTAGACGAGCAGTTATTCACTGCCACCAGCACTACTGCGACAACCATGACGGCAAGTAAGCTTCCTGAAACCCTTTGGTATGCTGACATTGTAAATTACACTGTGAGTGGTTTATTACCTCCTAAACTTAATTACCAAGCTAGGAAGAGGTTCCAAAATGTTGCAAAACATTATTATTGGGACGAACCTCTTCTATTTAAGCATTGTGCAGATCAAATCATCAGGAGATGCATACCACAGAAAGAACAGGAAGAAGTGCTTCACCATTGCCATGTTGCTGGACTTGAATGAAATTGAATAAATTCGAGTCATGGACTATGACAACGCCATGATATACAAGGACAAAACAAAGAAATGGCACGACAGAAAATTGCTGCCACGACATTTTAGCCCACGACATAAGGTGTTGTTATTCAACTCTAGGTTGAAGCTTTTTTCCAGGAAAGCTAAAATCCAGATGGTCTGGACCCTTCCAAGTAGTCCAGGTTTTTCCTCATGGTGCCATCACAATCAGATCAATCAAGGACGGGCACCAATTCAAAGTCAATGGACAAACGCTAAAGCACTATCAGGGGACCGAAGCCCCAAGAGTGCAGGAGGTAGTTACTTTAGGAGATGCCCCTCAAGGCATCCCTAATTTAACTTAGTTTTAGTTTTATTTATTTTATTTTATTTTACTTATTTTTATTGTTTTAGGAAATAAGAATTTAATATTGTATTTATTTTAGATTCAGGTAAATAAAGGAAGCAGAGTAAAGAGAATGAATGAACGAGCCCACCACACTCACAACAACCCAAGAAGCCCAGTGGAACAAGGCTGTCGTGACAGCCTGTTACTAGCTATCACGACAGACGCACAAAATACAACCTGTCACGAAGCTGTCGCGACAAACACAGAAACGCGTAACAGACGCGCAGCAGACACGGAAACGTGTGACAGACGCGTCAGGAAACCGCGTGACAGCTGGCTCTGTTATTCATGCCACCCATTACAGTTCCAAATACCATGAAAAATCCCGTTTTATATAAACCTCTCTTCTCGTTATTCACCGGCTCTAGAAAGTTAACTAGAGGTGCCTAAAATACCGGCTCTAGTAGAAAAAATAAATATAATAACAATAACAATATTTTAAAAACTAGTGGTGCCCGAAACTGGCTCTAGTAAGAATTGTTTGGAAATAAAACTCTAAGTAGGTTAAGTAAATACTCTAGTTGCTAAAGAGTCTGAGTCAAGTTTGTTCACAAATCTTGCACAAACTTGCACGAGAACTATATTATTGCTCTGGACATATTCTTTAACATTTGAACATATGCTGATCTTAATGGTAAAGGTGTTGTGGGTAAGGACTGTTCACCGAGCTAAGCCAAAGCCAAAATAATAATCAATGTAGTTAGGTTGCATTTGCTTGAGGACAAGCAAAGATTCGAGTTTGGCGGTGTGTTGAGTGTATAAAAGTTATATATTTTGACCCTCAAATATCCACATTTTTGCTGCAGTCAAGCATGTTTAGTCGCATTTTAGGATATATTTTTGCATACGCATCACAATTAGATAAAACTGCACAGATGCTGCTGATTTCGGTCGCTTTTTACAGGTATCTGCCACGACAGCATCCCGAGGCAGTAAAGGAGCAAAGGTGAGTTACGGAGCTGGAGCAGAAGGACATAGAACACCGTATCGTGACATCTGCCATGGAAGAGACGACGACAGTAAAGACACTAAGGTGGAAAAACAAAGTGGATCTCGATAGATAGAGGATTTTAAGCCGGTCTGTCGTGGACTACTCCCATATTTTTCTGAGCCCTAAAGCAGAAGGAAAGCCGAGACCAAAGTTCGAGGAATAAAGTCAAAGCAAGAAAAGACGACGAACTAAAGATATCTACTCAGAAGATTTAGTCTTTAATAAGACTTGTACTTTAATTTAAACATGTACTCTTGCCATATTAGAAGACTTGGACCTTAGGCCTATATATAGTCTTGTAATTCGACTAGGCAAGGGACATCAAGCTCCTAGTCGTCTTCCCCCCAAACCCTAGTCATTTCACTCTCTTCACCATGTTCTAAACTTCCTCCCAGGGCTACGAGTTGATCTTGTAAAGTAGTTGTAATGATTGTACTGTATTTAGAATTTTTTCTGTTCAATTCAATAAAAGCATCAAGTTTATTTACTCTAGTTTCAACATCTCATAAGAGTATCGGGAGAGAATTGTGAGGTTATCCATTTACTTAATATTGAGAGAGTTAAGTATACGAAAGAAGTAAATACGTGTTTTCCAGTTTATGGTTAAACCATCTTGGCCTAAGGATAGGTACAAGGTTAAGCAGCTAAGGAAGAATTCATAATCACCGGTGTTCATTCTTCGATTCACGTCGGGAGGTATCATCTAAGACGAGTTCATCGACAAGACTTGGACCTAGGGATAGGACGAGTCACAATTAGGATTCTTGCTGAACTTGAAGTACAAAGTTGTTGATCATTGCAGCAACATCAACAAACCTATGCTGCGACAGGTGCTGCCGCGAAAGGCACGACGACAGACAGAACAGGAAGCCTTCTGAACAGTGCATCACCTGCACTACTGAGCAAATCAATACCAGCCTATTTCCTAAATCTGATTACTTTATCTTTTATTTTAGCTTATTCTCAAGATTTCTCCAAACATTTATTTAAACTTAGTTCTTTTCTTGTGCAACAATCTAAGGATAAAAGTATTTCCAGTCCCTGTGGAGGCGATATATGATACTTCGTATCACTTTATTACTTGCGATGTGAACACTTGCACCTATTTGTGATAGACTCTTTTACATGCAACAACGCCCTACAAGTTTTTAGCGTCGTTGCCGGAAATTGGTAACAACAAATTTCGTTTTTCAATTTCCGCACCTTTTTACTTTTTCTTTTATTTTTAATCGAATTTTTTACCATATCCATTGCAAGTGTATGACAAGGGTTAACCCTAAAGGAAACTTCATTATTTACGACAATCTTGAGCGTGAAACTAGAAAGATCAAGAGGGAGCTCATGGAAGCCTTAAAGAACAAGGAAAGAGGCAAAGCAAAAGGAAGAGACCATGGTAAATGAGGACCCCCCAATTAATGCCATCAATGGCAGGGGCAGACAGCATGACTTGCTGCCAAGAAGACCACAAGAACATCATAAGTAGGATCCCCCTGATCCACCTCAAGTGTGGAAAACTAGGGACTACCTTGAACATGACTTTCAAAGGTTCGAACCAATACTGACGGAACCGGAGATAATGGTAGACCATTTTGAACTGAAGCCCATCATGTTCAACACGCTAAACACACTAGGGCACTTCGAAGGGACTGCCACAAAAGATGTTTGACAGCATCTACGAGGATTCCTGGACATTTGCCGAGCATTCAAGATACATGGGGTACACCAGGACATATTACGGCTAAGGCTAATTCCATATTCACTGAGGGATATGGCGAAACAATGGTTGAATAACTAGCCAGCCGGATCTTTCAATTCATGGGCGAAGCTCTGCAAGGACTTTCTAGACCGATTCAGCCCTTCCAATGTCACTGATAGGCTGCGAAATGAGATCACAACCTTTAGATGAGGGGATGACAAGCCGATGTACGAGGCATGGGAGCGGTACCAACAAATGCTGAACAACTGTCCGCTTCACGGTCTACAGACTTGGACACATGTATCTATATTTTATAATGGGGTTAACTACCCAACTCAGATGTTGATAGATGCCCCAGTCAATAGGATCATTCTAGATAGACCTCCAGAGGAAGCACTACGGCTACTCAACATAGCAGCTAAAAATGAATATAAATACCCGACAGCCTGCCGAGGCGGCACATGGCGGCCATCTACTATAAATGAGGTATGTAACCCCATTAGACCGGTCTAGACGGTTGACCTGAACCGAGGTGATTACACGGGGAAAACCGTAGTCAACTCATTGAAATTAACTCCGATTGACGACCCTTTTTTTCTTTGATATTTTCTAAATACAATATTAATCCTATGTGACCACACAAGATCATAGGAAGAAAAGGCACATCAATTGGAATTCAATTAGGGGTTTAATTGCACTTTTTACACATTTAGGGACCAAAATGTAAAATTCTGTAAATTACAAAACCTTGTAGATTATAGGGTTACCAATATTCAATTAATCCTTTTCCATGCCACTCTGTTAAATATCAACTTAATCGGACATTCCAAACTCATCCAATTGCATCCCTAAACATCATGGACTAAAATGTAAGAAGCAGGAACCTGAAACTGTTCAAAATCCAAACCAACGGTAGGGCGTTTCGAAACGCTAAGCCCTATATCGAAACGGCCGTATCAAAACTGGGTTGACCGTTTCAGTACTCGGGTGCGTTCCGAGACCCGTATCGAAACATGGTTTTCTAGTAGCCAAAGCGTTTTCAAACACTCTTACCCATTCCGAAACATTATGGCAAATTCAGGCCCCCGTTTCAAAATAGATAAGGACATTTTGATACGCCCATCCCTGTAACTACATACTTAGCTGGTTTTTCACATTTAAACACATCCAAAAATGTTCCAAATCATACCACAACATATTAACAACAAGTTTAAGCATCAACTCTATCATATTTACATCAAAAGCTAGTCACATTGCAAGCATTAAGCACATCAACTCATTAGCTTATGCAACTAGAATGAACATACTTTTAACCATAAAGCATAGGAAAACTAAAATGCAAAATGAGGATCCAAACACCACATAATGGCCATATACAAGTCTCAAAACTTAAACCAAACTTGCTCTAGGTAATCAACCTCATCACACAACAAAGTAAAGGATTTCCCCCATTGCCTTGATTATCTATAGCTAGAAAACAAAACATACTTTCCAAGTGGAGTTCTTCTTGAATCCCTTGCTTCTTGCTGTCCCAAATTCATCTATCTGCATTGATGGACAAAAAGGAGCGTAAGCACATAATGCTTAGTGAGGAATGCTAAAAACCAAAACACCATCAATGCAGCAAAACCATAGAACACTCTTTATTTGCAATCACACTTCTATAAACACGACCTTATACCTCCAGCAACATCAGATCCTCAAAAACACCTAAAAAACTGCAAATCTAATATCTTAAACTTAGGAATTCAAACCTATTCGGGATTTATTTGTTAAAACCTTAATCTCAACATCAAATAACATCCAAAACTTGTTAGAAATCAACCTTAAAACAAAGCCTAACATAGATATACGAAAATCACCAAGATCTCATCAAGAATCTTGAATTCAACAACTATTTCATGTTTATAACATTAAAACAACTCAAAAACCATTAACAAAGGATTGATAACTTGGGAATTTCAGTATAGAACTGATCATTAGAGGAGAAGGATGAAGCTTACCTCTAATGGTTGATCTCTCTTCAATTTGGGCAAGTTTTCTTGAAATCCAAAGCAAAAATCAAAAGGATTTGTTGAAACAAAGATAAGAAATCTTTTGAAAGTTAAAATCTCAGCAAACACAATGAAAATTGATGTGAGAAAAGTTTTTGGCTGATTGAAAGTTGAGAGAAAATGAAAAGAGAAAACTATCGTGAAAGTAGTTACGAAAAAGTCAACTTTGATTTCCTTTTTAATTCTATTTTATTTCTTTAATTAAATCATTATTAAAAGCTCCCAAACTAAAGAGAAATTTGATAAAAACATTTGGTAAAATTATCTCCTTAAAGATTCAAAGTTTCAATCCTTTACAAAATAGTCACTAGTCAACTTTTGCAAAAACTGCATTTTGGCCACTATACCAAAATGTAATATTTCCAAATCACATTTTGTAATTTTTTTTCACCATAATCATTTATATAATAAATGAGGATTTTTAGATATTTTTCCATATTTTTAAAACATCCCGAACTAGGTGTTCCCTAAACCAACCTTGAGGGTTCGAACCAATCCCGACCGGCTCGATTCAACGTCTAAAACATCTAAGCCCAAATCCAGGGCGTTACAACTCTCCCTCACTTAAGAAATTTTGTCCTCGAAATTTTCCAGCTTGAGAGGAAAATGTGATACACAACTTCCCAAAAACAAAACACAACATAAACACAATAGACATAACCATCACGGAAAACATCCTCAACTAGAACACAATGAAACCAACACACTCTTCACCCTCTTACGATCCAATAACTCTTGGACTAAACTTACCCTACGCCCAAGCTTCAACATCACCACTCACGGTGTGACTTCCCGAACACACACTCACCAGCCTCAACTTAGCTCCCCACACCTCCAAAGTGTGCAAGACTTCCAACAACCCAAACAACTCTTAACCCTTCGCAACACCATCCGCCTTCCCTCATAATTCTTTCAACACAACACACACGGTGACACCAACCCATCCATTCTCAAGCCACCATGTGATCTACAACCCACTCCACTTTCCAAAACCTCCTACAAACCGCTCAAACTCTAGTTCAAAGATCAACACGACACGTAAAATTTTTTCCTAGGTAACAACTGCTTACTCACGTTCCCCAATGTGTCAACAAACATTCCTACACATCCGCGACAATCTGAGCCATACGTTCAACCATCAAGATTCACAACCCAGAGCACCCTCACACACCTCAACAGTTCACCAAAATCTACCCACACATCATTTGAAAATTCTCGTCACGAGACTCTAACCTTATCTCCAACAACTGCTTCACTTACCTCAATTGTCTCAAGAAAGATTAACTTACACTCAGCCAGCAACCACCCTCTCATAAGTACCCAGCCAACCAACATGGCATATGAACTTACATTACTTTTCTCCACTCAAGCTTCGGCTATACACTAATCCTACATGGATGCTACTCAACGACAAAACTTAATCCTCACATAAGAACAACCGCAACAAGCCACACTTAAAGCTCATTTTCAAGCACTTACAACTGTCCAAAAGCATACACTACAACTTTTCCCACCTACATGGCCACGCATTCCATCCACATACGATACATACTAGGACCATGAACCCTCCACTCATCTCAAGCGAAACCTCATTTTAAGCTCTCGTTGGAGCCTCCTTCCAACTCCCCTAAGGTTACTGCCGAACCTTCACCCACCTGGAACAACCATTTGATTGTAACCATTTATGCAAGGATGCGTCAACACTTCGAAAACACATCCATGAGTCTACAACAACCGTCCAACACAAAGAAACTACAACACCTAACTACTATTCCCAAAATTCTTTTAAATACACCTCAAACAACCTCGACCGATTCTAACTCCAAACGGTCACCTCCTTACCACCACCACCCCGTCAAAAGCTCTTAAAACGCCTAAAACACCTATCTTCTTGCCAACCAGGCTAGATCACACTCATTACTACAACATCACTATCAAATCCAATTAGCTATTCTCAAGTGTGAACGTTTGTATGCATGGTCACCTACATGCCCTTATCAATGCATGTGTACATATATGCAAACCTCTAATGTCGTGGCATAGGTATGCATGTACCAATATATATATAATATATACAAATGACTTTAACTGTGCATGTATGTCTGTTCACACTTACTAATAACGTTCTCCGAATCCGCCCAAGAACAACCTCTTAGCCCATTTCCAACTTTTCCAGCCCCACCATTCTAACAACTTGCTAGAGCAAACTACCCCAACTATTACACTTTCGCCATTAATGTTGTTCTCAAATACAACATCGGTTACTACCCAAACTCACTAACTTTAGGACCTTATCTACTACACAAGAAGTCTCGAAACCAGAAACAAAAAAAGATAACAATGACGAAGATTGCAAAGTAAAGATACATGCAATCACATCATTGTCCTGGAGCTCCAAGCCATGAGCACTCTCCCCCGCAGAACCATCACTCTCCGGCCGCACCACCACCGCATCGACCAACACCCTGAGGTCATCATCGCCTCCTCGCTGTAAAGAACCCTGACTGCACTTGCGATCACAAGGAGCTTCAACCGACATCCCACCTTGACCACCCCAATATAACTCTGGACAATTTTGCCTCAAATGTCCAGCAGACCCACAATTTCAACAAGACTCAACCATCGTACACCTCGCACCTCTTTGCCCTTCTTGCCACCTCCGAACCTTGTCTCGGCCGTGCTCACGACCCTTTTGAGATTCATTTGCACGCGCTGAAGCTGGTCTCACTACTTGAGGACAATTACGCTACACATCCTCCATTGAACCACAGTTCCAACAAGCCCCAACACCCCAACAAACCCCACTATGATGTCTTCTACAACGGCCGCACTCCGGTAAACGAACTACCACTATATGGCCTTGTTGCACTTGACCCACATCAGTACTACCACCAAAACTTTGATTCAAGCGAATCCTTCTGTCGCGTAGTCTCTTACGCTGCCCACTCTCGAGGCCATAACTCACAGCTCTTTTGCATGCATTTTGCTCACCATCATAAACTGAAGCCACACTCTCATGTTGCATAACCCTCTAAGAACTTATCTCCCACGTATCTCCTATTAAAGGTAGATGAAAAGATCTCCCAATCCATATCATGGATATTCGATGCAACCGACACAAATGTCCACCAAATACAAGCATCCTCTAACATTAACGAGACAACGCTTCCCAGCTTACAGGCGTTGTCACACCCTTCCTGATCCACAATTAGAATCGTACTGGCTAACCAAACCTCGAACACCTCAGGCGTCGACCCATGATACTCAACAGCTCCCAAATCATGTAGACGCTACTTTGACAAACCTGTCTATCCCACAGCCGGCACACACACGGACCCTACATTCACTGTGGCCTGAGATGTTCCCGACATCCCCTGAACCACATACAATAAATTTTTCATCATAGGGCCAACCACCTCATGCTGCCCTATCGCCTCAACTCCAGGCAATGACGACTGAAATGACCCACTCTCACCAGATGATGACTTCCACCTCCCAACAACCTGCTCTAAAGCAGAAACAATCGTACCCGATTGCAATTCTCTCTACGATTCCATTGTGCTATTATTAACAAGGCAATGATAACAAAACAAACAAAACGATCAGGCCAGCTTCAAGCAAGGATTCAAGACTCCAACTCCAAGTTAACACATTTTCTATATTAATAAGGCAATGGGTATCCTGAATCCCCCCTCTTGCATGACATAATAATCAATATTAACATTGATATCAAAAACACCATGCATATCAACAACAAAATTCAATCATCAATAATAATCATGCTATCATCAAACAACATTCACATTCAGCATCATAATAGCAACATATCACACTCACCACACTTTTCATCATTCAACTCAGCTTACCACGTCATTGTATCATCAATACATGTTCACATTAACTCACATATAGTTCATAACAATTAAGCATGATATAAACATCAACATTTCACCCAAACAATATTTTCAACCAACTTCCAACATTCACCAAGATAGGAATCAAAACTTACCATAACAACTTACCACAACTTACCATCACCTCAAGTGTTTGCAAACCTGGCTCTGATACCAACAAATATAACCCCCCTTAGCCTGGTCTAGACGGTTGACCCGAACCAAGGTGATTACACAGGGAAAACTATAGTCAACTCGTTGAAGTTAACTCCGATTGACGACCCTTTTTTTCTTTGATCTTTCCTAAATGCAATATTAATCCTATGTGACCACCCAAGATCATAGGAAGAAAAGGCACAACGATCGGAATTCAATTAGAGGTTTAATTGCACGAATTAGACATTTAATGACCAAAATGTAAAATTTCGTAAATTACAAGGACCTTGCAGATTATAGGGTTACCAATATTCAATTAATCATTTTCCATGCCACTCTGCTAAATATCAACTTAATCGGACATTACAAACTCATCCAATTGCATCCCGAAACATTAAGGACTAAAATGTAAGAAGTAAGAACCTGAAACAGTTCAAAATCCAAACCAACGGTCGGGCATTTCGAAACGCTAAGCCCTGTATCGAAATGGCCGTATCAAAACTGGGTTGACCGTTTCTGTACTCGGGTGCATTCCGAGACTCGTATCGAAACATGGTTTTCTAGTAGCCAAAGCGTTCCGAAACACTCTTACCCGTTCCGAAACATTATGGCCAATTCAGGCTCCCGTTTCGAAATAGATAAGGACGTTTCGATACGCCCAGCCCTGTAACTACATACTTAGCTGATTTTTCACATTTAAACACATACAGAAATGTTCCAAATCATACCACAACATATTAACAACATGTTTAAACATCAATTCTATCATATTTACGACACAAGCTAGTCACATTGCAAGCATTAAGCACATCAACTTATTAGCTTATGCAACTATAATGAACATACTTTTAACCATAAAGCATAACAAAACTAAAATGCAATATGAGGATCCAAACACCACATAATGGCCATATACAAGTCTCAAACCATAAACCAAACTTGTTCTAGGTAATAAACCTCATCACACAACAAAGTAAAGGATTTCCCTCATTGCCTTGATTATCTATAGCTAGAAAAAAAACATACTTTCCAAGTGGAGTTCTTCTTGAATCCCTTGCTTCTTGCTGTCCCAAATTCAACTATCTGCATTGATGGACAAAAAGGAGCTTAAGCACATACTGCTTAGTGAGGAATGGTCAAAACCATAAAACACTCTTTATTTGCAATCACACTTCTATAAACCAATGTATTGTTTGAAAACTTCATTTGAAACATCATTGCCTTAACTCATGCATCGCTTAACATATAAACCAACATTAAAACCCATATGCCACACGCATCTCAATCTTAAATAACATCCTTGTAAAGTTTAAACCTCTTTTTTCTTGGAAACCCTCTTATACAAAAACCTTCTTATACAAAAACGCTTCATGCAAAGTTTAAACCTCTTTTTTCTTGGAAACTGTTTCTACGTTATGCTCTTTCTTTCTCATGCTTGAAAATCATTTCGAATCAATTCTCATCTTGAAAACCACATGTACCATCTATCTATCTCATGCATTCAACCAATACAATTCTCATGGAAAGGCCATTCATGCTTGATGCTCAAAAGCATTTCACAATCTCATTAGCTCATAAGCATTTCTTATTTCTCAAAAACCATACAAAACATTGGTACATGTTAAACACATTTCTTTCCCATATATTGCCATTTTCATATTCTACTTTACGCGGATATGCAAATAGCTTGACTCGGGGTCAAGTCCTACCCCGGTGGTATTTCCGTCACCGGACTCTATCTTTTTAGAAAGCTTGGGTATTTCACCAAGTCCTATTCCGATGGAATGCAAATCATCGGTTTCTCATGGCGATAACATTTGATGCCATAAAGCTTGGGTCTTTCAACAAGTCATATCCGATGGAATTTACAACATCGGTATCTCATGGAGGTACCATTCAATACCATTATGCTTGGGTATTTCACCAAGTCCTATCTGATGGAATGCACATCATCGGTCTCTCTCTTTGGAACGAATCCCAAGAGCACGTATGAATTTTTAGTTTATAGTGCACTCTACACCCTATTGGTCGACCAATTATATCTGGTAATCTTCTCATCATTTATGCCAGCCAACATATCATATTAAAGTCATTAACAAATCTCCTGTTTTCAAAGCACGTGACACCATCAAGGCCAAATTGTTAAACCATGCCTTTAAAACACAAATTAACACCACATACTCTCAAGGATCATTAATTTCATGCTTCCTTCAACAAACCAAGTTCGATATCCAACTCACATGCTTAAAAACCATGCTCAAACAACAAATCAAACCATATTGCCAAACCAAGCTCATCAAAACCCATTTTAATATTTTCAAAACAATAATAGCATAAATCGAGAGAGAAATCTACTTCACTTACTTCCGAACATAAACCGACGTTTCAAGCCTAGATTTAAGCTCCCAAACCTCTTTTCAAAATCATTCCAAAGCTGGAAAACGTGTTCTCACTCACCAATACGCAACACTACACTAGCTGATGAGCCAACCATACGTCCGAAGCCTCCAACGCTATCTCGATTGCTTCTGGATTACTCTCTCCTGGTTTTTAGCACATAAGAGTAGAAGATTAATGCATCACCACGCATTAAAATCACCAGCCATTCACTCTAACCTGCTGCTCTACTCAAAACAAGCATTTCGGCTATCCGAAATAACCGAAAACATCTCCAAACATTCACCAAACAAAGCCCAGCCAAGATTTACCAATTCTAACCTTTTCTAAACATCAATTAACAACAAAAAATAACACAAACACGAGCTTATACCTCCAGCAACAGCAGATCCTAAAAACACCTCAAAAACCACAAATCTAACATCTTAAACTTAGGAACCCAAACCTATTTGGGATTTATTTGTTAAAAACTTAATGTCAATATCAAATAACATCCAAAACTTGTTAGAAATCAACCACAAAACAGAGCCTAACATAGAAATACGAAAATCACCAAGATCTCATCAAGAATCTTGAATTCAACAACTATTTCATGTTTATAACATTAAAACAACTCAAAAAACATTAACAAAGGATTGATAACTTGGGAATTTTAGTAAAGAACTGATCATTAGAGGAGAAGGATGAAGCTGACCTCTAATGGTTAATCTCTCTTCAATTTGGGCAAGTTTTCTTGAAATCCAAAGCAAAAATCAAAAGGATTTGTTGAAACAAAGATAAGAAATCTTTTGAAAGTTAAAATCTCAGCAGACACAATGAAAATTGATGAGAGAAAAGTGTTTGGCTGATTGGAAGTTGAGAGAAAAGGAAAAGAGAAAACTATCGTGAAAGTAGTTATGAAAAAGTCAACTTTGATTTCCTTTTTAATTATATTTTATTTCTTTAATTAAATGATTATTAAAAGCTCCCAAATTAAAGAGAATTATGATAAAAACATTTGGTAAATTTAGATCCTTAAAGATTCAAAGTTTCAATCGTTAACAAAATAGTCACTAATCAACTTTTATAAAAACTGCATTTTGGTCACTATACCAAAATGTAATATTTCCAAATCACATTTTGTAAAATTATTTTCAACATAATCATTTATATAATAAATGAATATTTTTAGATATTTTCCTTATTTTTAAAACATCCCGAACTAGGTGTTCCCTAAACCAACCTTAAGGGATTGAACCGTTCCCGACCGGCCCGATTCAACGTCTAAAACATCTAGGCCCAAATCTAGGGCGTTACAAGGTAGAAGCCTCCGAATCTGTTAATGCCTGCTTCGACACTCTGATAGAGATGGTGATGAAGATGGTACAATCCCCAGGGAGGGTCCACGAAGTAAAAGTTGTTGAGCCTTTCTATGGCGAATGTAGGGCCAACCACGATTCCTCTAAATGCACATCACCTGCAAACTACATGAGAGGCCTACCCAAAACACCTATAATCCTAATTGGAGAAACCATCCCAACTTCTCTTGGAGCAACCCAAAGATAGCAGCAAATCCACAATAGCTACAGGGAGGCTACCAGCAGAATCTGTCTCGACAACAGACTCGGCAGCCACAGCACAATAATTCACTAGAAGCAACTCTGCTAACCTTCATGAAAAAAACTGGTGTATTTATTGTTTATACAAATAAATTTATTGAGAAAACTGGGTCTTTTATGTACATGACGGAGATGAAGATGAATAACCAGAAGGCTGCCATTAAGAACCTGGAAACCCAATTTGGGAAGTTCACCGAAATCTACCACATCTAGACCATGGGAGCATCATCCAGCAGCCCGCCAGAAGCAGCCAAACCCACTTATGAACATTGCAAGGCTATATCTACAAGGAGTTGGAAGTAGCTGGATGAACCAAGAATGGTAAAACAGCCAGAAAATAACCGAAACAGACAAGTAAACCTGCTCCAGTAGAACCGATATTAGTCGCCCAAGCAATGACATACACTCTAGCCGCCCCGGCAAAAAAACATGAAAGCAGCCCTAACAAGAATAATCCTCCCCGGACTAAGCCCCTAAGCAAGGAGAAAATATAGGACATCCGCGTGCCAGCATCATTTCTCCAAAAGCTCAAGCAACAACAACAGGAGCACCAATTAAGAAAATTCCTGGATATTTTGAAACATGTGCATATCAATATTCCTTTGATAGTAGCCATAAAAAGCATGCCAAACTATGCTAAGCATCTCAGAGACATGGTTTCCAAGAAGAAGAGGATAGGGGAATTCGAGATGGTGGCCGTCACTGAAGAGTGCATGGCTATGCTGCATAACAATCTACCGCCCGAGCAGACAGATCCGAGCAGCTTTGTTACACCGTGTATACTAGGCAACAAGCATGAGACAGAGCCCTGTGTGATCTAGGAGCCAGTATCAACCTGATGCCAAATGCCGTCTTCGACAAACTAGGTATTGGACTTGCCAAGCCAACCTCCATTATGCTCAAACTTGCTGATCACTCATTTGTGCAACCGGAGGGGAAGATTGAAGACATACTAGTAAAGGTGGGCAACCTAATTCTCCCCGACATCCTCATACTTGACTGTGAGGCCGACGAGAAAGCCCTTATCATTCATGGGCAACCTTTCTTAGCCACGAGAAGAACGCTGATAGATGTGGAACTTGGGGAGTTGACAACGAGGGTAAATGATCAATGCATAAGGATGGACCTGCTTCAACCCTTAGGGGAAGGACAAGAAAGCCCGAATGCAAGAGCTGCCAAGATCAGTGTGGAAACAGGACAGGGCAGCAGTTGCCGCGACCGACCTAGGGGCAGATTGAAGGACCTTATAATGCAACATCTGAAAGAACAAGAGGACCCCCAGGAGGGGAGAAAAAGCTAAACCACTTCAGGAAGTGGAGATGCGCCCAAATGCACTCCTAACATAATATAACTTAATTTTTATTTTTATTATTTTTTATGCATTATTATTAGAGTTTATTTTGTTTTAGGATTAGATTAATTTTCAGCATTTTATTTATCAGAAGTCATTTAATTATTTATGTTTTCATTTTTATTTTAGAACCAAGATTAAAAGAGTAGGATTACAAAGGAAGACTAGCAACAAGCCCGCCCACCATCCTATCGAATCAACAGCCAGCGCAGCAAAGCATAACGGCTAGTTGCCAACGGCTCCAAAAATAATAGGCAGAAAAATCTGTAACGTGCGCTAGGAAATCAGCCCGTTGATCATTTAATGCCTCCCTGACACTTCTCGGCAACTCCTATATAAACCACTCACTCACTTCATTTTACTTCACTTCTATATTTTTACTAGCTTCTATCTTATTCTTCTACTCTCTCATAATATTTCCTTTCTGTTTTCAGTTAGAATACAATCGTTCAGAGGGCTTCAACATCAACCTAGAAGCCCATCTACATCAGGTTTTGCTTCAAGGCAGACGAGGAGAGATATAGAGAACAATTCTCCAAGCATGCTGTTTGGGAGGAACAAAGCTTCCATTACACGAAGCAAACGAGAGATCGTGGTCTAGTGCCCACATTGTTCTGAACCATCCACTACAAGGGATGGGAGATGTTCAATCAAGAGCCTGATATAGCGAACATCACTATAGTTAGGGAATTCTACTCCCATCAGCCTTGCCCAGACAAGCCATTCGTCTACGTCCGCGGGGAGGCAATCAAACTCAACCCTACTGTCATCAACATCTATTACAGCCTTGATATGCACGACAACTTGCACGAGGAATGGAGGAAGTCACTGATGGCTGCCCACTATGAAGAGATTAATGCTAGAATCTGCAAGCTCAACACACCATGGCTGGGGGGCAAACATGTGGGATCTGTCTAGCGCCGCCACCTGCTGCCTGAGGCTATGTTATGGAACACGTTTGTGAAAAGGCGCATGCTGCCCACAACCCAAAACTTGAAACGCCCTGGATTTGGGCCTAGATGTTTTAGACGTTGAATCGGGCCGGTCGAGAACGGTTCGAACCCCTAAGGTTGGTTTAGGGAACACCTAGTTCGGGATGTTTCAAAAATATGGTAAATGTCTAAAAATCCTCGTTTATTATATGTATGATTATGGT
The DNA here is from genome assembly GCA_958450335.1 of Hibiscus tridactylites. NCBI lineage: Eukaryota > Viridiplantae > Streptophyta > Magnoliopsida > Malvales > Malvaceae > Hibiscus > Hibiscus tridactylites. The sequence continues at coordinate 29,152,010 of OY288289.1, forward strand.
GGAAACATATTTATAAAATGTGATTTGGAAATATTACATTTTTGTATAGTGACCAAAATGCAGTTTTTGCAAAAGTTGACTAATGACTATTTTGTAAAGGATTGAAACTTTGAATCTTTAAGGAGCTAATTTTACAAAATGTTTTTATCAGATTTCTCTTTAATTTGGGAGATTTTAATAATTTTTAATTAAAAAATAAAATAAAACTAAAAAGGGAATTAAATGTTGACTTTTCATAACTAATTTCACGAAAGTTTTCTCTTTTTATTTTCTCTCAACTTCCAATCAGCCAAACACTATTCTCTCATCAATTTTCATTGTGTTTTCTGAGATTTTAACTTCCAAAAGATTTCCTATCTTTGTTTCAACAAATCCTTTTGATTTTTGCTTTGGATTTCAAGAAAACTTGCCCAAATTGAAGAGAGAGTAACCATTAGAGGTAAGCTTTGTCTTTCTCCCATAATGATCAGTTCTTTACTGAAATTCCCAAGTTATCAATCCTTAGTTGATGGTTTTTGAGTTGTTTTAATGTTATAAACATGAAATAGTTGTTAAATTCAAGATTCTTGATGAGATCTTGGTGATGTTCATATTTCTATGTTAGGCTCTGTTTTGAGGTTGATTTCTAACATGTTTTGGATGTTATATGATTTTGAGAATAAGTTTTTAGCAAATAAATCCCGAATAGGTTTGGGTTCTAAGTTTAAGATGTTAGATTTGTGGTTTTTGAGGTGTTTTTGATGATCTGTTGTTGCTGGAGGTATAAGGTCGTGTTTGTGTTGCTTTTTGATGTTAATTGATGTTTAGAAAAGGTTAAAATTGATAGATCTTGGCTTGAATTTTTTTGGTGAATGTTTGGAGATGTTTTCGGTTATTTCGGATAGCCGAAATGCTTGTTTTGAGTAGAGTAGTGGGTTAGAGACAGTGGCTGGTGATTTTAATGCATGGTGATGCATTAATCATGTGTTCTTATATGCTAAAAATAGGGGAGAGTAATCCTGAAGCAATCAAGATGGTGTTGGAGGCTTCGGTCGCTTGATTGGCTCGTCAGCTAGCGTAGTGTTGTGTATCAGTGAGTGAGAACATCTTTTCCAGCTTTAGAATGATTTTGAAAAGAGGTTTGGGAACTTAAATCTAGGCTTGAAACGCCGGTTTAAGTTCGGAAGTAAGCGAAGTAGATTTCTCTCTCGGTTTGTGCTATTATTGTTTTTAAAATATTAAAATGGGTTTTGATGTGCTTGGTTTGGCAATATGGTTTGATTTGTTGTTTGAGCATGGTTTTTAAGCATGAGAGTTGGTTATCAAACTTGGTTTGGTGAAGGAAACATGAAATTAATGATCCTTGAGAGCATGTGGTTTTTAATTTGTGCTTTAAAGGCATAGTTTAACTTTTTGGCCTTAATGGTGTTGCATGCTTTGAAAACAATAGACGCGTTAATGATTTTAATACGATATATTGGCATAAATGATGAGAAGATTACCGGATATAATTGGTCGACCTATAGGATGTAGAGTGCACTATAAACTAAAAATTCGTACGTACTCTTAGGATTCGTTCCAAAGAGAGAGGTCGATGTTGTAAATTCCATCGGATAGGACTTGGTGAAAGACCCAAGAATTATGGCAACAAATGTTATTGCCATGAGAAACCGATGATGTGCATTCCATCGGAGTAGGACTTGGTGAAATACCCAAGCTTAATAAGGAGATAGAGTCCGATGACGTGAGATTCCATCGGGGTAGGTCTTGGTGAAATACCCAAGCTTTGTGGCGAAGGTAGATACTACCATGAGCGTCTAATGGCGAGATCCCGCCGGGGGAGGACTTGACCTCGAGTCAAGCTATCCGCATATCCATGTAAAATAGAATATGAAAATGTCAATATATGAGAATGAAGTGTGTTTCACATGTACCAATGCTTGAAATGTTTTTATGCTATGAGAAATGTATATGAGATTTTGAGATTATAAAATGCTTTTGTATAACAAGCATGTGTGGCCTTGCCATCAGTTTTGCATTGGCTGAAGGCATGGGATAGGTAGATGGTACATGTGGTTTTCAAATGGTGATTTTCTTCGAAATGATTTTCAAGCGTGAGAAAGAAAGAGCATGATTTAGAAATGGTTTCCAACAAAAATGGTTTAAACTTTGCATTAAGAGTTTATGAAGAAGTTTTTAACTGAATTTTTACAAGTCGTTAAGGCGTATTGAAACGTTTCAACCTGTTTTGATATGATCCTTGACAGTGGCAAAAATGTTTCGAAACGGGTTTCGAAACGACTCTTAGCGTATCGAAACAAGTCTAACTATTTCGATACAGGCTCTTTAATGCATCCCAACGACTCTTTCTATTTTGGTATGTTTCGAAACAGGGTCGAGCGTTTCGAAACGGTTGGTTGCAGACTATATTTATGGAGGGAAGATAACACCCCCAACGGCTCTATTGATGAATGCATCAACCACAACAGCTAGAATTCAATGATAAGGTATAAAAGGGACCTCTAAAAGCTTCAACAACAACAATTGATCCAAAAAGAAAACATCCAAACATCAAATGCAAGCATTTGTGCCTAAATCCCATTATTGTCTTGTAACCCCGATTGTATATTTCATTCTTATCATTTCAATTGGGTTGAGTGCTTGTAATTGGGCTATATTGTGTATTGAGAGATACTTGTTTTAGCCAACAACTTCTTTGTTTCAATTGTGTGAGGATTGGGTCAAATTTTGGGTAGAAAATTTGACCGAAAATTGTAACGGTTACCTTCTTAGCCTAGAAAAGGGGAAGAGCAATTAGTGGAATTGTTGCAAATCCTTCGTGAAGATAAGGTAGTGAATGTAGAGTTTGATTGGAACTTGAACCACTCTAAAATTCTGTGTCTACCATTTTATTTGCCAATTCCACCACCAAAAGCTTTAAAAATCCAATTCACCCCCTCTTGGTTTATTTCGATCATTCGATCCAGTCAACAATTGGTATCAAAGCCTACCTCTTTGAAGGATTAACAACCACAAGAGGAGTTCGTAGGACGAGTGTGATCATCCAAAAATCAAGATATGGCATCTACCTTCGGTTCGAGCATGTATGAGTCTCAATCCACTACAAAACCACCTTTCTTCAATGGTGACAACTATTCGTTTTGGAAGAATCAGATGCGCCTCTTCATCAAGTCCAACAGTTACTTGGTTTGGGATGTCATTGAAGATGACCCCTACATTCCATTGAAGCAAGATAGTAAAGGGAGGATGGTTTTGAAGAAAAAGATGGAGATGAGTGAAGAAGAGAGGAAGAAGATCCAAATAAATGACAAACTCTTCACACGCTCTTTTGTTCTTTTAGTCCGGACATCTACTCCAAAGTCTCATCCATTGAGAGTGCCAAAGAAGTGTGGGATACTCTTGAGACCACATATGAGGGAACCAACGATGTCAAGGAAACCAAGATTGGAATTCTCAATCTTAGTTATGAGAATTTCAAGATGGAGCCCGATGAGACGGTGTCCAAGATGTTTGATCGCGTCTCAACCATAGTCAATGAGCTTAAATGATTTGAAGAGACTATATCGGAAGACAAGCTTGTCCGGAAGCTACTCTACTCACTTCCCGAATCTTGGGATGGGAATACAACCGCCATCATAGAAGCCAAAAACTTGAAGACTTTAAAACTTGATGAGCTAGTGGGTTCTCTCCTTACTCATTAGATTATGAAGCAAGGAAGGGAAGAAGAGAAGAAGAAGGAAGAAAAAAGAGTAGAGAAGCTAGAGGTGGAAAAGAAGAAGAATATGGGAATATCTCTCAAAGCTTCATTACTTGAGGAGAGCTCTTCTAATGAGGAGGATAACCTCCTTCTAAGGAAGGATTCTTGTGATGATGATGATGTAGGAATCATAAATGCCTTTGATGGAGGAAAAACTTCAAAGGAGAATGAGATTCAAAAAAAAGAAAAAGACACACAATATCTCTCAAACCCTAAACCCTAAACGCTTTATTTGGTCAAACCGGGAAAGAAAAATTCAAAGAAAGATGGACTTCAAAGGTAAAAACAAAGAAGAAGCAAGAGATCAAATAATTTGCTTCGAGTGCAATAAACTCGACCACATACGTTCAGAGTGCCCTCAACTCAAGAAGAAGGGCTTTGAGATGAAGAAGAAGCTCAAAGCCAAGCTTGCTACTTGGAGTGATGAGGAGTCATCCGAGGATGACGAACAAGAAGTGGCCAACCTTTGCCTCATGGCACTTGAGGAAGATTCCTCCATGCCAACCTTTACATATGATGAATTAAATGATGCATATGATGAGTTGCAAGAGGTCTATGATGAATTAGTTGAGAAATACAAGGAGTCAGTCATTAGGAATAAGAAAATTATTTCAGAATTAAATGATAAAAATGACTCACTTTCTCAAGCTAATTTAAAATTTGAGAAAAAGATTTTAGGGTTGAAAGATGAACTAAAATTCTCCCAAGATGAAAATGTTGACCTTAATAATCTTCTTTCTCAATGTAATAGTGAACATCAAAAGGTGTTAGATGAGCTTAACAAGCTCAAAGAGTCTTTTAAAAATGTTGGTAGTGTGAAGCATGAAATAGGTGAATCTTCAAAAACAAACCAACCTAGGAAAAAGACTAATAACTACAAACAAAGTAGCTTTCCTAGACATAGTAGAACTAAAAGGATTAGAAGTGTATGGGTTCCTAAGGAACTTGTAAAATCTAATAACATTGTTGCTATGTCATCTTGGATTCCTAAGGGAACCAAGTTATTGGGAGCTAACACTCGTGGACCCAAAATGATTTGGGTACCAAAAACAAAATTTTAATATCTTTGTTTGTATGGGGAGCATTGCTACAAGGCCAAAGCACAAAGTCAAAACTCATGGTACCTTGATAGTGGATGCTCGAGGCATATGACCGGAGACAAGAGTAGATTCATGGATCTAAAGCCAAAAAGTGGAGGAGTGGTGACATTTGGTTACAACTTCAAAGGCCACATTAAAGGTATTGGCTCCATAGGTAATCACTTTATTATTCTTATTGAAAATGTCTTGTATGTCGATGGTCTTAAACATAACTTGTTGAGCATAAGTCAATTGTGTGATAAAGGATTTAATGTTTTATTTGATAAAAATGGGTGCAAAAATGTTAAAATTAAATCTAATAATATTATTCACATAGGTCATCGCATAGGTAACATTTACATGGTGCATCTAGATGACATACATACATCTCATGCATGTTTAGTAGCTCAAAATGAAAATGATGCATGGTTGTGGCATAGGAAACTAGGACATGCTAGCATTAGTGTTTTAGAAAAATTAGTGTCCCTTGATCTAGTTAGAGGTTTACCCAAGATTAAGTTCTCAAACGATAAAAATTGTGATGCATGCTCTAAGGGTAAACAACATAAGTCATCCTTTAAATGCATTAATGATGTTTCTACAAGTAGGTGTTTACAACTTATCCATATGGATTTATTTGGGCCAATTAGGACTATGAGCTTGGGTGGTAAATCTTATGCATTTGTTCTTGTTGATGATTTTTCTAGATTTACCTGGGTTCTATTTTTAAGTACTAAAGATGAGGCTTTAGAAAAATTCATCACATTTTCAAAACTAACCCAAAATGATCTTGAACTTAGAATTTCTCGTATTAGAAATGACCATGGAACCGAGTTTCAAAATTTAGGGTTTAAAGAGTTTTTGAATGAAAATGGTATTAGCCACAATTTTTCGGCTCCTAGAACTCCTCAACAAAATGGGGTAGTTGAGAGGAAAAATAGAACTTTACAAGAAATGGCTAGAACCATGCTTTGTGAAAACAATTTACATAAATATTTTTGGGCGAAAGCCACAAACATCGCTTGCTACATTGTAAACCGAGTAATGATTAAGCCAATTTTAAAGAAAATACCTTATGAGATTTTAAAATCTAAAAAGCCTAACATTAGCTACTTTCATCCATTTGGTTGCAAGTGTTTTGTATTGAATAATGGAAAAGACAACTTAGGTAAATTTGATGCAAAAAGTGATGAAGCTATTTTCATAGGATATTCTTGAACCTCTAAAGCCTATCGTGTATTTAACAAGAGAACTTTAGTAGTAGAAGAATCTATACATGTTGTATTCGATGATAACCTCCTTCCAAGGAAAGATTCTTGTCATGATGATGATGTAGGAATCATAAATGCCTTTGATGGAGGACGAACTTCAATGGAGGATGATATTCCAACAAAAGAAGAAGACACACAAGATCAACCTCTTGAAGCCTTGAAGGACTTGGCTCTTGAGGTGGTAAATCTTATGCATTTGTTCTTGTTGATGATTTTTCTAGATATACTTGGGTTCTATTTTTAAGTACTAAAGACGAGGCTTTAGAAAAAATCATCACATTTTCAAAACTAACCCAAAATGATCTTGAACATAGAATTTCTCCTATTAGAAGTGATCATGGAACTGAATTTCAAAATTTAGGGTTTAAAGAGTTTTTGAATGAAAATGGTATTAGCCACAATTTTTTGGCTCCTCGAACTCCTCAACAAAATGGGGTAGTTCAGAGGAAAAATAGAACTTTACAAGAAATGGCTAGAACCATGTTTTGTGAAAACAATTTACCTAAATATTTTTGGGCGGAAGCCACAAACACCGCTTGCTACATTGTAAACCGAGTAATGATTAGGCCAATTTTAAAGAAAACACCTTATGAGATTTTAAAATCTAAAAAGCCTAACATTAGCTATTTTCATCCATTTGGTTGCAAGTTTTTTGTTTTGAATAATGGAAAAGACAACTTAGGTAAATTTGATGCAAAAAGTGATGAAGCTATTTTCATAGGATATTCTTTAACCTCTAAAGCCTATCGTGTATTTAACAAGAGAACTTTAATAGTAGAAGAATCTATACATGTTGTATTCGAGGATAACCTCCTTCCAAGGAATGATTCTTGTGATGATGATGATGTAGGAATAATAAATGCCTTTGATGGAGGACAAACTTCTAAGGAGGATGAGATTCCAACAAAAGAAGAAGTACAAATGACATCTTAGTAGTACAAATTTATGTTGATGATATTATTTTTGGTTCTACTAACGAATGTCATTGCAAAGAGTTTGCTAAGCTAATGCAAGGTGAATTCGAGATGAGCATGATGGGGGAGATCTAATTCTTTTTGGGACTCCAAATCAAGCAAAGAAAGGATGGCACCTCCATCAATCAAGCAAAGTAAATAAAGGATATGCTGAAAAAGTTTGGCTTGGAGAATGCAAAGCCTCAAGCCACACCTATGAGCTCATCTACAAAGCTTGATAAAGATGAAGGAGGTAAGTGTGTTGACTCTAAGCTTTACCGTTCTATGATTGGGTCATTGCTTTACCTTACTGCAAGTAGACCGAATATCTTGTTTAGTGTTTGCTTGTGTGCTAGGTTTCAAGCTAGTCCTAGAGAGTCTCACCTTATAGTCGTTAAGAGAATATTTAGGTACCTTAGAGATACTCCTTGTTTAGGTCTTTGGTACCCTAGAGACTCCACCTTCAACCTTCATGTTTATTCGGATGCGGATTATGGGGGATGCAAAATCGATAGGAAGAGTACTTCGGGAACTTGTCAATTCCTAGGTAGTATGCTCATATCTTGGTTCTCTAAGAAACAAAATAGCGTAGCCATATCTACCACCGAAGCCGAGTACGTATCCTTAGGGAGTTGTTGTGCTCAAGTCCTTTGGATGAAGCATCAACTCTTAGATTATGGTATTAAAGTTGAAACCATACCCCTTAAATGTGATAACACTAGTGCCATATGTTTGACAAAAAATCTCACCCAACACTTTAAAACCAAACACATAGAAATAAGGCATCATTTCATTAGAGATCATGTCCTTAAAGAAGATGTTGTTATAGAGTATGTTAACACCTTAAATCAATTAGCGGACATATTTACAAAACCTTTAGACAAAGAGCGTTTTTGGTCCCTTAGGAGAGAGTTAGGTCTAATTAGCCTATCTTGACCTTTTAGAACCTATTTTGTGCTTAAAATTGCTTGATCTTGTGAAATGACATGTTTATGTGTTTTTACTCCTAATTCCATTCATGCCTATAGCTAGGGGGAGTATGTTTATGTTTGCACATGTTATTCCTGCTCATTCATGTCATTCATGCAGGTTAGGTCTTCAAAAATTTCATGTTGATGCACTTTTAGAGCCTCATCTGCACTTCCAGGCCCAGGTGTATCGAAACGGGTACACTTGTTTCGATACGGATACTTTAAAATTCTATCCGAGAAGGACGTTTCAAAATGCTTTCCAAGGGTTTCGAAACGTTTTAGATACTGCCAAGGGGTGTATCGAAACATGTTTTGATACGAGTCAACGAGGATTCGTTACGGTCAATGTCGTATCGAAACGGTCAACTGAAGTTGGAAAGTCGATCAACCCTCGGTGCCCGCGTTTCAAAACGGTCGACACCGTTCCGAAACGGGTTAGCGGACAACTTTATAGGGGGCTTTTAATGTTAACGTTTTACTTTAATTAAAACTCCCCTCAAACCCTAAAAACCCTAAAACGATTTTCCCTATAAAAACCCTCTAAACCTTATTGTTTTTCACCAAATCTTGAGGGCTATTACTCTTAAACACAAGTCTAAGCAAGCATCAAAAACTTTGTGCAAGGATTTTCACCTATTCATCCAAAATCCCAATTTAAGGTATCTTTTCATCTTTTTCCTTAAATTTGTATTCGAATCTTAGGTTAGAAAATTTTAATTTTGTATAGTTTGTGTTTTAATACTTGGGTTTTTCAAAACTTGTAATTTTTTTTTTCAAAATCTTCAATTTATTGATTCGAATATATAAGATTTCATCCGTATTTTCACCTATTCATCCAAAATCCCAATTTAAGGTATCTCTTTTAAAAAAAAATTTTATTTTGTTTTGTTTCTTTGTTTTTAACTTGTTTTTAAACCTAAGTGGTATTTACCATTGGATTGAATTAAGAAATATCATGCATACACTTAAATTTGTTTTAAAATTGCTTGCTTTTATGTTTTTAGGATTATTTCAATGGATCCCGTTAACAAGAAACGTAAGACATCTCAATCGGGTGAAGGATAAAACCAAGACGCTCTCCGTCCTAACCATACTCAATTGTTTCTCAAGAGTCTCAAAAATATCGAGTTGAAGGCGCGTTTCCAATATATCAAGACATTTGGCGTTCTTCATGAGCGTGTTGTTGACATGTCGTTTCTTGACTCCGAGCGCTTCCTCTTCCGTTATCTCCACCGTTTACAAGAATGGAGCTTTATCGGTTTCTTGAGTATCCCGAATATTTGCTACAAGCACATGGTTCTTCTATTCTACTCGAATGCCCGACTCATCAACAATGAAGACAATTCCAAAGTTGTTCACATTGAGTCTCAAATCTTAGGAAAGAAGATTGCTATTGACATACCATACTTAGAGGATACCTTTGGTCTTAAGGATGAGAATGAGAATCACTTTGGTTCTCACACCGGTTTCGTGCTTGCCTTGGATGCTCACGATAGGTTCCTCCACTTGAATGTCTCGTGGTTTTTTTGCCCCTCTGGAGGTAAATTTTCTCACGTTCGTCAAGTAGATTATTTTAAACTTGAATGTTTTCGTCGTGGAGAGCAACCTAATCTTGTTAAGATCATGTTTGCGAAGATGGTGAATAATGTTAAGCTCTGTGAAACCGATGCGCTTAAGTCCTTCACTTCTAGGACTGTTTTGAGTTTTACCTTTGAGAAGCTTGAGATTGATTGCACTTATGACTCTCAAGAACCCCGCAAGTCAAAACTTGGCGAGTCCTCTCTTTGCAAGTCCGAATTTCACTATGCCAATAATAGGCAATGAGAACGTGTTGATAGGGAAGCACCCTCAGCTCAAGTTGAACCTCGACCACAAGCTCTGGTTGCAAACAATGAAGCTCTCACGGCTTTTCTTACCGAGCGGTTCAACACATTGGACACTAACATGTCTAGGGGGTTTGGTGCTATCAATAGTCGCTTGCAATCCGTGGAAGATCGTCTCACATCCCTTGAGAATCAACATACATCTATGGACATGTCCTTCTCCACCTTTTATGGACAATGGATGGATTTTCGTCGCGCTCAAGCTTAGAATGATGATGATTCAATGGATGATGATAGTGACGACGAGGCTTAGGATTCTCATGTCATCTCATATTAGCTATGCATATTAGGATCAAGTTTGCATCTTTATTTCCATTATGCTTTATGAACCTATGTTTTTTATTTCTTTTATTTGGGATTATGCTTTGAACTTATTGTTTAAGATTTATGTTTTGGATATTTGAATTTTATGAATTAATATTATATTTCTTATTTCTTATTGATTATTGCTTTTAACCCTATCTCTTCTCTTTGAGTCTTGTTTATTATTTTTGATCTAGCAAAAAGGGGGAGAAGTAATGTAAGAGCCAAAATTCGTTTTAAGTGTTTTTAAGTTTTAAAACTTAGATTTAAATCCTTTTAAAACTTTAAAAAAATCAATCTTAAATTGATGGGGAGTTAGAATGTATTCAAAATTTTCAAAACTCTTAAAAATTCTAACTTTGGTTTTGTTATATCAAAAAGGGGGAGATTGTGAAACCGATATTTTAATTTTTATATAACTAAAGAACCTAAGGACTAAGTTGAAAATGTAAAAATGAATTTTTAAGTCCTCAAACCTCTCTATATGTTCTTAAAGCCTCGGAACGGGTATCGAAACGATTTCAACACTGCCAACCCGTGTTTCGAAACGGCTTTAGAACCTGTAGACACCGTATCGAAACGACATCAAATGTTTCGAAACGATACTCAATAAGATTTGAAAAATATGACCGTTAAAAAGTTTTTAACTGAATTTTTACAAGTCGTTAAGGCGTATCGAAACGTTTCAACCCGTTTCGATACGATCCTTGACAGTGGCAAAAATGTTTCGAAACGGGTTTCAAAACGGCTCTTAGCGTATCGAAACAAGTCTAACTATTTCGATAAGGGCTCTTTAATACACCCCAACGACTCTTTATATTTTGGTTTGTTTCGAAACAGGGTCGGGCGTTTTGAAACGGTTGGTTGCATACTACATTTATGGAGGGAAGATAACACCCCCAACGGCTCTATTGATGAATGCATCAACCACAACGGCTAGAATTCAATGAGAAGGTATAAAAGAGACCTCTAAAAGCTTCAGCAACAACAATTGATCCAAAAAGCAAACATCCAAACATCAAATCCAAGCATTTGTGCCTAAATCCCATTATTGTCTTTTAACCCCAATTGTATTTTTCATTCTTATCATTTCAATTGGGTTGAGTGCTTGTACTTGGGCTATATTGTGTATTGAGAGATAGTTGTTTTAGCCAACAACTTCATTGTTTCAATTGTGTGAGGATTGGGTCAAATTTTAGGTTGAAAATTTGACCGAAAATTGTAACGGTTACCTCCTTAGCCTAGAAAAGGGGAAGAGCAATTAGTGGAATTGTTACAAATCCTTAGTGAAGCTAAGGTAGTAGATGTAGATTTCGATTGGAACTTGAACCATTCTAAAGTTCCTTGTCTACCATTTTTATTTGCCAATTCCACCACCAAAAGGATTAAAAATCCAATTCACCCCCTCTTGGTTTATTTCGATCATTCGATCCACTCAACAGTATCGAAACATAGGCTTGTGTATGGATACACATAGGCCAAATCTATGCTTTTTTGCACAAGCATTTCAGTACGATTGGGAAGTGTTTCGGTACGGGCTTGAAGGGCGTACCGATACACGGGGAAGCGTATCGATACGCTATATGTGACTTTGGTCACTGCCATCCCGCCCATCAATACGGTCTCAAGTGTATCGATACGCAATCGTTAATTCTGTTAATGGAATCTTTGTATGTTTGAAATTGTTACATTTTAGTCCCTGATTTTCAAGTTTGCAATTGGATGAGTTTGGTTGGATAGTTTTTGATGAAAATTTGCAGAGAAGAATGAAGCATGACTAGTTAAGAATTGGTAAACTTAAAATCAGTAAAGCCCTTGTAATTTTAAGAAATTACATTTTTGTCCCTAAATGTCTAAATTGTACAATTAAACACTTAACGTGATTCGATCGTTGTGCTGTTTCTTCCTATGATCTTTGGTGGTCACATAGGGTTAATGTTCCATCTAGAAAAGATAAAAAGAAAAATAAATGGTTGTCAATCGGAGTTAACTTTAACGAGTTGGCTTATGTTTTCCCCATGTATTCATGTAACCCCCTTAGCCCGGCCTAGATGGTTGACCCGAACTACGAAGATTACACGGGGAAAACCAAAGTCAACTCGAAAGTCAACCTTGATTAACGACCCTTTTTTCTTTTTAATCTTGTCTAGATACACATTAACCCTAAGTGAGTACTCATGAAACATATATGAGAAAGGCACAACGATCGAACAACAAAGAGGGACTCATTTGGACCAAAATGTAATTTCTATAAATTAGAAGGTCGTAACTGATTTTTAAGTTACCAATATGAAATTAGTTACATTTCATGCTTCTCAGCCAAAATTCAACTTAATTGGACATCTCGAACTCAAGCAATTGCAACTTAAACATTTAGGACTAAAATGTAAAGCTTGCAAACTTCAGCACCATTCAAATCAGTGCCCAATGGTCAACTGTTTCGAAACGTTCACCTGTTGTATAAGAACGAGGACCGAAACGACATTGACCGTTCTGAAACGTGGGTTGGTTCCGAGACTGGTTCCGAAACAAGGCCTTCCAGTAGCCAAAACGTTTCGGAACGCCCCTTAGCGTTTCGAAACACGAAGGCCATTTCAGGCCCCCGTTTTGAAACACTAGAGGGTGTTTCGATACGGTTTGCCCAGATTCAGCAGCAAAGTCTGGTTTTTCCAGCATAAACCCATTCAAACACTTCATAATGACTCCCTAATCATGTTAACTAACCATCATACATAAATGGTACATGTTTGGAACTCCTGAACACATTCATAGCATCAAACATGGTAAACTCATATTTCTAGAGGCATGCATCCTAGTCAAGCAACCCAATAAGCAATCCAAACCTCAATCAAGCATTAAAGGCCATTTACAATTCAAAACAATCAAGGCAAACATGCCACAACCACAGGGAGTTTAATACATCTCCCAAAACAAAGTTTAGATTCCCAATGCCAAATTACCAAAACTAATAGTGTATGAAAACATCACCATACATGAGCTTGGTTTCCCTTGGATAGTCTTAGCTTCCTTGTTGCCCTTAAACACTTCAATTATCTGCATTATTGGTACAAGAGAGAATGTAAGCACAAATGCTTAGTGTGGCATGCTCTAAGTAAACCAACACAATAATGCATTTTTAGAAAACACTTTCAACAAAGCTTTTAAAACCACATACTCATCTCTTTCTCATGCTACCATGCATACTTTACAAGCATTTCATGCTTCATTATATTCAATACAATATATTGGCTTTCAAGTGATAGTTCATAACCATTTTAACACAGAACACAATCGGATACGCGGATTACAAGCGTTGTCCCACACGCTTCATACACACTACCGGACTACACAAGGTTCACACTCAAGAGCAATCCCTCTATTGATGTGACACTCGTGGTGGAGTATAACGGTACAATCTCAACCCCTCAACACCAATCATCAGTAGTTGTATAATTCCACTAACGAGAGTAGGGGACACATAACACAAGATCCACACATGGACTTTCAACCACCGTTGTGATCTTACCTCAATCGTTAGGGTACTTGGATGAAGTTTACGATACAATCACAACCCCTCAACATCCAAGGCGACTTTACTTACGGTGCACCCAATCCTATAGCCGGCTAACTATATCCAATTCAAGTACTTTAAAATCATTTCATCACTTGCCAATATACATCAAATATCATCATCAATTCACTGTTTTAAAGCATTAATTCAAGCCATTAAACATCATGCATCTCCATGCATCATTACCAAACTATTAACATGTCAAACCAAGGATCTCTTACCTTGAGTATCCTTCAATACATGACTTTCAAAACCAGCATCAATCATGCTAAAACATGCTTTCTAAACAAAAATTAAACATGCAATTTATAACCAATGCATCAAACCACTTCTTAACAAATCCGAGGGAGTTTTTCCGAAAACTTACGCTTGAGCTTAGCTAAGTTGTTTAGACTTAAACTAAGCTCCCAAAACCTCCAAATAATCGTTTCAAAGCTGGAAAACCATCTCCACTCACCAATTACGTTTCGCTTGCTTGCAGAAACCCAATTAAGCTTCCAAATCAACTCCAAAGGTGTCAGAAGATGTCTCCCATGTTTTAGACACATCAAAGTAGAGGATTAATGCATCATCATGCATTGAAATCTTCAGCCAACACACCTAAACTCGCTGCTCTACCTAAAACCAACATTTCGGCTACCAAACACAACTGAAATCACCTCCAAACTCTTCCAAAACTTTACCCAGCCAAGATCCCTCACTTCTAATCATTTCTAAACATCAATCACCATAAAAAACAAACCTAAACTCGACCTTATACCTCCAGCTATAACAGAACACCAAGAACACCTCAAAAACCACCATTTTCATGACCAAAAACTTAGGAAACACAACCTATTCGGGATTGGATTGATAAAACCTCATTTCTAACATCGTTTAATATCCAAAATACATTAAAGAACCACCTCAACACAGAGGCCAAACAATCACAACGAAATTCTTCAAGATCTCTTCCAAAATCTTGAGTTTTAAGCCAAAATCATGTTTCTAACATTAAAACCATTTATAAAACTTAAATTAACGATCGACAACTTGGGAATTTCAGTAAAGAACTGAGTATTTAGAGGAGAAGAACAATCTTATCTCCAAATGATGATTTCTCCTTGATTTTGGCGAAATTCCTTGAAAATTCAATGTGGAAATCAAAAGGATTTGGTGCAAGATTGATTAGAAACCAATAGATGATAGAAACCTCATCAATTGAAGTGAAAATCTATGTAAAAGTTGCTAGAGAAAAAGTGTTTGGATAATGGGATTTTGAGAGAAAAATGAATGAGAGAAAATTAGGAAAAGGTAGTTTTGAGAATCTAAAAGTAGTTTCCATCTTTATTTTATTTAATTAAAACATTAATTAAATCCCCCAAATTAAGGAAAAATATGGAGAAAAACATTTTGGGTAATTAGCTCCTTAAAGATTCAAAGTTTCAATCCTTTACAAAACAGTCACTACTAAACTTTTCAAAAATCGCATTTTGGTCACTACACCGAAATGTAGTATTCCCAAACCTTATTTTGTAAAATTGATTTCACCACTCTCTTATATATATTAAAAGATGATTTTTAGATATTTTTTTATATTTTTAAAGCATCCCGAACTAGGCTTTCCCTAAAACCTCCTTTTATATTCGAACCATTTCTCAGACCGATCTGACCAAACCCTAAACTTCTAAGCCAAAAATTGGGGTGTTACAATTCACATTGGTTTGGGTCAACCGTCTAGCCTAGGCTAAGTAGGTTACAATGATCACTCTTCTCCAAAGCAAGCGAGGCGTTGTCGGTGAGTGGAAATGATTTTAAAAGCTTTTCAAAGTTTTGAAAGAAAAGTTTGGGGGTTTAGATTAAGCTCCAAACACTAATCCAACCTCAGAAGTAAGTATGAGATGTTTCTCTCTCGTTTCTCGGTTTTTATCCCATTGTTTAATATGACCATGCTCATGTTTTGAAGATAGATGTAAACCTACTGTTTTATGCATATTTTGAGAAATAATTTGATGACTTATATGATCCCATGAGTTAAAATTGTGATTTTGAAAAGATAGAACTTGTTGAGAAAATTCTACGCATTATTTATGCTTTAGAAATGGGATGAGATTGATTTATGATTATGCATTAAAAACAGTAGGTAAATGATGCATAAATGAGTATATTGGCATGATATGAGATAATTTTTACCGGATATAATTGGTCAACCAATAGGATGAGAAGTGCACTATAATATACAAAATTTGTACGTGCTCTATGGTTCGGGCAATGAGGGTAGTGTCATCTCGTTCCAAAGTTAGTGTCTGGTGATGAGAGATTCCACCACTGTAGGTCTTGATGATGTGAGATTCCATCAAGCTTCTGCCAATGAGATATACCGCCTTGAGAGTTTGGTGATGTGAGATTCCATCGAGGTAGGACTTGACGATGTGAGAATCCATCAAGCTATCCGCACATCCGAGTAATGTTGCTAAAATGCCAATATATGAAATTCACATGTACCTTGTTTATAAATGATTGAATGAAATGATATTTGCATATGAGATCATGTTTTTAGAGATTCTATATGAGAAACAAGCATGTATGACTTTTCTTTGAGACTTTGCATTTTGATTAATTCATGAGATAGATGGTACATGTGGTTTACGTGATGTGGTTTTAAATTGCATTGTTGTTGTTGGTTGGTTTGAGCATCCCTCACTAGGCATTATTGCTTATGCTCTCTTTTTCCAACAATACAGAGAAATAACATCTTTGGGACAACAAAGAAGCAAGAAGAAAACCAAGGAGTGAGACCTAGCTCAAGTATGGGTTTACGTTTACCTATTAGTAATAATAATTGGCAATAGGAGGATGCCTTAATGTTTTGGGAGAGAGTAATTTGAAACTCCCTGGTTTGTGGCATGTTTGTGATGCCTTTGATGACTTGTAAATGGCCTTTACTTGTTGATATTTGCTTTGGATTGTGTTTTGGATTTTGAATGGTTTTTCTGCATAGGTAGCATACGTATAGATTTGCTTAATGCTTATTGCCATGCTATGATGTTGGAATTGTCATGTATGATTGAGGTTTGATGTTTAGATATTTTGTATGCATGTTGGAGTGTTTTTGTATGGATTAAAGTATGAAAAACCAGAAAAAAGTGTCATTACATGCCCAGGTGTTTCGGTACACCTAAGGTTGTACTGAAACGGTGAGCCTGAAATGGCTTAGGGTTTTGAAACAGGGAACGGGTGTTTCGATACATTTGGCTACTAGAATCTCGTGTTCTGAAGCACCATAGAATGTGTTTCAATACGAGCCCGAGCTTCAACATGCTTGAACCTGAACCGAAATGGGTGTTCCGATACATGGATACATGTACGGAAAAGCCTCGTTGTTAAGTTGGTTATTGGAATCTTTTGATGTTTTGTTTCTTTACGTTTTAGTCCCTGAATGTTGTGAATGCAATTAAATGAGCTTGGATGATTGTTTTGAGCTGAGATTGGACTGAGAGGCACGTAATGTGACTAATTAAATATTGGTAACTTAAAAATGGAAAAAGTCTTTGTATTTTTGTAAAATTACAAAATGGTCCCTAAAATATATTTATGTTCATGTGGGTCCCTAATCGGTATTTGTTTGAGTTGCAAATTGTTCCGCTACAAAGTTAGTCACTTTGGAAAGTAATGAGCGTCTAGACAAGATAAAATGAAAAAATAGGGTCGTTTATTGGAGTAAACTTCCCGGTTTACTTCAATAATCCTCGTGTGACCCGTTTGGTTCGGTCTATCGCCCAAACCGAGTCGAGGGGATTACAAGAAAAACCTAGGGCTATCTCACCCCTCTTGAGTTCTTTTATAATTTTCTACCTTAATTTACCATTTACCGCTTTCATTATTTATTACTATATTTACCATTTTTATTATTTCTAAAAGATCCCCTTTTATTTTTTGTAGATTACTCAAACCAAGAAACAAGTTCGATAATTTCCTTAGTCCATGTGGATGGACCCTACTTCGTCAAATTGGCGCCCCTGCCGAGGAATTCTGTTAAAATGAATAAAATTGTTTCTTGTTTTGATCTATGACCAACTCGTTACTCGCAAAACTAAATTACGAACCAGAAATTGAAGCACCAGCTCGAAGACTGCGGTGAGAAACCATGTAATGAATAACAAAACTACAATCTGAACCTAAATTCGAAGAAAGATCTTACACTAAAGACATCTTCTTTCCTTCGAAGAAAACGAATAAGAAGACATGGCCAGCTAAATTATTTGAGAACTTACTGTGGCACGTGAATTGCAGCAACTGTTGTGCATCACATTCCTAAATGGATAAACGCCATTCGAGTTGACGTCAGGTTTAATTCATCTTTTGCCTACCTTCCACGGTTTGCAAAACGAAAACCCACACAAGCATCTAAAAGAGTTTCATATGGTCTGTCTGAGTATGAAACCACTGGGAGTTTTTGAAGATCAAATTAAACTCCGAGATTTTCCTTTTTCCTTAACCAATTTAGTCAAAGATTGGTTAATTTATTTACCGCCAGGTTCCATTGATACATGGGCTGATATGTCTCATTTGTTTCTTGAAAAGTTTTTTTTCCTGCGACTCGAGCAAGGGAACTTAGGAGAAGTATTGTAGGGATCCAGAGAAAAGAAAGCGAATCGTTATACGATTACTGGGAGCTCTTTAAAATAGTTATATGCAAGTTGTCTGTAACACGGCTTGTCGGAACAAACCCTCCTACAATATTTCTACAAAGGTTTACTCCCGGAAAAAAATGAAGATGATCAATGGAGCAATCGGAGGAGCTCTTTTGACACAACATATTCATGTTAGTTACACTAAGCCATATTCTAAAGTACTTAAATCTTGGAGATGTGAAAGTATGCAACATATGCACAAAGTTGATAACTTTGTCAACTCCCTGACAAAGCTTTTGACACAACATAAGCATGTCAGTTACACTAAGCCATATCGTATTAGATACGAGAATGATTGGTCTTAGTGCTAGTGGGAGATTGTTGGAGTATGCCTAAAGACCAATCATATGATAATTAAATAGACATACTATTTTACCAGATTTATCAAGTAATGGCATTGCCGTTATTATCATTTGGTATGTTCTTGTGCATCAAACTAACCATTGGATAATAATGTCCATACAATAAAACGATTATTGTTAAATAGGATCCTTAGTCGAATATTATTACGAGTATGGACAGTGATAATATATAAAGACTAATATGTGGTTGATGACAAGCGTTGTCATTGACACAGAGATGTCAAAATCAACAAATAAGTATTTGTTAGAGAACAACATACTGGATTGACCCGCTATGAGCATGTTTCTTGGGTAAATATGTGACAATCACAACATTGCTCATGATAAACATATGTATAATCCTCAGACTTGAGATCAACATGATTTCAACATAAATATTTACGTATTTTGACATAGTCAAACGTGTGTCGTAACTGACTACATTATAAAGACTGATGATTGGATACGTGATGACCTATGTAGTGAAATATGGTTGATCAAGAAAGGATTTGTCCCTCCTACATATTCGGAGAAATATCTTCGGCCACTTGATTGAGTGAGATTAGAAAATGCATGGCCATGCTCTAATATTATGATATGAGATATCATAGAGATTCGTTTATCATAATCTACTCAAGACATCAAGAAACAATAGATGGACAACGCAAGGGTGACTAACCCATGACTTGTGTTCATCTAAGATGTGAAGGACAAAAGGATGAAATACATAAAGGAAGTTTATTCAGGAATTAAGAAAGTCAAACCATGACTTCATGCAACTTAGGTAGCAATGATGTATTGCTAGATGCCACTCATTGTTTGTAAAATTAGAACAGTTCTAATTTTGCTGCTAACATTGCATGAACCTACAAGGGTCACACCCTTCGAATGAAACGAACAAAAAAATTGGAAACCATACTCCCTATTTTAGGGAGGTTGCCGAAAATCCCCTACGGGATAGGGGAAATGGGCAACTCCCTTAAATGTGAATAATATTTGATAAATATTGTATTTATCAAATATTATTTAGAGTATGGAAAATATTTAGAGACTTAAATATTATAGAATAAGATTCTAGAAATTTAAATATATATTTGGAATTTATATAATGTATATTTAATTCCAAGTTTATGTAGAATTAGATTCTACATAATTAAAAATATATATTTAAATATATTTAAATACAAGTAAAGATAGAATGAAATTCTATATAATAAATATATATATATTTGAATTAAATATAATGTATATTTAAATCTATGTTTTATGTAGAATAAGATTCTACATAATTAAATATATATATTTCATTTAATATTATTAAATATAATGTATATTTAATATAAACCAATTTCAAGTAGAATTAGATTCTATGAATTTTGGTTGAACTTGGATTTAAGGTATTCAACTAGAATTAAGTCTCTGAATACTATTTAAAGGGACAAAGGCTAGCAACCAAACCATCCCTCTTACTCCTCTTGAAGATTTCGACAACACCTCTAGGGATTCCCCACTGGAACTCGACATATCCCAGAAAGCTCTCTGAGAAGTTGTTCGATATTTTTCCGGTGTTCTACTTGCCCCATGGCAAATCCTTGAAGGTTCACTTGTTCGATTGCAAGTCCCCGTTGAACTCCTGGTCGATTTCAGACTCCCTCAGGAATCCCTGGGGGGATTTCGACTTCTCCCTGGAAGGTGTTCAAACTTGTAGAAATTTATCCCTAAGTGTTAGGGAGGCAGAAACTTTGTTCGTTTTGTTCGGGTGGACTCCGTAGAGGTCGTTGCGAACCTGTGACGATTCCGGTTTTACTTGACGTGGTTATTCCAACATACCGTCGATTTTCCAGTTTCTAGAGTTTTAAAAGGTAACACTTCATCTTTTCACCCCGGATTCGTTCCTGTACATGGATCCTAGCTGGATTACGTCACATTAATTTTTCCGTTGCGACATGGGGCATGCCGACGTGACCTAATATCCCCAACAATGTCCCAAAGATGATAATCCTTGGCTCTCACTAGGTATATCATTCTATTCTTCCAATGGGCGTAGTATCACGTCGAAGAAAGGAGGTCAATCGATGGATTGCGCCATAGTCTTTGGTTGATAGAAATGTTGTTCGAGTTAGCCGGATCTTCTTAACAGGATGTTAATCCCCCTCTATTGAGCCTTGCTCTGATATCAATTGTTAGGCTCAATATCCTCAACCGAATTGCTTGCCAAGTAGTGGATATAACCCCCTCGACCCGGTCTAACCGTTTACCAAACCGAACGAGACACACATGGAATATTGATGTAAACCAGTGAAGATTTACTTCAATACCCGGCCCTATTTTTTTCTTTTATCTCGTGTAGATGCTCACTAACATCCTATGTGATTCTCACTCGCAGCGAAAGAAACTCCAATGCAAACATACAATGATTTGCCACTCAATTGCTTATAAACAAAGGTTAGGGACAATTTGTAATTTTAAAAAATTACATGGAGTTCAACCAAATTAGCATTACCAATAGTCAATTAATCAGGTTTCATGTCCACATGTCAATTTAAAACTTCTTTCAATCATCCAAACTCATTCAATTGAACATATAAATATCCAATGACCGAAACGAAAGAAAAAAGAACATAAAAATCCTTAATTAATCAACTTAACAGCCAATTGTATCGATACACTTCAGCCCGTATTGTTACGTCATTATCTCGTCAATTTCTTAGATTTCTAGTAGCACAAAAGGGTATTGATATGGCCTCGTGTATCGGTATTGTTTCTCATTTTTTCCATTTATCCATATCGATAGGGTCTACCCTGTAGCGATACAATATTCTTGATTTGGCTATACTATACTGATACAGCAGCCCGTGTATCGGTACGCCTAGGCCAGTAGTGTCATATTTTGCTGGTTTTACATGTCAAAACATATCAAATATTAATCCAACATGTTAACAAACCATAAGCAATCACTTGATCATGATTCTAAAGAAAAATAACACCAAGACATGCTTTCAACCTCAACACAACATATTTAGCAATCTATAGGCATGCTCCCTAAGCATAATAGCCATTTAAGTACCAAAATGCAAACCAAACCAAATACAAGCAATTAAAGGCCATTTACAAGTCTATTAAGGCACTCCAAACTCGTGCCAAACCATGGAGTTCACTACATATGCTCCCAAATTATTAAGGTAACCTCCCATTGCCAACTTATTACTATTGATTCGTTTAAAACCACACTTGAGCTATGAGGGACGCTTGGACTTCTTCACTTTCTTCCTCTCTGTCCGTTTACTCTACTTTTTTGCATTAAGGTAAAAAGAGAGCGTAAGCACATTTGCTTAGTGAGGGTTGCTCAAATCAAAACCAACCAACAATGCATTTTAAAACCATTTCTCAAATAAAAGTTTCGTACACATCATGCTCATTTATCTCATGCTTTAAATCACATTAAAGCAAAACATTTAACTTTAAAACACATGTATCATTGAGCTCATGCATTGATCCCAATGCAAATCTCAAAATAGGCTTCACATGTTTAGCTTACAAACATGCTACAAAATAGAATCTCATGTATAATGCTCATCATACAAAACAATTTAAATCAATGATACATGTAATCTCATATAGTAGCATTCAAGTGATCTGGATGGCTACACTCTGTCCCAAAACACATGGTGTGGTTGTTCCCACCATAAAATAACTCGGATATGCGGATACACCTTATGGCGTCGCTGTTCCCACCATAAGAAGGGCATAATACTTGGTGTGGTTGTCCCTACCAAAGTATTCACAAGGTGTGGCTGTTCCCACCTTAATGCTCGTAAGGATGTGGTTGTTCCCATCTTACGGCACACATGATGTGGTTGTACTCATCATGTTTTAACACACGTAGGTACGAATTTTGCTTACATTTTATAGTGCACTCTCATCCTATTGGTCGACCAATTATATCCGATAGTATCAAGTCTCATTACTTTGCCAATATACACTTTTAAACCATGTTACCTCATTGTTTTTCATATGCATCATTCAAACCAATTTCTATCAATGTATCTCAAATACATTAAACCATGTATTTAGGCATTATCTCAAACATGTTGCATGCCACTTTCTAAACACATGTATTAACAAAATATAACATATGCAACATTTTCCACTTCCAAAACATGCATATAACAATAGCTAAAACAATTATATATTCAAAGTATGAGCATGAATTTAATAAAACAATGGAAATCGAAAACCGAGAGTAGAATCATCCATGGTTACTTTTCAAGCTTAGATTAGCGTTTCAAGCTTAATCTAAACCCCCAAACCTTGCTCTCAAACCTTTGAAACATAGTTCCACTCACCAACAATACGTCACATGCTTTGTCGAGGAGAAATCAAGCTTTCGAATCAACCGCAACTCCTTCTGAAGCTAACAAAACATCATCCCATGCTTTTAACCAAAAGGAAAACAGAGGATTAATACAACACCATGCATCAAAATCCCTAGCAACATGAAACTATATCATCCTCCATTAACAACTAAGCTTTCGCTACCTGAAAACTACCGAAAACACCGACAAAACCTTTCTAACAAATCTCCAGCCGTTACCCAGTGAGATTAACATCAAAACGACATCAATTTACATCCAAAAACACATTCTCAATACCAAAGAACCTCCAAGAATCAATCAAGCAAACTATCAAGTCAAAAACTCAATGATTCCAACCTAAAAATCAACCAACTCGTTTCGTGTTTCCTAAATTAAAATCACTTAATCAACATTTCAATACATCATAATCATGATAAATTCTTATTATAAACCCAGCAAAACAGATTCAAAACAATGATTTCTTGATTTAATCAATTAAACATCATTTAAACCAATTTTTCATAATTGCAACATCAAAACCCAATAGAAAACACTCATAAAAGATCAAGAACTTGAGAATTTCAATAAAGAACCTTTCATTAAAGAGGGAGAATGAAACCTTACCTCTAATGATGACTTTTCCTTTAATTATAAGGATTTACATGAGAAAACAAAGATGAAATCATAAGATTCTGGTAGGAAATCATTTGATGTTAAAAAATAAATAAAATCAAGTATTTACCTCAATTCTTTGAAGAATAAAATGATGTTTGGCTGGAGAAAATTTGAGAGAAATGATTAGGAGAAAAGATAGTTACGTAAAATAGATTTTAAAAGAAAAATGTCAATTTAATCCTCTTCATCTTATTTTATTAATTAAAATTGACCAATTAAAGGGAAAAAGTCTGAATTAGACTTTGGATCAATAGCTCCTTATAGATTCAAAGTTTTAATCTTTTACGATTTACTCACTCAAAACAGTTTTACGATCTTTACGTTTTGGTCACCAATTTCCAAAATGTCAAACCTCCAAAATCCATTTTCCAAAATTGATCCCTCCAAAATCATATATATATATAATGATTTTTAAACATTTTCCCATATTTTACCAAACTCAAAAACCCTTTAAGATAATTAAATCTCGAAACTAGTCTAAGTTGTTCGGACATGTTCTCTCGGACCGTCTAGCCTAAACCCGACTAACTCCTAGGCCCAAAATCAGGGCGTTAGAACTCTCCCCCACTTAAGATAAGGAAACTGCTTCTTCATGTCATCATTCCTTTCCCACGTAGCTTCCTCGACACCTCGGTGTGGCCACAACACCTTAAGCAACTCTATGGTCTTCCCACGAAGAACCTTGTTGTCCAAATCCAAGATCTTAATCGGTTCCTCATCATAGGTCAAATATGGATTCAACTCGACTTCCTCAATAAGCATAACATGCGACAGATTCGATCTATACTTCTGAAGCTTGGATACACGAAAGAAATCATGTATCTTTTCTAACTCAAGCGGTAACCTCAACCTATAAGCCACCAGTCCAACGCGCTGAAGCACCTTATGTGGTCCTATTCACCTCGGACTCAACTTGCCCTTTCGACCAAACCTCATTACCTTTTTCAAGGTGAGACTTTCAAAAATACCTTATCACCAACTTCATATTCAATCTCTTTACGCTTCAAATCTTCATAAGACTTTTGACGATCCGAAGTCTCCTTCAACCAATCACAAACAAGCTTTACCTTCTCCGTCGTTCCTTTAAGAAAATCCGGTAAAGAAACTAACTTTTGACTTGCTTCCGCCCAGCAAAGAGGCGTTCTACACTTCCTACCATACAAGGCTTCATATGGAGCCATTTGTATACTTGCTTGGTAGCTATTATTATAGGAAAACTCAACCAAAGGCAACTATTTCTCCCAAGAACCTTGGAAATCTATAACACAACAACACAACATATCCTCAAGTACTTGGATAACTCACTCAGTCTGACCATCCGTCTGAGGATGATATGAGGTACTAAAATTGAGTCGTGTACCCAAAGCACTATGAAAACACTCTCAAAACCTCACTATAAACCTCAGATCTCTATCCGAAACTATGGATTTAGGTACATCATGTAACCTCACAACTTTCGCAATGTACAACTCTGCCAACTTATCCAACGTATACGTAGTATGCACAACTATGAAATGTGAACACTTCGTAAGATGGTCTACAATCACCCAAATAGAGTTCTTCTTTCATGGGGTCAAATGCAAACCTGACACGAAATCCATCGTAATCATCTCCCATTTCCATTATGGTATCTTCAAAGGTTGCAATAGCCCAGAAGGAAACTGATGCTCAACTTTAACGCGCTGACAAACCATACACTTACTCACAAAATCAGCAACATCCTTCTTCAACCGAACCTAATAGTACTCATCCTTCAATCCATGATACATCTTAGTAATACCAGGATGCATAGCAAAAGGACTACTATGAGCCTCTGTCAGAATAGTGCGCCTCAACTTAACATCATCCGGCACAACTATTCGACACAAATACAAAATATCATCATCATTAAAACAAAAGTTCGTCGAATTACCATCCGCTATATCTTGAACATGTGGTACCAACGAATCATCAAGCAACTACTTCTCTTTAATCAACTGAACCAAGGAATGTTTCACTTGCAACTCGGCTATCAATCCACCATCCCACGACACACTCAATCGCACAAACATGACTCTCAACTCCACAACTACCTTCCTACTCAAAGCATTAGCAACAACATTGGCCTTACCAAGGTTATACTCTATCGTCAAGTGGTAATCCTTAAGCAACTCCAACCATCTTCGTTGCCTAAGATTCAACTCTTTCTGAGACATTAAATACTTTAATCTTTTATTATCTGTATACACCACACACTTTTCTCCATAAAGGTAATTTCTCCAAATCTTCAACGCAAACACGACAACAGTGAACTCAATATATTGCTTAGGATAATTACGCTCATGCACCTTCAACTGCCTAGATGCATACGCCACAACTCTTTCGTCTTGTATCAACACACACTCTAATCCCACTTAGGATGCATCACTAAAAATCACAAACTCTTTACTCGATTCAGGTTGAATCAAGATCAGAGCTTGTGTCAAAGCTTCTTTCAACTTCTCAAATGCATGTTGCCACATATCCGTCCACTCAAACTTAACATCCTTTTGCAACAACTTCGTCAAAGTAGCAACAACCTCAGAAAAACCATCCAAAAAATGTCGATAATAACCCGTTAAGCCCAAGAAATTGCGAACTTCCGACACCAATTTAGGTTGTTTCCAATTCACAATCACCTCAACTTTCTGCGGATCCACACAAATTCCTTTCGTCGACAAGATATGACCATGGAACACCGCTTCCTTACTCCAAAATTCACATGTTGCGCGTAATAATTGCTTCGTAATTGGTGCAAGTGTACACGTCGCAAGTTATTGTATAGAAAGATATCGTCTCCACAGGGATTGATGCTAGTTCAGGAATCTACTTTCTCACACTGAAAATAAAAACACAAGTTTGGTAATGGCAGGAGTTCTAATTAACAAGTAAAATAAAAGCAATTAAATAAACGAAGATGTAATCAATTGAGAGAGAATAGGTCAGGTTATCGTTAGTTTGAGGAGTGATATTTGAATGGATCATCTTGGTAAATGAGTGTAGTAGCAACTTGGTTGCCATGGAACCTAGCACAATTTAGGTTTCCTCGGTGCCTAGTAGAACGGTTGCCTGGGCAACTGACTAGGCAACTGGGCGGCAACCTTCAAGGTTCGACGGAGCATTCTTCAATGGTTCCTCCTTATCCCTGATTCAAAACTCCAGTTAATTGTGCATGCCTTGATAATACATCCCTGCGTGAATCAGGGGTGAACAACAACTGATCTTGCGCTTTTCTTAGCTGTTAAAATCCTAACTTATTCCTAAGCCAGCTAGTCTTCACAATCCCTTGATCGAATAAAGACCATGTTCATTCATTTCTTGAATCTAACTCTCACGATATTAGATAAATAGATGGTTCACGAGATCCTCTCCCAATTCACTCGCAAACAAGATTTAGAACCAAGAATTAACAAACCTTGAATTAAAAGTGCAAACTTTATTACCTAAACAAAATCCAACCGTTTCTCACAACTACAAAACATAATAACCCTATCCAAATAGATTTAGTTCATGGCTAGGTTCCCAAGAAACACAAAAAAAAGTTTTCCAAACATAAACATAATCGAAACGAGAAGGAAAAGATGAAGAAGTCGACCAGCTTCTTGGATTTCTCTCTTCAATCGAACCTATAGAGACTTGTGGCTTGGCCTTACTTAAATATGAGATGGCTAGGTCTTTCTTAAGGAGGAAGTTAAGTTGGAATTAAATCCCTAAAAGTGATAAATATCTTTTATTTAATTCATCCTAGACCTTCTCCTAAAATTTTGGGATTTAATCTCTCTTCGACCTCTTCATGGAATTCCAACTCCTTTAGGATTTATCTTTCCTCCTCGTCGTATTTGATTTATCCAGTCATCAATTTCGACTGTTGCCTTAGCAATTGGTTCGGCATATCCTTCCTACATTGCTCCGACAACTAATTTGACATATCCTCGTTGCATTGCTCTGGCAACTAATCCTGCACGCATAAAGTCAAGCATGACCACCAAGGAAACATTGCAAACAAGCATGAATGGCTAGTAATGCAACTAATGTGAGCATAAGTCTAGCAATTTTAAGAGTAAGAAGGGTGATAAAAATAGTAGTTTTGGACACTTAACACCCCACCAAACTCGAACTATTGCTTGTCCTCAAGCAATGCAAACTAACAATTATCTGTCGAGATTTTAATCATCATAAAATTTTCTTCGTACTTGACTTCATTCCTCAGAACTGTGGAACGAAGTATGGTTGACATTCAATTTTTTGGATGGCCTAGAAGTTCCTCGGTATCAAACTATAATGCTTGTGAGTTTGTGCGAAGTTATGTACAAGATGATTTTCCGGATTCTATGTGAACAATAGGCATTCAAATTAATTCATTTTGGTCTTTTTATCATTATATATTTTTGCTCAACTATAGCCAATTTCGGGCACCTCTAATGAATTAATTAATTTTCCAATTTTTAATGATTTTTCTTTAATCGACTAGAGCCAGTTTCGAGCACCTCTTGTGATTCATTTAAGCACCATACTAGACCCAGATTCAGTCACCTCTAGCAATCAAATTTTTATTTGCCCAATTCTTAATGATTAATCGAAGTTCACTAGAATTCCTTCAATCAATCAAGCAACAACAGTGTTCAATTAAGTTTAGCATCATAGTAGGATTCTAAGTGTTTTCCATGTGCATCCTAGAATTGAAAGTTCTATCAATTAAGTGCAACAGCAATGTCATCATCGAATATTCATCAAGTCTAGGCAAAATTAATCCAATTAAAAGCAAAGCAAGTAAACTATGCAACCTATATGCTATGACTAAAGATGAATGCAACTACACATGAAACTAAACACGAAACAAATACCCCTCAAGCTCGATAGAAGCATTGTCCTCAGTGCATACAAAAATAAAAGAGAGAAAAGGAAATTTTAAAATAAAAAGATGAGAAACGACGACTTACTCCGAGAGCTCGTCATTGTGGATGATAAGTTTCCTTTTGGCCGATGTCTTGATCCACTTACTTGAGCACGGTGGTTGCTTCCTTGTGGTTGGTGGTGGGACAATTTCTAACACTAGTGTGTCTTCATCATCCTTAGCATCATCTTCGTCGATGTCAATGGCTTTTCTTTTGGGTTTGGAGGATGCAACTAGAGTGATCTTGGTTGGTGCAATGGAGGACTCGTCTGAATCTTGAAAACCATATAAAGTCTAAGTACGGGTTGGTTCAAGAATAGGTGCTTTAACTTTTTCTTGTGTTGTAGTTGCCAAGAAATCATCAGTCTCGGTTGTCTGGGCATCCTCAGTGCCTGTTGCATGACAACTGCTGAGGTAGTTGCTAGGGCAGTTGTCGGGGAATCCTCTATTGCAAATGTCGTGGCAAGTAGGTTGGCAAGAAAGATAGGGAATGGCACTATACTATCCGGGTATTTCTCCATGATGACTTGCTTGATGGCGATATTGTGGTCCTTAAAATACACCATAAACCGCAATTGTCATGCTTCGTTTTGTTCTAGTCGTTGTGCCAACGGGCCTAGGAGGTCTTCAAGTCGATATGCTTCTGTCGGCTTAGTATTCTGGGAATTGACACTACCATCGGGCATTGTCGATGCAACAAGAGTTGTCGTGGGATCCTTAGGTGTAGGGAATCATTCCGCTGCTTCACCCTTTAGTTTCCGATACTGTGCTTGGCTCCATCCGGAATTTGATGTTTCCTTTTTGTCTGTTAGTTCACCTGGGACCTTGTTTTCCTTGAAAAAGTGTGATATGAGGCTAGGAAAGAAAAGAGATCCCTTTTCCTTTTGACTACGTACAAAAATCTTATCACAAATAAATTTTCCAATGTTAATGATGCAATTATGCAAAATAGAATGCATGAGTAAAAGACGAGGTGCGTCGATGGTGGTATTGTGTGTCGTGGGCATTACAGAAGTTTTGATAAATTTGCTCGATAATTTTACCTCGGGTTTTAGCTGAAGGCGATTTACCATTCCCTTGTGTTTTCCGTCGTTCCATTGCATGCCCGGTAGAGTGAGGTCTTGGAGCACCTTGTTGAGTTGCTTGGGCGTAATTTGGTCCACGAATTCTTGGTGCTCATCCTTCTCGATGTGAACTCCATAGAAGTTGTTGATGTGATCGACATTAAAGGGGAGTGCCCTGCCACAAACAAAAACATAGGGGTTGCTCGAATTAGGAGAATGAGCATAAAATTCTCTTACTCGTGTGATGTTGCCCGGTTTCAGTTGATGGCAAAAGATTTCCCATTTTTGGTGTGGTATAACACGAAAGGTGAATGGTTCAAGGCCAAAATTTTGTTGAGAGTTGGAGTATTCGAAGCCTTGTTCTTCGCAAATCTTTCGACTCTCGAACCTGGAGAGGAATCGTTTTTCAACCGCTGTTGTGGTAAACCTTTTGTAAGTGGGTTCTTGGGAGGAGTGTTAGGTGTGTAAAAGTATTCATTTCATGATTATTTATGACTCAATTACTGTCAGAATTAAGCTCATTCTAGATACATTACTAGCCATACATACACAATTTCACTGTTCTTATCATTGCCCTGATTGATCATCTTTTCTTGAATATATTTGGTGGAAAAGGTACTGCTTTGGTATTTGTTTTGTGCATGTGCAGATTTCATTATCTACTGCCCATGCAAGTACTGTCGCGGTAGTAAAAGAAGGAGAAATAATGGTGCAGAAACATCACTTGACGATCCAGACTGAGCCAATCTTTGATGTCAAGCCTTACCGAGGGACGATGAACAAAGAGAACGAGCCTTACCCAGCGGAAAAGACTGATAGACCATAGCCAAGGCAATGACTAAGTCAATGCCGAGGCAATGCCCAGACATTTGTCGACAAAGGAGAAAATATGCAAAGTGGTAGGCGACTTGAAGAGCATAAAATGCTGAATTTTCAGAGATACTTTGCTTGAAGATCGAAGCTTAGGAAGACGATTACGAAGTCAAAGGAAGGTCATGGACGAGGAATCGATAAGGAGGAATAAAATAATGAATTAAAAGAGATTTTTTTTCTTTGATGAAGTTATGTCCACCTCCAACTTATCATCCTAGTCCAAGAAGAATTCGACAAGGCCATGCTCTATAAAAGCCAAGAACTAGCCGCCACAAAGGACATCGAGGAGTGAGAGAGATTTGGTAGAGAATTTAGAGTGTTTTCTTATCGCCATTATGAACTAAATCTTTTTTAGGCTAGGGTTATTTTGTTTAGTAGTTGTGAGAAGACGATTGTAATTTGTTTAGGTTTTTGTTAATGCATTTAAGTTCAAGGTTTTCTTATTCTTGGTATTTACTTTTTCTTGCAATTGAATCGGGAAAGGATATTGCGATTGCATCTATTTTTCTAATATCGGGAGAGTTAGACTCACAAAACGAGTAAGCAAGGTCTTGACCCCAATTAGTGAAGACTAATTCGACTTAGGGTTAAGTACGAGTTTCAACGGCTAAGAGAAGCGTAAGATTGGTTGGTGTTCACCCTTGGTTCACGTGGGAGGTATTGCCAAGGCCTGCACCTCAATAGAGTTTCAACTTAGGGATAAGAAGGAACCATTGAAGAATGCTTTGCCGAACCTTGAAGGTTGTCACTCAATTGCCCAGGCAGTAAATGGTGTTCTTTGTCGCGACAATAGTTTACCTATTGTCAAGGCAATTCTCTTTCCCATTGTCAAGGCAATCAAGTTGATGTTGCATTCAAATCCGAGATAAATTCATTCAACTTCCCCACTACGACGCAACATAATCTGGCCTGCTCTATCATCAAATTTACTAAATCTCTAAATTTACTTGTTTTGTTTAGTTTAGTTGTTCTCTCGATCAAACCATTACTTGTGTTTTTAATTTTCTACAGTGCGAGACGATAATTTCTGGAAATAGCACCAATCCTTATGGAGAAGATATCTTTTATACTTTAACTTTGAAACGTGTATACTTGCACTAAAATTGTGACACTGAATATGCGCAACGTGTATACTTTCAATAAAATTGCGACACTAAAAAGTAAAAATAAAAGTGCAAGAAAATAAAAATGAAGTCACTATTGCAAAGCCCCGACAACAACTTGGTTGAATATCATTACATCCAAATCTATAAGATCTTGGAATGACTTATGTTGTGATTTCCTTGCTCGATTTAATCCTACAAATTTGACTGATATGTTACGTAATGAAATCAGTTATTTTCGGCAGGCAAATGATGAATCCAAGTACGAGCTTGGGAGCGATACAAAGAGCTTTTACACAAATGTCCCTTACACAGATTCCCATTGTGGACACAAGTGACAATGTTTGACAATGCAGTAAACACAACGACAAGAATGATGCTAGATGGCTCGACAAATGGCATACTCCTAGACAAGCCACTAGAAGAAGCAATGGAGATCCTGAATAGGCTTGCTAAAAATGACTGTCATTTCCCAACAGCCAGAAGAGGAGGAGTCAGACGCCATGCCACCATAAACGAACTTGAGTGATTAGATTCAATTCTCTACAATTGGCCACCTTAACCAATTTGGTTAAGAACATGCAACGACCAAGCAATACATAAAAGGCCAAGGTAGTAGGTACATTATGTGATTTATGTAATGGTAACCATGATTCTTTTGAATGTACACAGAATCCAGAGTCTAGTTTTTATGTTGGAAACTTCAACCGAAACAACAACGTGATGTCCAACACTTACAACCCGCCCTGGAAAAACATCCAAACTTCTCATGGAGCAATCCTAACAATGCCCTAAATGAGAACAATCAGAATGCTCCAGCACTTGGATCCCAACAGAACATGCCTCGACAACCAATGCTGCAACAATCAATGCAGCCACAATTGCCGTAGCAATCGATGCCACAACAACAATCCATGCCATCCAGTTCTTTGGAAAACTCCCTAATTGCTTTCATGTCTCAAACTAGTGCATATATGGATAATACTGATAAATTTATAAAGAAAAATGGTGCTTTTATGGACAGGACCGAGATAAGAATACAAAATCATGAAGCAACATTGAAATCATTGGAAACTCAAGTTGGGCAATTAGCTCAGATCCTCAACTCGAGACCAATGGGTGGTTTACCTAGCAATATTGAGGTTGCAATAGGGACAACTTAAGAGCAATGCAAGGCAATCACCACACAAAGTGGAAAAAACTCAAGGAACCCCAAGTTAATGAAATGTAGGAAACAGAATCAAAGGAACTGAATGCCTCAGCAAGGCCCATAAATGTTGCTTCAGCAATACCTAACAACATTGCCTTGGAAATGCCTGATAACATTGCCTCGGCAATACCTGACAAAGATACTGCGGTAAGAAGAAGGCATCTGAAGGTCCTGATTCAATGCCTCAGAACAAATTCCCATGCAAGGAACGGATTGAATATATTCGACTTCCACCATCGTTCTCGCAAATGTTGAAACGACAGAAACAAGAATACCAATTCAAGAAGTTCCTCGACATCTTGAAGCAAGTCCACATAAACTTTCCTTTGGTAGAAGCAATTGAGCAAATGTCAAACTACGTCAAGTTCCTTAAAGACATTGTCTCTAAGAGAACAAGAATAGGAGAATTTGAAACATTTTTTGTAACATAAGGATGTATGGCCATGCTGCACAACCGAATGCCTCCTAAGCTGAAAGACCCCGACAGTTTCACCATACCATCTGTGATTGGGAATCATTATGTCGGGAAGGCATTATACGATCTTGGAGCGAGTATAAATCTTATGCCAAAATCAATCTTTCAACGATTGGGGATAAGGAAAGCGAGACCTACTGCAGTGATGCTACAGCTTACTCGTAGATCCTATGTTCATCCATAGGGAAAAATTGAGGATTTCCTGGTAAGAGTTGATAAATTTATTTTCTCTGCTGAAATTATTGTTTTTGACTGTGAAGCAGATGGGTTCGCACATATTATCCTGGGGAGGCCATTCCTAGTTACAGGAAAGAACTTGATCGATGTTGAGAGAGGAGAACTCACCTCGAGGGTGAATGATCTACAAATCAAGTTGAACGTTTTCACCCTTAAGCAACCCAATGGCCTAGAATAATGCAAACTCATCCATGCCATAACCGAGTTTGACCTGGATACTGATTGCCTCGACAATGACTGTTAAAATTGCCCTAGCAATGACCATGAAAATTGCCTCAACAATGCCTTTGACGGCTGCCTCGACAATTACTTTGACAACTGCCCTGATCCTGAAGAACAGAACGTTGTTGAGCAGGAAGAAGCCAACTGGATAGCTAGTTATCCAGGTATGTATTTCGAACCACTAGATTACTCTGGGAGGTAAGAAAGATCGAAAAGCCTTCTATCGAGCAACCTCCTATTCTTGAATTGAAACCATTGCCAGGGCAAATGAAATATGTGTATTTGGGAACCAATAACACATTATCCATAATAATCTCTTCTAGGTTGTAGCTTGAACATGAAAGAAAATTAATCGACATGCTAAAGATGCACAAAAAGGGAATAGGATGGACAATTGCCGATTTGAAGGGAATTGGCCCTGCGGTTTGTATGCACAAAATCCTTTTGGAGGATGATTGTAAACCAACCATTGAGGCACAAAGAAGACTGAACCGAGTCAAGAAAAAGGTATTGAGGAAAGAAATCATCAAATGGCTCAATTCTGGTATCATTTATCCTATCTCCGATAGTACATGGGTAAGTCTGGTACAATGTGTACTGAAAAAGGAAGGTATAACTGTGGTAAGCAATGAAAACAATGAACTAATCCCAACCAGGACTGTGACTGGTTGGAGGGTTTGAATGAATTACCGAAAGTTGAATAAAGCTAGTAGGAAAGATCACTTTCTTTTACCATTTATTGATCAAATGCTTGACCATCTTGCAGGTAAACCATTTTATTGTTTTCTTGATGGTTAGTCAGGGAATAACCAAATTGCCATAGAACCGGAAGATCAAGAAAAGACCATCTTCACATGCCCATATGACATGTATGCCTTTCGAAGGATGCCTTTTAGACTATGTAATGCCCTGGCAGCCTTCCAACGATGCATGATGGCAATTTTCTCTAACATGGTATAAGATTTCCTGGAAATCTTCATGGACGATTTCTCGATATTTGGAGATGATTTCGACAATTGTCTAGGCAATTTGGAGAAAGTATTTAAAAGATGCGAGGAATATGACTTGGTCCAAAATTGGGAGAAGTGCCACTTTATGGTGGATGAAGGCATAGTTCTCGGCCACAAGATCTCCTTCAAGGGAATTGAATTTGACAAAGAAAAGATTGAAGTGATTGAGAAACTACCCCCAACAACGTCAGTCAAAGGAATCTGAAGTTTTTGGGGACACGTAGATTTTTATAGGAGATTCATTAATTTT
This sequence comes from Hibiscus tridactylites, assembly GCA_958450335.1. Taxonomy (NCBI): domain Eukaryota; kingdom Viridiplantae; phylum Streptophyta; class Magnoliopsida; order Malvales; family Malvaceae; genus Hibiscus; species Hibiscus tridactylites. Next base: position 29,187,198 of record OY288289.1, read on the forward strand.
TTTTCTAAAATCACTAAAACTTCGTGTAAACTGCTTGAAGAGGATAAAGCCTTTGACTTCAATGATTCATGCACTGAAGCATTCGAGACATTGAAACAAAAGCTTTTAACCGCACCCATAGTAATTCCACCAGATTGGACGATGCCCTTCGAACTCATGTACGTCGCAAGCGATTTTGCAATAGGAGCAATCCTTGGTCAAAGAAAAGGCAAGATCTTCCGTTTGATCTACTATGCTAGTAAAACTCTCAACGAGGCCCAAATCAACTACACAACCACAGAGAAGGAATTACTAGCAGTAGTATTTTCTTTTGACAAGTTTCAACCATACCTAATCGGAACAAAGGTGACTATTCTCACGAACCACTCGGCAATCAAGTACTTGTTTCCCAAGAAAGATGCCAAGCCTCGCCTGATTCGTTGGATTCTATTGCCACAAGAGTTTAACATTGAAATCAAAGACATAAAAGGTATTGAGAACAAAGTTGCTGATCACTTATCACGATTAGAACAAAGAGAGAAAGAGACCACTCCCACCGAAATCGAAGAAGCATTCCCAGCCGAGGAGTTGCTCATTGCCTCGGCAACACAAGAAGGCACTGCCTTGGCAACCCAGATAGGCACTGCCTCAGCAATTACTTCAGAAACTACTGCAGAACTTTCATCGACACCCTGGTTTGTCCGATCTTATGAATTTCTTAGTTTTTGGTATTTACCTTATAACCTTACACACCAAGGAAAGAAGCGGTTCTAAATTGATGCTAAGCATTATTTTTTGGACGAGCCTCTTTTGTTTAAACAATGTGAAGATTAGGTTATTAGAAGGGGTGTTCCAGAAGAAGAAGAACAACAAGATGTGCTCAAACAATGCCATTCTTCACCCTATGGAGGACACTTTGGAGGAACACGTACTACAACCAAAGTCTTACAATCCAGACTAAAATGTTGACTCATTACAAGGATGTCGAAGCTTTCTACAAGCAATGTGACCGTTTTCAACAGACGAGAAATATTTCAAGATGAAACGAGATGCCCTTGCAGAACATCCTTGAAGTCGAACTATTCGATGTTTGGGGAATCGATTTCATGGGACTCTCCCCATCTTCATGTGGGAATCTCTACATCCTACTTGTTATTGACTATGTGTCCAAATGGGTAGAGTCAATTGTAACACCAAACAATGACTCCAAGGCCGTGCAAAGATTCCTACAGGAAAAACATATTTACACGATCTGGAATGCCCAGGGAAATCATAAGTAACGAAGGCAAGCACTTCGACAACAAACTCATTGCCAAGGCATTGCAAAGATTTGGAGTGACACATAAAATTGCCACAACATACCAATCAAAAACCAATGAACAAGCCGAGATCTCAAATAGAGAGTTGAAGAATATCCTTGAGAAGGTAGTAAAACCCTCCCGCAAAGACTGGTCTTTTCGACTCGATGATGCACTTTGGGCCTATAGGACAACATTCAAAACACCATTGAGCATGTCACCCATTCGACTCGTGTATGGTAAACCATGCCATCTACCGGTGGAACTTGAGTACAAGGCCTATTGCACAATCAAGACCGTGAACATGGATTGGGAGAGTGCTGGAGAATAATGATTACTGGACCTTAATGAGATAGAGGAGTTTCGTGCCTTAGCTTATGATAACGTCAAGATATACAAAGAAAAAACCAAACGGTGGCATGACAAGAAACTATTACCGCGGCAATTCTTTCCCGGGCAATTAATCCTCCTCTTCAATTCTCGATTGAAGCTATTCCCAGGGAAACTACGATCGAGATTGTGTGGACCATTCGAAGTTGTCAAAAAATTCTCCCATGGTGTTGTAACAATCAAGTCCACAAAAGACGGTCACGAATTTAAAGCTAATGGGAAAAGATTGAAGCACTACACTAGCACCCATGTCGTGAGGGAAAAAGGAAGTGATTACTTTAGGAGATGCATCTTCATGCACTCCTTCAGTATTATTGTGATTTTAGGAAAGAGTTCAAGGATGTGAAGAAGATGGGCCGATTCCAAGCCCAAACCCAAAACCACGGAAACCTTTCCCATTCCCCCTTTATTGCCGCCCAACCGTTGGCAACTCTTCCCAAGGGAACTCTTGTAGTGCACGACACCATTGACATTCAAAATTTGAATGCTTGTGACCATTATAACACCCCCAGCTATTTAAACCCCCCTCTAAACATTCAACCATCACACTCATTCTCTTCATCATTCTTGAAACACGAAAGCGTTTATCCTTTTTAATTTTTCTATAGTCCCGACTTCTCACAACCAACAAACCGCTCTACCATAGATTTGAAGCTAGGAGAGGCGAGCACTCTCAGGAAATCGAGGAACCGGCCTTAAAACGGTTTGCCCCGCCAGAGGTTGAACAGAGATACCTTGCAAAATTTGTCGACCGACAAGTGTGGGAAAAGCAAGTTTTCCAATACTCATCATCACACACTGATTTCAGATTGGAGCCTTTCATCTTCAACAAGATCGAGCATAAAAATGGCAAATCCTTTGCCACCAATCAGATCCAGCCAACATAACTTGGGTAAGGGAATTCTACGCCCACTCTTCAAATCCCAACAACCTATGTGTACATGTTCGAGGCCAAGCCATACCAGTGGATGTCGATTCTATCAATCTCTACTATAACATTCATGTGGCCAAAGACGAATAAATGGAGTACGTCGACAAACTCACGGTGGAAGACTATGAAGACATGCTCAAGGAGTTGTGCATTGCCGGCACAACACGAAACAAAAGATTGCACAAGGGAACGGTAAATCGCCAAAGGCTTTGGCCCAAGGCCAAACTTTGGAACACCTTTGTTAAAAGATGCTTAATGCCCACATCGCACAACACCACCGTAGATAAACCAAATCGTGCACTTATTAACTCCATCTTGCACAATAGATTTATTAATGTTGATTCAATCATATGCAATGAGATATTCATGTGTAGCCCAAAGGATAAGGGCCGCCTCTACTTCCCAAGTCTCATCACCGAATTATGCAAGCAAAAGAACGTACCGACCGATCTGGCCAACGAGGAGAAGCCAACAAGAAAAGGATGGTCAAAGACTCAATACTACAAAATCACGCAGATTACCAAAGTTGAGCCACAATCCACTCCGATACAAGGTATTGTCGCGGTAACCTCGTCGGGCAATGGCCCAACAACTTCACAGACTGATGCCGCGACAACAACACTTCATCACCTTGCACAAAAGATTAACACAACGGACAAAAGGCAGCACCAATTCATGCAATATATAAGGGACTTCAACAAATCAATGGTTCAAGTAATCCTAAATAAGTTCCCAGAAAACACGGTGCAATTTCCGGTCTTTCTGGCTGACATTCTTGCCTCGACAACACCCAGAGCCTCTGTCGCGGCTACACAAGGATAGTCTACCTCAGCAATGAAGATAGCCACTGCCTCGACAACCCATGGAGACACTGCCTCAACAAAGACTGATGATGTCCCGCCAACCCGAGCAGACAAGGACAAAGCACCTACAGTCGACCGACCCAAATCGAGATATTGTTCGATTTCTCTAACTCCGATGAATCAATTGCTCCCTAAGCCAAAGTCGCCCAAGTTTTACCCAACAAGAAGTGCAAAATCTCCACCACTGAAGAAATATTCCTAGACGGTGACAATAAGGAAGAGGTGACCAAGAAAGCATAACCGATAGATCCAACACATCACCAACCACCATGAACAACCAAAAAGATCAAGCAAATGACAACAAAGATATTAATCATCCAAGACGATGATGATGACTCATCCATGTCCCCGTCGTTGTAATTTTATCCCCTTTCCTTCTATTTTATATTTTGTGTATGTGCATGCATTGAAGATATAAAAGGTCATTTTTTGAGGTAAACCTTTCGAGTTTACTTCAATATTCTCCGTGTGATCCGTTCGGTGCGGTCTATCGACCAGGCAGGGTTGAGGGGGTTACATTTGGTGGTATCAGAGCTGAGTTTCGAAAGATTGCGATGATTGTAAGTTGCTGGTAAGTGATATGTGATGTGGATATGTGTTTTGGTGATATTTTCTTTGTTTGGTGAATGCCATAAATATGATTATGTTAAACATGTGATAGTGCTGTTTTATATGGTGATTGGATATGAATGTGAGTTGTTTATAATGTTTGATTGGGCTGAATCTTGATGGTTGTGGTATGCATGTAATATGCTTTATGCTATGTTGGGGGGAGAATTGGACTGTGCATTTCCTTATTACCTAGTGAACTGTTATAAATTGGCTTTGGAAGTTTTGGAATCCTTGTTAAGAGCTGGCCTGAAGTTTTGTTTGTGTATGTTCATGCTTTAATGTTAACTAGCAAAATGGGACCGAGAAGAGAGTTATTTTCTAGAGCAGTTTGTCACGCCCCGCCAAAGTGAACCAGGATCGACCGAAGAGTACCCCCTAGGTGCATTCGCGCCAACCAAGGCAAAATGAAGTGCCTTGGGCGTTTTTAGGCAAAGGATGGTCCAAGGAGGGATCTAGGACACTCTACAACCATCTAGGAACACTGGGAAGGACCTAGAATGCCCGGGAAAGTTGTGGAAACATTGGGATAGCTCTGGAAGGCTCGTGATAAGTCTGGACATCTGCGTAACATTCTAGAAGCCTTTAGAATATTGTAGAGCTTTTAGACCATTTAGGATATGACTAGATAAGCATGGAATTACATAGATAATCCTAGGTGTTGTAGATATTTTGGGAGGCAAAATGGGAGTCAGCCGATCAAATAAATCTCCACCGTCCATTGAGGAGGTTGGAGACTATAAATAGGCTAGTTAGGGTCATTTGTAAATCATCCTACAATTCACATAAGTTCTCTTTTGCAAGGCTTTCTTAAGAGTACAATACAAGGTTCCTTTCCTTGTAACTCTCTTGCCTTCTCCATTCTCATGTGTGTTTAGCCATAGCATTCGCGTGGGAAAGGCTTGCTAACATTGTGTTGGGAGTGTAGCGCCGCACAGATTGAGTTTGAGAGATTAAGCATGTGACAAGTTGCTCCTGCTGAGGGGCAGCGTGACCAGGAGAACAAGGTTATGCCTCGCGGAAATTTACCTCCTCCACCACCACCACCTGGAGGAGATGAGCAGGGTTAACAAGGACAAGCTGGTTTGGGTTTAGGAGATTGAACGCCTTTGGTACGGGCGATGACGGGAGCATTCGAGGCTACTGTTGTCGGAGTGCATGTACAAGCTCCTACTGCTGGGCAAGTGGGATTGCCATTGGAGCATTTGAGGAGTCTGGGAGGAGTAGAATTTTGTGGATTATCTCCCAAGGCATCTAAGGCATGGATGGCTAGTACGATCTAGATACTGGATCAGATGGGGTGCAATGATGCACTGAAACTCGGTTGTGCAGTACCGTTATTGCATGGAGATGCGTACACATGGTGGACGACTGCGATCGCGGTGTTGGATCTGAAAGAGGTAGATTGGATGTTCTTCCAGTCTACTTTTAAGACAAAGTATCTTGGAGTTAGATACTTGGACGATAAGAAGAGGGAGTTCATGTCTCTGGTTCAAGGGAACATGACTATGGCTGAGTACGAGGTTTAGTTCGTACGACTGAACCAATATGCTCCATAGTTGGTGCCAAGTGATAGGCATCAGTGTGATTGCTTCTGGTATAGCCTATTGCAGGACGTGAAAAGGTTCATACTAGCAACAGATTATACAGATTTTGATGTGCTCGTGACTCGAGCAAAAGATATAGATCAGAGTTTATGTCTGACCTCGCGTGGGGGTGGTTCCAGTTTAGGAAAAGGGATCTGCTGGTGCTGGTCCTTGTGGTAGGCAGAATAAGAGGAACCGAGACCGTAAATATCAGTGTGCAGCTAGGCGAGGTAACTTTGTCCTCGTGCACCTCGTGAGGTGCAGGCTCCTAGAGTTGGGGCTAACTCGTGTTGGAACTGCGGGTCTGCTGATCACATGAGGCTTGAGTGTCCCATGTTGGCAGGAGGTGGTCAGGGCCGTGCACCAGCAGTTGCACAGCAAGGAGGCCGTTGGCGCGGCCGTGGAAACATTTAGAGCAGAGAGGATGGGCAGAGAGGTGTGGCTCATGTAGTTTTTGTTCAGCCAGAGGGAGGAGGTCCTCCGAGGGTGTATGTATATCACGTAGGACGTAACGACGCCGATGTGATTGCAGGTACATTCACCTTGCAATCCTTGTCTTTGTTAGCCTTGATTGATTCTGGATCTACACTTTCATACGTCTTGAGTGAGCTTGCACATTCGCTTGATACTCATGTTGAGATGCTAGATGTAGGAATGCAAGTAACAAGTTCTTTTGGTGAGACTGTTGTTACAAGGAGATTGTATAGGAGATGTCCATTATCTGTTCAGGGTCATGAGTTTTCAGTTGATTTGATGGAACTTCCTGTCTATGGCTTTGACGTGATTCTTGGAATGGACTGGTTGGTTGAGCATCGAGCTGTAGTAGATTTTGATGTTAAGTAAGTTACCATGAAGCTTGCTGATGATTACGAGGTGGTAATTGTAGCCGAGAACATGAAGTTCTTGTCTAACGCAATTTCGGCTCTTGAAGTGAGTCGAATGATGGAGTTGGGATGTGAAGCATTTTTGGCGTATGTGATTAATCCTGGTTCGAAAAAAGTGCGTGTGCAAGACATACGGACAATATGTGAGTTTCCTAGTGTTTTTTCGAAAGAGTTGTTGGGTTGCCACCAAACCATGAGGTTGAGTTTGGCATAGCGTTGTACGAGAATAGGACTCCGGTGTCCATAGTTCCTTATTCCATGGCACCTAAGTAGTTGAAGGAACTGAAGACGCAACTTTAGGAGTTGCTTGACCGAGGATTCATAAGGCTGAGTATTTCACCTTGGGGTGCACCGGTCTTGTTCGTAAAGAAGAAGGATGGTGCAATGTGTATGTGCATAGATTATCAACAACTGAACAAGTTGACGTTAAGAAGAAGTACCCTTTGCCGGGGATCGATGATTTGTTTGACCAGTTTCGTGGTGCTTCGGTGTTTACGAAGATAGATTTGAGGTCTGGGTACTACCAGCTAAAGGTTAAGGATGTGGATGTACTAAGAAATCTTTTTGGACTATGTATGGTCATTATGAGTTCTTGGTGATGTCGTTTGGGTTGACAAATGAACCGGCTGCATTCATGGAGATGATGAATAGGGTGTTCCACGAGTTCCTAGATTAGTTCATGGTGGTGTTTATCGATGATATTCTCGTGTACTCGCATACCGAGGAGGATCATGATAGGCACTTGAGGATTGTGTTGCAAGAGCTGTTGGAGAATCAGCTTTATGCTAAACTGAGCAAGTGTGAGTTTTGGCTCAAGGATGTGGTTTTTCTTGGACATGTGGTGTGAGACGAAGGTATTAGGGTTGATCCACACAAGGTTGAGGTGGTGATGTGTTGGAAGATGCCTAAATCGGTGACAGAAGTGTGTAGTTTTTTTGGGTTGGTTGGTTACTACCGAAGGTTTGTCAAAGGCTTCTCTAAGGTTGATGTACCTTTGAACAAGTTGTTACAAACGAATGTTCGCTTCAAGTGGACGGATGTTAGGCAACATGCTTTCGAGAAGTTGAAGGAAGCCTTGACGCAAGCTCATGTCTTGATTCAACCAGAATCGGGTAAAGAATTTGTAGTCTATAGCGATGCATCATATGTTGGTTGGGTTGCGTATTGATGCAAGGTGGGAAGGTTGTGGCTTATATGTCTAGACAGTGGAAGGTGCATGAGCGCAACTACCCCACGCATCATCTAGAGCTCGCGACGATTGTGTTTCCTTTGACGATTTAGAGACACTATCTTTATGGTGAAAGGTGTATGGTTTACACTGACCATAAGAGTTTGAAGTATCTTATGCCGCAGAAGGAGTTGAATCTTAGGCAACGAAGATGGTTGGAATTGCTTAAGGATTATGATTTGACCATTGAGTATCAACTTGGAAAAGCCAATGTTGTGGTTGATGCTTTGAGTAGGAAGGTAGTTGTTGAGCTGAGAGCTATGTTTGCTCGTTTGAGTATATCGTGCAATGGTGGCTTGATAGCCGAGTTGCAAGTGAAACCTTCCTTGATTTAGTTGATTAAGGAGAAGAGTTGTTGGATGATTCGTTGGTGCATCATGTTCAGGATATAGCTGGTGGTAAGGCAACGAACTTTTTCTTTAATGATGATGGAGTTTTATGTTTCAAAAGTCGAATAGTTGTGTCGGAAGATGTTGAGTTGAGGCACACTATCTTGACTGAGGCTCATAGTAGTCCTTTTGCTATGCACCCTGGTAGTATTAAGATGTATCGTGGCTTGAAGAATGAGTACTATTGGGTGGGGTTGAAAAAGGATGTAGCTGATTTTGTAAGTAAGTGTATGGTTTGCCAACGAGTGAAGGCTGAGCATCAGTTTCCTTCCGGCTTGTTACAAGCTTTGAGGATACCAGAGTTGAAATGGGAAAAAATTACAAAGGATTTTGTGTTCGGTCTTCCTTTGACACCATTAAAGAAGAACTACGCGTGTGTGATTTTGGATCGTCTCACAAAGTGTGCACATTTCTTGGATGTGCATACTACGTATACATTGGATAAGTTAGCGGAGTTGTATTTTGTTGAGATTGTGCATCTACACGGTGTGCCCAAGTCCATAGTGTCGGATAGAGATTCGAGGTTCACAGCAAGGCTTCGTGAATGTTTACATCAGGCGTTGGGTAAGCGGTTGAATTTCAGCACTTCGTATCACCCTCAGACGGATGGACAGTTAGAACGAGTAATCTAGGTGCTAAATGATATGTTGCGATGTTGTGTGATTATTTTCCAAGGTTCTTGGGAAAAGCATCTGCAGTGGTTGAGTTTGCCTATAACAACAATTTCAGGCCAATATACAAATTGCTTCGTATGAGGCCTTGTATGGGAGGAACTGTAGAATGCCTCTTTGTTAGGCTGAGGCAGGACAAAAGTTGCTTACCTTGCCAGATATGCTCAAGGGAACAACTGAGAAAGTAAAACTCATATGTGAGCGGTTGAAGGCTACATCAGATCGTCAGAAGTCCTACGCGAATTTATAGCGTATAGAGATTGAATTTACGGATGGAGATCATTTGTTTCTTAAGGTATCGCCTTGGAAGAAGGTGATGAGGTTCGGATGTAAAGGGAAGCTTAGTCCAAGGTTTATTGGACCTTATGAGGTTGTGGAGCGATTTGGTCATGTAGCTTATCGGTTGAGGTTGCCTCCCGAGTTGGAAAAGATTCATGATATGTTTCATGTTTCTATGCTGCGGAGGTATAGGTCGGATCCTTCGCATGTTATGCCAGTTGAGGAGATTGAGTTGAATCTGGATTTATCTTATGATGAGGAACCGGTGGGAATTCTTGATACGAGTAGCAAAGTTCTTCGTGGCAAAACGATTGAGCTTGTGAAGGTGTTGTAGCGACACCGAGGAAATGAGGAGGCCACGTGGGAAAGCGAGGAGGACATGTTGAGAAAGTTTCCACATCTTTTTTCTACATGTAAAATTTTGAGGACGAAATTTCCTATGTGGGGGAGAGTTGTAATGCCCTGGTTTTGAGCTTAGGTGTTTTGGCAAGTCAGGTTGGGCCGACAGAACCGGTATCGGTGGTTCGAATTGTTAAAAGGTGATTTAGGGTAATCAAAGTTCAGGATGGGATAAAAATATAATAAAAAAAATTCTAAAATCCTATAAAATTATGTTTAAGAGGTTGGTTAAATCAAATTTACAAAACGGGTTTTCGAGAGTGTACATTATGTGTAGTGACCAAATGGTAAAGATTTAAAAATTGGGAAATGTGTTTTTCAAAGAAGTGTCAAAATCTTAGAATCTTTAGGGAGCTACGTGGCAATTAAGCATTTTTCCCTAATTTGGCATGTGTTTTAAATGGTTTATTAAATAATTAAAAGGGTTTTATTTAATTAATTATAGAGGTAGTTAATCGGTCAAAAAGAATTTTGACGAGCTTTTATTTCGCTCGTTCACTTCAGCCATACAATCTCTATTTTCTATCAATTTTCCATAATTTCTCCACTCTCAAATCCTCTTTTGATTTTCATATTTTCCTTGTTGATTTCCTTCAAGCTTTTTTCAAGCTAATCTTACCAAGTTAGAGGAGAAGCAAGGATTGGAGGTAAATTTCGTGCTAACCCTCTGATCCAGGTTCATTAATGAAATTCCAAAGATATTTGACTCTTTATTAATGATTTTGATTGAGGTTTTGTTGTAAGTTTTATAATCTATTAAAGCTTGATATAAAAGTGGTTTAAAATGTGATTTTTGGAGTTTGATTGATTTGTCTAGTTTGAGATTGTTTCTGAATGAGTTCTGAAAGGTTTTTAGTGTTGAAGTGGAGTCATGATCATAGAGATTCCGAAATCCTTGAGATCCTTGATTTTTGAAGTGTTTTTGGTAGAGTTTTGGGGTGTTTAGGTGAATTCGAGTTGTTGGAGGTATAAGGATGGTTTTAGGATGTTTTTGGATGTTGATTGATGCTTAAAATATGTTGGAGGTGTTGGGTAATCGCTGAGTTGAGGTTAGAGGTCAATCGATTGAGTTTTCGGTTGTTTTAGATGGATGAATTGATGCTTTAGAGCAGGGCTGCGGGATTTCTTTTGAGTGTTTGTGTTTTGGATGCATTTTAATGCATTAAACCTCTATTTTAATGTGTTGAAAATAGGGGGTAGTAATCCGAAAGAAAATAAAGTGTTGTAGGAGGCTTCAGACGATCGATAGTTGCGTCGGCAAGCATGGTTTCGCAAGTCGATGAGTGGAACTTTGTTTTCTAGTGTGGAACCGTTTTAGAAAAGGGTTTTGGTAACTTTGTAAGAGCTCGAAACGCTTTACTATGTCCAGAAGTTAGTAATGTCAATTTTTCTCTCGGATTGTGCTAGTTTTGAACCTTTGGTTGCACTTGATTTTAATTGTATTTACCTACTATTTTAAAGCATGTTTTGAATATATGAAATGAAGTTGATGATGCCATGTGGTTTATGGATGCTCTAGGTAAGTGATCCTTGCATGCATGTATTGATGCGTGAGGTTTGAAGCATGGTTTAATGCTTGATTTATGGCTTATCATGAATGCATTGTAAAAACAGTGAGGTATGCACGAGATATGGTTTATATTGGCAAGTGATATTGATTAATATGTTTTATAAAAAAAATTTGATATAGTTAGTCGGCTATAGGATTCAGTTTACTATAAACAAGTCACCTTGGATGTTGAGGGGTTGTGATTGTACCGAAAATTCTATCTAAGTACCCTAACGATTGAGGATTGTTAAAAGGTTGCAACGATTGAGGGTATCTTCCAGGTGCGAACCTTGTGTGTGTCTCGTCTCTCGTTAGTGGGTTATACATCTACCGATGAGTGGTGTTGAGGGATTGTGATTGTACCGAATACTCCACCACGAGTGTCACAACGATGGAGGGTTCCTCTCGTGTGCGAACCTTGAGATGTCGGTTGAGTCTATGAAGGGTGTGGGACAACTCTTGGTAATCTATGTATCCGATATATGTTTTTTAATGTTGTTTTTCACTTGTGAGCCAATATAATGGGTTTGAATGTTATGGAAAATGTTGTTGACCCATATTGTAACACCCCAATTTTGGGCTTAGAAGTTTAGGGTCTGAACCAGACCGATTTGAGAAATTGTTCGAATATAAAAGGAAGTTTTAGGGAAAGCCTAGTTCGGGATGCTTTAAAAGTATAGAAAAATATCTAAATATCCTTGTTTAATATATAGAGGTGAAAGGTGAAATCAATTTTACAAAATAGGGTTTGGAAAGACTACATTTCAGTATAGTGACCAAATCGCGATTTTTGCAAAGTTTAGTAGTGACTATTTTGTAAAGGATTGAAACTTTGAATCTTTTAGGAGCTAATTTACCAAAAATGTTTTCATCATATTTTTCCTTAATTTGGGTGATTTAATTAATGATTTGATTAAATAAAATAAATGTGATGAACTACCTTTGACTTTCATAACTACTTTTCTCTAATTTTCTCTCATTTCATTTTCTCTCAAAATCCTATCAACCAAATACTTTTTCTCTAGTAAAATTCACTTTGATTTCCACTTCATTTGATTAGATTTCCATCACTCATTGATTCCTAATCAATCTTGCAACAAATCCATTTGATTTCTACATTGTATTTTCATGGAAACTTGCCCAAATCAAGGAGAAATCATCTTTTAGAGGTAAGATTGTTCTTTTCCTCTAAATACTCAGTTCTTTACTGAAATTCCCAAGTTTTCAAACCTTTATTAAAGATTTATTAATGGTTTTAATGTAAGAAACAAGATTTTGGCTTAAAACTAAAGATTTTGGAAGAGATCTTGAAGATTTTCGTGGTAATTGATTGGGCTCTGTTTTAAGATGGTTTTCTATTTTATTTTGGATGATAAATGATGTTAGAAATGAGGTTTTATCAATCCAATCCCGAATAGGTTGTTTTTCCTAAGTTTTTACTTGTGATAATGGTGGTTTTTGGGGTGATTTTGGTGTTCTGTTATAGCTGGAGATATAAGGATGAGTTTAGGGTTGTTTTTGATGTTGATTGATATTTAGAAATGATTAGAAGTGATGGATCTTGGCTGGGTTATGTTTTGGAAGAGTTTGGAGGTGATTTCGGTAGTGTTTGGTAGCCAAAATGTTGTGTTTGGATAGAACAGCGAGTTTAGGAGTGTTGGCTGAAGATTTCAATGCATGATGATGCATTAATCCGCTGCTTTTATGTGTCTAAAACAGGGGAGACATCTTCAGACACTTTTAGAGTTGATCCGGAAGCTTAATTGGCGTTTCGGCAAGCAAGAGAAATTAAATTGGTGAGTGCATATGGTTTTAGAAGTCCTTGAGGGACAAAGAACCAAGGTTTGGGGATTTAGGAAAGGTTTGAAACGCCTTCCTAACTCCGGAAGGAAGTATTGGCTAGATTGCTCTCTAGAATGTGGTGATTGCCCTTAAATGCTTTTACATGCTCATGGTTTTAGATTGATAAATTCCAACTGTTTTTATAGCATGAAATGATGCTTGAAATGATTTCATTAAGTAACATTTTGCATATTTGGGATTTGAGCTTTTATGTTGAAGTATAGCAAATGTTATGATTTTGAAAAGAGATGAGAATGTTGAGTTTTAATGCATGAAAAAAAGTAGGTGAGATGTTGATTGACATAATATATTGGCATAAATATTGAGAAACTTACCGGATATAATTGATCGATAAATAGGATGAGAGTGTAATATAAACTAAAAATTTGTACGTGCTCTTTGGTTAAGCCAAAGGGAGATATTCCGATGATGGGCATTCCATCAGGTAGGACTTGGGAAATACCCATGCTTGGTGGCGATGAGAGATTCTGCCATGTGAGTACGGTGATGAGAGATTCTACCGAAAACTATGTTGCTAGACGAGTGAGTACGGTGATGAGAGATGCCACCGGAAGTGTCTAGTGAGATGTCCGCATATCCGAGTAATAATAGATGTGAAATGCCAATATAAAACATGTTATGGTTTTGATTCAAATGTATCGTGATATAATGATTTATGCTATGAGAAATGCATATGTAGTTTGTTTATGAAATGCTTTAGAGTACAAGTATGTTTTTGGCCTTGCCATGAGTTTTGCATTGGTTTAAATGCATGAGATAAAATGAAGGTACATGTGGTGTCAATGAGTATTGCTTTGAAAGTTTTCCAAGCATGAGAAGGAGATGGGCATGTGGTTTAAAAGCTTTTGATGAAAGTGGTTTCAAAATGTGCATTATTGTGTTGGTTTTCTTTAGAGCATGCCTCACTAAGCATTTGTGCTTACGCTCTCTCTTTACCAATAATGTTGATAATTGAGGTGTTTTCGCGCATCAAGGAAGCTAAGTCCATCCAAGGAAATCCAAGCTCACGTATGGTGAAGTTTTCATACACATTAGTTTTGATAGATTGGCAATGGGAAACCAAGTTTTGTATTTGCGAGATATGCTAAACTCCCTAAGGTTGCACGATTATTTTGGCTTGTTGGATTGTATATGGCCTTGATTGCTTGTTTTTGAGGTTTGATTGCCAATTTGTGTTTTGATATTAGGAAGCATGCCTCTAGACTAATGAGATTTCATGTTTGATGCTATGATTGTGTTTGAGTGTTCCAAATATGTACCTTATATGTATGTTGACTTGTTAGTATGATTAGAGAGTCCTTGAGATGTGTTAGATTAGGTTTTTGATTGAAAAACCAGTCTTTGCTGTAGTTTCTCGGCAAATCGTATCGAAACACCCTTTAGTGTTTCGAAACGGGGGCCTATAATGGCCTTCATGTTTCGAAACGATGAAGGATGTTTTGAAACGATTTGGCTACTAGAATGCAATGTTTCGGAAGAGGTCTCGGAACACACCCATGTACCAAAACGGTCAACGTCATTTTGATCCAGCATTTCGATACGGCATGTGGATTTTTTGAAACGGGTGACCGTTGGACACAGATTTCAATTGTTCTGATGTTTGCATGTTTTACATTTTCGTCCTAAATGTTGAGATTGTAATTGCTTGAGCTTGAGATGTCCAATTAAGATGAAATTGGCAGAGAAGAATGTAACATGACTAATTTCATATTGGTAACCTTAAAATCAAAGAAGACCTTCTAATTTACAGAAATTACATTTTGGTCCCTAAACTCGTATTAAGTGCAATTGAGTCCCTATTTGTTATCTGATCGTTGTGCTTTTCTCAATCGTATTTTTTGAGTACTCACTTAGGGCTAATGTGTATCTAGACAATATTAAAAAGAAAAAAAAGGTCGTGAATCAAGGTTGACTTTCGGGTTGACTTTGGTTTTCCCCGTGTAACCTTCGTAGTTCGGGTCAATCGTCTAGGTCGGGCTAAGGGGATTACATTTGGTGGTATCAGAATGTGGTTCTCGAATATTTGGGGTTTGATATGTGGTTGATGTATGTGTAATTGCATGATGTGTCCTTTGGGTGAAAGAATGTTGTGTGAATAGTGATATATGATTCAATTATGATTCAATTGTGTCCCATTGCCATATCAAAACTAATGAAGATGAATTGTTTTCGAAAATGAGCTTGAGTACTTGGATTACTTACCTTATTGTGCCTAATTGTGTTTATTGCACTTTGTCAGTGTGTTGTTTTCTTTATAATGGGGCCACGTAGAGAGATGAAGATAAATACAAGAGCTATGGCTCAGAATGAGAATAAGGAGAATGCCGAGAATCTACCTCCTCCTCCACCTGGTGGTGGACCACCCGATGGTGGTGGTGTTGGTGCTGGGGTTGCTGGACTGAGGGTGTGCACGGGCAAGCTGCTCCTGACATGACCATGTTGATTCAGGCTATTGCTGGAGCTTTCCAGGCAGCAGTAGCTGGAGCTCATGGAGCTGCGCATCAGGATGATGCTAATGGGAGGTTTCCTTTGGAACGTCTTTGCAGTCTAGGAGGGACTGAGTTCAGGGGTTTATCTCCGGAAGGATCTGAGTCTTGGTTGGAGAGCACCAAGCGGGTTTTGGGACAAATGAACTGCAATAATGTGCAAAAGTTAGGTTGTGTTGTATCACTGCTACATTGTAACCCCCATAACCCGGCCCAGACGGTTGAACCAAATTAAGAAGTTTACACGGGGAAAACCAAAGTCAACCCAAAAGTCAACCTTGATTAACGACCCTTTTTTTCTTTTTAATCTTACCTAGATGCACATTAACCCTAGATATGTTCACAAGATCAGCATACTCAAAGATCATAACAATCAGAGAACATTCAGGGACTCAATTGCACAAACTAAGGAATTAGGGACAAAATTGTAAATTCTGAAAATTATAAGGACTTAACCCAATTAAAAGTTACCATTATGAAATTAATCATATTTCATGCTTGTGTGTCAAATTTCAGCTCAAACGGACATCTCAAACTCATTCAATTGCAATAACAAGGTTCAAGACTAAAACGCAAACATTTCAAAACATATAACCGTCAATTTCAGTGCCCAACGGTCGAGTGTTCCGAAACAGGGAGAACCTGTTCCGAAACGCGGGACCGTTCCGAAACGAGTACCGCAACAGGGCTTGGCAGTAGCATTTCCGTTCCGGAACGGTTCCTCCCGTTTCGATACGTCTAGGCCATTTCAGGCCCCCGTTCCGAAACGGTAGCACCCGTTCCGATACGGCCTGCCCAGATTGCAGAAAAATTGCTGGTTTAACACACAATTGACCCATCAAACATGCTCCAAAGGCAACCAAATTATACCAGCAAGTCATAACATGCATAAGGAACATAATTGCATCAACCAAGCACAAACATGGCATCAATTAAAGAAATCCCCAAATCTATAGGCATGCAACCTATTTAGAAAACCATTCAAACATCAAAATACCAAACCAAATTCACAAAGGCCAATTACATGTTCCAACATCATCAACAACATAAAACCAACTTAGGGAGTCCAAAACATCTCCCAAAACAACAACATAGGTCCCCCATTGCCAAATGCCCAAAAGCTAATAGTTTTAGGAAAATGTTCACCATACATGAGCTTAAATCTTCACTTGGATGCTTGGCTTCCTTGCTGCCCCAAATGCACTTCAATGCTCTGCATTATTGATTTAAGAAAAGAGAGAGCGTAAGCAAAAAGCTTAGTGAGGAATGCTCATTTAAAACAACACAATAATGCATTTAAAAACACCTTTATAAACCTTAGTTCAAATCATCATTTGTACATGCACACAAGCATTTAAAATAAGCATTTCATGCTTCAAGTTTATAACATGTCATATTGGCCACAAGTGATACAATCTACATAAGATCCACACATGGACTTTTAAACACCATTGCGATCTTACAATACACAAGGACCACACATGGACTTTTAAACACCATTGTGTCCTTAGCACAAGAATCATCCATGGACTTTTAAACACCATGATGTTCTTACAATTCACAAGGACCACACAAGGACTTTTAACCACCTTTGTGTCCTTAACAAGAATCACCCATGGACTTTTAACCACCATGGTGTTCTTAAATACACAAGGCTCACACTAGAACTTTTAACCACCTTTGTGACCTTAACCAAGAACCAACCATGGACTTTTAACCACTATGTTTTTCTTAAAATACACAAGATTCACACAAGGACTTTTAACCACCTTTGTGATCTTAACCAAGAATCAACCATGAACTTTTAACCACCATGTTGTTCTTAAAACAAGAACCACCTATGGACTTTTAACCACCATAGTTTTCTTAACCATTCTCAAGACATCACTTGCCAATATACATCATTTAACAACAATATTCCACTGTTTTAAAGCATTTAACAAAGCCATAATCATCATGCATCATTAAGCATCAAAACCACATTAAACAATGTTCAAAACAAGGATCTCTTACCTTGAGCATCCTTCAACACATGGCTTATAAAACCAGCAATAAACATGCTTAAATATGCTTTCAAAACAGAATTTAAAACATGCAAATCAACCTCATTGCAACAACCATTCCATGGTTCAACATAAAGTGAATTTATCCGAAAACTTACTCTTGAGCTTAGCTAAGTTGCTTAGACTTAAACTAAGCTCCCAAACCTTCAAATCATTGGTTTCAAAGCCTTAAACCAAAATCCACTCACCGATTCCGTTTCGCCACTTGCCGAAACACCAATCAAGGTTCCGGATCACCACCACAAGGATCCAAAGATGACTCCCCTGTTTTAAACACGTCAAAGCAGAGGATTAATGCATCATCATGCATTAATATCTTCAATGAAAGCACCTAAACTCGCTGCTCTCATCCACACTCCATTTTCGGCTACCAAACACAACCGAAAACACATCCAAACAACTCCACAACACTACCCAGCCAAGATCCATCAATTCTAAACATTCTTAAACCTCAATTAACATCCAAAAAGGATCTAACCACGTCCTTATACCTCCAGCTATAACAGATCATCAAGATCACTCCAAAAACAACCAAAAACTCAAACTAAACTTAGGAAAATCAACCTATTCGGGATTGCATTAATTAAACCTCAATTTCTCATCAATTATACATTCATTCTTCATCAAAATGACATCTCAAAACAATGCCCAAACAGATCATACGAATTTCATCAAAATTAAAGCAAAGCTTGCATTTTAAAGCCAAGATCAAAAGTACAATTGTAAAACCTTTTATAAAATACAAATCAAGGATTGAGAACTTGGGAATTTCAGTAAAGAACTGAGAATTTAGAGGAGAAGGACGTTCATACCTCTAAACTTGAGTTTCTCCCTTTTTGGAACCAAGATTCTTGAAAATCCAAATAGCAAATGCCAAGGTTTTGTTGAAGAGATGATTAGAGATCAAAAGAGGATTGAAATCTCATATTTGGATGTCAAAATCAGAGGGAAAAGTGCTGGAGAAATGTGTTTGGGTTGAGAGAAAAGTTGAGAGAAAAGGAAAATGGAAATTTGAGAAAAGTTAGTTAAAAATGCCAAAATATCTTTTCCCTCCTTTTTACCTTTAATTAAAATCATTAATTAATCCTTTAATATTTAAGAAAAATCTGGAGAAACTCCTATTGGGTAAATAGCTCCTTAAAGATTCAAAGTTTCAATCCTTTTAAAACAATCACACAATTTTCAAAAATTACATTTTGGTCACTAACCCAAAATGTCACTCTTCCAAACCTCATTTTGTAAAATTGATTTCACCTTTCTCTTATATATAATAAAAGAGGATTTTAAGACATTTTTCCATATTTTTAACGCAACCCGAACTAGGATTTCCTAAATTCACACTTTTATATTCGAACGGCCACCCAACCGGTCCGGTCCAAACCCAAAACTTCTAAGCCCAAAATTTTGGGGCGTTACATACATGGTGATGCTTATACGTGGTGGACGACCACTATCTATGGGATGGAGGACGATGAGGTGACTTGAACGTTCTTCTTGAATGCGTTCAAGTAGAAGTATCTAGGTGTGCGTGACCTAGACGAGAAGAAAAGATAGTTTATGTCTCTTATGCAAGGTAGCATGTCACTGGTTGAGTATGAGATTCAGTTTGTCCGCCTCAGTCATTATGCACCTGAGCTAATCCCTAATGAGCGAGAGAGGTGAGAACGATTTCGTTATGGGTTGGTAACGGATGTGAAGACTTTTATGCTTGCGGCTAATTATACAGAGTTCGATGTCTTGGTCACTAGGGCCAAAGACATTGAATCGAACCTTGGACTGACCAGTCGAGCAGGTGGATCTAGCTCCGGGAAATGAGTGGCTGAACACGATTATGGTAGAGATCACAACAAGAGGCACAAGGATAGGAGGCCACATTATGATGCTAGGCGAGGGGGTGGTAACCCTGGTAGAGGTCAGCACGGACCTAATGTTGTTCTGAGGACTCCTGAGTGTAACCGTTGTGGTAGACGGCATGGTGGCGAATGTTGGGGTAACCTTGGGACATGCTGGAATTGTGGAAATCATGGACATTTGAAGAAGAATTGTCCTCAGCCTCTGAGAGAGGGACAAGCTCCGGTGAGAGCAGCTGAGCCACAGAGAGGTCATGGGCGCGGCCGTGGTAATTTTCAGCACAGAGATGAGGGTGGCAGGAATGTAGCACATGTTTGGCCGTTCAACTTGAGGGTGGTGGTCAGGCTCGAGTGTATGCCCATTGTGAGGGAAGGAATGATACGGATGTGATCGCAGGTACTTTTACTTTGCAATCCTTGTCATTACTTTCTTTGATTGATTCTGGATCTACACAGTCGTACATATTTCGTGAAATGCTCAAATGCTTGGTTTACCTGTTGAGTCTTTGGATGTTGGTATGCGTGTGACTAGTTCCTTTGGTGAGACCGTTGTGACGCGAAAGTTGTATAGGAGATGTCCCTTGAAAGTGCAAAATCATGTTTTTCTTGTTGATCTCATGGAATTGCCATTCTATGGTTTTGATATAATCCTTGGTATGGATTGGCTTATTGAGCATCGAGTTGTAGTGGATTTTGAAAGCAAGCGAGTTTCGTTGAAACTGGCGGATGATTACAAAGTAGTGGTTGTGGGTGAGAATGTGAAGTTTCTTGCCAATGTGGTGTCTACATTGGAAGCAAGTTGAATGTTGAGGCAAGGTTGCGAGGCTTACCTAGCCTTTGTGATGAATCCTAGTTCTAAAGAGTTGCGTGTTCAAGATATAAGAACTGTACGTGAGCTCTCTAGAGTGTTTCTGGAGGAGTTGCCTGGATTGCCTCCTAGTCGAGAAGTGGAGTTTGGAATTGAACTGTATGAAAACACAACACCGGTGTCTATTGCTCCCTATCGTGTGGCACCTAAGGAGCTAAAGTAGTTGAAGACGCAACTTCAGGAGTTGCTTGACCGTGGCTTCATTCGGCCTAGTGTGTAACCTTGGGGTGCACCGATCTTATTTGTGAAGAAGAAGGATGGCACTATGAGAATGTGCAATGATTATCGTTAGCTGAACAAGTTGACTATCAAGAATAGGTATCCTTTGCCAAGGATTGATGATCTATTTGATCAGTTTCGGGGAGCGGCTGTGTTTTCCAAGATTGACTTAAGGTCGGGATACTACCAACTTAAGGTGAAAGATGTGAATGTGCCGAAAACAACCTTTAGAACGAGGTATGGGCATTATGAGTTCCTTGTACTACCAACCCAAGGACTTTTAAACCCCTTGGCCCCAAGGACTTTTAAACACCTTGGCCATGGACTTTTAAACACCATGAATAAGGACCACACAAGGACTTTTAACCACCTTTGTGTCCGTAACAAGTTTCACCCCAAGGACTTTTAAACACCTTGGCCCCAAGGACTTTTAAACACCTTGGCCCCATGGACTTTTAAACACCATGGAAAGGATCACATAAGGACTTTTAACCACCTTTGTGTCCACAACAAGAACCATCCAAGGACTTTTAACCACCTTGATGTTCTTAAGTAACAAGGCTCACTCAAGGACTTTTAACCACCTTAGTGACCTTAACCTTTTCAAAACATCACTTGCCAATATACATCATTTTCATCATTTAATCCATTGTTTTAAAGCATTAAACCAAGCCATATTCATCATGCATTTAAAAGCATCAAACCACATTTAATCAATGTTCAAAAACAAGGAACTCTTACCTTGAGCTTCCTTCAACATATGGCTTACAAAAACAGCAAATACCATGCTAAAATCATGCTTTCAAAACAGTATTTAAAACATGCAATTAAACCACATTGCATCACAACAAAATCATGGCCACCACTAGAGAGTACTTCCCAAAACTTACACTTGAGCTTAGCAAAGTTGTTTAGACTTAAACTAAGCTCCCAAGACATTGGTTTCAAAGCCGAAAACCCAATTTCACTCACCGATTCCACTTCGCCTCTTGCCGAAGCACCAAATCAAGCTTCCGGATCAACAATTCTTGGATCCAAAGATGCCTCCCCTGTTTTAACACATCAAAGCAGAGGATTAATGCATCATCATGCATTAATTGCTTCAATGAAAGCACCTAAACTCGCTGCTCTCATCCACACTCCTTTTTCGGCCACCAAACACAACCGAAAATGCATCCAAACCACTTCTCAACAAAGCCCAGCCATAAGCCATCAAAACCAAACATCTATTAACACCATTTAACATCTAAAAAGAACCTATTAACATCCTTATACCTCCAGCAACATCAGATCCACAAGATCACCTCAAAAACAAACAAGAATCACAAGCTAAACTTAGGAAACTCAACCTATCCGGGATTGCATTAATCAAAACTCAATTCCTTATCAATTTAGAGTTCATTTAACATCAAAAACACATCTCAAATCACAGATTAATCAGATCTAACGAAAATCATCAAAAATCACCAAATCTTGCATTATAAGCCAAGATCCATTTCACAACTCAAAAGCCTTTAATAAAACATCAATTAAGGATTGAAAACTTAGGAATTTCAGTAAAGAACTGATAGTTTAGAGGAGAAGGACGTTCTTACCTCCAAACTTGAGTTTCTCCTCTTTTTGGAATCTAAAACCTTGATGAATCAAGTAGCAAATGATGAGGTTTTGTAGATATTATGATTAGGAATCAAAAGAGAGTTGAAAGGAGGAATTTAGGTGAGAAAATCAGATCAAATCCTCTGGAGAGAAAGTGTTTGGGTTGAGAGAAAATGAGAGAAAGAAAATGGAAAGTTAGTTATCCAAAATAGCCAAAATGGCTTTCCCTCCACTTTTAATATGTTTAAAATCAGAATATAGCTTAAAATATCTTAGAAAAATATGGAGAAACTACTTTTGGAATAATAGCTCCTTAAATATTCAAAGTTCCAACCCTTTATAAAACAGTCACCAAACTTTCGAAAATTACATTTTGGTCACTAGCCAAAATGTCACACTTCCCAAACTCCTTTTCCAAAATTGATTTCACAGTTCACTTAATTATATTAAAAGATGATTTTAGAACATTTTTCCATATTTTTAATGCAACCCGAACTAGGCTTTCCTAATTTCACCTCTTTAGATTCGAACAACACTTTTACCAACCAGTTAACGCCCAAAACTCCTAAGCCCAAAACCGGGGCGTTACACTTTGTGAATGTTTTGGGAGATGTTTTGAAATCCATAAGTATGTTTTAAGTTGTTGGTAATGCTGGTTTTTGTATTTGGCCATTATATGTTTGAATTGGAGGTTTTATGCTTGAATGGTTGGCTTGTGTAGGAAGCATGCCTTTAGAATTGGGGCTTTTCATTTATGATGCTTAAATGTTGATTGGTTGATGCAAATATGTCTCTTATATGTTGTATGAGTTGCTGGTAAAGTTTGGTAGCATTTGGAGCATGTATGGTTGATCAATTGTATGTTTAAGCATGCATTTTGCTGCATTCTGTGCAGGCTGTTTCGGAACAGTGGCTACCGTTTCGGAACGGGTGCCTTGAATCAGCCCAGGCGTCCAAAACGGGAGACACCGTTTCGAAATGGGAAGCTCTCTGCCAGCCCTCGTTTCGATACGCGTTGCGGAACGGCCCCGTGTTTCGAAACAGGCACTCCCTGTTTCGGAACAGCCGACCGTTGGGGGCTGACATTGGCAGTTAAATGTTTTGGAATGTTTGCGTTTTGGTCCTGAAACTTGTTTGTGCAATTGTATGAGTTTGGAATGTCCTTTTGAGCTAAAATTTGGCAGAGAAGCATGAAACTCGACTAATTACAAGTTGGTAACTTTAATTTGGGTTAAGACCCTGTAATTTACAGAATTTACAATTTGGTCCCTAAAGTTGTAAATTGTTCAATTGGGTCCCCATTTGATCTCTGATGTTTATGATCTTTGAGTATGTTGTTTGAATGATCATAACTAGGGTTAATGTGCATCTAGACAAGTTTAAAAAGAAAAAAAGGGTCGTTAATCAAGGTTGACTTTCGGGTTGACTTTGGTTTTCCCCGTGTGACTTTCTTAATTCGGGTCAACCGTCTAGGCTGGGTTAAAGGGGTTACATTTGGTGGTATCAGAGCCAGGTTCTCGAGTAATTGGGAATTGTTGTGTGCATGATTGAAGTATGTATGCTATGTATGCATGATTGATTGAAAGCATGATGAGTGGTTTGTGATTTTGATGCAATTGAGTTGTATGCTGTGATGAAGCATGTTGTGGGTACCCATTTCCAAATCAAAGCTAAGTAATGATGTTGATTTTAAGTGAAAATGAGCTTGAGTACTTGGATTGCTTACCTTGCTGGACCTGACTTTGTTTATTTGCATTGTGATTGCATGGTTAGAGTATGGCACCACGTAGAGAGTTGAGAAGTAATGTGCGAGCTACGGCTCCGAATGAGAATGAGAATGAGGAAAATGCGGGTAGTGCGGTGTTACCTCCTCCTCCGCCTGGTGGTGGTGGTGCTGAGGGAGAAAGAGCTGAAGCTGCAGCTGGTGCTGGAGCTGCTGGACCTGAGGTTGGTCAGGGGCAAGCTATGCCTGACATGACGATGTTGGTACAAGCTATTGCTGGTGCTTTTCGAGCGGCAGTAGTTGGAGCTCAAGGAGCTGGGCATCAGGGAGATGCTGGAGTGAGACTACCCTTGGAGCGCTTACGCAGTCTTGGTGGGACTGAGTTCAGGGGTTTGTCTGCAGAAGGTTCTGAATCCTGGATGGAGAGTACCAAGAGGATCTTGGGTCAGATGAGTTGCACTGATGTGCAAAAGCTGGGTTGTGTAGTATCTTTGCTTCAGGATGATGCTTATACGTGGTGGATGACCACTATAGCTGGGATGGCTGAAGTTGATGTAACTTGGACATTCTTCCAAAATGTGTTCCAAGAAGAGGTATCTTGGTGTGAGGTACCTGGATGAAAAGAAGCGTGAGTTCATGTCTCTTACCCAGGGGAGCATGACTGTGGCTGAGTATGAGGTTCAGTTTGTTAGACTCAGTCAGTATGCACCGGAGCAGGTACCTGATGAGCGGGCGAGGTGCGAAAGATTCCGTTATGGTTTAGTGACGAAGGTGAAGATGTATGTGCTGGCCACTGAGTATGATGATTTTGATGTGCTGGTGGGCCGAGCCAAGGATATTGAGATGAACTTGGGTTTGTCTGCTAGAGGTGCTGGAGCAAGTGCTAGGAAGCGAGCTGCTGAGTATAGTTCCGGTGGTGGGCAGAACAAGAGGGGACGTGATCAGAAGTATCAGTCCTCGGCCAAGAGAGGTGGTGGAGCACCTGCTCGGGGAGGCAATGCTAGAGCTGATCTGAGTGCTTGTTGGATTTGTGGTTCACGTGGTCACATGAAGCGTGACTGTCCTCGTGCTGTGAGGGAGGTGCAACCTCCTGTTGCGGCAGCTGGTAACGGGTGCTGGAATTGTGGATCTGCGGATCACCTGAGGCGAGAGTGTCCTATGTTGGCTGGTGGCCAAGTGCGTGCTCCTGTTGTTGCTGCACCGCAGAGAGGTCGTGGGCGCGGCCGTGGTAATTTCCAGCGAAGAGAGGAAGGTGGTCGAGGAGTGGCCCATGTTGTGGCTATTCAGCCTGAAGGTGGAGGTCAAGCTAGGGTGTATGCTCAGCGGGAGGGGAGGAATGACGCGGATGTGATTGCAGGTACCTTTACTTTGCAATCCTTGTCATTACTTTCCTTGATAGATTCTGGATCTACGCATTCATACATTTTGCGTGAGCATGCTGAATTGCTTGGTTTGCCTGTTGAGTCTTTGGATGTTGGTGTTCGTGTCACTAGTTCTTTTGGTGAGACTGTTGTGACTCGAAAGTTGTATAGAAGGTGTCCTTTGGTTGTTCAAGAACATGTTTTTCATGTTGACCTTATGGAGCTGCCTTTCTATGGTTTTGATGTAATCCTTGGTATGGATTGGCTTGCTGAGCATCGTGCTGTTGTGGATTGTGAAAATAAGCGAGTTTCGCTGAAGCTTGCAGATGATTATGAAGTTGTTGTGGTTGGTGAGAATGTGAAGTTTCTTGCCAATGTGGTGTCTACCTTGGAGGCGAGCAGGATGCTGAGGCAAGGTTGTGAAGCTTACCTAGCTTTTGTGATGAATCCTAGCTCTAAGGAGTTGCGTGTGCAAGATATCAGAGTTGTGAAGGAGTTTCCTGGTGTGTTTCCTGAGGAGTTGCCTGGTTTACCTCCTAATCGCGAGGTGGAGTTTGGAATTGAGCTGTATGAGAATACAACTCCTGTGTCCATTACCCCTTATAGAATGGCACCTAAGGAGCTGAAGGAGCTGAAGACGCAGTTGCAAGAGTTGCTTGATCGTGGTTTCATTCGGCCAATTGTGTCACCTTGGGGAGCACCGGTCTTGTTTGTGAAAAAGAAGGATGGCTCTATGAGAATGTGCATTGATTATCGTCAGCTGAACAAGTTGACTATCAAGAATCGGTATCCTTTGCCGAGAATTGATGATCTCTTTGATCAATTTCGGGGAGCAGCTGTGTTCTCTAAGATTGACTTGAGGTCAGGGTATTACCAGTTGAAAGTGAAGGATGTAGATGTGCCTAAGACAGCTTTTAGGACAAGGTATGGGCATTATGAGTTCCTTGTGATGCCGTTTGGTTTGACAAATGCTCCTGTTGCTTTCATGGACATGATGAATCGTGTGTTTCATGAATACCTGGACAAGTTCGTTGTGGTGTTCATTGATGATATCCTCGTGTACTCGCGTACTGAGGAGGAGCATGAAGAGCATTTGAGGATTGTGCTGCAAGCTTTGTTGGAGAATCAGCTTTACGCTAAGTTGAGCAAGTGTGAGTTATGGCTTAAGGAGGTGGTGTTTCTTGGGCATGTAGTTTCTGCTGAGGGGATTCGTGTTGATCCTCAGAAGATTGAGGCGGTGATGAATTGGAAGGTTCCTAAGTCTGTTCATGAGGTTCGTAGTTTCCTTGGTTTGGCGGGATACTACCGGAGGTTTGTGGATGGTTTTTCTAAGATTGCTGCACCTTTGACAAAGTTGTTGCAAAAGGATGTTAAGTATGAGTGGACGGAAGCGAGACAACAGGCTTTTGAGAAGCTGATGGCGGCTTTGACGCAAGCTCCTATCTTGGTTCAGCCTGAATCAGGGAAAGAGTTTGTGGTCTATAGTGATGCGTCCTATGTTGGTTTGGGATGTGTGCTGATGCAAGAGGGTAAGGTTGTGGCTTATGCATCGCGGCAGTTGAAGGTATATGAGCGCAATTATCCTACGCATGATATTGAGTTGGCTGCAGTGGTTTTTGCTCTGAAGATCTGGAGACCTTATCTGTACGGTGAGAAGTGTACTGTGTACACGGATCACAAGAGTTTGAGGTATCTGATGTCTCAGAAGGAGTTGAATCTTAGGCAGCGGCGTTGGTTGGAGTTGCTCAAGGATTACGATCTGACGATTGAGTATCACCCTGGAAAGGCTAATGTTGTTGCGGATGCCTTGAGTAGGAAGGTAGCTGTTGAGCTGAGGGCTATGTTTTCCAGTTTGAGTATTTCGCGAGATGGTGGTCTTGTGGCTGAGTTGCAAGTGAAACCATCTATGGTTCAGTTGATCAAGGAAAAGCAGTTGCTGGATGATTCCTTGGTGTCTCATGTTCAGGATATCGTGGAGGGTAGACCTTCAGATTTCTGTTTTAATGATGATGGAGTGTTGTGTTTTGGGAGTCGAATAGTAGTGCCCAATGATGTGGAGTTGAGGCGTGCTATTCTGATGAAGGTCATAGTAGTCCTTTTGCTATGCACCCTGGTAGTACTAAGATGTATCGTGATCTTCGTGTTGAGTACTATTGGGTGGGTTTGAAGAAGGATGTTGCAGAGTTTGTGAGCAAGTGTATGGTGTGTCAGCGAGTTAAGGCTGGGCATCAGGTTCCTTCAAGGTTGTTGCAACCGTTGAGAATCCCTAAATGGAAGTGGGAAAGGGTTACCATGGATTTTGTATCTGGTTTGCCTTTGTCACCATCGAAGAAGAATTCAGTTTGGGTGATTGTGGATCGCCTGACGAAGTGTGCACATTTCTTGCCTTTGCATACTACGTTTTCCTTGGATAAGCTTGCGGAGCTGTACATTGCTAAGATTGTGCGGCTGCATGGTGTGCCTAAGTCGATTGTGTCGGATAGGGATCCGAGGTTCACATCGCGTTTCTGGCAGTGTTTGCATCAAGATTTGGGTACAAGGTTGAATTTCAGTACATCCTATCATCCTCAGTCGGATGGTCACTCAGAGCGTGTTATCCAGATTTTGGAGGATATGTTGAGGTGCTGCGTGATTGAGTTTCAGGGTTCTTGGGAGAAGCATTTGCCTTTGGTGGAGTTTGCTTATAACAATAGTTATCAGACAAGTATTCAAATGGCACCTTATGAGGCTTTGTACGGGAGGAAGTGTAGGACTCCTCTTTGTTGGGCTGAAACGGGTCAAAAGTTGGTTTCGATGCCGGCTTTGTTGAAAGGAACCACCGAGAAGGTGAAGCTCATTTGTGAGCGGTTGAAGGCAGCCTCTGATCGGCAAAAGTCTTACGTGGATTTGAAGCGTAAGGAGATTGATTTTGCGGTGGGTGACCGTGTGTTCTTGAAGGTTTCGCCTTGGAAAAAGGTGATGAGGTTTGGCCGGAAGGGTAAGTTGAGCCCTAGGTACATTGGACCATATGAGGTGGTTGAGCGTGTGGGTTCTGTTGCGTATCGGTTGAGGTTACCTCAGGAGTTGGAGAAGATTCATGATGTGTTTCATGTTTCTATGCTCCGGAAGTATAGATCTGATCCCTCGTATGTGATGCCTGTGGAGGAAGTGGAATTGAATCCGGATTTTACCTATGATGAGGAACCGGTGAAGGTTCTGGATTCGGATAGTAAGGTTCTTCGTGGCAAGACCATCGAGTTGGTAAAGGTGTTGTGGAAGCATCGTGGCGTTGAGGAAGCCACGTGGGAGCGGAAGGAAGACATGATGAAGCAGTTTCCTTATCTCTTTCCTTCAGGTAAATTTCGAGGACGAAATTTCTTAAGGGGGGAGAGGTGTAACGCCCCGGTTTTGGGCTTAGAAGTTTGGGCGTTGACCGGTTTGGTCAAAGTGCTGTTCGAATCTAAAAAGGTGAAATTAGGAAAGCCTAGTTCGGGTTGCATTAAAAATATGGAAAAATGTTCTAAAATCCTCTTTTAATATATAAGTGAACTGTGAAATCAATTTTACAAAATGAGGTTCGGAAGGGTGACATTTTTGCTAGTGACCAAAATGTAATTTTTGAAAACTGCGTGACTATTTTAGAAAGGATTGAAACTTTGAATCTTTAAGGAGCTATTTACCCAAAGGGAGTTTCTCCAGATTTTTCTAAGATATTTAATGTTTAATTCTGATTTTTAAACATAAAGAAAGTGGAGGGAAGTTATTTCTAACTAATTTTCTCCTAAAATCTCATTTTCTTTTCTCTCATTTTCTCTCAACCCAAACCCTTTCTCTCCAGAGATTTTCTTCTGATTTTGTCACTCAAATCTCTCTATTCAATTCTCTTTTGATTTCTAATCATCACATCAATAAAACCTCACCATTTGATAAGTGATTCTTCAAGCTTTTTGGTTCTAAAAGAGGAGAAACTCAAGTTTGGAGGTAAGAACGTCCTTCTCCTCTAAACTATCAGTTCTTTACTGAAATTCCTAAGTTCTCAATCCTCAATTGATGTTTTATAAATGGCTTTTAAGTTGTGTAATGGATCTTGGCTTTAAAATGCAAGATTTGGTGAGTTTTGATGAATTTTCGTTTGATCTGTTAAAGCTGTGATTTGAGGTGTTAATTTGATGTTAAATTAATGTTAATTTGATAAGGAATTGAGTTTTGGTTAATGCAATCCCGGATAGGTTTGATTTCCTAAGTTTAGCTTGTGATTCTTGGTTGTTTTTGAGGTGATCTTGTGGATCTGATGTTGCTGGAGGTATAAGGATGTTAGTAGGTTTTTTTTAGATGTTAAATGATGTTAAAGGATGTTTAGTTTTGATGGTTTATGGTTGGGCTTTGTTGAGGAGTTGTTTGGATGCATTTTCGGTTGTGTTTGGTGGCCGAAAATGGAGTGTGGATGAGAGCAGTGAGTTTAGGTGCTTTCATTGAAGCTATTAATGCATGATGATGCATTAATCCACTGCTTTGATGTGTTTAAAACAGGGGAGTCATCTTTGGATCCAAGTGGTGGTGATCCGGAAGCTTGATTTGTGCTTCGGCAAGAGGCGAGGTGGAATCGGTGAGTGTAATTGGGTTTTCAGCTTTGAAACCAATGTCTTGGGAGCTTAGTTAAAGTCTTAACAACTTTACTAAGCTCAAGTGTAAGTTTTCGGAAAAACTCTCTAGTGGTGGCCATGGTTTGGTTGTTATGCAATGTGGTTTATTGCATGTTTTAAATTCTGTTTTGAAAGCATGATTTAGCATGGTTATTGCTGATTTTGTAAGCCATATGTTGAAGGAAGCTCAAGGTAAGAGTTCCTTGTTTTTGAACATTGTTTAAATGTGGTTTGATGCTTAAAAATGCATGATGTTATGGCTTGGTTAAATGCTTTAAAACAGTGGATTATTTGATGATAAAGATGTATATTGGCAAGTGATGTTTTGAAAAAGGTTAAGGTCACTAAGGTGGTTAAAAGTCCTTGAGTGAGCCTTGTGGATTCTAAGAACTTCATGGTGGTTAAAAGTCCATGATGATTCTTGTTAAGGTCACTAAGGTGGTTAAAAGTCCTTGAGTGAGCCTTGTTACTTAAGAACATCAAGGTGGTTAAAAGTCCTTGGATGGTTCTTGTTAAGGACACAAAGGTGGTTAAAAGTCCTTGTGTGGTCCTTGCCATGGTGTTTAAAAGTCCATGGGCCAAGGTGTTTAAAAGTCCTTGGGGCCAAGGTGTTTAAAAGTCCTTGGGGTGAAACTTGTAAAGGACACAAAGGTGGTTAAAAGTCCTTGTGTGGTCCTTGTGAATTATAAGATCACAATGGTGTTTAAAAGTCCATGTGTGAGTCTTATGTTGATCTTGTTTTTAAAAGATGGAATTTATCACTTGTGGCCAATATGACATGTATTGATATGGAAGCATGTATTGCTTGTTTAAGGATGCTTGAAAGCATGCATAAATGATGTTTTGAAGAATGGTGTACAAAGTGTTTTATAAATGCATTATTGAATGGTTTTTAAGGAGCATTTCTCACTAAGCTTTTGCTTACGCTCTCTTTCATTTTCTTAAATCAGTAATGCAGAACATTAAGGTGCATTGAGGGCAGCAAGGAAGGCAAGCAATCAAGTGGAAGTTAAGCTCAAGTATGGGAAGGTTTTCTTAAACACTTTAGCTTTTGGGCATTTGGCAATGGGGGAACCTTTGTGAATGTTTTGGGAGATGTTTTGAACTCCCTAAGTATGTTTTAAGTTGTTGGTAATGCTGGTTTTTGTATTTGGCCATTATATGTTTGAATTGGAGGTTTTATGCTTGAATGGTTGGCTTGTGTAGGAAGCATGCCTTTAGAATTGGGGCTTTTCATTTATGATGCTTAAATGTTGATTGGTTGATGCAAATATGTCTCTTATATGTTGTATGAGTTGCTGGTAAAGTTTGGTAGCATTTGGAGCATGTATGGTTGATCAATTGTATGTTTAAGCATGCATTTTGCTGCATTCTGTGCAGGCTGTTTCGGAACAGTGGCTACCGTTTCGGAACGGGTGCCTTGAATCAGCCCAGGCGTCCGGAACGGGAGACACCGTTTCGAAACGGGAAGCTCTTTTCCAGCCCTCGTTTCGATACGCGTTGCGGAACGGCCCCGTGTTTCGAAACAGGCACTCCCTGTTTCGGAACAGCCGACCGTTGGGGGCTGACATTGGCAGTTAAATGTTTTGGAATGTTTGCGTTTTGGTCCTGAAACTTGTTTGTGCAATTGTATGAATTTGGAATGTCTTTTTGAGCTGAAATTTGGCAGAGAAGCATGAAACTCGACTAATTACAATTTGGTAACTTTAATTTGGGTTAAGACCCTGTAATTTACAGAATTTACAATTTGGTCCCTAAAGTTGTAAATTGTTCAATTGGGTCCCCGTTTGATCTATGATGTTTATGATCTTTGAGTATGATGTTTGAATGATCATAACTAGGGTTAATGTGCATCTAGACAAGTTTAAAAAGAAAAAAAGGGTCGTTAATCAAGGTTGACTTTCGGGTTGACTTTGGTTTTCCCCGTGTGACTTTCTTAATTCGGGTCAACCGTCTAGGCCGGGTTAAGGGGGTTACATTGAGCTTGAGATTTCCAATTAAGATGAAATTGGCAGAGAAGCATGTAACATGACTAATTTCATATTGGTAACCTTAAAATAAAAGAAGACCTTCTAATTTACAGAAATTACATTTTGGTCCCTAAACTCGTATTAAGTGCAATTGAGTCCCTATTTGTTATCCGATCGTTGTGCCTTTCTCAATTGTATTTTGTGAGTACTCACTTAGGATTAACGTGTATCTAGAAAAGATTAAAAATAAAAAAAGGGTCATGAATCAAGGTTGACTTTAGGGTTGACTTTGGTTTTACCCGTGTAACCTTCGTAGTTCGTGTCAACCGTCTAGGCCGGGCTAAAGGGGTTGCACATATTTTGAAAGATGCACGTTTTGGTTTAAGCTTAGCATAAGGGTGTTATGCTTGAAAGTCTTGGAACTTGAGTAACAATGGTTTAATTGCTGGAACTTTACGAATCATGTTGTAAGTTGTTTAATAGAAAGGTTTTGATGATAAAGTGCATGTTTTGTCAAAGGAAGCATGGTGGTTTTGAAAAGAATGAAAAATGGTTTTGTGCATTGATGAAGTGTTTGGTTTTTGTGCAATCCTCAGTAAGCTTGTATGCTTATGCTCTCTTTGTTCATCAAAGAAGATAATTAGACATTTGGAGGCAGCATCTTCAAGGAATCTTAACAAGACACTCTCTAAAAGTATGTTGTGTTCTTGAAATAGTGTAATAAAGGCAATGAGGGTGTCCAATGTAATGAATGTTGTTAGTTTGGTATGTTCTGGTTTTGTGCAAGTATGGGATGCATATTTGGATATATAGATGGCCTCTAAGTTTTGGTTTATGCTTGAATTTGGATTTTGGCCTTTTTGTGCTTTTAACTCGTAGCAAGCATGCCTTTAGTGCTTTTGATTTTGTGAATGATCCTATGTTGATGCATTGCTTTGTATGTTCAATATTTTATGTGTTGCAAACATGTTTGGTAATGTGTTGGGATGGTTTCGTAGGGTTCAAATCGAATTAAACCAGAATTTTAAAATGTTGCATGCCCAGGTGTTTCGAAACACCCTTGTCTGTTTCGAAATGGAGGCTTGAAATGGCCTTGGTATTTAGAAACAATGAAGCATGTTCCGAAACATTTTGCCTCTGTGAACCATCATACTGAAACGAGCCTAAAAGGGTTTCGAAAAGAACCCGCGTATCGAAACGGCTAGTTGTGTTTTGAAACAACTGTTTCAATATAGGGCATCATGTTCCAAAATGTTCGACCGTTAGTTCAGTTTTTGAACAGTTCCGAGTTTATGTTTCTTATGTTTTGGCCCCTATTTGCCTTGTATGCAATTGAATGGGTTCTAGAAGTTGTATAGAGATGAGATTTCATCGATAAGCATGTGACGAACCTAATTAAAGGTTGGTAACCTGAATTTGGTAATAACCCTTATAATTTATCAAAATTACAAAATGGTCCCTAAACCTTGAATTGGCTATAATTAATAGGCGATTGTGATGTAGTTTTATCGGTTGCTTGTGTGTGTACACATAGTAACCTAAGTTGCATAAGGACAAGATAAAAAGGGTTGTTTATTGAGGTAAACCTTCCTAATTTACTTCGATTTTCCCCGTGTGCTCCATTTGGTTCAATCTATCAGCCAGGTCGGGTCGAGGGGTTTACACTTACCCTAGTGGAATCTCACATCACCGGACTCTCATGGAAGCATCTCTGATCGCCACAAAGCTTGGGTGTTTCACCAAGACATATCTCGATCGAATCTTACATCATCGGACTCTCACTTTGGAACGGGATGGCACTACCCTCATTGCCCGAACCAAAGAGCACGTACAAATTGTAACGCCCTGGTTTTGGGCCTAGATGTTTTAGATATCAGACCGGACCGGTCGAGAACGGTTCGAATCGCGTAAGGTGATTTAAGGAAATCAAGGATCATGATAGGATAAAAATGTGGTAAAAATTGCTAAAATCCTCTAAAAATATGTTTAAGAGGTTGGTCAAATCAATTCTACAAAAAGAGTTTCAGAAGTGGGACATTTTGAGTAGTGACCAAATTGTAAAGTTTCAAAACTGTAGAAAATGTGATTTTTAAAGGAGAAGCCAAATTCATGGAATCTTTAGGGGGCTTTATGGTAATTTAGCATTTCCTTAATATGACAAGTGTTTAAAATTGTTTTAATTAAATAGCTTTAATTGGTTTCATTTTATTGAATTAATTAGGTGGTTAATTTGAGATTCCATCACGTAACTACCATCTTCTCCTCATTTTCTGCCAAATACAATTTTCATTCACTTCTCTCCAGAATTCTTTTCTCCCAAACACTATCTTAATATTTCCTAAACAATTTTCAAGAAATCCTTTCAAGTTCTTCAAGATTTTGCAAAGGAAAACTTGTCATTCATTGAGGAAAGCAAGGATTGGAGGTAAATCCCGTTCTCAACCTCTAATCAAAGTTATTTATTGAAATTCTCAAGATCATTGGCTTCTAATTACTGTTTTTGGTTGAGTTTTCATTATAGTTTTGATTTGAGATAAAAATCATGTAAAAATATGGTTGAAACCTTTATTTTCGGATTTGTTTTATTAAGCTCTGTGTTGGACTGATTTTAATTGAGTTTTGAGATGGTTAACATGTTAAAAAGAGGTTTTGTTGATATTGTGAAACCAATATTTTAATTTTGATATAACTAAAAAGCTAAGGACTAAATTGAAAAGGTCAAAACGAATTTTTAAGTCCTCAAAACATCCCCATATGATTTTAAGATTATACCAAAGTTAAAAACAAAATTTTCAAATATTTTTCTAAGTGTTTAAAGCCGAAATAGTGATTTTCAAGTCCCAGTTTCGAAACGGTATAAGACGTTTCGAAACGTTTTCATCACTGCCAACCCCTGTTCCGAAACGCATATCGAAACGACTTTAGAACACTTGAACCCGTGTCGAAACGGCTTCATGCGTTTCGAAACTGTTCTTTATTTTTGATTTGAAAACTATAACGGTTCTAATATTTTTTAACTGATTTTTCAAAGATCAATAGGGTTTTTCGAAACGGGCTCAATCAGTTTCGAAACGACCCTTTACAGTAGCAAAACTGTTTCGAAACGAGTCCATGTGTTTCAAAATGGTTCTTCATTCTGATTTAAAAATATGACCGTTGTAAAGGTTTTTAACTGATTTTTTAGAATCGGTTAGGGTGTTTCGAAACGGGCTTAGGCTGTTTCGAAACGGCCCTTTCCAGTGGCAAAAGTGTTTCGAAACGGATTTAACACGTTTCGAAATGGGCTCTTAAATGCACCCAACGGCTCTTTCTATTTTAGTCCGTTCCAAAACAGGTAACCCGCGTTTCGAAACGGGTTGTTGCAGACTGCATTTATGGAGGTGAGATAACATCCCCAACGGCTCTATTGATGAGTGCAACAACCACAACGGCTAGAAATCAATGAGAAGGTATAAAAGAGACCTCTAAAAGCTCCAGCAACAACTATTGATCCAAAAGCAAACATCCATACATCAAATCCAAGCATTTGTGCAAAAATCCCATATTGTCTAGAAACCCCAATTGTAATTTTCATTCTTATCTTGTTCAATTGGGTTGAGTGCTTGTAATTGGGCTACAATTTGTATTGAGAGATACTCTATTAGCCATCAAATTCTTTGTTACCTTGTTGTGAGGATTGGGTTAAATTTTGGGTAGAAAATTTAACCGAAATTGTAAGGGTTGCCTCCTTAGCCTAGAAAAGGGGAAGAGCAATTAGTGGAATTGTTGCAAATCCTTAGTGAAGCTAAGGTAGTTGATGTAGAGTTCATTTGGAAATTGAACCACTCTAAAATCCCTTGTTAATCTTTTTAATTTGCAATTTCCATCACACAAACTTTAAAAATCCAATTCACCCCCCTCTTGGTTCATATCGATCTTTCAATCCAATCAACAATTGGTATCAAAGCCTACCTCTTTGAGGATTAACAACCACAAGAGGAGTTCCTTGGAAGAGTGTGATCATCAAATATCAAGAGATGGCTTCAACCTCCGGTTCGGGCATGTATGAGTCTCAATCCACTACAAAGCCTCCCTTCTTTAATGGTGATAACTATTCTTTTTGGAAGAATAGAATGCGTCTCTTCATCAAGTCAAATAACTACTTAGTGTGGGATGTCATTGAAGATGGCCCTTATATTCCATTGAAGCAAGATGGTGAAGGCAAGATGGTCTTGAAGAAAAAGGTGGAGATGAGTGAAGAAGAAAGGAAAAATATTCAAGTAAATGACAAAGCTCTCCACATGCTCTTTTGTTCATTCGGTCCAGACATATATTCTAAGGTTTCATCCATCGAGAGTGCCAAAGAAGTGTGGGACACTCTTGAGACTACCTACGAGGGCACCAACGATGTTAAAGAAACTAAGTTTGGAATTCTAAATCTTAGTTATGAGAATTTCAAGATGGAGCCCGATGAGACGGTGTCCAAGATGTTTGATCGGTTCTCCACTATTGTCAATGGGCTCAAGGGTTTTGGAGAAATCATACCGGAAGACAAGCTTGTCCGGAAGCTACTCTATTCACTTCCCGAATCTTGGGATGGGAAGAGAACCGCCATCATTGAAGCTAAGAATTGAAAGACTTTAAAGCTCGATGAGCTTGTGGGTTCTCTCCTTACTCATGAGATTTTGAAGCAAGGAAGGGAAAAAGAGAAGAAGAAAGAAGAGAAAGGAGTAGAAAAGCTTGAGGTTGACAAGAAGAAGAAGATGGGAATAGCTCTCAAAGCTTCACTACATGAAGAGAGCTCTTCTAGTGCGGAGGATGAACTAGAAGAATTAGATATGATAGCCAAACGATTCTCACGTTTTATGAGGTCCAACCGGGGAAGAAAAATCAAAAGAAAGATGGACTTCAAAAGCAATAACAAAGAAGAAGCAAGGGATCCAATCATTTGCTTTGAGTGCAAACAACCCGGCCACATACGTTTGGAGTGCCCTCAACTCAAGAAGAAGGGCTTTGAGAAGAAGAAGAATCTCAAAGCCAAGCTTGCTACTTGGAGTGATGAGGAGTCATCGGAGGATGACGAACAAGAAGTGGCTAACCTTTGCCTCATGGCACTTGAGGAAGATTCCTCCATGGTAACCTCTAACTAATCTACTTTAGATTTTACATATGATGAATTAAATGATGCATATGATGAGTTGCAAGAGGTCTATGATGAATTAGTTGAGAAATATAAAGAGTCTGTCATTAGGAACAAAAAGATTATTTTGGAACTAAATTAGAAAAATGACTCACTCACTCAAGCTAATTCAAAATTTGAGAAAAAGATATTAGGGTTAAAAGATCAACTAAAATTCTTTCAAGATGAAAATGTTGACCTTAATAATCTTTTGTCTCAATGTAATAGTGAACACCAAAAGGTGTTGGACGACCTAAATGAGCTCAAAAAGTCTTTGACAATTGTTGGTAGTGTCAAGCATGAGATAGGTGAATCCTCAAGAACACATCAATCTATGAAAAAGACTAACAACTACAAACAAGGTAGCTATCCTAGACATAGTAGAGCTAAAAGAATTAGAAGTGTATGGGTTCCTAAGGAACTTGTAAAATCTAATAATATTATTGCTATATCATCTTAGATTCCTAAGGTAACCAAGGTTTTGGGAGCTAACACTCATGTACCCAAAATGATTTGGGTACCAAAAACAAAAGCTTAATATCTTTGTTTGTATGGGAGCATTGCTACAAGGCCAAAGCACAAAGTCAAAACTCATGGTACCTTGATAGTGGATGCTCAAGGCATATGACCGGAGACAAGAGTAGATTCATGGATCTAAAGCAAAAAAGTGGAGGAGTAGTAACATTTGGTTACAACTCCAAATGCCACATTAAAGGTATTGGCTCCATAGGTAATCACTCTACTATTCTCATTGAAAATGTCTTGTATGTCGATGGTCTTAAACACAATTTATTGAGCATAAGTTAATTGTGTGATAAAGGATTTAATGTTTTATTTGATAAAAATGGATGCAAAATTGTAGACATTAAATCTAATAATATTATGCTCATAGGTCATCGCATAGGGAACATATACATGGTGCATCTAGATGACATTCATACATCTCATGCATGCTTAGTTGCACAAAATGAAAATGATACATGGTTGTGGCATAGGAAACTAGGAAATGCTAGCATAAGTGTTTTAGAAAAACTAGTCTTCCTTAATCTAGTTAGAGGTTTACCCAAGATAAAATTTTCAAATGATAAAATTTGTGATGCATGCTCTAAGGGTAAACAACATAAGTCTTCCTTTAAATCCATTAATGATGTTTCTACTAGTAGACGTTTACAACTTATCCATATGGATTTATTTTGGCCAATTAGGACTATGAGCTTGGGTGGTAAGTCTTATGCTTTTGTACTTGTTGATGGATTTTTCTAGATTTACTTGGGTTCTATTTTTAAGTACTAAAGATGAGGCTTTGGAAAAATTCATCACATTTTCAAAACTAACCCAAAATGATCTTGAACTTAAAATTTCACATATTAGAAGTGATCATGGAACCGAGTTTCAAAATTTAGGGTTGAAGAATTTTTGAATGAAAATGGTATTAGCCACAATTTATCGGCTCCTCGAACTCCTCAACAAAATGGGGTAGTTGAGAGGAAAAATTGAACTTTGCAAGAAATGGCTAGAACTATGCTTTGTGAAAACAATTTACCTAAATATTTTTGGGCGGAAGCCACAAACACTGCTTGCTATATTGTAAATCGAGTAATGATTAGGCCAATTTTAAAGAAAACACCTTATGAGGTTTTAAAATCTAAAAAGCCTAACATTAGATATTTTCACCCTTTTGGTTGCAAGTGTTTTGTTTTAAATAATGGAAAAGACAACTTAGGTAAATTTGATGCAAAAAGTGATGAAGCTATTTTCATAGGTTACTCTTTTACCTCTAAAGTCTATCGAGTATTTAACAATAGAACTTTAGTAGTAGAAGAATCTATTCATGTTGTATTCCATGATAACCTCCTTCCTAGGAAGGATTCTTGTGATGATGATGATGTAGGAATCATAAATGCCTTTGATGGAGGACAAACTTCAAATGAGGATGAGATTCCAACAAAAGAAGAGGACACACAAG
Source organism: Hibiscus tridactylites (assembly GCA_958450335.1). Taxonomy (NCBI): domain Eukaryota; kingdom Viridiplantae; phylum Streptophyta; class Magnoliopsida; order Malvales; family Malvaceae; genus Hibiscus; species Hibiscus tridactylites. Next base: position 29,225,998 of record OY288289.1, read on the forward strand.
ATCCACCTCTTGAAGCCTTGAAGGACTTGGCTCTTGAGGAAAAGGAAGTGAGCTACCCAAGGGAGTTGAACTATGTCAAATAAGGTGAAATCTTCGGTGATCCATCCAAGGGGGTAACCACTCGATCTTCTCTTAGATTAATGAATCATGTTGCAGTTATCTCATGCATAGAGCCTAAGAATATTAAAGAAGCATTGAAAGATGACTTTTGGATTATGGCTATGCAAGAAGAGTTAAATCAATTTGAGAGAAGTAACGTTTGGACATTAGTTGATAGGCCTAGTAATCAATCTACAATAGGAACTAAATGGGTCTTTAGGAACAAGCTAGATGAGAGTGGTAACATTGTAAGAAATAAAGCTAGACTAGTAGCACAAGGTTGCACTCAAGAAGAGGGAATAGATTTTGATGAAACCTATGCACCAGTAGCTAGAATGGAAGCCATTGGGATGTTGCTTGCATATGCATGTTATCATAATTTCAAGCTTTTTCAAATGGATTTTAAAAGCACATTTTTAAATGGTTTTATAAATGAAGAAGTGTATGTAGAACAACCACCGGGTTTTGAAGGCTCAAAATTTCCAAATCATGTTTTCAAACTCACCAAAGCTCTTTATGGTTTAAAACAAGCTCCTAGAGCTTGGTATGAAAGACTTTCAAACTTTTTAATTGAAAAAGGATTTGAAATAGGTAAGGTGGACACTACACTTTTTATAAAAATGTATAAAAATGACATCTTAATAGTTCAAATATATGTTGATGATATTATTTTTGGTTCTACTAATGAATGTCATTGTCAAGAGTTTGCTAAGTTAATGCAAGGTGAATTTGAGATGAGCATGATGGCGGAGCTCTCATTCTTTTTGGGACTCCAAATCAAGCAAAAGAAGGATGACACCTTTATCAATCAGGAAAAGTACATAAAGGATATGCTCAAGAAGTTTGGCTTGGAGAATGCAAAGCCTCAAGCCACACCTATGAGCTCATCTACAAAGCTTGACAAAGATGAAGGAGGTAAGTGTGTTGACTCTAAGCTTTATCGTTCTATGATTGGATCATTGCTTTACCTTACCGCAAGTAGACCGGATATCTTGTTTAGTGTTTGCTTGTGTGCTAGGTTTCAAGCTAGTCCTAGAGAGTCTCACCTTATAGCCGTTAAGAGAATCTTTAGGTACCTTAGAGATACTCCTTGTTTAGGTCTTTGGTACCCTAGAGACTCTACCTTCAACCTTCATGCTTATTCGAATGCGGATTATGGGGGTTGCAAAATCGATAGGAAAAGTACTTCGAGAACTTGTCAATTCCTAGGTAGTATGCTCATATCTTGGTTCTCTAAGAAACAAAATAGTGTAGCCTTATCTACCACCGAAGCCGAGTACATATCCTTAGGGAGTTGTTGTGCTCAAGTCCTTTGGATGAAGCAACAACTCTTAGATTATGGAATTAAAGTTGAAACCATACCCCTAAAAAGTGACAACACTAGTGCAATATGTCTAACAAAAAATCCCATCCAACACTCTAGAACCAAACACATAGAAGTAAGGCATCATTTCATTAGAGATCATGTCCTTAAGAAAGATGTGGTTATAGAGTATGTAGACACCTTAAATCAATTAGCGGACATATTTACAAAACCTTTAGACAAAGAGCGTTTTTGGTCCCTTAGGAGAGAGTTAGGTCTAGCTAGCCTATCTTGACCTTTTAGGACCTCTTTTGTGCTTAAATTTGCTTGATCTAGTGAAATGCCATGTTTATGTGTTTAGACTCCTAATTTCATCCATGCTTATAGCTAGGGGGAGTATGTTTATGTTTGCATATGTTTTGCCTGCTCATTCATGTAATTTATGCATGTTAGGCCTAAGAAAAAATCTTTTTTCTGCACTTTTAGAGCCTCATCTGCACTTCCAGGCCCAGGTGTATCAAAACGGGTGACCTTGTTTCGATACGGATACCTTAAATCCATGTCTGAGAGAAGGGCGTTTCGAAACGCTTCCAAAGCATTTCGAAACGTGTTGGTTACTGCCAAGGGGTGTATTGAAACATGTTTCGATACGGGCCAACAGAGCTTCGATACGGTCAACACCGTATCGAAACGGTCAGCTGAAGGTCTCAAGATGGTCAAACCCTAGTGCCCTCATTTCGAAACGGTCCAGACCGTTCCGAAACGGTATCGTAGATAACTTTATTTAGGGCTTTTAATGTTAAAATCCTCTTTTACTTCAAACTCTTAAAAACCCTAAAAACCCTAAACCTACTTTCTCTCTATAAATACCCTCTAAACCTCTTTGTTTATCACCAAATCTTGAGGGGTTTTACCTTAAAACTCAAGTCTAAGCAAGTTTCATCAACATTGTGCAAGGATTTTCATCAAATCATCCAAAATCCCAAACTAAGGTATTTTTCCCTTTTTTCTTTTTCTTTCAATTTATGTTCGAATGTTAGGTTAGAAAATTTTATATTTGTATAAATTATATGTTTTCATGTTTGGGTTTTCCATATCTTGTAAAAAAATTCAAAATCTCAAAAAATTTTATTCGAATATAAAATTTTTCAATCGTATTTTCTTTTACTATTGTTTTGTTAAATTTTTTTTGTTTTAATTTTTAAAAAAAAAAACCTAAGTGGGATTTATTATTGGATTGAATTTAAAAATCTATGCATACACTTAATTTTAAAACATGCTTGCTTAATGTTTTTAGATGTCGGATCAAGCTAACAAAAAGCGTAAGGCCGTTCAAACCGGTGATTCGAGCATTCGTCTGAATCTAGCTCTGCGTTTTTTCAGAAATCCCTTCAAACTACCGAGATGCGAGCATGCTTCACATATGTCAACGATTTCGATGTTCGTCGTGAACGTGTCATTGATCTTGATTTCCTCAACTCCGAGGGATTCCTATTCCGTTACCTAGAGCGTTTGAGTGAATGAAATCTTCTTCCTTTGTTGAGCATTTCGGATATTCGCTACAAACATATGGTACTCATCTTTTACTCTAATGCTCGTCTTATTCATGATGAAACCAAAATTGAGGTTGTAGGAATTGAATATTTCATATTAGGGAAAAAGTTTACTGTTAATATTGCACTCTTGGAGTCCACCTTTTCCCTTAAGAATATAGGTCTTGAGGATGAACGTCACTTCGACACTTTCACCGGTTCGACACTTACTTTGGATGTGCACGACTGTTTTCTTCACTTGATGGTATCATGGTTCCTTCGCCCTTCCGGAGGTAAATACTCTCATATCCGTCAAGTTGATCACTTTTGGCTTGAATGTTTCCGTAGAGATGAGCGCCCTAATATTGCAAGATTATTTTTGCCGAGATGGTCAATAATGTTAAGCTTATTGACACCAATGAGTTGAAGTCTTTTACTTATGGCACAATCTTGAGCTACATCTTTAGCCACCTTGGTATCGATTGTACCTACGACTCCCCAGAACCTCGCAAGTGCAAGATTGGTGAGTCCTCCCTTCGCAAATCCGGGTTTCGATATGTGAATGATGTTTGGGAATGAGTTGATAGAGAAGCTCCTCTTCCTCCCGTTGCTTCTCCACCGCAAGTTCAAGTTGGAAACAATGAAGCCCTTACGGCTCTCATTACCGAGCGGTTCAATGCATTGGATACTCGCATTGCTTCAGGTTTTGATGCCATGGACACTCGCTTGAAAAATGTCGAGGATCGCCTCCTAACTCTTGAGACTTCGCATTCAAACTTGGATTTGTCCTTCTCTACTCTTTATGGCCAATGGACAAAGTTTCACCGTTCTCAAGTCAAGAGCGACGATGAGACTTCCGATGATGATGACGAGGCCTAGGACTATCATATCATATCATATTATTTATGCACATTAGGTTAAAGATTGCATCTTTATGCTTTATTATGTTTTAGGAACCTATGCTTTTGATCTTTTGTTTGGGATTTTATTTTGAACTTAATGTTGATTTATGTTTTGGATATTATAATATTATGAATTAATATTATTGTTGCTTATTAGTCAATGCTTATTGGTACTAATCCTTTGTCTTCTCTATGAGCTTTATTTATTCTTTTTGATCTAACAAAAAGGGGGAGAAGAAATTTAAGAGCCACAAACTAAAATTCGTTTTAAAACTTGGATTTCAAAGTTAAAAAATTTTAAAACTTTAAAAACCTATCTTAAATTAAGGGGGAGTTAGAATATTTTCAAAATTTTCAAAACTCTTAAAAATTCTAACTTTGGTTTTGTTATATCAAAAAGGGGGAGATTGTGAAACCAATATTTTAATTTTGATATAACTAAAAACCTAAGGACTAAATTGAAAATGTCAAAACGAATTTTTAAGTCCTCAAAACATCCCCATATTATTTTAAGATTATGCCAAAGTTAAAAACAAAGTTTTCAAATATTTTTCTAAGTGTTTAAAGCCGAAACAATGATTTTCAAGTCCATGTTTCGAAACGGTCTAAGGCATTTCGAAACGTTTTCATCACTGCCAACCCCTATTCCGAAACGCGTATCGAAACGGCTTTAGAACACTTGAACCCATATCGAAACGGCTTCATGCGTTTCGAAACTATTCTTCATTTTTTATTTGAAAACTATAACGGTTCTAATATTTTTTAACTAATTTTTCAAAGATCAATAGGGTGTTTCGAAACGGGCTCAATCAGTTTCGAAACGACCCGTTCCAGTGGCAAAAGTGTTTCGAAACGGGCTCTTAAATGCACCCAACGACTCTTTCTATTTTAGTCCATTCCGAAACAGGTACCCCGCGTTTCGAAACGGGTTGTTGCATACTGCATTTATGGAGGTGAGATAACATCCCCAACGGCTCTATTGATGAGTGCAACAATAACAACGACTAGAAATCAATGAGAAGGTATAAAAGGGACCTCTAAAAGCTCCAGCAACAACTATTGATCCAAAAGCAAACATCCATACATCAAATCCAAGCATTTGTGCAAAAATCACATATTGTCTAGAAACCCCAATTGTAATTTTCATTCTTATCTTGTTCAATTGGGTTGAGTGCTTGAAATTGGGATACAATTTGTATTGAGAGATACTCTATTAGCCATCAAATTCTTTGTTACATTGTTGTGAGGATTGGGTTAAATTTTGGGTAGAAAATTTAACCGAAATCGTAAGGGTTGCCTCCTTAGCCTAAAAAAGGGGAAGAGCAATTAGTGGAATTGTTACAAATCCTTAGTGAAGCTAAGGTAGTGGATGTAGAATTCATTTGGAACTTGAACCACTCTAAAATCCCTTGTCAATATTTTTAATTTGCAATTTCCACCACACAAACTTTAAAAATCCAATTCACCCCCCTCTTGGTTCATATCGATCTTTCGATCCACTCAACAGATATAGATCCCGAAATCCTTGAGATCCTTGAGTTTCTTGATAGTTTAAGTGAGTTTTTGAGGTGAAATGGTGGAATCATGCTTGCTGGAGGTATAAGGAAGGGTAAGGTTGTTTATTACATGTGTTTTGATGTTTATTAATGGTTGAAAGTGATATATGTTGGTTTGGGTTGGTTTAGGAAGCAATCGATTAAGTTTTCAGTTGTTTTTGTTGGGTAAATTGGTGTAGTGTGGGTGAGCAACGAGTTTGTGATTAGTTGTTTGTGTTGAAATGCATTTTAATGCATTTAGATCTCTATTTTGATGATTTGAAAATAGGGGATATTGATTTGGGAGCAAATGAGGCATTGTTGGAGGCTCCGAAAGAGTAATTTTCGTGTCGGGGAGCTAGGCTTCGCGTATCGGTGAGTGGAAATGGAGTTTCCAACTTTCTAACGCTTTGAGCGTGGTCTTGGGAGCTTAGTGTAAGTTTGAAACACTTAACTAAGCTCAAGAATAAGTGAATCAAAAGTGTCTCTCGGAAATGTGCTATGTTTTGATGGAAATGCACTTGAGTTAAATATGGTTTTGATTACTCTCTTGAAGCATGATTAATGTTGTATTTTAATGTCATTGTGTTAAGGATGCATATGCTTGTGGAAATGACGTTGTATTTATGCTTGTAAAATAGTGGATTATTGATGTTAAATGATTATATTGGCAAGTGATGAAAGTGGTTTTTGGTTCTTGTAATCGGATATAGTTAGCCGGCAATAGAATTGGGTGCACCGTGAATAAGGTCGCCTTGGATGTCGAGGGGTTGTGATTGTGCCGAAATCTCCATCCAAGTACCCTAATGATTGAGGTTAAGATCACAACAATGAATGATTTAATCTCGTGTGTGAGTCTTGTGGTACGTGTCTCGTACTCTCGTTAGTGGAATTATACAACTACCGATGAGTGATGTTGAGGGGTTGTGATTGTGCCATTAATCTCCATCACGGGTGTTGAGGGGTTGTGATTGTGCCATTGATCTCCACCTTGTGTAGTCTGGTAGTATGTTTGAAGTGTGTGGGACCACGCTTGTAATCCGCATATCCGATTGTGTCTATTGAGCTGGTTTTGGTATTGTTGAGAAATGATCACTTGTAAGCCAATATAATGATGATGACTAATGGTTTAAGCATGAGATGCTTGTGATTTATGATAGAATGCATGTGATGCTTGGTAAAGCATGAGCAAAGGTTTATTTGTTGTTTTTAAGTGATGCATACGAGCATGTGTTTTAAAAAGTGCATTGATGCCTTGAGATGGCATGTTTTAAGTAAAGGAATGTGTTGATAAATGGTGTTTTGTTAGTTGTGTGAAATGCATTGATCAATGTTGTTTTAGCGAACCTCACTAAGCTTTGTGCTTACACTCATTTGTTTCATCAATGCAGAGAATTAGGCTTTTGAGGTAGCAAGTAAGCAAGGGGAATCCAAGCACTTTAATCTAGCAAAGTGTGTGGTTTTTTACTTTGGTGTAATAATAGGCAATGAGTGAGATTTATACTATTGGATGTTTGAAGATGTTGTTAACTACCTTGAGCATGTTTGGTTGCTTATCTTTGTGATGTAAATGGCCTTTGAGGTTTGATTTTTGTTTGAATGTTGATTTTAGCTTTGTATGGTTTTGAAGACTAGGAAGCATGCCTATAGTTCTAATGCTTGCTTGAATAATGCTATGATTTTGCTTGTACTTCGTAATGATGATCTTTGATGCTTATACATGTTGTATGTATGTTGCGGCATGAATTGGATTGTTTTCGGAGGTATTTTTGAGTGAAAAACCCGCAAATTGTGAATTTGCAGGGCAAGACGTATCGAAATGCCCTTACTTGTTTTAGAACAGTGGCCTGGAGTGGTCATGGGGTTTCAGAACGTTTTGCTACTGGTATGTTGTGCATCGATACGGATTTCGAAACACACCCGCGTATCGAAATGGTCAACCTGGTTTTGAAACGACCGTTTCGATACAAGGCCTTGTGTTTCGAAACACTCGACCATTGGAATTGAATTTGAATTGTTTCAGGTTTTAGTTTTTTTACGTTTTAGTCCCTAAGTCTTGGATGCTTAATTAAATAAGTTTTGATGATCCGTTTAAGATGAAAGTTTACATGTTGGTATATTATATGTTTAATTTTGGATTGGTAACTTTAAAACTTGTTTAGTTCCTAATATTCATGAAATTTACATATTAGTCCCTAAAAGACATTTGTTTGGAATTGAACCCCTAATTGAGCTCCGTTCGTTGTGTCGCTTCCGCGAAAATGTTTTGTTCACATAGGTTAATAATGTGCATCTAGAAAAGTATTATTACCGTTATTATTAGTATTATCTTAAGATATATCATTATCATAAGTATTATTACCGTTATTATCATAAGTATTATCATCTTTTTTTATTACTATAAGATATATCATTATCATAAGTATTATTACCGTTATTATTAGTATTATCTTAATATTATTACTATCTACCATATTATTATGAGTATGATCTATTATATTATTATTATTATTATTATTATTATTATTATTATTATTATTATTATTACCAAAGTAGATCTGAAAATCCAAAAAAGAGAGACTAATACATATATAATAAAAGCCTGAATAAACAAACATATAAAAGCCAAACTGAAATAAAGCCCAAGTTTTAATAATTAAAATTCCATTTACAATTTTTATAACTTATATACATATTTACAAGCCCATTTTGGGCCCCAAATTAATTAAAACAGAAAACCCTAATATGCCCCTTGTCTTTGTAGCCGCCACCCCCTCTCCACCGTCAGATCCGATCTAGATCTGATGGTCCAGATTGCAACAGGGAATGAAAACCCTAGTTGGCCTCCTCTTGCCCCAGCGCCGCACCCCTCAGGACCATTGGATCGGGAGCGCATCGGATGGCTGAGATCGAGTCGGAGAAGATTCCAGAGCCCCACGCGCCGCACGCGCGGCTCCCCAGCTTCTTCACGTGCGTCGTTTCAACTCTCCACGCGCGCGTGAGGTACACTGACGACCTCTTCGAGTTCCCTGAGCCCGTCCGGATCCCATCAACGGCATGCAACGGGCCATGTCCCGTGCCTCTCTGGTCCCCTCCTCCAACAGTGCATGAAAACAACAAAATACAAATGTCAGAGCCAAAACGCACAAGGAAACAGAATCTCTGATGCAACAAACAAACATCTCAGCGGACATGAATACAAACAAGAATTACCAGCAACAAACAGCATTTTCCAGCAATTTCATATTTTAAAAAATGCAAAAATGGTGTAATATTCCGGCTATAAAAGCCGAAGCAAAATGCAATGTAAGAGGGGGATTTTCCATTCAAAATTTGAGAGAAAAATTTGTAATCATCGATTCGAGTTTTCAGTGAGGTATTAGAGAGTTTTTCAGAGAGACATTGTAATCGAAAATTTCATATCAATCTAAGCACAAAGGGAAGTTTCAGAGGTATTGTATCATCTTTTTATAGTTTCGAAGTATAAAACACGAAAACAGTAGTTTAAGTTTTTTTTACCATTCGCGTCTCTTCTTCTTCCTCTCGTCCGTTCGTCTCCCTCACTGGCGACAAGCCCCGTGATCTCTCCAGAGATCTCGTGTGGTGAGCCGGAGAAGTGGTAACAAGAAACGGTTTTCTGGGTTTCAAAACAAACGGTTTCAAAAGAGTTTTTTTTGGTTTTGGTTTTGAAAAGAGAAAGGCTTTTTTGGTTTTGATAAAGAAAAAGGAAACTTTTTAGGGGTCCGGCGCCGAAAACGGCGACCGGAACCCTGACGGCGCCGAGAAAATATAAGAGGGGCGAGAGCCTCAGTTTTTAGGGTTGAAACGAAAAGGGAAAAAAGGCTGAATTTTTTGTCTAAATTGATTTTATAGCGGTTTTGTTCTTTTCAAAGGGTTTAATCATACTTTTAACCCATCCGCGTCATTATATTCACGCGAGAGGGGCTTCCGAATTACAAAACTACGTCCGTGGTCCCTCGAACGTTTTAAACATTTTCAATTTCGCCACAGTTTCCGTTTTAATCAACTTTCGGATGGGTTAATTCTCGTCCTGGTCCCTGTGGCTTTTCATTTCCTTTCAATTGGGTCTCATTTCACATTTTAATCAATTTTTCAAATGGGTTTATTACATTTTGGATCCCTGACAGTTTGCTCTTTTCCTTACTTAGCATTTTATTATGTTTTTTTTTTCATGCATTAGATATATGTTATTTTGCATGTTGTTATGTGTATTTATTTTGCCATGTTGTTATGTTCATTTGATGTAAATATATGATATGTGGTTAATGTTTTTTCTAATATATGGTTGTATGCTTTTACATGTATTTTTGATGCATAGTTAGCTTTATTATGTGCGTTGTATGTAATATGTGCATTGTTTGTTCTTTTTATGATTGTTCGAATATATGATTGTGACATGCATTCTTATATGTCATTCATGCAATTTTTGGTATCTCGGTTGCTCGATAATTAATTAATCTAAAATATACGCAAAGAGAGGTATTAATTAACTCCGGTATCCGAGATACGACAGTCCTAGCTTAATGGATTTCAATCGGATATTTGGGTTGATTTTCACTGTCTCTAAGTAGCGGAAGCATAAAAATGGAAATAACATGCATCATCCCTTATTTGCTCGCATCATGCATAAAGGTGACGTATGAGATCCGAACCCTAAACTAACATGGCAGTCAGCCTTATTTGATGTCGGTTTAGTCAATGGTCCTGTGTACCATCATCCTTCTTAATTAAATGTCTAATTAATTCTAAATACCACTATTCGATAAAGCTCGTGCTATTTAAGTCACATTTTCATTAAAGAACATTTTATTAAATTCACTTCGGACTTTAAATAATTTATATCGATTAAAAGGCAACAAGTAATTTGGTACCGATTTCCGGGCGTGATGGGGGTGCTAATCCTTCCCCACACGTAACAAACTCCCGAACCCATTTTAAAAGAATCTCTGGTTTTGTGGTGTCCGACCTACCTTAGTGGCCGGTGGCGACTCCAAATTTTTACAGTTTTCCAAAATACGGATCCCCCTTTTAAATAAAACCCTTTTCAAGAAGAAAATAGTGATAATGCCCCAATTAGCGTTTTTCTCAGGAAAAAAACCTTATCACAATATGTATTGACGTATGTTGTTTGAAAAGCATGAAATTGGTTGAATTTTGGAGCTTATGCTATGTTTGATTGATGCGGATCGCATCTGAAGTGAATATTATTGTAAGTTGATGATGCAATGTTGTTATGTGCTGATTTTGGATGATGAAAAGCTTGATGAGAATTATGTGTCACTGTATGCTATGCTATGTTGAGGGAAATCGGGGTACCCATTGCCTTATTACACTAATTAACTATTTTTGTACACTTGGATCCTTGCTTGAAGCTGGCCTAAACGGTTTGATTTGTTTATGTTGTTATGCTTTGTTTAAAATAGCATTATGGGTCCGAGGAGAGAACTGAGGTGGAATACAATAGTGCCTCAGGGCGACCAGGGTGAGCAAGGGGCTGATGTCCCTCCTGGTGGAAATCTACCTCCTCTGCCACCACCTGGATGTGGGCAGTAGGAGCAGCATGGACTTGCTGGTTCTGTAACTCCCTTAGCCCGACCTAGACGTTTGACCCGAACTACGAAGATTACACGGGGAAAAGCAAAGTCAACCTAGACTAACGACCATTTTTTTCTTTTTAATCTTGTCTAGATACTTGTTAACCCTAAGTGAGTACTCACGAATCATGATTGAGAAAGGCACATCGATCAAATAACATATGGGGACTAAATTACACTTCACACAAGATTAGGGACCAAATTGTAATTTCCATAAATTAGAGGGACTTCATTGATTTTAGGATTACCACTATGAAATTAGTCATGTTACATGCTTCTCTACCAAATTTCATCTTAAAAAGACGTCTCAAGCTCAAGCAATTGCAATCTCAACATTTAGGACTAAAATGTAAGGCATGCAAACATCAAAACAAATCAAGTCTGGGTCCAACGATAACCCGTTTCGAAACGCCTACTCACCGTACCGAAATGCTGTATCGGAACGACCTTCACCGTTTCGGTACGCGGGTATGTTCCGAGACTAGTTCTGAAACATGTAATTCTAGTAGCCAAAATGTATCGAAATAGCTCCCATCGTTTCGAAACGCCAAGGACATTTCAGGCCCCTGTTCCGAAACACCATGGGGTGTTTCGATACACCCTGCCCAGAAACAACAACAATTGCTGGTTTTTCATACATTAACACACTCAAACATGCTACAAAGACTCCCAAATCATACTAGCAACTCATCATTCATATAAGGAACATATTTGGGACATTCAAGCACAATCATAGCATTAAATACAATATCTCATTATTCTAGAGGCATGCTTCCTATCACAAACCCAAAATAAGCAATCCAACCTCAAATCAAACAATTAAGGCCATTTACAATCCAAACAAGCTAAAACAAACATGCCACAACATTAAGGAGTTTAACACATCTGCTAAATACAATTCTTGGTTTCCCATTGCCAATCTATCAAAACTAAAGTGTATGAAAACTTCACCATACATGAGCTTGGACTTCCTTGGATGAACTTAGCTTCCTTGAAGCCCGAAAGCACCTCAATTATCTGGATTTTTTGGTAAAAGAGAGAGCGTAAGCACAAATGCTTAGTGAGGCATGCTCCAAAGAAAACCAACACAATAATGCAACATCTTGAAAACACTTTCTCAAAAGCTTTTAAACCACATGCTCATTCTATCTCATGCTTGGAAACCTTTCAAATCAATTTCTTGTTGAAACCACATGTACCTTCATTCTATCTCATGCATTAAAACCAATGCAAAACTCATGGTAAAGCCAAATTCATGCTTGTACTCTAAAGCATTTCATAAACAAACCACATTTGCATTTCTCATAGCATAAACCATTACATCAGAGGTACATGTGAATTAAAAACCATAACATATTTTATATTGGCATTTCACATCTCTTTATTACTCGGATATTCAGACATCTCACTAGACACTTCCGGTGGCATCCCTCATCACCGAACTCACTCGTCTAACAACATAGTTTCCGGTGGAATCTCACATCACCTTACTCACATAGCGAAATCTCTCATCGCCACAAAGCTTGGGTATTTCACCAAGTCCTACCCGATGGAATGCCCATCATCGGTTCTCTCCCTTTGGATTAACGAAAGAGCACGTACGAATTTTTAGTTTATAGTGCACTCTCATCCTATTGATCGATCAATTATATCCGGTAAGTATCTCAACATCTATGCCAATATATTATGTCAAATCAACATCGCACCTACTGTTTTTCATGCATCAAAACTCAACATTCTCATCTCATTTCAAAATCATAACATTTGCTCTGCTTTAACATAAAAGCTCAAATCTTAACTATGCAACATGTTACTTTATGAAATCATTTCAAGCATCATCTCATGTTATAATTCATGCTTAAAAACAATAGGAATTTATCGATCTAAAACCATGCGCATGTAAAAGCTCAAGTCTCAACTATGCAACATGTTACTTTATGAAATCATTTCAAGCATCATTCCATGTTATAATTCATGCATAAAAATAGTAGGAATTCATTTCAAGCATTTAAGGGGCAATCACCACATTCTAGAGAGCAATCTAGCCAATACTTACTTCCGGACTTAGGAAGGTGTTTCAAACCTTTCCTAAATCCCCGAACCTTGATTCTTTGTCCCTCAAGGACTTATAAAACCATACGCACTCACCGATTACGTTTCGCTTGTTTGTCGAAACGCTATCTAAGCTTCCAAATCAACTCCAAAGGTGTCCGAAGATGTCTCCCTTGTTTTAAACACATAAGAGCAGAGGATTAATGCATCATCATGCATTGAAATCATCAGCCACACATCTAAACTCGCTGCTCTACACAAAAACCATATTTCGGCTACCAAACACTACCGAAATCACCTCCAAACTCTTCCAAAAACAAACCCAGCTAAGATCCATCACTTCTAAACATCAAATAACATCAAAATCTAACACAACCACGTCCTTATACCTCCAGCTATAGCAGAACACAAAAATGCACCCCAAAAACCATCATTTTAACAAGCAAAACATAGGAAAAACAAACCTATTCGAGATTGGATTGATAAAACCGCATTTATAAAATAAATTAACATCTTAAATACATTAGAAAACCTTCTCAAAACAGAGCCCAATCAATCACCACGAAAATCTTCAAGATCTCTTCCAAAATCTTGTGTTTTAAGCCAATTTCTTGTTTCTAACATTAAAACCACTTAAAAATCATTAATAAAGGATTGATAACTTGGGAATTTCAATAAAGAACTGATCATTAGAGGAGAAGGACGAAGCTTACCTCTAATGGATGATTTCTCCTTGATTTGGGCAAGTTTTCTTGAAAATTCAATGTAGAAATCAAGTGGATTTGATGAAGAATTTATTAGGAATCAAAGAGCGATTGAAATCTCATCAAATGAAGTGGAAATCAAAGTAAATTTGCTGGAGAGAAAGTGTTTGGTTGAAAGGAATTTGAGAGAAAACAAAATAAGGGAAAATTTGTGAAAAGTGGTTATGAAAAGTCAAATGTGGTTTTCTATTTTAATCACCTTTATTTTATTTAATGAAAACATTAATTAAATAACTCAAATTAAGGAAAAATCTGATGAAAACATTTTTGATAAAATTAGCTCCTTAAAGATTCAAAGTTTCAATCCTTTACAAAACAGTCACAACTAAACTTTGCAAAAATTGTGATTTGGTCACTACACCGAAATGTAGTATTTCCAAACCTGATTTTGTAAAATTGATTTCACCATTCTCTTTTATATATTAAATGAGGATTTTTAGATATTTTTCTATATTTTTAAAGCATCCCGAACTAGGTGTTCCCTAAAACTCCCTTTTAGATTCGAACAGTTTTCCAGACCGATCTGGTTCAGACTCTAAACATCTAGGCCAAAATTTGGGGTGTTACAACTCTCTCCCTCTTAAGAAATTTCATCCTCGAAATTTACCTGGAGGAAAAAGGTAAGGAAACTGCTTCTTCATGTCATCTTTTCTTTCCCACGTGGCTTCTTCAACACCACAATGCCTTCACAACACCTTAACCAGCTCAATGGTTTTACCCCGGAGAACCTTACTGTCCGAATCAAAAATCTCAATTGGTTCTTCATCATAGGTCAAATATGGATTCAACTCAACCTCCTCCACATGTATAACATGTGAAGGATGCGATCTATACCTTCGAAGCATGGAGACATGAAACACATCATGTATCCTCTCTAACTCTTGTGGTAGCCTCAGCTTATAAGCAACATGACCCACACGTTCTATCACCTCATATGGTCCAATATACCTAAGGCTCAACTTACCCTTTCGGCCAAATCTCATAACCTTCTTCCAAGGTGAAACCTTTAAGAACACACGGTCACCCACCGTAAACTCAATATCCTTACGCTTCAAATCCGCGTAAGACTTCTGTCGATCAAAAGCTGCCTTCAATTGCTCACAAATGAGCTTCACCTTCTTGGTGGTTCCTTTCAACAAAGCCGGCATTGAGACCAACTTCAAACCTATTTCAGCCCAGCAAAGAGGAGTTCTGGACGTCCTCCCATACAAGGCTTCATAAGGTGCCATTTGAATACTTTCCTGGTAGCTATTATTATAAGCAAACTCCACCAAAGGCAAATGCTTCTCCCAAGAGCCTTGAAAGTCAATCACGCAACACCTCAACATATCCTCAAGCACTTGGATAACACGCTCATATTGTCTATCCGTCTGTGGTTGATACGAAGTACTGAAATTCAACCACGTACCCAATGCTTGATGTAAACACTCCTAAAACCTTGTTGTGAACCTTGGATCTCTATCTGACACTATAGATTTTAGTACACCATGCAGACGTACAATCTCAGCAATGTACAGCTCTGCAAGATTATCCAATGTATACGTGGTATGCACAAGTAAGAAATGTGCACACTTCATAAGGCGATCCACAATTATCCACACCGAATTCTTCTTTGATGGCGTCAAAGGAAAACCAAACACAAAGTCCATGGTGATTCTTTCCCACATCCATTCAGGGATCCTCAACATTTGCAATAACCCTGAAGAAAACTGATGCTCAGCCTTAACCCGGTGACAAACCATGTACTTACTCACATATTCCGCATCATCTTTCTTCAAACCCACCCAATAGTACTCATCCTTCAAATCACGATACATCTTTGTACTACCAGGGTGCATAGCAAAAGGACTACTACGAGCTTCGGTAAGAATAGTATGCCTTAGCTCTACATCATTCGACACTACTATCAAATTTCCAAAACATAGAACTCCATCATCATTAAAACAAAAATCTGATGGTCTATCCTCAACAATATCTTGAACATATGACACCAAATAATTATCCAACAATTGCTTATCCTTTATCAACTCAACCAAAGATGGTTTCACTTGCAACTCAGCAACAAGACCTCCATTTCGCGAAATGCTCAAGCTAGCAAACATAGCCCTTAACTCTACCGCCACTTTTTATCTCAAGGCATCTGCCACAACATTAGCTTTTCCCGGATGATACTCGAACGTTAGATTTTAATCCTTTAGCAACTCCACCCAACGCCGTTGCTTAAGATTTAACTCTTTCTGAGACATCATATACTTCAAACTCTTGTGATCTGTGTACACAATATAGTTCTCACCATAAAGATAATGTCTCCAGATCTTCAAAGCAAAAACCACCGTAGCTGAGTCAATATCATGCGTATGATAATTGCGTTCGTGCACCTCCAACTATCGCGATGCGTAAGCCACCACCTTACCCTCTTTCATTAGCACACACCCCAAACCCACGTATGATGCGTCATTGTACACCACAAACTCTTTTCCTTATTCAGGTTGAACCAAAATAGGAGCTTGCGTCAAAGCTTGCTGTCTCACTTCCGTCCAATCATACTTAACATCCTTTTGCAACAACTTTGTTAAAGGAGAAGCAATCTTTGAAAATCCATCCACAAACCTACGGTAGTATCCTGCAAACCAAGGAAACTACAGACTTCATGAGCAGACTTAGGAGGCTTCTAATTCATCACCGCCTCAACCTTCTGAGGATCAACACGAATCCCTTCAGCCGAAACCACATGACCAAGGAACACAACTTCCTTTAGCCAAAACTCACACTTGCTCAGCTTAGCATAAAGCTTATTTTCTAAGAGCGGTTGCATAACAACTCTCAAATGACCTTCATGCTCCTCCTCAGTACGAGAGTACACAAGGATATCGTCGATGAACACCACAACGAACTTGTCCAAGTATTCATGGAACACCCTATTCATCATGTCCATGAAAGAAGCATGAGCATTCTTCAAGCCAAACGACATTACAAGGAACTCATAATGCCCATACCTCGTTCTAAAGGTTGTTTTCGGTACATCCACATCTTTCACCTTAAGCTGATAGTACCATGATCTCAAGTCAATCGTTGAAAACATAGCTGCTCCCCGAAACTGATCAAAAAGATCATCAATCCTCGGCAAAGGATACCTGTTTTTTATAGTCAACTTGTTCAGCTGACGATAATCAATGCACATCCTCATAGTGTCATCCTTCTTTTTCACAGACAAGACAGGTGCACCCCAATGTGACACACTAGGTCGAATGAAGCCACTGTCAAGCAACTTCCGAAGTTGAGTCTTCAATTCCTTCAGCTCCTTAGGTGCCATGCGATAGGGAGTAATGGACACCGGAGTTGTGTTTTCATACAACTCAATCCCAAACTCCACCTCTCGACTAGGCGGCAATCACGGTAACTCCTCTGGAAACACTCCAGAGAATTCACGTACAGTTCTTATATCCTGAACGCGCAGCTCCTTTGAACTAGGATTCATCACAAAAGCTATGTAAGCCTGGCAACCCTGCCGCAATATCCGACTTGCTTCCAATGTAGACACCACATTGGCAAGAAACTTCACATTCTCGCCCACTACCACCACCTCATAATCATCTACAAATTTCAACGAAACTCGCTTGCTTTCGAAATCCACCACAACTCTATACTCAAAAAGCCACTCCATGCCAAGGATTACAGCAAAGCCATAGAATGGCAATTCCCTGAGATCAACCGGGAAAACATGATTTTACACTTTCAAAGGACATCTCCTATACAACTTCTGCATTGCAACCGTCTCACAAAAGGAACTAGTCACACGCATACCAACATCCAAAGACTCAATAGGTAAACCAAGCATTTGAGCATGTTCACGCAATATGTACGAGTGTATAGATCCATAATCAATCAAAGAAAGTAATGACAAGGATTGCAAAGTAAAGGTACCTGCGATCACATTCGTATCATTCCTTCCCTCACGATGGGCATACACTCGAGCCTGACCGCCACCCTCAGGTTGAATGACCACAACATGTGCTACGTTCCTGCCAACATCATCCCTACGTTGAAAATTACCACGGCCGCGCCCACGACCTCTTTGTGGCTCAGCTGCTCTCACCGACACTTGTCCCTCTCTCAGAGGCTGAGGAAAATTTTTCTTCAAATGTCCACGGTTCCCACAATTCCAACATGTCCCAAGGTTACCCCAACACTCACCACCATGCCTTCTACCACAACGGGTACATTCAAGAGTCCTCAGAACAACATTAGGTCCTTGATGACCTCTACCAGGGTTACCACCCCCACGCATAGCATCATAATGCGCCCTCCTATCCTTATGCCTCTTGTTGTGATCTCTACCATAATCGCGTTCAACTACTCGCTTTCCAGAGCTAGATCCACCCGCTCAACTAGCCAGACCAAGGTTCGATTCAATGTCCTTGGCTCTAGTGACCAAGACATCGAAATCCCTATAATCAGCCGCAAGCATATAAGTCTTAACATCTGCTACTAGCCCATAATGGAATCATTCACACCTCTCCCGCTCACTAGGGATTAACTTAGGCGCATACTGACTGAGGCGAACAAACTGAATTTCATACTCCGCTACTCACATGTTGCCTTGCACGAGAGACATAAACTCTCTTTTCTTCTGATCTAGGTAACACATTCCTAGATACTTCCGCTTGAACACATTCAAGAAGAACGTCCAAGTCACCTCGTCATCTTCCATCCCAGAGATAGTGGTCGTCCACCACGTATAAGCATCACCATGCAGCGGTGATACAACACAACCCAACTTCTGCACATTATTGCAGTTCATCTGACCCAGAATCCGCTTGGTGCTCTCAAACCAAGACTCAGATCCTTCCGGAGATAAGCCTCTAAACTCAGTCCCTCCTAGACTGCAAATACGTTCCAAAGGCAACCTCACATTGGCATCATCCTGATGCGCAGCTCCATGAGCTCTAGATACTGCTGCCTGGAAAGCTCCAGCAATAGCCTTAATCAACATGGTCATGTCAAGAGCAGCTTGCCCCTGCACACACTCGGGTCCAGCGACCCCAGCACCAGCACCAGCGTTACCAGCTCCATCACCACCACCACCGGGTGGCCCACCACTAGGGGGAGGAGGAGGAGGTAAATCTTCAGCATTCTCAACATTCTCATTACCAGCGGTCGATCTAGTATTGATTCTCAGCTCTCTACGTGGCCCCATTATAAAGAAAACAATGCACTAACAAAAAAGCAATAAACACAATTAGGCACAATAAGGTAAGTAATCCAAGTACTCAAGATCATTTTCGAAAACAATTCTTCTCATTAGTTTTGATATGCCAATGGGATCCCCTAGCACCCTCAAACATAGCATAGCACCACAAAAACATCTCAATTGAATCATACACCACTAATCATACATCATCCTTTCACCAAGAAAACACATAATGCATAAACACTTACATCACCCACATATCAAACCCCAATTATTCGTTAACCTGGCTCTGATACCCATAAATGTAACCCTCTTAGCCCGGCCTAGACGCTTGACCTGAACTACGAAGATTACACGGGGAAAACCAAAGTGAACCTGAAAGTAAACCTTGATTAAAGACCCTTTTTTCATTTTTAATCTTGTCTAGATACTTGTTAACCCTAAGTGGGTACTCACGAATCATGATTGAGAATGGCACATCGATCAGATAACATATGGGGACTCAGCTGCACTTTACACAAGATTAGGGACCAAATTGTAATTTTGATAAATTAGAGGGACTTCATTGATTTTAGGATTACCACTATGAAATTAGTCATGTTAAATGCTTCTCTGCCAAATTTCATCTTAAAAAGATGTCTCAAGCTCAAGCAATTGCAATCTCAACATTTAGGACTAAAATGTAAGGCATGCAAACATCAAAACAATGCAAATCTGGGTCCAACGGTAACCTGTTTAGAAACGCCTACTCATCGTACCGAAACGCTGTATCTGAATGGTGTTGACCGTTTCGGTACGCAAGTATGTTCCGAGACCAGTTCGGAAACATGTAATTCAGTAGCCAAAATATATCGAAATAGCTCCCTTCATTTCAAAACGCCAAGGCCATTTCAGGCCCCCGTTCCGAAACACCATGGGGTGTTTTGATACACCTGCCCAAAAACAGTAGCAATTGCTGGTTTTTCATACATTAACACACTCAAACATGCTGCAAAGACTCACAAATCATACTAGCAACTCATCATACATATAAGGAACATATTTGGGACATTCAAGCACAATCATAGCATTAAATACAAAATCTCATTATTCTAGAGGCATGCTTGTAACCCCCTTAACCCGGTCTAGACGGTTGACCCAAATTAAGGAAGTCACACGGGGAAAACCAAAGTCAACCCGAAAGTCAACCTTGATTAACGACCCTTTTTTTTAAAACTTGTCTGGATGCATATTAACCGTAGATATGATCTCACAAACAGCATACTCAAAGATCATAACCATCAAAGAACATACAAGGACCCAATTGAACAATTTACAACTTTAGGGACCAAATTGCAAATTCTATAAATTATAAGGGCTTAATCCAATTTAAAATCACCATATTGAAATTTATCATCTTTCATGCTTCTCTGTCAAATTTCAGCTCAAACGGACATCTCAAACTCATACAATTGCACAAACAAGTTTCAGGACCATAATGCAAACATTTCAAAACATATAACCGCCAATGCCAGCCTCCAACGGTCAGGTGTTCCGAAACAGGGAGAACCTGTTTCGAAACACGGGACCGTTCCGCAACGTGTTCCGAAACGAGGCCTGGCAGAGGCATTTGCGTTTCGGAACGGAACTTTCCGTTTCGAACGCCTGGGCAATTACAGGGCCCCCGTTCCGAAACGGTAGCTCCCGTTCCGATACGGCCTGCCCATATTGCAGAGAAATGGATGTTCAAACACTCAATTGACTTACCAAACATGCTCCAAAAACCACCAAATTTTACCAGCAAGACATTCAACATATAATGAACATAATTGCACCATTAGAACAACAACATGGCATCAAATATGAAAATCCCCAAATCTAAAGGCATGCTTCCTACTTAGCAAACCATTCAAGCATCAAAATGATAAATCCACTTCACAACAGCCAATTACATGTTCCAACATTATTATCAACATATATCCAACTTAGGGAGTTCCAAACATCTCCCAAAACATCAACATATCACCATACTTGAGCTTAGTTATCCACTTGGTTGCTTGCCCTCCTTGCTGCCCTCAATGCACTTTAATGCTCTGCATTATTGGTTTAAGAAAAGAGAGAGAGCGTAAGCAAAAGCTTAGTGAGGAATGCTCATTTAAAACCACACAATAATGCATTTATAAAACTCATTTATAAACCATTCTTCAAGTAACAATTAAACATGCTCTTAGACATTTTAAACAAGCAACTCATGCTTCCATTTCAATACATGTCATATTGGCAACAAGTGATTCATTTCACATAAGATCCACACATGGACTTTTAAACACCATTGTGATCTTAACCCCATGGACTTTTAAACACCATGGCCCATGGACTTTTAAACACCATGGCAAGGACCACACAAGGACTTTTAAACACCTTTGTGTCCTTAACAAGAATCTCCCAAGGACTTTTAACCACCTTGGAGTTCTTAATCAACAAGGCTTACACAAGGAATTTTAACCACCTTGAGCCTTAACCAAGAACCAACCATGGACTTTTAAACACCATGTTGTTCTTAAACTTTACAAGATTCACACAAGGACTTTTAACCACCTTTGTGATCTTAACCAAGAACCATCCAAGGACTTTTAACCACCTTGATGTTCTTAAATATACAAGGCTCACACAAGGACTTTTAACCACCTTTGTGACCTTAACCATCACTTGCCAATATGTATCTTTATCATCAATATTTCACTGTTTTAAAGCATTTAAACAAGCCATAAACATCATGCATTTTTAAGCATCAAACCACATTAAAACAATGTTCAAAAACAAGGAACTCTTACCTTGAGCTTCCTTTAACACATGGCTTATAATCTCAGCAATTAAACATGCTAGATATGCTTTCAAAACAGATTTAAAATCATGCAAACAAACACATTGCATACAACTAAAACCATGGCCATCTCCAAGAGAGTTTTTCCGAAAACTTACTCTTGATCCAAAGATGAAAACCAAATTCCACTCACTGATTCCGTTTTGCCTCTTGCCGAAACACAAATCAAGCTTCCGGATCACCACCACTTGGATCCAAAGATGACTCCCCTGTTTTAAACACATCAAAGCAGAGGATTAATGCATTATCATGCATTAATAGCTTCAATGAAAGCATCTAAACTCGCTGCTCTCATCCACACTCCATTTTCGGCCACCAAACACAACCGAAAATGCCACCAAACAACTCCACAACATTTCCCAGCCAAGATCCATCAAATCTAAACATTCCTAAACATCATTTAACATTCAAAATGGATCTAACATCATCCTTATACTTCCAGCTATAACAGATCATCAAGATCACTCCAAAATCAACCAAGAACACAAGCTAAACTTAGGAAATTCAACCTATCCGGGATTGCATTAATTAAACCTCAACTTCTAATCAATTTAGCATTCATCAAGATCACTCCAAAATCACTGCTTAAACAGATCATACGAAATTTCATCAAAAATCACCAAATCTTGCATTTAAAAGCCAAGATCAATAATACAACCTTAAAACCATTTATAAACCACAATTTAAGGATTGAGAACTTAGGAATTTCAGTAAAGAACTGAGAGTTTAGAGGAGAAGGACGTTCTTACCTCCAAACTTGAGTTTCTCCCTTTTTAGAACCAAAATCTTGAAAATCCACTTAGCAAATGGTGAGGTTTTGTTGATGAGATGATTAGCAATCAAAGGAGAATTGAAAAGATATATTTAGGTGACAAAATCAGAGAGAAAAGCTCTGGAGAAAGATGTTTGGCTTGACAGAAAAATGAGAGAAAATAGAAAATGGAAAAGTTAGTTGGAAATAGGAAAATATCTTCCCTCCACTTTTCTTTTGTTTAAAAACCAGAAATAAATCATTTAATATCTTAGAAAAATCTGGAGAAACTCCCTTTGGGTAAATAGCTCCTTAAAGATTCAAAGTTTCAATCCTTTTTAAAACAGTCACGAAATTTTCAAAAATTACATTTTGCTCACTAGCCAAAATGTCACCCTTCCAAAACTCATTTTGTAAAATTGATTTCACAGTTCACTTATATATATTAAAAGAGGATTTTAGGACATTTTTCCATATTTTTAATGCAACCCAAACTAGGCTTTCCTAAATTCACTCCTTTATATTCGAACAGCACTTTGACCGAACCGGTCCAAGCCCAAAACTTCTAAGCCCAAAACTGGGGCGTTACAACTCTCCCCCCCTTAAGAAATTTCGTCCTCGAAATTTACCTGAAGGAAAGAGATAAGGAGAGAGCGTAAGTACAAATGCTTAGTGAGGCATGCTCTAAAGAAAACCAACACAATAATGCACATCTTGAAAAAACTTTCTCAAAAGCTTTTAAACCACATGCTCATTCTATCTCATGCTTGGAAACCTTTCAAAGCAATTTCTCGTTGAAACCACATGTACCTTCATTCTATCTCATGCATTAAAACCAATGCAAAACTCATGGCAAAGCCAAATTCATGCTTGTACTCTAAAGCATTTCATAAACAAACCACATATGGATTTCTGATAGCATAAACCATTACATCAAAGGTACATGTGAATTAAAAACCATAACATATTTTATATTGGCATTTCACATCTCTTTATTACTCGGATATTCAGACATC
The DNA here is from genome assembly GCA_958450335.1 of Hibiscus tridactylites. NCBI lineage: Eukaryota > Viridiplantae > Streptophyta > Magnoliopsida > Malvales > Malvaceae > Hibiscus > Hibiscus tridactylites. The sequence continues at coordinate 29,249,621 of OY288289.1, forward strand.
TCACTAGACACTTCCGGTGGCATCCCTCATCACCGTACTCACTCGTCTAGAAACATAGTTTCCGGTGGAATCTCACATCACCTTACTCACATGGCGGAATCTCTCATCGCCACAAAGCTTGGGTATTTCACCAAGTCCTACCCGATGGAATGCCCATCATCGGTTCTCTCCCTTTGGATTAACCAAAGAGCACGTACGAATTTTTAGTTTATAGTGCACTCTCATTCTATTGATCGATCAATTATATCCGGTAAGTATCTCAACATCCATGCCAATATATTATGTCAAATCAACATCTCACCTACTATTTTTCATGCATCAAAACTCAACATTCTCATCTCATTTCAAAATCATAACATTTGTTATGCTTTAACATAAACGCTCAAATCTCAACTATGCAACATGTTACTTTATGAAATCATTTCAAGCATCATTTCATGTTATAATTCATGCATAAAAACAATAGGAATTTATCGATCTAAAACCATGCGCATGTAAAAGCATTTAAGGGTCAATCACCACATTCTAGAGAGAAATCTAGCCAATACTTACTTCCGGACTTACGAAGGTGTTTCAAACCTTTCCTAAATCCCCGAACCTTGATTCTTTGTCCCTCCAAGACTTATAAAACCATACGAACTCACCGATTACGTTTCGCTTGTTCGCCGAAACGCTATCTAAGCTTCCAAATCAACTCTAGAGGTGTCCGAAGATGTCTCCCTTGTTTTGAACACATAAGAGCAGAGAACATCAGCCACACATCTAAACTCGTTGCTCTACACAAAAACCACATTTCGGCTACCAAACACTACCAGAATCACCTCCAAACTCTTCCAAAAACAAACCCAGCTAAGATCCATCACTTCTAATCATTTCTGAGCATCAAATAGCATCAAAAACTAACACAACCACGTCCTTATACCTCCAGCTATAGTAGAACACCAAAATCATCCCAAAACCCATTATTTTAACAAGCAAAACTTAGGAAAACAAACCTATTCGGGATTGGATTGATAAAACCTCATTTTTAACATCATTTAACATCCAAAATACATTAGAAAACCATCTCAAAATAGAGGCCAATTAATCACCACGAAAATCTTCAAGATCTATTCCAAAATCTTGAGTTTTAAGCCAATTTCTTGTTTCTAACATTAAAACCACTTAAAAATCATTAATAAAGGATTGATAACTTGGGAATTTCAGTAAAGAACTTATCATTAGAGGAGAAGGACAAAGCTTACCTCTAATGGATGATTTCTCCTTGATTTCGGCAAGTTTTCTTGAAAATTCAATAAAGAAATCAAGTGGATTTGATGAAGAATTGATTAGGAATCAAAGAGTTATTGAATCTCATCAAATGATGTGGAAATAAAAGTAAATTTTCTGGAGAGAACGTGTTTGGTTGAAAGGAGTTTGAGAGAAAACAAAATGATGGAAAATTTGTGAAAAGTGGTTATGAAAAGTCAAAGGTTGTTTTCTATTTTAATCACCTTTATTTTCTTTAATTAAAACAATAATTAAATCACCCAAATTAAGGAAAAATCTGATGAAACCATTTTTGGTAAAATTAGCTCCTTAAAGATTCAAGCTTTCAATCCTTTACAAAACCATCACTACTAAACTTTGCAAAAACTGTGATTTGGTCACTGCACCGAAATGTAGTATTTCCAAACTTTATTTTGTTAAATTGATTTCACCATTCTCTTTTATATATTAAATGAGGATTTTTAGATATTTTTCCTATATTTTTAATGCATCCCGAACAAGGTGTTCCCTAAAACTCTCTTTTAGATTCGAACCGTTTTCCAGACCGATCTGGTTCAGACTCAAAACATCTAGGCCCAAATTTGGGGTGTTACAGGTTCAAGTTTGGGTGATATAACTTTGTTGGTTCAGGCGATCACCGGGGCGTTTCAAGCTGATGTTTCCAGAGCGCATGTACAAGCCCCTGCAGTTGGGCAGGCGGGCTTACCATTGGAGAAGTTGAGGAGCCTAAGAGCTGTGGAGTTCTTTGGAATGTCTCATGAGGAATTAGAAGCCTTGTTAGCAAGTACGATCCGTGTCATGGATCAAATGGGATGCAAAGGCGTGCGCAAGATTGGATGCGCAGTTTCTTTGTTGCAAGGCGATGCCTATAGCTGGTGGACGATTACCATTGCCGGTTTGGAACACAATGAGGTAGATTGGGAGTATTTCAAGTGTGCTTTGAAGAGGAAGTATCTGGGGGTGAGGTACATGGATGAGAAGAAACGTGAGTTTATGCTGCTAGTTCAGGGCAATCTTTCTGTGGCTGAGTACGAGGTTCAGTTCGTATGCTTGAGCCAGTATACTCCTGAGCTGATACCTAGTGAGAGGCATTGATGTGATCGCTTCCAGTACAGGCTGGTACAGGAAGTCAAGACGAACATGTTTGCTACGGATTATACTGACTTTTATGTGCTTGTATGTCGAGCCAAATACATTGAACATAATTTGGGTTTGTCGTCTCGAGGTGTTGGTTCTAGCTCTAGGAAGAGAGCAGTTGAGTATGGTTCTGGGGTGGACGGAACAAAAGAGGTTGAGATAGGAGACATCATCCTGAGAGGAGGCGAGGTGCTCCGGGTGTAGGCGGTCAGGTTCAGGGAGGCCGAGTGAGGTCAGAGAAGCACACATGCTGGACATATGGGTCGAGGGACCATCTGAGGCGAGATTGTCCTCAAGCAGCTAGAGAGGTTCAGGGTCCTGTTGTGGTGACATGGAATTAATGTTGGAATTGTGGTTCAGTAGATCACATGAGACGGGAGTGTCCTTTATTGGCTGGTGGAGGCCAAGGACGTGCACCTGCTGTGGTTGCACCTCAGAGAGGCCGTCGGCAAGGCCGAGGGAAATAACAGAGGAGAGACGAGCGTCAGAGAGGCGTTTCCCATGTGGTGGCAGCTCGGCCTGAGAGATGCGGTCCTGCCATGGTTTATGCTCTGCGCGAGGAGCGCAATGATACAAATGTTATCGCATGTACCTTTGCTCTTCAGTCTTTATCATTGCTGGCTTTGATTGATTCTAGATCCACGCATTCTTATATCTTGAGTGAGCATGCACATTTGCTTGATATACTTGTTGAGGTTCTTGATGTAGGAACGCAAGTGACTAGTTCTTTTGGTGAGATTGTAGTCACTAGGAAGTTGTTTAGGAGATGCCCTTTATTTGTGCAAGGTCATGTATTTCTTGTGGATTTGATGGAGTTACACTTCTACGGTTTTGATGTAATCCTTGGTATGGATTGGTTGTCTAAGCATAGAGAGGTGGTGGACTTTGATGTCAAGCGGGTCATCTTAACGCTTGTCTATGATTATGAAGTAGTGGTTGTAGGCGAGAATGTGAAACTTTTGTCGAATGTGATTTTAGTTTTGGAGAAAAACCATATGATGATGTTGGGTTGTGAGGCTTACCTTGCCTATGTGATTAATCATGGCATAAAGGATGTGCGTGTCCAGGACATCCGAATCGTTCACGATTTTCCGGGTGTCTTTCTGGAAGAATTGCCTGGGTTGCCACCAAACAGGGAAGTTGAGTTTGGTATGGAGTTGTACTATCGCATGGCACCTAAAGAGCTAAAAGAGTTGAAAACGCAACTGCAGGAGTTGTTGGACCGAGGGTTTATCCAGCTGAGTGTGTCACCTTCGGGTGCACCGGTCTTGTTTGTAAAGAAGAAAGATGGGACAATGCGGATGTGCATAGATTATCTGTAACTGAACAAGTTGACGATCAAGAACAAGTATCTCTTGCCTAGAATTGATGATCTCTTTGATCAGTTCCGGGGAGCCTCAATGTTTTCTATGATAGACTTGAGGTCAGGATATTACCAGTTGAAGGTGAAGGATGTGGACGTACCTAAGACAACTTTTCGGACAAGGTACGGGCATTACGAGTTCTTAGTGATGCCGTTTGGTTTGACCAACGCACCTGCAGCTTTTATGGACAAGATGAATCATGTCTTCCATGAATTCTTGGATCAGTTTGTGGTGGTGTTCATCGATGATATCCTTGGATCAGTTGTGGTGGTGTTCATCGATGATATCCTTGTGTATTCGCGTACCGAGGAGGATTATGATAGACACTTGAGAATCGTTTTGCAAGCGTTGTTGGAAAATCAGTTGTATGCCAAGCTATGTAACTGTGAGTTTTGGCTTAGAGAGGTGGTCTTCCTTGGACATGTTGTGTCAGCTGAGGGTATTCGCGTTGATCCGCACAAAGTAGAGGTTGTGATGTGTTGGAAGGTGCCTAAGTCCGTTGGTTTGTCGAGGGTTTCTCGAAGATAGCTACACCTTTGACCAAGTTGTTGCAAAAGGATGTTCGTTTTGAGTGGACAGAGGCGAGGCAGCAAGCTTTTGAGAAGCTGAAGCAAGCTTTGACGCAAGCTCCTATCATGATTCAACATGAGTATGGCAAGGAGTTTGTGGTCTATAGTCATGCGTCCATTGTTGATTTGGGCTGCGTGTTGATGTAGGAAGGTAAGGTAGTAGTTTATGCATCTAGGCAGTTGAAGGTGAATGAGCGTAACTACCCTACTCATGATCTTGAGCTTGCGACTGTTGTGTTTGCTTTGAAGATATGGAGGCATTACCTGTACGGTGTGAAGTGTATTGTATTCACGTACCATAAGAGTATGAAATATCTTATGTCTCAGAAGGAGTTGAATCTTAGGCAACGTCGTTGGGTGGAGTTGCTTAAGGATTATGATATGATGATCGGGTACCACCCGGGCAAGGCTAATGTTGTAGTCGATGCTTTGAGCAGAAAAGTGGTTGTGGAGTTGAGCGTGATGTTTGCTCGTTTGAGCATATCGCGTGATGGTGGTCTCATTGGAGAATTGCAAGTGAAACCATCCCTAATTCAGTCAATCAAATATATGCAGTTTCTTGATGATTACCTTGTGTCGCATGTTCAGGACATTACAGAGTCTAGACCTTTAGATTTCAGTTTTAATGATGGCAGAGTGTTGTGCTTTGGAATTTGAATAGTGGTGCCAGATGATGTTGAGTTGAGGCGCACTATTCTGATTGAAGCTCATAGTAGTCCTTTTGCTATGCATCCTAGTACAAAGATATATCGTGATTTGAAAGACGAGTACTGCTGGGTGGGGTTGAAAAAGGATATGGCTAAATTCGTTAGTAAGTGCATGGTGTGTCAGCGAGTGAAGACTGAACATTAGGTTCCTTCTGGGTTATTGGAACCTTTTAGAATCCCAGAATGGAAGTGGTAAAAATTACCATGTATTTTGTGTCTAAGTTGTCGTTGTCACAGTCAAAGAAGAATTCGGTTTAGGTGATGGTAGATCGGCTCACGAAGTGTGTACATTTTCTGCCTGTGCATACTACATATACCTTGGATAAGTTGGCTGAGCTGCACATAGCTGAGATTGTGCGGTTGCACGGTGTACCAAAGTCTATTGTGTTGGATAGGGATCCGAGGTTTACATCGCGATTTAGGGAATGTTTGCATCAAGCCTTGGGTACACGGTTGAATTTCAGTACTTCATATCATCCTCAGACGGATGGACAGTCGGAATGTGTGATCCAAGTGTTTGAGGACATGTTGAGATGCTGCGTGATAGATTTTCAGGGTTCTTGGGAGAAGCACTTGCCGCACGCTGAGTTTGCGTATAATAATAGTTACCAGACAAGCATTCAAATGGCTCCATACGAGGCTTTGTATGGGAGAAGATGTAGAACCCCTCTACGTTGGGCAGAGGCTAGGTAAAAGTTGATTTCGATGCCAGCTATGTTAAAGGGAACCATCGAGAAGGTGAAGCTCATTTGTGAGTGCTTGAACGCAGCATCGGATAAGCAAAAGTCGTACGTGGACCTGAAGTGCAAGGAGATTGAGTTCGCGGTTGTTGAACGTGTGTTTTTGAAAGTATCGCCTTGGAAGAAGGTGATGAGATTTGGGCGTAAGGGTAAGCTTAGCCCAAGGTTCATTGGACCCTACGAGGTTGTGGAGCGTATTGGTCCTGTGGCATATAGGTTGAGATTGCCTCCGGAGCTGGAAAAGATATATGATGTGTTCCATGTCTCTATGTTGCGGAGGTATAGATCGGTTCCTTCGCATGTGATGCCGGTTGAGGAGATAGAGTTGAATCTGGATTTGTCTTATGATGAGGAACTAGTGAGGGTTCTGGACGTGAGCAATAAAGTTCTTCGTGGCAAGACGATAGAGCTTGTGAAGGTGTTGTGGCTTCACCGAGGAGTTGAGGAGGCAACGTGGGAAAGCAAGGCGGACATGCTGAAGTAGTTTCCGCACCTTTTTCCTTCAGGTAAAATTTCTTAAGCGGGGGAGAGTTGTAACACCCTGGTTTTGGGCCTAGATGTTTTAGACATCAGACCGGACCGATCGAGAACGGTTTTAATCACGTAAGGTGATTTTAGGAAATCAAGGATCGGGATAGGATAAAAATGTGGTAAAAATTGCTAAAATCCTCTAAAAATATGTTTAAGAGGTTGGTCAAATCAATTTTACAAAAAGAGTGTCGGAAGTGGGACATTTTGAGTAGTGACCAAATTGTAAAGTTTCAAAACTGTAGAAAATGTGATTTTTGAAGTTGAAGCAAAATTCTTAGAATCCTTAGGGGGCTTTATGGCAATTTAGCCTTTCCTTAAAATGACATGTGTTTAAAATGGTTTTAATTAAATAGCTTTAATTGGTTTTATTTAATTTAATTAATTAGGTGGTTAATTTGATTTTCCATCGCGTAACTACCATCTTCTCCTCATTTTCAGCCAAACACAATTTTCATTCATTTCTCTCCAGAATTATTTTCTCCCACACACTATCTTAATATTTCCTAAACAATTTTCAAGAAATCTTTTCAAGTACTTCAAGATTCTGCTAAGGAAAACATGTCATTCATTGAGGAAAGCAATGATTGGAGGTAAATCCTGTTCTCAATCTCTAATCATAGTTCTTTATTGAAATTCCCAAAATCTTTGGCTTCTAATTACAATTTTTGGTTGACTTTTCGTTATAGTTTTGATTTGAAATCAAAATCTTGTAAAAATATGGTTGAAATATTGATTTTCTGATTTGTTTTGTTAAGCTCTATTTTGGATTGATTTTAATTGAGTTTTGAGATGGTTAATATGTTGAAAAGAGGTTTTGTTGATATAGATCCCGAAATCCTTGAGATCCTCGAGTTTCTTGATAGTTTAAGTGAGTTTTTGAGGTGAAATTGTGGAATCATGCTTGCTGGAGTTATAAGGATGGGTTAGGTTGTTTATTAGATGTGTTTTCATGTTTATAAAATGGTTGAAAGTGATATATGTTGTCTGGGCTTGGTTTAGGAAGCACTCGATTGAATTCAATATCGTCGATGACCAATATAGATTGTATAGCAATACAATCCCCCCGCCTCGCCAAATCAATATAGATTGTAGCCTTAGGACCGTAGTTAACCCCTACACTGAGCTCATGAATTTTATGGCATGCCAATTGTATCCAAAGTCCATTTTAATCCAAGGTTGCAATATTCATATGTATTTCAATAATCAATGATATACCAATGTCCGGTGAATTCAATATCGCCGATGACCAATATATGTTTCTCATCATCAATAACTCATAGTTTAATATCAATATCAATGTCTGATGGTTTCTATGCAATAATCCAATGACAATGCCTATACCAATGACAATCTACAATGACAATATCAATGACAATAACCAATGTTCAATGACAACTTACCTACACTTACCAAAGTGTACGATTAACCATCCAATGCAATTCCTTCAACAACAATTTTAGGGATGTAATCTAAAATATCAAATAATGATCCGGGAAGGCCTTTTTCCTAAACTCGAGACTCCGACTACAATCACCTTAACAATCTGAAACTTCAAGGCTCTCAGATAGCAATCCCTTTGTTATTAGCTTGTGATGGAGATGGTGAAACCTCTTTCTCCACTTCATGAGCTAGAAAATCAATAGGAAACTATTAAGATCGATATTTGGATATCAAAATCCATACAATGATATCAAAATCGATATTTGACTTCAATATAACCACTAACGGTGAAATATCTTTGGATGGTCAAAACCCTAACTTAAGTCTAAGCTAGATATATCCATGGATCCAATGATTTTTTGAGGATTATTGCTTATCTGATCGATAGAAACAATTCGATATCTATGGAACGAGGAAAAACCAAGTTTAAGTATATCTCCAATGGAGGTTCTTGCTTAGTTGAAGAAGATGAGGAAGATGAAAAAATGGAGAGGTGTGTGCTTTAAATATTTCCGGGTAAGTTTTTCCTCAATCTTATTTTACCATGCTTTTGAAGTAAAAGCTTTCCTTTAGGTGAAGTAATCTCACCAGATTATCCCACGTTGGGATTTTTAGATATTGAGGAGGGGATAATCGCAAGGTTAGTCCCTTAACTCTCATTACATTATGGTTTTGCCCTCCAACTTACACTTTCTTCAATTTAGTCACATTATATGTTCAATATTATCCAATAGAGTTCAATGAAAATGTTTTAAGCCCATTTAGGGTTCGATATCATTAATTAACTAGTCGATACAATATTTAGCCTTCATCAATGTTTGATTTCCGATCATCGGGACTTAATTCCGACTAGACCTGATTTCGGGGTGTTACAACTCTTCCCCCTTAAGAAAAATTCATCCTCGAATTATACCTGAACTGAAGAGATGCGAATATTGTTGTCTCATAGTCTCTTCAGGCTCCAAAGTGGCTTGCCCGAAAGTCTGGCTCTTCCAGAGCACTTTAACTAACAATACCGTTTTGTTGCGAAACCTCTTGACTCCCCTAACAAGAATCTGAATCGATTCTTCCTCGTTGGATAGATTTGGTCGAAGTTCTACAAATTCGGGTTCCACAATGTGTGAGGGGTCAGATCGATACTTCAAAGGGTCCAATGAACCGAGGACTCAATTTTCCCTTTTTGCCAAATCTCAGGACTTTCTTCCACGGTGTTGCTTGCATTGCACTCGTAAACTGCTTGAACATGTTAGCCATGTTCTGATAGCATTCAGCCAGAGCGGTAGGTGCTGCAGGCTCAGTACCCTGAACATGAGGGTCTTGTGGTTGTGGCGGGTTCGGAGGATTCCCTTCTCTTATTTCCTCAGCATGTGTCGAGGAGTCGGTAGCAAGATCATCAATATGAGCTTCATTTGTCTCCGACATATCTATATGAAAGATCAGATTAGTCGACAAGTCACAATATACACAATATAAATCTCCTAGGTGGCAAAGTAACACAATAACAATGTAATAGACTTCGGTTTAGTCGTAGAGTCGACTAAACTCTAGCTCTAATACCACAAATATAACACCCCCTTCCCAGTCTGGTAGAAAACCGAGTCGGAGCGTGTTACCGGTCGACGATACGGTGATTGGTGCGATAAAGTTTTTATCTTAACAACATCACTTAATTAATATTAGACATACAAAACGTTACCAATGTACTTATTAGTCCAATTTTGTCATGTGAGGACCACAAATAACAATTTAGGGCCATTTTGCAACTTTCATAAGTCTAGGGACTAAGATGTAAAAAGGGACAATAACATGTCTCTTAAAGCAACAAACGATAAAACCAGGTAATTCAATGCTTGAATATCTAGCCTATAAATTCTCCTAAAACTTGGAGATCATTAATACAATCAATTTATCATTACAAAATTCAGTAACTAAATTGTAACATTAGCAATATGTCCAATGAGCCTTTAAATAACTTACCTAATCCCGTATCGAAACGCCTTAGGTTGTTTCGAAACAAGTGTACAATAGTCAACTCCTTTTGACCTTCCCTTTAGTCCATTTTGATACATGCTTGACCCGTATAGGAACGGATTGACCACCTTTGACTTTGACTCGTTTTGGTACGCTATGAACTCGTACCGAAACGTTGGTCTCCAGTGACAAAATGTTCCGAAACAAAATTATTCCGTTTCAGTACACCCATACTCTTAGGTTCAATATTGTACACTCGTACCGAAGCGTCATCACCAGTTTCGATACGGCATGGCCTGTAATGAGATTTTTTCTTGTTTTTTTTTTCAATTTACCCTATCGAACGATGTCCAAATTCAACGAAACTTCACGTACAATATTTCAATGTTATAAACTACTAGCATGCCAATTTTATGGATATACGAATACGATTACTATTTTTTACCTTTTTAAGCTAAGCATACATATTAAGGCTATTTAGGGTCGATGACCATATTAGAAGTCAGAAAATGCACCAACACAACAAAATAGCTGTGTATGACTAGTTAAACTACTTCGCCACCTTCCTAGGAGTTCAAAAGTCATAATGTAATGCCCCGGTTTTGGGCTTAGAAGTTTTGGGCTTGGACCGGTTCGGTCAAAGTGATGTTCGAATATAAAGGAGTGAATTTAGGAAAGCCTAGTTCGGGTTGCATTAAAAATATGGAAAAATGTCCTAAAATCATCTTTTAATATATATATAAGTGAACTGTGAAATCAATTTTACAAAATGAGTTTTGGAAGGGTGACATTTTGGCTAGTGACCAAAATGTAATTTTTGAAAATTTCGTGACTGTTTTAGAAAGGATTGAAACTTTTAATCTTTAAGGAGCTATTTACCCAAAGGGAGTTTCTCCAGATTTTTCTAAGATATTAAATGATTTATTTCTGGTTTTTAAACAAAAGAAAAGTGGAGGGAAGATATTTTCCTATTTCCAACTAACTTTTCCAATTTCTATTTTCTCTCATTTTTTCTCTCAAGCCAAACATCTTTCTCCAGAGCTTTTTCCTCTGATTTTGTCACCTAAATATCTCTTTTCAATTCTCCTTTGATTGCTAATCATCTCATCAACAAAACCTCACCATTTGCTAATTGGATCTTCAAGCTTTTTGATTCTAAAAAGGGAGAAACTCAAGTTTGGAGGTAAGAACGTCCTTCTCCTCTAAACTCTCAGTTCTTTACTGAAATTCCCAAGTTCTCAATCCATAATTGATGTTTTATAAAAGGTTTTATAGTTGTATCCTTGATCTTAGCTTAAAATGCAAGATTTGCTTGTTTTTGATGAAAATTCGTATGATCTGTTTAAGCAGTGATTTGAGGTGTATTTTTGATGTTAAATGAATGCTAAATTGATTAGAAGTTGAGGTTTAATTAATGCAATCCCGGATAGGTTGAATTTCCTAAGTTTAGCTTGTGTTCTTGGTTGATTTTGGAGTGATCTTGATGATCTGTTATAGCTGGAGGTATAAGGATGATGTTAGATCCTTTTTGGATGTTAAATGATGTTTAGGAATGTTTGGATTTGATGGGTCTTGGCTGGGCAATGTTGTGGTGTTGTTTGGATGCATTTTCGGTTGTGTTTGGTAGCCGAAAACGGAGTGTGGATGAGAGCAGCGAGTTTAGGTGCTTTCATTGAAGCTATTAATGCTTGATTTGTGTTTCGGCAAAGAGGCGAAACGGAATCGGTGAGTGGAATTTGGTTTTCGACTTTGAAACCAGTGTTTTGAAGGTTTGGGAGCTTAGTTTAAGTCTAAGCAACTTAGCTAAGCTCAAGTGTATGTTTTCGAAAAAACTCTCTTGGTGATGGCCATGGTTTTGGTTGTATGCAATGTGTTTGTTTGCATGATTTTAAATGTGTTTTGAAAGCATATCTAGCATGTTTATTTGCTGAGATTATAAGCCATGTGTTGAAGGAAACTCAAGGTAAGAGTTCTTTGTTTTTGAACATTGTTTTAATGTGGTTTGATGCTTAAAAATGCATGATGTTTATGGCTTGTTTAAATGCTTTAAAACAGTGGAATATTGATGATAATGATACATATTGGCAAGTGATTGTTAAGGTCACAAAGGTGGTTAAAAGTCCTTGTGTGAGCCTTGTATATTTAAGAACATCAAGGTGGTTAAAAGTCCTTGGATGGTTCTTGGTTAAGATCACGAAGGTGGTTAAAAGTCCTTGTGTGAATCTTGTAAAGTTTAAGAACAACATGGTGTTTAAAAGTCCATGGTTGGTTCTTGGTTAAGGCTCAAGGTCGTTAAAATTCCTTGTGTAAGCCTTGTTGCTTAAGAACTCCAAGGTGATTAAAAGTCCTTGGGAGATTCTTGTTAAGGACACAAAGGTGTTTAAAAGTCCTTGTGTGGTCCTTGCCATGGTGTTTAAAAGTCCATGGGGCCATGGTGTTTAAAAGTCCATGGGGTTAAGGACACAATGGTGTTTAAAAGTCCATGTGTGGTCCTTGGTTGTTATAAGATCACAATGGTGTTTAAAAGTCCATATGTGAATCTTATGTGAAATGTATCACTTGTTGCCAATATGACATGTATTGAAATGGAAGCATGAGTTTCTTGTTTTAAATGTTTAAGAGCATGTATAAATGTTGCTTGAAGAATGGTTTATAAATGAGTTTATAAATGCATTATTGTGTGGTTTTAAATGAGCATTCCTCACTAAGCTTTTGCTTACGCTCTCTCTCTTTTCTTAAACCAATAATGCAGAACATTAAAGTGCATTTGAGGGCAGCAAGGTGGTGAAGAATCCAAGTGGTGAACAAAGCTCATGTATGGTGAAAGTTTCTTAAACACTATTAGCTTTTAATATTTTTGCAATAGGGGACCTATGTTGTTGATTTGGGAGATGTTTTGGATTCCCTAAGTTGGATTTATGTTGCTATTAATGTTGGAACATGTAATTGGCTTTTATGTGTTGGTTTAATCAAATTGATGCTTGAATGGTTTGCTAAGTAAGAAGCATGCCTATAGAATTGGGGGTTTTCATGTTTGATGCCATGTTGATGTTTTATTGGTGCAATTATGTTCCTTGTATGTTGTATGACTTGCTGGTAAAGTTTGGTGGCTTTTGGAGCATGTTTGGTAGGTCAATTGAGTGTTTAATCGGCCAATTATCTGCATTCTGGGCAGACCGTATCGGAACGAGAGCTACCGTTTCGGAACGGGGGCCCTGTATTAGCCCAGGCGTCCGAAACGGAAGGTACCGTTCCGAAACACAAATGCCTCTGCCAGGCCTCGTTTCGGAACACATTGCGGAATGGTCCCGCGTTACGAAACAAGTTCTCCCTGTTTCGGAACACTTGACCGTTGGAGGCTGACATGAGCGGTTATATGTTTTAAAATGTTTGCATTTTGGTCCTGAAACATGTTTATGCAATTGTATGAGTTTGGAATGTCCGTTTGAGCTGAAATTTGGCAGAGAAGCATGAAACCTGACTAATTACAAGTTTGTAACATTAATTTGGATTAAGACTTTATAATTTACAGAAATTACAATTCGGTCCCTAAAGTTGTAAATTGTTCAATTGGGTCCCTGATTGCTCTCTGATGGTTATGATCTTTGAGTATGTTGTCTGTATGATCATATCTAGGGTTAATTTGCATCTAGACAAGTTTAAAAATAAAAAAATGGTCGTTAATCAATGTTGACTTTCGGGTTGACTTTGGTTTTCCCCGTGTGACTTTCTTAATTCGGGTCAACCGTCTAGGCCGGGTTAAGGGGGTTACATTTGGTGGTATCAGAGCTGAGTTTTCGAGTAATTGGGAATGGTTGTGTGCATGATTGAAGCATGTATGCTTTGTATGCTTGTTGAGTGAAAGCATGTTGAATGAATTGTATATGTGTTGTAATTGAGATGTATGCTGTGGTGAAGCATGTTGTGGGTACCCATTGCCAAATCAAAGCTAATGAAATGATGTTGTTTTTATGTGGAAATGAGCTTGAGTACTTGGATTGCTTACCTTGCTGGGCCTGACTTTGTTTGTTTGCATTGTGATTGCATTGTTATAGTATGGCACCTCGTAGAGAGTTAAGGAGTAATGTGCGAGCTACGGCTCAGAATGAGAATGAGAATGAGGAGAATGCATGAAGTGCGGTGTTACCTCCTCCACCTGGTGGTGGTGGTGCTGAGGGTGAAAGAGCTGAAGCTGCAGCTGGTGCTGGGGTCGCTGGACCTGAGGCTGGTCAGGGGCAAGCTATGCCTGACATGACGGTGTTAGTGCAAGCTATTGATGGTGCTTTTCGAGCGGCAATAGCTGGAGCTCAAGGAGCTGGGAATCAGGGTGATGCTGGAGTTAGACTACCCTTGGAACGCTTACGCAGTCTAAGCGGGACTGAGTTCAGGGGTTTGTCTGCAGAAGGTTCTGAATCCTGGATGGAGAGTACCAAGAGGATCTTGGTTCAGATGAGTTGCACTGATGTGCAAAAGCTGGGTTGTGTAGTATCTTTGCTACAGGATGATGCTTATACGTGGTGGACAACCACTATCGCTGGGATGGCTGATGCTGATGTAACTTGGACATTCTTTCAGAATACGTTCAAGAGAAGGTATCTAGGGGTGAGGTACCTAGATGAAAAGAAGCGGGAGTTCATGTCTCTCACCCAGGGGAGCATGACTGTGGTTGAGTATGAAGTGCAGTTTGTCCGACTCAGTCAATATGCACCTGAGCTGGTCCCTGATGAGCGGGCGAGGTGCGAAAGATTCCGTTATGGTTTAGTGATGGATGTGAAGATGTATGTGCTGGGTACCGAGTATGATGATTTTGATGTGCTGGTGGGCCGAGCAAAGGACATTGAGATGAATTTGGGTTTATCTGCTAGAAGTGCTGGTTCTAGTGCTGGAAAGCGATCAGCTGAGTATAGTTCCGGTGGTGGACGGAACAAGAGGGGACGTGATCAGAAGTATCAGTCCTCGGCTAAGCGAGGGGGTGGTGCGCCTGCTCGGGGATTGTGGATCTGCGGATATGAAGCGTGATTGTCCTCGTGCTGTGATTGTCCTCGTGCTGTGAGGGAGGTGCAAGCTCCTGTGGTGGCAGCTGGTAATGGGTGCTGGAATTGTGGATCTGCGGATCACATGAGGCGAGAGTGTCCTATGTTGGCTGGTGGCCAAGTGCGTGCTCCTGTTGTTGCTGCACCGCAGAGAGGCCGTGGGCGTGGCCGTGGTAACTTTCAGCGGAGAGAGGAAGGTGGTCGAGGAGTGGCCCATGTTGTGGCTATTCAGCCTGAGGGTGGTGGTCAAGCTAGGGTGTATGCTCAGCGTGAGGGAAGGAATGACGCGGATGTGATCGCAGGTACCTTCACTTTGCAATCCTTGTCATTACTTTCCTTGATTGATTCTGGATCTACGCACTCATACATATTGCGTAAGCATGCTGAATTGCTTGGTTTGCCTGTTGAGTTTTTGGATATTGGTGTGCGTGTCACTAGTTCTTTTGGTGAGACTGTTGTGACTCGAAAGCTTTATAGAAGGTGTCCTTTGGTTGTTCAAGATCATGTTTTTCCTGTTGACCTTATGGAGTTGCCTTTCTATGGTTTTGATGTAATCCTTGGCATGGATTGGCTTGCTGAGCATCGTGCTTTAGTGGATTGTGAAAATAAGCGAGTTTCGTTGAAGCTTGCGGATGATTATGAAGTTGTTGTGGTTGGTGAGAATGTGAAGATTCTTGCCAATGTGGTGTCTACCTTGGAGGCGAGCAGGATGCTGAGGCAAAGTTGTGAAACTTACCTAGCTTTTGCGATGAATCCTAGCTCTAAGGAGTTGCGTGTGCAGGATATCAGGATTGTGCGGGAGTTTCCTGGTGTGTTTCCTGAGGAGTTGCCTAGCTTACCTCCTAGTCGTGAGGTGGAGTTTGGAATTGAGCTGTATGAAAATACAACTCCTGTGTCCATTACCCCTAATAGAATGGCACCTAAGGAGCTGAAAGAGCTGAAGACGCAGTTGCAAGAGTTGCTTGATCGTGGGTTCATTCGGCCGAGTGTGTCACCTTGGGGTGCACCGGTCTTGTTTGTGAAGAAGAAGGATGGCACTATGAGAATGTGCATTGATTACCGTCAGCTGAACAAGTTGACTATCAAGAATCGGTATCCTTTGCCGAGAATTGATGATCTCTTTGATCAATTTCGGGGAGCAGCTGTGTTCTCTAAGATTGACTTGAGGTCAGGGTATTATCAGTTGAAGGTAAAGGATGTGGATGTGCCTAAGACAGCTTTCAGGACAAGGTATGGGCATTATGAGTTCCTTGTGATGCCGTTTGGTTTGACAAATGCTCCTGCTGCTTTCATGGACATGATGAACCGTATGTTTCATGAATACCTGGACAAGTTTGTTGTGGTGTTCATTGATGATATCCTCGTGTACTCGCGTACTGAGGAGGAGCATGAAGAGCACTTGAGGATTGTGCTGCAAGCTTTGTTGGAGAATCAGCTTTATGCTAAGCTGAGCAAGTGTGAGTTTTGGCTTAAGGAGGTGGTGTTTCTTGGGCATGTGGTTTCTGCTGAGGGGATTCGTGTTGATCCTCAGAAGATTGAGGCGGTGATGAATTGGAAGGTTCCTAAGTCTGTTCATGAGGTTCGTAGTTTCCTTGGGTTGGCGGGATACTATCGGAGGTTTGTGGATGGTTTTTCTAAGATTGCTGCACCTTTGACGAAGTTGTTGCAAAAGGATGTTAAGTATGAGTGGACGGAAGCGAGACAGCAGGCTTTTGAGAAGCTTAAGGCGGCTTTGACGCAAGCTCCTATCTTGGTTCAACCTGAATCAGGGAAAGAGTTTGTGGTCTATAGTGATGCGTCCTATGTTGGTTTGGGATGTGTGCTGATGCAAAAGGGTAAGGTGGTTGCTTATGCATCGCGGCAGTTGAAAGTGCATGAGCGCAATTATCCTACGCATGACATTGAGCCGGCTGCGGTGGTTTTTACTTTGAAGATCTGGAGACATTACCTGTATGGTGAGAAGTGTATTGTATACACGGATCACAAGAGTTTGAAGTATCTGATGTCTCAGAAGGAGTTGAATCTTAGGCAGCGGCGTTGGGTGGAATTGCTCAAGGATTATGATTTGACGATTGAGTACCATCCTGGAAAAGCTAATGTTGTAGCGGATGCCTTGAGTAGGAAGGTGGTTGTTGGGTTGAGGGCTATGTTTGCCAGTTTGAGTATTTCGCGTGATGGTGGTCTTGTGGCTGAGTTGCAAGTGAAATCATCTTTGGTTCAGATGATCAAGGAAAAGCAGTTGCTAGATGAATCCTTGGTGCCACATGTTCAGGATATCGCGGAGGGTAGACCTTCGGATTTCTGCTTTAATGATGATGGTGTGTTGTGTTTTGGGAGTCGAATAGTAGTGCCCAATGATGCTGAGTTGAGGCATGCTATTCTGACTGAAGGTCATAGTAGTCCTTTTGCTATGCACCCTGGTAGTACTAAGATGTATCGTGATCTTCGTGATGAGTACTATAGGGTGGGCTTGAAGAAGGATGTTGCTGAGTTTGTGAGCAAGTGTATGGTGTGTCAGCGAGTTAAGGCTGAGCATCAGGTTCCTTCAGGGTTGTTGCAACCGTTGAGAATCCTTGAATGGAAGTGGGAAAGGGTTACCATGGATTTTGTATCTGGTTTACCTTTGTCACCATCGAAGAAGATTTCGGTGTGGGTGATTGTGGATCGCCTGACGAAGTGTGCACATTTCTTGCCTGTGCATACTACGTTTTCTTTGGATAAGCTTGCAGAGTTGTACATTGCTGAGATTGTGCGGCTGCATGGTGTGCCTAAGTCGATTGTGTCGGATAGGGATCCGAGGTTTACATCACGGTTCTGGCAGTGTCTGCATCAAGCTTTGGGTACAAGGTTGAATTTCAGTACATCTTATCATCCTCAGTCGGATGGTCAGTCAGAGCGTGTTATCCAGATTTTGGAGGATATGTTGAGGTGCTGCGTGATTGAGTTCCAAGGTTCTTGGGAGAAGCATTTGCCTTTGGTGAAGTTTGCCTATAACAATAGTTATCAGGCGAGTATTCAAATGGCACCTTATGAGGCTTTGTACGGGAGGAAGTGTAGGACTCCTCTTTGTTGGGCAGAAACGGGTCAAAAGTTGGTTTCGATGCCGGCTTTGTTGAAAGGAACCACCGAGAAGGTGAAGCTCATTTGTGAGCGTTTGAAGGCAGCTTCTGATCGGCAAAAGTCTTACGCGGATTTGAAGCGTAAGGAGATTGAGTATGCGGTGGGTGACCGTGTGTTTTTGAAGGTTTCGCCTTGGAAAAAGGTGATGAGGTTTGGCCGGAAGGGTAAGTTGAGCCCTAGGTACATTGGACCATACGAGGTGATTGAGCGTGTGGGTCCTGTTGCGTACAAGTTGAGGCTACCTCAAGAGTTGGAGAAGATTCATGATGTGTTTCATGTTTCTATGCTACGGAAGTATAGATTTGATCCTTCACATGTGATGCCTGTGGAAGAGGTGGAATTGAATCCGGATTTGACGTATGATGAGGAACCGGGGAAGGTTCTGGATTCGGATAGCAAGGTTCTTCGTGGCAAGACCATTGAGTTGGTGAAGGTGTTGTGGAAGCACCGTGGTGTTGAGGAAGCCACGTGGGAGCGGAAGGATGATATGCTGAAGACGTTTCCTTATCTCTTTCCTTCAGGTAAATTTCGAGGACGAAATTTCTTAAGGGGGGGAGAGTTGTAACGCCCCAGTTTTGGGCTTAGAAGTTTTGGGCTTGGACCGGTTCGGTCAAAGTGCTGTTCGAATATAAAGGAGTGAATTTAGGAAAGCCTAGTTTGGGTTGCATTAAAAATATGGAAAAATGTCCTAAAATCCTCTTTTAATATATATAAGTGAACTGTGAAATCAATTTTACAAAATGAGTTTTGGAAGGGTGACATTTTGGCTAGTGAGCAAAATGTAATTTTTGAAAATTTCGTGACTGTTTTAAAAAGGATTGAAACTTTGAATCTTTAAGGAGCTATTTACCTAAAGGGAGTTTCTCCAGATTTTTCTAAGATATTAAATGATTTATTTCTGGTTTTTAAACAAAAGAAAAAGTGGAGGGAAGATATTTTCCTATTTCCAACTAACTTTTCCAATTTCTATTTTCTCTCATTTTTTCTCTCAAGCCAAACATCTTTCTCCAGAGCTTTTTCCTCTGATTTTGTCACGTAAATATCTCTTTTCAATTCTCCTTTGATTGCTAATCATCTCATCAACAAAACCTCACCATTTGCTAATTGGATCTTCAAGCTTTTTGATTCTAAAAAGGGAGAAACTCAAGTTTGGAGGTAAGAACGTCCTTCTCCTCTAAACTCTCAGTTCTTTACTGAAATTCCCAAGTTCTCAATCCTTAATTGATGTTTTATAAAAGGTTTTATAGTTGTATCCTTGATCTTGGCTTAAAATGCAAGATTTGCTTGTTTTTGATGAAAATTCGTATGATCTGTTTAAGCAGTGATTTGAGGTGTATTTTTGATGTTAAATGAATGCTAAATTGATTAGAAGTTGAGGTTTAATTAATGCAATCCCGGATAGGTTGAATTTCCTAAGTTTAGCTTGTGTTCTTGGTTGATTTTGGAGTGATCTTGATGATCTGTTATAGCTGGAGGTATAAGGATGATGTTAGATCCTTTTTGGATGTTAAATGATGTTTAGGAATGTTTGGATTTGATGGATCTTGGCTGGGCAATGTTGTGGTGTTGTTTGGATGCATTTTCGGTTGTGTTTGGTAGCCGAAAATGGAGTGTGGATGAGAGCAGCGAGTTTAGGTGCTTTCATTGAAGCTATTAATGCATGATGATGCATTAATCCTCTGCTTTGATGTGTTTAAAACAGGGGAGTCATCTTTGGATTCAAGTGGTGGTGATCCGGAAGCTTGATTTGTGTTTCGGCAAAGAGGCGAAACGGAATCGGTGAGTGGAATTTGGTTTTCGGCTTTGAAACCAGTGTTTTGAAGGTTTGGGAGCTTAGTTTAAGTCTAAGCAACTTAGCTAAGCTCAAGTGTAAGTTTTCGGAAAAACTCTCTTGGTGATGGCCATGGTTTTGGTTGTATGCAATGTGTTTGTTTACATGATTTTAAATCTGTTTTGAAAGCATATCTAGCATGTTTATTTGCTGAGATTATAAGCCATGTGTTGAAGGAAACTCAAGGTAAGAGTTCCTTGTTTTTGAACATTGTTTTAATGTGGTTTAATGCTTAGAAATGCATGATGTTTATGGCTTGTTTAAATGCTTTAAAACAGTGAAATATTGATGATAAAGATACATATTGGCAAGTGATGGTTAAGGTCACAAAGGTGGTTAAAAGTCCTTGTGTGAGCCTTGTATATTTAAGAACATCAAGGTGGTTAAAAGTCCTTGGATGGTTCTTGGTTAAGATCACAAAGGTGGTTAAAAGTCCTTGTGTGAATCTTGTAAAGTTTAAGAACAACATGGTGTTTAAAAGTCCATGGTTGGTTCTTGGTTAAGGCTCACAGTGGTTAAAATTCCTTGTGTAAGCCTTGTTGCTTAAGAACTCCAAGGTGATTAAAAGTCCTTGCGAGATTCTTGTTAAGGACACAAAGGTGTTTAAAAGTCCTTGTGTGGTCCTTGCCATGGTGTTTAAAAGTCCATGGGGCCATGGTGTTTAAAAGTCCATGGGGTTAAGGACACAATGGTGTTTAAAAGTCCATGTGTGGTCCTTGGTTGTTATAAGATCACAATGGTGTTTAAAAGTCCATATGTGAATCTTATGTGAAATGTATCACTTGTTGCCAATATGACATGTATTGAAATGGAAGCATTAGTTGCTTGTTTTAAATGTTTAAGAGCATGTATAAATTTTGTTGAAGAATGGTTTATAAATGAGTTTATAAATGCATTATTGTGTGGTTTTAAATGAGCATTCCTCACTAAGCTTTTGCTTACGCTCTCTCTCTTTTCTTAAACCAATAATGCAGAACATTAAAGTGCATTTGAGGGCAGCAAGGTGGTGAAGAATCCAAGTGGTGAACAAAGCTCATGTATGGTGAAAGTTTCTTAAACACTATTAGCTTTTAGTAATTTGGCAATGAGGGACCTATGTTGTTGATTTGGGAGATGTTTTTGACTCCCTAAGTTGGATTTATGTTGCTATTAATGTTGGAACATGTAATTGGCTTTTATGTGTTGGTTTAATCAAATTGATGCTTGAATGGTTTGCTAAGTAAGAAGCATGCCTATAGAATTGGGGGTTTTCATGTTTGATGCCATGTTGATATTTTATTGGTGCAATTATGTTCCTTGTATGTTGTATGACTTGCTGGTAAAGTTTGGTGGCTTTTGGAGCATGTTTGGTAGGTCAATTGAGTGTTTAATCAGCCAATTATCTGCATTCTGGGCAGATCGTATCGGAACGGGAGCTACCGTTTCGGAACAGGGGCCCTGTATTAGCCCAGGCGTCCGAAACGGAAGGTACCGTTCTGAAACACGAATGCGTCTGCCAGGCCTCGTTTTGGAACACGTTGCGGAACGGTCCCGCGTTTCGAAACAGGTTCTCCCTGTTTCGGAACACTTGACCGTTGGAGGCTGACATGAGCGGTTATATGTTTTAAAATGTTTGCATTTTTGTCCTGAAACATTTTTATGCAATTGTATGAGTTTGGAATATTCGTTTGAGCTGAAATTTGGCAGAGAAGCATGAAACCTGACTAATTACAAGTTGGTAACATTAATTTGGATTAAGACCTTATAATTTACAGAAATTACAATTCGGTCCCTAAAGTTGTAAATTGTTCAATTGGGTCCCTGATTGCTCTCTAATGGTTATGATCTTTGAGTATGTTGTCTGTATGATCATATCTAGGGTTAATGTGCATCTAGACAAGTTTAAAATGAAAAAAAGGTCGTTAATCAAGGTTGACTTTCGAGTTGACTTTGGTTTTCCCCGTGTGACTTTCTTAATTCGGGTAAACCGTCTAGGCCGGGTTAAGGGGGTTACACATAATTACATTACTTGTAGCTTGGTAGTGACTTGTCTTGATTGTCGATCCGATCTTCCGACACACAAACCTTCTTAACCTGAAAATGCATGAGATTAGACATGTTAGGCATACTTCGCCTAGTGAGGTAGTCACAAACAATGTTTGTAACAATAATGCCATGGTTAGACTTAAACATAATATCATGCCAACGATGTCGATGTGATGCAATATTATACAATGTATAAACATATTTCAATTCGTTCTTAGTCCTTTGATTGAATCAAGATCATTGATACACAAATCTCTACGCCTCTCCAAATCATTAAATGGTTTAGTCCCTCCGCCTTGCCAATATGACCAATAGCAATACACATCCCTCTGCCTCACCAAATAAATATAGGTCGTAGCCTTAGGACCCTAGTCCACCCGTACATTGAGCTCATGAATTCTATGGCATCCCAATTGTATCCAAAGTCCATTCCAATCCAAGGTTGCAATATTCATATTTATTTCAATAATCCATGATATACCAATGTCCGATTAGTTCAATATCGTCGATGACCAATATATGTATCTTATCACCCATAACTCATAGTTTGATATCAATATCAATGTCTGATGATTTCTATGGAATAATCCATTGACAATGCCTATATCAATGACAATACACAATGACAATAACCAATGTTCACTAAAAACTTACTGACATTTATCAAAGTGTCTGATTAACCATCCATTGCAATTTCTTCAACAACAATGTTAGCGATGTAATCTAAAATATCAAATAATGATCTGGGAAGGCCTTTCGCCTAAACCTAAGACTTCGACTACACTCACCTTAACAATACGAAGCTTCAAGGCTCTCGGATAGCAATCCTTTTGTTCCTAGCTTGTGATGGAGAAGGTGAAACCTCTTTCTCCACTTATTGAGCTAGAAAATCAAAAGAAAACTATTAAGATCGATATTTCGATGTCAAAATCAATATAACGATATCAAAATCAATAGCCGACTTCAATATAACCACTAACGATGAGATATCCATGGATGGTAAAAACCCTAGCTTAAGTTTAAGCTCGATATATCCATGGAATCCAACGATCGTTTGAGGATTATTGCTTACCCGATCGATAGCAACGATTCGTTATCTATGGAACGAAGAAAAACCGAGTTTAAGATTATCTCCAATGGACGTGCTTGCTTAGTAGAAGAAGATGAGGAAGATGAATAGATGGAGAGGTGTGTGCTTTCAATATTTTCGGGTAACTTTTTCCTCAATATTATTTTCTATGCTTTTGAAGTAAAAGCTTTCCTTTTGGTAAAGTAATATCACTAGATTATCCCACGTTGGGATTTTTAGATATTGAGGAGGGGCTAATCGCAAGGTTAGTCCCTCAACTCTCACTACACTATGGTTTTGCCCTCCAACTTACACTTTATTTAATTTAGTCACAATATAGGTTCAATATTATCCAATAGAGTTCAATTATGATGTTTTAAGCGCATTTAGAGTTTGATATCAATAATTAACTAGTCGATACAATATTTAGGCTTCATCAATGTAACATTTCCGATCATCGGAACTTAATTCCGACTAGACCGAATTTTGGTTTGTTACAATTTTTCACAAATAGTTCTATCTCGATGAAGTATCAATTCTATCTCATGTGATTATTTAATTCATCATTTCATTTCTCAAAACATGCATAAAATAGTAGGTATAAATATATCTTCAAATCTAGAGCATGATCATAAAAACAATGGGACAATAACCGAGAATCCAGAGTGAAATATCTCAAACTTACTTCCGGGCTTATATCACTGTTTCAAACTCAATATAAATCCCAAACCTTGATTTCAAGTCCTTAAAATACTTTTAAAACCAATTCCACTCACCGATCATGCCTCGCTTGCTTTACCGAAGTGAAATCAAGCTTCTAAAGCTTTCGAAACTTCACCAAACGTGTCCGATACAAACTCCCCTATTTATACCACACAAAAACATAGAATTAATGCATCTTAATGCATTAAAAACACTAGCAACCATTGTTATCTCGCTGCTCTACCCAAAATCACCAATTCACCCAACCGAAACAACCAAAAACACCTTCGATTACTCCCCAAACCTTACCCAGTCAAAATATAACACTTCTAATCACTTTTAATCATCAATTAACTTTTAAAAACAATATAATCCCATCCATAAACTTCATCAACATCAGAACCTCAAAACCCCAAATCTAGCCATCTATAACTAGAGATCCAAACAGTAGCAATACGAAAACTCGAGATTAATATGATAAAACCATTTAAAGCATGATTCATCAATTTTCATTAATTGATAAAACCTCAATTTTAGAATCATTTAACATCTAAAATCATAACTAAAATCAATCTCAAATCATACAAAACAATAGCAATACGAAAATCCTTAGAAATCACCTTTTAAAGCATGATTCATCAATTTTCATTAATTAAATAACAAAACATTTTTAATAACTATATTTATAGAGCCAAAGACTTGGGAATTTCGTTAAAGAACCTTGATTAGAGGAGTTAAACGAAATTTACCTCTAACCTTTGCCTTTTCCTCCAAATGACAAGATTTTGAAGAAATCCTTCAAGATAGCTTTGAGAATAATGATGGAGAAACTTAAAAAATCATTTGTGAAACAAAAGGAAGTTAAAAGATGAAGATCTCTGGAACTTTAGAGAGAAAACCGAGTTTTTGGCTGATTGGAACAATGAGAGAATGAAAGTTACGTCAATTAGCCTTTTGATAATTACAAATTCCTTTTTAATTCTTTTTTATTAAATCATTTAAAATTATCAAATCAAAGGAAAAGGTTCATTAATTAAACGGTAGCTCCCTAAAGATTCTAAGTTTTGGCTCTCTTTCAAAACAGTCCTTAAAAATAGATTTTGAATTTTTTTACAAAATAGTCACTAAATCGAAATCTCGATCTTCCAAAAGCCATTTTTCAAATTTGACTTTACCAAACCTTTCTACTTATTTTTAGAAGATTTTAGAAATTTTCTCATAATTTTATCATATCCCGAACTATGTTTTCCTTGAACCATTCCTGAAAACTCGAATCTCTAGTCTAAGCTCTACGGACTTCAAATTGACCCCAAATTCTTCTAAGCCCAAAATCAGGGCGTTACACAAGCAATACTTCGAGTTTGGGGGTTTGTTAGGTGTGTAAAAGTATTCATTTTATGGCCCTTTATGCCTCAATTATTGTCAGACTTAAGCTCATTCTGGATACATTACTAGCCATACATACACAATTTCCTTATTCTTATCATTAGCATGCTTGATCATCTTTACTTGAATATATTTGGTGGAAAAGGTACTACTTTGCTATGTGTTTTGTGCATGTGAAGATTTCATTACCCATTGCCCGGGAAAATATTGTCGCGACAGTAAAAGAAGTAGAAATAACGGTGCGGAACCATCACTTGATGATCCAGACGGAGCCAATCTTTGATGTCAAGCCTTACGGAGGGATGTTGAACCAAGAGAATGAGCCTTACCGAGCAGAAAAAGACTAACAGACCATTTCCAAGGCAATGACTAAGTAAATGACAAGGCAATGCCCAGACATTTGCCGACAAAGGAGAAAATATGCAAACCGGTAGGCGACTGGAAGAGCATAAAATGCTGAATTTTTAGAGTAACTTTGTATGAAGATCAGAGCTTAGGAAGACCATGAAGAAGTCAAAGGAAAGTCAAGGATGAGAAATCGATAAGGAGGAATAAAATAAAGAATTAAAAGAGATTTATTTTTTTTATGAAGTTATGTCCAACTCCAACTTATCATCCTAGTCCAACAAGAAGTCGACAAAGCCATGCTCTATAAAAGCCAAGACCTAGCCTCCACAAAGGAAATCGAGGAGTGAGAGAGATTTGGTAGAGAATTTAGAGTGTTTTCTTATCGCCATTATGAATTAAATCTTTTTTAGGCTAGGGTTATTTTGTTTACTGGTTGTGAGAAGACGATTATAATTTTTTTAGGTTTTTGTAAATGCAATTAAGTTCAAGGTTTGCTTATTCTTGGTATTTACTTTTTCTTGCAATTGAATCGGAAGAGGATATTGCGATTGCATCTATTTGTCTAATATCAAGAGAGTTAGACTCACGAAACGAGTAAGCATGGTTTTGACCCCAATCGGTGAAGACTAATTCGATATAGGGATAAGTACGAGTTTCAACGGCTAATAGAAGCGTAAGATTGGTTGGTGTTCACCCTTGGTTCAAGCTGGGAGGTACTTCCAAGGCCTACACATCAATATAGTTTCAACATAGGGATAAGAAGGAACCATCAAAGAACGCTTTGCTGAACCTTGAAGGTTGTCGCTCAATTGCCCATTCAGTAAATGGTGTTCTTTGCCGTGACAATAGTTTACCCATTGCCGAGGCAATTCTCTTGCCCATTGCCGAGGAAATCAAGTTGACGTTGCATTCAAAACCGAGACATATTTATTCAACTTCCATACTACGACACAACATAACTCGGCCTACTCTATAATCATATTTACTCAATCTCTTAATTTACATGTTTTCTTTATTTTTGTTGTTCTCTTGACAAAACCATTACTTGTGTTTTTAATTTTCTACAATACGAGACAATAATTTTTTGTAGTAGCATAAATTCCTGTGGAGACGATATTTTTTATACTATAACTTGGCAACGTGTATTCTTGCACTAAAATTGCGACACTAAATACGTGCAACAAGGAGCTTGGGCGAGAGAGTGTTTTGAGTTTCAAGGCCATTTTGAGTTCTTTGGTTGTGGATCGGTTAGAACAAGAGAGAGAAAATATGGAAAGAACTTAAGAGTTGCAAGAAGTAGAGAGAAGATTGAATCTTGGAAGTTTGATTGTGATGGGAGTTAGAAAAGAGAGAAGGGATGGGTAATAAAGATGGGAGGGTGGCATGGATGGGAAAGAAAGTAAGGATGTGCTTGGGGGTTTGGGCGGCACAATATGATGGAGAAGAGGAAGGGTTTTTGGCCGGCTATTTAGGGCGCATTAGGGTAAGGGTGAGGCTTTATATAAGCCTTAGAATGGGCCCATAAATTCCCTTGTTGAAAGAACTACCATCTTGAATCCAACTCTTCTTGATCTTGAACTCTTATCATAAAAAAAACAAATAAAAGAATAATTAAAAATTAAGATAAACTAATAGAATTAAAAAACAGAATAAACTAGTAAAAATGTGGAAAGATAAATAAAATAAATTCTTATCCTAAAAATAAAAATTCTGAAATAAAAATCCTAAATAAAAATTAAGTCTGAAAAAATAAAAAATAGAAAATAAAAAAAGGAGATCATGATTATGCATCCCCTAAAGTGACCAGTTCTTTGTTTGCCTCCACTTGGGCGCCTGTATAGTGCTTTAATCTTTGTCCGTTAACTTTGAATTCATATCCGTCAGTGGTGGACTTGATTATCACAGCACCATGAGACATTGGCTTTACTACCTCGAATTGTCAAGACCATCTTAATCTCAATTTTCCCAGAAAAAGCTTCAGTTAAGAATTAAAGAGAAGAACTAATTTCCCTGGCAAGAATTGTCGCGGTAACAGTTTATTGCCTTGCCAACGCTTCGTTTTCTCCTCATAGATTCTTGCTTTGTCGTAGGCTATGGCATGAAATTCTTCAATTTCCTTAAAGTCCAACAAATGCTTTTTCCCGGCACTGTCCCAATCTATGTTCACGATTTTGATTGCCCAAAATGCCTTGTGCTCGATTTCCACCGGCAGATGGGCAAGTCTTGTCGTAGACAAGTCAGAAAGGAGACATACCTAAAGGTGTTTTGATGTTGTGTGGTATGCCCAAGGTTCATCATCAAGACTCAATGACCAATCCTTTTGAGAAGGATTTACCGTTTTTTCAAGGGTACCCTTTATTTCCCGGTTGGAAATTTCACCCTGCCCGTTTGTTTGTGGGTGATATGTCGTGGCAACTTTGTGTCACACAAAAACGTTACAACATCTTTGCAATGAGTTTGTTATCAAAGTGCTTTCCTTCATCGCTGATGATTGCCCTCGGCATTCCGAACCGTGTAAATATATTTTTCTTTAGAAATTTCTGCATGGTTTTTGAGTCGTTCCTGGGAGTTGCAATTGCTTCGACCCATTTAGGCACATAGTCGATGACAAGTAACATGTAGAGGTTTCCACATGAAGAAGGAAAAAGCCTCATGAAATCGATCCCTCATACATCGAATAACTCCACTTCAAGGATGTTCTCCAGTGGCATCTCATGTCCCCTAGAGATATTCCTCGTTTGTTGACAACAATCACATCGTTTATAAAATTCTTTTGCATCCTTGTAGAGTGTGGGACAATTCAAACTAGATTGTAAAACTTTGGTCACGGTGCGAGTGCTTCCAAAATGGCATCTGTGTGGTGAATCATTGCATTGTCTTAGTACATTTTGTTGTTCTTCCTTGGGAATACATCATCGTATAAAATGATATTGTTTAAAAAAAGAGGCCCGTCCCAATAATAATGCTTAACATCATGTTGGAATCGCTACTTTCCTTGGTGAGTAAGGCCATAAGGTAAAATACCACTAACTAGAAAATTGACAAAATTTGCTTACCATGGTATTACCGAGGCTTCAGGTCTTGTCGTGGCATGTGCAATTGGCATTGCCGAGGTATGTGTTATTGGAGTTGTCGAGGCATGACGACTTGTAGAGGCATGTACATTGGGAGTTGCCGAGGCAACTAGCATTTGTTCATCTAGGAATGCGTCGCATATATCCATATATGTTTCCCCCTCTATTGTATTCTAAGTGTGACAAGTGATCGGTAACTTGAATCTCTGTCCCTTTCTTGTCCTTTATTTCAATGTCAAACTCTTGTAGTAGTAATATCCAACGAATCAAACGAGGTTTGGCATCTTTCTTAGCAAAAAGGTACTTAATTGCCGAGTGGTCGGTATGAACAATTACCTTAGTCCCGATCAAGTATGAGCGATATTTGTCAAAAGCAAATACCACGGCTAGTAACTCTTTTTTTCGTAGTGGTGTAGTTCAATTGGGCACCATTAAGAGTTTTACTAATGTAGTATATTACATGGAAGATTTTACATGTTCGTTGGCCTAGAATTGCTCCTACTGCAAAATCACTTGTATCACACACGATATCGAAAGGTAAAGTCCAATCGAGTGGAACGATTATAGGTGCCGGGGCAAGTTTTTCCTTTAGGGTTTTGAAAGCTTGGGCGCAAGAATCATCAAAATTGAAGGCCTTGTCCTGTTCAAGCAAGCTACACAAGGGTTTAGTAATTTTAGAAAAATTATGTATAAACCTTATGTAAAAGCCTGCATGTCCGAGGAAGCTTCAAATTCCCTTGACTGAATTTGGTGGGGGTAATTTTTCAATCACTTCCACCTTGGCTCTATCAACTTCAATGCCTTTAGATTAAATCTTATGGTCAAGCACAATTCCTTCGTTCACCATAAAATGGCACTTCTCCCAATTAAGCACTAGATCGAATTCTTCACATCTTGTCAGCACCTTTTTCAAATTACCGAGGCAATTGTTGAAATCATCCCCAAACACCGAGAAATTATCCATGAAGATCTCAAGGAAGTCTTCAACCATGTCGGAAAAAATTGCCATCATACGTCTTTGGAAAGTTGTTGGGGAATTGCATAATCCAAACGACATCCTTCAAAAGGAATAATTGTCGTATGCGCATGTGAAGGTGGTCTTTTCCAGTTCATTTGGTGCTATGTCAATTTTTTTGGGACCTTAGTAACCATCAAGAAAATAATAAAATGGTTTACCTGCAAGACGATCAAGCATTTGATAAATAAAAGGTAAAGGAAAGTGATCTTTCTTAGTAGGTTTATTCAACTTACGGTAATCTATGCAAACCCTCCAACTAGTCACAGTCCTAGTTGGGATTTGTAACGCCCCAATTTTGGGCCTATATCTTTTAGGCATCGGTTTGGGTTACTCGAACCTAGAATTAGATATTCGCGCTTTTAGAAGCGGTGCAGGGAAAACATAGTCCGAGATGGGATAAAATTATGAGAAAATTGCTAAAATATTTTAAAAATTGATAAAATTATGAGTCTTGGAAATTAAAGATTTCGAGTAGTGACCAATTTGTAAAAAGTGCAAAACTGGTTTTTAAGGACTAAATTAAAAATAGGACAAGACTTAGAATATTTAGGGAGCTTATATCATTTTGTGGACCTTTTCCCTCAAATTGACCATTTTAATTATTCTAATAAAAAGATTTTAAAAAGAGGTTCCAAATTAAAAAGGAATTTTAATTAAACAAAAGAAGAATTTACGTAACTAACTTCTCTCATTTTTCACTCAGTCAAACACTCTTCCTTTTTTCTAAAAGCCAGAGAGATTTCCATCTTTTCTAATCCTTTTTTAATAGCAAAAGAGTTCTTTGATTCTCCTATCATTTGTCATTTGAGGAGAAAAGGTAAGGTTAGAGGTAAGATTTTGTTCAACTACTCTAATAAAAATTCTTTAATGAAATTCCCAAGTCTTGTTCCTCCTAAATATGTTTAATAACTTTGTTTTATAGTTGATTAGTGGAAAATTGTCTAAGAATGGCTTTATTTGATGATTTTTTAAGATTTTCGTTTGGGCACTATTTTGATTGATTTGAGAATAATTTTAAACTTAATTTGGATGTTAACTGATGTTAAAGTAAAGGATTAATCATAATAATCATGTATTAGGTTGGATCTCTAATAGTTTAGGTTAATAGTTAAGGGTTTTTGGCTTGGAATTGTGAATCTGGTATTGTTGGGTGTTATTAGGTGTAATTAGGGTGTTTTGGATGTTGATTGATGGCTACAAGTGAGTGGAAGTGGTGGATTATGGCTGGGTTAAGTTTCATGTAAATTCGCTTGAGTTTTGAGTTGTTTTGGATAGGTATTTTGGTGTTATAGGGCAGAGCAACAAGATTGTTTAAGTTGCTTGTTGTTTTAATGCATTATGTTGCATTGATCTTTTGTTCTTGTGTGGTATAAACAAGGGAGAATTGTTTGGAAGCAATCAGTAAAGATCTGGGGGCTTCAGACGCTTAAATTCGCGTGGGTGAATCTTGGTTTCGAGAGTCGATGAATGGAAATGAGATTTCTAGCGATGAATGGAAAGGGTGGTTTTCAGACGCTTAAGTTTGAACGTAAGTAGAGTGATTTTCTCTCTCGGATTGTGCTATTATGAGTTGTTGATGCACTTGGTTTTAAATTTGTTTACCTACTGTTTAAAGCATGTTTATAAGTAAGTGAATTACTATTTTTTATTTTATAATGATGAAGGATGTACGTGGTAAGTGATCCTTGTATGTATGTAACCCCCTTAACCCGGCCCGGACGGTTGAACCGAATTAAGAAGTTTACACGGGGAAAACCAAAGTCAACCCGAAAGTCAACCTTGATTAACGACCCTTCTTTTATTTTAAACTTGTCTAAACGCATATTATCCCTAGACTTGATCATACAATCAGCATACTCAAAGATCATAACCATCAGAGAACATTCAGGGACCCAATTCCACAAATTAAGACTTTAGGGACCAAATTGTAAATTCTGAAAATTAAAAGGACTTAACCCAATTAAAAGTTACCAATATGAAATTAATCATCTTTCATGCTTCTCTGCCAAATTTTAGCTCAAACGAACATCTCAAACTCAAACAATTGCATAAACAAGATTCAGGACCAAAACGCAATGGTTTCAAAACATTTAACCAACAATTTCAGTGCCTAACGGTCGAGTGTTTCAGAACTGGAAAGACTCGTTCCGAAACGCGGGACCGTTCGAAACTGGTACCGAAACAGGGCCTGGCAGAGGCCAAACCGTTCCGGAACAGCTCCTTCCGTTTCGGAACGCCCAGGCCATTTCAGGCCCCCGTTCCGATACTGTAGCACCTGTTCCGAAACAGGCTGCCCAGATTGCAGAAAAATTGCTGGTTTATCACACGATTGACCCATCAAACATGCTCCAAAGGCAACCAAATTCTACCAGCAATTCATTATAAGCACAAGGAACATAATTGCATCATTCATACTCAAGCATGGCATCAAAATAAGAAATACCCAATTCTATAGGCAAGCATCCTATTTAGAAAACCATTCAAGCATCAAAACACCAAACCAACCACATAAAGGCCTTTTACATGTTCCAACATCAACATAAAACTAACTTAAGGAGTCCAAAACATCTCCTAACATAACAACATAGGTTCCCCATTGCCAAAAGCCAAAAGCTAATAGTGTTTAAGAAACCTTCACCATACTTGAGCTTAGTTCACCACTTGGATTCTTGCCCTCCTTGCTGCCCTCAATGCACTTTAATGCTCTGCATTATCAGTTTAAGAAGAGAGAGAGCGTAAGCAAATAGCTTAGTGAGGAATGCTCATTTAAAACCACTCAATAATGCATTTATAAAACACCTTTATAAACCTTACTTCAAAACAACATTTATTCATGCACATAAGCATTTAAAACAAGCAATTCATGCTTCAAATCATTAACATGTAATATTGGCCACAAGTGATAATCATCATCTTTTCAAATTACGATCAACATAAGACTCACACATGAACTTTTAAACACCATTGTGATCTTATAATTCCCAAGGACCACACATGGACTTTTAAACACCATTGTGTCCTTAACAAGAATCATCCATGGACTTTTAAACACCATGACAAGGACCACACAAGGACTTTTAAACACCTTTGTGTCCTTAACAAGAATCACCCAAGGACTTTTAAACACCTTGGTGTTCTTAAATAACAAGGCTTACACAAGGAATTTTAACCACCTTTGTAACCTTAACCAAGAACCAACCATGGACTTTTAAACACCATGTTGTTCTTAAAATACACAAGATTCACACAAGTACTTTTAACCACCTTTGTGATCTTAACCAAGAACCAACCATGGACTTTTAACCACCATGTTGTTCTTAAATAAACAAGGCTCACACAAGGACTTTTAACCAGCTTTGTGACCTTAACCATCACTTGCCAATATGCACCATTAACCACAATATTCCACTGTTTTAAAGCATTTAATAAAGCCATAAACATCATGCATCTTTTAGCATCTAACCACATTAAAACAATGTTCAAAAACAAGGATCTCTTACCTTGAGCATCCTTCAACACATGGCTTATAATCTCAGCAAATAAACATGCTAAATATGCTTTCAAAACAGGATTCAAAACATGCAAACAAACCACATTGCATACAACCAATCCATGGTTCATCATCAAGAGAGTTTTTCTGAAAACTTACTCTTGAGCTTAGCTAAGTTGCTTAGACTTAAACTAAGCTCCCAAACCTTCAAAACATTGGTTTCAAAGCTGGAAACCAAAATCCACTCACCGATTCCGTTTCGCCACTTGCCGAAACACCAATCAAGCTTCCGGATCACAACCACTAGGATCCAACGATGACTCCCTTGTTTTAAACACATCAAAGCAGAGGATTAATGCATCATCATGCATTAATATCTTCAATGAAAGCACCTAAACCCGTTGCTCTCATCCACACTCCATTTTCGGCTACCAAACACAACCGAAAATGCATCCAAACAACTCCACAACATTACCCAGCCAAGATCCATCAAATCTAATCATCCTTAAACATCAATTAACATCCAAAAAGGATCTAACCACGCCCTTATACCTCCAGCTATAACAGATTGACAAGATCACTCCAAAAACAACCAAGAACTCAAGCAAAACTTAGGAAAATCAACCTATTCGGGATTGCATTGATTAAACCTCAACTTCTCATCAATTTAACATTCATTTAACATCAAAAAGACACCTCAAATCACTGCTCAAACAGATCATACGAATTTTAATCAAAAATCAACCAAATCTTGCATTTAAAAGCCAAGATCAAGAACACAACCTTAAAACCTTTTATAAAACACAAATTAAGGATTGAGAACTTGGGAATTTCAGTAAAGAACTGAGAGTTTAGAGGAGAAGGACGTTCTTACCTCCAAACTTGAGTTTCTCCCTTTTTAGAACCAAAATTCTTGAAGATCCAAATAGCAAATGCAAAGGTTTTGTTGAAGAGATAATTGGTGATCAAAGGAGGATTGAAATGAGTTATTTAGATGACAAAATCAGAGGGAAAAAGCTCTGGAGAAATGTGTTTGGTTTGAGAGAAAAGATGAGAGAAAAATGAAAATGGAAAATGTGGAAAAGTTAGTTGGAAACTTAGGAATATATCTTCCCTCTCTTTTTCCTTATTTTAAAACCATTAATTAATCATTTAATATTTTAGAAAAATCTGGAGAAACTCCCATTGGGTAAATAGCTCCTTAAAGATTCAAAGTTTCAATCCTTTTTAAAACAATCACATAGTTTTCAAAAATTACATTTTGGTCACTATCCAAAATGTCACACTTCCAAACCTTATTTTGTAAAATTGATTTCACCACACTCTTATATATAATAAAAGAGGATTTTAAGACATTTTTCCATATTTTTAATGCAACCCGAACTAGGCTTTCCTAAATTCACCTTTAAATATTCGAACCGCAGTCCGACCGAACCGGTCCGAATCCCAAAACTCCTAAGGCCAAAATTGGGGCGTTACAATGTATATGCTTATACATGATGTATTAAGCATGGTTGATGCTTGGAAATGTGGCTTATTGGTAATGCCTTGAAAACAATGAGGTTTGTGCTAAATGTGAATTATATTGGCAAGTGATGTCGTGAAAAATGATTTATAAATGAAATCGGATATAGATAGCCGAATATAGGATTGAGTGCACTATAAACAAGTTGCCTTAGATGTTGAGGGGTTGTGAGTGTACCGAATACTCCATCCAAGTACCCTAACAATTGTGGAAATTGAGTTGTATCCCATCTCGCGTTAGTGAGGTTATACATCTACCGATGAGTGGTGTTGAGTGGTTGTGAGGTACTGAATACTCCACCACAGGTGTCACAACGGTGGACGGTAGCTCCCATGTGTGATCCTTGAGATGCCGGTGAGAATGAATGAAGTGTTGGGACAACACTTGGGAATCTGTGTATCCAATATGTTTTGAGAAATGAGTATGTTGATAATCACTTGGAGCCAATATAATTGATTAATTATCATGAAATGATTATTGATGCATGGTATGTTAATGCTTGTTTTACTCTTTAAGCTATGCATGGAAAGGCTTAAGTTGAGTATTAGCAAATGGATTTGTTGTTGAGTATTTAATACTTGTTTCATGATGTTTAACATGCTGATTTTGTTAAGGAAGTGCATGGTTTTCAAAGAGGGCATGATTGTTTTCAAAAGGAGGGAAATGATTTTTATACATTGATGGTGTGTTGGTTTTGAGCACTCCTCACTAAGCTTGTATGCTTACGCTCTATTTTGTCCATCAAGGAAGATAATTGAGTGTTTGGAGGCAGCAACTTGCAAGGGGATCGTACGAGACTTTACTTTGAATGTATGTTTCAGTTATGAACTAGAGTAATAAGGGAAATGGGGGTTTCTATGGCATATTTGGGTGATGTGTGTGAACACCCATTTTGAGCATGTTTGCTTTATGGTTTTATACTTGTAAAAGGCGTGTATTTGATGCTTTGTGCATTGATTTGAGTTTTGACTCTTGGGTGGCCTATTTGCTAGGTTGCATGCCTATAGTGTACCTTTGATGCAAAATTCCATGACTTGATGTTGAATATGCCACAAATGTATGAGGATTAATGTTCAAATATGATGTATGCATGTTGGATCGATTTATGATAGATTTTATTGTGAAAAACCAACAAAAACTGTCATTACAGGCCCAGGAGTTTCAGTACACTCGAGCCTATACCGAAACAGTGAGCCTGAAATTGCCTAAGGGTTTCGAAATAGGATAAGTCTCTTCCAATATGTTTCGCTACTGGAAACCACAGTTTTGAAACACCTCAAGGGTTTTTCGATACGGGCCCGTGTTCCGAGCCGTGAGGTACTGTTTTGATACAAGGTTAGCCTGTACCGAAACGGCTAGCTGTTATGTTAGTTAATGGTATATTCTGAAGTTCTGATTCTTAGCATTTTAGTCCCTGAATGTTGTGGATGCAATTAAATGAGCGCGAATGATTATTATGAGCTGAGTTTTGACTGAGATACATGTAATATGACTAACTAAAGGTTGGTAACACAAAAATGGCACAAGTCCCTATAATTTTATAAAATTAAAAATTGGTCCCTAAAAGTCGTAATAGAATGTAATTGATGTTTGATTGAGTTATGAACGTTCCACTGCTATGTTAAACACATATTACTCGAATTAGCATCTAGATAAGATAAAAGAAAAAATAGGGTTCTTTATTGAGATAAACCTTCCCGGTTTGCTAAAATATTCCCCGTGTGACATGTTCGGTTCGGTCTATCGCCTAGGCCGGGTTGAGGGGATTACATTTGGTGGTATCAGAGCTAGGTTACGAAAGAATGGATGATGGTAAGTTAACAGTAAGTTGATGTGATGTGATTCTAATGATTGGTGATGTTTGCTTTGCACGGTGATTGTTATAAGCATGTTAATGATGATTAAATGATTGTGATGTATGTATGAGTTGTTATGCACATGATGATGTTGAGGGCTAAATTTGATTGATTGTGATGCGCGATGGTTGTGACATGTACGTTGTATGCCTTATGCTATGTGTGGGGGGGAAATTGGGAAGCTCATTGCCTTATTACTATAGTAAAATGTTTTTTTTTAAATTTAATTTGAAGTCTTTGATCCTTGCTTGAAGCTGGCCTGATTTCTTGTTTTGTTTTATTATCATGCCTTAATTATAATAGCACAATGGGACAGAGGAGAGAGCTACATTCGGGTACGATTGCTCAAGCTTGTGAGGAAGGAATTTAGGAGAACGAGGTTCTGCGTGGTGGCAATTTACCTCCTCCACTGCCTCCACCCGGGGGTGAAGAGCAAGTACAACATGAGCAAGTTGGTCATGTGTTGGGTGATTTGACGCCTTTGGTTAAGACTATGATTGGGGCATTCAAGGCTGTTGTTGCGGGAGTGCAAGTTCAAGCACCTGTTGTTGAGAAATTAGGTTTGCCGTTGGAACTCTTAACAAGTTTAGGAGGTGTTGAGTATCGTGGATTGTCTCCTAAAGCATCCGAGGCTTGGATGGCTAGCATGATCCAGATTTTGGATAAGTTGGGGTGCAATGATACACGCAAGCTACGATGTGTTGTTTCTTTATTTCATGGTGATGCATACAGTTGGTGGACGACTATGACTGCGGATATTGATCCCAATGAGGTGGATTGGAAGTTCTTCCAAGCTTCCTTTAAGAAGAAGTCTAGGAGTTAGATACTTGGATGACAAGAAGCGTGAGTTCATGTCCTTGGTGCAAGGTAACATGACAGTGGTTGAATACGAGGTCAAGTTCGTACGTTTGAGCCAGTATGCTCTGGAATTGGTGCCAAGTGATAGGCATCGATGTGATCGCTTCTGTTATGGCTTGGTGCAGGAGGTGAAGACTTTCATGCTAGCTTCTGATTATACAAATTTTGATGTGTTAGTGACGCAAGCCAAGAATATCGTGATCGTAGGTACCTACCTGAGGCGAGGTGAGGTAATGTTGGGCGTGGTGCTCCACTCCAGGGTAAGAGAGTGAGATCTGAACGAAATGCTTGTTGGGCATGTGGATCGCATGAGCATTTGAGGCGAGATTGTCCTCGGATGGTTCGAGAAGTGCAGGCTCTTGCAGCTGGAGCGGCTAATTCTTGTTGGAACTGTGGTTGGGCTAATCATTCCAGGCGTGATTGTCTCTTGTTATCTAGAGGTGGTTAAAGTCGGGCACATATTGTTGCACCACAAAGAGGCAGTGGGGGTGATCATGGTAATTTCCAGCGTATGAAAGATGGAAAGTTAGCTGTGACGCATGTTGTGGTTGTTCAACCCAAGGGTGGTGGTCTTGCGAGGGTGTATGCACATCGCGAGGGAAATAATGACACTGACGTGATTGCAGGTACTTTCACTTTGCAATCCTTGTCATTGTTAGCTTTAATTGATTCTGGATCTACACATTCATACATCTTGAGTGAACATGCACATTTTCTTAATATCCATGTTGAAATGTTAGATGTGGGAATGCAAGTAACTAGCTCTTTTAGTGAAACTGTTCTTACGAGAAAGTTGTATATGAGATGTCCTTTCTCTGTTCAAGGCCATGTGTTTTTAGTTGATTTGATGGAGTTGCCTTTCTACGGTTTTGATGTAATCCTTGGGATGGATTGGTTACCGAGCATAGGGTTGTGCTTTATTTTGATGTTAAGCGAGTTACCTTGAAACTAGTTGATGATTACGAAATTGTAATCATGGGCGAGAATGTGAAATTCTTGTCCAATGCAATTTCGGCTCTTGAAGCAAGTCGTATGATGGAGTTGGGTTGTGAAGCTTTTCTGGCTTATATAATGAACCCTGGTACAAAGGAGGAGCAAACACGAGACATACGAACAATATGTGAGTTTCCGGGTGTCTTTCTGAAAGAGTTGTCTAGTTTGCCACTGAGCAGAGAAGTTGAGTTTGGCACTGAGTTGTATGAAAATACGACTCCAGTATCAATTGCTCCTTATCGAATGGCACCTAAAGAGTTGAAGGAATTGAAAATGCAACTTCAAGAGTTGCTAGATCGAGGGTTCATAAGACCAAGTGTTTCACCTTGGGGTACACCGGTCTTGTTTGTAAAGAAGAAAGATGGCATGATGCGTATGTGTATAGATTATCGACAACTGAATAAGTGGACGATTAAGAACAAGTACCTATTGCCAAGGATTGATGATTTGTTTGACCATTTTTGAGGAGCTTCAGTGTTTTCTAAGATCGATTTGAGTTATGGATATTATCAATTGAATGTCAAGGATATAGATGTGCCTATGACAACTTTTCGTACGAGGTATGGGCATTATGAGTTCCTGGTGATGCCGTTTGGTTTGACAAATGCACCGGCTGCGTTCTTGGACATGATGAATCATGTGTTCCATGAGTTTTTAGATCAGTTCGTGGTAGTGTTTATTGATGATTTTCTCGTGTACTCTACCGAGGAGGATCATCACAAGCATTTGCAAATTATGTTGCAAGTGTTGTTAGAGAATCAAATTTATGCTAAATTGAGCAAGTGAGAGTTGTGGTTCAAGAGAGTTTTCTTCCTTGGACATGTAGTTTCGGACGAGGGTATCCGAGTTGACCCACACAAGATCGAGGTGGTGATGAATTGGAAGACGCCTAAATTGGTGACGAAAGTGCGTAGTTTTCTTGGTCTGCAGGATATTATCGAAGGTTTATGGAGGGTTTCTCTAAGATTTCTGCACCGTTAACTAAGTTGATGCAAAAGAATGTTCGCTTTGAGTTGACGGATGTTAGGCAAGAAGCTTTCGAGAAGTTGAAGGAAGCTTTGATGCAAGCTCCTGTCTTGATTCAACCTAAATCAGGTAAGGAGTTTGTAGTTTACATTGATGCATCGTATGTTGGTCTAGGTTGTTTGTTGATGCAAGGTGGGAAGGTTGTGGGGTTATGCATCTAGGCTATTGAAGGTTCATGAACGCAACTATCCTACACATGATCTAGAGCTTGCTGCCGTTGTGTTTGCTTTGAAAATTTGGAGGCATTATCTTTACGGTGAGAAGTGTGTGGTTTACAAAGATCATAAGAGTTTGAAATATCTAATGTCCAAGAGAGAGTTAAATCTTAGGCAACGAAGATGGTTGAAGTTGCTCAAGGATTACGATCTGACGATAGAGTGTCATCCTGGAAAGGCCAATGTTGTGGGCGATGCTTTGAGTAGGAAAGTGGCTATAGAGTTGAGGGCAATGTTTGCTCTGAGTATATCGCGAGATGGCGAGTTGATAGTCGAGTTACAAGTCAAACCTTCTTTGATTCATTTGATTAAGGAGAAGAAGTTGCTTGATGATTCTTTTGTGCCTCATGTTCACGATATAGTTGATGGTAATGCAACAAATTTTTGTTTCAATGACAATGGAGTTTTGTGCTTTAAAACTAGAATAGTTGTGCCGGAGGATGTTGAGTTGAGGTGCATTATTTTGACTGAAGCTCATAGCAGTCATTTTGCTATGCATCCTGGTGGTACAAAAATGTATCGTGGTTTGAAAAATTAGTACTATTGCGTTGGGTTGAAAAAGGATGTTGTCGATTTTGTGAACAAGAGTATGGGTTGTCAGTGTGTGAAAGCTGAGCATCAGTTTCTTTCCGGTTTGTTGCAATCTTTGAGATTACCGGAATGGAAATGGGAGAGGATTATGATGGATTTTGTGTCTGTTTTGGGTGATTGTGGATTGCGTTACGAAGTGTGCGCATTTCTTAGCTGTGCATACCTCGTATACATTGGATAAGCTGGTAGAGTTGTGCATTGATGAGATAGTGCGTTTGCATGGTGTACCTAAATCTATAGTGTTGGATAGAGATTTGAGTTTTACACCGAGGTTTTGGGAGTGCTTGCATGCAGCTTTGGGTACAAGGCTAAATTTCAGTACCTTGTATCATCCTTAGACGGATGGACAGTCGGTGCGAGTTATCCAACTGCTGGAAGATATGCTGAGATATTGTGTTATAGATTTCCAAGGTTCTTGGGAAAAATAGTTGCCC
This sequence comes from Hibiscus tridactylites, assembly GCA_958450335.1. Taxonomy (NCBI): domain Eukaryota; kingdom Viridiplantae; phylum Streptophyta; class Magnoliopsida; order Malvales; family Malvaceae; genus Hibiscus; species Hibiscus tridactylites. The sequence continues at coordinate 29,289,943 of OY288289.1, forward strand.
TTAGTAGAGTTTTCCTATAATAACAGTTTCCAGGAGAGTATACAAATGGCTTTGTATAAATCTTTGTATGGGAGAAAGTGTAGAACGCTTCTTTGTTGGGCGGAGGCGGGGAAAAAGTTGGTTTCCTTACCGGATTTACTTAGGGGAACGACTGAGAAAGTGAAGCTTATTTGTGAGCGGTTGAAGGTTGTGGAGCGTGTTGGTCTTGTTACTTATCGGTTGAGTTTGCCTCCTGAATTGGAGAAAATCTATGATGTGTTTCATATTTTGATGTTGTGAAGATATAGATCAGATTCATCTCATGTTATGCATGTTGAAGAGATTGAGTTAAATCCGGATTTGCCTTATGATGAGGAACCAGTGGGGATTCTTGATTCTAGTAGCAAAGTTCTTCGTGGTAAGACGATTGAACTTGTGAAGGTGTTGTGGCGACATCGAGGAGTTGAGGAGGCCACGTGGGAAAGCAAGGCGGACATGTTGAGGCAGTTTTCAAAACCTTTTTCCTTCAAGTAAAATTTTGAGGACGAAATTTCCTAAGTAGGGGAGAGTTTTAACGCCCCGATTTTGAGCCTAGATGTTTTAGGCATCGGTTTGGGTTAGTCGAACCTAGAATTAGATATTTGTGCCTTTAGAAGCGGTTTAGGGAAAACGTAATCCAGAATGGGATAAAATTATGAGAAAAATTGCTAAAATCTTTTCAATATATATTGGAAGTTTGTAAAATCAATTTTAGAAATTAGGTCTTGGAAATTCAAGATTTCGAGTAGTGACCATTTTGTAAAAAGTGCAAAACTAGTTTTTAAGGACTAAATTAAAAAGAGGAAGAGACTTAGAATCTTTAGGGAGCTTATATGATTTTGTGGACCTTTTCCCCAAAATTGACCATTTTAATTATTCTAATAAAAATATTTTAAAAATGGTTCCAAATTAAAAAGAAATTTTAATTAAACAAAAAAAGAATTTACGTAACTAACTTCTCTCATTTTTCACTCAGCCAAACACTCTTCCCTATTCTAAAAACCAGAAAGATTTCCATCTATTCTAATCCTTTTTAATAGAAAAAGAGTTCTTTGATTCTCCTATCATTTATCAGTGAGTTTACTTGAAGATTTCATCAAAATCTTGTTATTTGAGGAGAAAAGGGAAGGTTAGAGGTATGATTTCATTCAACTCCTCTAATCAAGGTTCTTTAATGAAATTCCCAAGTCTTGTGCCTCCTAAATATGTTTAATAACTTTTTTTTTGTAGTTGATTAATGGAAAATTTGCTAATAATTGTTTTAATTGGTGATTTTCGTAGATTTTCGTTTAGACACTGTTTTGATTGATTTGAGAATGATTTTAAAGTTGATTTGTATATTAAATGATGCTAAAGTAAAGGCTTAATCATAATAATCATGTATTAGGTTGGATCTCTAATAGTTTAGTTTGTTAGTTAAGGGTTTTTGGCTTTGAATTGTGAATCTACAATTGCACGGTGTAATTAGGTCTAATTAGGGTGTGTTTGGATATCGATAGATGGCTAAAAGTGATTGGAAGTGGTGGATTATGGCTGGGTTAAGTTTCATGTAAAACTGATTGAGTTTTATGTTGTTTTGGATGTGTATTTTGGTGCCTTAAGGCAGAGCAGCGAGATTATTTAAGTTGTTGGTGGTTTTAATGTATTATGATGCATTGATCCTCTTTTCTTGTGTGGTATAAACACAGAAGAATACTTTGGAATCAATCGGTGAAGATCCGGGGACTTCAGACACTTTAATCCGCGTTAGCAAATCCTGGTTTCGTGAGTCGGTGAGTGAAAATGAGATTTCCAGCTTTGAAACACTTATAAGGGTGGTTTTGGAAACTTAGTGTAAGCTTTAAACGCTTTACTAAGTTCGGAAGTAAGTAAAGTGATATTCTCCCCCGGATTGTGCTATTATGAGTTGTTGATGCACTTGTGTAACACCCCAAATTTGGGCCTAGATGTTTTAGAGTTCGAGTCGGACCGGTCGGGAACGGTACGAATCTTAAAGGGAGGTTTAGGGAACACCTAGTCCGGGATGCTTTAAAAATATGGAAAAATATATAAAAATCCTCATTTAATATATGAATGATTATGGTGAAATCAATTTTACAAAATAAGGTTTGGGAATACTACATTCGGTGTAGTGACCAAATCGCAGTTTTTGCAAAGGTTGAATAGTGACTGTTTTGTAAAGGAATGAAACTTTGAATCTTTAAGGAGCTAATTTTACCAAAATGTTTTTAATCAGATTTCTTCTTAATTTGGGTGGTTTTATTAATGTTTTAATTAAAGGAAAATAAAGATTAATTAAAAGGAAACTACCTTTGACTTTTCATAACTACCTTTCATTAATTTTCTCTCAATTTCTTTTCAGCCAAACACATTTCCTCCAGCAATTAACCTTTGATTTTCATTCCTTTTGATGAGATTTCAATCGCCTTTTGATTCTTAATCTTTTTCTCATCAAAACATCTTCTTTTTACATTGGATTTTCAAGAAAACTTGCCCAATTCAAGGAGAAATCAGCCATTAGAGGTAAGCTTCGTCCTTCTACTCTAATGATCAGTTCTTTACTGAAATTCCCATGTTATCATTCCTTTGTTAATGTTTTTGAGTTGCTTTAATGTTAGAAACAAGAAATTGTATTAAAACTCAAGGTTTTTGAAGAAATCTTGGTGATTTTCGTGGTTGATGGTTAGGCTCTGTTTTGAGGTTGTTTTCTAATGTATTTTGGATGTTAATTGATGTTATAAATGAGGTTTTATCAAACAAATCCCGAATCGGTGAGTGCGAATGGTTTAAAAGTCCTTGAGGGACAATAAACAAGGTTTGGGGATATAGGAAAGGTTTGAAACACCTTCCTAAGTCCGGAAGTAAGTATTGGCTAGATTGTTGTCTTAAATGTGGTGGTTGCCCCTAAAATGCTTTTACATGCTCATGGTTTGAGATAGATAAATTCCTACTATTTGTATGCACGATTTGTAGCATGAGATGATGCTTGAAATGATTTCATGAAATAACATGTTGCATAGTTGAGATTTGAGCTTTTGTTTTAAAGCTTGGAAAATGTTATGGTTTTGAAATGAGATGAGAATGATTTGAGAAATGTTGCATAAAAAACATAAGGTGAGATGATGTTTTGACATAATATATTGGCATAGATGTTGAGTTACTTACCGGACATAATTGATCGATCAATAGGATGAGAGTGCACTATATACTAAAAATTCGTACGTGCTCTTTGGTTTAATCCAAAGGGAGAGAATCGATGATGGGCATTCCATCGGGTAGGACTTGGTAAAATACCCACGTTTTGTGGCGATGAGAGATTCTGCCATGTGAGTACAGTGAGGTGAGATTCCACCGGAAATTATGTTACTCGACAAGTGAGTACGGTGATGTGAGATTCGACTGGAAGCGTAAGGAGTATATGAAATGCCAATATAATATATGAAAATGCTATTGATTCACATGTACCTTTGATAAGATGATTTATGGTATGAGAAATGCATATGATATTTGTATATGAAATGCTTTGGTTTTACAAGAAGTAGTATGGCTTTTCCCTGAGATTTGCATTGGTTTAAATGCATGAGATAGAATTGAGGTACGTGTGTTTTCAATGAGAAGTTGCTTTGAATGGTTTTCAAGCATGAGTTAGAATGAGCATGTTGTAGAAAAAGGCTTTTGAGAAAGTGTTTTAAATAATGCATTATTGGGTTGGTTTTCTTTAGAGCATGCCTCGCTAAGCAATTGTGCTTACGCTCTCTTTTACCAATAATGCAGATAATTGAGGTGTTTTTGGGCAGTGAGAAGGTTAAGAACATCCAAGGAAGTGCAAAGCTCATGTATGGTGATGTTTTTATACACTTCAGTCTTGATATATGGCAATGGGGAAACCAAGGTTGTATTTGGGAGATGTGTTTGAACTCCCTATGTTTGTGGCATGTTTGAGAGGGCATTTATGGGTTTTAAATTGTCCTGAATGATGTGGATGCAATTGCTTGAGTTTGGGGTGTCTTTTTAAGCTGAAACTTGACAGAGAAGTATTTAACATGATTAATTTGATATTGGTAAACCTAAAATCAGCAAAGTCCTTATAATTTCCAAAAATTACATTTTGGTCCCTAAACCCGTAACTTATGCAAATGAGTCCTTAAATGTTTTTCGACCGCTGTGCCTTTCTCTTCCTTGTTTCGTGTTGTATTCACATAGGCTTAAAGTGCATTTAGACAAGATTAAAATAAAAAAGGATCATTAATCAAGGTTGACTTTCGGGTTGACTTTGGTTTTCCCCATGTAATCTTCGTAGTTCAGGTCAAGCATCTAGGTCGGGCTAAGAGGGTTAAATTTTTTGGTATCAGAGCCATGTTATCGAATAATTGGGGCTTGGTATGTGGTTGTTTTATGTGATTATGTGTGTGATTGTGACATTTCGGTGAAAGTATGGTGTATGAATAGTGATGTATGATTCAATTGAGATGATTTTATGATAATATGCTATGTTTGGAGTGTGGTTGGGGATCTCATTGTCATATCATTACTAATGAGAAGAAATGGTTTCAAAAATGAGCTTGAGTACTTGGATTACTTACCTTATTATGCCTAATTGTGTTTGTTGCATTTTTGTCAGTGCATTGTTTTTATTTTGGGGCGACGTAGAGAGCTGAGAATAAATATTAGATCTACAGCTGAGAATGAAAACGTAGAGAATGTTGAGGATTTACCTCCTCCTCCTCTGGTGGTGGTGGAGCTGGGGCTGGTGTTCGGGTTGCTGGATCCGAGGGTGTACAGGGGCAAACTGCTCCTGATATGACCATGATGATACATTCTATTGCTGGAGCCTTCCAGGTAGAAGTAGCTGGAGCTCATAGAGTTGCACCTCAGGAAGGTGCTAATGTGAGATTGCCGTTGGAGTGTCTCCGCACTCTAGGTGGGACTGAGTTTAGAGGTTTGACACCTGAAGGTTCTGAGTCCTGGTTGGAGAGCACCAAGAGGATTCTTGGTCAGTTGAACTGCAACAATGTGCAGAAGCTTGGATGCATTGTCTCACTACTTCATGGTGATGCTTACACGTGGTGGACGACCACTATCTCCGGAATAGAGGATGATGAGGTAACTTGGACATTCTTCTTGAATGCGTTCAAGCAAAGATATCTGGGAGTTCGCTACCTCGACGAGAAGAAGATGGAGTTTATGTCTCTTGTGCAAGGGAATATGTCTGTGGCTGAATATGAGATTCAATTTTTTCGCCTTAGCTAGTATGCACATGAGCTAATTCCTAGCGAGAGCGAAAGGTGCGAACGGTTCCGTTATGGGCTAGTAGCAGATGTAAAGACCTATATGCTTGCATCAGATTACATTGATTTCGATGTCTTGTTCACTAGAGCCAAGGACATTGAATTGAATCTTGGTTTGGTGAGCCGAGCAGATGGATCTAGCTCGGGAAAGCGAGCTGCAGAATGCGATTATGGTAGAGATCGTAACAAGAGGCATAAGGATAGAAAGCCGCACTATGATGCTAGATGTGGGGGTGGTAACCCTGGTAGAGGTCAGCAAGGACCTAATGCTTTCTTGAGGACTCCTGAGTGTAACCGGTGTGGTAGGAGACACGGTGGTGAGTGTTGGGGTAACCTTGGGACATGCTAGAATTGTAGAAACCGAGGGCATATGAAGAAAGATTGTCCTCAGTCGCTAAGAGAGGGATATGCTCCGGTGAGAGTAGCTGAGCCACAGAGAAGTCGTGGGCACGGCGGGTGTAATTTTCAGCGTAGGGATGATGGCGGAATGAACGTGGCGCATTGTGGCTATCCAACCTGAGGGTGGTGGTCAGGCTCGAGTGTATGCCCATCGTGACGGAAGGAATGACACGAACGTGATCGCAGGTACCTTTACTTTGCAATCCTTGCCATTACTTTCTTTGATTGATTCTAAATCTACACACTCGTACATATTGCGTGAACATGCTCAAATGTTTGGTTTGCCTGTTGAGTCTTTGGATGTTGGTATACGTGTGACTAGTTCCTTTGGTGAGATGGTTGTAACAAGGAAGTTGTATAGAAGATGCCCCTTAATGGTGCAAGATCATGTGTTTCTTGTTGATCTTATGGAATTGCCATTCTATGGTTTTGATGTAATCCTTGGCATGGACTGGCTTGTTGAGCATAGAGCCGTTGTGGACTTTGAAAGTAAGCGAGTTTCGTTGAAACTTGCGGATGATTATGAGGTGGTGGTGGTGGGAGAAAATGTGAAGTTTCTTGCCAAGGTAGTGTCAATGTTGGAAGCAAGCCAGATGTTGTGGCAGAGATGTGAAGCTTACCTAGCCTTTGTTATGAATCCTAATTCAAAAAAGGTATGCGTTCAGGATATAAGGCCCATGTGTGAGTGCCCTGGAGTGTTTCTAGAGGAATTACATGGTTTGCCGCCTAGTCGAGAGGTTGAGTTTGGAATTGAGTTGTATGAGAACATAACACCGATGTCCATTGCTCCTTACAGCATGGACCCAAAGAGTTGAAGGAGTTGAAGACGCAACTTCAAGAGTTGCTTGACTGTGGCTTCATTCGGCCTAGTGTGTCACCCTGGGGTGCACCGGTCTTATTTGTGAAAAAGAAAGATGGCACGATGAGAATGTGCATCGATTATCGTCAATTGAATAAGTTGACCGTCAAGAACAAGTATCATTTGTCGAGGATTGATGATCTTTTTGATCAATTTCGGGGAGCGGTTGTGTTTTCAAAGATTGATCTGAGGTCAGGGTCCTATCAGTTAAAGGTGAAAGATGTGGATGCGCCGAAAACAGTCTTTAGAACGAGGTATTGGCATTATGACTTCCTTGTGATGCCGTTTGGTTTGACGAATGCTCCTGCCGCATTCATGGATATGATGAATAGGGTGTTCCATGAATTCTTGGACAAGTTTGTTGTGTTGTTTATCGATGATATCCTTATGTACTCTCGTACTTAGGAGGAGCATGAAGGTCATTTGAGAATTGTTTTGCAAGCGCTGTTGGAAAATCAGCTTTATGCTAAGCTGAGCAAATGTGAGTTTTGGCTAAAGGAATTTGTTTTCCTTGGTCAAGTGGTTTCGGCTGAAGGGATTCGAGTTGATTCCCAGAAAGTTGAGGCGGTGATGAATTGGAAGCTTTCTAAGTCTGTTCATGAAGTCCGTAGTTTTCTTTGGTTAGCAGGATACTACTGGAGGTTTGTGGATAGATTTTCTAATATTGCTTCCCCTTTGACGAAGTTGTTGCAAAAGGATGTTAAGTATGAGTGGACGTAAGCGAGACAACAAGCTTTCGAGAAGTTAAAAGCAGCTTTGACGCAAGCTCCTCTCTTGGTTCAACCTGAATCAGGGAAAGAGTTTGTGGTGTATAGTGACACATTCTATGTTGGTTTGGGGTGTGTGTTAATGCAAGAGGGTAAGGTGGTGGCTTATGCATCGCAACAGTTGATAGTGTAACCCCCTTAACCCGGCCTAGACGGTTGACCCGAATTAAGAAAGTCACACGGGGAAAACCAAAGTCAACCCGAAAGTCAACCTTGATTAACGACCCTTTTTTTCTTTTAAAACTTGTCTAGATGCATATTAACCCTAGATATGATCATTCAAACCGCATGCTCAAATATCATAAACATCAGAGATCAAACAGGGACCCAATTGAACAATTTACAACTTTAGGGACCAAATTGTAAATTCTGTAAATTATAAGATCTTAACTCAAATTAAAGTTACCAACTTAATATTAATGAGGTTTCATGCCTCTCTGCAAAATTTCGGCTCAAACGGACATCCCAAACTCATACAATTGCACAAACAAGATTCAAGACCAAAACGCATACATTTCAAAACATATAACTGCCAATGTCAGCCCCCAACGGTCAGGTGTTCCGAAACAGGGAGAACCTGTTTCGAAACGCAGGACCGTTCCGCAACGCGTTCCGAAACGAGGCCTGGCAGAGGCATTTCCGTTTCGGAACGGTACCTCCCGTTTCGAACGCCTAGGCCACTACAGGGCACCCGTTCCGAAACGGTAGCTCCCGTTCCGATACGGCCTGCACAGAATGTAGAGAAATGGCTGCTAAAACACACAATTGATCAACCATGCATGCTCCAAATGCAACCAAACTTTACCAGCAAGACATACAACATGCAAGGAACGTAATTGCATCAACCAATCATCATCATAGCATCAAATATGAAAAGCCCCAAATCTAAAGGCATGCTTCCTACTTAGCAAACCATTCATGCATTAAATCTCCAAACCAACCACATAATGGCCAATTACATGTTCCAGCATTATTAACAACATTAAACAAACTTAGGGAGTTCAAAACATCTCCCAAAACATCCACATAGGTCCCCCATTGCCAAATGCCAAAAGCTAAAAATGTTTAAAAAACCTTCCCATACTTGAGCTTAGTTTCCACTTGATTGCTTGCCTTCCTTGCTGCCCTCAATGCACTCAGAGAGAGCGTAAGCAAAAGCTTAGTGAGGAATGCTCATTTAAAACCATACAATAATGCATTTATAAAACTCATTTATAAACCATACTTCAAGCAACATTAAACAAGCTCTTAAACATTTAAAACAAGCATCTCATGCTTCAATTCCATTACATTACATATTGGCAACAAGTGATACAATTCACATAAGATCCACACATGGACTTTTAAACACCATTGTGATCTTATCCCCATGGACTTTTAAACACCATGGCAAGGACCACACAAGGACTTTTAACCACCTTTGTGTCCTTAACAAGAATCTCCCAAGGACTTTTAAACACCTTGGAGTTCTTAAGTAACCAAGGCTTACAAGGACTTTTAACCACCTTGAGCCTTAACCAAGAACCAACCATGGACTTTTAAACACCATGTTGTTCTTAAAATTCACAAGATTCACACAAGGACTTTTAACCACCTTTGTGATCTTAACCAAGAACCATCCAAGGACTTTTAACCACCCTGATGTTCTTAAATATACAAGGCTCACACAAGGACTTTTAACCACCTTTGTGACCTTAACCATCACTTGCCAATATGTATCATTATCATCAATATCTTACTGTTTTAAAGCATTTTACAAAGCCATAAACATCATGCATCTTTAAGCATCAAACCACATTAGAACAATGTTCAAAAACAAGGAACTCTTACCTTGAGCTTCCTTCAACACATGGCTGAAAATCCCAGCAAATAAACATGCTAGATATGCTTTCAAAACAGATTTAAAAACATGCAAACAACACATTGTATACAACCAAAACCATGGCCATCACCAAGAGAGTTTATCCGAAAACTTACTCTTGAGCTTAGCTAAGTTGCTTAGACTTAAACTAAGCTCCCAAACCTTCAAAACACTGGTTTCAAAGCCGAAAACCAAATTCCACTCACCGATTCCGTTTCGCCTCTTGCCGAAACACAAATCATGCTTCCAGATCACCACCACTTGGATCCAAAGATGACTCCCCTGTTTTAAACACATCAAAGCAGAGGATTGATGCATCATCATGCATTAATAGCTTCAATGAAAGGACCTAAACTCGCTGCTCTCATCCACACTCCATTTTCGGCCACCAAACACAACCGAAAATACATCCAAACAACTCCTCAACATTGCCCAGCCAAGATCCATCAAAACTAAACATCTTTAAACATCATTTAACATCTAAAAAGGACCTAACAACATCCTTATATCTCCAGCAACAACAGATCCACAAGATCACTCCAAAACAACCAAGAATCACAAGATAAACTTAGGAAATTCAACCTATCTGGGATTGCATTAATTAAAACTCAATTCCTCTTCATTTTAACATTCATTTAACATCAAATTAACACATTAAAACACAGCCCAATCAGATCATACGAAAATCCATCAAAAAATCACCAAATCTTGCATTTAAAGCCAAGATCCATTATACAACTTTAAAACCATTTATAAATCATCAATTAAGGATTGAGAACTTAGGAATTTCAGTAAAGAACTGAGAGTTTAGAGGAGAAGGACGTTCTTACCTCCAAACTTGAGTTTTCTCCCTTTTTGGAACCGAAATCTTGAATATCCAATTAGCAAATGGTGAGGTTTTGTTGATGAGATGATTAGCAATCAAAAGAGAATTGAAAAGAGATATTTAAGTGACAAAATCAGAGAAAAAGCTCTGGAGAAAAGATGTTTGGCTTGAGAGAAAAATGAGAGAAAATGGAAATGAGATTTTAGGAAAAATTAGTTGGAAATAACTTCCCTCCACTTTTCTTTTGTTTAAAAACCAGAATTAAATCATTAAATATCTTAGAAAAATCTGGAGAAACTCCCTTTGGGTAAATAGCTCCTTAAAGATTCAAAGTTTCAATCCTTTTTAAAACAGTCACGTAGTTTTCAAAAATTACATTTTGGTCACTAGCCAAAATGTCACCCTTCCCAACCTCATTTTGTAAAATTGATTTCACAGTTCACTTACATATATTAAAAGAAGATTTTAGAACATTTTTCCAAATTATTAATGCAACCCGGACTAGGTTTTCCTAATTTCACCTTTTTATATTCGAACAACACTTTGACCGAACCGGTCCAAGCCCAAAACTTCTAAGCCCAAAATCGGGGCGTTACAGATAGTGCATGAGCGCAATTATCCTACGAATGATATTGAGTTGGCTGCAATGGTTTTGCCTCTAAAGATCTGGAGACATTATCTTTATGGTGAGAAGTGTACTGTGTACACGGATCACAAGAATTTGAAGTATTTGATGTGTCAGAAAGAATTGAATCTTAGGCAACGACAATGGGTGAAGTTGTTTAAGGATTACGATCTAACGAAAAAGTATCACCCGGGAAAGGCCAACGTTGTGGTTGATGCTTTGAGCAGGAAAGTGGCGGTGGAGTAAGGGCGATGTTTGCTAGCGTGAGCATATCGTGAGATGGTGGTCTTGTTGCTGAATTACTAGTGAAACCATCTCTAGTCCAGTTGATAAAGGATAAGCAGTTGTTGGATGATTCCTTGGTGCCACATGTTCAGGATATTGCTGAGGATAGACCATCAGACTTCTGTTTTATTGATGATGGTGTTCTATGTTTTGGGAGTCAGATAATGGTGCGGAATGATGTTGAGTTGAGGCGCACTATTCTGACTGAAGCTCATAGTAGTCCATTTGCTATGCACCCTGGAAGTACAAAGATGTACTGTGATTTGAAGGATGAGTATTATTGGGTGGGTTTGAAGAAAGATGTCGTTGAGTATTTGAGCAAGTGTATGGTTTGTCAGCGGGTTAAGGCTGAGCATCAGTTTCCTTCAGGGTTGTTGCAGCCGTTGAGGATCCCTGGATGGAAATGGCAGAGGATTACCATGGACTTTGTGTCTGGTTTGCCTTTAACGCCATCAAAGAAGAATTATGTTTGGGTGATTGTGGATCACCTTACGAAGTGTGCGCATTTCTTGCTTGTTCATACTACGTACACTTTGGATAAGCTTGCAGAGTTGTACATTGCTGAGATTGTACGTTTGCATGGCGCACCAAAATCGATAGTGTCAGATAGAGATCTCAGGTTCACTGCAAGGTTTTGGGAGTGTTTACATCAAGCATTGGGTATGCAGCTGAATTTCAGTACTTCCTCCACAGGCATCACATACGAAGGATCAGATCTATACTTCCGGAGCATAGAAACATGAAACACATCATGAATCTTCTCCAACTCTTGAGGTAGCCTCAAATTGTACGCAACAGGACCCACACGCTCAACCACCTCATATGGTCCAATGTACCTAGGGCTCAACTTACCCATACGGCCAAACCTCATCACCTTTTTCCAAGGCGAAACTTTCAAAAACACACGGTCACCTACCCCATACTCAATCTCCTTGGGCTTAAAATCCGCGTAAGACTTTTGCCGATCAGAAGTTGCCTTCAACCGCTCACAGATGAGCTTCACCTTCTCGGTGGTTCCTTTCAACAAAGCCGGCATCGAAACCAACTTTTGACCCGTTTCAGCCCAACAAAGAGGAGTCCTACACTTCCTCCCGTACAAAGCCTCATAAGGTGCCATTTGTATACTTGCCTGATAACTATTGTTATAAGCAAACTCTACCAAAGGCAAATGCTTCTCCCAAGAACCCTGAAACTCAATCACGCAGCACCTCAACATATCCTCCAAAATCTGGATAACCCGCTCAGACTGACCATCCGACTGAGGATGATAGGATGTACTGAAATTCAACCTTGTACCCAACGCTTGATGCAAACACTGCCAGAAACGCGATGTGAACATCGGATCCCTATCCGACACAATCGACTTAGGCACACCATGCAGCCGCACAATCTCAGCAATGTACAGCTCCACAAGCTTATCCAAAGAGAACGTAGTATGCACAGGCAAGAAATGTGCACACTTCGTCAGGCGATCCACAATCACCCACACCAAATTCTTCTTCGATGGTGACAAAGGTAAACCAGATACAAAATCCATGGTAACCCTCTCCCACTTCCACTCAGGGATTCTCAACGGTTGCAACAACCCTGAAGGAACCTGATGTTCAGCCTTAACTCGCTGACACACCATACACTTACTCACAAACTCCGCAACATCTTTCTTCAAACCCACCCAACAGTACTCATCACGAAGATCACGATACATCTTAGTACTACCAGGGTGCATAGCAAAAGGACTACTATGACCTTCAGTCAGAATAGCACGCCTCAACTCAGCATCATTGGGCACTACTATTCGACTCCCAAAACACAACACACCATCACCATTAAAGCAAAAATCCGAAGGCCTACCCTCCGCGATATCCTGAACATGAGGCACCAAGGAATCATCCAGCAACTGCTTTTCCTTGATCAATTGAACCAAAGATGTTATCACTTGCAACTCAGCCACAAGACCACCATCTCGCGAAATATTCAAACTGGCAAACATAGCCCTCAGCTCAACAGCTACCTTCCTACTCAAAGCATCCGCTACCACATTAGCTTTTCCGGGGTGGTACTCAATCGTCAGATCATAATCCTTGAGCAACTCCACCCAACGCCGCTGCCTGAGATTCAACTCCTTCTGAGACATCAGATACCTCAAACTCTTGTGATCCGTGTACACAGTACACTTCTCACCATACAAGTAATGTCTCCAGATCTTCAGAGCAAAAACCACTGCAGCCAACTCAATATCATGCGTAGGATAATTGCGCTCATGCACCTTCAACTGCCGCGATGCATAAGCCACCACCATACCCTCTTGCATCAGCAAAAAACCCAAACCAACATAGGACGCATCACTGTAGACCACAAACTCTTTCCCTGATTCAGGTTGAACCAAGATAGGAGCTTGCGTCAAAGCCGCCTTAAGCTTCTCAAAAGCCTGCTGTCTCGCTTCCGTCCATTCATACTTAACATCCTTTTGCAACAGCTTCGTCAAAGGTGCAGCAATCTTAGAAAAACCATCCACAAACCTCCGATAGTATCCCGCCAAACCAAGGAAACTACGAACCTCATGAACAGACTTAGGAACCCTCCAGTTCATCACCGCCTCAATCTTCTGAGGATCAACGCGAATCCCCTCAGCAGAAACTACATGCCCAAGAAACACCACCTCCTTAAGCCAAAACTCACACTTGCTCAACTTAGCATAAAGCTGATTCTCCAACAAAGCTTGCAGCACAATCCTCAAATGCTCTTCGTGCTCCTCCTCAGTACGCGAGTACACGAGGATATCATCAATGAATACCACAACGATCTTATCCAGGTATTCATGAAACATACGGTTCATCATGTCCATGAAAGCAGCAGGAGCATTTGTCAAACCAAACGACATCACAAGGAACTCATAATGCCCATACCTTGTCCTGAAAGCTGTCTTAGGCACATCCACATCCTTCACCTTCAACTGGTAATACCCTGACCTCAAGTCAATCTTAGAGAACACAGCTGCTCCCCGAAATTGATCAAAGAGATCATCAATTCTCGGCAAAGGATATCGATTCTTGATAGTCAACTTGTTCAGCTGACAGTAATCAATGCACATTCTCATAGTGCCATCCTTCTTCTTCACAAACAAGACCGGTGCACCCCAAGGTGACACACTTGGCCGAATGAAACCACGATCAAGCAACTCTTGCAATTGCGTCTTCAGCTCCTTCAGCTCCTTAGGTGCCATTCTATAAGGGGTAATGGACACAGGAGTCGTATTCTCATACAGCTCAATTCCAAACTCCACCTCGCGATTAGGAGGTAAACTAGGCAACTCCTCAGGAAACACACCAGGAAACTCTCGCACAACCCTGATATCTTGCACCCGCAACTCCTTAGAGCTAGGATTCATCACAAAAGCTAGGTAAGCTTCACAACCTTGCCTCAGCATCCTGCTCGCCTCCAAGGTAGACACCACAATGGCAAGAAATTTCACATTCTCACCAACCACAACAACTTCATAATCATCCGCAAGCCTCAACGAAACTCGCTTATTTTCACAATCCACAACAGCACGATGTTCAAAGGGCCAATCCATACCAAGGATTACATCAAAACCATAGAAAGGCATGAAAAACATGTTCTTGAACAACCAAAGGACACCTTCTATAAAGCTTCCGAGTCACAACAGTCTCACCAAAAGAACTAGTGACACGAACACCAACTTCCAAAGACTCAACAGGCAAACCAAGCAATTTAGCATGCTCACGAAAAATGTATGAATGCGTAGATCCAGAATCTAACAAGGAAAGTAATGACAAGGATTGCAAAGTAAAGGTACCTGCAATCACATCCGCGTCATTCCTTCCCTCCCGCTGAGCATACACCCTAGCTTGACCTCCACCCTCAGGCTAAATAGCCACAACATGGGCCACTCCTTGACCACCTTCCTCTCTGCGCTGGAAATTACCACGGCCGCGCCCACGACCTCTCTGCGGTGCAGCAACAACAGGAGCACGCACATGGCCACCAACCAACATAGGACACTCTCGCTTCATATGATCCGCAGATCCACAATTCCAGCACTCGTTACCAGCTGCCGCAACAGGAGCTTGCACCTCCCTCACAGCACGAGGACAATCACGCTTCATATGACCACGTGAACCACAAATCCAACACGCACTCGGATCAGCTCTAGCATTGCCTCCTCGAGCAGATGCACCACCACCTCGCTTAGCCGAGGACTGATACTTCTGGTCACGTCCCCTCTTGTTCCGTCCACCACCGGAACTATACTCAGCTGATCGCTTACCAGCACTAGAACCAACACTTTTAGCAGATAAACCCAAGTTAATCTCAATATCCTTGGCTCGGCCCACCAGCACATCAAAATCATCATACTCGGTAGCCAACACATACATCTTCACATCCGTCACCAAACCATAACAGAATCTTTCGCACCTCGCCCGCTCATCAGGGACTAACTCAGGCGCATATTGACTGAGTCGAACAAACTGCACTTCATACTCAGCCACAGTCATGCTCCCTTGGGTAAGAGACATGAACTCTCTCTTCTTTTCATCTAGGTACCTCACCCCTAGATACCTTCTCTTGAACACATTCTGGAAGAATGTCCAAGTTACATCAGCATCAGCCATCCCAGCGATAGTGGTTGTCCACCACGTATAAGCATCATCTTGTAGTAAAGATACTACACAGCCCAGCTTCTGCACATCAGTGCAACCCATCTGACCCAAGATCCTCTTGGTACTCTCCATCCATGATTCAGAACCTTCAGCAGACAAACCCCTGAACTCAGTCCCTCCTAGACTGCGCAAACGTTCCAAGGGTAGTCTAACTCCAGCATCTCCCTGATGCCCAGCTCCTTGAGCTCCAGCTACTGCCGCTCGAAAAGCACCAGCAATAGCTTGCACCAACATCGTCATGTCAGGTATAGCTTGCCCCTGACCAGCTTCAGGTCGAGCGACCCCAGCACCAGCTGCAACTTCAGCTCTTTCACCCTCAGCACCACCACCACCAGGTGGAGGAGGTAACACCGCACTTCCTGCATTCTCCTCATTCTCATTCTCATTCTGAGCCGTAGCTCGCACATTACTCCTCAACTCTCTACGAGGTGCCATATTTTAACAATGCAATCACAATGCAAACAAACAAAGTCAGGCCCAGCAAGGTAAGCAATCCAAGTACTCAAGCTCATTTCACTTAAAACACAACATCATTTCATTAGCTTTGATTTGGCAATGGGTACCCACAACATGCTTCATCACAGCATACAATTCAATTGCACCAAAATCACAACCCACTCATCATGCTTTCATTCAACAAGCATACATAGCACACATACTTCAATCATGCACATATTCATTCCCAAATACTCGAGAACTCAGCTTTGATACCACCAAATGTAACCCCCTTAACCCGGCCTAGACGGTTGACCCGAATTAAGAAAGTCACACGGGGAAAACCAAAGTCAACACGAAAGTCAACCTTGATTAACGACCCTTTTTTTCCTTTTAAAACTTGTCTAGATGCATATTAACCCTAGATAAGATCATTCAAACCGCATGCTCAAAGATCATAAACATCAGAGATCAAACAGGGACACAATTGAACAATTTACAACTTTAGGGACCAAATTGTAAATTCTGTAAATTATAAGATCTTAACTCAAATTAAAGTTACCAACTTAATATTAATCAGGTTTCATGCCTCTCTGCAAAATTTCGGCTCAAACGGACATCCCAAACTCATACAATTGCACAGACAAGATTCAGGACCAAAACGCATACATTTCAAAACATATAACTGCCAATGTCAGCCCCCAACGGTCAGGTGTTCCGAAACAGGGAGAACCTGTTTCGAAACGCGGGACCGTTCCGCAATGCGTTCCGAAACGAGGCCTGGCAGAGGCATTTCTGTTTCGGAACGGTACCTCCCGTTTCGAACGCCTGGGCCACTACAGGGCACCCGTTCCGAAACGGAAGCTCCCGTTCCGATACGGCCTGCACAAAATGTAGAGAAATGGCTGCTAAAACACACAATTGATCAACCATACATGCTCCAAATGCAACCAAACTTTACCAGCAAGACATACAACATGCAAGGAATGTAATTGCATCAACCAATCATCATCATAGCATCAAATATGAAAAGCCCCAAATCTAAAGGCATGCTTCCTACTTAGCAAACCATTCATGCATTAAATCTCCAAACCAACCACATAATGGCCAATTACATGTTCCAGCATTATTAACAACATTAATCAAACTTAGGGAGTTCAAAACATCTCCCAAAACATCCACATAGGTCCCCCATTGCCAAATGCCAAAAGCTAAAAAGGTTTAAGAAACCTTCCCATACTTGAGCTTAGTTTCCACTTGATTGCTTGCCTTCCTTGCTGCCCTCAATGCACTCTAATGCTCTGCATTATTGGTTTAAGAAAAGAGAGAGAGCGTAAGCAAAAGCTTAGTGAGGAATGCTCATTTAAAACCATACAATAATGCATTTATAAAACTCATTTATAAACCATACTTCAAGCAACATTAAACAAGCTCTTAAACATTTAAAACAAGCATCTCATGCTTCAATTCCATTACATTACATATTGGCAACAAGTGATACAATTCACATAAGATCCACACATGGACTTTTAAACACCATTGTGATCTTATCCCCATGGACTTTTAAACACCATGGCCCATGGACTTTTAAACACCATGGCAAGGACCACACAAGGACTTTTAACCACCTTTGTGTCCTTAACAAGAATCTCCCAAGGACTTTTAAACACCTTGGAGTTCTTAAGTAACCAAGGCTTACAAGGACTTTTAACCACCTTGAGCCTTAACCAAGAACCAACCATAGACTTTTAAACACCATGTTGTTCTTAAAATTCACAAGATTCACACAAGGACTTTTAACCACCTTTGTGATCTTAACCAAGAACCATCCAAGGACTTTTAACCACCTTGATCTTCTTAAATATACAAGGCTCACACAAGGACTTTTAACCACCTTTGTGACCTTAACCATCACTTGCCAATATGTATCATTATCATCAATATCTCACTGTTTTAAAGCATTTTACAAAGCCATAAACATCATGCATCTTTAAGCATCAAACAACATTAGAACAATGTTCAAAAACAAGGAACTCTTTCCTTGAGCTTCCTTCAACACATGGCTTAAAATCCCAGCAAATAAACATGCTAGATATGCTTTCAAAACAGATTTAAAAACATGCAAACAACACATTGTATACAACCAAAACCATGGCCATCACCAAGAGAGTTTTTCCGAAAACTTACTCTTGAGCTTAGCTAAGTTGCTTAGACTTAAACTAAGCTCCCAAACCTTCAAAACACTGGTTTCAAAGCCGAAAACCAAATTCCACTCACCGATTCCGTTTCGCCTCTTGCCGAAACACAAATCAAGCTTCCGGATCACAACCACTTGGATCCAAAGATGACTCCCCTGTTTTAAACACATCAAAGCAGAGGATTAATGCATCATCATGCATTAATAGCTTCAATGAAAGCACCTAAACTCGCTGCTCTCATCCACACTCCATTTTCGGCCACCAAACACAACCGAAAATACATCCAAACAACTCCTCAACATTGCCCAGCCAAGATCCATCAAAACTAAACATCTTTAAACATCATTTAACATCTAAAAAGGACCTAACAACATCCTTATATCTCCAGCAACAACAGATCCACAAGATCACTCCAAAACAACCAAGAATCACAAGCTAAACTTAGGAAATTCAACCTATCCGGGATTGCATTAATAAAAAATCAATTCCTCTTCATTTTAACATTCATTTAACATCAAATTAACACATTAAAACACAGCCCAATCAGATCATACGAAATCCATCAAAAAATCACCAAATCTTGCATTTAAAGCCAAGATCCATTATACAACTTTAAAACCATTTATAAATCATCAATTAAGGATTGAGAACTTAGGAATTTCAGTAAAGAACTGAGAGTTTAGAGGAGAAGGACGTTCTTACCTCCAAACTTGAGTTTTCTCCCTTTTTGGAACCAAAATCTTGAAAATCCAATTAGCAAATGGTGAGGTTTTGTTGATGAGATGATTAGCAATCAAAAGAGAATTGAAAAGAGATATTTAAGTGACAAAATCAGAGAAAAAGCTCTGGAGAAAAGATGTTTGGCTTGAGAGAAAAATGAGAGAAAATGGAAATGAGATTTTAGGAAAAATTAGTTGGAAATAACTTCCCTCCACTTTTCTTTTGTTTAAAAACAAGAATTAAATCATTAAATCTCTTAGAAAAATCTGGAGAAACTCCCTTTGGGTAAATAGCTCCTTAAAGATTCAAAGTTTCAATCCTTTTTAAAACAGTCACGCAGTTTTCAAAAATTACATTTTGGTCACTAGCCAAAATGTCACCCTTCCCAACCTCATTTTGTAAAATTGATTTCACAGTTCACTTACATATATTAAAAGAAGATTTTAGAACATTTGTCCATATTTTTAATGCAACCCGAACTAGGTTTTCCAAAAATCACCTTTTTATATTCGAACAGCACTTTGACCGAACCGGTCCAAGCCCAAAACTTCTAAGCCCAAAACCGGGGCGTTACAGATAGTGCATGAGCGCAATTATCCTACGAATGATATTGAGTTGGCTGCAATGGTTTTTGCTCTAAAGATCTGGAGACATTATCTTTATGGTGAGAAGTGTACTGTGTACACGGATCACAAGAGTTTGAAGTATTTGATGTGTCAGAAAGAATTGAATCTTAGGCAACAACAATGGGTGGAGTTGTTTAAGGATTACGATCAAACGAAAAAGTATCACCCGGGAAAGGCCAATGTTGTTGTTGATGCTTTGAGCAGGAAAGTGGCGGTGGAGTAAGGGCGATGTTTGCTAGCGTGAGCATATCGTGAGATGGTGGTCTTGTTGCTGAATTGCTAGTGAAACCATCTCTAGTCCGGTTGATAAAGGATAAGCAGTTGTTGGATGATTCCTTGGTGCCACATGTTCAGGATATTGCTGAGGATAGACCATCAGACTTCTGCTTTATTAACGATTGTGTTCTATGTTTTGGGAGTCGGATAATGGTGCGGAATGATGTTGAGTTGAGGCGCACTATTCTGACTGAAGCTCATAGTAGTCCATTTGCTATGCACCCTAGAAGTACAAAGATGTACCGTGATTTGAACGATGAGTATTATTGGGTGGGATTGAAGAAAGATGTCGTTGAGTATTTGAGCAAGTGTATGGTTTGTCAGCGGGTTAAGGCTGAATATCAGTTTCCTTCAAGGTTGTTGCAGCCGTTGAGGATCCCTGGATGGAAATGGGAGAGGATTACCATGGACTTTGTGTCTGGTTTGCCTTTAACGCCATCAAAGAAGAATTATGTTTGGGTGATTGTGGATCACCTTACGAAGTGTGCGAATTTCTTGCCTGTTCATACTACGTACACTTTGGATAAGCTTGCATAGTTGTACATTGCTGAGATTGTACGTTTGCATGGCGCACCAAAATCGATAGTGTCAGATAGAGATCTCAGGTTCACTGCAAGGTTTTGGGAGTGTTTACATCAAGCATTGGGTTTGCGGCTGAATTTCAGTACTTCTTATCATCTGCAGATGGATGGACAGTCGGAGCGTGTTATCTAAGTGCTTGAGGATATGTTGAGGTGCTGTGTTATTGAGTTTTAGGGCTCTCAGGAGAAGCAATTTCCTTTGGTAGAGTTTGCTTATAATAATAGTTACCATGCAAGTATTCAAATGACACCTTATGAAGCTTTGTACGAGTGGAAATGCAGAACTCCTCTTTGCTGGGCTGAAACGGGACAAAAGTTGGTGTCGATGCCGGCTTTGTTGAAAGGAACCACCGAGATGGTGAAGCTCATTTGTGAGCGGTTGAAGGAAGCTTCGGATCGGCAAAATTCTTACGCGGATTTTAAGCGTAAGGAGATAGAATTTGCGGTGGGTGACCGTGTGTTCTTGAAAGTTTCACCTTGGAAAAAGGTGATGAGATTTGGTCGGAAGGGCAAGCTGAGCCCGAGATACATTGGACTATATGAGGTGATAGATCGTGTGGGTCCTGTTGCTTATAAGCTGAGGCTACCACAAGAGTTTGAAAAGATACATTATGTGTTTCACGTATCCATGCTTCGGAGGTATAGATCGGATCCTTCGAATATTATGCTTGTGGGGGAAGTTAAGTTGAATCTAGATTTGACATATGATGAGGAACCTGTTGAGATTTTGGATTCGAATAGTAAGGTTCTCCGTGGTAAGACCATTGAGCTGGTTAAGGTGTTGTTGAGGCATCGTGGTGTTGAGGAAGGCACGTGGGAAAGAAAGGAAGATATGAAGAAGCAATTTCCTTACCTTTTTCCTCCAAGTAAATTTTGAGGACAAAATTTCTTAAGAGGGGGATAGTTGTAACACCCCAAAATTTGGGCCTAGATGTTTTAGAGTTCGAGTCGGACCGGTCGGGAACGGTTTTAATCTTAAAGGGAGGTTTAGGGAACACCTAGTTTGGGATGCTTTAAAAATATGCAAAAATATCTAAAAATCCTCATTTAATATATGAATGATTATGGTGAAATCAATTTTACAAAATAAGGTTTGGAAATACTACATTTCGATATAGTGACCAAACCATAGTTTTTGCAAAAGTTGAATAGTGACTGTTTTGTAAAGGATTGAAACTTTGAATCTTTAAGGAGCTAATTTTACCAAAATGTTTTTTTATCAGATTTCTTCTTAATTTAGGTGATTTTGTTAATGTTTTAATTAAAGGAATATAAAGATTAATTAAAAGGAAACTATCTTTGACTTTTCATAACTACCTTTCATCAATTTTCTCTCAATTTCTTTTTAGCCAAACACATTTCCTCTAGTAATTAACCTTTGATTTTCATTCCTTTTGATTCTTATTCTTTTTCTCATCAAAACCTCTTGTTTTTACATTGGATTTTCAAGAAAACTTGCCCTATTTAGGTAAGCTTCGTCCTTCTCCTCTAATGATCAGTTCTTTATTGAAATTCCCAAGTTATCAATCCTTTGTTAATGATTTTTGAGTTGCTTTAATGTTAGAAACAAGAAATTGCATTAAAACTCAAGGTTTTTGAAGAGATCTTGGTGATTTTCGTGGTTGATGGTTAGGCTCTGTTTTGAGGTTGTTTCTTAATGTATTTTTTATGTTAATTTATGTTATAAATGAGGTTTTATCAAACAAATCCCGAATAGGCTTGGATTCCTAAGTTTTGTGTACTAGAATGATGGTTTTTGGGGTTGTTTTGGTGTTCTGTCATAGCTGGAGGTATACGGATGAGTTTGTGGTGATTTTTTATGGTAATTGATGTTTAGAAATGATTAGAAGTGGTAGATCTTGGCTGGGCTTTGTTTTGGAAGAGTTTAGGGATGATTTCAGTTATGTTTGGTAGCCGAAATGTGGTTTGTGAGTAGAGCAGCGAGTTTAGGTGTCTGGCTGATGATTTCAATGCATGATGATACATTAATCCTCTATTCTTATGTGTTATAAACATGGGAGAAATCTTCGGACGCCTTTGGTGTTGATCCGGGAGCCTAGATAGCGTTTCTGCGAGCAAGCGAAACGTAATCGGTGAGTGCGAATGGTTTAGAAGTCCTTGAAGAACAAGAAACAAGGTTTGGGAATTTAGGAAAGGTTTGAAACACCTTCCTAAGTCTGGAAGTAAGTATTGGCTAGATTGCTCTCTTAAATGTGGTGGTTGCCCCTAAAATGCTTTTACATGCTCATGGTTTGAGATAGATAAATTCCTACTATTTTTATGCATGATTTGTAGCATGAGATGATGTTTGAAATGATTTCATGAAATAACATCTTGCATAGTTGAGATTTGAGCTTTTGTTTTAAATCATGAAAAATGTTATGGTTTTGAAATGAGAATGATTTGAGAAATGTTGCATAAAAAACAGTAGGGCGAGATGATGTTTTTGTTGGGTCACGACGGTACGCCCTGTGGCGCAGCGGAAAAATTAATCCGACATAATCCAGTCAGGATCCATGTACAGGAACAAATCTGGGGTGAAAAGATAAAGAGTTACCTTTTAAAACTCTAGAAACTGGAAAACCGACGGTATGTCGGAATAACCACGTCAAGTAAAACCAGAATTGTCACAGGTTCGCAACGACCTCTACGGAGTCCTCCCTAACACTTAGGGATAAATTTCGACAGGTTTGAACACCTTCTAGGGAGAAGTTAAAATCCCTCTAGGGATTCCTGAGGGAGTCTGAAATCGACCAGGGGTTCTACCAGGACCTAGATTCGAACTAGGAAATCGCTAGGAATTTTCCAGGGGGCAAGAGGAACACCGGAAAAATATCGAACAACTTCTCAGAAGAAATCTGGGACTTGTCGAAAATTCTAGAGGGGAATTCCTAGGGATATGTCGAAATTTGCAAGGAGGAATAGGGATGATTTGGTTGCTAGCCCTTGTCCCTTTAAATAGTATTCATAGACTTAATTCTAGTTGAATTCCTTAAATCCAAGTTCAACCAAAATTCATAGAATCTAATTCTACTTGAAATTGGTTTATATTAAATATACATTATATTTAATAATATTAAATGAAATATATATATTTAATTATGTAGAATCTTATTCTACATAAAACATGAATTTAAATATACATTATATTTAATCCAAATATATATATTTTTATTATATAGAATCTCATTCTATCTTTACTTGGATTTAAATATATTTGAATATATATTTTTAATTATGTACAATCTAATTCTACATAAACTTGGAATTAAATATACATTATTTAATTTCTAAATATATATTTAAATTTCTAGAATCTTATTTTATAATATTTAAGTCTCTAAATATTTTCCAAACTCTAAATAATATTTGATAAATACAATATTTATCCAATATTATTCCCATTTAAGGGAGTTGTCGATTTTCCCTATCCCATAGGGGATTTTCGGCAACCTCATTGAAATAAGGATTATGGTTTCCAATTTTTGTTCGTTTCATTCAAAGGGTGTGACCCTTGTAGGTTCACGTAACGTTAGTAGCAAATTTAGAAATGTTCTAATTTTACAAACAATGAGTGGCATCTAGCAATACATCATTGCTACCTATGTTGCATGAAGTCATATTTTGACTTTCCTAATTCCTGAATAAACTTCCTTTATGTATTTCATCCTTTTTTCCTTTATATCTTAGATGAACACAAGTCATGGGTTAGTCACACTTGCGTTGTCCATCTAGTGTTTCTTGATGGCTTGAGTAGATTATTATAAACGAATCTCTATGATATCTCATATCATAATATTCGAGCATGGCCATGCATTTTCTAATCTCACTCAATCAAGTGGCCGAAGATATTTCTCCCATTATGTAGGAGGGACAAATCCTTTCTTGATCAACCATATTTCACTACATAGGTCATCATGTATCCAATTATCAGTCTTTATAATGTAGTCAATTACGACACACGTTTGACTATGTCAAAATACTTAAATCTTTATGTTGAAATCATGTTGATCTCATGTATGAGGATCATACATATGTTTACCATGAGCAATGTTGTGATTGTCACATAATTACACAAGAAACATGCTCATAGCGGGTTTGTCGAAAATTTGTCGAAAATTTTTAGCGACGAATCATCCTTTGTATGTTTTATCATCCATGTCGGTTTTTCCTTTTTGATAAAACTCATCCATACCTCTTAGGTTTTACCCTTTTAGGTAACCAAAGTCTATACTTGGTTTTAGACATGGATTTCATCTCATCTCTCATGGCTCTTTAGCCATTTCTCGAATTTTGGGCTCACCAATACTTTCTTATAAGACTTAGTCTTTATCTTGATCCGAAAAGAAGACTATTTCCATGTACGGATAGTGAGAAATCCATATTTCTCAAGTAGATGGCATTCTCTTAATGATCAACACAATGGTTGTGTTTTGTTCCAATGTTCCTTGATCATTTATGGAACATTCTCAATCTTTGGTTCATAAATTTGTTGTCTAAAATTTCTTCAAATTCCAAATTCCAATTATTTCCTTTTGTGAGAGGTAATCTCTTTTGAGAGAAACTCTCGATTGAGCAACAATCATTTTGTTCTCGTTGAAAAAATGAAATCCCTTAGTGATAAGTATTCTTTTCTAGATAAACTATCGTTTGAGCAATAAATATTTTGTTCTCGTTAAAGTTGAAGAAATAATATCCCTTTGTGAGAATTAATCTCTTTCAAGATAAACTCTCGTTTGAGAAACAAACGCTTTGTTCTCGTTAGGAAAATCAACAAATGGAGTTTTTAAGGTTCGAACTTTGTAAACATTTTAACATGTAAGTAACCTTAAAACTTCAAAGGTATTCTAGAACAATTCTTAGTCCATATCTTATATGGCGTTTCGAACCAAGTTTAAAAAAAACAATTAAGTATGAGAGTTGTTTTTCTAGTGTGTAAAAAAGTCGAAATTGACTTGTTCTGAATCAAAACATGTCTAACATATTTGATTCTCTTTCAAAGACTTTTCCTTCCACTTGTGGGATTTAATTATGGGACAATCCCATATTCTTTGAAAGTTCATCAAACTTTAAGTATTCTTGAATTTGATCTCATCAAATTACCTTAATACTTTTACGAGTTTGAGATTAGTCATTTATTTTATTTATCTTATAAATATTATTGATTTGATTAGTTTAAAGATCATTGATTCGTTGTTCCATAAGAGAATAAGAGAATAACATTTATTTAAATAATCTCAAAATTAAAATATCTTGTCCTTACAAGATAACTAAAACTTAGGCACAAAATAATAATCTTAAAAACTAAAACAAATCTATTTAAGCAAAAACACATGTCCTAATGGATGATGTAGCAACTCTTGCTTTATTTCCATTCGCAGGTCCATGTCTATTCTGATGCCTTCTCTTTAGAAGCCTCTAAGGTTGATACCTCACTCGTTTTTGCTTTCTTGACTTCTTGTAGGTGTGTGAGGCAGTTTCTCTTCCAATGTCTAGTCTTGGCGCAATGGAAACATTTTCCATCCTTCTTGATTCCCTTCGTAGGTTTCAATGCCTCCTTTCCATCGATTTTGGTCTTACCATCACCTTTAGACGTAGCTATCGATTTATCGTTCTTCTTGCCCTTGCGGACCATCAGAATAGGTTTAGGTCCTACCTTCTTCAGGTTGATTTTAGTAGTTCTCAACATGTCGAGCAACTGTGGCAGCGTCTTGTTAATTTCATTCATATTGAAATTAAGGACGAACTGATTGAAACTAATCGGAAACGATTGCAGGATGACATCAGTAGCTAATTCGTATTTCAGTGGAAAGTGGAGCTTCTCCAATGTTTGGATGTAGCCCATCATTTTGATGACGTGAGCTCCTACGGGAGATCCCTCACTCATCTTGCATTGAAACAGAGCTTAAGAGGTCTCGTACCTCTCTTGACGAGCTTGCCCTTCATAAATCTCCTTGAGATTTTGAAACATATCATAAGCTACCATGTCCTCATATTGCTTCTGAAGCTCAGGGGTCATGGAGGCAAGCATAAGACAACCAACATCAAGCATGTCATCCATGTGTTTCTTAAACTTGTCTTTGTCAGCTTTGGAAGCAGTGGCAACCGGTTCATCAGGAACAAGTTCTTCAATGACATATTCCTTATTTTCCTGTTTGAGAACAATTCTCAAATTGCGGAACCAGTCAAGGAAGTCTATGCCTTTGAGCTTATCCTTCTCTAGGATAGATCGCAGAGATAGAGCATTATTTGTCATTAATTCTACAACAAAGAAAATATGCTACATAAGTTTTATTAAATTTTAAAATTTATAGATAGGTCTTTACTATAAATTTTCTCCCACTATTTTCTTCAAAATTAAAAACCCTCTAGTTTTAATTTCGGAAAAACGTTTCGATAGTTTTCTAGTGAGTGAGGATCCGTATTTCACCATTCCTAAATCAGCTTTGGCCAGTCTTTTAGGAAATGATTATTTAGGTAAGTAACACCTTACTAATTACATCTCATGTAATTCCTCATCTTTTGGCGAACAACTCTTGTTCTTTAAATCATCTTATGATTAACCAAAACTTTTAACCACTAGGTTTTCTTATCCTATTAGAACAACCCAGCTAAGTCAATACCAATATCTCAACCGACGAATATCACTAGATTATTCTTCGCGTTTAACTAAGATAGATAAATGTGACATTGCTTTGACAAAGCTCGCATTATATCGATCGAAGCTTTAACGAGGGTAAATATTGGATGGTTAAAACAGACTTAGAATTATAGTGAGGGATTTACTTAATTATCTCATCATTTTAACATTGTTCCTATCAATAGAACTATGTTTAATCATGCTTATAAAACACCCATTGCATCACATACAAGGTAAATATAAGTGGTAAATAAATATGCAATGATTAGAGCCCTTCTTAACCTAAGGCAACCTGTCCCAAGCCAATGGGAGGACCATTCTACTGAAGATAGAATTCGCTTTTGAAATGCCTGGTCCACCAGGGAAGGCCCACCACACAGCTACCTTGGTCCTTGCTTTATCTCCTTGAGTATTTACAATTTTCAGAAACTCACGTTATATGCGAGGGAGTGAGATGAGAAGAGAAGTACAATAGAAGATAGAGAAAGGCACGACACGTAGGCCATATTTATAAAAACAAAAACTATAAAGGCTATGGGCTATAACCATGCAAAACAAACATCGTGCAATCTAACATGCATTTCAAACATCGTGCGAACAAAGTAACGACGTGTTTACGGAGTTTTAAACTGATTATCCCTATGTTGCGGTTAATGGGCCAAAGAAGGATCACGAGGTTTCATAAACCATTTGCGTTAACAAACAAATGCACTAGGTAGGTCAACATGAAAGAGAGGTGGCGCACTAGGCACACTTAAGTACTAGGTCTTTGATGATGCAAATCCTAGACATGCATTTTTCAAAACGTCTAACCATAACTCTTATGGATTCACCGTGAAAGATAGTTTGATAACTTTTATCAAATTAGAAGCCCTTTCAGATATTTCATAAATCTATGAATCTACGAACCACTACTTGTTCTCTAGACTAACTATTATTCTCAACATGTTAATATTTAACATTGAAGCAACCTAACATAGTTATGATTAACTCTTAATCATCCAATGTTATTCGAAATAAGTCTTTATTAGTTGTGATATGATAAACGATCAATATCTAAATCGAATCAAACATCATGCATCTCATACATAAACATCACCCAAGAATTTAAGTCCGAATTTGTATGATACAAGAGGCTCTTATACCACTGTTGGGTCACGACGGTACACCCCGTGGCGCATCGCAAAAATTAATCCGACGTAATCCAGCCAGGATCCATGTACAGGAACGAATCCGAGGTGAAAAGATGAAGAGTTACCTTTTAAAACTTTGGAAACTAGAAAACCGACGGTATGTCGGAATAACCACGTCAAGTAAAACCGGAATCGTCACAGGTTCGCAACGACCTCTACGGAGTCCACCCGAACAAAACGAACAAAGTTTCCGCCTCCCTAACACTTAGGGATAAATTTCTACATGTTTGAACACCTTCCAGGGAGAAGTCGAAATCCCTCTAGGGATTCCTGAGGGAGTTTGAAATCGACCAGGAGTTCTACCGGGACTTGGATTTGAACTAGGAAAACGCCAGGAATTTTTCGGGTGCAAGAGAAACACCAGAAAAATATAAAACAACTTCTTAAAAGAAATCTGGGACTTGTCGAAAATTCCAGAGGGGAATTCCAAGGATATGTCGAAATTTGCAAGGAGGAATAGGGATGATTTGGTTGCTAGCCCTTATTCCTTTAAATAGTATTCAGAGACTTAATTCTAGTTGAATTCCTTAAATCCAAGTTCAACCCAAATTTATAAAATCTAATTCTACTTGAAGTTGGTTTATATTAAATATACATTATATTTAATAATATTAAATGAAATATCTATATTTAATTAGGTAGAATCTTATTCTACATAAAACATGGACTTAAATATACATTATATTTAATCCAAATATATATATATATATATATATATATTTTATAGAATCTCATTCTATCTTTACTTGGATTTAAATATATTTAAATATATATTTCTAATTTTGTAGAATCTAATTCTACATAAACTTGGAATTAAATATACATTATTTAATTTCCAAATATATATATGTATATATATTTAAATTTCTAGAATCTTATTCTATAATATTTAAGTCTCTAAATATTTTCCATACTCTAAATAATATTTGATAAATACAATATTTATCCAATATTATTCCCATTTAAGGGAGTTGCCGATTTCCCCTATCCCATAGGGGATTTTCGGCAACCTCCCTAAAATAGGGAGTATGGTTTCCAATTTTTGTTCGTTCCATTCGAAGGATGTGACCCTTGTAGGTTCATGTAACGTTAGTAGCAAAATTAGAACTGTTCTAATTTTACAAACAATGAGTGGCATCTAGCAATACATCATTGCTACCTAAGTTGCATGAAGTCATGGTTTGACTTTCCTAATTCCTGAATAAACTTCCTTTATGTATTTCATCCTTTTGTCCTTTATATCTTAGATGAACACAAGTCATGGGTTCGTCACACTTGCGTTGTCCATCTAGTGTTTCTTGATGTCTTGAGTAGATTATTATAAACGAATCTCTATGATATCTCATATCATAATATTCGAGCATGGCCATGCATTTTCTAATCTCACTCAATCAAGTGGCCGAAGATATTTCTCTTATTATGTAGGAGGGACAAATCCTTTCTTGATAAACCGTATTTCACTACATAGGTCATCACGTATCCAATCATCAGTCTTTATAATGTAGTATGTTACGACACAAGTTTGACTATGTCAAAATACATAAATCTTTATGTTGAAATCATGTTGATCTCAAGTCTGAGGATCATACATATGTTTATCATGAGCAATGTTGTGACTGTCACATAATTACCCAAGAAACATGCTCATGGCGGGTCAATGCAGTATGTTGTTCTCTAACAAATACTTATGTGTTGATTTTGACATCTCTATGTCAATAACAACACTTGTTATCAATCAATCACATATTAGTCTTTATATATTATCACTGTCCTTACCCGTAATAATATTCGACTAAGGATTCTATTTAACAATAATCGTCTTATTGAATGGACATTATTATCCAATGGTTAGTTTCATGCACATAAACATACTAAATGATAATAACGACAATGCGATTACTTGATAAATATAGTAAAATAGTATGTCTATTCAATCATCATGTGATTGGTCTTTGGGCATACTCCAACAGTTTTGACATAATATATTGGCATAGATGTTGAGATACTTATCGGATATAATTGATCGATCAATAGGATTAGAGTGGACTATAAACTAAAAATTCGTATGTGCTCTTTGGTTTAATGCAAAGGGAGAGAACCGATGATGGGCATTCCATCGGGTAGGACTTGGTGAAATACCTAAGCTTTTGTGGCGATGAGAGATTCTGCCATGTGAGTACGGTGATGTGAGATTCCACCGAAAATTATGTTACTAGACAAGTGAGTACGGTGATGTGAGATTCTACCGGAAGTGTCTAGTGGTTAGAGAATGTTGTCCGCATATCCGAGTAATAATGAGATGTGAAATGCCAATATAATATACGAAAATGCTTTTGATTCACATGTACCTTTGATGAGAAGATTTATGCTATGAGAAATGCATATGAGATTTGTATAAGGAATGCTTTGATTTTACAAGCATGAGTATGGCTTTGTCATGAGATTTGCATTGGTTTAAATGCATGAGATAGAATTCAGGTACATGTGTTTTCAATGAGAAGTTTCTTTGAATGGTTTTCAAGCATGAGTTAGAAAGAGCAAGTTGTAGAAAAAGGCTATTGAGAAAGTGTTTTGAATAATTCATTATTGGGTTGGTTTTCTTTAGAGCATGCCTGACTAAGCAATTGTGCTTACGCTCTCTTTTACCAATAATGCAGATAATTGAGGTGTTTTTGGGCAGCGAGAAGGTTAAGAACATCCAAGGAAGTGCAAAGCTCATGTATGGTGTTTTTAAACACTTTAGTCTTGATATATGGCAATGGGGAAACCAAGGTTGTGTTTGGGAGATGTGTTTGAACTCCCTAAGTTTGTGGCATGTTTGAGAGGGCATTTATGGGTTGTAAATGGTCATAAATGTTTGGTTTGAGGTTTGGTTGCCTATTTTGGTTTTGAGACTACGGAGCATGCCTTTAGATTGTGTGTTTTTGTGATTGATGCCATGCTCTAGCTTTAAGACCTTAAATATGTTCCTTAGTATCAAAATGAGCTGCTGGTATCATTTGATGCTCAATGATGTATGTTTGAATGGTTTGAAATGTCAAAAACCAGCAATTTCTGTTACCACTGGGCAAAGTGTATCGGAACACCCTCACTTGCTCCGAAACGGGGGCCTGTAATGGCCAAGGTGGTTCAGAACGGATGAAGCTGTTTCGAAACTGTTTGGCTACTGGTGAAGCCTGTTTCGATACTGGTCTCGGAACATACCCAAGTACCAAAACGGTCAACATTGTTTCGATATGGGCGTTTCGGTATGAAGGGTGGGCGTTCCGATACAGTTGACTGTTGGATGTTGTTTTGAATTGTTTTAAGTTTCCATGCTTTACATTTTAGTCCTGAATGTTGTGGATGCAATTTCTTGAGTTTGGGGTGTCTTTTTAAGATGAAACTTGACAAAGAAGCATGTAACATGATAAATTTCATATTGGTAAACCTAAAATCAGCAAAATTCTTATAATTTCCAAAAATTACATTTTCGTCCCTAAACGCGTAACTTATGCAATTGAGTCCCTAAATGTTTTTCGATCGCTGTGCCTTTCTCTTCCTTGTTTCGTTTTGTATTCACATAGGCTTAAAGTGCATTTAGAAAAGATTAAAATAAAAAGGGTCGTTAATCAAGGTTGACTTTGGTTTTCCCGGTGTAATCTTCGTAGTTCGGGTCAAGCGTCTAGGCCGGGCTAAGGGGGTTACAACTTGGTTTTAAATGTGTTTACCTATTGTTTAAAGCATGTTTCTAAGTAAGTGATTTACAGTTTTTTATGTTATAATGATGAAGGATGCACATGGTAAATGATCCTTGTATGTATATGCTTATACATGATTTATTAAGCATGGTTGGTACATGGAAATGTGGCTTACTAGAAATGCTTTGAAAATAGTGATGTTTGTGCTAAATGTGAATTATGTTGGCAAGTGATGTTTGTGCTAAATCGGATATTGTTAGCCGGCTATAGGATTGAGTGCACTATAAACTATCACCTTGGATATTGAAGGGTTGTGAGTGTATCGAATACTCCATCCAAGTACCCTAATGATTAATAAAATTGAATTATGTCCCGTCTCTTGTTAGTGGGGTTATACATCTACCGATTATTGGTTCTGAGGGTTGTGAGGTACAGAATACCCCACCAAGGGTGTCATAACGGTGGAGGGTAGCTCACGTGTGAGAACCTTGAGATGCCGGTGAAAATTTATGAAGTGTTGGGACAACACTTGGGAATCCGTGTATCCAATATGTTTTGAGAAATGAGTATGTTGATGATCACTTGTGAACCAATATAATTGATTATGTATTATTAAATGATTATTGATGCATGGTATGTTAGTGCTTGTTTTACTCTTTAAGCTTTGCATATGGTAGCTATGCATGGAAAGACTTAAGTTGAGTATTAGCAAATGGATTTGTTGTTCAATATTTAATACTTGTTGTAGGATGTTTAACATGCTAATTTTGTTTAGGAAGTGCATGGTTTTCAAATAGGGCATGATGGTTTTCAAATAGAGGAAAATGATATTTATGCATTGATGGTGTGTTGGTTTTGAGCACTCCTCACTAAGCTTGTATGCTTACACTCTCTTTTGTCCATCAATGCAGATAATTGAGTGTTTGGAGGCATCAACTTGCAAGGGGATCGTAAGAGACTTCACCTTGATCATTTGTTTTGGTTATTGATTATAGTAATAAGGGGAATGTGGGTTTCATGGCTTATTTGGGTGATGTGTGTGAACACCCTTTTTGAGCATGTTTGCTTTATGGTTTTATACTTGTAAAAGGCCTATATTTGATGGTTTGTGCATTGGTTTTAGTTTTGACTCTTGGGTGGCTTATTTGCTAGGTTGCATGTCTATAGTTTACCTTTGATGCAAAATGCCATGACTTGATGTTGAATATGCCATAAATGTATTAGAATTAATGTTTAAATATGATGTATGCATGTTGGAAGTATGTTGGATCGGTTTAGGATAGATTTAAGTGTGAAAACTAGCAAAAAATGTCATTACAGACCTAGGTGTTTCGGTACACTCGAGCATGTACCGAAACAATGAGCCTAAAATGGCCTAAGGATTTAGAAACATGGTAGGTCTGTTCTAGTACGTTTTGATATTGGAAATCACAATTTTAAAAACACCTCAAGGGTGTTTCGATACGTGCCCGTGTACTGAGCTGTGACGTATTGTTTTGATACACCTGTTTCGATACAAGGTTAGCCTCTACCGAAACGGCTAGATGTTATGTTAGTTAATGGTATATTATGAAGTTCTAATTCTTTGCATTTTAGTCCCTAAATGTTGTGGATTCAATTAAATGAGCACAAATGATTATTATGAGCTATGTTTTGACTGAGATGCATGTAATATGACTAATAAAAGGTTGGTAACACAAAATGGCATAAGTTCCAATAATTCGATAAAATTTCAAATTGGTCCCTAAAAGTCGTAATTGAATGCAATTGATGTTTATTGAGTTACGAACGTTCCGCTGCGATGTTAAAAAAATAGGGTTGTTTATTGAGTTCAACCTTCCCGGTTTACTTCAATATTCCCCGTGTGATTTGTTTAGTTCGGTCTATCGCCTAGGCCGGGTCGAGGGGTTTACAAGATTAGTTTATTGTTTTCATTACTTACCACAGTTGTACCTCCCTTTTTCGGTACACATTGTACCAGACATACCCATATACTGTCAAAGAGGGTAGATGATATTGGCATCTAGCCACTTGATGATTTCTTTCCTCACAACTTCCTTCATAACACGGTTAATGTAACACCCTGAAAACTGGTCTAGTCGAAATTGGATTCCGATGATCGAAACATTGACATTAAATGTTGAAATATTGAATCCTTGCTCTATTTGATCTTCTCAAGTTTAAGCTTTCCTTGATTTATGAACACCAAGCCATAGCTATCGATCGGGTAAGTGAAAGCCCTAAGTCAATCATTGATTCTCCTGATTATTAAATAATTAATTTCAAGCTTAAAAATAAGCTTTGTCTATAGCTAATGGTTATTCAAGCATCGATATTGTCATATTGATTCTAATAATCCCTTATTGCTTGTCCTAGCTCAAGAAGTGGAAAAGGCTAATCCATCGTCTCCATCGAAAGCTAGGAATAAGGGTATCGCCATCTTAGGGCCTTAGAAGCTTCAGATTATCGAGGTCAGTGTAGTTGGAGTCTCAGAATTGGGTGAGAAGCCTTTCCGAATTTATCGTCATTGATTTTGTATGAATTACTAACCATTGGATTAAAGGGGCTTGTATAAATCATCATTGAAAACCATATTGGTAAGTTGGGTAAGTATTGCACTGATTCTTTGACTATAGCATTGCAATTATTGTCATGGAAATCATTGAAGCGTTGACATATAGAATCATTGACATGAGTTTATTGATATTGCCTATTGTTATGGCTACATGATTATTGAGATATTGACATTGAATCATTGATATTGAACTATTGTTATTGAATCAATGATATTGAAATATTGTCATTGAACCATTGATATTGAGCTATAGTTATTGGACCTTGGGATAAAAGTATTTGATACATGTAACCCCCTTAGCCCGGCCTAAACGTTTGACCCGAACTATAAAGGTTACACGGGGAAAACCAAAGTCAACCCAAAAGTCAACCTTGATTAACGACCCCTTTTTATTTTAATCTTGTCTAGATGCATGTTAAGCCTAAGTGAGCACTCGCGAATCATGGAAGAGAAAGGCACGGCGATCGGATAACATTTAGAGACTCAATTGCTTAAATTACATGTTTAGGGACCAAATTGTAATTTTTGGAAATTAGAAGGACTTTGCTGATTTTAGGATTACCAATATGAAACTAATCATGTTACATGCTTCTCTGTCAAGTTTCAGGTTAAAAAGACATTCCAAGCTCAAGCAATTGCATCCACAACATTTAGGACTAAAATGTAAAGCATGGAAACTTAGAACAATTCAAATCAGCTTCCAACGGTCGACTGTATCGGAATGCCTACCTACCGTAGAAACGCCCGTATTGAAACGATGTTGACCGTTTCGGTACTCAGGTATGTTCCGAGACCAGTATCGAAACAGGCTTCACCAGTAGCCAAACTGTTTCGAAACAACTTCAACTGTTTCGAAACACCATGACCAATACATGCCCCCGTTTCGAAACAATTGAGGGTGTTTCGATACACCTTGCCCAATGTCAGTAGATATGACTGAGTTTTCACCTTTTAAACCATTCAACCACATCTCAAAGATCATCAAACTATACCAGCATCTCATTTAGCCACTAAGGAACATATTTAAGACCCCTAGACTAGAGCATGGCATCAAACACAAGATCACATAATCTAAAGGCATGCTCCCTAGTCTCAAAACCATTGTAAGCAACCGAATCTCAAACCAAACATTTTGGACCATTTACAACCCATAATTGCCAACATAAACCTGCCACAAACTTAGGGAGTTCAAACATATCTTCCAAAACAACCTTTGTTTCCCATTGCCATATATCAAAACTAAATTGTATTAAAACATCACCATACATGAGCTTTGTACTTCCTTGGATGTTCTTATCCTTCTTGATGCCCGGAAACACCTCAATTATCTGTATTATTGGTAGAAGAGAGTGAAAGCACATTTTCTTAGTGAGGCATGCTCTAAGAAAAACAACACAATAATACATTATTCAAAACACTTTCTCAAAGCCTTTTTCTACAACATGCTCATTTTATCTCATGCTTGAAAACCATTCAAAGCAACTTCTCATTGAAAACACATGTACCTCAATTCTAACTCATGCATTTAAACTAATGCAAATCTCATGGCAAAGCCAAACTCATGCTTTTAAAACCAAAGCATTTCATATACAAATCTCATATGCATTTCTCATATAGCATAAAACATCTCTTCAAAGGTACATGTGAATGAAAAACAATTTCATATTTTATATTGGCATTTCACATCTCATTGTTACTCGGATATGCAGACAACTCACTAGACACTTCCAGTGGCATCTACCATCACCGTACTCACTCGTCTAGCAACATAATTTACGGTGGCATCTACCATCACCGTACTCACATGGCGGTATCTCTCATCGCCACAAAGCTTAGGTATTTCACCAAATCCTACCCGATGGAATGCCCATCATCGGTTCTATCCCTTTGGATTAAACTAAAGAATACATACGAATTTTTAGTTTATAGTGCACTCTCATCATATTGATCGATCAATTATATCCGGTAAGTATCTCAACATCTATGCCAATATATTATGTCAAATCATCATCTTACCTACTGTTTTTCATGCAACATTTCTCAAATCATTCTCATCTCATTTCAAAACCATAACATTTGCCATGCTTTAAAACAAAAGCTCAAATCTCAACTATGCAACATGTTATCTCATGAAATCATTTCAAGTATCATCTCATGCTACAAATCATGCATAAAAATAGTAGGAATTTATCTATCACAAACCATGAGCATGTAAAAGCATTTTAGGGGCAACCACCACCTTTCAGAGAGCAACCTAGCCAATACTTACTTCCAGACTTAGGAAGGTGTTTCAAACCTTTCCTAAATCCCCAAACCTTGATTCTTTGTCCCCCAAGGACTTCTAAAACCATACGCACTCACCGATTACGTTTCGCGTGCTTGCCGAAACGCTATCTAGGCTCCCGGATCAACACCGAAGGTGTCCGTAGATGTCTCCCCTGTTTATAACACATAATAGCAGAGGATTAATGCATCATCATGCATTGAAATCATCAGCCACACACCTAAACTCGATGCTCTACTCAAAAACCACATTTCGGCTACCAAACACAACCGAAATCACCTCAAAACTCATCCAAAACAAAGCCAAGCCAAGATCTACCACTTCTAATCATTTCTAAACAACAATCAACATCAAAAATCACCACAAACTCGTCCTTATACCTCCAGCTATAACAAAACACAAAAAACCACCATTCTAGCAAGAAAAACTTAGGAATCCAAGCCCATTTGGAATTTGTTTGATAAAACCTCATTTATAACTTCAATTAACATCCAAAATACATTAGAAAACAACCTCAAAATAGAGCCTAACCATCAAGCACAAAAATCATCAAGATCTCTCCAAAAATCTTGAGTTTTAAGAAAATTTCTTGTTTCTAACAATAAAGCAACTCAAAAATCATTAACAAAGGATTGATAACTTGGGAATTTCAGTAAAGAACTAATCATCAGAGGAGAAGGACGAAGGTTACCTCTAATGGTTGATTTCTCCTTGGTTTGGGCAAGTTTTCTTGAAAATCCAATGTAAAATCAAGAGGTTTTGATGAGGAGAAGATTAAGAAGTAAAAAGGAATTGAAATCCAATCAAAAGGGATGAAAATCAGCAACCAATTGAAGGAGAAAGAGTGTTTGGCTGAAAAGAATTTGAGAGAAAATGGAAGGAGGGAATATTGACGTAAAGTAGTTATGAAAAGTCAAAGGTAGTTTCCTTTTAATTAATCCTTATTTTTCTTTAATCAAAACATTAATAAAATCACCCAAATTAAGAAGAAATCTGATTAAAAACATTTTGGTAAAATTAGCTCCTTAAAGATTCAAAGTTTCAATCCATTACAAAATAGTCACTATTTAACTTTGTAAAAACTGCGATTTGGTCACTACACCGAAATGTAGTATTTCCAAACCTTATTTTGTAAAATTGATTTCACAATAATCTTTCAAATATTAAATGAGGATTTTTAGATATTTTTCCATATTTTTAAAGCATCCCGAACTAGGTGTTCCCTAAAGCTCCCTTTAAGATTAGAATTGTTTTCTGTCTGGTCCGATTCGGAGTCTAAAACATCTAGGCCCAAATTTGGGGTGTTACAACTCTCCCCCTCTTAGGAAATTTTGTAACCCCCTAAACCCGGCCTAAAAGAAATAGCCGAATTTAGGAAGTCACGTTTGAAAACTTTTCCCTCAAGAAATTCAATTTTAAAAATTATACTTTAATTAAAATAAAATATCATAAATTTAATAATAAATAAAAATATCATAATAAATATTTGGATGTTTACATAAAAATCAATGAACTAAAACTATAATTAAAGAATGTTTAAAAACTATCTGAAAACATAAATAATCTAAAAAGTCTAAATTACATCCATGACCCAAAATAATAAATAATAATATATATAACTAAAAATAGTTTTTTTTGTTGAATAATAAAATAACCCGATAAAATATGAAATTCTACAAGTACCAAGTTGCCTATAGTCCAAGATATCTATAAAGAAAACTATGGGGGAGTAAGCTATAAGGCTCAGTGTGTTTCTAAAGTGCAGGCAATCACAAACTCAGTTTCACAACAATAAATTTTCACAAAAATATTTAAAAGACACAAAGCAACTTTAAACATGATTTTATGAAATCACAATGCAATGCACCCATACTCCATAGTCACCAAAAAGAGAAGGTTCCCCATAACCTCTCGCTACATAGTCACCAACACAAGTGGTATAACTGTAACCCCCCTTAACCCGGCCTAGATGGTTGACCCGAATTAAGAAAGTCACACGGGGAAAACCAAAGTCAACCCGAAAGTCAACCTTGATTAACGACCCTTTTTTTCTTTTTAATCTTGTCTAGATGCACATTAGCCCTATTTGTGATCACACAAACATCATACTCAAAGATCACAAACATCAGAGATCAAACAGGGACCCAATTGAACAAATTACAACTTTAGGGACCAAATTGTAATTTCTGATAATTAAAAGGACTTAACCCAAGTTAAAGTTACCATCTTGAAATTAATCAGGTTTCATGCTTCTCTGTGAAATTTCAGCTCAAAAGGACCTTCCAAGCTCATACAATTGAACATACAAGATTCAGGACCAAAACGCAAACAATTCAAAACATATAACTGCCAATGTCAGCCCCTAACGGTCGACCGTTCCGAAACCGATCAACCCCGTTCCGAAACACGGGCCGTTCCGAAACCGATCGACCCCGTTCCGAAACACGGCCTTGGCAGAGACCAAACCGTTTCGAAACGGTGCATACCGTTTCGGACGCCTGGGTTCATGCAAGGCACCCGTTCCGAAACGGTGCACACTGTTCCGAAACGTCTGCACAGATTGCAGCAAATTGGCATTCCAAAACATGCAATTGATCAATCAAACATGCTCCAAATGTCACCAAACTTTACCAGCATGCAATTAAACATATTTAAGACTTATAGGCACCATCACAACATCAATCTAACATCATACGCAAAAAGCCCCAATTCTATAGGCATGCTTCCTACACAAGCTAGCTATTCAACACCAAACTTCCAAAACAAGCATATAAGGTTCCAATTCATAAACCAGCAATCTTAACAACATTCAACATACTTAGGGAGTCTCAAACACCTCCCAAAACATACACATTGGTCCCCCATTGCCAAATCACACAAAAGCTAAAATGTACTTATAAAACCTTCATACATTGAGCTTCACTTAAACTTGATTGCTTGCCCTTTCTTGCTGCCCCTCAAGGTACTCTAATGCTCTGCATTATTGAATTAAGAAAACGTAGAGAGCGTAAGCAAAAGCTTAGTGAGGCATGCTCATTAAAAATAATTCAATAATGCAATTAAAACCATTTATAAACATGCTTGAAATCAATCCTTGCACATGCTCAAAGCATACTTAAAACAAGCAATCTCATGCTTCAACATAATCATTAAAACAAGCATCTCATGCTTCATAATATACTTAACATGTCATATTGGCTCAAGTGATACATTTCATTTCTTAAAACAAGTTCAACAACTTTCCCAAGGACTTTTAAACACCTTGGCCCCAAGGACTTTTAAACACCTTTGCCATGGACTTTTAAACACCATGAATAAGGACCACACAAGGACTTTTAACCACCTTTGTGTCCAATGCTTGAATCACCCCAAGGACTTTTAAACACCTTGGCCCCAAGGACTTTTAAACACCTTGGCCCCATGGACTTTTAAACACCATGGAAGGATCACCTAAGGACTTTTAACCACCTTAGTGTCCGCAACAAGACTCATCCAAGGACTTTTAACCACCTTGATGATCTTAAGTAACAAGGCTCACTCAAGGACTTTTAACCACCTTAGTGACCTTAATCTTTTCAAAACATCACTTGCCAATATACATCATATTCATCATTTAATCCAATGTTTTAAAGCATTAAACCAAGCCATTTTCATCATGCATTTCAAAGCATCAAACCACATTATTTCAATGTATAAAAGCAAGGAACTCCTACCTAGAGTTTCCTTCAACATATGGCTTACATAATCAGCAAAATCCTTGCTAAAACATGCTTTCAAAACAGTAATTAAAACATGCAAATCATCATTTTGCAACACATCAAAGTCATGGCCACCACTAGAGAGAAAATCCGAAAACTTACACTTGAGCTTAGCAAAGTTGTTTAGATTTAAACTAAGCTCCCAAAACCTTCAAACCTTGGTTTTAAAGCTGAAAATCCAATTTCCACAAATGCACTCACCGATTTCCACTTTGCTTCAAGCCAAAGCACCAAATCAAGCTTCTGGATCAACCAATATTGGATCCAAAGATGCCTCCCCTGTTTCAACACATCAAAGCAGAGGATTAATGCATCATCATGCATTAATTGCTTCAATGAAAGCACCTAAACTCGCTGCTCTCATCCAACCTCCATTTTCGGCCACCAAACACAACCGAAAATGCATCCAAACCACTTCTAAACAAAGCCCAGCCATAAACCAGCAAAACCTCACTTCCATTAACATCATAAAACATCTAAAAACAACCTATTAACAACCTTATACCTCCAGCAACATCAGATCACCAAGATCACCTCAAAAACTACCTTGAAACACAAGCTAAACTTAGGAAACTCAACCTATCCGGGATTGCATCAATCAAGACTCAATTCCACATCATTTTAGAGATCATTTAACATCAAAAACACCTCTTAAATCACAGATTACTCAGATCTAACGAAAATCATCAAAAATCATCAAAATCTTGCATAATAAGCCAAGATCCATTTCAACACTTTAAAACCTTTAATTAAACATCAATTAAGGATTGAAAACTTAGGAATTTCAGTAAAGAACTGATAGTTTAGAGGAGAAGGACGTTCTTACCTCCAAACTTGTGTTTCTCCACTTTTTGCAATCAAAATGCTTGTTGAAACTTGTAGCAATTGAAGAGGTTTTGAAGATATGTTGATTTGGAATCAAATGAGAGTTGAAAGGAGGAATTTAGGTGAGAAAATCAGAAACAAATCTCTGGAAATGTAGTGTTTGGGTTGAGAGAAAATGAGAGAAAGAAAATTGAGAAGTTAGTTGAGAAAATTGCCAAATGAGCTTTTCCCTCCTTTTTGATATCTTTAAAATCAGAAAATAGCTTATAATATCTTAGAAAAATCTGGAGAAACCACTTTTGGATTAATAGCTCCTTAAAGATTCAAAGTTCCAACCCTTTATAAAACAGCCTCCAAACTTGCAAAAATTACA
This sequence comes from Hibiscus tridactylites, assembly GCA_958450335.1. Classification (NCBI taxonomy): domain Eukaryota; kingdom Viridiplantae; phylum Streptophyta; class Magnoliopsida; order Malvales; family Malvaceae; genus Hibiscus; species Hibiscus tridactylites. The sequence goes on from OY288289.1 coordinate 29,331,717, forward strand.
TTTTGGTCACTAGCCAAAATGTCACACTTCCAAAACTCATTTTCCAAAATTGATTTCACAGTTCACTTAATTATATTAAAAGATGATTTTAGAACATTTTTCCATATTTTTAATGCAACCCGAACTAGGCTTTCCTAATTTAACCTCTTAAGATTCGAACAGCACTTTGACCAACCGGTCAACGCCCAAAACTCCTAAGCCCAAAACCGGGGCGTTACAACTCTCCCCCCTTAAGAAATTTCGTCCTCGAAATTTACCTGAAGGAAAGAGATAAGGAAACTGCTTCAGCATGTCTTCCTTCCGCTCCCACGTGGCTTCCTCAACACCTCGATGCTTCCACAGCACCTTCACCAACTCAATGGTCTTGCCACGAAGAACCTTGCAATCCGAATCCAAAACCTTCACCGGTTCCTCATCATAGGTCAAATCCGGATTCAAAACCACATCCTCTACAGGCATCACATGCGAAGGATCAGATCTATACTTCCGGAGCATAGAAACATGGAACACATCATGAATCTTCTCCAACTCCTGAGGTAACCTCAGCCGATACGCAACAGGACCCACTCGCTCAACCACCTCATATGGTCCAATGTACCGAGGGCTCAACTTACCCTTCCGGCCAAACCTCATCACCTTCTTCCAAGGCGAAACCTTCAAGAACACACGGTCACCCACCGCATACTCTATCTCCTTACGCTTCAAATCCGCGTAAGACTTTTGCCGATCAGAGGCTGCCTTCAACCGCTCACAAATGAGCTTCACCTTCTCGGTGGTTCCTTTCAACAAAGCTGGCATCGAAACCAACTTTTGACCAGTTTCAGCCCAACAAAGAGGAGTCCTACACTTCCTCCCATACAAAGCCTCATAAGGTGCCATCTGTATACTCGCCTGATAACTATTGTTATAAGCGAACTCAACCAAAGGCAGATGCTTCTCCCAAGAACCTTGGAACTCAATCACGCAGCATCTCAACATATCCTCCAAAATCTGAATAACTCGCTCAGACTGACCATCCGACTGAGGATGATAGGATGTACTGAAATGCAACCTTGTACCCAGAGCTTGATGCAAACACTGCCAGAAACGCGATGTGAACCTCGGATCCCTATCCGACACAATCGACTTAGGCACACCATGCAACCTCACTATCTCAGCAATGTACAGCTCTGCCAGCTTATCCAAAGAGAACGTAGTATGCACAGGCAAGAAATGCGCTCACTTCGTCAAGCGATCCACAATCACCCAAACAGAATTCTTCTTTGATGGAGACAAAGGCAAACCATATACAAAATCCATGGTAACCCTCTTCCACTTCCATTCAGGGATTTTCAACGGTTGCAACAAACCAGAAGGAACCTGATGTTCAGCCTTAACTCGCTGACACACCAAACACTTGCTCACAAACTCTGCAACATCCTTCTTCAAACCTACCCAATAGTACTCATCACGAAGATCACGATACATCTTAGTACTACCAGGGTGCATAGCAAACGGACTACTATGACCTTCAGTCAGAATAGCACGCCTCAACTCAACATCAGCAGGCACTACTATCCGACTACCAAAACACAACACACCATCCTCATTAAAGCAGAAATCCGAAGGTCTACCCTCCGCGATATCCTGAACATGAGACACCAAGGAATCATCCAGCAACTGCTTTTCCTTGATCAACTGAACCAAAGATGGTTTCACTTGCAACTCAGCAACAAGACCACCATCTCGCGATATGCTCAAGCTAGCAAACATAGCTCTAAGCTCAACAGCTACCTTCCTACTCAAGGCATCAGCAACAACATTAGCTTTACCAGGATGATACTCAATCGTCAGATCATAATCCTTGAGCAACTCCAACCAACGTCGCTGCCTAAGATTCAACTCCTTCTGAGACATCAGATACCTCAAACTCTTGTGATCCGTGTACACAGTACACTTCTCACCATACAGATAATGTCTCCAGATCTTCAGAGCAAAAACCACTGCAGCCAGCTCAATGTCATGCGTAGGATAGTTGCGCTCATGCACCTTCAACTGCCGCGACGCATAAGCCACAACCTTACCCTCTTGCATCAGCACACACCCCAAACCAACATAGGATGCATCACTATAGGCCACAAACTCTTTCCCTGATTCAGGCTGAATCAAGATAGGAGCTTGCGTCAAAGCCGCCTTCAGCTTCTCAAAAGCCTAATGTCTCGCTTCTGTCCACTCATACTTAACATCCTTTTGCAACAGCTTCGTCAAAGGAGCAGCAATCTTTGAAAAACCATCCACAAACCTCCGGTAGTATCCCGCCAGACCAAGGAAACTACAGACTTCATGAACAGACTTAGGAACTTTCCAGTTCATCACCGCTTCAATCTTCTGAGGATCAACACGAATCCCCTCAAACAAAGCTGATTCTCCAACAAAGCTTGCAAAACAACCCTCAAATGCTCTTCATGCTCCTCCTCAGTACGCGAGTACACGAGGATATCATCAATGAACACCACAACGAACTTGTCCAGGTATTCATGAAAAACACGATTCATCATGTACATGAAAGCAGCAGGAGCATTTGTCAAACCAAACGGCATCACCAGGAAATCATAATGCCCATACCTTGTCCTGAAAGCTGTCTTAGGCACATCCACATCCTTCACCTTCAACTGATAATACCCTGACCTCAAGTCAATCTTAGAGAACACAGCCGCTCCCCGAAATTGATCAAAGAGATCATCAATCCTCGGCAAAGGATACCGATTCTTGATAGTCAACTTGTTCAGCTGACGGTAATCAATGCACATCCTCATAGTGCCATCTTTCTTCTTCACAAACAAGACAGTAGCACCCCAAGGCGACACACTCGGCCGGATGAAACCACGATCTAACAGCTCTTGCAACAGCGTCTTCAGCTCCTTCAGCTCCTTAGGTGCCATTCTATAGGGAGTAATGGACACAGGAGTTGTATTCTCATACAGCTCAATTCCAAACTCCACCTCGCGATTAGGAGGTAAACCAGGCAACTCTTCAGGAAAAACACCAGGAAACTCCTTCACAACCTTGATATCTTGCACCCTCAACTCCTTAGAGCTAGGATTCATCACAAAAGCTAGGTAAGCTTCGCAACCTTGTCTCAGCATCCTACTCGCCTCCAAGGTAGACACAACATTAGCAAGAAACTTCACATTTTCGCCAACAACAACAACTTCATACTCATCTGCAAGCTTAAGCGAAACCCGCTTATTCTCACAATCCACAACAGCACGATGCTCAGCAAGCCAATCCATACCAAGGATCACATCAAAACCATAAAAAGGCTACTCCATAAGATCAACATGAAAGACATGTTCTTGAACAACCAAAGGACACCTTCTATAAAGCTTTCGAGTCACAACAGTTTCACCAAAAGAACTAGTGACACGAACACCAACATCCAAAGACTCAACAGGCAAACCAAGCATTTCAGCATGCTCACGCAAAATGTATGAATGCGTAGAACCAGAATCAATCAAAGAAAGCAATGACAAGGACTGCAAAGTAAAGGTACCTGTAATCACATCAGCATCATTCCTTCCCTCGCGCTGAGCATACACCCTCGCTTGGCCTCCACCCTCAGGCTGAATAGCCACAACATGAGCTACTATGCGACCACCTTCCTCTCTTCTCTGGAAATTACCACGGCCGCGCCCATGACCTCTCTGCTGTGCAGCTACAACAGGAGCACGATCTTGGCCACCAGCCAACCTCGGACAATCTCGCCTCAGATGGTCAACAGAACCACAGTTCCAACATCCATTACCAGCTGCCGCAACAGGAGCTTGCACCTCCCTCACAGCACGAGGACAGTCACGCTTCATGTGACCACGCGAACCACAGATCCAACAAGCACTTGGTTCAGCTCTAGCAAAACCACCTCTAGCAGGTGCACCACCACCTCTCTTGGCTGAGGACTGATACTTCTGATCACGTCCCCTCTTGTTCCGTCCACCTCCGAAACTATACTCAGCAGCTCTCTTGCCAGAACTTGCTCCAGCACCTTTCGCAGCTAAACCCAAGTTCATCTCAATGTCCTTGGATCGACTAACCAACACATCAAAATCATTGTACTCAGCAGCCAACATGTAGGTCTTTACTTCCGTCACCAATCCATAACGGAACCTTTCACACCTCTCTCGCTCATCAGGTATCAGCTCCGGTGCATACTGACTGAGGCGTACAAACTGCACTTCATACTCAGCCACACTCATGCTCCCTTGGGTAAGAGACATGAATTCACGCTTTTTCTCATCCAGATATCTCACTCCAAGATATCTCCTCTTGAACGCATTCTGAAAGAATGTCCAAGTAACATCAACTTCAGCCATCCCAGCTATGGTGGTCGTCCACCGCGTATATGCATCGTCCTGCAGCAAGGACACAACACAGCCCAACTTTTGCACATCCGTGCAGCTCATCTGACCCAAGATACGCTTGGTACTCTCTAGCCAAGCTTCCGAACTCTCAGCAGACATACCTCTGAACTCAGTCCCACCAAGACTGCGCAGACGCTCCAAAGGTAATCTGACTCCAGCATCTCCCTGATGCCTAGCTCCTTGAGCTCCAGCTACTGCTGCTCGAAAAACACCCGCAATAACTTGTACCAGCATAGACATGTCAGGCATAGCTTGCCCCTGACCAACCTCTGGTCCAGCAGCTCCAGCACCAGCTGCAGCTTCAGCTCGTTCACCTCCAGCACCACCACCAGGCGGAGGAGGGGGTAACACTGCACTACCTGTATTCTCTTCATTTTCATTCTCGTTAGGAGCCGTAGCTCGTACACTACCTCTTAACTCTCTAGGTGGTGCCATACTTTTACCATGCAATCACAATGCAAAATAAAACAAGTCAGGCCTAGCAAGGTAAGCAATCCAAGTATTCAAGCTCAATTTCATTCAAAATCAACATCATTTCATTAGCTTTTGTTTGGCAATGGGTACCCTCAACATGCAACATCATAGCATACAACTCAATTGCATCAACATCACAAGCCACTGAACATGCTTTCACACAACAAGCATACAAGTCCAACATGCTTCAATCATGCATACGTTCATTCCCAATTACTAGCAAACTCAGCTCTGATACCACCAAATGTAACCCCCCTTAACCCGGCCTAGACGGTTGACCCGAATTAAGAAAGTCACACGGGGAAAACCAAAGTCAACCCGAAAGTCAACCTTGATTAACGACCCTTTTTTTTCTTTTTAATCTTGTCTAGATGCACATTAGCCCTATTTGTGATCACACAAACATCATACTCAAAGATCACAAACATCAGAGATCAAACAGGGACCCAATTGAACAAATTACAACTTTAGGGACCAAATTGTAATTTCTGATAATTAAAATGACTTAACCCAAATTAAAGTTACCATCTTGAAATTAATCAGGTTTCATGCTTCTCTGTGAAATTTCAGCTCAAAAGGACCTTCCAAGCTCATACAATTGAACATACAAGATTCAAGACCAAAACGCAAACAATTCAAAACATATAATTGCCAATGTCAGCCCCTAACGGTCGGCCGTTCCGAAACCGATCAACCCCGTTCCGAAACACGGGCCGTTCCGAAACCGATCGACCCCGTTCCGAAACACGGCCTTGGCAGAGACCAAACCATTTCGAAACGGTGCATACCGTTTCGGACGCCTGGCTTCATGCAAGGCACCCGTTCCGAAACGGTGCACACTGTTCCGAAACGTCTGCACAGATTGCAGCAAATTGGCATTCCAAAACATGCAATTGATCAATCAAACATGCTCCAAATGTCACCAAACTTTACCAGCATGCAATTAAACATATTTAAGACTTATAGGCACCATCACAACATCAATCTAACATCATACGCAAAAAGCCCCAATTCTATAGGCATGCTTCCTACACAAGCTAGCTATTCAACACCAAACTTCCAAAACAAGCATATAAGGTTCCAATTCATAAACCAGCAATCTTAACAACATTCAACATACTTAAGGAGTCTCAAACACCTCCCAAAACATACACATTGGTCCCCCATTGCCAAATCACACAAAAGCTAAAATGTACTTATAAAACCTTCATACATTGAGCTTCACTTGAACTTGATTGCTTGCCCTTTCTTGCTGCCCCTCAAGGTACTCTAATGCTCTGCATTATTGAATTAAGAAAACGTAGAGAGCGTAAGCAAAAGCTTAGTGAGGCATGCTCATTAAAAATAATTCAATAATGCAATTAAAACCATTTATAAACATGCTTGAAATCAATCCTTGCACATGCTCAAAGCATACTTAAAACAAGCAATCTCATGCTTCAACATAATCATTAAAACAAGCATCTCATGCTTCATAATATACTTAACATGTCATATTGGCTCAAGTGATACATTTCATTTCTTAAAACAAGTTCAACAACTTTCCCAAGGACTTTTAAACACCTTGGCCCCAAGGACTTTTAAACACCTTGGCCATGGACTTTTAAACACCATGAATAAGGACCACACAAGGACTTTTAACCACCTTTGTGTCCAATGCTTGAATCACCCCAAGGACTTTTAAACACCTTGGCCCCAAGGACTTTTAAACACCTTGGCCCCATGGACTTTTAAACACCATGGAAGGATCACCTAAGGACTTTTAACCACCTTAGTGTCCGCAACAAGACTCATCCAAGGACTTTTAACCACCTTGATGATCTTAAGTAACAAGGCTCACTCAAGGACTTTTAACCACCTTAGTGACCTTAATCTTTTCAAAACATCACTTGCCAATATACATCATATTCATCATTTAATCCACTATTTTAAAGCATTAAACCAAGCCATTTTCATCATGCATTTCAAAGCATCAAACCACATTATTTCAATGTATAAAAGCAAGGAACTCCTACCTAGAGTTACCTTCAACACATGGCTTACATAATCAGCAAAATCCATGCTAAAACATGCTTTCAAAACAGTAATTAAAACATGCAAATCATCATTTTACAACACATCAAAGTCATGGCCACCACTAGAGAGAAAATCCGAAAACTTACACTTGAGCTTAGCAAAGTTGTTTAGACTTAAACTAAGCTCCCAAAACCTTCAAACCTTGGTTTTAAAGATGAAAATCCAATTTCCACAAATGCACTCACCGATTTCCACTTTGCTTCAAGCCAAAGCACCAAATCAAGCTTCCGGATCAACCAATCTTGGATCCAAAGATGCCTCCCCTGTTTCAACACATCAAAGCAGAGGATTAATGCATCATCATGCATTAATTGCTTCAATGAAAGCACCTAAACTCGCTGCTCTCATCCAACCTCCATTTTCGGCCACCAAACACAACCGAAAATGCATCCAAACCACTTCTAAACAAAGCCCAGCCATAAACCAGCAAAACCTCACTTCCATTAACATCATAAAACATCTAAAAACAACCTATTAACAACCTTATACCTCCAGCAACATCAGATCACCAAGATCACCTCAAAAACTACCTTGAAACACAAGCTAAACTTAGGAAACTCAACCTATCCGGGATTGCATCAATCAAGACTCAATTCCACATCATTTTAGAGATCATTTAACATCAAAAACACCTCTTAAATCACAGATTACTCAGATCTAACGAAAATCATCAAAAATCATCAAAATCTTGCATAATAAGCCAAGATCCATTTCAACACTTTAAAACCTTTAATTAAACATCAATTAAGGATTGAAAACTTAGGAATTTCAGTAAAGAACTGATAGTTTAGAGGAAAAGGACGTTCTTACCTCCAAACTTGTGTTTCTCCACTTTTTGCAATCAAAATGCTTGTTGAAACTTGTAGCAATTGAAGAGGTTTTGAAGATATGTTGATTTGGAATCAAATGAGAGTTGAAAGGAGGAATTTAGGTGAGAAAATCAGAAACAAATCTCTGGAAATGTAGTGTTTGGGTTGAGAGAAAATGAGAGAAAGAAAATTGAGAAGTTAGTTGAGAAAATTGCCAAATGAGCTTTTCCCTCCTTTTTGATATCTTTAAAATCAGAAAATAGCTTATAATATCTTAGAAAAATCTGGAGAAACCACTTTTGGATTAATAGCTCCTTAAAGATTCAAAGTTCCAACCCTTTATAAAACAGCCACCAAACTTGCGAAAATTACATTTTGGTCACTAGCCAAAATGTCACACTTCTAAACTCATTTTCCAAAATTGATTTCACAGTTCACTTAATTATATTAAAATATGATTTTAGAACATTTTTCCATATTTTTAATGCAACCCGAACTAGGCTTTCCTAATTTAACCTCTTAAGATTCGAACAACACTTTGACCAACCGGTCAACGCCCAAAACTCCTAAGCCCAAAACCGGGGCGTTACAATAACCACTAACTTCCTCCGTACAATCCCAACCCTTGATAACACAGTAAAAAGATATCACTGTTTTCACAGTCTCAACACATTCCGATAATAAATCCGAGGTTCTCAGTTCATTTATTTTAAATCACAGTCCGAAAATAATATGCACAGAAAACATAATGTAAAACCATAGAACATCTGAAAATCATTCAAGTGTAAAATCACAGTCACAAAATCAAAGTATGTAGCACATGAAGAAAACACACATAAAAATCATTTATTTATAGCACTAGAAGAAACACACCTTCAGCGGCAATAGCTCTAACGACGAACAAAGGGAGGTTGCGACTTCGATGTAAGGTGATGAAAACGTCAATTCGAGAAGAATTTATAAAACATGGGAATAACTAAGAGCGACAATACTTTAAAACATAAGGCTTAGGTTTATTTATGTACGTAATAACTATGACTATATATAGAGAGTTGAGAGTTGGTAATCTAAACAAATTAGGTTTATAATACTAATAATAATAATAATAATAATAATAAAACAATAATTTATGTTGAAAAAGGAGAGTCAATTCAACCGTAAGTAAAAAGAGAATTAGAATTCAATTTAAAATTAAAAAGATTAAATATATATATATATATTATACGGTTATAATTAATAATTATAATAATAATAATTAAAAACATAGGTAGAGACTGCGGTAGAAAACCATTGATTTAGAATTCAATTTCAAAAAAAGGGTTAAATTACAGAATCAATCCTTGACTTTTCAAGAAATTTCAAATTAATTTTTAAGTTTTATAAAAATTCTTATTTAGTCCCTCATAGAAAATTAGGGTTTTTAATTAAAAATTCCCAATTGTTAGGGTTTTCAATTAGGGATTTCAAAATTAGGCTTCTAAATTAAAATTTTTTCGAATATAGGGTTTACAATTTGGGCATAATTTTTGGGGTGTTACAACTCTCCAACCCTTAAAAGAAATTTTGTCCTCAAAATTTTTCAAACTAACGACATACTTAAAAAAAGAGTGGTTTTGATAACCATTTTTAAAGACATTTTATATCATGATACGAATGACTACACAGGGCTTTCAGATAGATTTTGATCTCAATTTCAAAAGAACGAGTATGATCGTAATCAATCACTAATCTAGAGATCATACGATGTGACATAGTAATCTATCTAGAAAAGAGACAATCCTAGAATTACAGTTGGTACTTGGAGTTTCTATTCAAAACATATCTTTAATTCTTTAAAATAATAAATTTATCAAAATTCTCATTTTCCCCCAAAACATTTAATATGCATGCAAAAATTATTTTAGGTTTAAAAATTTATGTGAGCCTAACAGTCCGAGTGTTGAACCTAGGCTCTGATACCACTAAATGAAACCCCCTAAACCCGACCTAAAAGAAATAGCCAAATTTAGGAAGTCACGTTTGAAAACTTTTCCCTCAAGAAATCCGATTTTAAAAATTATACTTTAATTAAAATAAAATATCATAAATTTAATAATAAATAAAAATATCATAATAAATATTTGGATGTTTACATAAAAATCAATGAACTAAAACTATAATTAAAGAATGTTTAAAAATTATCTGAAAACATAAATAATCTAAAAAGTCTAAATTACATCCATGTCCCAAAATAATAAATTATATTATAAATAACTAAAAATAGTTTTTTGTGTTGAATAATAAAATAACCCGATAAAATCTAAAATTCTCCAAGTACCAAGTTGCATATAGTCCAAGATATTTGTAGAAGAAAAACTATGGGGGAGTAAGCTATAAGCCTCAGTGTGTTTCTAAAGTGCAGGCAATCACAAACTCAGTTTCACAACAATAAATTTTCACAAAAATATTTAAAAGACACAAAGCAAGTTTAAACATGATTTTATGAAATCACAATGCAATGCACCCATACTCCATAGTCACAAAAAAGAGAAGGTTCCCCATAACCTCTCGCTACATAGTCACCAACACAAGTGGTATAACCACTAACTTCCTCCGTACAATCCCAACCCATGATAACACAGTAAAAAGATATCACTGTTTTCACAGTCTCAACACAGTCCGATAATAAATCCGAGATTCTCAGTTCATTTATTTTAAATCACAGTCCGAAAATAATATGCACAGAAAACATAATGTAAAACCATAGAACATCTGAAAATCATTCAAGTGTAAAATCACAGTCACAAAATCAAAGTATGTAGCACAGGAAGAAAACACACATAAAAATCATTTATTTATAGCACTAGAAGAAACACATCTTAAGCGGCAATAGCTTAAACGACGAACAAAGGGATGTTGCGACTTCGATGTAAGGTGATGACAACGTCAATTCGAGAAGAATTTATAAAACATGGGAATAACTAAGAGCGACAATACTTTAAAACTTAAGGCTTAGGATGATTTCTGTGCGTAATAACTATGACTATATATAGAGAGTTGAGAGTTGGTAATCTAAACAAATTAGGTTTATAATACTAATAATAAAACAAGAATTTAAGTTGAAAGAGGAGAGTCAATTCAACCGTAAGTAAAAAGAGAATTAGAATTCAATTTAAAATTAAAAAGCTTATATATATATATATTATACTGTTATAATTAATAATTATAATAATAATAATTAAAAACATAGGTAGAGACTGCGGCAGAAAACCATTGATTTAGAATTCAATTTAAAAAAAAGGGTTATTTACAGAATCAATCCTTGACTTTTCAAGAAATTTCAAATTAATTTTTAAGTTTTATAAGAATTCTTATTTAGTCCCTCATAGAAAATTAGGGGTTTTAACTAAAAATTCCCAATTGTTAGGGTTTTCAATTAGGGATTTCAAAATTAGGATTCTAAATTAAAAAAATTTCGAATCTAGGGTTTACAATTTGGGCATAATTTTTGGGGTGTTACAAATTTCATCCTCGAAATTTAGCTGGAGGAAAAAGGTAAGGAAACTGCTTCTTCATATCTTCCTTCCTTTCCCACGTGGCTTCCTCAACACCGCGATGCCTCCACAACACCTTAACCAGCTCAATGGTCTTACCACGGAGAACCTTACTATCCGAATCCAAAATCTCAACTGGTTCCTCATAATATGTAAAATTTGGATTCAACTCAACATCCTCCACATGCATAACGTGCGAAGGATCTGATCTATACCTCCGAACCATGGATACATGAAACACATTACGTATCCTTTCTAGCTCTTGTGGTAGCCTCAGCTTATGAGCAACAGGACACATACGTTCCATCACCTCGTATGGTCCATTGTACCTCGGGCTCAGCTTGCCCTTCCGGCCAAATCTCATCAACTTCTTCCAAGGTGAAACTTTCAAGAACACACGGTCACCCAACGTAAATTCTATCTCCTTACGCTTCAAATCTGTGTAAGACTTTTGCCGATTCGATGCTGCCTTCAACCGCTCACAAATGAGCTTCACCTTCTCGTTGGTTCATTTCAACAAAGCCGGCATCGAGACCAACTTGTGTCCCGTTTCAGCCCAGCATAGAGAAGTTCTGCACTTCCTCCTGTACAAAGCTTCATAAGGTGCCATTTGAATACTTGTCTGGTAACTATTATTATAAGCAAACTCCACCAAATGCAAGTGCTTCTCCCATGAGCCTTGAAACTCAATAACACAGCACCTCAACATATCCTCAAGCACTTGGATAACATGCTCCGACTGTCCATCCGTCTGCGGATGATAAGAGGTACTGAAATTCAGCCGCGTACCCAATGCTTGATGTAAACACTCCCAAAACCGTGCAGTGAACCTCGTATCTCTATCCGACAGTATAGATTTTGGTATGCCATGCAAACGTACAATCCAACAATGTACAACTCTGGAAGCTTATCCAAGGTGTACGTAGTATGCACAGGTAAGAAATGTGCACACTTCGTAAGGCGATCCACAATCACCCAAACAAAATTCTTCTTTGATGGCGTTAGAGGCAAACCAGACACAAAGTCTATGGTGATCCTCTCCCATTTCCATTCAGGGATCCTCAACGGTTGCAACAACCATGAAGGAAATTGATGCTCAGCCTTAACCCGCTGACAACCCATGCACTTGCTCAGTTACTCAGCGACATCTTTCTTCAAACCCACCCAGAAGTACTCATCCTTTAGATCACGGTACATCTTTGTACTACCAGGGTGCATAGCAAAAGGACTACTATGAGCTTCGGTCAGAATAGTACGCCTCAACTCAACATCATTCGGCACCACTATCCGACTTCCAAAACATAGAACATCATCATCATTAAATCAGAAATTCGATGGTCTATCCTCAGCAATATCCTGAACATGTGGCACAAAAGAATCATCCAACAACTGCTTATCATTTATCAACTGAACTAGAGATGGTTTCACTTGCAATTCAGCAACAAGACCACCATCTTGTGATATGCTCAAGCTAGCAAACATCGCCCTTAACTCCACCGCCATTTTCCTGCTCAAAGCATCGGCCACAACATTGGCCTTCCCCAGATGATACTCGATCGTTAGATCATAATCCTTAAGCAACTCCACCCATCGCCGTTTCCTAAGATTCAACTATTTCTGAGACATCAAATACTTCAAACTCTTGTGATCTTTGTACACAATACACTTCTCACCATAACGATAATGTCTCCAGATCTTTAGAGCAAAAACCACCGCAGGTAACTCAATATCATGCGTAGGATAATTGCGCTCATGCACCTTCAATTGTCGCGATGCATAAGCCACCACCTTACCCTCTTGTAGTAACACACACCCCAAGCCAACATAGAATGTGTCACTATACACCACAAACTCTTTCCCTAATTCAGGTTGAACCAAGATCGGAGCTTGCGTCAAAGCTGCTTTAAGCTTCTCAAAAGCTTGTTGTCTCGCTTCCGTCCACTCATATATAACATCGTTTTGCAACAACTTCGTTAAAGGGGCAGCAATCTTAGAAAATCCATCCACGAACCTCCAGTAGTATCCTACCAAACCAAGGAAACTACGGACTTCATGAACAGACTTAGGAGGCTTCCAATTCATCACCGCCTCAACCTTCTGGGGGATCAACTCGAATCCCTTCAGTCGAAACCACATGACCTAGGAAAACAACTTCCTTTAGCAAAACTCACATTTGCTCAACTTCCAATAAAGCTGATTTTCCAACAGCGCTTGCAAAACAATTCTCAAATGGCCTTCATGCTCCTCCTCAATACGAGAGTACACAAGGATTTCGTCGATAAACACCACAACAAACTTGTCCAAGAATTCATGGAATACCATATCCATCATGTCCATGAAAGCAGCAGGAGTATTCGTCAAGCCAAACGACATCACAAGGAACTCATAATGCCCATACGTCGTTCTAAAGGCTGTCTTCGGCACATCAACATCTTTCACCTTTAACTGACAGTATCCTGACCTCAAGTCGATCTTTGAAAACATAACTGCTCCCCGAAATTGATCAAAGAGATCATCCATCCTCGACAAAGGATACTTGTTCTTGACGGTCAACTTATTCAGCTGACGATAATCGATGCACATTCTCATCGTAACATCCTTCTTCTTCTCAAACAAGACCGGTGCACCCCAAGGTGACACACTAGGCCGAATGAAGCCACGGTCAAGCAACTTTTGAAGTTGCGTCTTCAATTCGTTCAGCTCCTTAGGTGCCATGCGATAGGGAGCAATGGACACCGGAGTTGTGTTTTCATGCAGCTCAATCCCAAACTCCACCTCTCGTCTAGGCAGCAATCCAAGTAACTCCTCTATAAACACTCCATGGAATTCACGTACATTTCTTATATCCTGAACGCGCAACTCCTTTGAACTAGGATTCATCACAAAGGCTAAGTAAGCCTCGCAACCCTGCCGCAACATCCGACTTGCTTCCAGTGTAGACACCACATTGACAAGAAACTTCACATTCTCGCCCACTACCACCACCTCATAATCATCTGCAAGTTTCAACGAAACTCGGTTGCTTTCGAAATCCACCACAGCTCTATACTCAACAAGCCACTCCATGCCAAGGATTACATCAAAGCCATAGAATGGAAATTCCATGAGATCAACAAGAAAAACATGATTTTTCACTTTCAAAGGACATCTCCTATACAACTTCCGTGTTCTAAAACCATACGCACTCACCGATTACGTTTTGCTAGCTTGCCGAAACGCTATCTAGGCTCCCGGATCCACACCAAAGGCGTTTGAAGATGTCTCCCCTGTTTATGACACATAAGAGCAGAGGATTAATGCATCATCATGCATTGAAATCATCATCCACACACATAAACTCGCCGCTCTACTCAAAAACCACATTTCGGCTACCAAACACAACCGAAATCACCTCCAAACTCATCCAAAACAAAGCCCAACAAAGATTTACAACTTCTAATCATTTCTAAACATCAATCAACATCAAAAATCACCACAAACTCGTCCTTATACCTCCAACTATAATAGAACACAAAAACCACCCCAAAAACCACCATTCTAGCAAGCAAAACTTAGGAATCCAAGCCCATTCGGAATTTGTTTGATAAAACCCCATTTATAACTTCAATTAACATCCAAAATACATTAGAAATCAACCTCAAAACAGAGCCTAACCATCAAGCACGAAAATCATCAAGATCTCTCCAAAAATCTTGAGTTTTAAGACAATTTCTTGTTTCTAACATTAAAGCAACTCAAAAATCATTAACAAAGGATTGATAACTTGGGAATTTCAGTAAAGAACTGATCATTAGAGGAGAAGGACGAAGCTTACCTCTAATGGCTGAATTCTCTTTGATTTGGGCAAGTTTTCTTGAAAATCCAATGTGAAATTAAGAGGTTTTGATGAGGAGAAGATTAGGAATCAAAAAGGAATTGAAATCAAATCAAAAGGGATGAAAATTAGCAACCAATTGAAGGAGAAAGAGTATTTGGCTAAAAATAATTTGAGAGAAAATGGAAGGAGGGAAAATTGACGTAAAGTAGTTATGAAAAGTCAAAGGTAGTTTCCTTTTAATTAATCCTTGTTTTTCTTTAATCAAAACATTAATAAAATCACCCAAATTAAGAAGAAATCTGATTAAAAACATTTTTGTAAAATTAGCTCCTTAAAGATTCAAAGTTTCAATCCTTTACAAAACAGTTACTATTTAACTTTGTAAAATCTACGATTTGGTCACTACACCGAAATATAGTATTTCCAAACCTTATTTTGTAAATTTGATTTTACCATAAACTTTCATATATTAAATGAGGATTTTTAGATATTTTTCAATATTTTAAAGAGTCCCGAACTAGGTGTTCCCTAAAGCTCCCTTTAAGATTCGAACCGTTTTCTGACTGTTCCGATTCGGATTCTAAAACATCTAGGCCCAAAATTGGGGTGTTAAAATACAATTGACATGCCATACAATTCATGAACTCAGTGGTAAGGAGATTATACGGTGTAGTGGAGGGATGTGATGTGTGTTGGTCAAAACGGTGTAGTGGAGGATATTGGACCATATTGATCATTGTTGGTGTACTGGAGGAATTCGTGTATCCAAATATGGTGGAAATCGATCAAAGGAAGAATATTGATTATTGATATTGTCATTGATGAAATAATTATTGATATTGCATTGTCATGAGGTTGAGCTATTGTTATTGGTGAATTGATTATTGATGTCATGATCCAACATGAGTGATGATTATGCCAAGAGCATTGTTTAGTTAATGCCATGAATGTTATCAAAGCATGAAGTATTCCAAGTGCATTTAATATTATTGGCTACCTCACTTAGACTATGTAAGTCTAATGCATTCATTGTCTATACATTTTAGGATAAAGAAGTATCGGATCAAGATTGAGATTAGCTGGGAGTGTGGCAAGTCACCACGGTGTAATGTAAAGTACTTTTGTCCCTTTGAACTCCTAGGATGGTGGCAAAGTAGTTAAAATAGTCGATGATGATGTTTTGGTTACATGTATAAAGGCTATGTGTTGTAGGTGGGTAAAGTGCTCTAAATGACTTGTTATGTTTGCTTGAAAATGGCTTAAAATGCATACTTGTCATAAAAAGGTGAAAACATAGTAAATGTATTCGAATGATGACGAAAATTGGCATGACAATAGTTTATATCATTGAAATGTTATGTGTAATGTTTTACTATATTTGGACAATGTTGGATAAGGTACAATGAATAAAAACTAGTAAGAATATGTCATAAGAGGTCAGGCTGTATCGATATGGGTAAGCATGATTGAACCTAGGGATCATGGCGAATCGAAACAGTTAGGTCGTTCCTAAAATTTTTGCTACTGGAACCCATCGTTTCGATACGGGTTCATAGCATATTGAAAAAGGTCAAAGTCTTAGTCAAAATAAATCAACCTGTACCGATACAGGGCTTGCCCGTATCGATATGGTCATAAGATAAAAAGTCAACAAGGTTGACCATCGTCCATCCATATTGAAACGGCTCTAAGCTTTTCGATACAGGGTTAGGTAAAGTGGTTAAAAAGCCTAATCTGAAAGTCTGTATTTTTTACATTTAGGTCATTGTATTTTGCAAGAGTAAATTAAATGGGTAAATGATCACCATTATGCATGAAATATTGCGTGTTAATCAATGTTGTACCATATTTATTTGTGGTATAGTTTAATGCATTGAAGGACTTCTAGTTTGTCAAATTTACAAATTAGTCCCTAAATCTTGTAAAAGATATAAATTGGTCCTAAATGGTTGTTATTGCCTTCATACGAGTAAATCGGACTAAGACGTATATTGGTAATGTTATGTTTGTGTAATATTGATTAAATGTTGTTAATAAGTTGAAATTTTATCGCACCGATCATAGTATTGTTTATTGGTAACACGCTCCAACTCGGTTCTCGACCAGGCCGAGAAGGGGGTGTTACAGTTAAGTCTTGTTTGTGCCTTAATCTTCAGTTTATGATCATCTGTCAAAAGGATTTTGTGCATATACACTGCCGGACTAATTCCCTTCAAGTCGGCAATTGTCCACGCTATTGTCTTTTATGCAACATTAGCATGTCAATCAATCTCTTTTCTTGCTCAGGCTGCAACTTAAAAGAAATAATTACGGGCAATGTATTTCCGGTTCCCAAATAAACAAATTTCAATTGTACTTGCAATGGTTTCAACTCGAGGATCGGAGGTTATTTAATTGAGGGTTTCTCGAGTTTACCTTCCTTACCTGAATAGTCCAATGGTTCAAAGTATGTACCTAGTCAAGTTGTTATCCAATTTGCCTCGTCTTGCTCTTCATCGATCAATTCTTAAAATTCCGCATGCTCATCAGGTTCGGTAATAAAATTATCGAGGCGAGCGCACTATAAGATGTCGAGGCAACTCGCTTCCATGTCAAAATCAAACTCTTTCGTGGCATATATGAGTTGACATTCTTCTAGATCATCGGCATGTTTTAGGGTGTCGAACACGTTAAGTTTTACTTGCTGGTCATTCACCCTCATTGTGAGTTCTCCCTTTTCGACGTCGATCAAGATTCTTCTAGTTTCTAAGAAGGCTTGTAAAGTGTTCACAAGTTCTATATTTCATGCACATTCCATCTCATATTATTGTTGTTTTTGAGTGCATTTTAGGCATACTTAGGACCGTGCATTGCATTTTATAGTGTTTCACTACTTTGTCATGTTTTTAGTAATTATCCTTTATTTGGTGAAGAAAAGATGATGCTTTAGCTCAGTTTTAGTTTCATGCACTAGATGCTGATAGAGGGAAAAAGGAGTTGAGGACGTGATGTTGAGGCAGCAAACCTAGTGTAACCCCCTTAGCCCAGCATAGATGCTTGACCCGAACTAAAAAGATTACACGGGGAAAACCGAAGCCAACTCGTTAAAGCTGACATCGATTAACGACCCTAGTTTTTTCCTATTTAACTTCTCTAGATGTACATTAAGATCCTATGTATTAAACTAAACACTTTAAAAGAAACAACGCAACAAACAGAGTTCAATTAGGGGTTCAATTACTTAAATTAAACATTTAGGGACTAAACTGTAATTTCTGAAAATTACAAGAGCTAATCCAATTCTAAGGAACCAATCCTTAATTAGACATAAAACAAGCTTCCATGTCAAATTTCATCACAAACAGACCATCCAAACTCAACCAATTGAACATTCAACATTCAGGGACCATAATGTAACATTACAGAACTTAGAAATATAATTTTAACTGAAAATAAGGGTCATGTATCTGTACCCTTAATCATGTATCGATACGCGGGAAGACAGTAACCAAAGTTGCGGAAAAGGTATCGATACCCTTCCCTGCGTATCGGTACGTCCTTCAAACTTTGCACAAGCGTATCGACACGCACACAACTCATATCGATACCCCTGTGTGGTTTGGCATGAAATATGCTTAAGGTGTCACATAACACAAACTAAACATAGAGACCAATTACGTGCCTCAAAACACAAACTAAACATGCTTAAGGTGTCACATAACACCAAGCAACTCATGAGTGGAAATCCCTCCCATTGCCTCTTATTACGCTAAGATGAAAGAACATACTTGGCTTAACAAAACCACTTGTATATCCCTTGCTTGCTCGCTTCTAAAGGTGCTCAATTCTCTACATTGATGAAACAAATGAGCGTAAGCACAAAGCTTAGTGAGGATTGCTATAAAACCAAAACATTCATCAATGCATTTTCAAAATAAAAACATCAATCTTTGTAAACACATGCCTTCCTTTAAAACTTTCACTTTTAAAACACATTTCATCTTTCAAATCCACATGCCCATTGCATCATTAACAAAAACAGCAAAAACCTTTGCTCATGCTTAAACCAAGCATCACAAGCATTCTAGCATAAGTCTCAAGCATCACATGCTTTCTCAAATTAAGCTTTCATCATTAATTCATTAAATCATCATTAACATATTGGCTCACAAGTGATCTTTCACATAATCGATATCAAAATACAACACAATCGACACAATCAAATACGCGGATTACAAACATCATCCCACAAGCTTCATACACACTACTGGCTATACAAGGTGGAGTTTTATAGCACAATCACAACCCCTCAACACTAGTGATGGAGTTTAACGGCACAATCACAACCCCTCAACATCACTCATCGGTAGTTGTATAACCCACTAGTGAGAGCTGAGACACAAAACAAGGGTTACACATGGGAGCTAACTCAACCATTGTAATCACCTTAACCAAGCTCACATACGGGAGCAACCCTTGTAACCCCCTTAACCCGGCCTAGACGATTGACCCGAATTAAGAAAGTCACACGGGGAAAACCAAAGTCAACCCGAAAGTCAACCTTGATTAACGACCCTTTTTTTCTTTTTAATCTTGTCTAGATGCACATTAACCCTAGCTGTGATCATACATAACACATACTCAAAGATCATAAACATCAGAGATCAAACAAGGACCCAATTGAACAAATTGCAACTTTAGGGACCAAATTTTAAATTCTGATAATTACGAGGACTTAACCCAAATTAAAGATACCAACTTGTAATTAGTCAGGTTTCATGCTTCACTGCCAAATTTCAGCTCAAACGGACATTCCAAACTCATACAATTGCACAAACAAGATTCAGGACCAAATTGTAAACATTTCATAATATTCAAATGCCAATGTCAGCCCCCAACGGTCGACCGTTCCGGAACAGACAGAGCCTGTTTCGAAACGTGGGGCCGTTCCGCAACGCGTACCGAAACAGGGGCTGGCAGAGGCCTTTCTGTTTCGAAATGGTGCCTACCGTTTCGGACGCCTGGGTTCATTCAAGGCACCCGTTCCGGAACGGTGTGCACTGTTCCGAAACACCCTGCACAGAAAGCTGCATTTTACATACTCAAACACCCAATTGATCAGCCAATCATGCTCCAAAGGCTACCAAACTTTACCAGCATGAAATTCAACATATAAAAGACATTTAGGCATCAACCAAACATCAAGATAGCATCTTATACAAAAAGCCCCAAATCTAATGGCATGCTTCCTACACAAGCAAACCATCCAAGCATAAAAGCGTTCAAGCCAAAACATAAAAGCCATTACAAGAAACCAGCAATCTCAACAACCTTTAACATATTTAGGGAGTTCAAGCATCTCCCAAAACATACTCATAGGTCCCCCTTTGCAAAATTACCAAAAGCTAAAATGTTCTTTAGAAAACCTTCCATACATTGAGCTCAACTTCCACTTGATTGCTTGCCTTCCTTGCTGCTCTTAGGTACCCTAATGATCTGCATTATTGGTTTAAGAAAACGGGAGAGAGCGTAAGCAAAAGCTTAGTGAGGAATGCTCATTAAAAACCATTCAATAATGCATTTATAAATCACTTTGTAAAACATGCTTCAAACCATCATTTAAACATGCTCAAAGCATTCTTAAACAAGCAATCCATGCTTCATATCATAACATGTCATATTGGCCACAAGTGATAGGTTCCATTTCTTTAAAACAAGTTCGACATAAGACTCACACATGAACTTTTAAACACCATTGTGATCTTATACTTTCCAAGAACCACACAAGGACTTTTAACCACCTTTGTGTTCTTCCCAAGGACTTTTAAACACCTTGCCCCCAAGGACTTTTAAACACCTTGGCCCATGGACTTTTAAACACCATGGCAAAGACCACACAAGGACTTTTAAACACCTTTGTGTCCTTAACAAGAACCATCCAAGGACTTTTAACCACCTTGATGTTCTTAAGTAACAAGGCTCACTCAAGGAATTTTAACCACCTTAGTGACCTTAACAAGAATCATCATGGACTTTTAACCACCATGAAGTTCTTAGATACCACAAGGCCCACTCAAGGACTTTTAACCACCTTAGTGACCTTAACCTTTTCAAAACATCACTTGCCAATATACATCTTTATCATCAAATAATCCACTGTTTTAAAGCATTAAACCAAGCCATGTTTATCATGCATTTATAAGCATCAAACCACATTTTAACCATGCTCAAAAACAAGGAACTCTTACCTTGAGCTTCCTTCAACATATGGCTTACAAAACCAGCATTAACCATGCTAAATCATGCTTTCAAAAAAGAATTTAAAACATGCAATAAACCACATTGCACAACAACCAAACCATGGCCACCACTAGAGAGTTTTCCGAAAACTTACACTTGAGCTTAGTAAAGTTGTTTAGACTTAAACTAAGCTCCCAAGACATTGGTTTCAAAGCCGAAAACCCAATTTCACTCACCGATTCCACTTCGCCTCTTGCCGAAGCACCAATTCAAGCTTCCGGATCAACAACTCTTGGATCCAAAGATGCCTCCCCTGTTTTAACACATCAAAGCAGAGGATTAATGCATCATCATGCATTAATAACTTCAATGAAAGCACCAAAACTCGCTGCTCTCATCTACACTCCATTTTCGGCCACCAAACACAACCGAAAATGCCTCCAAACAACTTCTCAACAAAGCCCAGCCAATAACCATTAAAACCTAACATCCTTTAACATCAATTAACATCTAAAAAGAGCTTAACAACATCCTTATACCTCCAGCAACAACAGATCCACAAGATCTCACCAAAAACAACCTAGAATCATAAGCTAAACTTAGGAAATTCAACCTATCCGGGATTGCATTAATCAAAACTCAATTCCTTATCAAATTAACATTCAATAATCATCATTTTAACACCTTAAAACGCTGCTTAAACAGATCCAACGAAAATTCATCAAAAATCACCAAATCTTGCATTTTAAGCCAATATCCATTAAACAACTTAAAAGTCATTTATAAAACATCAATTAAGGATTGAGAACTTAGGAATTTCAGTAAAGAACTGATAGTTTAGAGGAGAAGGACGTTCATACCTCCAAACTTGAGTTTCTCCTCTTTAGAGCCAAAAAGCTTGAAAATCCAATTAGCAAATTGCAAGGTTTTGTTGTTGAAATGATTAGGAATCCAAAGAGAATTGAAAAGATAGATTTGAGTGACAAAATCATAAAGAAATCTCTGGAGAGAAAGTGTTTGGGTTGAGAGAAAATGAGAGAAAAGGAAAATTGGAAGAAAATGGAAAGTTGGTTACAAAATAGTAAAATGATTTCCCTCCACTTTTCTTAAGCTTTAAAATCAGAATTATACATTAAAATATCTTAGAAAAATCTGGAGAAACTCTTTTTAGAATAATAGCTCCAAAAATATTCAAAGTTTCAACCCTTTCTAAAACAGTCACGCAACTTTCAAAAATTACATTTTGGTCACTAGCCAAAATGTCACCCTTCCAAAACTCATTTTGTAAAATTGATTTCACAGTTCACTTATATATATTAAAAGATGATTTTAGAACATTTTTCCATATTTTTAATGCAACCCGAACTAGGCTTTCCTAATTTCACCTTTTTAGATTCGAACAGCACTTTGACCAAACCGGTCAACGCCCAAACTTCTAAGCCCAAAACCGGGGCGTTACAACTCTCCCCCCCTTATGAAATTTCGTCCTCGAAATTTACCTGAAGGAAAGAGATAAGGAAACTGCTTCAGCATGTCTTCCTTCTGCTCCCATATGGCTTCCTCAACACCACGATGCTTCCACAGCACCTTCACCAACTCAATGGTCTTGCCACGAAGAACCTTGCTATCCGAATCCAGAACCTTCACCGGCTCCTAATCATAGGTCAAATCCGGATTCAATTCCACTTCCTCCACAGGCATCACATGCGAAGGATCAGATCTATACCTCCGGAGCATAGAAACATGGAACACATCATGAATCTTCTCCAACTCTTGAGGTAGTCTCAACCGATACGCAACAGGACCCACACGCTCAACCACCTCGTATGGTCCAATGTACCTAGGGCTCAACTTACCCTTCCGGCCAAACCTCATCACCTTCTTCCAAGGCGAAACCTTCAAGAACACACGGTCACCCACCGCATACTCTATCTCCTTACGCTTCAAATCCGCGTAAGACTTTTGCCGATCAGAGGCTGCCTTCAACCGCTCACAAATGAGCTTCACCTTCTCGGTGGTTCCTTTCAACAAAGCTGGCATCGAAACCAACTTTTGACCAGTTTCAGCCCAACAAAGAGGAGTCCTACACTTCCTCCCATACAAAGCCTCATAAGGTGCCATCTGTATACTCGCCTGATAACTATTGTTATAAGCAAACTCAACCAAAGGCAGATGCTTCTCCCAAGAACCTTGGAACTCAATCACGCAACATCTCAACATATCCTCCAAAATCTGAATAACACGCTCAGACTGACCATCCGACTGAGGATGATAGGATGTACTGAAATTCAACCTTGTACCCAAAGCTTGATGCAAACACTGCCAGAAACGCGATGTGAACCTCGGATCCCTATCCGACACAATCGACTTAGGCACACCATGCAGCCGCACAATCTCAGCAATGTACAGCTCCGCAAGCTTATCCAAGGAAAACGTGGTATGCACAGGCAAGAAATGCGCACACTTCGTCAGGCGATCCACAATCACCCAAACAAAATTCTTCTTCGATGGAGACAAAGGTAAACCAGATACAAAATCCATGGTAACCCTCTCCCACTTCCATTCAGGGATTCTCAACGGTTGCAACAACCCTGAAGGAACCTGATGCTCAGCCTTAACTCGCTGACACACCATACACTTGCTCACAAACTCCGCAACATCCTTTTTCAAACCCACCCAATAGTACTCATCACGAAGATCACGGTACATCTTAGTACTACCAGGGTGCATAGCAAAAGGACTACTTTGACCTTCAGTCAGAATAGCACGCCTCAACTCAGCATCATTGGGCACAACTATTCGACTCCCAAAACACAACACACCATCATCATTAAAGCAGAAATCCGAAGGCCTACCCTCCTCGATATCCTGAACATGAGACACCAAGGAATCATCCAGCAACTGCTTTTCCTTGATCAACTGAACCATAGATGGTTTCACTTGCAACTCATCTACAAGACCACCATCACGCGAAATACTCAATCTAGCAAACATAGCCCTCAGCTCAACAGCTACCTTCCTACTCAAGGCATCCGCAACAACATTAGCTTTTCCAGGATGGTACTCAATGGTCAGATCATAATCCTTGAGCAACTCCAACCAACGCCGCTGCCTAAGATTCAACTCCTTCTGAGACATTAGATACCTCGAACTGTTGTGATCCGTGTACACAGTACACTTCTCACCATACAGATAATGTCTCCAGATCTTCAGAGCAAAAACCACCGCAGCCAACTCAATATCATGCGTAGGATAATTGCGCTCATGCACTTTCAGCTGCCGCGATGCATAAGCCACAACCTTACCCTCTTGCATCAGCACACATCCCAAACCAACATAGGATGCATCACTATAGACTACAAACTCTTTCCCTGATTCAGGCTGAACAAAGATAGGAGCTTGCGTCAAAGCCGCCTTCAGCTTCTCAAAAGCCTGCTGTCTCGCTTCTGTCCACTCATACTTAACATCCTTTTGCAACAACTTCGTTAGAGGTGCAGCAATCTTAGAAAAACCATCCACAAACCTCCAGTAGTATCCCGCCAAACCAAGGAAACTACGGACCTCATGAACAGACTTAGGAACCTTCCAGTTCATCACCGCCTCAATCTTCTGAGGATCAACACGAATCCCCTCGGCAGAAACTACATGCCCAAGAAACACCACCTCCTTTAGCCAGAACTCACACTTGCTCAGCTTAGCATAAAGCTGGTTCTCCAACAAAGCTTGCAGCACAATCCTCAAATGCTCTTCATGCTCCTCCTCAGTACGCGAGTACACGAGGATATCATCAATGAACACCACAACAAACTTGTCCAGGTATTCATGAAACACACGATTCATCATGTCCATGAAAGCAGCAGGAGCATTTGTCAAACCAAACGACATCACAAGGAACTCATAATTCCCATACCTTGTCCTGAAAGCTGTCTTAGGCACATCCACATCCTTCACCTTCAACTGATAATACCCTGACCTCAAGTCAATCTTAGAGAACACAGCAGCTCCCCGAAATTGATCAAAGAGATTATCAATCCTCGGCAAAGGGTACCGATTCTTGATAGTCAACTTGTTCAGCTGACGGTAATCAATGCACATTCTCATAGTGCCATCCTTCTTCTTCACAAACAAGACCGGTGCACCCCAAGGTGACACACTCGGCCGGATGAAACCACGATCAAGCAGCTCTTGCAACTACGTCTTCAACTCCTTCAGCTCCTTAGGTGCCATCCTATAAGGAGTAATGGACACAGGAGTTGTATTCTCATACAGCTCAATTCCAAACTCCACCTCGCGATTAGGAGGTAAACCAGGCAACTCCTCAGGAAAAACACCAGGAAACTCCTTCACAACCCTGATATCTTGCACCCTCAACTCCTTAGAGCTAGGATTCATCACAAAACCTAGATAAGCTTCACAGCCTTGCCTCAGCATCCTGCTCGCCTCCAAGGTAGACACCACATTGGCAAGAAACTTCACATTCTCACCAACCACAACAACATCATAATCATCCGCAAGCTTCAGCGAAACTCGCTTATTTTCACAATCCACAATAGCACGATGCTCAGCAAGCCAATCCATACCAAGGATCACATCAAAACCATAAAAGGGCAACTCCATAAGATCAACATGAAAAACATGTTCTTGAACAACCAAAGGACACCTTCTATACAACTTTCGAGTCACAACAGTCTCACCAAAAGAACTAGTGACACGAACACCAACATCCAAAGACTCAACAGGCAAACCAAGCAATTCAGCATGCTCACGCAAAATATATGAATGCGTAGATCTAGAATCTATCAAGGAAAGTAATGACAAGGATTGCAAAGTAAAGGTACCTGCAATCACATCCGCATCATTACTCCCTTCACGCTGAGCATACACCCTCGCTTGACCACCGCCCTCAGGCTGAATAGCCACAACATGGGCCACTCCACGACCGCCTTCCTCCCTCCTCTGGAAATTACCACGGCCACGCCCACGACCTCTCTGCGGTGCAGCAACAACAGGAGCACACACTTGGCCACCGGCCAACATAGGACAATCTCGCCTCAAATGATCTGCAGATCCACAATTCCAGCACCCATTACCAGCTGCCGCAACAGGAGCTTGCACCTCCCTCACAGCACGAGGACAGTCACGCTTCATGTGACCACGTGAACCACAGATCCAGCAAGCACTCGGATCAGCTCTAGCATTGCCTCCTCTAGCAGGTGTACCACCACCTCTCTTAGCTGAGGACTGATACTTCCGATCGCGTCCCCTCTTGTTCCGTCCACCACCGGAACTATACTCAGCAGCTCGCTTACCAGAACTAGCTCCAGCACCTCTAGCAGATAAACCCAAGTTCATCTCAATATCCTTGGCTCGGCCCACCAACACATCAAAATCATCATACTCGATGGCCAGCACATACATCTTCACGTCCGTCACTAAACCATAACGGAACCTCTCGCACCTTGCCCGCTCATCAGGTACCAGCTCAGGTGCATACTGACTGAGTCGCACAAACTGCACTTCATACTCAGCCACACTCATGCTCCCTTTGATAAGAGACATGAATTCACGCTTCTTTTCATCAAGATATCTCACGCCAAGATATCTCCTCTTGAACACATTCTGGAAGAATGTCCAAGTGATGTCAGCCTCAGCCATCCCTGCTATAGTGGTCGTCCACCACGTATACGCATCATCCTGAAGCAAGGATACAACACAACCCAGCTTTTGCACATCAGTGCAACTCATCTGTCCCAAAATCCTCTTGGTACTCTCTAACCAAGCCTCAAAGCTCTCAGCAGACATACCCCTGAACTCAGTCCCACCAAGACTGCGCAAACGCTCCAAAGGTAGTCTAACTCCAGCATCTCTCTGATGCCCAGCTCCTTCAGCTCCAGCTACTGCTGCTCGAAAAGCACCCGCAATAGCTTGCACCAACATCGACATATCAGGCATAGCTTGCCCCTGACCAACCTCAGGTCCAGCAGCTCCAGCACCAGCTGCAACTTCAGCCTTTTTCTCTCTGCACCACCACCACCAGGTGGAGGAGGAGGTAACACTGCACTACCCGTGTTTTCCTCATTCTCATTAGGAGCCGTAGCTCGCACATTACCTCTCAACTCTCTACGTGGTGCCATACTTTAACCATGCAATCACAATGCAAATAAACAAAGTCAGGCCCAGCAAGGTAAGCAATCCAAGTCTTCAAGCTCAATTTCATTTAAAAATCAACATCATCACTTAGCTTTGATTTGGCAATGGGTACCCACAACATGCTACATCACAGCATACAACTCAATTGCATCAAAAATCACAAGCCACCAAACATGCTATCAATCAACAAGCTTACAAGGCACACATGCTTCAATGATGCACACACACATTCCCAATTACTCGAGAACTCAGCTGTGATACCACCAAATGTAACCCCCTTAACCCGGCCTAGACGGTTGACCCGAATTAAGAAAGTCACACGGGGAAAACCAAAGTCAACCCGAAAGTCAACCTTGATTAACGACCCTTTTTTTTCTTTTTAATCTTGTCTAGATGCACATTAACCCTAGCTGTGATCATACATAACACATACTCAAAGATCATAAACATCAGAGATCAAACAAGGACCCAATTGAACAAATTGCAACTTTAGGGACCAAATTGTAAATTCTGATAATTACGAGGACTTAACCCAAATTAAAGTTACCAACTTGTAATTAGTCAGGTTTCATGCTTCACTGCAAAATTTCAGCTCAAACGGACATTCCAAACTCATACAATTGCACAAACAAGATTCAGGTCCAACTTGTAAACATTTCAGAACATTCAACTGCCAATGTCAGCCCCCAACGGTCGACCGTTCTGGAACAGACAGAGCCTGTTTCGAAACGCGGGGCCGTTCCGCAACGCGTACCGAAACAGGGGCTGGCAGAGGCCTTTCTGTTTCGAAATGGTGCCTACCGTTTCGGACGCCTGGGTTCATTCAAGGCACCCATTCCGGAACGGTGTGCACTGTTCCGAAACACCCTGCACAGAAAGCTGCATTTTACATACTCAAACACCCAATTGATCAGCCAATCATGCTCCAAAGGCTACCAAACTTTACCAGCATGAAATTCAACATATAAAAGACATTTAGGCATCAACCAAACATCAAGATAGCATCTTATACAAAAAGCCCCAAATCTAATGGCATGCTTCCTACACAAGCAAACCATCCAAGCATAAAAGCCTTCAAGCCAAAACATAAAAGCCATTACAAGAAACCAGCAATCTCAACAACATTTAACATATTTAGGGAGTTCAAGCATCTCCCAAAACATACTCATAGGTCCCCCATTGCCAAATTACCAAAAGCTAAAATGTACTTTAGAAAACCTTCCATACATTGAGCTAAACTTCCACTTGATTGCTTGCCTTCCTTGCTGCTCTTAGGTACCCTAATGATCTGCATTATTGGTTTAAAAAAACGGGAGAGAGCGTAAGCAAAAGCTTAGTGAGGAATGCTCATTTAACCTTTCAATAATGCATTTATAAATCACTTTGTAAAACATGCTTCAAACCATCATTTAAACATGCTCAAAGCATTCTTAAACAAGCAATCCATGCTTCATATCATAACATGTCATATTGGCCACAAGTGATAGGTTCCATTTCTTTAAAACAAGTTCGACATAAGACTCACACATGGACTTTTAAACACCATTGTGATCTTATACTTTCCAAGAACCACACAAGGACTTTTAACCACCTTTGTGTTCTTCCCAAGGACTTTTAAACACCTTGGCCCCAAGGACTTTTAAACACCTTGGCCCATGGACTTTTAAACACCATGGCAAGGACCACACAATGACTTTTAAACACCTTTGTGTCATTAACAAGAACCATCCAAGGACTTTTAACCACCTTGATGTTCTTAAGTAACAAGGCTCACTCAAGGACTTTTAACCACCTTAGTGACCTTAACAAGAATCATCATGGACTTTTAACCACCATGAAGTTCTTAGATACCACAAGGCCCACTCAAGGACTTTTAACCACCTTAGTGACCTTAACCTTTTCAAAACATCACTTGCCAATATACATCTTTATCATCAAATAATCCACTGTTTTAAAGCATTAAACCAAGCCATGTTCATCATGCATTTATAAGCATCAAACCACATTTTAACCATGCTCAAAAACAAGGAACTCTTATCTTGAGCTTCCTTCAACATATGGCTTACAAAACCAGCATTAACCATGCTAAATCATGCTTTCAAAACAGAATTTAAAACATGCAATAAACCACATTGCACAACAACCAAACCATGGCCACCACTAGAGAGTTTTTCGAAACTTACACTTGAGCTTAGTAAAGTTGTTTAGACTTAAACTAAGCTCCCAAGACATTGGTTTCAAAGTCGAAAACCCAATTTCACTCACCGATTCCACTTCGCCCTTGCCGAAGCACCAATTCAAGCTTCCGGATCAACAAATCTTGGATCCAAAGATGCCTCCCCTGTTTTAACACATCAAAGCAGAGGATTAATGCATCATCATGCATTAATAACTTCAATGAAAGCACCAAAACTCGCTGCTCTCATCCACACTCCATTTTCGGCCACCAAACACAACCGAAAATGCCTCCAAACAACTTCTCAACAAAGCCCAGCCAATAACCATCAAAACCTAACATCCTTTAACATCAATTAACATCTAAAAAGAGCTTAACAACATCCTTATACCTCCAGCAACAACAGATCCACAAGATCTAACCAAAAACAACCTAGAATCATAAGCTAAACTTAGGAAATCCAACCTATCCGGGATTGCATTAATCAAAACTCAATTCCTTATCAAATTAACATTCAATAATCATCATTTTAACACCTTAAAACACTGCTTAAACAAATCCAACGAAAATTCATCAAAAATCACCAAATGTTGCATTTTAAGCCAAGATCTATTAAACAACTTAAAAGCCATTTATAAAACATCAATTAAAGATTGAGAACTTAGGAATTTCAGTAAAGAACTGATAGTTTAGAGGAGAAGGACGTTCTTACCTCCAAACTTGAGTTTCTCCTCTTTAGAGCCAAAAAGCATGAAAATCCAATTAGCAAATTGCAAGGTTTTGTTGTTGAAATGATTAGGAATCCAAAGAGAATTGAAAAGATAGATTTGAGTGACAAAATCAGAAAGAAATCTCTGGAGAGAAAGTGTTTGGGTTGAGAGAAAATGAGAGAAAAGGAAAATTGGAAGAAAATGGAAAGTTGGTTACAAAATAGTAAAATGATTTCCCTCCACTTTTCTCAAGCTTTAAAATCAGAATTATACATTAAAATATCTTAGAAAAATCTGGAGAAACTCTTTTTAGAATAATAGCTCCTTAAAGATTCAAAGTTTCAACCCTTTCTAAAACAGTCACGCAACTTTCAAAAATTACATTTTGGTCACTAGCCAAAATGTCACCCTTCCAAAACTCATTTTGTAAAATCGATTTCACAGTTCACTTATATATATTAAAAGATGATTTTAGAACATTTTTCCATATTTTTAATGCAACCCGAACTAGGCTTTCCTAATTTCACCTTTTTAGATTCGAACAACACTTTGACCAAACTGGTCAACGCCCAAACTTCTAAGCCCAAAACCGGGGCGTTACAACCCTCCACCGTTGTGACGCTTAACCAAGTCCACACATGAGAGTAACCCTTCATTGTGGTGACGTTTTACCAAGTCCACATACAAGAGTTACCCTTCATCGTGGTGACATTTAATCCCTCAATCGCTAGGGTACTTGGATGGAGTTTACGGCACAATCTCAACCCCTCGACATCCAATGCAACTTTATTCACGGTGCACGCAATCCAATATAATCAGTATTCAATAACATTTCACTGTTGTATCAAAGCATAATCCACAATGCCATTTTTCGCAAGCAATAACATGCTTAAAATCAATTATTAAATCGCTTAAATAAAAGGATCACTTACCATGTGCATCCTTAACAAAATTGCATTTAAAACCAGAAACAACATTGCTCTAAACATGCTTTAAAAAAATAATCAAACCACATTTAAATCAAGTGCATTTTAAACTAAAACATAGCACAATTCGAGAGAGACTTTCGATTTACTTACTCTTGAGCTTAGCTAAGTGTTTCAAACTGACATTAAGCTCCCAAAACCACGTTCAAAACATTTCAAAGCTGGAAAACTCTTTTCCACTCATCGATACGCGAAACTTCGCTTGCCGACGCGAAGATCACTCGTTCGAAGCTTTCAAAATCACTTTGCTAGCTTCCGGGTCACTTTAGAGCATCAAAAATAGAGATCCAATGCATTAAAATGCATTCTAACTCCAGCAACTAAACACAAACTCGTTGCTCAGCAACACAACATCAATTTACCCATCCGAAACAACTCAAAACTCATTTGATTGCTTCCTAAACCAAGCTCAGCCAACAATCAACACTTCCAATCATTAATATTCATCAAATCACGTCTAAAAACAATCTAAACTCTTTCTTATATCTCCAACAATCATATAACCATCAAAACACTCCAAAAACTCAACTAAAACCATCATAAAACTCAATGATCTCAAGGATTTCGAGATCTATATCATTAAATCTTTTTTTCAACATCATAAACATCTCAAAACTCCATTATAATCCATCTAAAATAGAGCTCATCAACAACACTCCAAAAATCAGTAATTAAACCTTAGTTTTGCAAGATTTTGATCTTAAACCAATACTTTTCTCAGTTAAAAAAAAACAATTAAGAGTTAATAATCTTGGGAATTTCAATAAATAACCTTGATTAGAGGTTGAGAACGAGTTTCACCTCCAATCTTTGCTTTACTTAATGTTCGAGAAGTTTTTACTTTACAAATCTTGAAGAAATTAAAGAGAATGCTTTGAAATGGATAAGAAATCAAAGATTGAATGTTTGGGAGAAAAGAAATCTGGAGAAATGGTTTTAGAAATGTGTTTTGCAGAAAATGAGAAGAGAAAAGTTAGTTATGTTAATGAAACCTTCCAAATTAACAATTTTATTTAATAAATAAATATAATCCATTTTAAATCAATTATCTAAAAATCATTTAAATCACATGTCAAATTAAGGAAAGGTTTAATTGTACAAAAGCTCCCTAAGGATTCTAAGATTTTGACTATCCTTTTGAAAATTGCATTTTTCCACAGTTCCAAAATTTACATTTTGAACTGCGCAAAATGTACGACTTCCAAAACTCATTTTGTAAAATTTATTAGACCAACTTCTTAAACATAATTTTATAGGATTTTAGAAAAAATTTCATGTTTTTATCCTGTAACCCCCTTAACCCGGCCTAAACGGTTGACCCGAATTAAGAAAGTCACACGGGGAAAACCAAAGTCAACCCGAAAGTCCACCTTGATTAACGACCCTTTTTTTCTTTTTAAACTTGTCTAGATGCACATTAACCCTAGTTATGATCATTCAAACAACATACTCATAGATCATAAACATCAGAGATCAAACAGGGACCCAATTGAACAATTTACAACTTTAGGGACCAAATTGCAAATTCTGTAAATTACAGGGACTTAACTCAAATTAGAGTTACCATCTTGAAATTAATCAGGTTTCATGCTTCTCTGTCAAATTTCAGCTCAAACGGACATCCCAAACTCATACAACTGCACAATCAAGTTTCAGGACCAAAACGCAAACATTCCAAAACATTTAACTGCCAATGTCAGCCCCCAACGGTTGGCTGTTCCGAAACAGGGAGTGCCTGTTTCGAAACACGGGGCCGTTTCGCAACGCGTATCGAAACTAAGGCTGGCAGAGGGCTTCCCGTTTCGAAACGGTGTCTCCAGTTTCGGACGTCTGGGTTACTACAAGGCACCCGTTCCGAAACGGTAGTCACTGTTCCGAAACGACCTGCACAGAATGCAGCAAAATGCATGCTTATACACATAATTGACCAACCAAACATGCTCCAAATGCTACCAAACTTTACCAGCAACTCATACAACATACAAGAGACATATTTGCATCAACCAATCAACATATTATCATCATATATGAAAAGCCCCAATTCTAATGGCATGCTTCCTACACAAGCAAACCATTCAAGCATAAAACCTCCAAACCAACACATAAAATGGCCAATTACAAAAACCAGCATTACCAACAACATTAAACATACTTAGGGAGTTCAAAACATCTCCCAAAACATTCACATAGGTCCCCCATTGCCAAATGCCCAAAAGCTAAAGTGTTTAAGAAAACCTTCCCATACTTGAGCTTAACTTCCACTTGATTGCTTGCCCTCCTTGCTGCCCTCAATGCACCTTAATGTTCTGCATTATTGATTTAAGAAAACGAAAGAGAGCGTAAGCAAAAGCTTAGTGAGGAATGCTCATTAAAACCATTCAATAATGCATTTATAAAACACTTTATAAACCATTCTTCAAAACATCATTTATACATGCTTGCAAGCATTCTTAAACAAGCAATACATGCTTCCATATCAATACATGTCATATTGGCCACAAGTGATAAATTCCATCTTTTAAAAACAAGATCAACATAAGACTCACACATGGACTTTTAAACACCATTGTGATCTTATATTTCACAAGGACCACACAAGGACTTTTAACCACCTTTGTGTCCTTTACAAGTTTCACCCCAAGGACTTTTAAACACCTTGGCCCCAAGGACTTTTAAACACCTTGGCCCATGGACTTTTAAACACAATGGCAAGGACCACACAAGGACTTTTAACCACCTTTGTGTCCTTAACAAGAACCATCCAAGGACTTTTAACCACCTTGATGTTCTTAAGTAACAAGGCTCACTCAAGGACTTTTAACCACCTTAGTGACCTTAACCTTTTTCAAAACATCACTTGCCAATATACATCTTTATCATCAAATAATCCACTGTTTTAAAGCATTTAACCAAGCCATAAACATCATGCATTTTAAAGCATCAAACCACATTTAATCAATGTTCAAAAACAAGGACTCTTACCTTGAGCTTCCTTCAACATATGGCTTACAAAATCAGCAATAACCATGCTAAATCATGCTTTCAAAACAGAATTTAAAACATGCAATAAACCACGTTGCATAACAACCAAACCATGGCCACCACTAGAGAGTTTTTCTGAAAACTTACACTTGAGCTTAGTAAAGTTGTTTAGACTTAAACTAAGCTCCCAAGACAATGGTTTCAAAGCCGAAAACCCAATTTCACTAACCGATTCCGTTCCGCCTCTTGCCGAAACACAAATCAAGCTTCCGGATCACCACCACTTGGATCCAAAGATGACTCCCTTGTTTTAAACACATCAAAGCAGAGGATTAATGCATCATCATGCATTAATAGCTTCAATGAAAGCACCTAAACTCGCTGCTCTCATCCACACTCCATTTTCAGCCACCAAACATTACCGAAAATGCATCCAAACAACTCCTCAACAAAGCCCAGCCATAAACCATCAAAACCAAACATCCTTTAACATCATTTAACAACTAAAAAGAACCTAATAACATCCTTATACCTCCATTAACAACAGATCCACAAGATCGCCTCAAAAACAACCAAGAATCACAAGCTAAACTTAGGAAATTCAACCTCTCCGGGATTGCATTAATCAAAATCAATTCCTTATCAAATTAATGTTCATTTAACATCAAAAACACACCTCAACTCACAGCTTTAACAGATCAAACGAAAATTCATCAAAAATCACCAAATCTTGCATTTTAAAGCCAAGATCCATTACACAACTTGAAAGCCATTTATAAAACATCAATTAAGGATTGAGAACTTAGGAATTTCAGTAAAGAACTGATAGTTTAGAGGAGAAGGACGTTCTTACCTCCAAACTTGAGTTTCTCCTCTTTTAGAACCAAAAAGCTTGAAGAATCACTTATCAAATGGTGAGGTTTTGTTGATGTGATGATTAGAAATCAAAAGAGAATTGAATAGAGAGATTTGAGTGACAAAATCAGAAGAAAATCTCTGGAGAGAAAGTGTTTGGGTTGAGGGAAAATGAGAGAAAAGAAAATAGAAGATTTGAGAGAAAAGTTAGTTAGAATTAGGAAAATATCTTCCCTCCACTTTTCTTTAGTTTAAAAATCAGAAATAATTCATTTAATATCTTAGAAAAATATGGAGAAACTCCCTCTGGGTAAATAGCTCCTTAAAGATTCAAAGTTTCAATCCTTTCTAAAACAGTCACGCAACTTTCAAAAATTAGATTTTGGTCACTAGCCAAAATGTCACCCTTCCAAACCTCATTTTGAAAAATTGATTTCACAGTTCACTTATATATATTAAAAGAGGATTTTAGAACATTTTTCCATATTTTTAATGCAACCCGAACTAGGCTTTCCTAATTTCACCTTTTTAGATTCGAACAGCACTTTGACCAAACCGGTCAACGCCCAAACTTCTAAGCCCAAAACCGGGGCGTTACAACTCTCCCCCCCTTAAGAAATTTCGTCCTCGAAATTTTACCTGAAGGAAAAAGATAAGGAAACTGCTTCAGCATGTCATCCTTCCGCTCCCACGTGGCTTCCTCAACGCCACGATGCTTCCACAGCACCTTTACCAACTCGATGGTCTTGCCACGAAGAACCTTGCTATCCGCATCCAGAAACTTCACCGGTTCCTCATCATAGGTCAAATCCGGATTCAATTCCACTTCCTCCACAGGCATCACATGCGAAGGATCATATCTATACTTCCGGAGCATAGAAACATGGAACACATCATGAATCTTCTCCAACTCTTGAGGTAACCTCAACCGATACGCAACAGGACCCACACGCTCAATCACCTCATATGGTCCAATGTACCTAGGGCTCAACTTACCCTTCCGGCCAAACCTCATCACCTTCTTCCAAGGCGAAACCTTCAAGAACACACGGTCACCCACCGCATACTCAATCTCCTTACGCTTCAAATCCGCGTAAGACTTTTACCGATCAGAGGCTGCTTTCAACCGCTCACAAATGAGCTTCACCTTCTCGGTGGTTCCTTTCAACAAAGCCGGCATTGAAACCAACTTTTGACCCGTTTCAGCCCAACAAAGAGGAGTCCTACACTTCCTTCCGTACAAAGCCTCATAAGGTGCCATTTGAATACTTGCCTGATATCTATTGTTATAAGCTAACTCCACCAAAGGCAAATGCTTCTCCCAAGAGCCCTGAAACTCAATCACGCAGCACCTCAACATATCCTCCAAAATCTGGATAACTCGCTAAGACTAACTATCCGACTGAGGATGATAAGATGTACTGAAATTCAACCTTGTACCCAAAGCTTGATGCAAACACTGCCAGAAACGTGATGTGAACCTCGGATCCCTATCCGACACAATCGACTTAGGCACACCATGCAGCCGCACAATCTCAGCAATGTACAGCTCTGCAAGCTTATCCAAAGAAAACGTAGTATGCAGAGGCAAGAAATGCGCACACTTCGTCAGGCGATCCACAATCACCCAAACCGAATTCTTCTTCGATGGTGACAAAGGCAAACTAGATACAAAATCCATGGTAACCCTTCCCCACTTCCATTCAGGGATTCTCAACGGTTGCAACAACCCTGAAGGAACCTGATGCTCAGCCTTAACTCGCTGACACACCAAACACTTCCTCACAAACTCTGCAACATCCTTCTTCAAACCCACCCAATAGTACTCATCACGAAGATCACGATACATCTTAGTACTACCAGGGTGCATAGCAAAAGGACTACTGTGACCTTCAGTCAAAATAGCACGCCTCAACTCAGCATCATTAGGCACTACTATTCGACTCCCAAAACACAACACACCATCATCATTAAAGCAGAAATCCGAAGGTCTACCCTCCGCGATATCCTGAACATGAGACACCAAGGAATCATCCAGCAACTGCTTTTTCTTGATCAGCTGAACCAAAGATGGTTTCACTTGCAACTCAGCCACAAGACCACCATCTCACGAAATACTCAAGCTGGCAAACATAGCGCTCAGCTCAACAGCTACCTTCCTACTCAAGGCATCCGCAACAACATTAGCCTCTCCAGGATGATACTCAATCGTCAGGTCATAATCCTTGAGCAACTCCAACCAACGCCGCTGCCAAAGATTCAACTCCTTCTGAGACATTAGATACCTCAAACTCTTGTGATCCGTGTACACAGTACACTTCTCACCATACAGATAATGTCTCCAGATCATCAGAGCAAAGACCACTGCAGCCAACTCAATATCATGCGTAGGATAATTGCGCTCATGCACCTTCAACTTCCGCGATGCATAAGCTACCACCTTACCCTCTTGCATCAGCACACATCCCAAACCAACATAGGACGCATCACTATAGACCACAAACTCTTTCCCTGATTCAGGCTGAACCAAGATAGGAGCTTGCGTCAAAGCCGCCTTAAGCTTCTCAAAAGCCTGATGTCTTGCTTCCGTCCACTCATACTTAACATCCTTTTGCAACAGCTTCGTCAAAGGTGCAGCAATCTTAGAAAAACCATCCACAAACCTCCGGTAGTATCCCGCCAAACCAAGGAAACTACGAACCTCATGAACAGACTTAGGAACCTTCCAATTCATCACCGCCTCAATCTTCTGAGGATCCACACGAATCCCCTCAGCAGAAACTACATGCCCAAGAAACACCACCTCCTTAAGCCAGAACTCACATTTGCTCAACTTAGCATAAAGCTGATTCTCCAACAAAGCTTGCAGCACAATCCTCAAATGCTCTTCATGTTCCTCCTCAGTACGCGAGTACACGAGGATATCATCAATGAACCCCACAACGAACTTGTCCAGGTATTCATGAAACACACGATTCATCATGTCCATGAAAGCAGCAGGAGCATTTGTCAAACTAAACGGCATCACAAGGAACTCATAATGCCCATACCTTGTTCTGAAAGCTGTCTTAGGCACATCCACATCCTTCACCTTCAACTGATAATACCCTGACCTCAAGTCAATCTTAGAGAACACAACAGCTCCCCGAAATTGATCAAAGAGATCATCAATTCTCGGCAAAGGATACCGATTCTTGATAGTCAACTTGTTCAGCTGACGATAATCAATGCACATTCTCATAGTGCCATCCTTCTTCTTCACAAACAAGACCGGTGCACCCCAAGGTGACACACTCGGCCGAATGAAACCACGATCAAGCAACTCTTGCAACTGCGTCTTCAGCTCCTTCAGCTCCTTAGGTGCCATTCTATAAGGGGTAATGGACACAGGAGTTGTATTCTCATACAGCTCAATTCCAAACTCCACCTCGCGATTAGGAGGTAAACCAGGCAACTCCTCAGGAAACACACTAGGAAACTCCTTCACAACTCTGATATCTTGCACCCTCAACTCCTTAGAGCCAGGATTCATCACAAAAGCTAGGTAAGCTTCACAACCTTGCCTGAGCATCCTGCTCGCCTCCAAGGTAGACACCACATTGGCAAGAAACTTCACATGCTCACCAACCACAACAACTTCATAATCATCCGCAAGCTTCAGCGAAACTCGCTTATTTTCACAATCCACAACAGCACGATGCTCAGCAAGCCAATCCATACCAAGGATTACATCAAAACCATAGAAAGGCAGCTCCATAAGGTCAACATGAAAAACATGTTCTTGAACAACCAAAGGACACCTTCTATACAACTTTCGAGTCACAACAGTCTCACCAAAAGAACTAGTGACACAAACTCCAACATCCAAAGACTCATCAGGCAAACCAAGCAATTCAGCATGCTCACGTAAAATGTATGAATGCGTAGATCCAAAATCTATCAAGGAAAGTAATGACAAGGATTGCAAAGTAAATGTACCTGCAATCACATCCGCATCATTCCTTCCCTCCCGCTGAGCATACACCCTAGCTTGACCTCCACCTTCAGGCTGAATAGCCACAACATGGGCCACTCCTCGACCACCTTCCTCTCTCCGCTGAAAATTACCATAGCCGCGCCCACGACCTCTCTGCGGTGCAGCAACAACAGGAGCACGCACTTGGCCACCAGCCAACATAGGACACTCTCGCCTCTAGTGATCCGCAGATCCACAATTCCAGCACCCATTACCAGCTGCCGCAACAGGAGCTTGCACCTCCCTCGCAGCACGAGGACAGTCACGCTTCATGTGACCACGTGAACCACAAATCCAACAAGCACTCAGATCAGCTCTAGCATTGCCTCCCCGAGCAGGTGCCCCACCACCTCTCTTGGCCGAAGACTGATACTTCTGATCACGTCCCCTCTTGTTCCGTCCACCACCGGAACTATACTCAGCTGTTCGCTTTCCAGCACTTGCTCCAGCACCTCTAGCAGACAAACCCAAGTTCATCTCAACATCCTTTGCTCGGCCCACCAACACATCAAAATCATCATACTCAGTGGCCAGCACATACATCTTCACCTCCGTCACTAAACCATAATGGAATCTTTCGCACCTTACCCGCTCATTAGGTACCAGCTCAGGTGCATACTGACTGAGTCTAACAAACTAAACCTCATACTCAGCCACAGTCATGCTCCCCTGGATAAGAGACATGAACTCACGCTTCTTTTCATCCAGGTACCTCACACCAAGATACCTCCTCTTGAACACATTCTGAAAGAATGTCCAAGTTACATCAGCTTCAGCCATCCCAGCTATAGTGGTCGTCCACCACGTATAGGCATCATCATGTAGCAAGGATACAACACAACCCAGCTTTTTCACATCAGTGCAACTCATCTGACCCAAGATCCTCTTGGTACTCTCCATCCAGGATTCAGAATTTTCAGCAGACATACCCCTGAACTCAGTCCCACCAAGACTGCGTAACCGCTCCAAGGGTAGTCTGACCCCAGCATCTCCCTGATGCCCAGCTCCTTGAGCTCCAGCTACCGCTGCTCGAAAAGCACCAGCAATAGCTTGCACCAACATCGTCATGTCAGACATAGCTTGCCCCTGACCAACCTCAGGTCCAACAGCTCCAGCACCAGCTGCAGCTTCAGCTCTTTCACCCTCAGCACCACCACCACTAGGCGGAGGAGGAGGTAACACCGCACTACCTGTATTTTCCTCATTCTCATTCTCATTTGGAGCCCTAGCTCGCACATTACTTATCAACTCTCTACGTGGCGCCATACTCTAACCATGCAATCACAATGCAAATAAACAAAGTCAGGTCCAGCAAGGTAAGCAATCCAAGTACTCAAGCTCAATTTCACTTAAAATCAACATCATTTCTTAGCTTTGATTTGGCAATGGGTACCCACAACATGCTTCATCACAGCATACAACTCAATCGCATCAAAATCACAAGCCACTAAACATGCTTTCAATCAATCATGCATACATAGCATACATACTTCAATCATGCATACATTCATTCCCAATTACTCGAGAACTCAACTCTGATACCACCAAATGTAACCCCCTTAACCCGGCCTAGACGGTTGACCCGAATTAAGAAAGTCACACGGGGAAAACCAAAGTCAACCCGAAAGTCAACCTTTATAAACGACCCTTTTTTTTCTTTTTAAACTTGTCTAGATGCACATTAACCCTAGTTATGATCATTCAAACAACATACTCATAGATCATAAACATCAGAGATCAAACAGGGACCCAATTGAACAATTTACAACTTTAGGGACCAAATTGCAAATTCTGTAAATTATAGGGACTTAACTCAAATTAGAGTTACCATCTTGAAATTAATCAGGTTTCATGCTTCTCTGTCAAATTTCAGCTCAAACGGACATCCCAAACTCATACAATTGCACAATCAAGTTTCAGTACCAAAACGCAAACATTCCAAAACATTTAACTGCCAATGTCAGCCCCCAACGGTCAAATGTTCTGAAACACGGAGTGCCTGTTTCGAAACACGGGGCCGTTCCGCAACGCGTATCGAAACGAGGGCTGGCAGAGGGCTTCCCGTTTCGAAACGGTGTCTCCCGTTTCGGACGCCTGGGTCACTACAAGGCACCCGTTCCGAAACGGTAGTCACTGTTCCGAAACGACCTGCACAGAATGCAGCAAAATGCATGCTTATACACACAATTGACCAACCAAACATGCTCCAAATGCTACCAAACTTTACCAGCAACTCATACAACATACAAGAGACATATTTGCATCAACCAATCAACATATTATCATCATATATGAAAAGCCCCAATTCTAATGGCATGCTTCCTACACAAGCAAACCATTCAAGCATAAAACCTCCAAACCAACACATAAAATGGCCAATTACAAAAACCAGCATTACCAACAACATTAAACATACTTAGGGAGTTCAAAACATCTCCCAAAACATTCACATAGGTCCCCCATTGCCAAATGCCCAAAAGCTAAAGTGTTTAAGAAAACCTTCCCATACTTGAGCTTAACTTCCACTTGATTGCTTGCCCTCCTTGCTGCCCTCAATGCACCTTAATGTTCTGCATTATTGATTTAAGAAAACAAAAGAGAGCGTAAGCAAAAGCTTAGTGAGGAATGCTCATTAAAACCATTCAATAATGCATTTATAAAACACTTTATAAACCATTCTTCAAAACATCATTTATACATGCTTGCAAGCATTCTTAAACAAGCAATACATGCTTCCATATCAATACATGTCATATTGGCCACAAGTGATATATTCCATCTTTTAAAAACAAGATCAACATAAGACTCACACATGGACTTTTAAACACCATTGTGATCTTATAATTCACAAGGACCACACAAGGACTTTTAACCACCTTTGTGTCCTTTACAAGTTTCACCCCAAGGACTTTTAAACACCTTGGCCCCAAGGACTTTTAAACACCTTGGCCCATGGACTTTTAAACACCATGGCAAGGACCACACAAGGACTTTTAACCACCTTTGTGTCCTTAACAAGAACCATCCAAGGACTTTTAACCACCTTGATGTTCTTAAGTAACAAGGCTCACTCAAGGACTTTTAACCACCTTAGTGACCTTAACCTTTTTCAAAACATCACTTGCCAATATACATCTTTATCATCAAATAATCCACTGTTTTAAAGCATTTAACCAAGCCATAAACATCATGCATTTTAAAGCATCAAACCACATTTAATCAATGTTCAAAAACAAGGAACTCTTACCTTGAGCTTCCTTCAACATATGGCTTACAAAATCAGCAATAACCATGCTAAATCATGCTTTCAAAACAGAATTTAAAACATGCAATAAACCACATTGCATAACAACCAAACCATGGCCACCACTAGAGAGTTTTTCCGAAAACTTACACTTGAGCTTAGTAAAGTTGTTTAGACTTAAACTAAGCTCCCAAGACAATGGTTTCAAAGCCGAAAACCCAATTTCACTCACCGATTCCGTTCCGCCTCTTGCCGAAACACAAATCAAGCTTCCGGATCACCACCACTTGGATCCAAAGATGACTCCCCTGTTTTAAACACATCAAAGCAGAGGATTAATGCATCATCATGCATTAATAGCTTCAATGAAAGCACCTAAACTCGCTGCTCTCATCCACACTCCATTTTCGGCCACCAAACACCACCGAAAATGCATCCAAACAACTCCTCAACAAAGCCCAGCCATAAACCATCAAAACCAAACATCCTTTAACATCATTTAACAACTAAAAAGAAGCTAATAACATCCTTATACCTCCAGCAACAACAGATCCACAAGATCACCTCAAAAACAACCAAGAATCACAAGCTAAACTTAGGATATTCAACCTATCCGGGATTGCATTAATCAAAACTCAATTCCTTATCAAATTAATATTCATTTAACATCAAAAACACACCTCAACTCACAGCTTTAACAGATCAAACGAAAATTCATCAAAAATCACCAAATCTTGCATTTTAAAGCCAAGATCCATTACACAACTTGAAAGCCATTTATAAAACATCAATTAAGGATTGAGAAATTAGGAATTTCAGTAAAGAACTGATAGTTTAGAGGAGAAGGACGTTCTTACCTCCAAACTTGAGTTTCTTCTCTTTTAGAACCAAAAAGCTTGAAGAATCACTTATCAAATGGTGAGGTTTTGTTGATGTGATGATTAGAAATCAAAAGATAATTGAATAGAGAGATTTGAGTGACAAAATCAGAAGAAAATCTCTGGAGAGAAAGTGTTTGGGTTGAGAGAAAATGAGAGAAAAGAAAATAGAAGATTTGAGAGAAAAGTTAGTTAGAATTAGGAAAATATCTTCCCTCCACTTTTCTTTAGTTTAAAAATCAGAAATAATTCATTTAATATCTTAGAAAAATCTGGAGAAACTCCCTCTGAGTAAATAGCTCCTTAAAGATTCAAAGTTTCAATCCTTTCTAAAACAGTCATGCAACTTTCAAGAATTACATTTTGGTCACTAGCCAAAATGTCACCCTTCCAAACCTCATTTTGTAAAATTGATTTCACAGTTCACTTATATATATTAAAAGAGGATTTTAGAACATTTTTCCATATTTTTAATGCAACCCAAACTAGGCTTTCCTAATTTCACCTTTTTAGATTCGAACAACACTTTGACCAAACCGGTCAACGCCTAAACTTCTAAGCCCAAAACCGGGGCGTTATATATCCTATTCCAAATCTTGATTTCCCTGAACCACCAAATACGATTGAGTGTTTGGGAGAAAAGAAATCTGGAGAAATGGTTTTAGAAATGTGTTTTGCAAAAAATGAGAAGAGAAAAATTAGTTACGTAAATGAAACCTTCCAAATTAACAATTTTATTTAATAAATAAATAAAATTCATTTTAAATCAATTATATAAAAATCATTTAAGTCACATGTCAAATTAAAGAAAGGTT
This sequence comes from Hibiscus tridactylites, assembly GCA_958450335.1. Classification (NCBI taxonomy): domain Eukaryota; kingdom Viridiplantae; phylum Streptophyta; class Magnoliopsida; order Malvales; family Malvaceae; genus Hibiscus; species Hibiscus tridactylites. The sequence goes on from OY288289.1 coordinate 29,375,853, forward strand.
TAATTGCACAAAAGCTCCTTAGAGATTCTAAGATTTTGACTCTCCTTTTGAAAATTGCATTTTCCACAGTTTCAAACATTTACATTTTGGCCACTACCCAAAATGTACCACTACCAAAACTCATTTTGTAAAATTGATTAGACCAACCTCTTAAACATAATTTTATAGGATCTTAGCAATTTTTTTCATATTTTTATCCTATTCCAAACCTTGATTTCCCTGAACCACCTAATATGATTCGAACCGTTTCAAACTGGTTCACTTAACCCGATCCGATATCTAAATCAAGTAGGCCCAAAATCGGGGCGTTCCAACTCTCCCTCACTTAGGAAATTTCATCTCCAAAAGTTTGCCTGAAGGAAAAAGATACGGAAACTACTTCAACATGTCTGCTTTGCTTTCCCACGTGGCCTCCTCAACTCCTCAGTATCGCCACAACACCTTCACAAGCTCTATCGTTTTGCCACGAAGAACTTTGTTGTTCGAACCAAGGATCTTCGCCGATCCCTCAACGTAGGACAACTACAAGTTCAACTCTATCTCTTCGATAGGCTTAACATGCGAAAGATCCGATCTATACCTCCACAGCATCGAAACATGAAACACATCATGAATCTTGTCTAACTTGGGAGACAACATCAACCGATAAGCCACAGGACCAACACGCTCCACAACCTCATAAGGTCCAATAACCCTGAGGCTAAGCATACCCTTACGCCCAAATCTCATCAGCTTCTTCCAAGGCGATACTTTCAAAAACACACGTTCTCCAACCACGAACTCAATCTCATTACGCTTCAAATTCGTGTCACACTTTTACCGATCTGATTCTGCTTTTCAAGTGCTCACAAATAAGCTTCACCTTCTCGGTGGTCCCTTTTAATATATCCGACATCGAAACCAACTTTTTCTCTGTTTCCGCCCAACAAGGTGGCGTTCTACACTTTCTCCCATACAAAGCCTCATATAGAGCCATTTGTATGCTTGCCTGATAACTAATATTACAGGCAAACTCAACCAAAAAGTAAATACTTTTCCCAAGAACCTTGGAAATCTATAACGCAACATCTCAACATGTCCTCAAGCACATGGATAACACGCTCTGACTGCCCATCCGTCTGAGGATGATAAGAAGTATTGAAACTCAACTGTGTACCCCAAGCTTGACGCAGCCATTCCCAAAACCTCGATGTGAAACTCGGATCTCTATCCAACACTATAGACCTTGGCACTCCGTGAAAACACACAATCTCAACAATAAACAACTCGGCCAACATATCCAACATATACGTAGTATGCACTACGAAGAAGTATGCATACTTCGCAAGACGGTCAACAATCACCTAAACAAAACTCTTCTTTGACAGTATCGAAGGCAATCCAGACGCGAAATCAATGATAATTCTCTCCTACTTCAATTCTGGAATTTTCAATGGTTGTAACAACCCGGAAGGAACTTGATGTTCAGCCTTCACTTGCTGACAAACCATGCATTTGTCCACAAACTCTACAACATCCTCCTTCAATCGCACTAAATAGTACTCATCCTTCAACCACGGTACATCTTCATACTACCAGGGTGCATAGAAAAAAGACTACTATGAGCTCCAGTCAGAAAAGTGCACCTCAACTCAACATTATTTGGCACAACTATTCAACTCCCAAAACACAAAACACCATCATCATTGAAACCAAAATCTTAAGGCTTTCCATCTACGATATCCTGAACATGCGATACAAGAGAATCGTCAAGCATCTGCTTATCCTTTATCAACTGAAGCAAGGAAGGTTTCACTTGAAACTCAGCGATCCGCCTGCCTTTATGTGATATGCTCCACCGAACAAACATCGCCCTCAACTTTACGACCACTTTCCTTCTCAACGCAGCGACCACAACATTGGCCTTCTTAGGGTGATACTCAATTATTAGACCATAATCCATAAGCAACTCCAATCGTCTTTGTTGCTTAAGATTCAACTCCTTTGACGCATTAGATACTTTAAACTCTTGTGATTCGTGTACACCACACACTTCTCAACATGAAAACCAAAATCTGCCCACTCACCATCCGAAAATCCTCGTCACGAAACTCTAACACCGTCTCCAACAGTTGCTTCACATACATCAACTATCTCAAGAAGGTTTACTTACACTCAGCCAACAGACCACCCTCACATGAAGACTCAGCCAAATCAACATGTCTTTTGAGCTTAAATTACTTTTCTCACACAAACTTTTGTTACAACACTAATCTTACTTGGATGCTACCCAACGACAAATCTTAATCCTCACACAAAAGCAACCGCAACAAGGCACGCATAAAGCTCATTCTTAAAGCACTTACAACCGTCTGAAAGTATATGCTACAATTTTTCCAACCTGATTAACCACTCACCATATCAACATACGATACATACTAGAACCATGAATCCTCTATTAAACTCAAGCTAAACCTCGGTTAGAACTCTCGTCGGAACTTCCTTCAAACTCCTCTAAGGTCACTGTCAAACCTTCATCAACTTAATACAAACATCCTAGTGCAACCACTTATGCAAGCCCACAATGCTTCAAAAACACCTAGAAACTTTACCTCCTGCCAACCAAGCTAGGCCACAATCACTCCTAACGGTAAACTTGTTTACTCCTTATCCTCACATCCGACATTTACCTTGCACCAAAACAAAACTTTAAACCCACAAACTACCCTAATCATAACACATCACTATCAGATCCAATAAGCTATTCGTAAGTGTGAACATTCATATGCATGATCACCTACAAGCCCTTACGAATGCCTATGCACATGTATGCAAACTTCTAATGTCATGACGAATGTATGCTTGTACCAATATATATCTACAAATGATTTTAATTGTGCATGTATGTCTGTCCACACATGCTAATAATGTCCTCAAACTAACCTAAGAACAACCTCTTATCCCATTTCCAAACTCTTCCAACTACACCACTCTTACAACTCACTAACAGCAAACTACTCCAACGATTACCCTTTCGTCACCAATGTTGTTTTCAAAACAACATCGATTACTACCCAACTCACTAACTATAGGACCTTATCTAATACACAAGAAGATGCAAAACCAGAACTAAACAAAGATAACAACGACAAGGATTGCATAGTAAAGATACCCGCAATCACCTCGTTGTCCTGGAGCTCCAAGTGACGAGCACTCTCTCCCGCAGAACCACCATTCTCCAGCTGCACCACCACAACATCAACCAACACCATGAGGTCACCATCGTCTCCTTTCTGTAAAAAAACCATGACTGCACTCGAGATCACAAGGAGCTTCAACAAACATCCCACCTTGACCACCCCGAGATAACACTGGACAATCTCGCCTCAAATGTCCAGAAAACCCACAATTCCAACAAGATTCAACCATCGTACACCTTCTGCCTCTCTGCCCTTCTTGCCACCTCCGAACCCTGTCTCGGCCACGCTCATGACCCATTTGAGACTCAACTGCACGCGCTGGAGTTGGTCTCACTACCTGGGGACAATTACGCTTCACATGCCCCATTGCACCATAATTCCAACAATCTTCGACACCCCAGCAAACCCCATTGTGTCGCCTTCCACAACAGCCGCACTTCGGGAGAAGAACCACCTCTCTCTGGCATTGACACACTTGACCCACGTTACCACCACCACCAAAATTCTAGTTCAGGCGAAACCTTCTATCACGAGGTCTCTTACGCTGCCCACTCTCAAGGCCAGAACTTGTAGCTCTTTTTCTCTCATTCTGCTCACCAACATATACTAAAGTCATACTCTCGCGCTTCTGGTTATCTGAAGACTTATCTCCAAGATATCTCCTTCTAAATGCTACTTGAAAGAATTCCCAATGCACTTCATTGATATTTAGCGTTGCCGACACAATTGTCCACAAACTACAAACATCATCCAGCATTAACGAGACAACGCTTCCCAACTTACAGGCGTTGTCACACCCTTCCTAATCCATGATTGGGATCGTACTGGTTAACCAAGCCTCGAATTCCTCTAGCGACAACCCATGATACTCAACAGCTCCCAAATCATAGAGACGTTGCTTTGGCAAACTATTTTGTCAGACAGTTGGCACATGTGCATGCCTTTCATTCACCGCGGCCTGAGATGCTCCAGACATCTCTTGTACCACGGATGATAAAACTTTCATCACAGGGCCAGCTCCCTCATGCTGCCCTATCACCTCAACTCCAGGTAAGAACAGCCGAACAAGCACATTCTCAACAGACGGAACATCGTTCCCCTAGTTACCCTGCTCGTCCACAGGTACGATCGTATTTGATCTCAACTCTCTCCTCGGACTCATTATGCTATTTTTAACAAGGCATAATAAAAAAACAAATCAAACCATGGTTTATGCCACCCTCAAGCAAGGATCCAAGTTTATAAATCCAATTGAAAAAATTTATCTAGTGTAATAAGGCAATGAGCACCCTGATTTCCCTCAAGCATAACATAGCATACAACAGCATATCATAATCATCATGCTTTATATCATCCACAATCAGCACACATCATCAACATGTAATCATATTTAACTCCCATATGATTCATAACAACCGAGCTTAGCATAAGCACAAACATTCAACCAAAAACATGATTTTCAAACGATATGCCACTTAAGATCGAATCGAACATCAAAAAATACCAATTTTACTTACCATCATCCCAAATTCTTTTGAAACCTGGCTCTGATACCAACAAATGTAACCCCTTTAACCCGACCTAGACACCCGACCTAAACCAAAAAAATTACACGGGGAAAACCAAAGCCAACCCGTTAAAGCCGACTTCAATTAACGACCCTATTTTTTTCCTTTTTATCTTCTCTAGATGCACATTAAGATCCTATGCGTTAAACTAAACACATTAAAAGAAATGACGTAGCTAACGGAGTTCGATTAGGGGTTCCATTAATTAAATTAAAAATTTAGAGATTAAACTATAATTTCTAAAAATTATAGAGGCTAATCCAATTCTAACATTATCAATCCTTAATTAGTCATATAACAAGCTTCCATGTCAAATTTCATCACAAACGAACCATCCAAACTCAACCAATTGAACTTTCAACATTCAGGGACCATAATGTAACATTACAGAACTTAGAAAGATACTTTTAACTGAAAATAAGGGTCAGGTATCAGTACCCTTAAGCTCGTATCGATACGCGAGAAGATAGTAACCAAAGTTGGGGAAAAGGTATCGATACCCTTCCCCGCGTATCGGTACGTCCTTCATACTTTACACAGGCGTATCGATACACACCCAACTCGTATCGATACCCTTGTGTGGTTTGGCCTGAAATATGCCTTCGAGTATCGATACCCAAGCCCGAGTATTGATACTCGTACCAGAAATGCACAACCAACATCCAAAACGATGAACTTAACATCAACTATTCACATCCATATCTACCATACATGGTATTTCAATCATTTCTAACGCAAATGCATTAACAACCATCCACAATATAAACATTAAGCATGGCAATTCATGAACATCATGGAACTATAAAAGCATGATTTAAAACACTTATAAAGATATATCCAAAATACCAAATAAAAATCCACAAACCACAAAGAGACCAATTACGTGCCTCAAAACACAAACTAAACATGCTCAAGGTGTCAAATAACACCAAGCAACTCATGAGTGGAAATCCCACCCATTGGCTCTTATTACACTAAGATGAAAGCACATACTTTGCTTAACAAAACCACTTGGATATCCCTTGTTTGCTCGCTGCCAAAGGTGCTCAATTCTCCGCATTGATGAAACAAATGAGCATATGCACAAAACTTAGTGAGGACCGCTATAAAACCAACACATTCATCAATGCATTTTCAAAACAAAAAAAAAAATCAATCTTTGTAAACACATGACTACCTTTATAACATGCACGTTTAAAACACATTTCATCTTTCAAATCCACATGCTCATTGCATCATTAACCAAAACAGCAAAAACCTTTATTCATGCTTAAACCAAGCATCACATGCCTTCTAGCATAAGTCTCAAGTATCACATGCTTTCTCAAATTAAGCTTTCATCATTAATTCATTAAATCATCATCATCATATTGGCTCACAAGTGATCTTTAACATAATCCATATCAAAACACAACAAAATCGACCCAATCGGATACGCGGATTACAAACGTCGTCCCACACGCTTAATACACACTACCAGCTACACAAGGTGGAGCTTTATTGCACAATCACAACCCCTCAACACACGTGATGCAGTTTAACAACACAATCATAACCCCTCAACATCACTCATCGGTAGTTGTATAACCCACTAGCGAGAGCCGGGACACAAAACAAGGTTTACACATAGAAGCTACCTCAACCATTGTAATCACCTTAACCAAGCTCACACACAGGAGCAACCCTCCACTGTTGTGACGCTTAACCAAGTCCACACACGAGAGTTACCCTCCATCGTGGTGACGTTTTATCAAGTCCATACACAATAGTTACCCTACATCTTGGTGACGTTTTACCAAGTCCACACACGAGGGTTACCCTCTATTGTGGTGACTTTAAATTCCTCATTCGATAGGGTACTTAGATGGAGTTTACAACACAATCCCAACCCCTTGACATCCAAGGCAAATTTATTCACGATACGCTCAATCCTATAGTCGGCTAACTATATTCGATTAAATTTATTAAAACCATTTTCCATCACATGCCAATATAATCATTATTCAACAACATTTCAGTGTTTTATCAAAGTATAATCCACAATACCATTTTTCACAAGCAATAAGATGATTAAAATCTATTATTGAATCGCTTAATGTTGGGTTTTGTGATGCTCGATTTCCTTCAACTGATGTGTTTGCCAAGTTTGGAGAAGTTGGATAATTTGGTGTTTTAGTGGGAGTTGAAAATTGGACAATAAGACACGAGGAATTATAGTGGTTCAACCATCTAACCAAGGTCTACATCCACTATCTTTGCTCCCCACTAAGGATTTCAACAAATTCACTCTAGAATTTCGTCCCCTTTCCTAGGCTAAGGAGGCAACCTTTACAACCCTCAAAGCTTTCTGTCCAAAGCTTGAGTAAACCGTCTTTATAAGAGAAATTCTAAGCAAACATGAAATCCCTCTAATAGGTGTTTGTTTGCACTATTTAGCTCTCACCCAAAACGTATACACTTGAGCAAATTTAACAGTGTTTAGCTCACTAGTGTTGTTTAAGCAAGGAATTTACAATTAAAGCTCTAGACACAATTCTTGATCATATTGTTGTTGAAAATTGAAGCATTAGCCTTATTTTGATGCTTGGAGGTCCCTTTTATACTCCTAATTGAGTTTGTAGCCGTTAAGAACCTTTGGGGATGTTTTGGAGCCGTTAGGGTCTTTATTTTCCACATTGATTGTAGTTTTGGTGCCTATCGTATCGATACACGGGACCCGTATCAGTATGCCCTTCTTCAGAACTAGCCATTTGGTTCTTGCCAGCCTAAGCGTATCGATACGCTAGGGAGCGTATCGGTACAGTCCACACTTTAAAACACCGTTGGGAAATAGTCGTTGGGGTTTGTTAAAGAGAGTATTGGTACGCTTAAATGGTGTATCGATACGATCCTTCTCCGTATCGATACGAGCAAGCCTGTATCGGTACGGGTTTCGGTAGAATTAAAACTGAGGAAAAAAAGGTATTGATACAGGGTATGTCGTATCGGTACAATAGAGCTGAAAAGTCTGTTTTGAGCACTTTAAAACATTCCAAACTTTGCCAAAAACCTTTTTAAATACCTCAAACATATTTTCAAGTTGTTTGGACTTAAAGACATGTTTTTAATTCTTTTCAAATTAGTCCAAAATATTTTTTCAATTATTATATCAAAACACTTAGTTCTTCAATCTCCCCCTTTTTGAAATAATAAAAGCAACTTGAAATTTTGTTTGGGATTCTCCCCCGTTAAGTTTAAAAAATTGAATAAGAGATTAAAAATTGAAAAGTCGTTAAAGCTCCCCCTCATTCATTTGAAAAACACAATTTTTCAATCCAATATCTCCCTCTTTTTGTTATATCAAAAAGAATTTAAAATACTTTTAGGCTCAAAATAACTATGGGGTTTTAAATTTTGAAACTATTAAAATGTTTGGTTTTAAAAGTGGCTCCCCCTTACTCAAAGCATCATCAAAAGATGTTAGTCCAACACATGGTAATCTAGTTTAATTAAAGGAAATAAATTAAATTCAACAAATGAAAACAACTAGATTTTAGCAACACTTGAACTCCAAGGGAGGATGTGAAGCCTTCCTCTTAAAGTGTTCTTCCTTATGTGCAGGGAGCTCTCCCTCATTGATTGGACTTGTTGAACACCTCCATCACACCTAATCAAGGCAATCATACAAATTTTGGTATCCAAATTGCTTTCATTTGTTGAATCCATTTTTCAATTTCATTTTTTTTGTTGAAATGGTTAGTCCTTTTGGGATCCAAACACTTCTAAAACATTTTCCATTTATGAATCTAGGGGCACTAGATTGTCTGAGATAAAAAATTGATTTTCTAAAATTATTTTTCTTTTCAAGCTCTTTGGAAATCAAATCTTTTACTTCTTGAACTTTATGAAGCAAATTTTGTAAATCAAAACATTTTTGCTCAAACTCATTGAGTTTTTCTTCAAGGTCAATTTTGGTTTTAGAAATCAAGTCATTTTGAATTTTCAAATTTGAAATCACTTTCTTGTTTTTCAAAATGTAATTTTTAAATTCTAAAACCAACTCACCATAGGCATCTTATAATTCATCAAAAGAATATGAACAAGAAGTAGATGAATTAGAAGTTACCCTTGAATCTTCTTCGATAGCCATAAGGCAAAGGTTGGCTTGTTCATCGTCGGTGGAGTCTTCATCACTCTATGTAGCCACATATGCCTTCTTCTTGTGGCTTGAAGTGCTTGCCCTCCGCTTCTTCAAGGATTCTCGTTTGAGTTCTTTCATGGCTTTATACATGAAAGGGACACACTTCTTGAAGAGATGAACTATCTCCTATTCTTCATCCTCCTCCTCACTTGTGTCAACATGGTTGCACTTGGAGGACTTGAGAGCAAAGGCATTTGCATGGATGCCTAGCTCCTTGACTTTCTTCTCCCTTATCTTCTTTATTTCTTCCTTTTTCTTCTCCTCTTCTCTTACTTTCTTCATGATTTCGTGTGTGAGGAGAGATCCCATTAGTTCATCGAGCTTTAAGGATTTGAGATCTTTAGCTTCGATGATGGTCGTCTTCTTTGAGTCCTAAGACTCGGGAAGACAGTAAATGAGTTTGCGGACAAGTTTTCTTCCAGAATGATTTCTCAATATCCTTTGAGTCCATTGGTGATGGTGGAGAATCTATCGAACATCTTTGTGATGTCCTCATCTGGTTCTATCTTGAAGTTCTTATACTCGTGGTTGAGGAGTCCGATCTTGGTCTCCTTTACTTCGTTGGTTCCTTCATATGTGACTTCAAGCTTGTCACATACCTCCTTGGAATCTTTACAAGCAGACATCTTCTCGTAGATGTTGGGGCTCAATGCACAAAAGATAATGTGCAAGGCTTTGCAATTGAGCTCCATCTTCTTGCGATCATTCGCGCTCAAATCCGCCTTCCTTCGTTGTGGCACGAACGTACCGTCTTCTATTATGTCCCGAATCTTGTAATCCTTGGACTTTATTAACTACAGCATTCTTGTCTTCCAATAGACATAGTGTGTTCTGTCGAAGAATGGTGGCTTGTCGATGGATTGTGCCATTCGATCGGTTGGTTGATATGTTGTATCGAGCTTTCTGGATCACCTCAATAGAATGTTAATCCTCTTTGATTGAGCCTCGCTCTGATACCAATTGTTGGGATTTATGATACTCGATTTTCCTCAACCGATGTGCTTGCCAAGTTTGGAGAAGTAAGATAATTGGGAGTTTTGGTGGGAGGTGAAAATTGGACGATAAGACACAAGGAATTATAGTGTTTCAACCTTCTAACCAAGGTCTACATCCACTTTCTTGGCTCCCCACTAAGGATTTCAAAAAATTCACTCTAGAATTCCATACCCTTTTCTAGGCTAAGGAGGCAACCTTTATAACACTCAAAGCTTTCTACCCAAAGCTTGAGTAAACCCTCTATACAAGAGAAATTCTAAGAAAAATTGAAATCCATCTAATAGGTGTTTGTTTGCACTATTTAGCTCTCACCCAAAAGATAAACACTTGAACAAATTTAAAAATGTTTAGCTCACTAGTGTTGTCTAAGCAAGGAATTTATAATTAAAGCTCTAGACACAATTATTTATCATAGTGTTGTTTACAATTGAAGCATTAGCCTTCTTTTGATGCTTGGAGGTCCCTTTTATACTCCTAATTGAGTTTGTAGCCATTAAGGACCGTTTGGGATGTTTTGGAGCGTTAGGGTCTTTATTTCCCATATTAATTGTAGTTCAGGTGCCTATCGTATCCGTACACGGGGACCCGTATCGGTACGCCCTTCTTCAGAACTAGTCGTTTGGCTCTTGCCAGCCTAAGCGTATCGATATGCTAGGGAGCGTATCGGTACAGTCGGCACTTTAAAACACAGTTGGGAAATAGTCTCCGGGGTTTGTTAAAGAGGGTATTGGTATGATTAAAGGGTGTATCGATACGATCCTTCCCCGTATCGATACGGGCAAGCATGTATCGGTACAAGTTTAGGCAGAATCAAAACTGAGGAAAAAAGGTATCGATACGGGGTATACCGTATCGGTACGGTAGAGCTGAAAAGTCAGTTTTGAGTACTTTAAAACATTCCAAACTTTTCCAAAAACCTTTTTAAATACCTTAAACATATTTACAAGTTGTTTGGAATTAAAGACATGTTTTAAATTCTTTTCAAATTAGTCCAAATTTTTTTTAATTATTAAACCAAAACACTTAGTTCTTCACTTAAATACAAGGATCACTTACCTTGTGCATCCTTAACAAAATGACATTTAAAACCAGAACCAACATTGCTCTAAACATGCTTTTAAAACAATAATGGAACCACATTTAAATCAAGTGCATTTTAAACAAAAAAATAGCACAATCCGAGAGAGACTTTCGATTTACGTACTCTTGAGCTTAGCTAAGTGTTTCTAACTTACACTAATCTCCCAAAATAATGTTCAAAACGTTTCAAAGCTGGAAAACTATTTTCCACTCACCGATACGCGAAACTTCGCTTGCCGACGCGAAGATCACTCGTCCGAAGCTTCCAAAATCGCTTCGCTAGCTTCCGGATCAATATCCTCTGCTTTTAGAGCTTCAAAAACATAGATCCAATGCATTAAACTGCATTCTAACTCGAGGAACTAAACACTAACTCGTTGCCCAGCAACACAACATTAATTTACCGATCTGAAACAACCGAAAACTCATTTGATTGCTTCCTAAACCAAGCCCAGTCAACAATCAACACTTCCAATCAATAATATTATTCAAATCACATCTAAGAACAACCTAAACCCTTCCTTATACCTCCAACAATCATATAACCATCAAAACACTCCAAAAACTCAACTAAAACCATCATAAAACTCGAGGATCTCAAGGATTTCGGGATCTATATTATTAAAACTCTTTTGCAACATCATAAATATATCAAAACTCAATTATAATCCATCTAAAACAGAGCTCATCAACAACACTCCGAAAATCAAGAATTAAAGCTTAGTTTTGGAAGATTTTCATCTTAAACCAATACTATAATCAAAACTCAGTTAAAAACAACAATTGAGAGTCAACTACCTCGATTTTCCACAATTTCAAAACTTTACATTTTGGTCACTGCCCAAAATGTACCACTATCCCGAACCTTGATTTCCCTGAACCACCTAATACGATTTGAACTGTTTCCAACTGGTCCACTTAACCCGATCCGATGTCTGAAACAAATACCCCCAAAATCGAGGTGTTACACCTAGGAGTTGTACAGATGCAGTTCCAAACAGAGACAACAGCTTCCGAGTAGCTGTCACCGCCCACCTAGCCACCCAAGACAGCAGACTATGGAGTTGGAGAACCAAAGTGCGATCTGTAGAGCAGAAAATCCTGATTCTATCAATGTTGTCCACTCAATTTTCCAACGTCTGTAGCAGCGGGCAGAGCTGCCAAAGAAGGATCTCGATATTACTTACGGAGCAAGGCAACTTGATAAAGTCCACATTCAACTCAACGAATTTAGAGTTTAAAGCCATATTTAATGTAAAAAAGCTACTCTGAATACTTCTACTTCAAGAAGGACTAGACCTAGCTAATGCTTATATATACCCATTGTAACACTAATTCAAGATAGCTTATGTTTTCCCTAGGCATAGATTAGGTTTTCTTGCCGCCGACATGTTCTAAATTTCTCCTTGGTTTTGGGTTATATTGTAATTAAGTTTTGAGAACGGTTGTTTAGGATTTCATGTTTTTTTTCAAATAAAATTATAAGGTTTAGTTATTCCATGTTCTTCATAGTTTTCAATTAAGGCGAAAGATTAGTTGAATTCTATCCATTTATTCGGTATCGAGAGAGTCGAACTCACAAAAGGAGTAAGTATGATTTCATCTATAGATGGTTAAATCAATTCGGCCTAGACACGAGTTTAGGGTTTAAGGCGGCTAAAAGAGGATGAATCAACAATGTTGTTTTCGCACAATTCACGCTGCGACTGGTATTATCTACAGTGGGCATCAACAGAACTTTGACTTAGACATAAGCAGAGTCACTTTCAAAGCGTTCTATCGAACCTTGTAGTTCTGCCAAATTTTCCACCGAGACACAGTTCCATTCCCTGTCAAGGCAGCGAGAGCGTCTCATTAGTCTACCTGCCATCATCCGCTGAGGTAGCAGAATATGGCAGCGCAAAATAGCTTATCATATTCAACGCAGTTTCACACTAAGCTGCAGCATAACCCTAACCTCTTTATCAATATGATCACTTCCTCTTTAATTACTTGTGTTTTTATTTTACTTTGTCTTTCAACCAACCAATTTAATTGTGCATTTACTTTTCTTCTGTATGACTTACAACTCGAATCAAGTTGTCCAATCCCATTGGGAGACGATATCTTTTATATTATAACTTGACAGGAGTGTGCACTAGTGCTCATAAATAGAGAACAGCCAAACGTTCTACAAGTTTTTGGCGTCGTTTCTGGGGATTGGTAACAGAGAAATACGTCTTTAATTTCTGCACTTTTATTTCTTTATATTTTATTTTTATTTATAATCGAAAAAAATTATAGTTTCCTTTGCTAGTGTATGACCAGGGCAAACCCAAAAGGAGAAATCAGAGATTTCAAGAAGTAAATCAGAGATTTCAAGAAGTAAATCAGAGAAGCCATTGGGAAAACTAAAGAAGAAAAAGAAATAGCAAAGGTAAAGGTAAACAATGCTATGAATGGCAGGGACGGGCAGCAAGCCCCGCTCTTTAAAGAACAGCAAGTTCCACCTAGGCAACCACAGTATCTTTGAACTACCAGGGATTATCTGGAACATGACTTCAGAGGGTTCGATCCGACAGTGACAAAACTGAGATTGAGGTGGACCACTTCGAGCTGAAGCCCGTTATGTTTCACATGATCAACACGTTAGGGCAATTTGGAGGGACTACCGCAAAAAATGCAGGACAGGACTTGAAAGGATTACTGGACATCTGTAGAGCATTCAAAATACACGGAGTCCATCAAGACGTACTAAGGCTGAGACTATTTCCATATTCATTGAGGGATAGGGCAAAACAGTGGTTAAACAACCAGCCAACAAGATCGTTTAGCACATGGACAGAGCTATGTAAGGACCTTCTAGACCATTTATGCCCATCCAATGTCACAGACAGACTGCAAAACGAAATAGCAGCTTTTCGATAAGGGGATGACGAGTCGATGTATGAAGCATGGAAGCGGTACCAATATATACTGAAAAACTGCCTGCTACATGGTTTCCCAGCTTGGACACATGTATCAATGTTCTATAACGGGGTGAACTACCCAACACAGATAATGATTGATGCCTCAGCAAATAGAATCATCCTTGACAGACCACCAAATGAGGCATTGCGGATAATGAACCAAGCCCGCCGAGGCAGCGTTACGTGACCAGCTGCTGTGAATGAAGTACAAGCCTCGGAATCTGTCAACGCCCTCCTTGACAAGCTGACAGAGCTAGTTATGAGCATAATGAAACCAACTGGGCAAGTCTATGAGGCTAATGTTGTGGAGCCATTCTGTGATGAGTGTGGGGTGAACCATGATTCCTCTGAATGCACCGCATCTGTCAACTTTATGGAAGGATACGAGAGAAACAACAGGCATGTCTAGAACACCTACAACCCTGGATTGAAGAATCATCCCAACTTCTCCTAGAGCAACCAAAAGATTGCTCCAAACCCACAACAACAACATGGAGGCTACCAGCAGTACCCGTCATGACAGCTACCTCAACAGCAACAAAATATAAACACTTCTTCCTTAGAATCTACCCTGCATACTTTCATATCCCGTACTAATGATTTTATTTCTAATACGAATAAATTTATTGACAAAACTGAATCTTTCATGGACATGACTGAAAGCATGATGAACAACCGAGAGGTAGTGATAAAAAATTTGGAGACCCAGTTCGGAAGGTTTGCTCAAGTTATCAATACTAGGCCAATGGGTTATAACCTAGTGACACTGAAATCACGGAAGGGAAATCCCATGAACAGTGCAAAGCTATAACAACCATAAGTGGGATAACACTACAAGACCCATCCATGCCTGCCGCAGGAGAATAAACACCTGCTGAACTAGTTCAAGCCGTCAGGCAACCTGCCGTGGAAGAACCGAAAGAAAGCAACAAGAAACCAGAAAAAGAACCGATAGATGACACCAGCAATGAACAACCAGATTCTGGACCAGTTACCTCCTCCTAGAATAGGATACCTCTCAAAGCAAAAATTGTCGCCCCGGCACCACCACCACCATTTCCACAAAGATTGAAAAAGAAAAAATAGGAAATGCAGTATAAAAATTCCTAGATGTTTTGAAGCAAGTCAAAAGCAATCTTCCACTGGTAGAGTTGATCAAACATATGCCCATTTATGCCAAGTTCTTAAAAAGTATGGTATCCAAAAGAACAAGGATCGGGGAATTTAAAACAGTGGCAGTAATAAAAGGATGCATGACCCTGTTGCACAATAAGGCACCACCCAAACAGAAAGATCTGGGCAACTTCATAATACCTTGCAAAATAGACAGCAACCACTTCGTACGAGCCCTATGTGACTTAGGGGCGAGCATCAAATTAATGCCCAAATCCACCTTCCAGAAACTAGGAATAGGAGATGCCCGCCCAACAAAAGTAATGCTCCAGCTGACCGACGGAACATACGTGCAACCAGAAGGGTGTTGAGTGTGTAAAAGTTTTATATTTACCCCCTATTTAACCCATATTTATGCTGTATTCAAGCATAATTCATTGCATTTAGGATAGATTTCATTCATACATCACAATTATATTAAATGACACAGTTTCTACTGAAATTGGTTACTTTTGCAGGTAGCTGCTGTAGCAGATGTTCGGCAGTGGAGAAGCAGAGCTCGAACACAAGACTGCAGACGAGAAGAAGGATGCTGCCATGGCCGCTGCCGTGGCAGCCAATGACGACAACAATAATGAAGGGAAGAAGTGAAGTGGAGCTCAATAGAGAGAGGAAATTAAGTCGGTCTGTCGTGGAACACTCTTATATTTTTCTGAGCCCTATATCAGAATGAAGGCCAAGCCCAAAGTTCAATGAAGGAATTCCAAGCAAGAAATGAGGACGAATTAAAGACATCTACTTTGAAGATTTAGTCTTTAATAAAGTTGTACTTTAATTTAAACTTGTATTCTTGCCATAATAGAAAACTTGAACCCAAGGCCTATATAAAGGCATGTAATTCGACCTACGGAAGGATATCTTACTCTCTAGCCGTCTTCCCCTAAACCCTAGTCGTTTCCCCCTTCTGATCATGTTCTAAACTTCCCATATGGTTAAGGGTTGATTCTGTCAAGTAGTTGCAAGGATTGCATTGTTTTAGGATTTTTTTTGTTCAATAAAATAGACTTCAAGTTTGCTTATTCTGGTTTTCAACATCTTACAAGAGTATCGAGAGAGCATTGTGAGATTACACATTTACTTAATATCGGGAGAGTTCAGTATACGAAAGGAATAAGTACAGGTTCTCCAGTTTATGGTTGAACTATCTCAGACCTAGGGATAGGACGGGGTTAAGTGTCTAAGGAAGAATTCAACAACTTCGGTGTTCATCCTTCGATTCACGCCATGAGGTATCATCAAAGACATGTTCATCGACAGACTTCGACCTAGGGATAGGCCAAGGCACAACAGGGTTTCTTGCCAAGCTTGAAGTACTGAGTTATGTGTTCGCTGCCGCGACAACAACAAACCGTTGTCGCAGCAGGTGCTGCCGCGATGGCGCTACGATAGAACAGAGAAGTCCTAGATAGTGCAAACACCTGCACTACGGAGCAAATCTATACCAGACTACTCTTTACTCTGAATATTTTCATCTTTTATTTTCAGTCTTCTTTATTATTTCGTGACAAGCAATTAAACTCTTTCTTTTCCCTCTTGTGCAGCAATCCAAGTTTAAAGCTATTAGCCCAGTCCCTGTGGAGACGATATCCGATACTTACATATCACTTTACTACTTGCGTTGTGTACACTTGCACTACATTGCGATAGACTCTTTTACACGCAACAAGTTTTTGGCGCCGTTGCCGAGAACTGGCAAAATAACTTTACCCTACTTTACTACACTTTTTAATTTTTTCTATTTTTACTTGGATTGTTCACCCTCTGCTTTTCACAAGGTTTTCTGTTTATGCGCGGATCGAGACGAGGAAAGGAACCTGAGTATAAGATAGATCCTGAAATCGAACGCTCGTGCAATCTTAGGAACCGACTTTGACTCATATTAGCCAGAAACGAATACCTTGAAGAACAGTTAGAGGCCATGAACAACCAAGGGAATCACCGAGATCCTGATAATCCTATCGGAGTTGGAGGAAACGGACAGCCTGCCGATCCTCCTACTGCTGCCGCACGCCAATCATGCCGAGATTACATGATCAATGATCATGTATAATTAGAGACCACCCTGCCTGATGTGGAAGCTGAAAATTTCGAGTTGGATACTGTCATTTTGAGCATGATTAATTCCGCTGGCCAATTTAGTGGTGCTACTACAGAGGATGCTAGTGAACATCTGAAAACGTTCCAGGAAATCTGCAGTTCGTTTAGACTACCAGGAGTAAATCCGGAGATACTGAGGCTTCAGTTATGTCCTCATTCATTGAGGAACAGAGGTAAAACTTGGTTGAACAAACTAACGTCGGGTTCAATACGAACTTGAGCAGATTTAACTCGTGAATTTTTGTCTCGTTTTAACCCTTTTCATTTATCTGAGCGATTACGTAACGAATTGCTACTTTTCAACAGGAAGACGACGAGCCAATGCACGAGGCATGGGAGAGGTTTACTACTCTCCTGAGGAATTGCCCGATGCATGGATTCCCTGTTTGGAATCAGGTAATCAAATTCTATAATGCTGCCAACCTACAGACTCGTATGAGAATTGATTCAGCAGCCAATGCGTTGTTGTTAGATAAAGATCCAGAGGACGCCATGGTAGTGTTAAATAATTTGGCTAAGAATGAAGAACAATTCCCCACATCGAGGAGAGGTAAAACTAGCTGGGAAGGATTACGGAGCCTATAATTCCTTAAAGAAACAAGTTGCATATCTCACAAAAGTAGTAGAAAACATGCTGAAGAAGGACTCTCAACCTGTCTATGCTGTAGAAGAGGTATGTGGAACTTGCAGTGGGAATCATAGTTCGGAGGACAGCCCACTACAGCTAGAAGAAGGGATTTATGTTGGGAACTATAACAAGCAGAACTACAATTCCAACAATTACAATCCCAACTAGAGAAAAGATCCCAAATTCTCTTGGAGCAACCCGAACAATGCCCCGAACCCTCAAGTACAGAACACTCAAAATCAGGGGGCACCTAGACTTCTGACTCGGCAGCAACAGCAACAACAGCCGCAACAGCCACCAGCAGCTACAACTAGTATATTGGAGCAAACCATGGCTACGTTTATGTCTGAAACAGGAACTTACATTGAGAACATGAATCACTTCGTCAAGAAGACTGAGTCATTCATGGATAAAACAGAGATGCAGATGACTAACCATGAAGCTACTTTGAAATCACTAGAGACACAGATGGGTCAGGTTTCCCAACATATTAAATCGAGGCAAAATAGAGGATTCCCTAGATATACTGAGAACGCCAGACAACCCACACATGAGCAGCGCAAGGCTATCACAACTAGGAGTGGGAAGAAATTACCCGGGCCAGAGAAGGAAGCTGAACCAGTTAAGGAACCAGCCCTAGAATCGTCTGCCGAGAACGCTACCCCAGCAGACGATAACAGCCTGCTACCGATGCATCTGTCACGACAGCAGAAGGGACAGAGGAGAAGGATGAAGAACCTAAGCCTCCTCAGATCTGAATGCAATGGGAAGGACGCATTGAAGATTATCGTCCTCCACCTCCTTTTCCACAGCGGTTACAGAAGTTGAAACAGGAATCCCAGCTTAAGAAGATCTATGATATTTTTAAGCAGGTCCACATCAATATTCCGCTGTTAGATGCTATCAAGGAGATGCCTGGTTATGCCAAATTTTTCTAGGATGCTATGTCGAAGAAATCCAGACTTGGGGAATTTCAGAAGGTTAAACTGACAGAAGGATGCATGCCTATTATGCACAAGCATCCACCCCATAAAAAGAAGGATCTTGGGAGCTTCATAATACCGTGCATAATCAGAGATAAATTTGTGGGTAAGGCACTTTGTGATCTAGGTGCTAGTATTAATTTAATGCCAGAATCTGTATTTCAGAAATTAGGTATTGGACGAGCACGACCCACAACAGTTATGCTGCAACTGGAAGACCGCTCTTACGAGCAACGGGAAGGGAAAATTGAAGATATTCTGGTAAGAGTGGATAAATTCATTTTTTCTTCTAACTTTCTCGTTTTAGATTGTGAAGCAGATGAGAATGCACCAATCATCCTGGGGAGACCCTTCTTAGCCATAGGAAGATCATTGATTGATGTAGAGAAGCGAGAACTCACTATGAGAGTGAATGATCAAGAGATCAAGCTGAATGTTCTCCAAGCAATAAAGCACGCTGATGCAGAAGAAGAATGCAAGGCTATCACTGAAGTTATCCATGACCAACCCTGCATCAGGTCGAACTGCCATGACATCAAATTTAGACACTGCCCCAACATCCATTTAGAAGACTGTCACGGCAGCGACGACAACAGCAGCTCCTCAGATTCTGACATATCTGATACTAAAGAACATGAGGAAGTAAACTGGATAGGCAATCGTCCAGGTAAGTTATTCGAGCCCTTAAATTATACCTTGAATGAACATATCATCCAAAAGCCATCAACAGTAGAGCCACGTGTTTTAGATCTTAAGCCCCTGTCAGAGCAGCTCAAATATGTTTTCTTGGATTAAATTATACGTTGCCCGTAATCATCTCTTCCAAGTTGATGCAGGAACAAGAACGACAACTGATAGGGATGATGCAGCAGCACAAAAAGGCTATTGGGTGGACGATAGATGATATCCAAGGCGTCAGTCTGGCAATATGCAAGCATAAGATCCTCTTGGAGGATGATCACAAGCCGACCATTGATGCTCAGAGACGTTTGAATGATGCTATGCGAGAAGTGGTCCGAAAAGAAATTATCAAATGGCTAGATGCTGGGATAATTTATGCCATCTAGGATAGTAAGTGGGTGAGCCCGGTGCAGTGCGTTCCTAAGAAGGGCGGAATAACTGTGGTGACCAACGAAGAAAACGAGTTAATCCCAACCAGGACTGTGACCGGTTGGAGGGTTTGTATGGACTACCGGAAGCTTCACAAAGCTACCCGGAAGGATCATTTTCCCCTTCATTTTATTGATCAAATGCTTGATAGATTAGCGAGAAAGCCTTATTATTGTTTTCTTGAAGGTTACTCAGGTTATAACCAAATAGCCATCGCACCGGAGGATCAAGAGAAAACAACTTTCACTTCCCCGTACGGTACTTACGCTTTTCGGAGGATGCCATTTAGACTTCGCAACGCACAAGCAACCTTTCAAAGATGTATGATGGCTATATTCTCCGACATGGTGTTGAGTGTGTAAAAGTTCAATATTTTACCCCCTATTTAACCCATATTTCTGTTGCATTCAAGCATAATTCATTGCATTTAGGATATATTTCATTCATACATCACAATTATATTAAATGGCACATTTTATACTGAAATTGGTTACTTTTGCAGGTAGCTACTGTAGCAGATGTTCGGCAGTGAAGAAGCAGAGCTGGAACACATGACTACAGACGAGAAGAAGGATGCTGTCATGGAAGCTGTCGTGGCAGCCAATGACGACATTAATAAGGAAGGGAAGATGTGAAGTGGAGCTCGACAGAAAGAGGAAATTAAGTCGGTCTGTCGTGGAACACTCTTATATTTTTATGAGCCCTAGATTAGAATGAAGGCCAAGCCCAAAGTTCAAGGAAAGAATTCCAAGTAAGAAGAGAGGATGAATTAAAGACATCTACTTTGAAGATTTAGTCTTTAATAAAGTTGTACTTTAATTTAAACTTGTATTCTTGCCATATTAGAAAACTTGAACCCAAGGCCTATATAAAGGCATGTAATTCGACCTAGGGAAGGATATCTTACTCTCTAGTCGTCTTCCCCTAAACCCTAGTCGTTTTCCCCCTTCTCTTCATGTTCTAAACTTCCCCTAGGGCTAAGGGTTGATTCTGTAAAGTAGTTGCAAGGATTGCATTGTTTTAGGATTTTTTCTATTCAATAAAATAGACTTCAAGTTTGCTTATTCTGGTTTTCAACATTTTGCAAGAGTATCAGGAGAGCATTGTGAGATTACACATTTACTTAATATCGAGAGTTAAGTGGCTAAGGAAGAATTCACAACATCGGTGTTCATCCTTCGATTCACGCCGGGAGGTATCATCAAAGACGTGTTCATCGACAGACTTGGACCTAGGGATAGGCCAAGGCACAGCAGGGATTCTTGCCAAGCTTGAAGTACTGAGTTATGTGTTCGCTGCCGCGACAACAACAGATCGCTACCGTAGCAGGTGCTGCCGCGACAGGCGTTACGACAGAACACAGAAGTCCTAGACAGTGCAAACACCTGCACTACGGAGCAAATCAATACCGACCTACTCTTTACTCTGAATATTTTCATCTTTTATTTTCAGTCTTATTTATTATTTCGTGACAAACAATTAAACTCTTTCTTTTCCCTCTTGTGCAGCAATCCAAGGTTAAATCTATTAGCCCAGTCCCTATGGAGACGATATCCGATACTTACGTATCACTTTACTACTTGCGTCGTGTACACTTGCACTACGTTGTATAGACTCTTTTACACGCAAATAAGGGAAAATTGAGGATATCCTGGTGAAGGTGGACAAATTTATTTTCCCTGCCGATTTCCTGGTACTAGACTGTGAAGCAGATGAAAAAGCACCAATAATCCGGGGGCGACCATTCCTTGCTACGGGAAGAACACTAATTGATGTGGAAAAAAGGTGAACTTACGATGAGGGTAAACAATCAACAAGTAAACTGAACGTCTTCCAAACAATGAGGCATGCTGATGATCCGGAAGAATTCCAGCTGATGGAAGCCATCTCATAGTTCAACTTTGTAGCCAACATACCCAGCCTATAACAAGACTACCCGGGTAGAGACCTTGACAGCTGTTTCGGCAGCCATTTAGAAACCTACCCAAAATATGAGCAACGGAGTGAGAGGACATAACATGAATTGGAGGAACAAGAAGAAGCTTACTGGA
Organism: Hibiscus tridactylites; assembly: GCA_958450335.1. NCBI lineage: Eukaryota > Viridiplantae > Streptophyta > Magnoliopsida > Malvales > Malvaceae > Hibiscus > Hibiscus tridactylites. The sequence goes on from OY288289.1 coordinate 29,397,846, forward strand.
CAGCAAACATGCCAGGTAAGTACTTCAAACCATTGAATTACGCAGAAAATGGGGCAAAATGTTCAAACCATCTATCAAACAACCTCCCACTCTTCAATTAAAAGCCTTACCTGTACAACTTAAGTATGTTTCTTGGGACCTAATGATACACTACCAGTAATAATTTCTTCCAAGTTGCGGCCTAGACAGGAACAACAACTAACAGCACTGTTGCGGCAGCATAAGAAGGCAATAGGCTAGACCATTGCAGATATAAAGGGAATAAGCTCAGCCATTTGCATGCACAAAACCTAGCTTGAGCAGGACCAAAATCCAACTGTAGATGCCCGGAGGAGATTAAACGATGCCATGAGAGAAGTTGTCAAAAAGGAGATCATCAAATGGTTAGACGTTGGTACCATATATCATATCTCGGACAGTGAATGGGTAAGCCCAGTACAATGTGTACCAAAGAAAGGTGGCATAATTGTGGTAAGTAATGACAATAACGAGCTAATACCAACTAGAACAATAACTGGTTTGAGAATATGCATGGATTACCGCAAGTTAAAAAAAGCAACAAAAAATGATCATTTGATGTTACCTTTCATTGATCAAATGCTTGACCACCTTGCTAGCAAACCTTTCTACTGTTTTTTGGATGGATATTCAGGTTATAACCTGATTGCCATTGCACCAGAGGACCAGGCCAAAAAACATTCACCTGCCCATACGACATTTATGCTTTTCGAAGAATGCCATTCGGATTATACAACGCCCCTGCCACATTCCAGCAATGCATGATGGCTATTTTCTCCGACATGATAGAGGACTGCATGGAAATATTCATGGACGACTTCTCTGTCTTCGGCAGCAGCTTTGATAGCTGCCTTGGCAACCTTGAAAAGTGCTCACTAGATGCAAGAAAACAGACCTAGTACTTAATTGGGAAAAATGTCACTTTATGGTCGATGAAGGTATAGTCATGGGGCATAAAATTTCCGCACAGGGAATAAATGTAGACAAATCCAAGATCAAAGTAATTTCCAACTTACTATCACCAACTACTATCAAGGGCATTCGGATATTCCTAGGATATATAGGTTTTTATCGCATATTCATTGAGAACTTTACTAAAATCTATAAACCTTTGTGTACCTAGCTGGAACAGGACAAACAATTCAACTTCGATGAGTCATGCCATTAAGCATTCAAAATGTAACCCCCTTAGCCCGGCCTACACGGTTGACCCGAACTACGAAGGTTACACGGGGAAAACCAAAGTCAATCCGAAAGTCAACCTTGATTAACGACCCTTTTTTCATTTTAATCTTGTCTAGATGCACATTAACCCTAAGCGTACTCTTGAGAAACACATACGTGAAAAGCACAACGAACAAAATACAATAAGGGACTCAATTGCACATAATACGATTGTTAAGGACCAAAACATAAATTTTGGAAAATTGAAGGTCTTAACTGATTTTTTGAGTTACCAATATTAAATTTAACATATTACATGCTTCCCTGTCAAATTTCACCTTAATCGGACATCTCGAACTCATGCAATTACAAATACAATTTTCAGGACTAAAACGTAAAGCTTACAAACCTCAAAACCATTCAAATCAGTGGCCAAACCGTTTCGATACGGTCACCAGCCGTTTTGAAACACCAAGGCCATTACAGGCCCCAGTTTCGAAACGCCTATGAGTGTATCGATACGGGTTGCCCAGAAGCTGCAGAATTTGCTGGTTTAACATGCAATTAACCACTCAAACACATCCGAATGACTTCCTAATCATGCTAACAAGTCATCATACATATAAGGTACATGTTTGCAACATCAAAACATGTTCATGGCATCAATCATGAAAGTCCACAAGTCTATAGGCATGCATCCTAGTATCCAAAACCAAGCAACCAACAAAACACCAAATCAAGCATCAAAAAGGCCATTTACAAATCCAAATCATCAAAGGCATCATGCCACAACTAGGGAGTCCAAAACATCTCCCAAAACACATCCTAGGTTCCCATTGCCAAATATCAAAAACTAATAGTGTTATGAAAACATCACCATCCATGAGCTTAGCTTTCCCTTGGATTCTTAGCCTCCTTGTTGCCCTCAAACACTTCAATTATCTGCATTATTGGTTCAAGAGAGAGAGCCTAAGCACAATTTCTTAGTGAGGCATGCTCTAAAGAAACAACACAATAATGCTTTATATAAAACACTTTTAATAAACCTTCCATCACATAAACATCATTACTCATGCAATCTTGCATACATAAACAAGCATCTCATGCTTCATTAGAATCAACATGTCATATTGGCTTTCAAGTGATCATCCATAACCATTTACAACATAAAACACAATTGGATACTCGGATTACAAGCGTTGTCCCATATGCTTCATACACACTACCGAACACACAAGGTGGAGTTTACCGGTACAATTACAACCCCTAAACATCTGTGATGGAGTTTAACGGTACAATCACAAACCCTCAACATCACTCATCGGTAGTTGTATAACACCACTAACGAGAACATGGGACACACAACACAAGATCCACACATGGACTTTTAACCACCATTGTGATCTTACCTTTCTCGTTAGTGTACTCGGATGGAGTTTACAGTACAATTACAACCCCTCAACATCCAAGGCGACATAATTCACGGTGCACCCAATCCTATAGTCGGCTAACTATATCCAATTCAAGTACTTTAAAACCAACACATCACTTTCCAATATACATCATTTATCGTCAACAATTCACTGTTTTAAAGCATTAATCAACGCCAATTATCATCATGCATCACTATGCATCAAAACCATATTTACAACATATCAAACCAAGGATCTCTTACCTTGAGCATCCTTCAACACATGGCTTTCAAAACCAGCATTAACCATGCTAAAACATGCTTTCAGAACAGAATTTAAACATGCAATTTATCAACAAATGCATCGAACCACTCCATGGCTCATACAAGAGAGTTTTCCCAAAAACATACTCTTGAGCTTAGTTAAGTTGCTTAGACTTAAACTAAGCTCCCAAAACCTTCAAACGTTCGTTACAAAGCTGAAAATCCAACTTCACTAACCAATTCCGTTTCGCAAACTTACCGAAATGCCAATCAAGCCTCCAGATCAACACCACAAGTATCCGAAGATGTCTCCCCTATTTTAAACACATCAAAGCAGACGATTAATGCATCATCATGCATTAAAATCTTCAGCCATCACACCTAAACTCGCTGCTCTAACCAATTCTAACATTTCGGCCACCAAACACAACCGAAATCACCTCGAAACTCTTCCAAAACATAACCCAGCCAAGATCCATCAATTCTAACCATTTCTAAACATCAATTAACATCCAAAATGAACCTAAACTCGTCCTTATACCTCCAGCTATAACAGAACACCAAGATCACCCCAAAAACCACCATTTTCATAAGCAAAAACTTAGGAAATTCAACCTATTCGGGATTGCATTGATAAAACCTCATTTACACATCATTAGACATCCAAAATACATATAAGAATCATCTCAAAATAGAGCCCAAACAATCATAACGAAATTCTTCAAGATTTCCTCCAAATCTTGAGTTTTAAGCCAAAATCAAGTTCATATCATTTAAACCATTTATAAAACTTAAACTAAGTATTGATAACTTGTGGAATTTCAGTAAAGAACTAAGTATTTAGAGGAGAAGAACAACCTTACCTCTAAGTGTTGATTTCTCCTTGATTAGAGCCAATTTTTTTGAAAATCCAATAAGCAAATCAAAAGGATTTGATGTAGAATGGATTAGAAATTAATTGATGATTGAAACCTCATCAATTGGATTGAAAAACAATGGAAAAGCTGCTGGAGAGAAATGTTTGTAAAATGTTGCATTCCGGTTCAGACCCTAAACTTCTAAGCCCAAAATTGGGGTGTTACAGCTCTCCCCCCTTAAGAAATTTCGTCCTCGAAATTTACCTAGAGGAAAGAGATACGAAAACTTCTTCTTTATGCCATCCTTTCTTTCCCGCGTGGCTTCCTCAACACCACGATGCTTCCACAACACCTTTACCAAATCAATGGTCTTGCCTCGAAGAAATTTTACTGTCCGAATCTAGAATTTCCACCGCCTCCTCATCATAGGTCAAGTCTGGATTCAACTCCACTTCCTCCACAGGCATAACATGCGAAGGATCCGATCTATAACTCCGAGGCATAGAGACATGAAACACATCATGAATCTTTTCCAACTCTTGCGGCAACCTCAGCTTGTACGCAACAAGACCCACACGTTCAATCACCTCGTATGGTCTAATGTACCTAGGGCTCAACTTACCCTTTCGTCCAAACCTCATCACCTTCTTCCAAGACGAAACCTTCAAGAACACACGGTCACCAACCGCAAACTAAATCTCCTTACGCTTCAAATCCGCGTAAGACTTATGTCGACCAGAAGCTGCCTTCAATCGCTCACAAATGAGCTTCACCTTCTCCGTGGTTCCTTTCAACAAAGTTGGCATTGAAACCCACTTCTGACCTGTTTTGTAACACCCCGGTTTTGGGCTTAGAAGTTTTGGGCTTGGACCGGTTTGGTCAAAGTGTTGTTCGAATATAAAGGAGTGAAATTAGGAAAGCCTAGTTCGGGTTGCATTAAAAATATGGAAAAATGTCCTAAAATCCTCTTTTAATATATATAAGTGAACTGTGAAATCAATTTTACAAAATGAGTTTTGGAAGGGTGACATTTTGGCTAGTGACCAAAATGTAATTTTTGAAAATTTTGTGACTGTTTTAAAAAGGATTGAAACTTTGAATCTTTAAGGAGCTATTTACCCAAAGGGAGTTTCTCCAGATTTTTCTAAGATATTAAATGATTTATTTCTGGTTTTTAAACAAAAGAAAAGTGGAGGGAAGATATTTTCCTATTTCCAACTAACTTTTCCATTTTCTATTTTCTCTCATTTTTCTCTCAAGCCAAACATCTTTCTCCAGAGCTTTTCTCTCTGATTTTGTCACCTAAATATCTCTTTTCAATTCTCCTTTGATTGCTAATCATCTCATCAACAAAACCTCACCATTTGCTAAGTGGATTTTCAAGATTTTGGTTCTAAAAAGGGAGAAACTCAAGTTTGGAGGTAAGAACGTCCTTCTCCTCTAAACTCTCAGTTCTTTACTGAAATTACTAAGTTCTCAATCCTTAAATTGTGTTTTATAAATGGTTTTAAGGTTGTATTATTGATCTTGGCTTTTAAATGCAAGATTTGGTGATTTTTGATGAAATTTCGTATGATCTGTTTAAGCAGTGATTTGAGGTGTATTTTTGATGTTAAATGAATGCTAAATTTATTAGAAGTTGAGGTTTAATTAATGCAATCCCGGATAGGTTGAATTTCCTAAGTTTAGCTTGTGTTCTTGGTTGATTTTGGAGTGATCTTGATGATCTGTTATAGCTGGAGGTATAAGGATGATGTTAGATCCATTTTGGATGTTAAATGATGTTTAGGAATGTTTAGATTTGATGGATCTTGGCTGGGCAATGTTGTGGAGTTGTTTGGAGGCATTTTCGGTTGTGTTTGGTGGCCGAAAATGGAGTGTGGATGAGAGCAGCGAGTTTAGATGCTTTCATTGAAGCTATTAATGCATGATGATGCATTAATCCTCTGCTTTGATGTGTTTAAAACAGGGGAGTCATCTTTGGATCCAAGTGGTGGTGATCCGGAAGCTTGATTTGTGTTTCGGCAAGAGGCGAAACGGAATCGGTGAGTGGAATTTGGTTTTCGGCTTTGAAGCCAGTGTTTTGAAGGTTTGGGAGCTTAGTTTAAGTCTAAGCATCTTAGCTAAGCTCAAGAGTAAGTTTTCGGAAAAACTCTCTTGGAGATGGCCATGGTTTTGGTTGTATGCAATGTGTTTGTTTGCATGATTTTAAATCTGTTTTGAAAGCATATCTAGCATGTTTAATTGCTGAGATTATAAGCCATGTGTTAAAGGAAGCTCAAGGTAAGAGTTCCTTGTTTTTGAACATTGTTTTAATGTGGTTTGATGCTTAGAAATGCATGATGTTTATGGCTTGTTTAAATGCTTTAAAACAGTGAAATATTGATGATAAAGATACATATTGGCAAGTGATGGTTAAGGTCACAAAGGTGGTTAAAAGTCCTTGTGTGAGCCTTGTATATTTAAGAACATCAAGGTGGTTAAAAGTCCTTGGATGGTTCTTGGTTAAGATCACAAAGGTGGTTAAAAGTCCTTGTGTGAATCTTGTAAAGTTTAAGAACAACATGGTGTTTAAAAGTCCATGGTTGGTTCTTGGTTAAGGCTCAAGGTGGTTAAAATTCCTTGTGTAAGCCTTGTTGCTTAAGAACTCCAAGGTGGTTAAAAGTCCTTGGGAGATTCTTGTTAAGGACACAAAGGTGTTTAAAAGTCCTTGTGTGGTCCTTGTCATGGTGTTTAAAAGTCCATGGGCCATGGTGTTTAAAAGTCCATGGGGTTAAGATCACAATGGTGTTTAAAAGTCCATGTGTGGATCTTATGTGAAATGTATCACTTGTTGCCAATATGACATGTATTGAAATGGAAGCATGAGTTGCTTGTTTAAAATGTCTAAGAGCATGTTTAATTGTTACTTGAAGAATGGTTTATAAATGAGTTTTATAAATGCATTATTGTGTGGTTTGAAATGAGCATTCCTCACTAAGATTTTGCTTACGCTCTCTCTCTTTTCTTAAACCAATAATACAGAGCATTAAAGTGCATTGAGGGCAGCAAGGAGGGCAAGCAACCAAGTGGATAACTAAGCTCAAGTATGGTGAAGGTTTCTTAAACACTATTAGCTTATGGCTAGGGATGTAAAAACAGGTAATCGGACGGGTTTCAGGTCGGGTACTGTCAGGTCGGGTAAAATCGGGTACAGGTCATTTCAGGTCATTTTTCTATTTTAACTCGACTCGGGTCGGGTGCGGGTCCATTTCAGGTCGGGTCCATTTCAGGTCGGGTCCATTTCAGATCGGGTCCATTTCAGGTCGGGTCCATTTCAGGTCGGGTTCATTTCAGGTTGGGTCAAAACGGGTTCGGATACACTTCAGGTCGTGTCCATTTCAGATCAGGTCCATTTCAGGTCGGGTCCGTTTCAGGTCGGGTCCAATTCAGGTCGGGTCCATTTCAGGTCGGGTTCATTTCAGGTCGGTTGCATTTCAGGTCGGGTGCATTTCAGGTCGGGTAATTTTAGGTCGGGTAGTTTCAGGTCGGGTAATTCAGGTCGGGGTATTTTTAGGATTGAAATTCGTATTGAGTTTGAGTTTGGTACAACCGTATAAGTAGTCGATAGACTTTAGGTTGGCCTTCGTCAATCATCATTGATTTGGAGTTAATTATTTAAAGTCATATCAAATTAAAATTATAAAACATTGGAGTAATTAAAAAATACTAAAAAAGGGTCAATTTGGATTAAAAATAAAGTTTCACGGATTATAATGAACAAAATTATCAAATTAAAATTATAAAACATTAGACAAATTTAAAAGAAAACAATGAAAAGGGGTCAATTTGGAATAAAAATAAAATTTTGGGGACTATAATGAACAAAAATATCAAATTAAAAGTATAAAAATTAGAGTAATTAAAATAACAATAAGTAGATGTCAATTTAGAATAAAAATAAATTTTTAGGGTCTAGAATGAACAAAATTTCAAATTAAAATTATAAAACATGATGAATTAAAATATATATAAGGGACATTATGGAATTAAAATAAAGTTAAGGGACTAGAATGAAGAAAATATCAAATTAAAATAATAAAACATTTGACAAATTAAAAAAATGTGGGTCAATTTGGAATATAAATAAAGTTTTAGGGTCTAGAAGATGAAAATATCAAATTAAAATTATAAAACATTGGACGAATTAAAAAAACAATGAATAGGGGTCAATTTAGAATTGAAATAAAGTTAAAGGGACTAGAATGAACAAAGTACAAATTAAAATTATAAAACATCAGATGAAATAAAAAAACAATAAATAAGGGTCAATTTGGAATTGAACTAAAGTTTAGGGGACTAGAATGAACAAAATATCAACTTAAAATTATAAAACATCGGACTAATTAAAATAAAGTTAAGAGACTAAAATGAACAAAATATCAAATTGATATATACATATACATGTATTATGTATTGTTATAATTAATTAAATAAAAATATTACCATATTAAAAATGAATAAAATTTATATCTATATCTATACACACATATATATAAATATACATATATTATGATATATACATATACATGTATTATGTATTGTTATAATTAATTAAACATATGCATATATATATATATATACTAAAACACACATGTATACATACGTACTAAAATACATATATATGCATGTATTTAAGTTTTAGTATGTATATACATGTATGTAAGTAAGTTTTAGTATGCATATATTGTTATATATATATATATATATATATATATATATATACTAGAACATACATATTTGTATGTATATATGTATACCCCTAAACAATACTCATAAACCTCAACCCTTAAATCTTATAATCACTAATAATTAGAGTACAAGCCTAATCCCCTAATCTTTAAACTAATCTCATAACCTCAAATAATTAAGTTCACACATTTACCCCTAAACCCCAAACATGAATATCTAAATCTTACGAACACTATTCACTAATAATTAGAGTGCAAGCCTAATCACATAATCCCTAAACTAATCTCATAGCCCCAAGCAATCAACTTAACACACTTACTCTTAAACCCTAAACATAAACCCATAAATCTAACAAACAAAATAAATTGAAACGTAAAAGGACAAATCTAAAAATAAATTAAAACTAAATTATTAATTAGAGCCCAAATCACAAATGAATAAAATTATTAAACCTAATTACTTACTAAATCTTTATACGAGGACCAAATTAAATTTAAAGCAAACCAAAAAGTTTAATAATTAATTAATTTATGACGCATGGCCTAATTAAATAAAATTTAAAGAAACTAAACCAAAAGTTAAGACTAAAAAATATAAACTAAAACCTAAAAAACTTAAACTCTAACCATCTAATTAAGGAAGGACCTAAAGGATAATAAACCCCTAAATAAAAAATCTCAATTGCCCTCTCAATCTTGTTTCATATTGGCGGCAAATTTCCCCCCCTCCCCCACCACACTTTCATATGGCGGTAAAATCTCCCCCCCCCCCCCCCGCCCCAATTTTATTTTTGTTTGATATGGTGCCAAAACCCTCCATAATTTCCTATCAAAAAAAAAAACTTTCCCCCCATTAATTAAAAAAAACTTTCCCCTAAACTAAAAAATGTTTTTTTATTATTTTAATGGTTATAATTAAATTTTTTAATAAAAGATTTTTTAAATTTAATGATCACCATTAATAAAATTGATTTAAATTTTAAATAATTTGTTTTAAATTCATCCATCACAACTTATTAATTTAATAAAACTTTAAAATTTTTAATATTTTTAATAAATTAAATTTAAGTATGTTAATTTTTATTAAACTTCACAAATAATTTATATTGAACGAGTTAGTATTAAATTAATTTAATAAATTAATACTTTACATTTATCAACACTTTAAATTTATCAAATTGTAGACTTCTTCAACTATATATCTGGTAAATATCAAGTCAGATCAATATCAGTTCAGGTTAAAAATAGGTCGAGTTCAAAGCAGGTCGGGTCAATTAACAGGTCGGGTTCAAAACAGGTCGGGTCCAAAACAGGTCGGGTTCAAAACAGGTCGGGTTCAAAACAGGTCGGGTCCAAAACAGGCCGGGTTCATTTCAGGTCGGGTAAAATCGGATATCGGGTCAATTCAGTCGGGTAAATTCGGTTATCTGCCAGGTCGGCTTCGGGTTCGAGTTCGTTTTAGTCGGACGCAGGTCGAGTTTCAGGTCCACAGTAACAGGTCCAATTCGGGTTCGGGTCGTTTTCAGTCGGACGCAGATCGGGTTCGATTACTACAGTAACATGTCAAATTCGGGTTCGGGTCAACAACAGTCGGTTACAGATCGCGTTCGGGTCATCAAATCTTCGGGTCAAATCAGGTTCTGACTCGAGCAGGTTTCAGTCGGGTTTCCAGGTCGGGTCAGCTTTTTACATCCCTACTTATGGCATTTGGCAATGGGGGACCTATGTTGATGTTTTGGGAGATGTTTGGAACTCGTTAAGTTGGATATATGTTGATAATAATGTTGGAACATGTAATTGGCTGTTGTGAAGTGGATTTATCATTTTGATGCTTGAATGGTTTGCTAAGTAGGAAGCATGCCTTTAGATTTGGGGATTTTCATATTTGATGCCATGTTGTTGTTCTAATGGTGCAATTATGTTCCTAATATGTTGAATGTCTTGCTGGTAAAATTTGGTGGTTTTTGGAACATGTTTGGTAAGTCAATTGAGTGTTTGAACATCCATTTCTCTGCAATCTGGGCAGGCCGTATCGGAACGGGAGCTACCGTTTCGGAACGGGGGCCCTGTAACTGCTCAGGCGTTCGAAACGGAAGGTACCGTTCCGAAACGCAAATGCCTCTGCCAGGCCTCGTTTCGGAACGCGTTGTGGAACGGTCCCGCGTTTCGAAATAGGTTCTCCCTGTTTCGGAACACCTGACCGTTGGAGGCTGACATTGGTGGTTATATGTTTTGAGATGTTTGCATTATGGTCCTGAAACTTGTTTGTGCAATTGTATGAGTTTGAGATGTCCGTTTGAGTTGAAATTTGACAGAGAATCATGAAAGATGATAAATTTCAAGATGGTAATTTTAAATTGGATTAAGTCCTTTTAATTTACAGAATTTACAATTTGGTCCTTAAAGTTGTAAATTGTGCATTTGGATCCCTGTATGTTCTCTGATGGTTATGATCTTTGAGTATGCTGTTTGTATGATCATACCTAAGGTTAATGTGCATCTAGATAAGTTTTAAAAAGAAAAAAAAGGGTCGTTAATCAAGGTTGACTTTCGGGTTGACTTTGGTTTTCCCCGTGTGACTTTCTTAATTCGGGTCAACCGTCTAGGCCGGGTTAAGGGGGTTACATGTTTCAGCCCAACAAAGAGGAGTTCTACACTTCCTCCCATACAAGGCTTCATAAGGTGCCATTTGAATACTTGCCTGGTAGCTATTGTTATAAGCAAACTCCACCAAAGGCAAATACATCTCCCAAGAGCCTAGAAACTCAACCACACATCACCTCAACATATCTTCCAGCACTTGGATAACACGCTCAGACTGTCCATCCGATTGTGGATGATAAAAAGTACTGAAATTCAGCCGTGTACCCAAAGCTTGATGCAAACATTCCCAGTAACGCGATGTAAACCTCGGATATCTATCCGAAACAATAGACTTTGGCAGACCATGCAGCCGCACAATCTCAGCAATGTACAACTCGGCAAGCTTATCCAAAGTGTACGTAGTATGCACAGGTAAGAAATGAGCACACTTCGTAAGGCGATCCACAATTACCCACACCAAATTCTTCTTCGATGGCGGCAAAGGCAAACCAGACACAAAGTCCATGGTAATCCTTTCCCATTTCCACACAGGAATCCTCAACGGTTGCAACAACCCAGAAGGAAACTGGTGCTCAACCTTAACTCGCTGACAAATCATGCACTTACTCACATACTCAGCAACATCTTTCTTTAACCCCACCCAATAGTACTCAGCATCATTGGGCACTACTATCCGACTCCCAAAACATAGAACTCCATCATCATTAAAACAGAAATTTGATGGCCTATCCTCAGAAATATCCTGAACATGTGGCACCAAGGAATCATCCAGTAGCTGCTTATCCTTTATCAACTGAACCAAAGATAGTTTCACTTGCAGTTCAGCCACAAGACCTCCATCTCGCGAAATACTCAAACTGGCAAACATAGCCCTCAACTCCACTGCCACTTTCCTACTCAAGGCATCCGCTACAAAATTAGCTTTTCCCGGATGGTACTCGATCTTCAGATCGTAATCTTTAAGCAACTCCACCCAACGTCGTTCCCTAAGATTCAACTCTTTCTAAGACATCAGATACTTCAAACTTTTGTGATCTGTGTACACAGTAAACTTCTCACCATACAGGCAATGTCTCCAAATTTTCAAAGCAAAGACCACCGCAGCTAACTCAATATCATGCGTAGGATAATTGCGCTCATGCACCTTCAACTGGCGCGATGCATAAGCCACCACCTTACCCTCTTGCATTAACACACACCCCAAACCAACATAGGATGCGTCACTGTACACCACAAACTCTTTCCCTGATTCAGGCTGAACCAAGATAGAAGCTTGCGTCAAAGCTGCCTTAAGCTTCTCAAAAGCCTGCTATCTTGCTTCTGTCCACTCATACTTGACATCCTTCTGCAACAACTTCGTCAAAGGTGCAGCAATCTTTGAAAATCCATCCACGAACCTCCGGTAGTATCCCGCAAAACCAAGGAAACTACGAAATTCATGAACAGACTTAGGAGGCTTCCAATTCATCACTGCCTCAATCTTCTGAGGATCAACACAAATCCCCTCAGCAGAAACCACATGCCCAAGAAAAACAACTTCCCTAAGCCAGAATTCACACTTGCTCAGCTTAGCATAAAGCTGATTCTCCAACAAAGTTTGCAACACAATCCTTAAATGCCCTTCATGCTCCTCCTCAGTACGAGAGTACGCAAGGATATCATCAATGAACACCACAACTAACTTGTCCAAGTACTCATGGAACACTCTATTCATCATGTCCATAAAAGCTGCAGGAGCATTCGTCAAACCAAACGGCATCACAAAGAACTCATAATGCCCATACCTCGTTCTGAAGGTTGTTTTTGGCACATCCACATCCTTCACTTTCAGCTAGTAATAACCTGACCTCAAGTCAATCTTAGAGAACACAGCCGCTCCTCGAAATTGATAAAAAAGATCATCAATCCTCGGCAAAGGATACCGATTCTTGATAGTCAACTTATTCAGCTAACGATAATCGATGCTGATTCTCAAAGTGTAATCATTTTTCTTCACAAACAAGACCGGTGCACCCCAAGGTTACACACTCGGCTGAATGAAACCACGATCAAGCAACTCCTAAAGTTGCGTCTTCAGCAACTTCAACTCCTTAGGTGCCATTCGATAAGGAGTAATGGACATTGGAGTTGTGTTTTCATACAACTCAATTCCAAACTCCACCTCTCGATTAGGAGGCAAACCAGGTAACTCTTCTGGAAACACACCTGGAAACTCTCGCACAGTCCTGATATCTTGAACTCACAACTCCTTAGAGCTAGGATTCATCACAAAGGCTAGGTAGGCCTCACAACCTTGCCTCAGCATTTGGCTTGCTTCCAATGTAGACACCACATTGGCAAGAAACTTCACATTCTCACCAACCACCACAACCTCATAAGCATCCGCAAGCTTCAACGAAACTCGCTTGTTCTCAAAATCCACTACAGCCTGATGCTCAACAAGCCAATCCATACCAAGGATTACATCAAAACCATAGAATGACAATTCCATGAGATCAACAAGAAAAACATGGTTTTGCACTACCAAAGGACATCTTCTATACAATTTCTGTGTCACAACAGTCTCACCAAAGGAACTAGTCACACGCATACCAACATCCAAAGACTCAATAGGTAAACCAAGCAATTGAGCATGTTCACGCAATATGTATGAGTGTGTAGATCCAGAATAATTCGAGGAAAGTAATGACAAGGATTGCAAAGTAAAAGTACCTGCGATCACATCCGTGTCATTTCTCCCCTCTCGCTAAGCTTCTCGAAACAATCACGCCTCAAATGGCCACGCGATCCACACGTCCAGTACGTGTTCTGATCAGCTCTCATCCTGTCTCCCTGAACACGCGCACCATGCCCTCCATTACCACACCTAGCAGAAGTTTGATACCTCTTATCTCGTCCTCACTTGTTCCGTCCACCACCGGAACTATAATCAGCAGCTCTTTTACCCGAGCTAGAACTAACGCCTCTGGAAGACAAACCCAAGTTCTGCTCAATGTCCTTCGCTCTACTCACCAGCACATCAAAAGTCGTATACTCAACAGCAAGCATGAAAGTCTTCACATCTGTAACCAAACCATAACGGAAACGTTCACACCTCTCCCGCTCATCAGGGATTAACTCAGGTGCGTACTGACTAAGGCGGACAAACTGGATCTCATACTCAGCCACCGTCCTCTCTTGTTCCGTCCACCACCGGAACTATACTCAGCAGCTCTTTTGCCCGAGCCAGAACTAACACCTCTGGAAGACAAACCCAGGTTCTGCTCAATGTCCTTTGCCCTACTAACCAGCACACCAAAATCCTTGTACTCCGCTGCAAGCATAAAGGTCTTCACGTCCGTCACCAAACCATATCGAAAATGCTCACACCTCTCCCGCTCATCAGGGATGAGCTCAGGTGCGTACTGACTAAGACGAATAAACTAGATCTCATACTCAGCCACTGTCATTCTCCCTTGCACAAGAGACATGAATTCTCTTTTCTTCTCATCCAAGTATCACACACCTAGATACTTTCGCTTGAACGTGTTCAGAAAGAACGTCCAAATCACATCAACTTCCTCCATCCCGGAGACTGTGTTCGTCCACCATGTATACGCATCATCATGTAACAGCGACACCACGCAACCTAACTTCTGCACATCATTGCAGTTCATTTGTCCCAATATTCTCTTGGTGCTTTCCAACCAAGATTCAAAACCTTCAGGAGATAAACCTCTGAACTCAGCCCCTCCCAGACTGCGAAGATGTTCCAAAGGTAATCTCACATTAGCATCACCCTGATGCACAGCTCCGTGAGCTCCAGCTACTGCCGCCTGAAAGGCTCCGGCAATAGCCTGTATCAATACAGTCATGTCAAGAGTAGCTTGCCCCTACACAGCTTCAGGTCCAGCGTCCCCAGCACCAACACCAGCACCATCACCTCCAGTACCACCACAACTGGGCGGTCCACCACCAAGAGGAGAAGGTATATCCCCAACGTTCCCAACATTTTCCTTGTTCTCATTCTGAGCCATAGCTCTCGTGTTCATCCTCATTTCTCTACGAGGCCCCAATTACAAGAAAAACAATGTACTAACACAAATGCAATAAACATAATTCGGCTCAACAAGGTAAGTAATCCAAGCACTCAAGCTCATTTTTCAAAAACAATTCCTTTCATTAGTTTTGATATGGAAATGGGTTCCTCTAACATGCTTCAACATAGCGTAACATCACAATTGCAACATACTTTACAAATCATACATCATGCTTTCATTTAAAAGGCATATCACGCAATCACACTTACCTCAACCACATAACCATTCCCATTTACACGAGAACTCAGCTCTGATACCACCAAATGTAACCCCCTTAGACCGACCTAGACAGTTAACCCGAACTACGAAGGTTACACGGGGAAAATCAAAGTCAACCCGAAAGTCAACCTTGATTAACGACCTTTTTTTTCTTTTTAATCTTCTCTAGATGCACATTAACCCTAAGCGTACTCTTGCGAAACACATACGTGAAAAGCACAGTGAACAAAATACAATAAGGGACTCAATTGCACATAATACGATTGTTAGGGACCAAAACGTAAATTCTGGAAAATTGAAGGTCTTAACTGATTTTTGAGTTACCAATATTAAATTTAACATATTATGTGCTTCCCTGTCAAATTTCACCTTAATCGGACATCTCGAACTCATGCAATTGCAAATACAATTTTTAGGACTAAAACGTAAAGCTTACAAACCTCAAAACCATTCAAATCAGTGCCCAACGGTCACCTGTTTCGAAACGGGGTTGACTGTTCTGAAACACAGGTTCGTTTTGAGACTTGTTTCAAAACAGGGCCTTCTAGTGGCCAAACCGTTTCGATACAGTCACCAGCCGTTTCGAAACACCAAGGCCATTACTGGCCCCAGAACGCCTATGAGTGTATCGATACATGTTGCCTAGAAGCTGTAGAATTTGCTGGTTTAACATGCAATGAACCACTCAAAGACATCCTAATTACTTCCTAATCATGCCAACAAGTCATCATACATATAAGGTACATGTTTGCAACATCAAAACATGTTCATGGCATCAATCATTAAATTCCACAAGTCTATAGGCATGCATCCTTGTATCCAAAAACAAGCAACCAACAAAACACCAAATCAAGCATCAAAATGGCCATTTACAAATCCAAATCATCAAAGGCATCATGCCACAACTAGGGAATCCAAAACATCTCCCAAAACACATCCTAGGTTCCCATTGCCAAAATATCAAAAACTAATAGTGTTATGAAAACATCACCATACATGAGCTTAGCTTTCCCTTGGATTCTTAGCCTCCTTGTTGCCCTCAAACACTTCAATTAACTTCCTTATTGGTTCACGAGAGAGAGCGTAAGCACAATTGCTTAGTAAGGCATGCTCTAAAGAAACAACACAATAATGCTTTATATAAAACACTTTTAATAAACCTTCCATGTAACCCCCTTAACCCGGCCCAGACGGTTGACCCGAATTAAGAAAGTCACACGGGGAAAACCAAAGTCAACCCGAAAGTCAACCTTGATTAACGAACTTTTTTTTTACTCTTGTCTAGATGCACATTAACCTTAGATGTGATCATGCAAACAGCATACTCGAAGATCATACACATCAGAGATCAAACAGGGACCCAATTGAACAATTTACAACTTTAGGGACCAAATTGTAAATTCTGATAACTTTAAGGACTTAACCAGATTTTATGTTACCAACTTAAAATTAATCATGTTTCATGCTTCTCTGCCAAATTTCAGCTCAAACGGACATCCCAAACTCATACAATTGCACAAACAAGTTTCAGGACCAAAATGCAAACTTTTCAAAACATTTAACTGCCAATGTCAGCCCCCAACGGTCACCCGTTCCGAAACAGGCAGAGCCCGTTTCGAAATGCGGAGCCGTTCCGCAACACGTACCGCAACGGGGGACTGGCAGTAGCAAAACCGTTTCGGAACGGTCTCACCCGTTTCGGACGCTTGTGTTTGTTTGAGGCACCCATTCCGAAATGGTATGAACTGTTCCGAAACACCCTGCACAGAAAACCTCCAAATGCATACTTAAACATGCAATTGATCATCCAAACATGCTCCAAAAGCCACCAAACTTTACCAACATACAAATCAACATATAAGAGACATACTTGCATCAACAATTCAACAAAATACCAACGTTCATGAAAAGCCCCAATTCAAAGGATATGCTTCCTACACAAGCAACCATTTAAACACCATACTTCCAATTCAATCTCATAAAGGCCAAAACATGTACCAACAACATCAACAACATAAAACCATACTTTTCCGAACATATACGAAAACATAAACATCAATCCGAGAGATTCTACCCCATTGCCTTTATTAACTATAGCTATTAACCGAGACATACATCTCAAGTGGAGTCCTCCTTGAATCCCTTGCTTCTCGCTGTCCAAACTTCAAGAATCTGCATTGATGGACAAAAAGGAGCGTAAGCACATAATGCTTAGTGAGGAATGCTCAAAACCAAAACACCATCAATGCAGCGAGTCGTAAAACCTCTTTGAAAAGCAACTCGATTTGTTTACCAAGCAAAGTTTGAAAACCCCTTTTTAACATCATGCTTAAACCATGCATTGCACATACATGAAACCAACCCTTAGCTTAGCAAGCTAAGAAAACATTTTTCAAAGCACAAATTGCAATTTCAACCATTTAACCATTCCATGCATAAACACCATATGCAAAGTTAAATTCAAAACCTTGGAAAAACACTTCCATTTCACAACATACCTTTCTTATACTTGAAAACATTCCAAGCAAGAAACCCTTTAAAACCATTTACTCAAGTAATCCAACACATGCATTAAACCAAGGCAATATATGAACCACGTCATCATCATCACATGCCTTTTAAAACAAGTCTTACAAGACTCCAATGCATTTAAGAGATTTCATGCACACATGCATCATTTACCAAAAGATAATCAACAGTTATTCAACTTAACAAGTAACATGCATTCACAAGCATTATACACATTCCATGCAACCATGCATCTTTTCAAGCATCTCATGCTTCTCATGCAATTATGCATCATTTCAAGCATTTCATGCTTCTTTATAATCAAGAACATCATATTGGCTTTCAAGTGATCAACCACATCAACTTTTCAACTCAACATCCAATCGGATACGCGGATCACAAGCGTTGTCCCCCACGCTTCATACACACTACCAATCCAAGGTCTCCAATGAACTTTTAAACACCATTTGACCTCTCCATCCTAAGGTTCCCATGTATGGACTTTTAAACACCATACAACCTTAGCTTTCCCGAGGTTCCCATGTATGGACTTTCAAACACCATACAACCTCCACTTTTCCCAAGGTTCCCATGTATGGACTTTTAAACACCATACAACCTTGACTTTTCCCAAGGTTCCCATGTATAGACTTTTAAACACCATACAACCTTGACTTTTCCCAAGGTTCCCATGTATGGACTTTTAAACACCATACAACCTTAGCTTTCCCGAGGTTCCCATGTTTGGACTTTCAAACACCATACAACCTTTGCTTAACCAAGGTCCTCGAATGGGCATTCAACCTCCATTATGACCTTAACCATCTCGTTAGGATACTTGAAGGGAGTTTACCGGTTCACTCTTAACCACTCCACCTCCAAGGCGACCTTATTCACGGTGCACCCAATCCTATAGCCGGCTAACTATATCCGATCAAAGAACCAAGAACCACTTACATCACTTGCCAATATAACCACCTTACCACATTAGTCCAATGATTCACATGCATAACCATAATGCAAAAACCATCATTTACCATCATTAATTCACTATTTTAAAGCATTACACATAGCCATTAAACATCATGCAACACCATGCATCAAAACCACATTTTCAATGTATAAAACCAAGGATCTCTTACCTTGAGCATCCTTCACATATGGCTTTCAAAACCAGCATTAAACCATGCTAAAATATGCTTTCAAAACAGAATTTAAATCATGCAAAACCCTTGCATTTCAAACATCAACCACAATTGCCTAAAAAGCCAATTCATAACACAAACCAAGAAAGAAATCCATTTACTTACTCTTGAGCTTAGCAAAGTTGTTTAGACTTAAACTATGCTCCCAAAACCTTCAAACCTTGGTTTAAAAGCTGAAAACCCAACTTCACTCACCGATACACAAAACAAGGCTAGCCAACAAGCCTTCCAAGCATCCGAAACCTTCCGCACCACCTCCAAAGCTCACGGATCAAACTCCCCTGTTTCAAGCACACAACAACAGAGCATTAATGCATCATTATGCATTAAGAACAGCAGCAACACAACCAAACTCGCTGCTCATCACAAAATCAACATTTCGGCTACCAAACACAACCGAAATCACCTCCAAACACTTCCAAAACTGAACCCAGCCAAGATCCATCACTTCTAACCATTTTTAAACATCAATTAACATCCAAAATGATCACAAACACGTCCTTATACCTCCAGGTATAACAGATCACCAAAAACACTCCAAAAACAACAAAAAACTCAACCCAAACTTAGGAAATTCAACCTATCCGGGATTGCATTAATTAAACCTCAACTTCTAATCAATTTGGCATTTATTTAACATCAATTTGACACTTCAAAACACTGCCCAAACAGATCACACGAAAATTCCACCAAAATCACCAAATCTTGCATTTTAAGCCAAAATCAAGATTTCAATTGAAAAGCCTTTAACAAATCACAAATCAAGGATTGAGAACTTAGGAATTTCAGTAAAGAACTGAGAGTTTAGAGGAGAAAGACGTTCTTACCTCCAAACTTGAGTTTCTCCCTTTTTTGAACCAAAAAGCTTGAAGAATCAACTAGCAAATTGAGAGGTTTTGTTGATGTGATGTTTAGGAATCAAAAGAGAGTTGAAATGAGTGATTTGAGTGACAAAATCTGATGAGAAAATCTGGAGAAATGTGTTTGGGTTGAGAGAAAATTAGAGTAAAGGAAAATTGAGAGAAAATGGAAAGTTAGTTATGAAATAGTCAAAATGGCTTTCCCTCCTCTTTCTTTATGTTTAAAAATCAGAATAATACCTCAGAATATCTTAGAAAAATCTGGAGAAACTCTTTTTGGAATAATAGCTCCTTAAAGATTCAAAGTTTCAATCCTTTATAAAACTGTCACCGAACTTTCAAAAATTACATTTTGGTCACTAGCCAAAATGTCACCCTTCCGAACCTCATTTTCCAAAATTGATTTCACAGTTCACTTATATATATTAAAAGATGATTTTAGAACATTTTTCCATATTTTTAATGCAACCCGAACTAGGCTTTCCTAAATTCACTCTTATATATTCGATCAGCACTTTGACGGAACCGGTCAACGCCCAAAACTTCTGAGCCCAAAACCGGGGCGTTACAACTCTCCCCCCCTTAGGAAATTTCGTCCTCGAAATTTCAACCGGCGAAAAGAGAACAAGAACCTTGTCAAATCACACACAAGGCAACACAAAAGCCTCAACCAACACTGAACACTTTCCATACAAAACTCCACCGAACCCAACACCACCACATGCTGTTCACAAATCCAGAACACTCAAAGATAACCACAACTTAACCTTTCACATTTCCGGATTGTACACAGCCCCAACATCAACCTGAAAACTTCAAGTTTTACAGCAAACAACACTTCAACACACAACTCCCAAAACTTGTTTACACAATGACACCAACCAATCCAAATCAGCCACCATGCAAACTTCTTTGCTTCTAAAACTCTTGCAACTCCCAAACCTCTTCCAAGGATTTTCCCAACAAGCAAAAATTCTTAAGCATCAACTGCTTACCCAAACTCCTCAACAAAAGCTGACAATCCTTCACATCTGCCGCTATCATTACCATAACGACTCACCAGGACTACTCACCCACAATCCAAAATTTACATCACAACCCCAACTTGACTCCGCTAGCTGTTCCACACACCACCAGCTAACTTCAAAAGAAGTTCACATACTCACAACCAGCCAACCACTTCTCACAAGAATCTTTTCAAACAACACTGGCCTTAGATCCTTCATTGCTTAACCACCACAAGCTTGACCACAACACTTGCCTCACCAGAACATCGCTCAACCTAAACATACATAACAACTCCTCAACTCCTCAAAGGTTGCTAAGAACCAACACTTACCAACACAACCCTTCCACAACAACTTAAATGCTAAGCTACCTCAGCACTTGGAAACACAACCACAAAACTGCAACATCACTAGCACCAAGGAACTACCACTTCCTTTTAACTATTCACACCACTTAACCGATTCTACTTCAACCGGTACTCCTCACCACCAAACCACTAAACTCTTTAAGCATCAAGCACTATCCTTCCACCAACATGCTATACCACCCTCGCTATTCTAGCAACTAGCTTAATATTACTTCTAACTCTCACTCAGCACCAAAACAACCTCTAAAAAAACCCATCATCCAACCTAACCCAACCACCACACTAACAGATTCGATTAGTTATTAGCGAGTGTGAACGTCGTATGCATGATCACCAACATGCCCTATCATGCCTGATGTACATGTATGCAAAACCTCTAATGTCATGCCACATGTATGCATGGACCAACACATATATAATATAGCGTATAACAATGATTTTAACTGTGCATGAATGCCAGTTCACACCCTCCAATAACATCCTCAAAATCCGTCTAAAAACAACCTCCCAACTCACTCCTAACTTATCTAACTCCATCATACCAACAACCATTAACCACAAGATTCTCACTAAGCCTTCTTCACACCCAAGATGTTCCCAAACAACTACCATTACCCCAAACATGCTAGCAACAAGACTAAACTTACCACGCAAGGAAAAAACAATAGAAACCAAACTAAGGTAACTAGAGCAAAGATTACTTAACAAGGTTACCTGAAAACACAACACCTCCCTGAAGCTTCATCAGACGAGCTCTCTTCCTCGCGGAACCATCATCCTCCTGCCACACCACTGCAGCACCAGCTAGCACACTAGGGTCACCATCAACTCCTTGCGGTAAAGAACCTTGGCTATTCCGAGCCAACACCAAACAATCACGCCTCATGTGACCAGCAGACCCACATTTCCAGCAATTCTCATTTCCCAAATTCTTCACAACCTTCTGCTCCTTCTGCCACCTCAGAACCTTGCCTCGGCTGCGCCCACGACCTTTCAGAGGCCCTTTGGCTATCACTGAAGCTGATTCCACCCCAAGAGGACAATCACGCTTCACATGCACTTTGGAACCACAATTCCAACAAGCACCCGCGCCCCAACAACCTCCAACATGGCGCCTTTCACAACGGTCACACACAGGTAGATGAACTTCCACTCCTTGCTCAAGCAACACTTGCTCTATAACAGCACTACCGTCACATTGCTTAACCCTTGGAAACTTCTCTCCAAGATACCTTTCATAAAAGGCAGATACAAAGAAATCCCAGTCAATATCATGGATATGTGACGCCACCGCCACAGATGTCCACCAGGCACACGCATCCTCCAACATCAGAGAAACAACACTCCCCAACTTACAGGCATAATCACAGCCTTCCTGATCCAAGATCAAAATCACACTGGCCAACCAGGCCTCAAACATCCCCGGTGTAGAACCATGATACTCCACAGCACCCAAATCCAACAAACGCTGCTTCGGCAAACCCACACATCCCATAGCCAGCACATCCACTGACTTTACCGTTACCACAGCCTGAGATGTTCCCAACACCTCCTGAACAACAGCTGATGAACTCTTCACCACAGAACCAGCTTCTTTCCCTTGCCTTACCACCTCAACTCCAGGCACAGAAGACTGAGACAAAACACCTCTACAAAAGGGTGAATTCCGTGCCTTAACAACCTGCCCCAAGGCAGCAACCATCTCACCCAACTGCCATTCTTTCATCGACTTTGCCATACTACTAACAACAACAAACATTCACAACAAAACAAACAAACCAGTTAGACCAGCTTTAAGCAAGGATTCAAACTCCAACTCCAAAATAACACAATAGCTATAATAATAAGGCAATGGGTATCCCGAATCCTCCCCTTTGCATGACATAACAGTCATCACAACATGGATATCACAACATCAAGCATATCAAACAACATATTCGATCATGCTTACACCAAACAGCATCCACTTGCAACAGCATATTATCAACATAACATACTCATAGCACTTTCAGCATGCATAAAACCAGCTCTCAACATTTTCACAATTCCACATAAGCTCAACCAAGATTCATAACCATAAAGCATGCTTGCATACATCATTAACTTGCTCAGAAACACGTGTTTCAACCAGCTTTCAACCACACAACAAGGTAAACATCAAACACGCATCACAACATCTTACCGTTTTCCCCAAGCATTCGCAACTCAGCTCTGATACCACCAAATGTAACCCCCTTAACCCGGCCCAGACGGTTGACCCGAATTAAGAAAGTCACACGGGGAAAACCAAAGTCAACCCGAAAATCAACCTTGATTAACGACCTTTTTTTTTACTCTTGTCTAGATGCACATTAACTTTAGATGTGATCATGCAAACAGCATACTCGAAGATCATACACATCAGAGATCAAACAGGGACCCAATTGAACAATTTACAACTTTAGGGACCAAATTGTAAATTCTGATAACTTTAAGGACTTAACCAGATTTTATGTTACCAACTTAAAATTAATCATGTTTCATGCTTCTCTGCCAAATTTCAGCTCAAACGGACATCCCAAACTCATACAATTGCACAAACAAGTTTTAGGACCAAAATGCAAACTTTTCAAAATATTTAACTGCCAATGTCAGCCCCCAACGGTCACCCGTTCCGAAACAGGCAGAGCCCATTTCGAAACGCGGGGCCGTTCCGCAACACGTACCGCAACGGGGGACTGGCAGTAGCCAAACCGTTTCGGAACGGTCTCACCCGTTTCGGACGCTTGGGTTTGTTTGAGGCACCCGTTCCGAAACGGTATGAACTGTTCCGAAACACCCTACACAGAAAACCTCCAAATGCATTCTTAAACATGCAATTGATCATCCAAACATGCTCCAAAAGCCACCAAACTTTACCAACAAACAAATCAACATATAAGAGACATACTTGCATCAACAATTCAACAAAATACCAACGTTCATGAAAAGCCCCAATTCAAAGGATATGCTTCCTACACAAGCAACCATTTAAACACCATACTTCCAATTCAATCTCATAAAGGCCAAAACATGTACAAACAACATCAACAACATAAAACCATACTTGTCTGAACATATACGAACACATAAACATCAATCCGAGAGATTCTACCCCATTGCCTTTATTAACTATAGCTATTAACCGAGACATACATCTCAAGTGGAGTCCTCCTTGAATCCCTTGCTTCTCGCTGTCCAAACTTCAAGAATCTGCATTGATGGACAAAAAGGAGCGTAAGCACATAATGCTTAGTGAGGAATGCTCAAAACCAAAACACCATCAATGCAGCGAGTCATAAAACCTCTTTGAAAAGCAACTCGATTTGTTTACCAAGCAAAGATTGAAAACCCCTTTTTAACATCATGCTTAAACAATGCATTGCACATACATGAAACCAACCCTTAGCTTAGCAAGCTAAGAAAACCTTTTCAAAGCACAAATTGCAATTTCAACCATTTAACCATTCCATGCATAAACACCATATGCAAAGTTAAATTCAAAACCTTGGAAAAACACTTCCATTTCACAACATACCTTTCTTATACTTGAAAACATTCCAAGCAAGAAACCCTTTAAAACCATTTACTCAAGTAATCCAACACATGCATTAAACCAAGGCAATATATGAACCACATCATCATCATCACATGCCTTTTAAAACAAGTCTTACAAGACTCCAATGCATTTAAGAGATTTCATGCACACATGCATCATTTACCAAAAGATAATCAACAGTTATTCAACTTAACAAGTAACATGCATTCACAAGCATTATACACATTCCATGCAACCATGCATCTTTTCAAGCATCTCATGCTTCTCATGCAATTATGCATCATTTTAAGCATTTCATGCTTCTATATAATCAAGAACATCATATTGGCTTTCAAGTGATCAACCACATCCACTTTTCAACTCAACATCCAATCGGATACGCGGATCACAAGCGTTGTCCCCCACGCTTCATACACACTACCAATCCAAGGTCGCCAATGGACTTTTAAACACCATTTGACCTCACCATCCTAAGGTTCCCATGTATGGACTTTTAAACACCATACAACCTTAGCTTTCCCGAGGTTCCCATGTATGGACTTTCAAACACCATACAACCTCCACTTTTCCCAAGGTTCCCATGTATGGACTTTTAAACACCATACAACCTTGACTTTTCCCAAGTTTCCCATGTATGGACTTTTAAACACCATACAACCTTGACTTTTCCCAAGGTTCCCATGTATGGACTTTTAAACACCATACAACCTTAGCTTTCCCGAGGTTCCCATGTATGGACTTTCAAACACCATACAACCTTTGCTTAACCAAGGTCCTCGAATGGGCATTCAACCTCCATTATGACCTTAACCATCTCGTTAGGATACTTGAAGGGAGTTTACCGGTTCACTCTTAACCACTCCACCTCCAAGGCGACTTTATTCACGGTGCACCCAATCCTATAGCCGTCTAACTATATCCGATCAAAGAACCAAGAACCACTTACATCACTTGCCGATATAACCACCTTACCACATTAGTCCAATGATTCACATGCATAACCATAATGCAAAAACCATCATTTACCATCATTAATTCACCGTTTTAAAGCATTACACATAGCCATTAAACATCATGCAACACCATGCATCAAAACCACATTTTCAATGTATAAAAACAAGGATCTCTTACCTTGAGCATCCTTCACATATGGCTTTCAAAACCAGCATTAAACCATGCTAAAATATGCTTTCAAAATAGAATTTAAATCATGCAAAACCCTTGCATTTCAAACATCAACCACAATTGCCTAAAAAGCCAATTCATAACACAAACCAAGAAAGAAATCCATTTACTTACTCTTGAGCTTAGCAAAGTTTTTTAGACTTAAACTAAGCTCCCAAAACCTTCAAACCTTGGTTTAAAAGCTGAAAACCCAACTTCACTCACCGATACACAAAACAAGGCTAGCCAACAAGCCTTCCAAGCATCCGAAACCTTCCGCACCACCTCCAAAGCTCACGGATCAAACTCCCCTATTTCAAGCACACAACAACAGAGCATTAATGCATCATTATGCATTAAGAACAGCAGCAACACAACCAAACTCGCTGCTCATCACAAAATCAACATTTCGGCTACCAAACACAACCGAAATCACCTCCAAACACTTCCAAAACTGAACCCAGCCAAGATCCATCACTTCTAACCATTTTTAAACATCAATTAACATCTAAAATGATCACAAACACGTCCTTATACCTCCAGGTATAACAGATCACCAAAAACACTCCAAAAACAACCAAAAACTCAAGCCAAACTTAGGAAATTCAACCTATCCGGGATTGCATTAATTAAACCTCAACTTCTAATCAATTTGGCATTTATTTAACATCAATTTGACACTTCAAAACACTGCCCAAACAGATCACACGAAAATTCCACCAAGATCACCAAATCTTGCATTTTAAGCCAAAATCAAGATTTCAATTGAAAAGCCTTTAACAAATCACAAATCAAGGATTGAGAACTTAGGAATTTCAGTAAAGAACTGAGAGTTTAGAGGAGAAGGACGTTCTTACCTCCAAACTTGAGTTTCTCCCTTTTTGGAACCAAAAAGCTTGAAGAATCAACTAGCAAATTGAGAGGTTTTGTTGATGTGATGTTTAGGAATCAAAAGAGAGTTGAAATGAGTGATTTGAGTGACAAAATCTGATGAGAAAATCTGGAGAAATGTGTTTGGGTTGAGAGAAAATGAGAGAAAATGGAAAGTTAGTTATGAAATAGTCAAAATGGCTTTCCCTCCTCTTTCTTTATGTTTAAAAATCAGAATAATACCTCAAAATATCTTAGAAAAATCTGGAGAAACTCTTTTTGGAATAATAGCTCCTTAAAGATTCAAAGTTTCAATCCTTTATAAAACTGTCCCCGAACTTTCAAAAATTACATTTTGGTCACTAGTCAAAATGTCACCCTTCCGAACCTCATTTTCCAAAATTGATTTCACAGTTCACTTATATATATTAAAAGATGATTTTCGAACATTTTTCCATATTTTTAATGCAACCCGAACTAGGCTTTCCTAAATTCACTCTTATATATTCGATCAGCACTTTGATCGAACCGGTCAACGCCCAAAACTTCTGAGCCCAAAACCGGGGCGTTACATTCCATCACATAAACATCATTACTCATGCAACCTTGCATACATAAACAAGCATCTCATGCTTCATTAGAATCAAGATGTCATATTGGCTTTCCAGTGATCATCCATAACCATTTACAACATAAAACACAATAGGATACACGGATTACAAGCGTTGTCCCATACGCTTCATACACACTACCGAACACACAAGGTGGAGTTTACCAGTACAATCACAACCGCTCAACAACTGTGATGGAGTTTAACGATACAATAACAACCCCTCAACATCACTCATCGGTAGTTGTATAACACCACGAACGAGAACACGGGACACACAACACAAGATTCACACATGGACTTTTAACCACCATTGTGATCTTACCTTTCTCGTTAGTATACTTGGATGGAGTTTAAGGTACAATTACAACCCCTCAACATCCAAGGCGACTTAATTCACGATGCACCCAATCTTATAGGCTGCTAACTATATCTGATTCAAGTACTTTAAAACCAACACATCACTTGCCAATATACATCATTTATCGTCAACAATGCACTGTTTTAAAGCATTAATCAAAGCCAATTATCATCATGCATCACTATGCATCAAAACCATATTTACAACATATCAAACCAAGGATCACTTACCTTGAGCATCCTTCAACACATGGCTTTCAAAACCAGCATTAACCATGCTAAAACATGCTTTCAAAACAGAATTTAAACATGCAATTTATCAACAAATGCATCGAACCACTCCATGGATCATACAAGAGAGTTTTCCCGAAAACTTACTCTTAAGCTTAGTTAAGTTGCTTAGACTTAAAATAAGCTTCCAAAACCTTCAAACGTTTGTTACAAAGCTGAAAATCCAACTTCACTCACCAATTTCGTTTCGCAAACTTGCCGAAACGCCAATCAAGCCTCCGGATCAACACCACAAGTATCCGAAGATGTCTCCCCTATTTTAAACACATCAAAGCTGAGGATTAATGCATCATCATGCATTAAAATCTTCAGTCATCACACCTAAACTCGCTGCTCTAACCAATTCTAACATTTCGGCCACCAAACACAACTGAAATCACTTCCAAACTTTTCCAAAACATATCCAAGCCAAGATCCATCACTTCTAACCATTTCTAAACATCAATTAACATCCAAAATGAACCTAAACTCGTCATTATACCTCCAGCTATAACAGAACACCAAGATCACCCCAAAAACCACCATTTTCATAAGAAAAAACTTAGGAAATTCAACCTATTCGGGATTGCATTGATAAAACCTCATTTACAAATCATTAGACATCCAAAATACATTTAAAAATCATCTCAAAATAGAGCCCAAATAATCATAACGAAATTCTTCAAGATTTCATCCAAATCTTGAGTTTTAAGCCAAAATCAAGTTCATATCATTTAAACCATTTATAAAACTTAAATTAAGGATTGATAACTTGGGAATTTCAGTAAATAACTGAGTATTTAGAGGAAGAACAACCTTACCTCTAAATGTTGATTTCTCCTTGATTAGAGCCAATTTTCTTGAAAATCCAATAAGCAAATCAAAAGGATTTGATGTAGAATGAATTAGAAATTAATTGATGATTGAAACCTCATCAATTGGATTGAAAAACAATGGAAAAGCTGCTGGAGAAAAATGTTTGGATGAGGTACATTTGAGAGAAAAAGAGATGATAAAGTTTTAAGAAAAGTTAGTTATAAAAATCTAAAAAGTGGTTTCCCCATTTTCATTTAATTAATTAAACATTAATTAAATCACTTAAATTTAAGAAAAATCTGGAGAAATCATTCTTGGGTAAATTAGCTCCTTAAAGATTCAAAGTTTCAATCCTTAAAAAACAGTCACCACTAAACTTCTCAAAAATCCCATTTGGGTCACTATTTCAAAATGTTGCATTTCCAATCCTTATTTTGTAAAATTGATTTCACCACTCTCTTATATATATTAAAAGAGGTTTTTTTAGATATTTTTCCATATTTTTAAAGCATCCCGAACTAGGCTTTCCCTAAAACCTCCTTTTATATTCGAACCGAAAATTAGACCGGTCTGGTTCAGACCCTAAACTTCTAAGCCCAAAATTGGGGTATTACACAAAACCTTAAAGGAGAAGCTAGTGACAGCACCTATGGTAGTTCTCCCTTATTGGAGTCAACCCTTTGAGCTAATGTGTGATGCTATTGATACTGCCTTCGGCACCGCCCTAGGTCGGCGCAGAGATAAAATCTTCCATGTAATTTGCTACGCCAGCAAAACACTTTATCCTACCCAAACCAACTACACTGCTACAGAGAAAGAGTTACTGGCAGTAGTGTTCGCCTTCGATAAGTTCCGGCCCTACCTTATTGGAAGAAAGGTGATAGTTCACACATATCATTGTGCCTTGAGGTACCTGTTCGCAAAGAAGGATGTAAAGCCTCACCCGATCCGTTGGATCCTGCTGCTACAAGAATTTGACATGGAAATTCGAGACAGGAAGGGCATAGAAAATCAAGTGGCGAACCATCTCTCTTGGCTTGAGAATGGACCAGAATAGACTTCCAACAACGAAATTTAGGATGAATTCCTTAATGAGCAGCTGCTTCTAGCCTCTGCTATGGTAGTTGCCCTAGAAGCTGAAGGAATCTCACTCGCCGCCCATGAAGTTGATGCGGCGGCAGCATCGACAGCCACACCCTGGTATGCATACATTGTGAATTATTTAATATATGGTGTTTTACACTATGAACATAACTTCCAATGAAAGAAACGATTCCAACACGATGCAAAGAATTATTTTCGGGTTGAGCCTTTCTTGTTTAAAAACTGTGCAGATCCGGTTATCATATGGTGTGTCCTAGAGGATGAACAACAAGCCATACTATCGCAATGCCACGCTGCACTATATCGGGGCAGTTTTGGAGGGCAGCGCACGACAGCAAAAGTACTCCAATTAGGTTTCTTTTTGCCAACATTATATAAAGACGCCCAAGCATTCTAAAAACAATGTGATAACTGCCAAATAACATTGTAACAACCCAAATTTGGGCCTAGATGTTTCAGATTCCGAAACGGACTAGTTGCGAACGGTTCGAATCTTAATGGGAGACTTAGGGAACACCTAGTTCGGAATGCTTTAAAAATATGGAAAATTATCTAAAAATCCTTATTTAATATATGAATGATTATGGTGAAATCAATTTTACAAAACAAGGGTTGGAAATACAACATTTTGGTGTAGTGACCAAATCGTAGTTTTTACAAAGTTTAATAGTGATTGTTTTGTAAAGGATTGAAACTTTGAATCTTTAAAGAGCTAATTTTACCAAAATGTTTATCATCATATTTCTTCTTAATTTGGGTGATTTATTAATGTTTTAATTAAAGGAAACCAATGATTAATTAAAAGGAAACTTGCCCAAATCAAGGAGAAATAAACCATTAGAGGTAAGCTTCGTCCTTCTCCTCTAATGATCAGTTCCTTACTGAAATCCCCAAGTTATCAATCCTTTGTTAATGATTTTTGAGTTCTTTAATGTTAGAAACAAGAAATTGTCTTAAAACTCATGATTTTTGGAGAGATCTTGATGATTTTTGTGGTTGATGGTTAGGCTCTGTTTTGAGGTTGTTTTCTAATGTATTTTGGATGTTAATTGATGTTATAAATGAGGTTTTATCAAACAAATCCCGAATAGGCTTGGGTTCCTAAGTTTTGCATGCTAGAATGATGGTTTTTGGGGTGGTTTTGGTGTTCTGTTATAGCTGGAGGTATACGGACGAGTTTGTGGTGATTTTTTATGTTGATTGATATTTAGTAATGATTAGAAGTTTCAGATCTTGTCTGGGATTTGTTTTGGATGAGTTTGGAGGTGATTTCGGTTGTGTTTGGTAGCCGAAATGTGGTTTGTGAGTAGAACTGCGAGTTTAGGAGTGTGGCTGATGATTTCAATGCATGATGATGCATTAATCTTCTGCTCTTATGTGTTATAAACAGGGGAGACCTCTTCGGACGCATTTGGTGTTGATCCGGGAGCCTAGATAGCGTTTTGGCGAGCAAGCGAAAAGTAATCGATGAGTGCCAATGGTTTAGAAGTTTTTGAGGGATATAAAACAAGGTTTGGGGATTTAGGAAAGGTTTGAAACACCTTCCTAAGACCGGAAGTAAGTATTGGCTAGATTTCTCCCTTATATGTGGTGGTTGCCCCTAAAATGCTTTTACATGCTCATGGTTTGAGATAGATAAATTCATATTGTTTTTATGCATGATTTGTAGCATGAGATGATGCTTGAAATGATTTCATGAAATAACATGTTGCATGGTTGAGATTTGAGCTTTTGTTTTAAGCATGGAAAATGTTATGGTTTTGAAATGAGACGAGAATGATTTGAGAATTGTTGCATGAAAAACGGTAGGTGAGTTGATGTTTGACATAATATATTGGCATAGATGTTGAGATACTTACCGGATATAATTGATCAATCAATAGGATGAGAGTGCACTATAAACTAAAAATTCATACGTGCTTTTTGGTTTAATCCAAAGGGAGAGAACCAATGATGGGCATTCGATCGGGTAGGACTTGGTGAAATACCTAAGCTTTGTGGCGATGAGAGATTCCGCCATGTGAGTACGGTGATGTGAGATTCCACCAGAAATTATGTTACTAGACAAGTGAGTACAGTGATGTGAGATTCCACCGGAAGCGTCTAGTGGTTAGAGAATGTTGTCCGCATATCCGAGTAATAATGAGATGTGAAATGCCAATATAATATATGAAAATGCTTTGATTCACATGTACCTATGATGAGACGATTTATGCTATGAGAAATGCATATGTGATTTGTATATGAAATGCTTTGGTTTTACAAGCATGAGTATGGTTTTGCCATGAGATTTGCATTAGTTTAAATGCATGAGATAGAAATGTGGTACATATGTTTTCAATGAGAAGTTGCTTTGAATGGTTTTCAAGCATGAGATAGAATGAGAATGTGGTGGAAAAGGCTTTTGATGAAGTGTTTTAAATAATGCATTATTGTGTTGGTTTTCTTTAGAGCATGCCTCACTAAGCAATTGTGCTTACGTTCTCTTTTACCAATAATGCAGATAATTGAGGTGTTTTCGAGCAGCAAGAAGGTTAAGAACATCCAAGGAAGTGCAAAGCTCATGTAGGGTGATGTTTTTATACACTTTAGTTTTGATATATGGCAATAGGAAACCAAGAGTTGTATTTGGGAGATGTGTTTTGAAGTCCTTATGTTTGTGGCATGTTTATGAGGGAATTTATGGGTTTTAAATGGTCCTAAATGTTTGGGTTGAGGTTTGGTTCCTTATATTGGATTTGAGACTAGGGAGCATGCCTATAGATTGTGTGCTTTCATGTTTGATGGCATGCTCTAGTCTAGGGGTCTTAAATATGTTCCCCAGAGTCAAAAGGAGTTGTTGGTATGATTTGGTAAACTTTGAGGCATGTTTGATTTGTTTAAAAGGTATAAAACCAGCAATTTCTGTTGTCACTAGGCAAGGTGTATCGAAACACTCTCACTTGTTCCGAAACGGGGGCCTGTAATGGCCATGGTGGTTCGAAACGGATGAAGATGTTTCGAAACAGTTTTGCTACTGGTGAAGCCTGTTTCGATATTGGTCTCAGAACATACCCGAGTACCGAAACGGTCAACACTGTTTTGCTACAGGCGTTTCGGTACGTTGGGTAGGCGTTCCGATACAGTTGACCGTTGGTTGCTTATTTGAAATGTTTTAAGTTTCCATGCTTTACATTTTAGTCCTAAATGTTGTCGATGCAATTGCTTGAGCTTGGGATGTCTTTTAAGTTGAAACTTGACAAAGAAGCATGTAACATGATTAATTTCGAATTGGTAAACCTAAAATCAGCTAAGTCCATCTCATTTCCAAAAATTACATTTTGGTCCCTAAATGCGTAATTTTTGCAATCGAGTCCCTAAATGTTTTCCTATCAATGTCCCTCTCTCTTCCATGTTTCGTGAGTATTCACAAAGGCTTAAAGTGCATCTAGACAAGATTAAAATAAAAAAGGGTCGTTAATCAAGGTTGACTTCCGGGTTGACTTTGGTTTTCCCCGTGTAATCTTCGTAGTTCGGGTAAAGCGTCTAGGTCGGGCTAAGGGAGTTACATTTGTTGGTATAAGAGCCAGGTTATCGAATGATTGGGGCTTGGTATGTGGTTGTTGTATGTGTTCATGCAAGATGGTGACTTTTCGGTGAAAGTATGATGTATGAATTGTGATTTTATGCTATGTTTGTAGTTTGGTTGGGGATCCCTTTGCCATATCATTACTAATAAGAAGAAATGGTTTCAAAAATGAGCTTGAGTACTTTGATTACTTACCTTATTATGCCTAATTGTGTTTATTGCATTTTTGCCAGTGCATTGTTTTTATGATGGGGCCACGTAGAGAGCTGAGAATCAATACTAGATCTACAGCTGAGAATGAAAACGTAGAGAATGTTGAGGATTTACCTCCTCCTCTCCCTGGTGGTCCACTTGGTGGTGGTGGAGCTGGGGTCGGTGCTGCTGGAATTGGTGATGGGGTTGCTGGACCCGAGGGTGTTCAGGGGCAAGCTGCTCTTGACATGACCATGTTGATACAGGCTATTGCTGGAGCTTTTCAAGCAGCAGTAGCTGGAGCTCATGGAGCTATACCTCATGATGGTGCTAATGTGATATTACCGTTGGAGCATCTCCGCGGTCTAGGTGGGACTGAGTTCAGAGGTTTGTCACCGGAGGGATCTGAGTCTTGGTTGGAGAGAACCAAGAGGATTCTTGGTCTGTTGAACTGCAATAATGTGCAGAAGTTGGGTTGCATTGTGTCACTACTGCATGGTTATGCTTACACGTGGTGAACAACCACTATCTCTGGAATGGAGGATGATGAGGTGACTTGGACATTCTTCTTGAATGTGTTCAAGCGGAAATATCTGGGAGTTCGCTACCTCGACGAGAAGAAGAGGGAGTTTATGTCTCTTATGCAAGGAAACACGTCTGTAGCTGAATATGAGATTCAGTTTGTTCGCCTGAGCAAGTATGCACCTGAGCTAATTTCTAGTGAGAGGGAAAGGTGTGAACGGTTCCGTTATGGGCTAGTAGCAAACGTCAAGACCTATATGGTTGCAGCTAATTACACTGATTTCGATGTCTTGGTCACTAGAGCCAAGGACATTAAATTTAAGCATGGTTTGGCAAGCCGAGCGGGTGGATCTAGCTCTGGAAAGCGAGCTGCAGAACGCGATTATGGTAGAGATCGCATCAAGACGCATAAGGATAGGAAGCTGCACCATGATGCTAGACGTGGGGGTGGTAACCCAGGTAGAGGTCGGCAAGGACCTAATGCTTTCTTGAGGTCTCCTGAGTGTACCCGGTGTGGTAGGAGACACGGTGGTGAGTGTTGGGGTAACCTTGGGACATGCTTGAATTGTGGAAAAAGAGGGCATATGAAGAAAGATTGTCCTCAACCGCTAAGAGAGGGACAAGCTCCGGTGAGAACAGCTAAGCCACAGAGAGGGCGTGGGCGCGGCTGTGGTAATTTTCAGTGTAGGGATGATGGTGGAAGGAACGTGGCACATGTTGTGGTTGTCCAACCTAAGGGTGGTGGTCAGGCTCGTGTGTATGCCCATCGTGAGGGAAGGAATGACACGGACGTGATCGCAGGTACCTTTACTTTGCAATCCTTGTCATTACTTTCTTTGATTGATTATGGATCTACGCACTCGTACATATTGCGTGAACATGCTCAAATGCTTGGTTTACCTGTTGAGTCTTTGGATGTTGGTATACGTGTGACTAGTTCCTTTGGTTAGACGGTTGTAACGAGGAAGTTGTATAGACGATGTCCCCTAAAGGTGCAAGATCAAGTTTTTCTTGTTGATCTCATGGAACTTTCATTCTATGGTTTTGATGTAATCCTTGGCATGGATTGGCTTGTCGAGCATAGAGCCGTTGTGAATTTCGAAAGCATGCGAGTTTCGTTGAAACTGGCGGATGATTATGAGGTTGTGGTGGTGGGAGAGAATGTGAAGTTTCTTGCTAATGTGGTGTCAACGTTGGAAGCGAGCCGAATGTTGCGGTAAGGTTGTGAGGCTTACCTAGCCTTTGTTATGAATCCTAGTTCAAAGAAGGTACACGTTCAGAATATAAAGACCGTGTGTGAGTTCCCTAGAGTGTTTCTGGGGGAAATACCTGGTTTGCCGCCTAGTCGAGAGGTTGAGTTGGGAATTGAGCTGTATGAGAACACAACTTCGATGTCCATTGCTCTCTATCGCATGACACCCAAAGAGTTGAAGGAGTTGAAGACGCAACTTCAGGAGTTTCTTGACCGTGGCTTCATTCGGCCTAGTGTGTCACCTTGGGGTGCACATGTCTTGTTTGTGAAAAAGAAAGATGGCACGATGAGGATGTGCATCGATTATCGTCAGCTGAATAAGTTGACTGTCAAGATCAAGTATCCTTTAACGAGGATTGATGATCTTTATGATCAGTTTCGCGGAGCGGCTGTGTTTTCAAAGATTGATATGAGGTCAGGGTACTATCAGTTAAAGGTGAAAGATGTGGATGTGCCAAAAACAACCTTTAGAACGAGATATGGGCATTTTGAGTTCCTTGTGATGTCGTTTGGCCTGACAAATGCTCCTACCGCTTTCATGGACATGATGAATAGGGTGTTCCATGAAATCTTGGACAAGTTCGCTGTGGTGTTTATCGACGATATCCTTGTGTACTCTCGTACTGAGGAGGAGCATGAAGGTCATTTAAGGATTGTTTTGCAAGCGCTGTTGGAAAATCAGCTTTATGCTAAGCTGAGCAAATGTGAGTTTTGGCTAAAGGAAGCTGTTTTCCTTGGTCATGTGGTTTCGTCTGAAGTGATTCGAGTTGATCCCTAGAAAGTTGAGGCGGTAATGAATTGGAAGCCTCCTAAGTCTGTTCATGAAGTCCGTAGTTTCCTTGGGTCGGCAGGATACTACAAGAGGTTTGTGGATGAGTTTTCTAAGATTGTTGCCCCTTTAACGAAATTGTTGCAATAGGATGTTAAGTATGAGTCGACGGAAGCGAGACATCAAGCTTTTGAAAAGCTTAAAGCAACTTTGATGCAAGCTCCTATCCTGGTTCAACCTGAGTTAGGGAAAGAGTTTGTGGTGTATAGTGACGCATCCTATGTTAGTTTGGGGTGTGTGTTAATGCAACAGGGTAAGGTGGTGGCTTATGCATCGCGGCAGTTGAAAGTGCATGAGCGCAATTATCCTACGCATGACATTGAGTTGGCTGCAGTGGTGTTTGCTCCGAAGATCTGGAGACATTATCTTTATGGTGAGAAGTGTACTGTGTACACGCATCACAAGAGTTTGAAGTATTTGATGTCTCAGAAAGAGTTGAATCTTAGGCAACGACGATGGGTGGAGTTGCTTAAGGATTACGATCTAACGATCGAGTATCATCCGAGAAAGGCCAATGTTGTGTCCAATGCTTTGAGCAGGAATGTGGCGGTGGAGTTAAGGGCGATGTTTGCTAGCTTGAGCATATCGCGAGATGGTGGTCTTGTTGCTGAGTTGCAAGTGAAACCATCTCTACTGCAGTTGATAAAGGATATGCAGTTGTTGGATGATTCCTTGGTGCCACATGTTCAGGATATTGCTGAGGATAGACCATCATATTTCTGTTTTAATGATGATGGTGTTCTATGTTTTGGGAGTCGGATAGTGGTGTCGGATGATGTTGAGTTGAGGCGCACTATTCTGACCGAAGCTCATAGTAGTCCATTTGCTATGCACCCTTGTAGTACAAAGATGTATCGTGATCTGAAGGATGAGTACTATTGGGTGGGTTTGAAGAAAGATGTCGCTGAGTATGTGGGCAAGTGTATGGTTTGTCAGCGGGTTAAGGCTGAGCATCAGTTTCCTTCGGGGTTGTTGCAGCCGTTGAGGATCCTTAAATGGAAATGGGAGAGGATCACCATGGACTTTGTGTCTGGTTTGCCTCTATCGCCAGCAAAGAAGAATTATGTTTGGGTGATTGTGGATCGCCTTACGAAGTGTGCTCATTTCCTACCTGTGCACACTATGTACACCTTGGATAAGCTTGCAGATTTGTACATTGTTGAGATTGTGCGGTTGCATGGCGTACCAAAATCTATAGTGTCAGACAAAGATCTGAGGTTCACTGCAAGGTTTTGGGAGTGTTTACATCAAGCATTGGGTACGCGGCTGAATTTCAATACTTCTTATCATCCGCAGACGGATGGACAGTCGGAGCGTGTTATCCAAGTGCTTGAGGATATGTTGAGGTATTGTGTTATTGAGTTTCAAGGCTCTTGGGAGAAGCACTTGCCTTTGGTGGAGTTTGCTTATAATAATAGTTACCAGGCAAGTATTCAAATGGCACCTTATGAAGCTTTGTACGGGAGGAACTGCAGAACTCCTCTTTGCTAGGCTCAAATGGGACAAAACTTGGTCTCGATCCCGGCTTTATTGAAAGGAACCACTGAAAAGGTGAAGCTCATTTGTGAGCGGTTGAAGGAAGCATCGGATCGACAAAAGTCTTATGCGGATTTGAAGCGTAAAGAGATAGAAGTTGCAGTGGGTGACCGTGTGTTCTTGAAAGTTTCACCTTGGAAGAATGTGATGAGATTTGGCCGGAAGGGCAAGTTGAGCCCAAGTTACATTGGACCATACGAGGTGATAGAACGTGTAGGTCATGTAGCTTATAAGATGAGGATACCACAAGAGTTAGAGAAGATACATAATATGTTTCATGTATCCATGCTTCGGAGGTATAGATCAGATCCTTCGCATGTTATGCTTGTGGAGGAAGTTGAGTTGAATCCAGATTTGACATATGATGAGGAACCAGTTGAGATTTTGGATTCGGACAGTAAGGTTCTCAGTCGTAAGACCATTGAGCTGGTTAAGGTGTTGTGGAGACACCGTGGTGTTGAGGAAGCCACGTGGGAAAGAAAGGGAGACATGAAGAAGCAATTTCCTTACCTTTTTCCTCTAGGTAAATTTCGAGGACGAAATTTCTTAAGAGAGGGAGAGTTGTAACACCCCAAATTTGGGCTAGATGTTTTAGAGTCCGAATCAGACCGGTCGAGAATAGTTAGAATCTTAAAGGGAGATTTAGGGAACACCTAGTTTGGGATGCTTTAAAAATATGGGAAAATAGCTAAAAATCCTCATTTAATATATGAATGATTATGGTGAAATCAATTTTACAAAATAAGGGTTGGAAATACTACATTTTGGTGTAGTGACCAAATCGCAATTTTTACAATGTTTAATAGTCACTTTTTTGTAAAGGATTGAAACTTTGAATCTTTCAGGAGCTAATTTTACCAAAATGTTTTTAATTAGATTTGTTCTTAATTTGGGTGATTTTATTAATGTTTTAATTAAAGGAAAACAAGGAATAATTAAAAGGAAACTACCTTTGACTTATCATAACTACTTTACGTCAATTTTCTCTCATCCTATTTTCTCTCAAATTCTTTTCAGCCAAACACTCTTTCTCCATCAATTGGCTACTGATTTTCATCCCTTTTGATTGGATTTTAATTCGTTTTTTATTCCTAATCTTCTCCTCATCAAAACCTCTTGCTTTTACATTAGATTTTCAAGAAAACTTGCCCAAATAAAGGAGAAATCAACCATTAGAGATAAGCTTTGTCCTTATCCTCTAATGTTCATTTCTTTACTGAAATTCCCAAGTTATCAATCCTTTGTTAATGATTTTTGAGTTGCTTTAATGGTAAAACAAGAAATTGTCTTAAAACTCAAGATTTTTAGAGAGATCTTGATGATTTTCGTGGTTGAAGGTTAGGCTCTATTTTGAGGTTGTTTTCTAATGTATTTTGTATGTTAATTGATTTTATAAGTGAGATTTTATCAAACAATTCCCGAATAGGCTTGGGTTCCTAAGTTTTGCATGCTAGAATGATGGTTTTTGGGGTGATGTTTGTGTTTTGTTATAGCTGGAGGTATACGAATGAGTTTGTGGTGGTTTTTTATGTTGACTAATGTTTAGAAATGATTAGAAGTGATAGATATTGGTTGGGCTTTGTTTTGTATGAGTTTGGAGGTGATTTCGATTGTGTTTGGTAACCGAAATGTGGTTTGTGACTAGAGCAGCGAGTTTAGGAGTGTGGCTGATGATTTTCAATGCATGATGATGCATTAACCATATGCTCTTATATGTTATAAACATAGGAGACATAATCAGACTCCTTTGGTGTTGATCTGGGAGCCTAGATAGCGTTTTGGCGAGCAAGCAAAACATAATTGGTGAGTGGGAATGGTTTAGAAGTCCTTGAGGGACATGAAACAAGGTTAGGAGATTTAGGAAAGGTTTGAAACACCTTCTTAAGTCTGGAAGTAAGTATTGGCTAGATTGCTCTCTTATATGTGGTGGTTGCCCCTAAAATGCTTTTACATGCTCATGGTTTGAGATAGATAAATTCCTACTTTTTTATGCATGATTCGTAGCATGAGATGATGCTTAAAATGATTTCATGAAATAACATGTTGCATGGTTGAGATTTGAGCTTTAATTTTAAGCATGGAAAATGTTATGGTTTTGAAATGAGATGAGAATGATTTGAGAATTGTTGCATGAAAAACAGTAGGTGAGATGATGCTTGACATAATATATTGGCATATATGTTGAGATACTTACCGGATATAATTGATTGATCAATAGGATGATAGTACACTATAAACTAAAAATTCGTATGTGCTCTTTGGTTTAATCCAAAGGGAGAGAACCGATGATGGGCATTCCATTGGGTAGGACTTGGTGAAATACCCAAGCTTTGTGGCGATGAGAGATTCCACCAAGTGAGTACGGTGATGTGAGATTCCACCGGAAATTATGTTACTAGACAAGTGAGTACGGTGAGGTGAGATTCCACTGGAACCGTCTAGTAGTTAGAGAATGTTGTTCGCATATCCGAGTAATAATGAGATGTGAAATGCCAATATAATATATGAAAATGCTTTGATTCACATGTACCTATGATGAGACGATTTATGCTATGAGAAATGCATATGTGATTTGTATATGAAATGCTTTGGTTTTACAAGCATTAGTATGGCTTTGCCATGAGATTTGCATTAGTTTAAATGCATGAGATAGAAATGTGGTACATGTGTTTTCAATGAGAAGTTGCTTTGAATGGTTTTCAAGCATGAGATAGAATGAGCATGTGGTGGAAAAAGGCTTTTGAGGAAGTGTTTTGAATAATGCATTATTGTGTTGGTTTTCTTTAGAGCATGCCTCACTAAGCAATTGTGCTTACGCTCTCTTTTACCAATTATTCAGATAATTGAGGTGTTTTCGAGCTGCAAGAAGGTTAAGAACATCCAAGGAAGTGCAAAGCTCATGTAGGGTGATGTTTTTATACACTTTAGTTTTGATATATGGCAATGGGAAACCAAGAGTTGTATTTAGGAGATGTGTTTTGAACTCCCTAAGTTTGTGGCATGTTTATGAGGGCATTTATGCGTTGTAAATGGTACTAAATGTTTGGGTTGAGGTTTGGTTGCTTATATTGGATTTGAGACTAGGGAGCATGCCTATAGATTGTGTGCTTTCGTGTTTGATGCCATGCTCTAGTCTAGGGGTCTTAAATATGTTCCCTAGAGTCAAAATGAGTTGTTGGTATGATTTGGTAAACTTTGAGGCATGTTTGTTTTGTTTAAAAGGTATAAAACCAGAAATTTCAGTTGTCACTGGGCAACGTATATCAAAACACCCTCACCTGTTCCGAAATGGGGGCCTGTAATGGCCATGGTGGTTCGGAACGGATGAAGTTGTTTCGAAACAATTTGGCTACTAGTGAAGCATGTTTCGATACTGGTCTCGGAACATACCCGAGTACCGAAACGGTCAACACCGTTTCGATACATGCGTTTCGGTACGATGGGTAGGCGTTCCGATACAGTTGAGAGTTGGTTGCTGATTTGAAATGTTTTAAGTTTCCATGCTTTACATTTTAGTCCTAAATGTTGTGGATGCAATTGCTTGATCTTGGGATGTCTTTTTAAGTTGAAACTTGACAGAGAAGCATGTAACATGATTAATTTAAGAATTGGTAAACCTAAAATCAGCTAAGTCCATCTAATTTCCAAAAATTACATTTTGTTCCGTAAACGCGTAATTTGTACAATTGAGTCCCTAAATGTTTTCCGATAGTTGTGCCTCTCTCTTCCATGTTTTGTGAGTATTTACATACGCTTAATGTGCATCTAGACAAGATTATAATAAAAAAAAGGTCGTTAATAAAGGTTGACTTCCGGGTTGACTTTGGTTTTCCCCTTGTAATCTTCGTAGTTCGGGTCAAGCGTCTAGGTCGGGCTAAGGGGGTTACAAATAGGAAACATATCAAGAGGAAACGAAATGCCCTACAAACCATCTTGGAGGTTGAGTTATTCGATGTTTGGGGAATATATTTTATGGGACCATTACATCTTCGCGTGGTAATATGTACATCCTTCTAGCAATTGACTGTATTTCCAAGTGGGTAGAAGCCATTGCCACCCCTGACAATGATGCAAAGACCGTCCATATATTCTTACGCAAGAACATATTCACAAGGTTTGGAGTTCCAAGAGTCATCATTAGTGATAAGGGCACCCATTTCGATAACAAGCTCATTGCCAAGGCACTCCAAAAAGTTGGTGTCAAGCATAAGATTGTCGCGACATATCATCTACAAACAAATCGGCAGGCAGAGATTTCAAACAGGGAAGTCAAGACCATCTTGGAGAAAGTTGTAAACCCAAGTAGGAAAGATTGGTCGTTTAAATTATACGATGCTCTTTGGGCATACCAAACAACGTACAAAACACCAATCGAAACGTCCCCATATCGTCAACATCCCCGTTGAAATAGAACACAAGGCATATTGGGCAGTCAAGGCAGTGAACATGGACTGGAAACAGGCTGGTGAAAAGAGACTACTAAATCTAACAGAAATGGAGGAATTTTGGCGGGAGGCGTACAAGATCGCCAAGATGTACAAGTAAAAACTGAAAAATGGCACGACAACAAGATCCAACAGTGACAGATCCTTCCCGGGCAGCAAGTTTGTTGTTCAATTCCCGCCTTAAGTTGTTTCTTGGGAAGTTAAAATCCAGATGGTTAGGACCATTCGAAGTAGTCCAAACATTCCCATAAGGTGTCGTGACAGTAAAACTAGTAAATGGAGGGACATAATTCAAAGTTAACGGGCAGCGATTAATGCACTATACATGTGATTTTGCCTGAAAGAACAGGAAGTACTCACATTGGGGAATGCCCACCCCAATGTGATATAATTTAATCTTTTCACATCTTTACCACTTTAGTAGGAGTAGATTTTTAAGACTAGATTTCATCTTTTTCATTTTCTTTACCATTTATTCCCATTTCACAAATTAATTATGTAGGTCCAAACCCTTAATAATCAATACCGCTACGCACAGCAAAGGGAAACATCTCTAAGCCCGCTGTCGTAACCCGTAGATGACGATAGAAAACTCCTCGAAATCCTTTACACCATCTGACTAAGCCTAAGTCTTCTTCCCTTTTTCTTGTATTTATTTTTCTTTTCTTTCATGTTTTTATTTTTGTGCACTGAGGGCAATGCCCATCTCAAGTTTGGGGGTGATAGCTCTCGTACCTTTTTGTCTAGGCATACTTAGTAGCATATAGGTTGCATTGTAGTTGTGGTAAGCTGAAGCCCTCATTGCCATGGTTAAAAAAATTGCGCTTAACTGTGTTGTCTCGGCAACAACCTTATATACCATAACAGCATCTTTGTTTATCTAGTTATTATGCATATTCAACCTGTACACAGCTCTACACACATTGCAATGGCATTATAAATTAATTCTGAGTTATTTTCTTGCTAAGTTCCCTTCACTAATCTAATGTAGGTGCCACGGCCTTGAGGTACTAAATCAAGTTGAAAACAAATTTTGCTTTCTGGTTAATATAAGGGCAAGTATGTTTAGGTTGCATTGCTTGAGGACAAGCAATAGTTCGAGTTTGGGGGTGTGTAAAGTGTCCACAAGTTCTATATTTCATGCACATTCCATCTCATATTATTGTTATTTTTAGTGCATTTTAGGCATAATTAGGACCATGCATTACATTTTACAGGGTTTCTCTACTTTGCCATGTTTTAGTGATTATCTTTTATTTGGTGAAGAAAAGATGATGTTTTAGCTTAGTTTTAGTTTCAGGTACTAGAGGCTGACAGAGGGAAAGAGGAGCTGAGGACGTGATGATGAGGCAGCAAACCTAGGAGCTGTACTCAAGTTGTTCTAGACAGAGACAGCAGCTGTCGCCGCCCACCTTGCCGCCCAATACAACAGACTATGGAGTTGGAGAACCGGAGTGCGGTCTATAGAGCAGAAAATCTTGATTCTATTGATGATGTCCCCTCAATTTTTTGACATTTGTAGAAGCGGGCAGAGCTACCAAAGAAGGATCTCGAGATTACTTGCGGATCAAGGCAACGTGATAAAATCCACATTCAACTCAAAGAAGTCAGAGTTTAAAGCCACGTTTAATGTAAAAAAGCTACTTTGAAAACTTCTACTTCAAGAAGGACTAGACCTAGCTAATGCCTATATATACCCATTGTAACTCTAATTCAAGATAGCTTGGGTTTTCTTAGGCATAGATTAGGTTTTCTTGTCGCCGACATGTTCTTAAATTCTCCTTGGGTTTGGGTTATGATGTAATTAAGTTGTGAGAACGGTTGTTTGGGATTTCAAGTTTGTTTTTGCAAATAAAATTTACAAGGTTTACTTATTCCATGTTCTTCATAGTTTTCAATTAAGGCGAAAGATTAGTTGCATTCTATCCATTTGTTCG
This sequence comes from Hibiscus tridactylites, assembly GCA_958450335.1. Lineage (NCBI taxonomy): Eukaryota > Viridiplantae > Streptophyta > Magnoliopsida > Malvales > Malvaceae > Hibiscus > Hibiscus tridactylites. Next base: position 29,442,192 of record OY288289.1, read on the forward strand.
GTATTGAGAGAGTCGAACTCACGAAAGGAGTAAGTACGATTTCAACTATAGACGGTGAAATCAATCTGGCCTAGACATAGGTTTAGGGTTTAAGGCGGCTAAAAGAGGACGAATCAACATTGTTGTTTTTGCACGATTCACACCGCGACAGGTATTATCAGCAGTGGGCATCATCAGAACTTTGACTTAGACATAAGCGGAGTCACTTTTGAAGCGTTCTGCCAAGCCTTGTAGTTCTGTCGAGTTTTCCACCGAGACAGAGTTCCATTCCTTTGACGAGGTAGCGAGAGGGTCTCAGCAGTATACCTGCCATCATATGCCGAGGCAGTAAGATCTGGTAGCGCAAAACAGCTTATCCTATTCAACGCAGTTTCACACTGAGCATCAGCAAAGCCCTGCCCTCTTTATCAGTCTGATGACTTCCTCTTTAATTACTAGTGTTTCTATTTTACTTTGTCTTTCGAACATCCAATTTAATTGTGCATTTACTTTTCTTGTGCTGGACTTACAACTCGAATCAAGTTGTCCAATTCCTATGGGAGACGATATTTTTTATATTATAACTTGACTAGAGTGTGCACTTGCGCTCATCAGTAGAGAACACCCAAATGCTCTACAAGGGTCTCCCGAGGATAATGGGTGCGTTCTCATCTGCTTCACAATCCAAAACAATAAAGTCGGAAGGAAAATAAATGTATCAACTCTTACCAGTATATCTTTTATTTTTCCCACTGGGTGCTATAAAACCTATGTTTGATTGGGATATAACAATGTATGTTAAGGATTAAATTGAAAACATAAAATAGATTTTTAAGTCCCTCAAATGATTTTTAAATCATCAAGGCTTTAATCTGATTTGAAAAACTCAAACTCCAAATATTTTCTAAGTGTTCCAAGGCCAAACTATTGAAAAGCGTCAAGGCGTATCGATACACTTTCGGCTGTATCGATACTTTTTTTGCAAAGTTGACTACTAGAAAAATGTGTTTCGATACGCTCCTCACCGTATCGAAACAGTGTATCGATACAGATACAATCTGTATCGATACACTCTCTTTGTAAAATTGAAGGAGTTTGAATGACGTACTGATACAGTTCCACTCGTATCTATACGAATTTAATGGAATTTTAAATTTGAATGCTTTTAATTATTTCGATCGTTGGTGTTAGTTGTTAGGTAACCGAAATTTAAAGTGGTGGTTGTCCCGTACCGATACTCCCGTTTTCGTATCGTTACGAAAACTTCCAGTGAGCTTTGTGGAATTCATTGCATCCATACAGATGTTCCCTGTATCAAAACGGTCCTTGTCCTGTATCGATACGCTTACACGCGTATCGATACGCCCTCTTGTTATTGTGCAACGGCTCTTTCTGTTTTGAGACAGGTATCGAAACGGTTCCTCGTGTACAGATACGGTAAGCTGTAGAAGTGCATTTATGGTGGAAAGAGAGGGTCCCAACGGCTATAATCAATACCCTAACCACCCAAATGACTAGAATTAATAGAGAAGGTATAAATTGAAGCCAATTAAAGACCATCAACAACTATTGAATCAAAGATAAACATCCTTACAAAAAAATCCAAGCTCAAAGTGCTTATTTTCATATCTCTTGTAAAACCCCAAATTGTGTAGTGTTCAATTCTGATCTTGTAATCAAATTTGGGTTGAGTGATTGTACTTAAAGGGGTAATCTTGTATTGAGAGATATCTTTCTTGCCTTAATTTCTTCTTTCTACTCTTGTGAGGGTTGGGTCAAATTTTGGGTAGAAAATTTAACTGGTACTGTAAAGGTTACCTCCTAAGCCTTGAAAAGGGGAAGAACAATTAGTTGATTGTTTGAAAATCCTTAGTGGTAGCTAAGGTAGTGGATGTAGAGTTCATTTGGAACTTGAACCACTCTAAAATTCCTTATTCTTCATTTTAGCCATTCTATTTACTCCAACAATTTTTAAAAACCCAATTCACGTTCCCCTCTTGGCTTTGATCAATCCATTGATCCACTCAACAGGTGCACATAAAATATGTCGGCTAAATGTAGCATAACTATGGTTGGTCTTGACTTCCCGATTCCTAATTTCTGGAAAACCGATTTGGGCATCATGTTTATTCTTGCTCCAAGATCGCATAACGCCTTCATGACATACTTATTTCCGATTGTACATGGTATTGTAAAACTGTCAGGATCTTTCAGCTTGGGTGCCATTCAGTTATGTAGCAATGTCAGGCATCCTTCTATCAGAGCAACCGTTTCGAATTATCCTAACTTAGTCCTCTTAGAGACTATGTCTTTAAGAAACTTAGCATAATTCGGTATTTGCTCAATTCCCTCAACCAATGGCAATATCATATGAACTTGTTTTAAGATGTCAATGAACTTCTTGAATGGGTACTCTTGCTTTTGTCTCTTCAAACTATATGCGAAAGGTGGTGGAAGTCGAATGTCCTCAATCTTTTCATTGGTTTGGAACTTGATTGATGTCATTGTCGAGGCATCAGGTCTTGCCACGGCATGAGCAGTTGTTGTTGTCGAGGCATTTGTACTTGTAGTTGCCGAAGCATCAAGATTTACCTTAGCACTTTCTGATTCACCAGTTTTTCCACAGGTTTGGTTTTTGGATTCTTCCTCCTAGATACGAGATTGCTCCTTTGGTTGTGTGTTCTCCGTTAAATGGGTTTGAGCTTCCTTAAATTATCGACCACTCAGAGTGGTGATTGCTTTACACTGCTCATGGCTAATTCCATTTGTGACCTCAATGTTGCTGGGTGAACCCCCTTGTGGTCTTGTATTTAGATTTTGGGCAAACTGCCCAACTTGAGTCTCCAATGACTTTAGGGTTGCCTCCTAATTATGTAATCTCATCTCAGTCCTTATCATGAAACTACTATTCTCAACCATATAAGATTTTTTAACATGGAAGCATTAAAAGAGTGTTCCAAATAACTAGATGGGGTTGACTGTTGCTGCAGCATCGATTGTTGCGGCATCAGTTGTTGTGGCATCGGTTGCCAAGGCATATTCTGTTGGAATCCCGATGATTGAGCATTCTAATTGTTATGATTGAGGGCATTGTTGGGATTGTTCCATGAGAAATTTGGATGCTTCTTCTAATGTTGGATTGTAGGTGTTGGACATCACGTTATTGTTCCGGTTGTAGTTTCCAACATAAAAACTGGACTCTGGGTTCTGTGGATACTCATAAGAATCATGGTTATCATTACATAAATCACAAAATGAACCTACTACCATGACCTCATGTGTATTGTTTGGTCATTGCATGTTCTTAACCAAATTGGTTAAGGTAGCCAATTGTGTGAGAATTGTATATGATGACTCAAGCTCGTTTATCGTGGCATGCCGTCCGACTCCTCCTCTTTTGGTAGTTGGTAACTGATAATCATTTTTACCAAGCCTATTCAAAATCTCTATTGCTTCTTTTGGTTGGTTGTCTAGGACTATGCGATTTGCCGAGGCATCTAGCATCATCATTGTCGGGGTGTTTACTGCGTTGTAAAACATCGTCACTTGTGTCCATACTAGGAATCCGTGTAGGGGACATTTGTGTAACAGTTCTCTATATCTCTCCCAAGCCTCGTACATTGATTCAGCATCTGCCTGCCGAAAAGAAATAATTTTGTTACGTAACTTATTAGTCATATTTGTAGGATTAAATCGAGAAAGAAAATCACGACATAAATCAGTCCAAGATCCTATTGATCCGGATGGAATACTATTCAACCACGATTTCACCCTATCCTTCAGTGAATATGGGAATAATTTTAGCCTCAAAATATCCTCATGGGCTCCTTGTAGTTTGAATGAATTGCAAAGCTCTAGGAAAGATTTGAGATGTTGACTGGCATCTTCAGTTGTTGATCTGTCAAATTGACCAATTGTATTTATCATATTGAACAGTAGTGGTTTTAAATCGAAGTGGGCGGCTTCAATTTCAGGTGTGACAACTCATGGGTTCAGGTTGTTGATATCTTCCTCTAAATAGTCTCGAACGATTCGATTCCTTGCTTGAGAAATTTGAGCTGGCAGAATCTCTCCACCTCCTGTCACGGAACTTGATTGTCGTTGTCATTGTTATTGTCGACTTGATCCGCCATTGTTGCTCTCAGTCTTTGTCTGAGTGTCTGGCAGGTACGTTCAATTTTTTAGATCAAGGGGATATTCTAAAGCTGGCGGGTTTGCCCTGGTCATACACCAATGCAAAACCAAATTTTGTTAACCTTTTGAAAACTGAACAATAAAAAGTAAAAATAAATACAAGTGCAAGAAAATAAAAACAAAGTCGCTATTGCCAATCCTCGGTAACGGCACCAAAAAATTGGTGCGTGTAATAAGTGCTTCGCAATTGGTGCAAGTTTACACATCACAATTTATAGTATAGAAATATATCGTCTCCACAGGGATTGGTGCTACTTCGGGAATCTACTTTCTCACACTAAAAATAAAAATACAAGTTTGGTAATGGTAGGAGTTCTAATTAACAAGTAAAATAAAAGCAATCAAATAAAAGAAGATGTAATCAAATGAGAGAGAATAGGTCGAGTTATCGTGAGTCTAAGAAGTGATATTTGAATTGATCGTCTTGGTAAATGAGTGCAGTAGCAACTCGGTTGCCGTGCCAACTAGCACAGTTTGGGTTGCCTGGGCAACTGGGCGGCAACCTTCAAGGTTAGGTAGAGCGTTCTTCAATGGTTTCTCCTTAAACCTAAGTTAAAACTCTAGTTAATTGTGCATGCCTTGGTAATACATCCCTGCGTGAATCAAGGGTGAACAACAATCGATCTTGCACTCTTCTTAGCCGTTGAAATCCTAACTTATTCCTAAGTTGAATTAGTATTCATTGTCGCTTGATCGAATAAAGACCATGTTTATTCGTTTCTTGAATCTAACTCTCCCGATATTAGATAAATAGATGGTTCAAAACATTCTCTCCCAATTCACTCGCAAACAAGATTAAAAACCAAGAATGAACAAACCTTGAATTAAAAGTGCAAACTCTATTTACCTAAATAAAATCCAGCCATTTCTCACAACAACAAAACACAATAACCCTAGCCAAATAGATTTAGTTCATGGCTAGGTTCCAAAGAAATACAAAATAAATTTTTTCTAACATAAACCTAATCGAAACAAGAAAGAATAGATGAAGAAGTTGAGCAGCCTCTTGGATTTCTCTCTTAAATGGAACCTACAGAGACTTGCAGCTTGGCTTTCCTTAAATAGGATATGGCTAGGTCTTTCTTGAGGAGGAAGTTAAGTTTGAATTAAATAGCTAAAAGAGATAAATCTCTTTTATTTAATTCCTCCTAGATCTTCTCCTAAACTTTTGGGATTTAATCTCTCTTCGACCTCTTCATGGAATTCCAACTCCTTTAGGATTTATCTTTCCTCCACGTCATATTGGATTTATCCAGTCATCAATTTTGGCTGCCACATCAGCTTATCCTTTCTTGTTGACGGTTGCCTTGGTAACTAGTTTAGCATATCCTTCTTACATTGCTCCGACAACTAATACAGCATATCCTCTCTGCATTGCTCTGGCAACTAATCCTGCACGCATAAAAACAACTACTGGCAACACCCTTTTTTCACAAAATTAATCAAAATATAAAATAAAGCACAACCACCAAGGAAACAATGCAAACATGCATGAATGACTAATAATACAACTAATATGAGCCTCAGTCTAGCAATTTTATGAGTAAAAAGGGTGATAAAAATAGTACTTTTGGACACTTAACATCACATTTGCTTAACTTAGCATATAACTTATTGTCCAACAAGGTCTGCAGCACAATCTGCAAATGTCTATCATGATCCTCCTCAGTACGTGAATACATAAGGATATCATCTATAAACATAACCACAAATTGATCGAAGAACTCATGGAACACCCGATTCATCATGTCCATGAAAGTTGTAGACGCATTTGTCAACCCAAACATCATCACCAAAAACTCATAATGTAACATCCTAAAGTTAGCCTAGGAGGAATTCATGATTTAAAGCAATGCAATCAGACAAGAATCTACTTAATAAATACAAGTAATTGAAATATTTAAGTTCTTTCTTCGTATACAAGTTTTCATTCGAACAAATGAGGCAATTATAAGATTCAAGCAACCAATTTGAAGTAACAAACATTTGACCAAGAATATAAAATCAATCCAATATGTTTCAATTCATTACATTTTCAATACTAGTTGTGCCTAAAAGTATACATTCAAGACAACAAATTAAGTCACTAGTTTTGACTACTCAATTCAAACATGCCTTAATCGACTCCATATAAGTTAATTTTTCCTTACCATAAAAATTCAAGATCAAATTTGTAGTTGTAACCAATTCAATACCTAATTAAAATCATTTACATTCCTTATTCTTATTAATCAATTCAGCCGAATGCAAATACCAATTTACATGGTCATACTTAAGTTGGCAAAAAAGGTCATCAACGATTTCCAATTAACTAGGTTATCTATAAAGGAATCCTAACAAGGCATAATCAAGCACCAATATGTATGATCAAGCACTCAAGTACAAACTAGTGCAAGCTTTACTACCACCTCAAACATGAGCAACCACAAAACACAACTATAATACTTACAAACCGTAGGGATTTTATGTTTTACATCACCAAGCCATAACATCCTAGTTCATACACTAGTGCCACCATTCTAGGAGTTCTAACTAAAGTTTAATCACATACTTTTTATGCAAAAAGTGACTTGATTTAGCTCCTTACCAAAAGATTAGAGTCCAAAAGATTAGCCTCAAATTGAGTAAGAGAACTTAATTAAGAAAAAGCTTAGTGAGTGAGTCAAACACGGTAAACATAATGTTTACAACAATTAAGTCTTTCATTTCCTTTCTATCTATATAAAGTCCATAGGAGTAATTATTAGTTCAAAGATATCTATGTATATACTTATATATATGTCCAATTTGATCAATACATATGGAACCACAAACATCATCATCTCTATTTGAATGAATAAAGCAATTAGACATAGCATTCAAGCATTATGGAATTCACCCAAAATAGTTCATGCTTTCTATATACCATCTAACTAGTTTAGTACTAAAACTCTAATACTAATACCATACATTTACTCTATTACATGATTTCACTACAATCAGTTCCAACAATATAAGTTTCTATAAATTTTACTTTCATTTTATTCAAACTTTATAATGGTTCTTTATGTGGCAATTTCTATAAGTTTAAATCTTGTTATATCCTTGAGGCTCGACTATTTAGTCTAGATACTCGAGCCCCCAATCAAAATGTCGCCAAAATAACAATATGGTACACAAGTACCGGTCAAACCCTCCTTCTGTCGCCAGATGACCATACAAGAACTTCCCTCCTAGTGTCACCAAATAAGGACCATTGTCACGGACCCTAGTCCACCCTGACACTGAGCTCTATGGACTCTATGGCATGCCAATTATATCTACGACTGACTCGATACCAAGGATTACAATATTACCATTTCATTCATATTTTGTGCAACATTAGAATCAATACGCACTACTTGTGTCAATATCCCTTTATTAAGGGTTCAAGAACAATTCCATTATCAATAGTATAACATCGATGCATTCAATCAATGGTCAAAGAAGAATCTTTCATTATCGATATGTATAGTTTCATTATCAATCACAATGTGTTGAGTGGATCGATTGAATGATCAACACCAAGAGGGGGTGAATTGGGATTTTAAAACTTTGTGGGAGCGAATGCACAATTTAAAATGAAGAACAAAGGACTTTAGAGTGGTTCAAGTTCCAAATGAACTCTAGATCCACTACCTTAGCTACCACTAAGGATTTGCAACAATTCACTATTTGTTCTTATTTTCAAGGCTTAGGAGGTAACCTTTAAACAATCGGTCAAATTTTCTACACAAAATTTGACAAAACCCTCACAAATGAACAAAGAAGAAATTGGACAAGAAGTATATCTCTCAAATACAATTTTGTCCCTTGAAGTACAACACTCAACCCAAATTTGAAGATAAAATAAGAATTGGATACAACTCAATTTGGGAATTACAAGAGATTGGAAAATAGGCACACTTGAGGTTGGATTTTTGCTTGGATGTTTTTCTTTAATGCAATAGTTGTTGCTGGTCTTCAAAGAGCTTCAATTTATACCTCCTTTATCAATTCTAGTTGTTTGGGTGGTTAGGGAATTGATTAGAGCCGTTGGGACCCTCTCTTTCAACCATAAATGCACTTTTGCAGCTATCCGTATCGGTACACGGGGAGCCGTATCGATACATGTCTCAAAAAAGAAAGAGTCGTTGTACATAATAAAGAGGGAGTATCAAAACGCACGTAAGTTTATCGGTACGAGACAGGGAGTGTATCGAAACGGATAAGACTGTATCAATACCTTTTTCTCAACTTAGCTCACTAGAAGTTTCTGTTTCGATACGAGGGTTTACCGTATCTATACGGGTCAACTGCCATTTTAAATGTCAGTTACCTAACAACTGACACCAATAGTCAAATACATTTAAAACACTTCGAATTAAAAATTCAATTAACACAGTATCGATACAGGTGAAGCCGTATCGGTACACCATTCAAACTCTTTCAGTTTTACAGAGGTGTGTATCGATACAGATGCAATCTGTTTCGATACGGTGAGGTATCGTTACAGATGCAATCTTTTTCCAGTAGCCAACTTTGTAAAAAAGGTATCGATACGACTGGAAGCGTATTGATACACCTGGACGGTTTTCAACACTTTGGCCTTGGAACACTTAGAAAATATTTGGAGTTTGAGTTTTTCAAATTAGTTTTAAAGTGTTGGTGATTTAAAACTTATTAAGGGGACTTAGAAATCAATTTTAAGTTTTCAATTTGATCCTTATGAATTTAATTATATCAAAATCAAACATAGGTTTTACAATCTCCCCCTTTTTGATATAACAAAACCAAAACTTGAAATTTTTGACACTTTGAAAAACTTTGCAAAATTAACTCTTTCTTAATATGAGCTAGGTAACTTTTAAGTTGAAAATCAAAATTTTTAAGTGTTGTGAGCTTCCCTCTCCCCCTTTTTGTTAGATCAAAAATAATTAAGACAGTGTAAAGTGCATAAATATAGGCAAAAAGGGTATAAATAGGCAAGAAACATAATTATCATTAAGTTCAAATAAATCATAACATCAACTTGAAAATCCAAAACAATTGAAAATCAAAGCATAGGTTTAAAATAAAGTAAACTTAATCCTAAAAACATGAAGCAAAGATGCATAAATAAAATATCCTAGATGATATGCATGGAATGCAAGGAGAGGCTACTATGCATCATCATCGCCTTCTTCATCATCATCCACAATTGGATCATCATTCTGCATGCTATTACGCCACTCATTATGGGAAGCGGTGAGAGAGATATTCATAGAATTGTGATCGCTTTCAAGAGAGGTGAGGCGATTCTCCACATTCATCATGCGTTCTTCAAGGCTTGTGAAACGAGTATCAATCATGGTAAACCCCGAAGCCATGTTTGTACGCAATCCCGTGAATTGCTCATTGAGGAAAGTCATTAGAGCATCCATGGAAGGTGGAGGAGGAGGAGCTTGAGGAACTTGTTCAACTTATGGATTAACAAATTGTTCCGCGACCTCGGTAGGTAGCTCAGATAGACGTAACCAATTACCATTAATATAATGGAACTTACCCCTTGCAAGAGAGCGTTCATCGATGGGATCGGTGAGGGGAGATGAGTAGTCATGCGAGCAATCAATCTCCTGTTGTATGATGAAGTAGCTTAGGGCCGTACCATAGGTGAAGGAAGTGATAAGGGTGGTGTGGCGATGTTGCACAAGATAGACGATCATCGCAAACATGATACGAGCAAGGTTCGGACGTTGTCTCTCACGGAAACATCGAATCCAAAAGTCATCCACTTGACGGATGGTAGAGTACTTCCCTCCAGAGGGCCTAAACCACCAAGAGACCATCAAATGGGGGATTCAATTTTGAGCATTTAGGGCGGTGACGGATCCACTAAGAACATGGCCAAGAGCATTCTCATCGTCAAGGTCTTCATCCTCCAACTTAAAGACCTCACAAATAGATTTGAAATCTATAGTGATTTTCTTACCCATAAGATAGGAATTAACCATGGTAACAACCCCATCACAATTAGCACAACATTTGGCATTAGCATAAAAGATTAAAACCAAAATACTAAAATAAAACCCGGGAATGGAGAGAAAATCCATAAACTTCCATTGTTGGAGCAAAGGTAGATGTGCAAACTTGAATCGCTTCGAGTCAAGAAAAGGAATAGAGATTACCCTTTCCGAACGGATCTTGTAGTTTTGGAATTGACGAAAATAGGTGAGAGCTCCTTGGGATTGAAAAGAGTGTTGATAGATTTGAGTGAGATTCGGATGAGCACTCTCTTCGATATTGGATGATTCGTTTGTTTCATTAAGACGTGTTCTCTTCCTAGAAGGTGCCATGAACTAGAAAACAAATGTATGCATTAAGATCTCTTCATTCAACTCATTGAAAAATCAAAAATCAAGGTAAAAAAAATTAAAGCAAAATTTTGAAAGGAGATTTTAAAATAAAGTTTGGTAAAGAAGACAAACAAAATTTAAAAAAAAAATTGAAAACGAAAAAGAAAGAAAGAAAGGGTTTTACCTTGATAGTGATTAGAGAAGAATGGAAGAAAAGCCTAGCACCAAATTGATGAAAAAGCCTTAGAGATTTGCTTGATTTGAAACCCTCTTGATGTTTTTGAGTTGTGTGAAAATATGAGGGAGGAAAAGGCTATTTATAGGCTGAAAACGGCTAGGGTTTTTTAGGGTTTTGAGGAATTTTGATTTTGGTAAAAGTTGAACACTTTAAATGCCAAATTAAAGCAGTCTGCGCAATCACGTATCGATACGCCTGAGGGTGTATCGATACGGGGGTAAAAACGTAATTCCCATAAAAATGCTCGTTGAAGGATTGTATCGAAATGGATACAACCCGTATCAAAACGATTGTAGCTCGTATCGAAACGGGTTTAACCGTATCGATACTCATTTAAGGCAAAATTAATTTTAGGAAACTAATGAAGTACTAGTATCGATACGCGTAGGGCCGTATCGATACCCTAAGCCCAGAAATACATTTTAGGCCCAAAGAACAACCAAAAGCTCGATTCTAACACCTCCTAAAGGTATGCAAATGATGAATGAGCAGTTCTAAGCATATTTTAACAGAATCATACTCCCCCTAGCTATAGGCATGGATATTTTCAAGAGTTACAACACACAAACATGCAATTTCAAAAGATCAAGCAATTTTAAGCACAAAAGGGGTCTTAAAAGGTCAAGATAAGCTAGTTAGACCTAACTCTCTCCTAAGGGGCCAAAAACGCTCTTTGTCTAAAGGTTTTGTAAAGATGTCCGCTAATTGATTCAAGGTGTCAACATACTATATAACAACATCTTATTTAAGGACATGATCTCTAATGAAATGATGCCTTATTTCTATATGTTTGGTTCTAGAGTGCTGGATGGGATTTTTTGTCAAACATATGGCACTAATGTTATCACACTTAAGGGGTATGGTTTCAACTGTAATCCCATAATCTAAGAGTTGTTGCTTCATCCAAAGGACTTGAGCACAACAACTCCCTAAGGATATGTACTTGGCTTCGGTGGTAGATAAGGCTACACTATTTTGTTTCTTAGAGAACCAAGATATGAGCATGCTACCTATGAATTGACAAGTTCCCCCCATGAGCTTTCGCAATGTTGTTGATCAATTCCATAATAAGTACTGTTTTACCTACCCCAAGTACTCTTCCTATTTATTTTACACCCCCCCATAATCCGCATCTGAATAAGCATGAAGGTTGAAGGTGGAGTCTCTAGGGTACCAAAGACCTAAACAAGGAGTATCTCTAAGGTACCTAAAGATTCTCTTAACGGCTATAAGGTGAGACTCTCTAGGACTAGCTTGAAACCTAGCACACAAGCAAACACTAAACAAGATATCTGGTCTACTTGCGGTAAGGTAAAGCAATGATCCAATCATAAAACGTTAAAAGCTTAGAGTCAACACACTTACCTCCTTCATTTTTGTCAGGCTTGTAGATGAGCTCATAGGTGTGGCTTGAGGCTTTGCATTCTCCAAGCCAAACTTCTTGAGCATATCCTTGATATACTTTGCTTGATTGATAAAGGTGTCATCCTTCCTTTCTTTGATTTGGAGTCCCAAAAAGAATGAGCCCCCCCCCCCATCATGCTCATCTCGAATTCACCTTGCATTAGCTTAGCAAACTCTTTGCAATGGCATTCGTTAGTAGAACCAAAAATTATATCATCAACATAAATTTGTACAACTAAAATGTCATTTTTATACTTTTTTTATGAAAAGTGTAGTGTCCACCTAACCTTTTTCAAAACCTTTTTCAATTAAAAAGTTTGAAAGTCTTTCATATCAAGCTCTAGGAGCTTGTTTTAAACCATAAAGAGCTTTAGTGAGTTTGAAAACATGATTTGGAAATTTTGAGTCTTCAAAACCCGGTGGTTGTTCCACATACACTTCTTCATTTATAAAACCATTTAAAAATGTGCTTTTAACATCCATTTGAAAAAGCTTGAAATCATGATAACATGCATATGCAAGCAACATCCTAATGGCTTCCATCTAGCTACGGGTGCATAGGTTTCATCAAAGTCTATTCCCTCTTCTTGAGTGTAACCTTGTGCTACTAGTCTAGCTTTATTTCTCACAATGTTACCACTCTCATCTAGTTTGTTCCTAAAGACCCATTTAGTTCCTATAGTAGATTAATTACTAGGCTTATCAACTAATGTCCAAACATTAGTTCTCTCAAATTGATTTAACTCTTCTTGCATAGCCATAATCCAAAAATCATCTTTCAATGCTTCTTTTATATTCTTAGGCTCTATGCATGAGATAAATGCAACATGATTCATAAGTCTAAGAGAAGATCTAGTGGTTACCCCCTTGGATGGATCACCCAATATTTCACCATCTTTGACATAGTTGAACTCCCTTGGGTCGCTCACTTCCTTTTCCTCAAGAGCCAAGTCATTCAAGGCTTCAAGAGGTGGATCTTGTGTGTCCTCTTCTTTTGTTGGAATCTCATCCTCCTTTGAAGTTTGTCCTCCATCAAAGGCATTTATGATTCCTACATCATCATCATCACAAGAATCCTTCCTTGAAAGGAGGTTATCATCGAATACAACATGTATAGATTCTTCTACTACTAAAGTTCTCTTGTTAAATACACGATAAGCTTTAGAGGTTAAAGAATATCCTATGAAAATAGCTTCATCACTTTTTGCATCAAATTTACCTAAGTTATCTTTTCCATTATTTAAAACAAAACACTTGCAACCAAATGGATGAAAATAGCTAATGTTAGGCTTTTTATATTTTAAAATCTCATAAGGTGTTTTCTTTAAAATTGGCCTAATCATTACTCGGTTTACAATGTAGCAAGTGGTGTTTGTGGCTTCCGCCCAAAAATATTTAGGTAAATTGTTTTCACAAAGCATGGTTCTTGCCATTTCTTGTAAAGTTCTATTTTTCCTCTCAACTACCCCCATTTTCTTGAGGAGTTCGAGGAGTCAAAAAATTGTGGCTAATACCATTTTCATTTAAAAACTCTTCAAACCCTAAATTTTGAAATTCGGTTCCATGATCACTTCTAATATGAGAAATTCTATGTTCAAGATCATTTTGGGTTATTTTTGAAAATGTGATAAATTTTTCTAAAGCCTCATCTTTAGTACTTAAAATAGAACCCAAGTAAATCTAGAAAAATCATCAACAAGAACAAATGCATAAGATTTACCACCCATGCTCATAATACTAATTGGCCCAAATAAATCTGTATGGATAAGTTGTAAACACCTACTTGTAGAAATATCATTAATGGATTTGAAGGAAGACTTATGTTGTTTACCCTTAGAGCATGCATCACAAATTTTATCGTTTGAGAACTTAATCTTGGGTAAACCTCTAACTAGATCAAGGGAAACTAATTTTTCTAAAACACTTATGCTAGCATGTCCTAGTTTCCTATGCCATAACCATTCATCATTTTCATTTTGAGCTACTAAACATGCATGAGAAGTATGTATGTCATCTAGATGCACCATGTAAATGTTACCTATGCGATGACCTATGAGCATAATATTATTAGATTTAATGTCAACAATTTTGCACCCATTTTTTATCAAATAAAACATTAAATCCTTTATCACACAATTGGCTTATGCTCAACAAATTATGTTTAAGACCATCGACATACAAGACATTTTCAATAAGAATGGTAGAGTGATTACCAATGGAGCCAATACCTTTAATATGGCCTTTGGAGTTGTCACCAAATGTAACCACTCCTCCACTCTTTGGCTTTAAATCCATGAATCTACTCTTGTCTTCGGTCATATGCCTCGAGCATCCACTATCAAGGTACCATGAGTTTTGACTTTGTGCTTTGGCCTTGTAGCAATGCTTCCCCTACAAACAAAGATATTAAACTTTTGTTTTTGGTACCCAAATCAATTTGGGTCCACGAGTGTTAGCTCCCAATAGCTTGGTTCCCTTAGGAATCCAAGGTTACATAGCAACAATATTATTAGATTTTACAAGTTCCTTAGAAACCCATACACTTCTAATCCTTTTAGTTTTACTATGTATAGCGAAGCTACTTTGTTTGTAGTTATTGGTCTTTTTCTTAGGTTGGTTTGTTTTAGAAGATTCACCTCTTTCATGCTTCACATTACCAACATATTTTAAAGACTCTTTGAGCTTGTTAAGCTCATCTAACACCTTTCGGTGTTCACTATTGCATTGAGAAAGAAGATTATTTAGGTTAACATTTTCATCTTGGAAGAATTTAAGTTCATCTTTCAAACCTAAAATCTTTTTCTCAAATTTTAAATTAGCTTGAGAAAGTTAGTCATTTTTATCATCTAATTTCAAAATAATTTTCTTATTCCTAATGACCGACTCCTTGTATTTCTCAACTAATTCATCATAGACCTCTTGCAACTCATCATATGCATCATTTAATTCTTCATATGTAAAATCTAAAGATGATGAGTTAGTGGTTACCATGGAGGAATCTTCCTCAAGTGCCATGAGGCAAAGGTTGGCCACTTCTTGTTCGTCATCCTCGGATGACTCCTCATCACTCCAAGTAGCAAGCTTGGCTTTGAGATTCTTCTTCTTCTCAAAGCCCTTCTTCTTGAGTTGACGGCACTCCGAACGAATGTGACTGGGCTTATTGCACTCGAAGCAAATGATTTGATCCCTCGGTTCTTCTTTGTTTTTACCTTTGAAGTCCATCTTTCTTTGAATTTTTCTCCCACGGTTGGACCTCATGAATCGAGAGAACTTCTTGGCTATCATAGCCAATTCTTCAAGGTCATCCTCCTCACTAGAAGAGCTTTCCTCAAGTAATGAAGCTTTGAGAGCTATTCCCATTTTCTTCTTCTTTTCCACCTCTAGCTTCTCCACTCTCTTCTCTTCCTTCTTCTTCTCTTCTTCCCTTCCTTGCTTCATAATCTCATGAGTTGGGAGAGAACCCACTAGCTCATCAAGCTTTAGAGTCTTCAAGTTTTTGGCCTATATGATGGCGGTTCTCTTCTCATCTCAAGATTCAGGAAGTGAGTAAAGTAGCTTCCGGAAAGGCTTGTCTTTCGGAATAGTCTCTCCAAATCCTTTGAGCCCATTGACAATGGTTGAGAAGTGATCAAACATCTTGGACACCGTTTCGTCGGACTCCATCTTGAAATTCTCATAGCTAAGATTGATAATTCCAATCTTGGTTTCTTTCACATCATTGGTTCCTTCATAGGTGGTCTCAAGAGTATCTCATACTTCCTTGTCACTCTCAATGGATGAGACTTTGGAATAGATGTCGGGTCCAAAGGAGCAAAAGAGCATGTGAATAGCTTTGTCATTTATTTGAATCTTCTTGCGTTCATCTTCACTCATCTCTATCTTTTTCTTCAACACCATCTTCCCTTCATTATCTTGCTTCAATGGAATGTAAGGACCGTGTTGAATGACATTCCAAACCAAGTAATCATTTGACTTGATGAAGAGGTGCATCCTATTCTTCCAAAAAGGATAGTTGTCACCACTGAAAAGGGTGGCTTTGTGGTGGATTGTGACTCATACATACTTGATCCAGAGGTAGATTGCATGGCTTGATTTTTTAGTTGATCACACTCTTCCTAGGAACTCCTCTTGTGGTTGTGAATCCTTAAAAGAGGTAGGCTCTGATACCAATTGTTGAGTGGATTGATTGAATGATCAAGACCAATAGGGGTGAATTGGGATTTTAAAACTTTGTGGGAGTGAATGCACAATTTAAAATGAAGAACAATGGATTTTAGAGTGGTTCAAGTTCCAAATGAACTCTACATCCACTACCTTAGCTACCACTAAGGATTTGCAATAATTCATTATTTGTTCTTCCCTTTTTCAAGGCTTAGGAGGTAACCTTTACACAACCGGTCAAATTTTCTACCCAAAATTTAACCAAACCCTCACAAATGAACAAAGAAGAAATTAGACAAGAAGTATATCTCTCAAATACAATTTTGTCCCTTGAAGTACAACACTCAAGCCAAATTTGAAGATAAAATAAGAATTGGATACAACTTAATTTGGGATTTACAAGAGATTAGAAAATAGGCACACTTGAGGTTGGATTTTTGCTTGGATGTTTTTCTTTAATGCAATAGTTGTTGCTTGTCTTCAAAGAGCTTCAATTTATACCTCCTCTATCAATTCTAGCCGTTTGGGTGGTTAGGGAATTGATTAGAGTCGTTGGGACCCTCTCTTTCCATCATAAATGCACTTCTACAGCTATCCGTATCGATACACGGGGAGCCATATCGATACATGTCTCAAAAAAGAAAGAGTCGTTGTACATAATGAAGAGGGCGTATCGAAACGCTTGTAAGTGTATCGGTACGGGACAGGGAGTGTATCGAAACGGATTAGACCATATCGATACCTTTTTCTCAACTTAGCTCATTGGAAGTTTTCGTTTCGATACGAGGGTTTTACTGTATCGATACGGGTCAACTCCCATTTTAAATGTTGGTTACCTAACAACTGGCACCAACGGTCGATTACATTTAAAACACTTCAAATTAAAAATTCAATTAAAACCGTATTGATATGGGTGAAGTTGTATCGGTACACCATTCAAACTCCTTCAATTTTACAGAGGGGCGTATCGATACAGATGCAATCTATTTCGATACGGTGAGGGGCGTATCGAAACTCCTCTTTCCAGTAGCCAACTTTGTAAAAAAGGTATCGATACGGCTGGAAGCGTATCGATACACTTGGACGGTTTTCAACACTTTGGCCTTGGAACACTTAGAAAATATTTGGAGTTTGAGTTTTTCAAATTAGTTTTAAAGTGTTGGTGATTTAAAACTTATTAAGGGGACTTAGAAATCAATTTCAAGTTTTCAATTTGATCCTTATCAATTTAATTATATCAAAATCAAACATAGGTTTTACACAATGTATTCAATAATCTATAACAATGTATTCAATAATCAATAGTACTCTAACTTACATGTTATAGGATCGAATTCCATAAAATCTCACCATCATGGGAAATCACTTATCATCCTTCCATCTCAATCAATCAATAAATTCCAATGCAAGGCTTATAAATTATACAATCATTAAATAACCTCAAGAATTACTTACTTCGCCTCCTTAGTACCTTAGCCATTTCAATCAATAAGCAAGTAATATAAGTTCATAGTTGTATCAATCTAATAGAAGGGACAAAGATCGGAAGGGTAATGTTCCCTTCCGAGGTTATAGACTACACTCACAAAATGTATCCAAGCTAATGGTGATCTCGAATCACCACTCCTTTCAATCGAGCAGCTTGATGATCTACATTAGCCCCTTTTTCTTTAGGATCCTCTTGATCTATTAAACCAATATATAATTAGCTATTAGAACAACCCAATTTTTATGACATTTGACACTCATAGAACCATCCAATGGAAAACAATGGCATCTATAAAATTCCACACATAACAACCAAGGTATCGATCAATCAAGAAGAAATTTTAGAACACAATCAACCTCATATTTATATATTTACTTCTTTAAAACAACAACTTAATCTCTATTGACATCGAATATGTTCAAAGGCTGGTTGGCGACTAAATTCTTCCTTAAGACAATCAATTTTTTCATTCTTTGATATTAAAACAGGGCAGCCCTTAAACAAGTTTATTATTTAATCGAAACAGTTCTATTTCTACACAAAACAGTCCACTAATCGATTAAAACAATTTTATTATACATGTTAATGTACAAAGCAGTCTCCTATTATACTTTTGTAACACCCCAATTTCGGGCTTGGAAGTTTAGGGTCTGAACCAGACCGGTCTGATTTTCGGTTCGAATATAAAAGGTGGTTTGCATTAAAAATATGGAAAAATATCTAAAAAACCCTCTTTTAATATATATAAGAGAGTGGTGAAATAAATTTTACAAAATAAGGTTTGGAAGTGTGACATTTCGAATTAGTGACTAAAATGTAATTTTTGAAAAGTTCAGTGGTGACTGTTTTGTAAGGGTTGAAACTTTGAATCTTTAAGGATCTAATTTACCCAAGATTAATTTCTCCAGATTTTTCTTAGTTTTTAATTATTCATTTAATGTTTAATTAATTAAAGGGAAATGGGAAAAACCAATTTTGAGATTTCATAACTAACTTTCTTAAAAACTTTCTCATCCCATTTTCTCTCAAAATTCCCTCAGCCAAACACATTTCTACAGCAAATTTTATTTTGATTTTCACACTAAATGATGAGGTTTCAATCATCAATTGATTCCTAATCCTTTCTACATCAAATCCTCTTCATTTGCTTATTGAATTTTCAAGGATTTTGGCTCTAATCAAGGAGAAATCTACATTTAGAGGTAAGGATGTTCTTCTCCTCTAAATACTTAGTTCTTTACTGAAATTCCCAAGTTCTCAATCCTTAAATTAAGTTTTATTAAAGGTTTTAATGTTGTGATCTTGATTTTGGCTTAAAACTCAAGATTTGGATTAAATCATAAAGAAATTCGTGGTGATTGTTTGGGCTCTATTTTGAGATGACGTTTTAATGTATTTTGGATGTTTAATGATGTTTAATTGAGGTTTAATCAATGCAATCCCAAATAGGTGGATTTTCCTAAGTTTTTGCTTATGAAAATGGTGGTTTTGGGGGTGATTTTGGTGTTCTGTTATAGCTGGAGGTATAAGGACGAGTTTAGGTTCTTTTTGGATGTTAATTGATGTTTAAGAATGTTTAGAAGTGATGGATCTTGGCTGGGTAATGTTGTGGAAGAGTTTGGAGGTGATTTCGGTTGTGTTTGGTAGCCAAAATGTTAGTTTTGGTGAGAGCAGCGAGTTTAGGTGTAATGGCTGAAGATTTTAATGCATGATGATGCATTAATCCTCTGCTTTGATATGTTTAAAACAGGGGAGGCATCTTCGGATCCTTGTTGTGTTGATCCGAAGGCTTGAACGGCGTTTCGGCAAGCTTGCGAAACGGAATTGGTGAGTGGAGTTGGATTTCCAGCTTTGTATCAAATATTTGAAGGTTTGGGAGCTTAGTTTAAGTCTAATCAACTTAACTAAGCAGAAGAGTAAGTTTTCGGAAAAACTCTCTTGGATGAGCCATGGATTGGTTCGATGCATTTGTTGTTAATTGCATGTTTAAATTATGTTTTTGAAAGCATGTTTAGCATGATTAATGCTGGTTATGTAAGCCATTTGTTGAAGGATGCTCAAGGTAAGAGATCCTTGGTTTGATTTGATAAAAATGTGGATTGATGCATAGTGATGCATGTTGTAAATGGCTTTGTTTCAGATGCTTAAAAATAGTGGATTATTGATGATAATTGATGTATATTGGCAAGTGATGTGTTGGTTTTAAAGTACTTGAATCGGATATAGTTAGCCGGCTATAGGATTGGGTGCAACGTGAATAAAGTCGCCTTGGATGTTGAGGGGTTGTAATTGTACCGTAAACTCCATCCAAGTACACTAAAGAGATGTTTAAGATCACAATGGTGGTTAAAAGTCCATGTGTGGATCTTGTGTTGTGTGTCCCGTGTTCTCATTAGTGATGTTATACAACTATCGATGAGTGATGTGGAGGGGTTGTGATTGTACCGTCAAACTCCATCACGGGTGTTGAGGGGTTGTGATTGTACCGGTAAACTCCACCTTGTGTGTTCGGTAGTGTGTATGAAGCGTATGGGACAACGCTTGTAATCCGCGTATCCGATTGTGTTTTATGTTGTAAATGGTTATGGATTATCACTTGAAAGCCAATATGACATGTTAATGATATTGAAGCATGAGATGCATGATGTGAATGCAATGTTGCATGAATAATGATGTTTAAGTGTTAAAGGCATTATGGAAAGAGTTTTTATAAAGTGCAGTATTATGTTGTTTCTTTAGAGCGTGCCTCACTAAGCATTTGTGCTTACGCTCTCTCTCTTGAACCAATAATGGAGATAATTGAGGTATTTGTGGGCAGCAAGGAGACTAAGAATCCAAGGGAAAGCTAAGCTCATGTATGGTGACTATTTCACAACATTATTAGATTTTGATATTTGGCAATGGGAACCTAGGTTGTGTTTTTGGGAGATGTTTTGTACTCCCTAGTTGTGGCTTAATGCCTTAAATGTTTTGGATATGTAATTGGCCATTTTGGTGCTTGCTTTGATGATTTGATGGTTGTTTGCTTGGGATATTAGGAAGCATGCCTATAGACTTGTGAATTTTCCTATTTGATGCCATGAATGTGTTTTGATGTTCCAAACATGTGCTATACATGTGTGATGACTAGATGGCATGATTAGGAAGTCATTAGGATGTGTTTGAGTGATTAATTGCATGTTAAACCAGCAAAATCTGCATTTTCTGGGCAGTCCGTATCGGAACGGGCACTACCGTTTCAAAATGGGGGCCTGTAATGGCCTTCGTGTATCGAAACTGGTAGAGGCCGTTCCGAAATGCTTTTGCCACTGCCAAGCCCTGTTTCGATACAGATCTCGAAACGAACTCGTGTTTCGGAACGGTCAACCGCCGTTCCGAAACACTAGACCGTTGGGCACTGATTTGAATGGTTTAAGGTTTGCAAGCTTTACGTTTTAGTCCCGAATTTTGTATTTGTAATTGCTTGAGTTAGAGGTGTCCGTTTGACGTGAAATTTGACAGGGAAGCATGTAATATGATTATTTTGATATTGGTAATTTAAAAATCAGCTAAGTCCTTCATCATTCCAGAATTTACAGTTTGGTCCCTAACTTTTGTTGTGCAATTGAGTCCCTTATTGCTATCCGATCGCTGTGCTTTTCAAGTATGTTTTTCTCTAGGGTTCACTTAAGGATAATGAGCATCTAGATAATATTAAAAATAAAAAAAAAGATCGTTAATCATGGTTGACTTTCGGGTTGACTTTGGTTTTCCCCGTGTAATCTTCGTAGTTTGGGTCAACCGTCTAGGCCGGGCTAAGGGGGTTACAAACTTTGCATCAATACACATAGTAAATAAATGGCATCTTTCTCCATTAAAATAATGCCTCCAGAATTTAATGATCAGTAAATAGATGGCATCTTTCTCCATATAAATAATGCCTCTTGATTTTTAAAGAGAACACGACCACAACCAATTCCAAATCATGTATCGGGTAATTCAATTCACGTGGCTTCAACTGCCGAGAAGCGTGAGCAATTACTTTGTCATATTGCATTAACACACACCCTAAACAAAGATGAGAGGCATCACTAAAGACTGTAAAATCTTTCCCCAATTCTGGTTGTGTAACCCCATTGTCCCGGTCTGGACGACTAACCGGTCCGAGTAGGCTACACGGGGAAAACCGAAATGAAACTCGTTAAGGCCCCACCTCAGTTAGCAACCCTAGAAATTTCTTTTAATTATTATCTTGTCTAAAGGCATTCATACATCCTATGTGTGATAAGACAGCGGAAAGACAACAAGCGATGCGAAGAAATCAAACAAGCAATTTAAAATGTCCCATTTTACTTTGTGTAACAGGTCGTATCGATACACTATAAGTGTGTATCGATACGCCTTGACCAGGTCAACAGCCCAAAGTCAACATAAGGAGACCATATCGGTACACTAGTTGACCGTACCGATACGCCCTCATGGGTCAACTTCTCACGGTCAACGATACAAGACCGTATCGATACACCCAAGACCAGTACTGATACACCAAAAACTCGTTAATTTCCCAGATTTCCAGAGAGCTTTTGGCGTATCGATACACCCCCGTGTATTGGTACGCTAGGCTTAAACTGAGCCCCAAAGTGTAGGACCGTATCGATATGGCCCTTGGGCGTACCGATACGCCCTGCACTGCGAGACTCAATTTAGCTGCAAAACGGACCAAAACTCAACACATGATGCTTTTTATGACTCCCTAACCACAATCATACACTCAAATAACATTTGACAAGCAAGATCGATCATGCGAGACTACTTAAACATACTAACATGGCGTACATCTCAAGATAGGCATATGGGTAGAAAACTTGCATAGAAACATGCTTGACTTTACCATTCCATTCAAGGCAATAAACACTCAAATAGGCACATCATGGCAAGGTTTCACATACTTTTAAACAATCACGTAAGCATTCATAGATCAAGGTCATAAACTCTCAAACACAAGGCATTTAAGCTACGAAGTAAACATGGTTTTCAATCCACGACATAAAAGCATAAACATATCCAACATGGCATCAACAGCTCAACATGCTCATTCATCAACAAATCCAAACTAAGGATCCTCCAAAAAGGCAATATTACAAAGACATAAGCTTGATAGCTTGATAGCTATATTACAAAGACATAAATCATACATGAGCTACTTGAGAACTCCAAAAAGGCTCCGCCCTTGTCCACTTGCCTCCTGAACTATAACGATCTGCATGTTGGAAAAAGGAGAGCGTAAGCTTGATAGCTTAGTGAGCGAAGCTCTAAAACTCTACAATCATGCAGTTTCAAAAACACTTTTCTTAAATGAGTAGTAAACCATTTAATGCATGAAAGGTATCACAACAAGACAACTACATGGTTTGCACATGCACAACCATTACACACGGTGGGACCACACATCACCGCTCGACTAGTAGTTTTCCGATGGGACCACTCATCACCTTACTCTACTACTAGTCACTACCGGTGGGATCACTCATCACCGTAGTTATGACAACCATCACATGAGGCTCGACATCAACAACGACTACACAACAACAACGAATGTAAAGTAATCCATAATGCATATGATAACACAACAATTAGTCACGCATCAACACATAACCATTAAAGTAGGAGTAGTAAACTTACACTTGGGTTTAGGTGAGCCCTCAAGGCTCCACCTAAACCCAATAATCCCATTTCAAAAGAAAAAAACAAAGTTAAACATTTCCACTCACCGTTGCAACCCAAACGGAAGCCGAACACCGATCTCAATTCTCCAAATTCCTTGGATTCGTGCCCGAACCTTCTCTAGCGTTTCCCCTTGATTCTAACCAATCAAAAACAATGTATTACTACACAAAACATTCACAATTCACTGTCACAACTCAGATTTCGACCAATACCCATTTTTCAACAACTTCAAGCCAAACTATCAACCACTAATTCCTATTTTCGTACTCACATTAAACGCAACTGAGACCTACCAATTCCAACACCCAAAATACCTTTAAAAACCTTCAAAACACCTCTCCAACATCACTATATCATTAGCCTCTCAACCCTTCACAAAACCACTTCAAAAATACAAGTTTAGACACTTTTAAAATACCCCCAAAACCCAATTTCGAGATTCTTAACAAAAATCAACCAAATTGAGATATGATGTACCTTAGGGCTTGGTTAACTCATAATTCAACTCTATACATAAAAAAACGAAAATCCACTAAAGTTTCATGCTTTTCTTCAAAAACTTGAAAAAACCCAAAAACCTTGAAAGAGAACACTTGAAATGAGGGTGGGATTTGATGGAATAGTGTTTTAGGGGATAAGCGGGGTTTAACGTGAAATGTAGAGGAAGAAGAAGATGGATAGTATTTCAAAAATCCCATTTTTCCTCATCTTATTTCCTTTTAATTGAAAATTACAAGTTTGCCTTTAATGAAATCAAACCCCTTTTAATTTAAACCAAAGCTTAATTAAATTTTAAAATGAACCCACGACTCGAACCCTATTTACTCGAGTAACATCCGACCCTTAAACCCAGGGCGTTACAACTCTCCCCCACTTAAGGAATTTCGTCCCCGAAATTACCTCACTGAAAGAGATAAGGAAACTACCTTTCCATATCCTCTTTTCTCTCCCAAGTGGCCTCGCTCACCCCTCGACGTTGCCACCTCGCCTTGACCAACTCAATTGATCTACCACGCAACACCTTGTTGTCTGAGGCTATGATCTCCACTAATTTTTCATCATAGGTCAAATCCGGATTCAATTCGATCTCTTCCACTGGCATTACGTGAGACGGGTCTGATTTATACTTTCGGAGCATCGACACATGGAACACATCATGAATCTTCTCTAGTTCGGTCGGGAGTCTCAATCTATAAGCAACAGGACCAATCCTCTCAACTACCTCATAAGGCTAAATAAATCTCGGACTCAACTTACCCTTCCTACCAAACCTCATCACCTTCTTCCAATGTGAGACTTTCAGAAACACTTTCTAACCCACAACATACTCGATATCTTTTCTCTTCAAATCGGCATACGACTTTTGTCGGTCTGAGGCTGCCTTTAAATGATCACATGTCAATTTCACCTTCTCGGTAGTACCCTTAAGCAAATCGGCCATTGGTACAAGCTTATGTCCGGCTTCGTCCCAACAAATCAGAGTCTTACACCTCCTACCATACAAAGCTTCATACGGTGACATCTGAATACTACCCTGATAATTGTTGTTGTATGAAAACTCTACTAACGGTAGATGTTTCTCCCACGACCCCTGAAAATCGATGATACAACATCTCAACATATCTTCCAACACCTAAATCACTCTCTCAGACTGACCATCTGACTGCGGATGATAAGAAGTACTGAAGTTCAACCAAGTGCCCAAGGCTTGATGCAAACACTTCCAAAATCTAGCTGTAAACCTCGGATCTCGGTCTGACACAATCGATTTCGGTACCCCATGTAGTCTCACTATCTCACAGATGTACAAATCGGCCAACTTATCTAAAGTATAGGTGGTATGAATTGGTATGAAGTGGGAACACTTAGTAAACCTATCCACTATCACCCACACTGAATTCTTCCTCGAAGGAGTCAATGGTAACCCTGATACAAAGTCCATGGTGATATGTTCCCACTTCCATTCCGGAATCTTCAACAGCTTTAACAACCCTGAGGGAAACTGATGCTCGGCCTTGACTCGCTGACAAACCATACACTTACTTACAAACTCGGTCACATTCTTCTTCAACCTAACCAAATAGTGCTCTTCATTTAACCCTCGATACATCTTCGTACTACCCGGATGCATAGCAAAAGGACTGTTATGAGCTTCATTCAAGATCATACGCCTCAACTCGGCATCTTCCTGAACCATTATTCTATCCCAATAACATAGGATCCCATTCTCCCCAAAACAAAAATCAGTAGGCCTATCTTCAGCTATGTCTTGCACATAAGGTGCCAAACACTCATCTCGCAACTACTTCTCTCGAATCAACTGAACTAATGAAGACTTAACCTGAAGCTCGACTCTCAACCCACCATCATTGGAAACGCTCAATCTTGCAAACATAGCTCGTAACTCAACGGCCACTCTTCTACTCAAGGCATCGACCACTATGTTTGCCTTATTCGGATGGTATTCTATCGTAAGGTCATAATCCTTAAGAAGCTCTAACCACCTATTTTGCCTCAGGTTCAACTCCCTCTGAGACATCAAATACTTCAAACTCTTGTGGTCGGTGTATACGGTGCACTTCTCACAATAAAGATGGTGTCTCCAGATCTTCAAAGCGAAAACTACCGCGACTAACTCTATGTCATGAGTGGGATAGTTCTTCTCGTGCACTTTCAACTGTCGTGAAGCATAGGTTACCACCTTACCTTCTTGCATAAGCACACAACCTAACCCTATGTATGATGCATCACTATAAATCACAAACTCTTTTCCCGGCTCAGGCTGTATCAAGATAGGAGCCTCGGTCAAAGCTTTCTTTAACTTCTCAAACGCTTCTTGCCTTGCATCTTACCACTCATAGGGGACATTCTTCTGAAGCAACTTCGTCAAAGGAGCCGCTATCCTAGAAAGTCCCTTGACAAATATTCTATTGTATCCCACCAAACCTAGGAAACTGTGGATTTCTATCACTGACTTCGGTTGTTTCCAACTCACTATAGCTTCTATCTTCTTGGGATCCACACTAATCCCATTAGCCGAGATCACGTGACCTAGGAAGACCACCTTCCTAATCCAAAACTCACATTTTCTTAGCTTGGCATACAACTGGTTCTTAAGCAAGGTTTGAAGCACCAACCGCAAATGCTCATCGTGCTCTTCTTCGGTCCTAGAGTACACTAGGATGTCATCTATGAACACTACAACAAATCTGTCTAAGAACTCATGAAACACACGGTTCATCATATCCATGAAAGCTGCTGGAGCGTTAGTCAACCCAAAAGGCATCACCAAGAACTCATAGTGCCCATAACGTGTACGAAAGGCCGTCTTCGGTATATCCACATCCTTTACCTACAACTGATAGTACCCGGATCTCAAGTCGATCTTCAAAAACACGGAAGCACCTCTCAACTGCTCAAGCAAGTCATCTATCCTAGGCAAAGGGTACTTGTTCTTCACTGTCACTTTGTTCAACTTGCTATAATCTATACAAATCCTCATGCTACCATCTTTCTTTTTCACAAACAAGACCGGAGCACCCCACGGAGAAATTCTAGGCCTAATGAAACCCCTATCAGTCAACTCCCTGAAGTTGTGTCTTCAACTCTTTCAACTTCTTCGGTGCCATTCTATACGGAGCAATAGACACTGGTGCAAAATCAGAATATGTCTCAATAGCAAACTCAACTGCTCTATCTAGAGGCAAACCCGACAACTCTTCCGAAAAACACTCTGAGAATCACATATTTTCCTGATGTCTTGTGGTGTAACCTCACTCATATTCGGATTCATTACATAAGCCTGACACCCCAAATTCAACAGCCTCTGAGCTTCCAAGGCAGAAACAACATTGGACAAGAACCTAACGTTCTCGCCAACTACCAAAACCTCAAAATCATCTGTAAGCTTCAAGGAGACTCTCTTGGTCTCAAAGTCAACCCTAGCTCTATGCTCTACGAGCCAATCCATGCCCAAAATTACGTCAAACCCGTAGAATGGTAACTCCATCATATCGACCGGAAACACGTGGCCCTGAACCATCAAGGGACACCTCCTACACACTTTCTTAACTACCACTGTATCACCAAAAGAGCTAGTAACATTTACACCTACCTCTAGCCATTCACATGGTAACCCTAACGACCTTGCGTGCTCACCCAAAATGTAAGAATGTGTCGACCCCGAATCTATAAAAGAAAGCAAACTCAAAGACTGTAACGAGAAATTACCTGCAATGACATTCGTGTCATTCCCAGCCTCTCGCTGAGCTTAAACCCTAGCCGGTCCTCCTCCCTCAGGCTGAAATGCTACTACAGGAGCTAAGTTCCACTAACCCTCGTTCCTCGGCTGGAAGTTTCCACGACCGCGCTCACGACCTCTCTGATGCTCAAAACCCCTAGCTGGAGTCGGTCCGCCCCTAGCCGGGTGTGGACAGTTTCACCTCATATGATCTCGGGAACCACAGTTCCAACATGGTCCAAAGGTACCCGCACACTCGCCCTGATGGCGTCTCCTGCATCTAGTGCACTCTGGGGTGTGCATAACAGCTCCTTGGCCCTGATGGACCTGACCATAGTTACCAACCCTATTCCTCGAATCGGGTTGGTACCTCCTATCCCTATGCCTCTAGGCATGATCTCTATCCAAGTTCGCGTGTCTCTTCCCGGAATCATACCCATTAGCAAGAGAACTGGAGCCCAAGTTCTCCTCAATATCCTTGGCTCTAGAGACCAAAACATCGAACTCAGTGTAGTCAGAGGCAAGCATGTAGGTCTTCACATCTCTAGTCAACCCATACCGAAAGCACTCACAGCGCTCCCTCTCATTAGGAACTAACTCAGGTGCATACTGGCTCAATCTCACAAACTGAACCTCGTACTCAGACACGATCCTATTGCCCTGAACCAAGGCCATAAACTCCCTCTTCTTCTCATCCAAGTAACGAACTCCAAGATACTTCCTCTTGAAGGCATTTCTGAAGAACTCCCATGTGATATCCGCTTCGGCCATACCCGAAGTAACAGTGGTCCACCAAGTATATGTGTCCCCCTAAAGCAAGAAAACAATGCACCCCAACTTACGGGTGTCCGAGCACTCCATCTGACCCAAGATGCGTGTGGTACTCTCGAGCCATGCACCCGAACTCTCAGGAGTCAACCCTCGGAACTCAACTCTGCCCAAACTACGGAGCCTCTCTAGGTGTAATCATGTCCCCGCACCCTGAGGTGGTGCTGCAACTTGTACACCGGCCAAAGCTGTCTGAAAAACTCCGGCTATGGTCTGTATCAAATGGGTCATGTGCGCGCCCACTAGACCCTGACCTGTCTGTGCTCCAATACCTCCAACATTAGCATCGACCTGAGGCCCATTACCATCACCCCCGACTTGCGCACCAGTCTGAGGCACATTTCCTTCGCCACCTACTCCTTTACAACCGGCAGCAGGAGGAACAGGAGGCTCACCCTTAGGTGCCTGGTCAGCCGCTCTAGGTCGCCCCCTCGGTCTCACCATATCAAGATAGAATCTAAAACAGAAAACACACAACACAAAAGAAAAACGTTAGGTTAGCAAAAGGGCAAGCACTCAGGTTCTCAAGCTCGTTAAACCAAAACCATTTTTTTGACAACAATGCCTAACAATTGGGACATTTGACTAACCCTCAACCAAAACCAAAAGGCCATTAAAACATGCTTCCAAACACCATACTAGCAAGCAACTTCAAGCATACATGGTGAAACACTCATCGATACAAAGCAACATCATAACACCTCAAACTTACCTCACTTACCTACCAGACGTCTCGGAAACCACAGGCTCTAATACCACCAAATGTAACCCCCTCGTCCTAGTCTGGACGACTGACCTGTCTGAGTAGGCTACACGGGGAAAACCGAAATGAAACCCGTTAGGGCCCCACCTCGGTTAGCAACCCTAGAAATTACTTTTAATTATTATCTTGTCTAAAGGCATTCATACATCCTATGTGTGATAAGATAGCGGAAAGACAACAAGCGATGCGAAGAAATCTAACAAGCAATTTAAAACGTCCCATTTTACTTTGTTCAACAAGCCATATCGATACACTAGAAGTGCGTATCGATGCACCTTGACCAGGTCAACAGCCCAAAGTCAACATATAGAGACCGTATCGGTACACTGGTTGGCAGAACTGATACGCCCTCATGGGTCAACTTCTCACGGTCAACAATACAAGATCGTATCGATACAGCCAAGACTCGTACCAATACACCAAAAACTCGTCAATTTCTCAGATTTCTATAGAGCTTTTGGCGTATCGATACACCCCCGTGTATCGGTACGCTAGGCTTAAACTGAGCCCCAAAGTGTAGGACCGTATCGATATGGCCCTTGGGCGTACCGATACGTCCAGCATTGCGAGACTCAATTTAGCTGCAAAACGGACCAAAACTCAACACTTGATGCTTTTTATGACTCCCTAACCACAATCATACACTCAAACAACATTTGACAAGCAAGATTGATCATGCAAGACTACTTAAACGTACTAACATGGCATACATCTCAAGATAGGACTCTGGGTAGAAAACTTGCATATAAACATGCTTGACTTTACCATTCCATTCAAGGAAATAAACACTCAAATAGGCATATCAAGGAAAGGTTTCACATACTTTTAAACAATCACGTAAGCATTCATAGATCAAGGTCATAAACTCTCAAACACAAGGCATTTAAGCTACGAAGTAAACATGGTTTTCAATCCACGACATAAAAGCATAAACATATCCAACATGGCATCAACAGCTCAACATGCTCATTCATCAACAAATCCAAACTAAGGAGTTTGACACCAACTCCAAACAAGTCTAGTACCCCCATCGTCTAGGCAATATTACAAAGACATAAATCATATATGAGCTACTTGAGAACTCCAAAAAGGCTCCTCCCTTGCCCACTTGCCTCCCGAACTATAACGATTTGCATGTTGGGAAAAGGAGAGCGTAATCTTGATAGCTTAGTGAGTAAAGCTCTAAAACTCAACAATCATGCAGTTTCAAAAACACTTTTCTTAAATGAGTAGTAAACCATTTAATGCATGAAAGGTATCACAACAAGACAACTACATGGTTTGCACATGCACAACCAACACACACGGTGGGACCACACATCATCGTTCGACTAGTAGTTTTCTGATGGGACCACTCATCACCTTACTCTACTGCTAGTCACTACCGGTCGGACCACTCATCACCGTAATTATTAAAACTATCACGTGAGGCTCAACATCAACAAAGACTATACAACAATAATGGATGTAAAGCAATCTAGAGTGCACATGATAACACAACAATTAGTCATGTATCAACACATAACCATTAAAGTAGGAGTAGTAAAATTACACTTGGGTTTACGTGATCCCTCAAGGCTCCACCCAAATCCCCAAGAAACCCATTTCGAAAGCAAAACAAAGTTAAACATTTCCACTCACCGTTGCAACCTAAACGGAAGCCGAACACCAATCTCAATTCTCCAAATTCCCCGGATTCGTGCCCGAACCTTCTCCAATGTTTCCCCTTGATTCTAACCAATCAAAAACAATGTATTACTAAACAAAACATTCACAATTCACTATCACAACTCATATTTCGACCAATACCCATTTCTCAACAACTTCAAGCCAAACTATCAACCACTAATTCCCATTTTCGTACTCCCATTAAACCCAACTGAGAACTACCAATTCCAACACCCAAAATACCTTTAAAAACCTTCAAAACACCTCTCCAACATCACTATATCATCAGCCTCTCAACCCTTCACAAAACCACTTCAAAAATACAAGTTTAGACACTTTTAAAATACCCCCAAAACCCAATTTCGGGATTCTTAACAAAATCAACCAAATTGAGATATGATGTACCTTAGAGAAAGGTTAACTCATAATTCAACTCTACACATCAAAACAAAACAAAAATCCACTAAAGTTTCATGCTTTTCTTTAAAAACTTGAAAAACCCAAAAACCTTGAAAGATGATTTCTTTGAAAACTAAAGCCATGAAAATGTTGGAAATAATGAGGAGAATTCAAAAACGTGCTTACCTTGAAGAGAACACTTGAAATGAGGGTGGAATTTGATGGAAAAGTGTTTTAGAGGATAAGGGGGTTTAACGTGAAATGAAGAGGAAGAAGAAGATGGATAGTATTTCAAAAATCCCCTTCTTCCTCATCTTATTTCCTTTTAATCGAAAATTACAAGTTTGCCTTTAATGAAATCAAACCTCTTTTAATTTAAACCAAAGCTTAATTAAATTTTAAAACAAACCCACGAATCGAACCCGAGGAACATCTGACCCCTAAACCCAGGGCGTTACAGGGGTAACTAGAACAAGGGCTCGAGTAAGGATCTGCTTCAATTGATCAAAACTCCTTTGCTGGTTTTCACCCCATTCAAATGGGACACCCTTCCTTAGAAGTCGAGTTAATGGTGAGGCTAGGATTGAGATTCCTTTCACAAATCTTTTATAATACCCGGCCAAACCGAGGAAGCTTCTAATCTCCCTAATGGTTTCCAATCAACAATGGACTGAATTTTCTTTGGATCAACTTTAATGCCTTCTACCGATATCACATGCCCAAGGAAAGACACTTCTGTAAGCAAAAATTCACATTTGGTAAATTTTGCGTATAACTTTTATTCCGAAGAGTTTGCAATACAATTCTCAAATGATTGGTGTGCTCTTCCTTACTCTTTGAATCGACAAGGATGTCATCAATGAATACTACAACAAACTTGTCTAGATGGGGTTTGAAAACCCAATTCAAGAGATCCATGAAGGTTGCAGAGGCATTGGTTAAGCCGAAAGGCGTTACTAAGAATTCATTGTGACAATATCGCATTCGAAAGGTAGTCTTCGGGATATTAGCTTCCTTGATCTTCATTTGATAATATCCCGATCTAAGATCAATCTTATAAAAGACAGTGGCACCCTTTAATTGATCAAACAAATCTTCAATTCTTGGTAAGGGTACTTGTTCTTGATAGTAAGCTGGTTTAACTTCCGATAATTGATGCAGAGCCTCATTGATCCATCTTTCTTCTTTACAAATAGAATCTGGGCTCCCCAAGAGAAGAACTAGGCCGAATAAAGCATTTGTCCCAAAGCTCTTGCAATTGATTTTTGAGTTCCTTGAGTTCGATTGGAGCCATTCGATAAGGTGTAATTGAAACTGGTGTAGAGCCGGGAAGGATATCGATTCTGAATTCAACTTCTCTCGATGGAGGTAGACCCGAAAATTCCTCAAGAAAAACATCATAAAATTCAGAAACAACCAAACATGATTCTATGCCAAAATCAAGTTTATCCCGTTTAACCATAGCAAAAAAATGAAAAAAAAATGTTATCAATCAGGACTTTAGATTCTTTTCCTAGGTCACAGAGAAAGAGCCTCCTTTTGTGACAAACAACCGATGCTTGATGCCTTCCTAACCAATCTAATCCCAAAATGAGATCGAAATCAAAGAAGGGTAAAGCTAAAAGATCGGCAGGGAAAGGGATTCCTTGGATGAACAAAGGACAATTTTTACTCATTTGATTCACTACTACACTGTCTCCTAAATGATTGGTAGCCACTAAGTTGAAATTTGTAAATTCAGGCTTTAATTGGAATTTCTAAATTAAGAAGGAACGTATAAAAGAGTGTGTTGACCCCGAATCAAATAAGGCATAGACATGGTATACATCAAAATAGATAGTACTTGCAATTACATCAGGAGATTCTTCATCTTCTCGGCCTCGGATGTGGTAGACTCGAGTAGGTGCTGGAGACTCCTTATAGGTAGCATTTGATCCTTGGCCTTTGTTCCTTCCAAAGTTCCCAGAGTTAGTTTGTTTCGGCCCCTTTCCCCTTGGTGACTGATTGCAATTTGAACCCTTTGACCCCAAAGGAAGGTAGTTTGTTTGGATTCTTAGAACAATCTTTAAAATAATGTTATGTCCCCGCATAAGTAGCATACATTTGTTAACTTTCTACAATGCCATGTATGATTCTTCTAGCAAATTCTACAAGTAGGGATTGGAGTCTCCCGTCTTGTATTCCCGGTGCTATTCACAAATATTGTAGGTGTAGATGCTTTAGCCACTGATTGAGGCTTAAGTAAGTAATCGCCTTTTAAATAACTGTTGAAGTTGGAATAATTTCCTTAATGTTGCTTCTGCTTCTTATTCTTCCAATGAGGTTTGTGATCCTCTCTCGATCTTTTATCACCTCGAGATTGATTTTCTCTTCTTTTTCCAAAGACCTTCATCTTATCCTCGGTGGTAATAGCTCAGTTGACCAATTCTTGGAATTCAATGATTCCCAGAGCGGTGGACATGGGGCCTAATTCGTCATTGAGCCTATCTATAAACATTATGCATTTATCCTCCTCCTTCTTAATAAATTCCGACCCATACTTGCAGTATTTGCAGAACTCACTAACAAATTGTTCAATTGGCTTCCCCCTTTGTTTGAGATACAAGAATTTCTTCTTACGTTCAGCAAGGTATTGATTGCTGGTGTATTTCTTCTTGAATTCTTTGAGGAAAATTCCCAATTAACAGTTTCTTCAGGGGCTTTAAGGGTAGTAGTTTCCCGCCAATTAAGTGCTTCTTCAGCTAAAAGTGTCACTGCATATTCGAGCTTATGTTCATCCGAAAGTTGTAATTGTTTAATTAAGATCCTGGTTGTAGCTTCCAGCCAATATTCAGCTTCTTCTGGTTTCTCTTCACTAGCTCTAGTGAAGGTATAAGCTCAATACCGAGCTAGTTTGTCAATCGGGGCTCTTGTCGATTTAACTACCAAAGGTTTGGCTACTGGAATTTTCCTGTAGCTAAAACCCTAAAGCGTATCGATACGAGGTATACCGTATTGGTACGGTGGCTTGAAAAACAAAATTTTGGCTACTTTAAAGACATTTTAAATCATTTCAAAGCCTTGTAAAATTCATCAAACATATTTTCAAAATGTTTGGACTTATTAACATTTTGAAACCTTTTCAATTTAGTCCAAAACAATTTTTCTATGATTATATGAAAACAAACATGATATGAACCCGATAATGTGACCCGAGTCATATAGATGTGTCCGATCGTGATTCTAGTAAGAAATATTCTTTGCTACACTTTGAACTCTGAGATATCACAAAACATACATGTGAGATGAAGAGCAATATAATAAAAAAATAATGAAGAAAGGAATTGGATAGGTAATTTGGATAGTATGGTGGCTAAGGATGGAGGATGATAATCATGGAAAGGTGTAAATCAAAGAAGGAGTGATGTGAGATGCTAAAGGTGGCATGGATTTGTATGGTTGCAAGGTTAGCGAATTGTGACCCGCTAGCTATAACGAGCTAGGAACCAATAATATACTTTGATGGAGTCGATGTGGAGGAGTGTGGAACGTGGCCCACGAGCTATAAGATAGCTTGTAACCAACGCTATAGTAAAATGAAATGGATAGAAGACTACAAGCACAACTTGAAGCCGATAGAGTTCTCGCAAGAACAAGATGAAAGCAATCTTTCAAAGGTTTATATTCTCTGAAAAAAAAGTCCTTACAAATGAACCTAAGGTGCCTATTTATAGTGTGGCTAGGCCATATGAAAAGTCACACAAAAGAGAGATGAATGCTCATCTAAATGCTATTGACTACAAATAAATGAAATGTTTCTTTCTTATCCTTTTGATGGATGAATTTTGCTTTAAATTGAGATGAATTTAGCCTTAAATTCGTCCAAAAGGAGTGGTGACTCTTGGGCTGCTTCATTTTGCTTGCAAATGGATAAAAGAGAATGAATGTGGACATAAGATGAATGTAGACATCCCACACATCCAAATCAGATTGTCTCTTTGAATTCCTTGATGATTTTATCACTTAATTTGATGATTAAATGATGTTAAACCAGCCTTCATTGCTTGCCCATTTGTGGAATATGATCAGCCTTCAAAAATGATAAATAAAGGCCTTGAGTGCATAATTTGAATGCTGATTATTGCATGTCCCTTCTCTTGAACGTGAATGGCCTTCATTGGTTCATAATTTCAACCTTGAATAGGTGAATTATGAAGCTTAAATGCTTTGTTACTCTAAGAAGATGAACATCCTTGAAAAGATGAAAAGAATTCAGCCTTGAATTGCCTTCAATTGCCTTGTTTGCATGAGTAAAGATGGTCATCAATGACTTGTTTCCAAGTTGAAGTTGAAAAGTCTCTTCTTCAATCCACACATCACATGAACCTAGACACACACAAAGGATTTATTCAAACTTAAAATAATATATGCATGAAACAATTAAAGAGTTAGTTAATTGAGTGAACTAGTTAAATGAATGAACTAGTTTAATTAAAGAACTAACTTTATTGAATTTAGCTAAATGCATGAATGAAGTTTGAAATACTTAAATTCTCATGCAAATGCATGCATGAGCAAGGTAAGGCATTCCTCCCTTATTATTTCTTCTTTCTCACGTTCATGGCTTGTTGTAAACAAGTTTCCATGGTTGATTGAAACTCCTTGGCCCGTGCACGTGTAATGGGGCAACTTGGGTACTTCTCCGGGTCCTTGTTCTTGATGGTCATATCAAAACATCTCATCGTTATGACTGTCACTTGTCTAAACTGACTTAGAAGTTTCTTTTTAATCCTTTATTGCCATGCTTTAGTTGATTTGGTTATGCATGTATAAGCTAGTTTGGGTTGAGTAAATGAATTTGATGAATGCTTTTAACTTAGTGATACAATTTTCATCCTTACTTAAATTTGAGTTTGGTTTTGTATTGCTAATTTTTGTTTGACGTTGTCATCAAGTCTGCTGCTTCATGGTGAGATGATTATGAGTGGTAGATCTAGAATAAGACTGGATTGGAGGCCGGGGCAAGGTGCTTGGGTTGTCATCTTGTTTCCAGTGCAAAGATTCGAGTGACGTGCCGATGTACATAGTTAAGAAAAATTATGAAAAAATAAAAAATGAAAAAAACGTAAAAACAAAGAAAAAACGAAAAAAAAGAAAGAAAAAAATGAAGTGTGAAAAAGAAATAAGAAAAAAAAGGAGAGAAGCACACAAAAAAAGCAAGAAAAAAGGAAAAATTTTAAAGAAAAAAAAGTGATAGAAAATGGGAGAAAAATAAAACTCACACTTTGCCCATTGTCTACCATAAGGAAGCTAGTCTTGGTTTGATGATGTCGCATTCCCAAAAGCAAAAAACAAAATTTTCGCATAGTTGATTGTTGTTCATTCGGTTGATTGTTTTTTATCGATTCATTTTCATTACCCTTATTTGATTATCTTGTCTAACTCTTTCTATCCAAGTATGTTTTTAGAATTTGAGTGACACTTTTGAGTAAATTTTGAATAAGTGACGAAATTAAAAATTAGAATATGCTTGAGGACAAGCATTGAATAAGTGAGGGGAAATTTGATAAGTGTAGAATGTTGCATATTTTTAGTGTTATTTATTCCTCATTTTTCACTTTCTTCTACTGATTCATTTCTTTTGGGGGCTTATTTTTTATTAGGAACTTCATTGGATTACTCATCTCAAAACTAAAAATTGAAAGCGAAATCTGGATGTTCATTGAATGTCATGGAAGGAGTCGTGGGCACGACTTAAGGCAAGATGCGGTCCGGATTCGAAGTAGCATATTTCAGGGGTACAGTCAGCAACTTCTAGAAGGCGGAGCAACATTATCTCAAAGTCAAATTCAGAATTATCTTGAGGATATATGCCTAGAAGATAACTATGAGATTATCTAAAAGATAAAGTAGAAATCAACAAGAGCCACATGATTCAAATTAATTATCTTTATCTTTTGTGATAAATCTTTAGTTTAAATTTAGTCCACTAGTTTGAATATTTTTATCTTTTATTTAGGTTGTTAGTTATTTTATTTTGTTAGGATTCTCGGGTATAGATACCTCATAGGTACAACATTTGAAGACAGATTGGAATTTGTAATTCCTTGATTTTTTCTATAGAAGCTTTATTTTATTTTCATCTTTTTATTTGTTTTTCTATTTATTTTTCCATATCAAAATGCTAAGCATGATCCAATCCATGCTTAGCTAAACTTCACTTAGCCTAAAGCTTTGCGATGGCTCAATTCTAAATTGTGAGAATTAAGTTTACACTTAACAACTTCGAGAAAGTATTCTTCGATTCTCTCGAAACTAAGAGTGGCAATCGGCCAATCCTTTAAAAGTTACTACATCTTTAACTCAAAAAGATGTCGTTGATTTGAAAGGTGTTTTGGCTTGTGGTTTGGGAGTCGGATCAATTGGTCGTAATCTTCCTTCCTGTGAACAAACTTAGCGGTGAACTGCTAAGGGGAATCAAGATCGGTTTGATTCTCAGAGTGGCGCTATAACTCGAGTTGGGCTCTGATGCGGACATTAGTACTACACCTAAGAGAGACCCGATAGAAGTTTGTTAAGGTCCAATAACTCGGGAAAGGGCTAAACAATTCAAGTACGCTCTCACAATGTTAATCAAGCGAGTTTGGGATGTTGGGTTTCAAAAGGGTATTGGACTTGAAGGCAATAGGAGTGAAGAGCCATGCACTTTGTTGCATTTAGTTTAAATTTTACACATCGTTGTTTGTTTAATTTTTAAACACATTGTTATTTGTTTTGTGCCTAGTTTACTCTTTAAATTTCCAACATTTTATTTAGTGAGTCATGTGGTTTGTTTTATATGTTTTAAAATCATATTTTATAATTTAATTTCAGCATTTATATGTCACACATTAATGTGTTTTATTTGACCATATAAGTGTACAAGTGGCACGCCAACTTGGAGCTTGGAGAGGAAGCATTGTCCAAGTCATTTGGAGAAGATTGAAATAGCAAGAAATGGAAGAAGGAAAGCCAAGAGACACTTCTATTGAACTCTTCAATGTATGGCAATAATAAGGAGCATGATCCAATGCCTTTACATATGATGTCTATTCATATTCACTGGGCAGATTCATTACCAAAAATGTTAGTCAGATTGTTTGCCATTTTCGAGTAGGATCCAAGCATAATTGGGTTGTGAAGTCTTCATGAAACATAATCTCCTATCTCTTAGTTTCCAATGCATTTTGAATCGCATCAATCCAATATCAAGATATGTCCATATTACCGAAGGCAGTGCAAGCTAGAAAGTTATACGGGATTTGCAACCATTCACTTTCAAAGAGCATGCCCATTCATATTTCAGCACTAATGAAGAGGCTTTATGCATCATCTTGAATGAAGGAATGACTTTTGGCCTTTTATATCGTTTGTAAGCCTATAAATAGAAGGCTTTTGGTCATTTGTAAAGACACCTTAGAATTTGAATATACTTGTGAGATTGTTCTCCTCATTATTCTTCATTGAACTTCTTGATTTTCAAGCTTGTTCTTGTGATTGTCAACTTCTACTTTCCATCATATTTTAACGTTTGTTAGTTGTATATAATTAGTGGGTCGCGTTCCATCATCTACATTTCCACTAATTATAGCGTTGGTTCCTAGATCTCAATATCTAGTGGGTCAAGTTCCATCCAAACTATCCTTTAATCTATCCAAACGTCCACTCCCTTCCACCACCATCCACGCATCCATCCTCTTTACCATTTTCATCTTATATGTTTCATCTCACTGAACTATTTTGATAGCCTTCAACAACGATTTCAAGTACACCTTGATTTACGATCGGGAATAAATACGTCTTAACTTTAACCTACGGAGGTGAGCACGTATCATGCTCTTCCAGAACTCAAAAATGTCTCGGCACTAACGGCGATAGGCGTGGTTAGACCAACAGGGATCATATTTCAGAGATAGGCATGAAAATCTTGATTAAATAAAGAGAAGAGTTAGCTGCAGGGGTTGAGCCCTGCAGACTGTAACCAAAATACTATTAAGGAGGGAAAATTATTTCGATGATCGATCGAAATTGAGGCTAGCAAAGCCTAGGGCTATCTCACCATTCTTGAATTCTTTTATAATTTTCTATCTCAAATTATCATTCATCACTTTCATTACTTATTAATATTTTTTACCATTTTATTATTTCTAAAATCCCCACCTTTTTTTGCAGATTACTCAAAACCAAGAAACGAAGTCGACAATTTTGGCACTTCGTCAAATAAATATTCCTAATCTCTAATAATGAATAAAAATGAAAAGTAGTATAGAGATGTAGGTCGATCCTATGGGAGTAAGGAAATTAACGACTTCATTTATTGGCTTGAGTAATCTGCAAAAAAAAAAGGATTTTAGAAATAATAAAATGGTAAAAGAAATAATAATAAATAATGAAAGTGATGGATGGTAAATTGAGATAGAAAATTATAAGAGTTGAATGGTGAGATAGCCCTAGGCTTTTCTAGCTTCAATTTCAATCGAATCAAAATAATTTTTCCTCTTTGATACTACGCTGGTTACAATTTATAGGGCCCAACCCCTGCACCTAACTCTTCTCTCTAGTTAATCATGATTTTCAAGTCTATATTTGAAATCTGATCCTTGTTGGTCTAACTACGTCTATCGCCATTAGCGCCAAGACAATTTTGAGTTCT
Organism: Hibiscus tridactylites; assembly: GCA_958450335.1. Lineage (NCBI taxonomy): Eukaryota > Viridiplantae > Streptophyta > Magnoliopsida > Malvales > Malvaceae > Hibiscus > Hibiscus tridactylites. The sequence goes on from OY288289.1 coordinate 29,482,264, forward strand.
GGAAGAGCCAAACTTGAGTGTGGTAACTTTTAAAGGAATGACTGATTGTCACTCCTAGTTTATAGAGAATCGAATAGTACTTTCTCATAGTTGTTAAGTGCAAACTCAATTCTCACGCTTTAAAATTGAGTCATTGCAAAGCTTTAGGTTAAGTGAAGTTTAGTTAAGCATGAAGTGGATCATTCTTAGCATTTGGTTTGGAAAAATAAATAAAGAGGAAAGTAAAAGAATGAAAAAGAAAATAAAGTTTCTATAGAAATAACCAAAAAAATTACAAATATCAATATGCTGAATAAACTATCCTAAGGGGTATTTATACACAAGGATTTCAGAATTTAAGATTCAAAATATCTAAGATAAATATCCTCAATTCAAGATAAATCATCCAATGATCTTGAATTTCAATTGAAAATAATCAATATAAATTATCCTAAATTTAATATTCAAGGTAAGTATCTAATCATCTTGAATTTAAAATCCAAAGCATCTAAGATAAGGGATCACGTTTGAACAAGTGGTCGGATTTAAATTCTGTTTTATCCTCCAGATAATATTGATCCCTATCTAAATTTTGCTGAAAACGAATTTGACTGCGTTATGCCCACGTCTCCTACCATGACATTCAAAATTGTCAGATTCTGCTTATAATCTTGAATTCTGGGCTAACATATTCCAATTGAGTCGCTGACCAAAATTAAACCCAAAAATATAATGGATTAGTAGTATTTAGATAAAATGCGGGCTTTGAAATAAAAAAAATTAGATGCATTATTTTACAAATATCAAAATTAATAAAAAAAATAAATTAAAAATTCTAGGACATAATAATGACTACAAATAAACTTAATTCTTGAAAAAAATAGTGAAAATGGTAAAAACAAAAATAATCATAATAAATATATTAAAATAGATGGAAAATATATTACACAATAATTATAAAATTGAAAATATCTCATGCACTTGCGGTGGAAACGAAAAGCTTTTCACAAGTGCCTTAATTTTAGGGATTAGGGACTTAGTTTAGGGTTTAAGTGTAGGGGTTTAGAAATTAAGGTTTATGGTTATAATTTAGGGTGTAGAGGTTAAAGTTTCAGTTTTAGTGTAACCCCCTTAACCCGGCCTAGACGGTTGACCCAAATTAAGAAGGTCACACGGGGAAAACCAAAGTCAACCCGAAAGTCAACCTTGATTAACGACCCTTTTTTTTCATTTTGATCTTGTCTAGATGCACATTAACCCTAATTGTGATCATACAAACAACATACTTAAAGATCATAAACATCAGAGATCAATCAGGGACCCAATTCTAATGGCATGCTTCCTACACAAGCAACCATTCAAGTCTAAAAACCTTCAAACCAAAACATAAAAGCCATTACAAGAAACCAGCAATATCAACAACATTAAACATACTTAGGGAGTACAACACATCTCCCAAAACAACCACATGAGTTTCCCCCATTGCCAAATACCCAAAAGCTAAATGTGTTCAATAAAACCTTTCCATACTTGAGCTTAGTTTTCCCTTGGTTGCTTGCCTTCCTTGCTGCCCTCAAATCCTCTTAATGTTCTGCATTATTGGTTTAAGAAAACGAAGAGAGCGTAAGCAATAGCTTAGTGAGGAATGCTCATTAAAACCATTCAATAATGCATTTATAAAACACTTTAAAACTCATGCTTCAAATCATACTTAACTCATGCTCAAAAGCAATTTAAACAAGCAATACATGCTTCCACATCATTTCATATCATATTGGCCACGAGTGATAAGTTTCATCTTTTAAAAACAACATGTTCAACATAAGACTCACACATGGACTTTTAAACACCATTGTGATCTTATAGTTTCCAAGAACACACAAGGACTTTTAACCACCTTTGTGTTCTTCCCAAGGACTTTTAAACACCTTGGCCCCAAGGACTTTTAAACATCTTGGCCCATGGACTTTTAAACACCATGGCAAGGACCACACAAGGACTTTTAACCACCTTTGTGTCCTTAACAAGAACCATTCAAGGACTTTTAACCACCTTAATGTTCTTAAGAAACAAGGCTCACTCAAGGACTTTTAACCACCTTAGTGACCTTAACCAGAATCATCATGGACTTTTAACCACCATGAAGTTCTTAGATACCACAAGGCTCACTCAAGGACTTTTAACCACCTTAGTGACCTTAACCTTCTCAAACATCACTTGCCAATATACAACATTATCATCATTTAATCCACTGTTTTAAAGCATTTAAACCAAACCATGTTCATCATGCATTTATAAGCATCAAACCACATTTTAACCATGCTCAAAAACAAGGAACTCTTACCTTGAGCTTCCTTCAACATATGGCTTACAAAACCAGCATTAACCATGCTAAATCATGCTTTCAAAACAGAATTTAAAACATGCAATAACCACATTGCACAACAATCAAACCATGGCCACCACTTAGAGAGTTTTCCGAAAACTTACACTTGAGCTTAGTAAAGTTGTTTAGACTTAAACTAAGTTCCCAAGACATTGGTTTCAAAGCTGAAAACCCATTTTCACTCACCGATTCCACTTCGCCTCCTGCCGAAGCACCAATTCAAGCCTCCGGATCACCAACTCTTGGATCCAAAGATGACTCCCCTATTTTAAACACATCAAAGCAGAGGATTAATGCATCATCATGCATTAATAGCTTCAATGAAAGCACCTAAACTCGCTGCTCTCATCCACACTCCATTTTCGGCCACCAAACACAACCGAAAATGCATCCAAACCACTTCTCAACAAAGCCCAGCCACAAACCATCAAAACCTAACATCCTTTTACATCATTTAACATCTAAAAAGAACCTAATAACATCCTTATACCTCCAGCAACATCAGATCCACAAGATCACACCAAAAACAACCTAGAACCATAAGCTAAACTTAGGAAACTCAACCTATCCAGGATTGCATTAATCAAAACTCAATTCCTTATCAAATTAACATTCATTTATCATCAAATTAACACCTCAATTCACAGCTTAAACAGATCTAACGAAAATTGACCAAAAATCACCAAATCTTGCATTTTAAGCCAAGATTCATTTCATAACTTTAAAAGCCATTTATAAAACATCAATTAAGGATTGAGAACTTAGGAATTTCAGTAAAGAACTGATATTTTAGAGGAGAAGGACGTTCTTACCTCCAAACTTGAGTTTCTCCTCTTTAGAGCCAAAAAGCTTGAAAATCCAATTAGCAAATTGCAAGGTTTTGTTGTTGAAATGATTAGGAATCCAAAGAGAATTGAAAAGATAGATTTGAGTGACAAAATCAGAAAGAAATCTCTGGAGAGGAAGTGTTTGGGTTGAGAGAAAATGAGAGAAAAGGAAAATTGGAAGAAAATGGAAAATTGGTTACAAAATAGTAAAATGATTTCTCTCCACTTTTCTTAAGCTTTAAAATCAGAATTATACATTAAAGTATCTTAGAAAAATATGGAGAAACTCTTTTTGGAATAATAGCTCCTTAAAGATTCAAAGTTTCAACCCTTTCTAAAACAGTCACTCAACTTTCAAAAATTACATTTTGGTCACTAGCCAAAATGTCAGCCTTCCAAACCTCATTTTGTAAAATTGATTTCACAGTTCACTTATATATATTAAAAGATGATTTTAGAACATTTTTCCATATTTTTAATGCATCCCGAACTAGGCTTTCCTACTTTCACCTCTTTAGATTCGACCAGCACTTTGACCGAACCGGTCAACACTCAAACTTCTAAGCCCAAAATCGGGGCGTTACATTTAGAGTAATATGATTAAGGATTTAGGTTTTAACCAATAAACCCTAAAATTTAACCCTAAATCTTAAATTATAACTACACTCCCTAAATTAAAAACCCCTATTCCTAAACCCTTAAACACTAAACCCTAAACGATGTCTCCAAACCCTAAAATTGAAGGGCTTGTGAAAACAAACGCTTGTGCATAGAATAATTACTTTATAAAAAATATATATTAACTATCAAAAAAATAATAGTGGTGTTTCATAATAATAAAATAAAAAGCTAATAATAACATTGAAGAATATTCTATGCATCGGCAGGAGAACTTGTTTTCTACAATTACATAGCTTCTAGGGTCTAGAGATTAAAGTTTAAAGTTTAGTGTTTGTGGTTAGGTTTTAAGGGTTGTGAATAAATTTTATGGTTTAAAATTTTGGGTTTAGAATTAATGACCCCTAAAAGGGATACGTAATAGCTTTAGAAGGCCGCTTGTGGGAAAAAATTTACCACTAGTGCATCAAACAATTACCATAACAAAAAAAATATACAATGTAATAAAATAATAAATAAATAAGTAATAAAAATAAACATGATAAAGTATTGAAAGAAAATAAAACTTAAAATAGCCAAAATAATAAATAATTATGTGATTATATTAAAATGAACTACACATAAAAGCTTGAGGATCAACAGAAAAAATAGCCCCAAAAGAATGTAACTGTTTTTAGTGATCCTTCGAATCGATTTTCATGGCCTTGACAGCATTGCTTGCTTTAAAATCTTCAACAGCCTCGCCACAAAAGTGCTATTTACGTTGCCTGCACATCAGCATCAGATCTCGACATTCATCTTTCAACACCTCACTTGCCGGATCACCTGCAAAATTTCATTAAAAGAAGACAATTTTCGCAACCAAAACGGCATCTTATCCAACTGAAAAGTGGAAAAGTGGAACCCAACAATTTAGTTCCTATACTGTTAAATGCATCAATTTAGTTCCTTTTATTATATACATTGGTTTAGGTTAGTCCCTTTTTACCATAGAGTCTGGTCCAGATTAGTCCCTCTACTATTAAATTCAGATTAATCTATCTACTATTAAATAGATCAATTATGTCCCTATACTAGTAAAAAATCAAATAAGGCCATGTTTAAGAGTTGACATTTACTATGCTTAGAAAATGTCGATATTGTTCAGCTGAGTTAATATTTTTACTATTTTTATGATTCTGTGAATAAAATATTTTGTTTGGAGCTGAACTACGAATGGAAAAAATAATGTTAATGTCATTTTTAAACATTAAGTGTTAATTTGTTAAATATTTTACTGGTACAAGGAATAAATTGATCCATTTAATAGTAGAGTAACTAATTTGAACCGGTCTCTATAATGGAGGGATCAAATTGATCAATTTAATAGTATAGAGACTAAGTTGACACAGTCCCTATAATGGAGGGAACCAGCAAGTATTTTCGGCAGTTTTCAACGGTACATCATGGAGTGTGACAGCTAAAAGGCTAAAACCCTAATTCGAATTTAACGATTAACGAACGTTGTGAGGTTTATTCTGCCATTTCCTTGTTTACGGCGATTCCTTAAACCCCCAACAAAAAACAAAGCTTTTCCATTTTCTGATATTGTTTAAATATTTTCCCTTGATATTTCTGGGTCGATCTTTGTTTGTTTCTCAGGGGTTCGATGGCTGGAATTGACAAAGAGCAGGTTAGCTGTTACTTCATAAACAATGTTTTGCATCAATTAAGGAAGAAAGACTTGATCTTTTCCATTGATTGATTTGGCCTTTTTGTTTTATTCAGTTTGAAGTGTTGAAGTAATCTTGGGTCATTGTATTTGAATGTATAGTCTCAATGGATTAAGGTTTTTATTATGAACTAACTGGAATTGGTTCTTTTGAGATTTACTTCTATTTGGGTTTCGGTTATTGCAATTGCATTTATCTGCGATCTGGGTGATTTGAAGTTCATGTCTTGAACACTTTGCAGGCCTTTGGAATATAGGGTACAACTCTTTAACAGGTATGAGAGAACTGCCCAAAATTTAATCAACATGTTTGATTACACCTGTCATGATTCTGACTTGAATTCGAAAACCTGATCTCAAACCCTTCCTAATTTGATTTTATCAGTTAAAGTTAACAACCTGAATCCATTCAACCCAAATTTGAAGCAACTCTAGATGATCCAACCCTGAACTCTAAAACTCAACACTCAAATCTGAAGGACCTGTACCGAAAACAATATGAGCCTAGAATTGACCTGACCTGAACTGATCGCTGTGTTTCAAAGTATTGGCAGGTAAGCTTGGGTTTCAATTTATTCATAAATGTTCCAGTTTGGCATGACTTATGCTAGTTTTACCATCGCTTCCTCTGGCTTTAACCTTCTATATGATGAATTATAAGGAACATTCTGTTATTCATTTATACTCTGCAGAAAGTACTATAATTCAACTTGCTTGACTCCGATGTTTTCGTATAGATTTGTTTTATCTTTGTATCCATTTTTTAGTTCAATGGCTGAGATTTGGTTCTTTTACACCAATCATTAAATAATGCAAAAGGGTGGCATAAGACGGGAAGATATGAGTGATATTTGAAAGTGGAAGGGGGAAAAAGGACCTATACACTTTCAGTTCCTATGTTTTTTTGGCTTCCAAGTTTGTACCATCTTTTAGGGTTTCCTTAGCATCATTGTCCATCCCAAGGCTAAACAGAGCAGCAGCTTGGAGGTAAAATGCCGTCGGCCACTCGGGAGATATCACCTGCGCCTGCATAGCATCTCCAAGGGCTTCTTGTGTCATGTCATTAATCAAGTAGCACAAGCAGCGTCTTGCAAACACAGTCGGTGATACCATTATCCCACTATCGATGAACTATATATTTAACAAGACACATTGTTAATACTATTAGGCCTACTGTTGACGTAATTCTGCCTGCAGATTGCCAAATTGTAAAACAAAAGACTTACATGAGTGTAACATTCGATGGCTGTTCTGAAGTCCTTTGCTCTGAAAGCAGTATCTCCACATTTTTTCGAATTAAGGGTCTCCTGTATTTGGTCTGTCCAGATTTGGAACGAAAGCTACAGAGCAGCAAAATACAATGCCAATTAGCATAAAGCAATTTTGTAAGAAGATCTATCTATACCAGAAGTTATCTTAGATGCTTTTGATAATGATAAGAAAGTAAATAAAGCAATCCTCTTCTTCTAGCAGTTTGAAAATAAAAGCTACTACCAGCAGTGAAGTCAATAAGAACACTAGGTTTATGGAGTTTGTCTTATAAACTCAAAGTTTTCATAAATTCATAACGAGAAGCTTTCATGCTAAACTACCACAAGCATAAATTAACCCCTTTATTCTTATTATTATTTTCTTGACTCAAATTTAAAGCATCACAAAACATATGGATTGCTTACATCATTTGCAATCCCCTCATCATCCTTGTATCCGATCTTCTCCAGTATTTCATGTATTGCAGTAAGATCCATTCTTAAGCATGCTTCCCCCAGAGGCGTTAGTAATAATGTCTGGTTTGAGGATGCCATTTCATGTGAAATGCCCAGCAAAACATGTGATGGAACCTGTTAAAAGATACAGGTAGGAAAGGTAACACGGAATTTTCTCGTGGAAGAAGGTTAATTCAACAAATCATGTACTTATGAATACCAGAATAATGAAACTGAGTTCAGCACTCAATGGTTTAAAGAGAAGTAACACATCTTTATCCCTATCATAAAGCTTCCAGCTAGTAGTTACTATATGGCACACAAAATTACAAAGGACGGTCCTATCTGTGCCAGCAACTTCATTGCCAGTAAAATCTGAAAGTGATCACTTACAGTAACAAAGCATAGCTAGATCTCTATTTGAAGGTAAGATAATGAGGTAGAAGGAAAGCATACCCCAGTTTCCTTCTGTAGCGGAGTAAGACCAATTACAAGAGATTTCACATTTGGCCTCTCACGAGGTTCATACTGCAAACAGCGGGAAGCTAACCGCATTAATTCGGTTCCATCATCATTTGAAAATTGACCCTCCAGACACGAGTCCATTAGCATAGGAAAGTTTTTGCCACGTATAAGGTCAAGTGCCTGCAATGATGATAACAATCCAGCATTTAAGCATTTAAATTATCTCCCAAGGGTGCAGTTTAGATATCCAGTCTGAATAATTTCTTTACTTGCCATGGAAAAGATTTCTGACAAGACTTCAACCTTAGTGGAGATGGCAAGAAAAGAGAACTCACATGGCTTGGAGGTATATGCTTTCCGCTGAGAAGATCAAGCAATAGGGTGCCGAAACTGTAGACCACGCTCTCTGGTATTACCCTTCCTGTGACATTAAGGTGTCAAAGCTCAGCTAAAGAGACAGGAAAGTATGTTGTATGAGAACCTAACGACTAATGTATATAGTCGGCTTAATAGACATATATCCTTCCCTCAACTCATACTATGGATAGACTATTGCATTCTGTAAAAGAGTTCCATAAACTTCATCTGTTAACACATATTACCCGTCCTTAGGTACTCTGGAGGGGTGAAAGCCAAGTTTGTACTATAACTTTTTCCATCCCTGCTATTCTTCATAAGGCCAAAACTCGAAAGCCTAGGATTACCGTCCTGTCAAGAAGTAAACAACTATAAGAGATAAAATGGAAATTCCAAAGAGAATATGTGTAGCAATGTTATAGGTTCAATTTCGAATATGGATGCTAAAGATCGAAGTTACCTGATCAAACAAGATTCTATAAGCATTAAGGTCATGGTATAATGCCCTTCCTTTACAACTGCAATATTCAAGCGCCTCAGCTAGATATAAAGCCACTCTCAATCTCATTGCCCATTTCATATGCTGATTTTCCCCTACACCCATTTCAAACCAATGCAAAACAATTTGTCAAATTCTATTATCTAGGGCATCCATTATCGACACACTTTCTATATACTAAAAGAAATGCAGATTTTATAGGTTAAAACATGTCAATCTTAGCTTGTTCTTATTTGAAAATCTCAGTTCAATATTTAACATTGATTATATTGGTCCTCAAAGTTTGTCATCAATACACCCATGCAATCACACCAATTTTTAGAAGCAAATCATTATGAACTAAGCACACTTTATACTAAACACATTTTGATAGAAATTACTAATAATATCAACAATTAGACTAGAATTTTTTTACTAGAGAAAGGGAATTTAATTTTAAAGACTGAATCTCAAAATTTGCCAAATTACAGGTAGTGACACGGCATAGTCTCTAATGACTTTCAATTCATTACACATTTGCCATAGACCACTATAAATTATAATCAAATCAAACTACGGACTATGCATAAAAAAAAGAGGGAAACTGATGAAGAAAAGAGTGGAAATTACAGTGAAAAAGATGCTTAGACAGAGTTTCATTGGGCATAAACTCAGCAACCAACAATCTCTCATTTCCTTCGCAGCAACAACCAATCAGATTCGCCAGCCGCTCGCTGCTTAATTGGCCAACTGCCCTCGCTTCTTCCTAAAATCAAGGGGAAAGGAGGGGAAAACTCAATAATTACAAAATTCAGCCAAAATAATCAAAATAAATTAGAGTAAAAATGTGAAATTAGATATATACAAGGAACTGCCGAGGATCAGGCCAAGCCGATCTATTAAAGCGTTTAATGGCAACCAAACGATCCTCGTTGTCGAGCTTCCCTCGGTAAACGACATTGGGAGCTTTCTCTCCGTGCTCCGATACAATGCTTTCCGTACTAAATCCAGCAGTGGCGGCTCTTAATTGGTCCAAACTGTATTCAATGAATCCAGGTAATGATTCCTTCCCATTCTCTATTGTAAGAAAACAAAGAAAAAGAAATTGAAATTAGTATAAAAGAACCGTAACAGTATTTTTTTTTCTCGAGAAAGCGATGGAAACAAGTGAACTAAACTAACCGAGATCGGAGGAGTCCTTGATGTTTGACTTGAGATTTGACGAGCACCAGCAAAGTGATAGTTTGGAGCAACGAGCTCCCATTGCCTTAAACCTCAAATTTAAACTTAAACAGAGAAATAAAAGTTCGTTTTCCTATTTTTCTTTGCTTTTTGGGTTGGCAACGGAATTTGAGGCATGAAATGGTAGAATGAAAATGCTACTGCTAGTACTAAACTGAAGAGAGCGTTTGGGCAGCGAGAAACTAAGAGAAAACAAGGTAAAAAAACATAAAAATTTTGGGATCTAATTGCTACATGATTAATTCAAATTCGAATTAATCAATTTTAATTTGACTTTAGAGTAAACTATATTATTAGTCCTTGGGTTTTAAGTCTTATCTCATTTTGGTCACTTAATTAAAATATTTTAATTTTATCACACCAGCATATTTAAAAAAAATAAAAATATTTTAATTTTATTAAATTTCTTAAAAGAGATTTTTTTCTGGTGAGTTTGGGTGCGACAGGTCTAGAGTAAGGTTAAAAACCAGTAAGTTTTGAAACTTGTCCAAGAACCCAAAATGTTAGACTTTTAGATAACATTTTAGGTTGTTTTTTTTCTAGATTTTTTATAAGTTCCGATACTTACAAAACAATTCTTGATACTTTATCCAAGAACCTAAGATGTTATAAAAAAAGTTCGAAACTTGTCAAAAATCACGAAAAAAAAAACAACTTAAAATGTTATAAAAAAGTCTCTAACATTTTAAGTTCTTGAAAAAGTGACAAGCCGTCGATCCCATCAAATAAAAAGATTCTAACCTCAATCAAAGATAAACAATAGTATAGAGAAATATGATCGATCCACATATATAACACCCTAAACCTGAATGTCACATTTGGGCCTTAAGCTCAACCTGTTACCATAAAATTTCTCAACTTAGTTTAGCCCAAATAAAATACTTTCAATAACATTTAAAGACAACAATTGAAAATATAGATAAATGATTAAAACGTTACAAATGAGCTCCAATTTAATTTAAAATATTTGAACATTTGACTTGATCAATACAATTCCAAAACAAGAGTTACATACTCGACTATGTAAGGTCCTATGAATACACATTATGTACTACCCTAAAATTGAGCTTTGTAGAAATTGAATTATTAAATTGAATCTTAATTTAAATTAAACACTATCCTAAATTGATTAAGTAATTGGGGACTTAATTGAGTAAAATTACAAATTTTTGAATTGGGTAATTCAAATGGCTAAATCTGATAAACTAAAAGAATGGTAAGTTGCATGCCTAAAACAAACATTTCCTAAGCTGCCCCTCCACTAATGTAATTATGTGAGATAGTTAAAAGGGACAATTTGGACAATTTCTTGTCCAAATTTGATGACACTAAGTCTTCTACCTCAACCCTTGTACCCGACTACACTAAAAAACAAAGAGAGAGAGAGAGAGAAAGAGAGTTTAAGAGAAAGAAAAGCCATGGTTGAGAGCTTGGAGCTTTACATAGGTGGAAAATCTAACTAGGAAATCAATTTTAAAAAGCTTGGCAAGCTCCTCTCCTTAAGCCGAGTTGATTGTGTGGTTTGATTATCATTTTTTTCATGATGTGATGATGTTATGTTAATTTTTGGTTGCTGGAAATTTAGTTGAGATGTTGTTTAATTGAAAATCTTAATAAAATTTCATTAGAAACATTGTTTGTAAGGTAGCCGAAATGAAGTAGTGACCTAATTGATATGTTTTCGATACTCATGTGCTTGAGAATTTGGAAATTCTAGAAAAATTGATGTCGGAAGAATTTTATTAAAATGATGTTTACTGTTAGATTGAGGTCTTGGATGATAAAAAATGTTGTTAAGATTGTTGGAAAACTTAATGAAATCAAAACTGGTCGCCTAGAATGTCTAGTGTGTAAATCGAGACTGTTTTGTGAAAATTAGAAATTTTGGTAGTTAAATGAAAAAGAATATATACTGGAAATAATTTCTAAAAACAGGGGACTTGATATATAAATGAAGTGTAACTAGATTGGATGATAAGTAGATTAAGTTGAGTGTTTAAAATGATTAAAGTGCTTATTAGATGAGCTTGGGCCTAATCTAGATAGTTAATTAACAAAGAGACTTTATTGTTCTGTCTTGAGACCCTAAAGAACTTGAATGAACAGGGGAAAATAGGTTGAAAAAGATTGTTAAGTCCTAAAATGAAAATTAGTAACAAATTAGCATAACTAAATGATTAGAAGCTATTACTAATGAATCTGTCTAGAAGCCTTATTCTGGACAGTGTCTTTCAAAAATCAGTATAAATTCTAAGAATCGAATTATAAGCTGAATTTTTTTATAGAAAGTACCTTGAAATGTCTACTTTAATCATGAAAAAACGGCATAGGATTCTAAGTTGTGTAGTGAAATCTTGATATGAAAACTTATAAGTAATGCAAACTATCTAGGTAGTATAAATGTTGTGTCTTTAGACAATAAACTGTACTAATTGGATAAGACTTAAAATATGATCTTAAATACAATTTTGTTAGCTTTAAAATGATGTAGAGTAATCGAAATTCCGACGTACGGATTGAGAGATATGATCAGATTAGTAATAGGGGTGCAAGCTGCCAAAACTGGAAAATAGTTTTGAGTGTATTGAGTTGTGCTTATGTGATTGAACTTATATGTTTGAATTGGATGTTAATATGTTTTCTATGTGTTTTTACATGAATTTCTAGACCAAGGAATTGAGGAGAATTTAGAAGAAGCAAGGTGTAGGCTGTCAAATAGTCCTACTTTAAGTGCAAGTGTACATTGATGCCTAGTTGTAATATAAAAGATATCTTCTCCACAGGGATTGAGAAATCCTTCAGAATTTATCTTCATGCACAAGTGAAAATAAAAACACAAGTAAATTGAGGTTTTGTTTGAATCGATTAAACTAAAAGCAATTAAAATAAAGAGTCGAGAAATCAGATTGAGAAAATAGGTCGGCATTGATATGCGTTGTAGTGTGGATTTTGCATGTTTTGTCTCGGTTCAAATGCTGCAAAATCGACTTAGATGTCTTGCCAGTTGTCAAGGTAATGCCTTGGTAGATGACTCGTCTCGGTAGAGAATGATGTGCTGCCCAGGCGACTGAATGATGTTTCAATGTTCGGCAAGGCTTCCTTCAGTGACTCCTCCTTATCCCTAAGTTGAAGTGCTATTTGTGAACACGTCTTGATAATACCTCCCGACGTGAATCGAAGGATGAACACCAACCAATCTTAAGCTTCCTTTAGCCGATGAACTTCTAACTTATTTCTAAGCCGAAGTAGTTTCACCCCAAGATGGATACAATCGTGTTTACTCGTTTCATGAGTCTAACTCTACCGATATTAGACAAATCGATAATTTCTCTCTCCTCTCACGATTTGATTACAAACAAGAATAATGCCAAGAGTAAACCAACTTTGAAGTTTTATTGCAAACACTTAAAAACCTAAACAAATACAAGCAATCTCTCAAAACTACTCAACAAAACCAACCCTTAGCCCTAGGAGAAGTTTAGAACATGATGGATGAATGGAGCACTAGGGTTTTCTCAAAAATCACTCTCTCTTCTCCCCTAGTCGGCTAGGTTACATATTTATACGGCTTGACCTAGGTCAAAGTTGGTTTAAGGTAGGAGTACTAGTTAGAATCATATTACAACTCATTAAAAGAACAAATCTCTATCAATAATTCTTCTTAGATTCCTGTTTGACTTTTCCCACAATAGCTTTGACCGTGGATTGTCTTGAGCTTTTGGACTTTAATCCGCATGCAAGTGGTCTCTAAAAATCAGGCTTGATGTATTCTTTCAATCGCATACCATTTTGCATTTTTCTAGTTTCCTTGGGATGTTGCCTCGGCAGCGCACCATCTACTGCCTCGGTAAAGGTTTGTATCAGTGTGAGCGGCTCAGCATGGCTCCTTATTCTGGGCTTTTCCTCCGTGGCATAGTTTGATCAACTCTTCGTCAGGTTTATCAGCATCATCCATCGATTGTTCAGTTTCTTCCTTCTGCCCTTCTTCCTGCCTTGGCATTGTTTGTGAAGAACTAAGTGTTTTGATATGATATTTGAAAAATGTTTTGGACGAAATTGAAAAGAATTTAAAATATGTTTTTAGTCAAAAAAAACTTGAAAATATGTTTAAGGGTTTTACAAGGCTTTGGAATGTTTTAAAATACATTTAAAGTAGTCAAAACAAAGCTTTTCAAGTGCCCGTACCGATACAGTCTCGGACTGTACCGATACGCCTTAGGATTTAAACTACATGAATTTTCCAGTAGCCAAAACCCGTACCGATATGCTTAGCCGTATCGATATGGTGTGTTTTGAAATAGCCCAATGGCTAGTCGCGTACCGATACGCTTAACTACCCCAACAGTCATTTTTTCCAACGGTTTTTTAATTTGCAGGACCGTACCGATACGCTAGGTAAGTGTATCAATACGCATCAGCTGAAGAAGCCCAACGACTAATTCCTTATCGGGACCATATTGAAACGGTTTGAAGGGCATCGATACGCCAAGCTACAGAACTACATTTATGGTGGGAAATAAAGGCTCCAACGGCTCCAATTCAATCCCAACGGCTAGTAACGGCTACAAACTCATCAAGGAGTATAAAAGGGACCTCCAAACATCTTGTAATTGTTAACGCTTCAATTGTTACAACATTATGATGTCAAAATTTGTCTAGAGCTTAAATTGTATATTTCTTGCTTAGACAACACTTATGAGCTTAACATTGTTAAATTTGCTCAAGTGTTTAGGTTTTGGGTGAGTGCTTAGTATTGCAAACACATACCTATTAGAGTGATTTCTAGTTTTCTAAGTCTTTCTCTTGTAAGAGAGTGTTTGATCAAGCTTTGAGTAGAAAGCTTGATCGTTGTAACGGTTTCCTCCTAATCCGAGAAAAGGGGACAAAATTCTTAGTGAATTTGTTTGGAAATACTTTGTGGGAAGCTAAGGTAGTTGATGTAGACCTTGGTTAGAAGGTTGAACCACTATAAATCCTTGTGTAAATTGTCTATCTTTTCCTTCCCACAATTACACCCAAATTATCCAACTTCTCCACACTTGGGGAGTAAGAACGGTTGAAGGAATCGAGCCCCCTAAATCTAAACATTTGGTATCAGATATTGGCTCAATCAAAGAGGATTAGCACCCTATTGAGAAGATTCGACAAGCTCGATCAACACTTTACTCAACCGGCTCAATGGCACAATTATTCGACAAACCTCCCTTCTTCGACGAAAATCACTATGCCCATTGGAAGACAAAGATGAAATTCTTCATGAAGTGAAGAGACTACAAGTTATGGGACATAGTTGAAGATGGTACGTTCGTGCCTCAACGAAGCTAAGCGGAATGGAGTGCCGAAGATCGCATGAAGATGGAGCTAAATTGCAAAATCTTGCACATCCTATTTTGTGCTTTTGGCCCAACCATCTATGAGAAGATGTATTCTTGCGAGAGTGCCAAGGAGGTATGGGACAAGCTTGAAGTCACATACGAAGGGACGAATGAAGTAAAAGAGACCAAGATCGGGCTCCTCACCTTAGAGTATGAGAACTTCAAGATGGATCTGGAAGAGAACATCGAGAAGATGTTTGATAGGTTCTCCACTATCACAAATGGACTCAAAGGTTATGGAGAAGTCATCCCGAAAGAGAAGCTTGTCCGAAAGCTCATCTACTCCCTTCCCGAGTCATGGGACTCAAAGAGGACCGCCATCATTGAAGCCAAGAATCTCAAAACCTTGAAGCTTGATGAACTCACGAGGTCACTTCTCACTCACCAAATAATGAAGAAAAACAAAGAAAAGGAGAAGAAGAAGGAAGAGATTAGAGCGACGGGAAGAAGAAGATCATGGAGCTAGGCATCAACGCAAGTGTCGTTGCTCTCAAATCCTCCACATGCCATCATGTAGATTCAAGTGAGGAGGAAAGTGAAGATGAAGAGATGACCTATCTCTTTAACAAATTCACTCGGTTCATGAAGAGCAAAATAGATAAATCCAAGCATGAATCGAGAAAGAAGATGAAGGACTCCCACAAATCCAAAAAGAAGGGATCATCTTCAAAACAAGCATATGTGGCAACATGGAGTGATGAAGACTCCACTGATGATGAAGTAGCCCACCTATGCTTGATGGCCCTCAATGAGGGGGAGGTAACTTCTAACTCATCTATTTTAAATTCATATACATTTGATGAGTTACAAGATGCCTATGATGATTTGCTTTTGGAATTTAAGGCATCATTTTCCAAGAACAAAAAGTTGATTTCAAAAATAAAAATTGAAAATGATTTACTTTCCAAAACAAATCTTGAACTTGAAGCAAAATTGAAAGATTTTGAACAAAAATGTTTTGATTTACAAAATTTTCTTCTTAAAGTTCAAAAAGAAAAAGATTTGATTTCCAATGAACTTGAAAAGAAAAATAGTTTTGGAAAATCAAATTTTTATGTAAGACATCTAGTGCCCCTAGATTTGTAAATGGTAAATGTTTTAGAAGTGTTTGGGTCCCAAAAAGACTAACCACTTCAACTAAAAAGGATGAAATTGAAAAATGGATTCCTAAGGGGACTAAATTTTGTACTACTAATGTCTATGGATCCAAAGCAATTTGGATACCAAAAATTACTTTATTGTCTTTTGCTAGGTGTGATGGAGAGTGATCAACATGTCAAAAATTGAGGGGGAGCTCCATGCACACAAAGGAAGAACACTTGAAGAAGGAAGGCTTCCCATCCTCCATTGGGTTCGAGTGTGGTAAAATCTAGTTGTTTTTGTTCTTAGTTGATTTATTTTCATTTATGTCAACTAGATAATCATATATGTTGAACTAACATTCTTATGATGCTTTGAGTAAGGGGGAGTAATTTTTAAACCAAATTTTTAAGTGTGTCAAATTTTCTTTTTACCTCCTAAGTTATTTTGAGCTCAATGTCGTTTTAAATTAGTTTTGATATAACAAAAAGGGGGAGAAATGGTTTGAAAAATTGATTTGTCAAGTTTTTCAAGAGAATAAGGGAAGCCTTAATCAAATTTAAATTTTAAGCCTCTTATTCAATTTTTTAAATACAAAGGGGGAGAGAATCCCAAACAATTTTTCAAGTTAGTTTTATTATATCAAAAAGGGGAGATTGTAGAACTAAGTGTTTTGATATAATATTTGAAAAATGTTTTGGACTAAATTGAAAAGAATTCAAAATATGTTTTTAGTCAAAAACAACTTGAAAATATGTTTAAGGGTTTTACAAGCCTTTGGAATGTTTTAAAATACATTTAAAGTAGTCAAAACCAAGCTTTTCAAGTGCCCGTACCGATACGGTCTCGGACCGTACCGATACGCTTTAGGGTTTCAACTACATGAATTTTCCAGTAGCCAAAACTCGTATCGATTTGCTTATCCGTATCGATACGATGTGTTTTGAAATAGTCCAACGGCTAATCGCGTACCGATACGGGTGTATCGCGTACTGATACGCCTAACTACCCCAACGGTCATTTTTCCCAACGATCTTTTAATTTGTAGGACCGTACTGATACGCTAGGTAAGCGTATCGATACGCATCAGCTGAAGAAGACCAACGGCTAATTTCTTATCAGGACCGTATTGTAACCCCCTTAGCCCGACCTAGACGGTCGACCCGAACTACGAAGATTACACGGGGAAAACCAAAGTCAACCCGAAAGTCAACCTTGATTAACGACCCTTTTTTTCTTTTTAGACTTGTCTAGATGCACAATAACCTTAGGTGTACTCTTGAGATAAGCATACTCAAAAATCACAGCAATCGGAAAACAATAAGGGACCTAATTGCACAACATACGAATTTAGGGACCAATTTGTAAATTCTGGAAATTAAGAGAAATTTACCAATTTTTAAGTTACCATTATGAAATTAGTCATGTTTCATGCCTCTCTGCCAAATTTCACCTTAATCGGACATCTCAAACTCAATCAATTGCACATACAAAAATCAGGACTAAAATGTAAAGCTTGCAAACTTCAAAACCATTCAAATCAGTGCCCAACGGTCAAGTGTTTCGAAACGGGGTTAGCCCGTTCAGAAACGGGGCTTGGCAGTAGCCAAAGTGTTTCGAAACACCTCTACCCGTTTCGAAACACCCAGGCCAATTCAAGCACCTGTTTCGAAACAAGCGAGGGTGTTTCGAAACACCCTGCCCAGAAACAGCAGATAGGCCTGTTTTAACACATCTAAACCCCATCGAACATGCTCCAAATCAATCCTCAACAAATCAACAACATGCTAAGCATCATAACTACCAAAATGCATTAAAATCTAGATACAAAACAACTCCTAGGTGCACCAACTCCTTCCACACATCCAACACTTAATCATGCTTTTAAAACAAGAAGCATAGCATAACGACTTATGAATAAGAAGATTCAAACGTTGCAAGCGTTAAACCACATAATTCAAATCATAAAACAAACTTGTCCAACATACACGATCTCGTTACACATCAACATAAAAGACTCTCCCCCATTGCCTTTATTATTTATAGCTATTAACCGAGACATACATCTCAAGTGGAGCTCTCCGTGAATCCCTTGCTTCTTGCTGTCCCAACTTCAAATATCTGCATTGATGGACAAAAAGGAGCGTAAGCACATAATGCTTAGTGAGGAATGCTCAAAACCAAAACACCATCAATGCAGCGAGTCATAAAACCTCTTTAAAAAGTAAACACATTTCGATAAACCAAAGCAGTGTTTGAAAACCCCTTTTTAAACAACATGCTTTAAATCATGCATTGCTCAAACATGAAAACCAACCCTTAGCTTAGAAAAGCTAAGTAACTCACTTCAAAGCACATCCTTGCAAAACCATCAATTTAACCTTTCCATGCATGAACATCATATGCAAAGTTAAATACAAATTCCTTGGAAAACACTTCCACTTCACATTATACTTTTCTCATTCTTGAAAATCATCTCAAAGCAAGAAACCTTTGAAAACCACTTACTCCTCAATTTATCTCATGCATTAAACAAATGCAACACATGAATCACAAAAGCAACATTTGCATTACATGCCTTTTAAAACAAGCCTTCACAAGACTTCAATGCACTAAAGAGATTCCCATGCACATATGCACCACTCTCAATAATAGATAAACACTTGTACAAGTTAACAAGTAAAACATGCATTCTTAGAACATCACACACTTCCCATGCAACCTTGCATCATTTCAAGCATCTCATGCTTCATTACATTCAATAACATTATATTGGCTTCCAAGTGATAATTCACAAACCATCACAACACAAGACACAATCGGATACGCGGATTACAAGCGTTGTCCCACACGCTCCATACACACTTCCGAACAACACAAGGTGGAGTTTACCGGTACAATCACAACCCCTCAACACCCGTGATGGAGTTTAACGGTACAATCACAACCCCTCAACATCACTCATCGGAAGTTGTATAACACACTAGCGAGAGCCGGGACACATCACAAGGCTTACACATGGAAGCTACCACAACCATTGTAATCACCTTAACCAAGCTCACACACGGGAGCAACCCTCCACCGTTGTGACGCTTAACAAAGTCCACCCACGAGAGCCACCCTCCATCGTGGTGACTTTTAACAAGGTTCACCCACGAGAGCCATCCTCCATCGTGGTGGCACATAACCAAGCCCACCCACGAGAGCCATCCTCCATCGTGGTGACACCAATTTCCTCAATCGCTAGGATTCTTGGATGGAGTTTACGGTACAATTACAACCCCCTCGACATCCAAGGCGACTCAATTCACGGTGCACCTAATCCTATAGCCGGCTAACTATATCCGATTAAATTAACCAACAACCACTTACATCACTTGCCAATATAACCATTTTACCACATTAATCCATTGTTTTTACAAGCATAACCAATATACCAAAACCACCAATTACCATCATCACTTCATTGTTTTGAAGCATTAAACAAAGCCATTAAACAACATGCAACACTATGCATCAATTCCACAATTCCAATGTACAAAACCAAAGATCTCTTACCTTGAGCATCCTTCAACACATGACTTCAAAACCAGCATTAAACCATGCTAAAACATGCTTTCAAAACAGAATTTAAACATGCAAATCACATGCATTGCATCCAACAATCACAAGTGCATTAAAAACCAATTCATAACACAAACCAAGAGAGAAATTCCATTTACTTACTCTTGAGCTTAGCTAAGTTGCTTAGACTTAAACTAAGCTCCCAAAACCTTCAAACATTGGTTTCAAAGCTGAAAACCCAACTTCACTCACCGATACACAAAACTAGGCTAGCCAGCAAGCCTTCCAAGCATCTGAAACCTTCACCGCCACCTCTATTGCTTCCAGATCATTCTCCCCTGTTTCAAGCACATAACAACAGAGGATTGCATCATTATGCATTAAAAACACCAGCAACACACCTAAACTCGCTGCTCTTCGCAAATCCAACATTTCGGCTACCAAACACAACCGAAATCACATCCAAACACTTCCAAAACTTAACCCAACCAAGATCCATCACTTCTAGCCATTTTTAGACATCAATTAACATCCAAAATAATATCAAACTCGTCCTTATACCTCCAACAATAACAAAACACCAAGATCACCCCAAAAACCACCATTTTCACAAGTAAAAACTTAGGAAAATCAACCTATTCGGGATTGCATTGATTAAACCTCAATTACACATCATTTAGACATCCAAAATACATCCAAAAGACATCTCAAAACAGAGCCCAATCATCCAATACGAATTTCTTCAAAATTAAATCCAAATCTTGCATTTTAAGCCAAAATCAAGATCTCAACATTAAAACCTTTAATAAAACTTAATTTAAGGATTGAGAACTTGGGAATTTCAGTAAAGAACTGAGTATTTAGAGGAGAAGGACGTTCATACCTCTAAATATGGATTTCTCCTTGTTTAGAGCCAAAATCCTTGAAAATTCCTTAAGCAAATGGTGAGGATTTGATGTAGAAATGATTAGGAATCATTTAGGAATTGAAATCTAAACTTTAGGTGTGAATATCAAAGGAAAAGTTGCTGTGAAAATGTGTTTGGCTGAGGGAATTTTGAGAGAAAATGAAATGAGAAAATTTTGGTAAAAGTTAGTTATGAAACTAAAAATATCTTTTCCCTCTTTCCTTTTTATTAATTAAACATTAAATGAGTCTTTAAAAATCAAGAAAAATCTGGAGAAATCCTCCCTTGGGTAAATTAGCTCCTTAAAGATTCAAAGTTTCAATCCTTTTAAAACAGTCACAAACTTTTCAAAAATTACATTTTAGTCACTAACTCAAAATGTCATATTTCCAAAACTCATTTTGTAAAATTGATTTCACCACCCTCTTATATATATTAAAAGAGGATTTTTAGATATTTTTTCATATTTTTAATGCATCTCGAACTAGGCTTTCCTTAAAACCACCTTTTATATTCGAACCGAAAATCCGACCGGTCCGATTCAAACCCAAAACTTCTAAGCCCAAAATTGGGGTGTTACACGTATCAATACAGTTTGAAGGGTATCGATACGCCAAGCTACTGAACTACATTTATGGTGGGAAATAAAGGCTCCAACGGCTCCAATTCAATCCCAACGGCTAGTAACGGCTACAAACTCATCAAGGAGTATAAAAGGGACCTCAAAGCATCTTGTAATGGTTAATGCTTCAATTGGTACAACATTATGATGTCAAAATTTGTCTAGAGCTTAAATTGTATATTTCTTGCTTAGACAACACTTGTGAGCTTAACATTGTTAAATTTGCTCAAGTGTTTAGATTTTGGGTGAGTGCTTAGTATTACAAACACATACCTATTAGAGGGATTTATAGTTTGCTAAGTCTTTCTCTTGTAAGAGAGTGTTTGATCAAGCTTTGGGTAGAAAGCTTGATCGTTGTAACGGTTTCCTCCTAATCTGAGAAAAAAGGACGAAATTCTCAGTGAATTTGTTTGGAAATCCTTAGTGGGAAGCTAAGGTAGTGGATGTAGACCTTGGATAGAAGGTTGAACCACTATAAATCCTTGTGTAAATTGTCTATCTTTTCTTTCCCACAATTACACCCAAATTATCCAACTTCTCCACACTTGGCGAGTAAGAACAATTGAAGAAATCGAGCCCCCTAAATCTCAACAGTATGTCTGGGCAGGTACTTGCGCACAATAAAACACATACTTGAACAATATCTTTTATAGTGAAAAACTGGTAAATTCATCAAACATGGCATATTATCTAATCTATACAATTTTGAGTATGGTTACCTAATAAATGCAACTAAAACATGCTCAAGTGCAACAATAATTGAGCTAAACTAGGGCTAAAATGTAGGACTTTTACACACTTAACACGCCCCCAAACTCGAACTATTGCTTGTCCTCAAGCAATGCAAACCATAAATTTCCAAACCTTAGTTTTTATAAACCGTCTCCTTGGTCTTACTTTTCCTTCTTTCTTCAAACCATGGAAAAGAACGTTTCGACCCTTAAATCTTTGGATGCCTTAGGAATTTCATGGAATCAAACTATAAGATTTGTGAGTGTCTACATGTATTGTGAACAAGATGATTACAAGGATTCTAAGTAAACACTTCAGCATTAACTTACCTAACTCGGGTTTTTTTAAGCTACCTAACCAACTAGAGACTTTTTGGGCACCTCTAGTGATTAGCCTAGTGCCAGTTTCGGCCACCTCTAAGGCTTTCTTAAGCTAGAGCCAGTGGTGGGCAATTCTAACTTTTTACCCAATTTTCTTTCTAAGCTATTCTATGTCCTAAGTGTACTAGAATTTCTTAAATCATGCAAGTCACAATGGTGTTTAAAGTTCTAATCTCATAGTGTAACCCCCTTAGCCCGCCTAAGATGCCCGACCCGAACTAAGAAGATTACACGGGGAAAACCAAAGCTAACTCGTTAAAGTCGACTTTGATTAACAACCCTTTTTTATCTTTCAAGATGTAATTTAAGTCCTATGTGTTCAACAAAGCTCTTAGAAGAAAACGACACAACGATCAGAGTTCGATTAGGGGTTCAATTGTATACATTTAACTTTTAGGGACAAGACTATAATTTCTAAAAATTACAAGAATTAATCCAATTTTAAGATTACCAATCCGTAATTAGTCATGTAACATGCTTCCATGTCAATTTTCATCACAAACGGATCATCCAAACTCTTTCAATTGCATGCTCAACATTCATGGACCAATATGTAACATTTCGGTACTTAAGAAGATGCTTTTAACTGAAAATAACGGTCAGGTATCGGTACCCTTAAGCCTATATCGATACGCGGGAAGGCAGTAGCCAAAGTTTGGAAAAAGGTATCGATACCCTTCCCCACGTATCGGTACACCCTTCAAACTTTGCACAGGCATATCGTTACGCTCCCAACTCGAATCGATACCCCTGTGTTATTTGGCCTAAATTTTTCCTTCGAGTATCGATACTAAAACCTGAGTATCGATACCTAGAACAGATATGCACTTCGAACAGCCTTCAATTCATATTTTATATCAAGCAATTTCATCCAAAACATCCATACATGCTAGGGCAAGTATATCTAACACATATGTATCAACATCTAAGCATATTTCAAGCATTAGACATGCCAATTCATGAAGGGTGTAAAACTATATAAGCATGCCTTTAGACACTAACCATAGCATAGCCAAAATACCAAATAAAATTCCATAAAACATATAGAGGCCAATTGTAAGTCTCAAAACACAAACTAAACGAGCTCAAGGTGTCTCATAAAACCAAACAAGTCATGAGTGGAATCCCTTTTAAACACAAATCTTGAAAAAATTAAAGGGAATTCTTTGAAATAGATAAGAAATCAAAGAGAGAGTGTTTGGGAGAAAAAAATCTGGAGAGAAGGTTTTAGAAATGTGTTTTTCTGAAAATTAAAAGAGAAATGTTTGTTACGTAAATGAAACTTCCAATTTAATGATTTTATTTAATAAGTAAATAAAATCCCTTTTTAAACAATTACTTAAAAATTCATTTAAAACACATGTCAAATTAATGAAAGGTGTAATTGCACAAAAGCTCCCTATTGATTCTAAGATTTTGACTCTCGTTTTGAAAATTGCATTTTCCATAGTTTCAATCCTTTACATTTTGGTCACTACCCAAAATGTACCACTTCCAAAATCCATTTTGTAAAATTTATTTGACCAACCTCTTAAACATAATTTTATAGGATTTTAGCAAAATTTATTTTCATATTTTTATCCACTCCTGAACCTTTATCCCTTAACCACCTAATACGATTCGAACTGTTTCCAACTGGTTCACTTAACCCGATCCGATGTCTAAAACAACTAGGCCCAAAATTGGGGCGTTACCACTCTCCCCCACTTAGGAAATTTCGTCCCCGAAATTTTACCTGAAGGAAAAAGATCTGGAAACTACTTCAACATGTCTGCTTTGCTTTCTCACGTGGACTCCTTAACTCCTCGGTGTCGCCACAACACCTTCACAAGCTCTATCGTTTTGCCACGAAGAACTTTGTTGTTCGAGCCAAGGATCTTCACCGATCCCTCATCGTAGGACAAACCCAGGTTCATCTCTATCTCCTCGATAGGCATAACACACGAAGGATCCGATCTATACCTCCGCAACATCGAAACATGAAACACATCATGAATCTTGTCTAACTCGAGAGACAACATCAACCGATAAGCCATAGGACCAACACGCTCAACAACCTCATAAGGTCCAATAACCATCGGCTAAGCTAACACTTACGCCCAAATCTCATCACCTTCTTCCAAGGCAATACTTTCAAAAACACACGTTCGCCAACCGCGAACTCAATCTCCTTACGCTTCAAATTTGCGTAAGACTTTTGCCGATCCGATGCTGCTTTCAAATGCTCACAAATGTGCTTCACCTTCCTGGTGATCCGTTTTAACATATCCGACATTGAAACCAACTTTTTCCCTGTTTCCGCCCAACAAAGTGGCATTCTACTCTTTCTCCCACACAAGCTTCGTACAGAGCCATTTGTATGCTTGCCTGATAATTAATGTTACAAGCAAACTCAACCAAAGATAAATACTTTTCCCAAGAACCTTTGAAATCTATAACGCAACATCTCAACATGTCTTCAAGCACATGGACAACACGCTCCGACTGCTCATCCGTCTGTGGATGATAAGAAGTACTGAAACTCAACCGTGTACCCTAAGCTTGATGCAATCAGTCCCAAAACCTCGATGCTAACTGTAGACCTTGGCACTCCGTGCAAACGCACAATCTCAACAATAAACAACTCAGCCAACTTATCCAACGTATACGTAGTATGCACTGCCAAGAAGTGTGCATACCTCGAAAGACGATCAACAATCACCCAAAAAAAATTCCTCTTTGACAGTATCAAAGGCAATCTAGACACGAAATCCATGATAATCCTCTCCCACTTCCATTCTGGAATTTTCAACGATTGTAACAACCCAAAAGGAACTTGATGTTCAGCCTTCACTTGCTGACAAACCATGCATTTGCCCACAAACTCTGCAACATCCCCCTTCAATACCATTCAATAGTACTCATCCTTCAACCACGATACATCTTCGTACTATCAGGGTGCATAGCAAAAAGGACTACTATGAGCTCCATTCAAATAAGTACACCTCAACTCAACATTATTCAACACAACTATTCAACTCCTAAAACACGAAACACCATCATCATTTAAACTGAAATCCGAAGGCTTACCACCCGCAATATTCTGAACATGTGATACAAGAGAATCATCAAGCATCTGCTTATCCTTTATCAACTGAAGCAAGGAAGGTTTCATTTGAAACTCAGCGATAAGTTCGCCTTCATGCGATATGTTTGACCGAACAATTATCATCGTCAACTCCACGGCCACCTTCCTGCTCAACGCAACGGCCACAACATTGGCCCTCTAAGGGTGATACTCAATTATCATATCATAATCCTTAAGCAACTCCAGCCGTCTTCTTTGCCTAATATTCAACTTCTTTTGAGACATTAGATACTTTAAACTCTTGTGATCCGTCCACACCACACACTTCTCAACATGAAAACCAAAATCCGCCCACTCACCATTAGAAAATCCTCGCCACGAGACTATAACACCGTCTCCAATAGTTGCTTCACTTACATCAACTATCTCAAGAAGGTTTACTTACACTCAGCCAACAAACCGCCCTCTCACGAAGACCCAGCCAAATCAACATGGCTTTTGAGCATACATTACTTTTCCCATACAAACTTTTGCTACGACTGTAATCTTACCTGATGCTACCCAACGACAAATCTTAATCCTCACACAAAAGAAACCGCAACAAGTCACGCATAAAGCTCATTCTCCAAGAACTTACAACCGTCTGAAAGCATACGCTACAACCTTTCCAACTTGCTTAACCACTCATCCTATCAACATATGATACATATTAGAACCATGCATCATCTACTCAACTCAAGCTAAACCTCGATCAGAACTCTCGTCAGAACTTCCTTCCAACTCCCCTAAGGTAACTGTCGAACCATCATCCACTTAATACAACCATCATACTGCAACCACTTAAGCAAGCCAACAATGCTTCAAAAACACATCCATAAACCTACAACAACAGTCCAACTCAGAGAAACTAAAACACCTAACTTCTATTTCAAATAGCTTTTAACTACACATCAAACGACCTCGGCTGATTCTAACAAAAATGATCTCACCTTCACCACCATGCCGCCAAAAGCCCTTAAAATACCTAGAAACTTTACCTCCTACCAACAAAGCTAGGCCATACTAACTTCTAACGATAAACATGTTTACTCCTTATCCTCACATCCAATCGTTACCTTGCACCAAAACAACACTTTTAACTCACAAACCACCCTAATCATAACATATCACTATCAGATCCAATTAGCTATTCGTAAGTGTGAACATTCGTACGCATGATCACCTACATGCCCTTACGAATGCCTATGCAATGTATGCAAACCTCTAATGTCATGCCAAATGTATGCATGTACCAATATATGTATACAAATGATTTTAACTATGCATGTATGTATGTTCACACTTACTAATAACATCTTCAGACTAACCTAAGAACAATCTCTTATCCCATTTTCAAACTCTTCCAGCTCCACCACTCTTACAACTCACAACATACTACTCCAACTATTACATTTTTGCCACCAATGTTGTTTTCAAAACAACGCCGATTACTACCCAACTCACTAACTATAGGACCTTATCTACTACACAAGAGGATGAAAAACCAAAACTAAGCAAATATAACAACGACAAAGATTTCATAGTAAAGATACCCACAATAAACTCGTTGCCCTGGAGCTCCAAGCGACGGGCACTCTTTCCCGCAGAACCACCATTCTCTAGTTGCACCACCACAACATCGACTAACACCCTGAGGTCACCATTGTCTCCTTGATGTAACGAACCATGACTACACTCGCGATCACGAGGAGCTTCAAAAGACATCCCACCTTGACCACCCCAAGCTAACACTGAACAATATCGCCTCAAATGTCCAGCAGACCCACAATTCCAACAAGATTCAACCATCGTACACCTTGCGCCCCTCTGCTTTTCTTGCCACCTCCAAACCCTGTATCGGCCGCGCTCATGGCCTCTTTGAGACTCAACTGCACGCGCTGAAGCTGGTCTCGCTACATGAGGACAATTACCCTGCACATGTCTCATCGCACCACAGCTCCAACAAGCTCCAACATCCCAACAAACCCTAATGTGTCGCCTTTCACAACGGCCACACTTTGGTAGACAAACCACCTCTCTCTAGCCTTGATACACTTGACCCACATTACCACCACCACCAAAACTCTGGTTCAGGCGAAACCTTTTATCACGAGGTCTCTCACTCTGCCCACTCTCGAGGCCAGAACTCGCAGCTCTTTTGCTCTCATTCTACTCACCAACATAAACTAAAGCCACACTCTCGCGCTTCTGATCATTCGAAGACTTATCTCCTAGATATCTCCATCTAAAGGCTTCTCGAAAGAATTCCCAATCCACTTCATGGATATTTAGCGCTGCCGACACAATTGTCCACCAACTACAAATATCAACCATCATTAACGAGACAACGCTTCCCAACTTACAGGCGTTGTCACACCCTTCCAGATACATGATTGTAATCGTACTAGATAACCAAGCCTCGAACACCTCCAACGTCAACCCATGATACTCAACAACTCCCAAATCATATTGACGCTGCTTTGGCAAACTAGTTTGCCCGACAGTCGGCACATGCGCAGGCCTTTCATTCACCGCGGCCTGAACCACAGATGATAAAACTTTCATCACAGGGCCAACCCTCTCATGCTACCTTATCGCCTCAACTCCATGTAAGAACGGCAGAACATGCACATTTTCAACAAACGGAACATCGTTCCCTTGGTTACCCTGCTCCCCCGTAGGTACGATCGTATTCGATCTCAACTCTCTCCTCGGACTCATTATGCTATTTTTAACAAGGCATAATATCAAAAACAAATCAAACCATGATTTAGGCCAGCCTCAAGCAAAGATCCAAGTTTACAAATCCAATTTAAAACATTTATCTAGTGTAATAAGACAATGGACACCCTGATTTCCCTCAAGCATAACATAACATAAAATAGCATATCATAATCATCATGCTTTATATCATCCACAATCAGCACACATCCTCACCACATCATCAATATACAATCATATTTGACTCCCATATGATTCATAACAACCAAGCATGGAATAAGCACCAACATTCAACCAAAAACATGATTTTTCATACAACATACCACTAATCATCAAATCGAGCATCAAAACATACCAATTTCACTTACCATCATCCCCAATTCTTTCGAAACTTGGCTTTGATACCAACAAATGTAACATCTTAAGCCCGACTTAGACGCCCGACCTGAACTAAGAAGATTACACGGGGAAAATCGAATCCAACTCGTTAAATCCGACTTCGATTAACGTCCCTTTTTTATCTTTCTAGATGCAATTTAAGTCCTATGTGTTCAACAAAGCTCTTAGAAGAAAACGACACATTGATCAGAGTTCGGTTAGGGGTTCAATTGCATACATTTAACTTTTAGGGACTAGAATATAATTTCTAAAAATTACAATGATTAATCCAATTTAAAGATTACCAATCCTTAATTAGTCGTGTAACATTCTTCAATGTCAAATTTCATCACAAACGAATCATCCAAACTCATCCAATTGCATGCTCAACATTCAGGGTCCAATATGTAACATTTCGGAACTTAAGAAGATGCTTTTAACTGAAAGTAACAGTCAGGTATCGATACTCTTAAGCCTGTGTCGATACGCGGGAAGGCAGTAGCCAAAGTTTGGAAAAAGCTATCGATACCCTTCCTCGCGTATCGGTACGCCCTTCAAACTTTGCACAGGCATATCGATACCCCTATGTTATGTAGCCTAAGTTTTCCCTTCGAGTATCGATACTCAAACTCGAGTATTGATACCCTGACCAAGTATGCACTTCGAACATCCTTCAATTCACATTTTAATCAAGCAATTTCATCCAAAACATCCATACATGCTAGGGAAAGTATATCTATCACATATGTATCAACATCTAAGCATATTTCAAGCATTACACAAGTCAGTTCATGAAGGGTGTAGAACTATATAAGCATGCCTTTAGACACTAACCATAACATAGCCAAAATACCAAATAAAAATCTAGGCTTAAGGGTGTAAGAAGCCCTTGAACTTTTGAGAAAAAATCAATTAAGCCCTTAAACTTTTTTTACACCTAATTAAGCCCTTGAACCATAAAATTTAATCAATTAAGCCCTTAAACCAATAAATTGAATCAATTAAGTCATTTGACCAACTTTGACCATTAAATCTTAATAGTTTTATTCGATCCATTGTTGTAGTGCACTATGTCACAATGTTTCCACTTGACAGTTTTTGGAATTTTTTATTTTATTTAAAAAATTCTTTAAAGTTTCTAAAAATTCTAAAAAACTTATAAAATTTATAAAAAATACTTTTTGATTTTTTTTGTAAATGCGGCATGATGAAACTGCAGTGTATCATGTGCCGGTAATATCTGAAGAAAAAATAGTCAAGATTTAATGGTCAAAATTGGTCAAAGGGCTTAATTGATTCAATTTCTTGGTTCAATGGCTTAATTGATTCAATTTCTTTGTTCAAGGGCTCAATTGGGTGCAAAAAAAGTTCAAGGGCTTAATTGATTATTTTTTAAAAGTTCAAGGGCTTCTTACACCCTTAAGCCAAAAATCTATAAACCATATAGAGGCCAATTGCAAGTCTCAAAACACAAACTAAATGAGCTCAAGGTGTCCCATAACACCAAACAACTAATGAGTGGAAATCCTTCCCATTTCCTCTTCTTACACTAAGTTGAAAGCACATATTTTGCTTAACAAAACCACTTGGACATCCCTTACTTGCTCGCTGCCAAAGGTGCTCAATTCTTTTCAATTATGAAACAAATGAGCGTAAGCACAAAGCTTAGTGAGGACCGCTATAAAACAAATCATTCATCAATGCATTTTATAAAACCAAAACATCAATCTTTGAAAACACATGCCCTCCTTTAAACCATGCACTTTTAAACACATTTCCTCTTTCAAATCCACATGCTCAAAGCATCATTAATTACAACAGCAAAAACCTTTGCTCATGCTTAAACCAAGCATCACATGCATTATAGCATAAGTCTCAAGCATCACATGCTTTCTTATAATAAAGCATCCCACAATAATACATTATAACATCATCATTATATTGGCTCACAAGTGATCTTTAACAAAAACGATTCCATAACACAACATAATCGACACAATCAGATACGCGGATTACAAGCGTTGTCCCACACGCTTCATACACACTATCGGACACTCAAGGCTCACACACGGGATTAGACCATCAACCGTTATAACACTTGTGGTGGAGTTTAACGGTACAATCACAACCCCTCAACACCCGTGATGGAGGTTAGCGATACAATCGCAACCCCTCAACATCACTCATCGGTAGTTGTATAACCCACTAGCGAAAGCCGGGACACAAAACAAGGCTTACACATAGGAGCTACCTCAACCATTGTAATCACCTTAACCAAGCTCATACACGAGAGCAATCCCTCACCGTTGTGACGCTTAACCAAGTCCACCCACAAGAGCCATCCTCCATCGTGGTGACGCCAATTCCTCAATCGCTAGGGTACTTGGATGGAGTTTAAGGTACAATTACAACCACTCGACATCCAAGGCAATTTTATTCACGATGTACCCAATCCTATAACCAACTAACTATATCCGATTAAAGTATCCATAACAATTTTCCATTACTTGCCAATATAATCATTATTCAACAACATTTCGTTATTGTATCAAAGCATAAACCACAATGCCATTTTTCACAAGCAATAACATGCTTAAAACCATTTATATAAATCATATAAACCCAAGGATCACTTACCATGTACATCCTTAACAAAATGGCATTTAAAACCAGCTAACATCAAAGCTCAAAAGATGCTTTAAAACAGTAATCAAACCACATTTAATTCAAGTACATTTCAAACCAAAACATATCACAATCTAAGAGAGACTTTCGATATACTTACTCTTGAGCTTAGATAAGTGTTTCAAACTTACACTAAGCTCCCAAAACCACGTTCAAAATGTTTCAAAGCTGGAAAACTCTTTTGCACTCATCGATACGCGAAACTTCGCTTGTCGGTGCAAAGATCACTCGTCCAAAGCTTCCAAAATTGCTTCGCTAGCTTCTAGGTCGATATCATCTGCTTTTAGAGCATCAAAAACAGATATCCAATGCATTAAAATGCATTCTAACTCCAACAACTAAACACAAATTCATTGCCCAGCAAAAATACATCAATTTACCTATTCGAAAAAATCGAAAACTCATTCGATTGCTTCCTAAACCAAGCCCAGCCAACAAATATCACTTTCAATCATTTAGATTCACCAATCCACATCTAAAAACAACCTAAACCCTTCCTTATATCTCCAGCAAACATATAACCATCAAATCACTTCAAAAACACAACTAAAACCATCATAAAACTCAAGGATCTCAAGGATTTCGGGATCCATATCATCAAAACTCTTTTTCAACATCATAATCAACTCAAAACTCAATTATAAACCATCATAAACGGAGCTTAACATTAACACTCCGAAAATCAAGAATTAAACCTTAGTTTTGCAAGATTTTAATCTTAAATGAAAACTATAATCAAAACTCAGTTAAAAACAACATTTGAGAGTCAATAATCTTGGGAATTTCAATAAACAACCTAGATTAGAGGTTGAGAACGAGATTTACCTCCAATCCATGCTTTCCTTAATGTTTGACAAGTTTCTACTTCACAAATCTTGAAAAAATTAAAGAGAATTCTTTGAAATAGATAAAAAATCAAAGAGAGAGTGTTTGAGAGAAAAGAAATCTGGAGAAAAGGTTTTAGAAATGTGTTTTAGAAAAGTTAGTTACGTAAATGAAACTTCCAATTTAATGGTTTTATTTAATAAGTAAATAAAATCCCCTTTTAAATAATTACTTAAAAATTCATTTAAAACACATATCAAAATAAGGAAAGGTGTAATTGCACAAAAGTTCCCTAAAGATTCTAAGATTTTGACTCTCCTTTTGAAAATTGCATTTTCCACAGTTTCAAAACTTTACATTTTGGTCACTGCCCAAAATGTACTATTTCCAAAACCCATTTTGTAAAATTGATTTGACCAACCTCTTAAACATAATTTTAGAGGATTTTCGCAATTTTTGTCATATTTTTATCCTATCCTTGAACCTTGATTTCCCTGAACCACCTAGTACAATTTGAACCATTTCCAACCGGTTCACTTAACATGATCCGATGTCTAAAAAAACTAGGCCTGAAATCGAGGCGTTACACATAGTGTGATCCTAAGTTATCTTCCTTGAAGCATCCTAAAAATAAAGGCTCTAAACAATTCTAAATAATGGTAAGAAGAGAGAGTTCTATTGCTAAGAAAGAAGATTTAATAAAACCAAACTAAGGCAATTGATAAAGAGCATAACCGAGACATAAGTTTCATTCCGTTAAGGCAAAGTATGCAGTAAAAAATTTACAATTATTAAACAAAACTACATTTTTATCTTATAATGCCGCATCATGGATGTGCCGTGGTAGTGAAACCTACAACCCCAAACTCAAGAGGAGCATTGTCCTCAATGCATGCCTACATACTCAAAATAAAACATAGATTAGATAAAGAAGGAAGATGATAGCTTAGAATGTTGGCGAATGTGTCGTTTTCTTCGTCATCGCTAAGTATCATCCGCCGTTAAGCTGGTACTTAAATTCTTTTGTCCTCCCTCGACGACTGCTTGCGGGATGCTGATGTTGGTTGGTCTGGCTTTGTGAGTAGGGTTTGAAATTTTAGAGGGTTGAGAGAGCCTTGAGATTAATTTGAAAGCAAAAGGAAAACTAGTAAAACAAAACACAAGAAAAAGTAAATAAGAGTGAATAGTTAAAAAATGAGTGGGGTTAAATAGGAGTGAAAGTGGCTGGGTGAAGAGTTGCAGCCGTTTCGTCTACCGAGGCATCCATTGTCCGAGGAGAGAATCGTTGGAATGGAACGACTTTATCTGCAACAACTAGTTTTGACATGAAGCAACATCTGCAGTTGTGTAATGTCGTACAGTCTTCACGGGCGGGCTTGAGTGGTTTATGGGTTGGGCTTTATTCTTCTCTCTTCCTTTGTGTTTTGTTTCTCCTAAAATAAACTGAAATAAAACTATTAGTGCTTGAAAAATAAAATGCATGCTAAAATTAAATCTATTGCCTAAAAACAAAAAATTAAAAATAATGTGTTTGAAAAATAAAATAAATGCGAGGAAATTAAATCTTATTCCTAAAAAATAGAAAATTAAAAACGAAAAAATTTAGGTTGTATTAGGAGTGCATTTGGATGCATCTCCTAACATGACCACTTCCTTGTCTCTTGCAACAAAAAAGGCCAAAAAATTGGAAACATTGCAAGATCAAACAGAATTCAAGAAATAGCAAGGATGTGAAAGTGATTGTGGATGGACGGAATTGGAGAGTTTAAATAGCTGTTGGGAGAGGCTATCGTCTCAACATTAAATTTTGCCCTTTGGCGGGTTTCTACCCATTGGCGGGTTGGTGGGCGGGTAAATGTTAGGCTAATTTTGGGCTTGGGTAGATGGGTTCATTCCTTGGACTCTTGATTCTTGAACTCCTCCTAAAACAAAAACAAAATAAAATAATAAAATGCAGAAAGAAATAAAAACTGAAAAATTAAAAAATTCAAAGTCTACGAGAGCATAAAAATGTGGAAGATAAAAATAAAAAATATGTTACTTTAGGAGTGCATTGGAATGCTTCTCCTAAAACTACTCCCTTGTCTATTCGAGCTTGAGGGGGTCATTTCCGCTACTTCTTGTAATCCACCCGCACCCTCCATCGAGTGACTATTTTTCCCATAAAAGGGTGGACCACTGTGTTTGCAACTACTTGCTTTTTCATTATCATGGTAGATGTTCCTTTCTTCCTTGTTCCCTTGTATTCCATGTGTACCTTCCACCTTGCTGTTTTTCCTAGAGGCATGAATTTGTGATTAGGAAAATTCATACCAATATCCAACCATGTACTTACCTTATTCTCGTCGAAGTTTGTTATGGTGAAAAGTAGCCTTTTCTGCCGAGGCAGCAGCTGCGACAACCAGTTGTTGTAGCAATATTCTGTCATAATGCGGTGCAGGTCAAGGGAAAACCCAATTTTATGAAGAGCTTTGTGAACACCATTTTCTTTAGGTCTCTCAACCATCTCTATCAGTAGAGATTTTGTTGGCATTAACTCTATCAGTGTTGGCTCCTCAAGAAATAGCTGCAATGGAAATGGTGATTTTTCAAAGAATTCAAAAGGTTCAGCTATTATCGGCTCATATTCTGTTAGCAAAGTATTTTCATCGTGTTGATCCTCTATGTGGTCGTTCAATTACCCAAGCAAAGTTAGATGAGAGCAATCTAAAGATTCCTGAACTGTTGAGGCATAACTCTGTTCAGGTTCCCCAGTCCTTGATAGGGAAATTTGTTGTATAAGCTCATCAACGTGTTCTTTGTTTTGCCCCGCGTCTTCTTGCCTTGGGATGTCAACGTCCATGGGACATATTTGTTGGTGATCAATGGTTGCCGAGGCATCATGTTTAGGTTTATCCATGGCATTATTGAGGATCGAATTGCTCAAAAGTGCGTCCACCATGGTGTTTCTTGCATCCAAAGAAGCTGACAATTCTTGAGTGAATGCAATGAAAGCTTGAAGCGTGTCTTCCAAGGATTTGGATTGCTCTTGAGGAGGTCTACATTACCAGGGCATGCCTGCTGTTGCGACAACAAAATTTTCATGGTAGGAATTTTTTTTACCTTGTTGATCGTACCATGAAGAATCTTGATGTTGGTTCCATCTCGGTTCGTCCATGTGTTCGCCGAAAAGATGAGGGCAACTTTCGAACACCTGATGTCCTTCACAAAAATTTTAAGAATTTTCCAAAATCAACTCTCGAGTGGTTTTTCTTGACATGTTGATGCCCTTGAACTTGTATTGCACGTAATTTCTTTAAACAAAATAAAAAATGAAGAAAATAATGCATGAAAATAAAGATAAGTGCAGAAAAATAAAAACGAAGTCGCTATTGCCAATCCCCGACAACGACACCAAAAACTTGTAGGCTGTCAAATAGTCATGTTTTAAGTGCAAGTGTACACTGATGCCTAGTTGTAATATAAAATATATCGTCTTCACAGGGATTGGGAAATCTTTTATAATTTAACTTTCTGCACACATGTGAAAATAAAAACACAAGTAAATTGAGATTTTGTTTGAATCGATTAAACTAAAAGCAATTAAAATTGGATTAATATCCTATACAATGGCGGTGGAAATTGAAAGTTTCCACAAGCGCCTTAGTTTTAGGGTATAAGAAGTTAGTTTAGGGTATATGGTTTAGGGGTTAGAATTTAGGGATAGTTGTTTTAATTTAAGGTATATGGTTATAATTTATGGTTCAGTTTTTAGGGTAATATGGTGAGGATTTAGGTTTTAACCTATAAACCCCAAATGATAACCCTGAACCTTAAATTGAAACAACTATCCCTAAATTCTAAACCCCATACACCTAAACTCATATACCTTATACCCTAAACTAAATCCCTATACCCTAAAACTAAGGCGCTTGTGGAAACTTTCAGTTTCCATCGCCTATGTATAGGATATTAATCCATTAAAATTAATAGTCAAGAAATCAGATTGAGAAAAAAGGTCGGTATTGGTATGTGTTTAAGTGTGGATTTTGAATGTTTTGTCTTGGTTCAAGTGCTGCAAAATCGACTCAGCTGTCTTGGAAATTGTCAAGGTGATGCCTCAGCAGATGATCTGCTGCGGCAGAGAATGATGTGCTGCCCGGGCAGCTGAATGATGCTTCAAAGTTCGGTAATGCTTCATTTAGTGACTCCTCCATATCCCTAAGTAGAAGTGCTATTGGCGAACAAGTCTTGATAATACATGTCGACGTGAATTAAGGGATGAACACCAACCAATCTTAAGCCTCATTTAGCAGCTGAACATCTAACTTAGTCCTAAGCCGTAGTAGTTTCACCCCAAGATGGATAAAATTGTATTTACTCATTTCATGAGTCTAACTCTACCGTGATTAGACAAATAGATAATTGCTCTCTCCTCTCCTGATTTGATTGCAAACAAGAATAATGCCAAGAGTAGACAAACTTTGATGTTTTATTGCAAACAGTTTAAAAACCAAAACAAATACAAGCAATCTCTCACAACTACTCAACAAAACTAACCCTTAGCCCTAGGAGAAGTTTAGAACATGATGGATGAATGGAGCACTAGGGTTTTCTCAAAAATCACTCTCTCTCCTCCCCTAGTTGGTTAGGTTACATATTTATAGGGCTTGGCCTAGGTCAAAGTCGGTTTAGGGTAGGAGTACTAGTTAGAATCAGATTACAACTCCTTAAAAGAACAAATCTATATCATTAATTATTCTTAGATTCTCGTTTGACTTTTTCCACCATAGCGTTGACCGTGGCTTTTCTTGAGCTTTTGGACTCTAATCCTCATACAAGTGGTCTCTAAAAATCATGCTTGATGTGTTCTTTCAATTGCATACCACTTTGCATTTTTCTAGTTTCCTTGGGATGCTGCCTCGGCGATGCACCATCTGCTGCCTCGACAGAGGTTTGTATCGGTGTGAGTGGCTCAACATGGCTCCTTATTATGGGCTTTTCCTCCGTGGCATAGTCAGATCTGCTCTTCATCAGGTTTATCAGCATCTTCTATCGATTGTTCAGTTCCTTCCTTCTGCCCTCCTTGCTGCCTCAGCATTGTCTATCTGGGCGGGTACCTGCGCATAGTAAAACACATACCTGATCAGTATCTTTTATAGGGAAAAATAGTGAAATTCATCAAATATGACAGATTATCTAATCTATGCAATTTTGTGTATGATTACCTAATAAATGCAACTAAAACATGCTTAACTGCAACGATAATTGAGCTAATCTAGGGCTAAAATGTAGGATTTTTACACACTTAACACAAGGGCTTGTCATCCAAATAGAAAGAACAAAGGAAAAGTCATCAAGTAGCAAAACTAGTAGAAAGCGTGGATTATTGTGACTGTAGTTGACCTTAGGGGTTAGGACTAGTGTCCTAACCACTATCATATGTTAATTTACAATGTTTTAGATTGAAGCATGAAATGAATTTAATCCTGGATTTGGTAAATAATCTAAGGGAAGATGGATTAAATGAAAAAATGAAAGCATACTCTATAATTTTAAATGTTTGTCTCGTCGAAGCATGGTTTGGTTACCTATGTTTGAATGGTTATGCGATCGATTAATTGAGTTTGAAATGAGTGAGATGCTACTACCAATATGTGATACATGATTTTTGAAAAATGCTCATTTGATTGCTACATGCTAGAAATTTTGAATTCATGAACATGAAATCGGTTCTACCTATTAGAAACATGAAATATGGTATGTGATCTTGCTGTTGTAATTATTAATCATTTGTAATATGCTTGACTAATGTAAAAGACATTGAAAGACATTGAAAGTCCTTGGTTGACTAGTTGGTCTTAGGTAGAACGACATGCCTTAGAGTCTAGAGCTCCTCTGATTTAGCATCTTGTGTACTCTCTGTTTGGTGTTGATAACACCTAGTGAACTTAATGCCTTGTACATTCTCTGTTGACATTTTAATACATTGTGTATCCTCTGATTTGATGCTGTGAGCATCCTCTGACTCTGTAACGCCCCGGTTTTGGGCTTAGGAGTTTTGGGCGTTGACCGGTTGGTCAAAGTGCTGTTCGAATCTTAAGAGGTGAAATTAGGAAAGCCTAGTTCGGGTTGCATTAAAAATATGAAAAAATGTTCTAAAATCATCTTTTAATATAATTAAGTGAACTGTGAAATCAATTTTGGAAAATGAGTTTTGGAAGTGTGACATTTTGGCTAGTGACCAAAATGTAATTTTCGCAAGTTTGGTGGCTGTTTTATAAAGGGTTGAAACTTTCAATCTTTAAGGAGCTATTTACCCAAAGGGAGTTTCTCCAGATTTTTTCTAAGATATTTTAAGTCTAAAATCTGATTTTAAAGGTTATTAAAATTGGAGGGAAGCCATTTGGCTATTTTTGGATTTTGTAACCAACTTTGCTAAATTTTCTTTCTCTCATTTTCTCTCAACCCAAACACTTCTTTTCCAGAGAATTAGATCTGATTTCTTCACCTAAATCCCTCCTTTCAACTCTCATTTGATTCCTAATCATTGTATCTTCAAAACCTCTTCAATTGCTAATTGTTTCAACAAGGATTTTGATTGCAAAAAGAGGAGAAACTCAAGTTTGGAGGTAAGAACGTCCTTCTCCTCTAAACTATCAGTTCTTTACTGAAATTCCTAAGTTTTCAATCCTTAATTGAAGTTTAATTAAAGGTTTTTAAGTGGTGAAATGGATCTTGGCTTATAATGCAAGATTTTGATGATTTTTGATGATTTTCGTTAGATCTGATTAATCTGTGATTTGAGATGTGTTTTTGATGTTAAATGAACTCTAAATTGATAAGGAATTGAGTTTTGATTGATGCAATCCCGGATAGGTTGAGTTTCCTAAGTTTAGCTTGTGTTTCAAGGTTGTTTTTGAGGTGATCTTGGTGATCTGATGTTGCTGGAGGTATAAGGATGTTAATAGGTTGTTTTTAGATGTTATATGATGTTTATGGAAGTGTGGATTTGCTGGTTTATGGCTGGGCATGGTTTAGAAGTGGTTTGGATGCATTTTCTATTGTGTTTGGTGGCCGAAAATGGAGGTTGAATGAGAGCAGCGAGTTTAGGTGCTTTCATTGAAGCAATTAATGCATGATGATGCATTAATCCTCTGCTTTGATGTGTTGAAACAGGGGAGGCATCTTTGGATCCAAGAGTTGTTGATCCGGAAGCTTGAATTGGTGCTTTGGCTTGAAGCAAAGTGGAACTCGGTGAGTGCGTTTGTGGAAATTGGGTTTTCAGCTTTTAATCCAAGGTTTGAAGGTTTTGGGAGCTTAGTTTAAGTCTAAACAACTTTGCTAAGCTCAAGTGTAAGTTTTCGGAATTTACTCTCTAGTGGTGGCCATGATTTTTGTTGTGATGCAAAATGATGATTTGCATGTTTTAATTACTGTTTTGAAAGCATGTTTTAGCATGGATTTTGCTGATGATGTAAGCCATATGTTGAAGGTAACTCTAGGTAGGAGTACCTTGCTTTTATACATTGATTAAATGTGGATTGATGCTTTTAAATGCTTGATGAAAATGGCTTGGTTTAATGCTTTAAAACAGTGGATTAATTGATGAAAATGATGTATATTGGCAAGTGATGTTTTGAAAAGGTTAAGGTCACTAAGGTGGT
The DNA here is from genome assembly GCA_958450335.1 of Hibiscus tridactylites. Classification (NCBI taxonomy): domain Eukaryota; kingdom Viridiplantae; phylum Streptophyta; class Magnoliopsida; order Malvales; family Malvaceae; genus Hibiscus; species Hibiscus tridactylites. Next base: position 29,522,054 of record OY288289.1, read on the forward strand.
TAAAAGTCCTTGAGTGAGCCTTGTTACTTAAGAACATCAAGGTGGTTAAAAGTCCTTGGATGATTCTTGTTGCGGACACTAAGGTGGTTAAAAGTCCTTAGGTGATCCTTTCCATGGTGTTTAAAAGTCCATGGGCCATGGTGTTTAAAAGTCCATGGGGCCAAGGTGTTTAAAAGTCCTTGGGGCCAAGGTGTTTAAAAGTGCTTGGGGTGATTCAAGCTTTGGACACAAAGGTGGTTAAAAGTCCTTGTGTGGTCCTTATTCATGGTGTTTAAAAGTCCATGGCCAAGGTGTTTAAAAGTCCTTGGGAAGTTGATGAACTTGTTTTAAGAAATGGAATGTATCACTTGAGCCAATATGACATGTATGTTTATGTTTAAGCATGAGATTGCTTGTTTAAAGTATGCTTTTGAGCATGTGCAAAGGTTGATTTAAAGCATGTTTTGTAAATGTCTTGAATTGCATTATTGAATGGTTTTTAAGAGCATTCCTCACTAAGCTTTTGCTTACGCTCTCTACGTTTTCTTAATTCAATAATGCAGAGCATTAGAGAACCTTGAGGGGCAGCAAGAAGGGCAAGAATTCAAGTACAAGTAAAGCTCAATGTATGAAAGGTTTTTGTTAAACATTTTAGCTTTTGGGTGATTTGGCAATGGGGGACCAATGTGTATGTTTTGGGAGGTGTTTGGAACTCCCTAAGTATGTTGAATGATGTTTTGAATGCTGGTTTTTGGATTGGATCATTACATGCTTGATTTGGAAGTTTGGTGATTGAATAGCTAGCTTGTGTAGGAAGCATGCCTATAGAATTGGGGCTTTTTGCATATGATGTTAGTTTGTTGATTTGATGATGCCTATAAGTCATATATATGTTGAATTGCATGCTGGTAAAGTTTGGTAGCATTTGGAGCATGTTTGAATGATCTATTGCATGTTTTGGAATGCTATTTTGCTGCAATCTGTGCAGGCGTTTCGGAACAGTGTGCACCGTTTCGGAACGGGTGCCTTACATGAACCCAGGCGCCCGAAACGGTATGCACTGTTTCGAAACGGTTTGGCCTCTGCCAAGGCCATGTTTCGGAACCCGTTGCGGAACGGCCCATGTTTCGGAACAGGGTCTACCTGTTTCGGAACGGTCGACCGTTGGGGGCTGACATTGGCAGTTATATGTTTTGAATTGTTTGCGTTTTGGTCTTGAAACTTGTTTGTTCAATTGTATGAGCTTGGGAAGTCCTTTTGAGCTGAAATTTCACAGAGAAGCATGAAACCTGATTAATTTCAAGTTGGTAACTTTAATTTGGGTTAAGTCCTTTTAATTGTCAGAAATTACAATTTGGTCCTTAAAGTTGTAATTTGTTCAATTGGGTCCCTGTTTGATCTCTGATGTTTGTGATCTTTGAGTATGATGTTTGTGTGATCACAATTAGGATTAATGTGCATCTAGGCAAGATTAAAAAGAAAAAAAAAGGGTCGTTAATCAAGGTTGACTTTCGGGTTGACTTTGGTTTTCCCCGTGTGACTTTCTTAATTCGGGTCAACCGTCCAGGCCGGGTTAAGGGGGTTACATTTGGTGGTATCAGAGCTGAGTTCTCGAGTAATTGGGAATGAATGTATGCATGATTGAAGTATGTTTGGCTTGTATGCTTGTTGTTTGAAAGCATGTTTAGTGGCTTGAGATGTGGATGCAATTGAGATGTATGCTGTGATGTTGCATGTTGAGGGTACCCATTGCCAAACAAAAGCTAATGAAATGATGTTGATTTTGAATGAAATTGAGCTTGAATACTTGGATTGCTTACCTTGCTTGGCCTGACTTGTTTTATTTTTCATTGTGATTGCATGGTAAAAGTATGGCACCACGTAGAGAGTTAAGAGGTAGTGTGCGAGCTACGGCTCCCAATGAGAACGAGAATGAAGAGAATACGGGTAGTGCAGTGTTACCCCCTCCTCCGCCTGGTGGTGGTGCTGGAGGTGAGCGAGCTGAAGCTGCAGCTGGTGCTGGAGCTGCTGGACCAGAGGTTGGTCAGGGGCAAGCTATGCCTGATATGTCTATGCTGGTACAAGCTATTGCGGGTGCTTTTCGAGCAGCAGTAGCTGGAGCTCAAGGAGCTGGGCATCAGGGAGATGCTGGAGTTAGACTACCTTTGGAGCGTCTGCGCAGTCTTGGTGGGACTGAGTTCAGGGGTATGTTTGCTGAGAGTTCGGAAGCTTGGCTGGAGAGTACCAAGCGTATCTTGGGTCAGATGAGCTGCACGGGTGTGCAAAAGTTGGGATGTGTTGTGTCCTTGCTGCAGGACGATGCGTATACGTGGTGGACGACCACCATAGCTGGGATGGCTGAAGCTGATGTTACTTGGACATTCTTTCAGAATGCGTTCAAGAGGAGATATCTTGGAGTGAGATATCTGGATGAGAAAAAGCGTGAATTCATGTCTCTTACCCAAGGGAGCATGAGTGTGGCTGAATATGAAGTGCAGTTTGTACGGCTCAGTCAGTATGCACCGGAGCTGATACCTGATGAGCGGGAGAGGTGCGAAAGGTTCCGTTATGGTTTGGTGACGGAAGTAAAGACATATATGTTGGCTGCTGAGTATAATGATTTTGATGTGTTTGTGAGCCGATCCAAGGACATTGAGATGAACTTGGGTTTAGCTGCGAAAGGTGCTGGAGCGAGTTCTGGCAAGAGAGCTGCTGAGTATAGTTCCGGAGGTGGACGGAACAAGAGGGGACGTGATCAGAAGTATCAGTCCTCAGCCAAGAGAGGTGGTGGTGCACCTGCTAGAGGTGGTTTTGCTAGAGCTGATCCTAGTGCTTGCTGGATCTGTGGTTCGCGTGGTCACATGAAGCGTGACTGTCCTCGTGCTGTGAGGGAGGTGCAAGCTCCTGTTGCGGCAGCTTGTAATGGATGTTGGAATTGTGGTTCTGTAGACCATCTGAGGCGAGATTGTCCGAGGTTGGCTGGTGGCCAAGAGCGTGCTCCTGTTGTTGCAGCACCGCAGAGAGGTCGTGGGCGCGGCCGTGGTAATTTCCAGAGGAGAGAGGAAGGTGGTCGCGGAGTATCCCATGTTGTGGCTATTCAGCCTGAGGGTGGAGGCCAAGCTAGGGTGTATGCTCAGCGCGAGGGAAGGAATGATGCAGATGTGATTGCAGGTACCTTTACTTTGCAATCCTTGTCATTGCTTTCTTTGATTGATTCTGGATCTACGCATTCATACATTTTGCGTGAACATGCTGAATTGCTTGGTTTGCCTGTTGAGTCTTTGGATGTTGGTGTTCGTGTCACTAGTTCTTTTGGTGAAACTGTTGTGACTCGAAAGCTTTATAGAAGGTGTCCCTTGGTTGTTCAAGAACATGTCTTTCATGTTGATCTTATGGAGTTGCCTTTTTATGGTTTTGATGTGATCCTTGGTATGGATTGGCTTGCTGAGCATCGTGATGTGGTAGATTGTGAAAATAAGCGGGTTTCGCTTAAGCTTGCGGATGATTATGAAGTTGTTGTGGTTGGTGAGAATGTGAAGTTTCTTGCTAATGTGGTGTCTACCTTGGAGGCGAGTAGGATGCTGAGGCAGGGTTGCGAAGCTTATCTAGCTTTTGTGATGAATCCTAGCTCTAAGGAGTTGAGGGTGCAAGATATCAAGGTTGTGAAGGAGTTTCCTGGTGTTTTTCCTGAGGAGTTGCCTGGTTTACCTCCTAATCGCGAGGTGGAGTTTGGAATTGAGCTGTATGAGAATACAACTCCTGTGTCCATTACTCCCTATAGAATGGCACCTAAGGAGCTGAAGGAGCTGAAGACGCAGTTGCAAGAGCTGTTTGATCGTGGTTTCATCCGGCCGAGTGTGTCACCTTGGGGAGCACCGGTCTTGTTTGTGAAGAAGAAAGATGGCACTATGAGGATGTGCATTGATTACCGTCAGCTGAATAAGTTGACTATCAAGAATCGGTATCCTTTGCCGAGGATTGATGATCTCTTTGATCAATTTCGGGGAGCTGCTGTGTTCTCTAAGATTGACTTGAGGTCAGGGTATTATCAGTTGAAGGTGAAGGATGTGGATGTGCCTAAGACAGCTTTCAGGACAAGGTATGGGCATTATGAGTTCCTTGTGATGCCGTTTGGTTTGACAAATGCTCCTGCTGCTTTTATGGACATGATGAATCGTGTGTTTCATGAATACCTGGACAAGTTCGTTGTGGTGTTCATTGATGATATCCTCGTGTACTCGCATACTGAGGAGGAGCACGAAGAGCATTTGAGGATTGTTCTGCAAGCTTTGTTGGAGAATCAGCTTTATGCTAAGCTGAGCAAGTGTGAGTTCTGGCTTAAGGAGGTGGTGTTTCTTGGGCATGTGGTCTCAGCTGAGGGGATTCGTGTTGATCCTCAGAAGATTGAGGCGGTGATGAACTGGAAAGTTCCTAAGTCTGTTCACGAGGTTCGTAGTTTCCTTGGTTTGGCGGGATACTACCGGAGGTTTGTGGATGGTTTTTCAAAGATAGTTGCTCCTTTGACGAAGCTGTTGCAGAAGGATGTTAAGTATGAGTGGACGGAAGCGAGACAGCAGGCTTTTGAGAAGCTTAAGGCGGCTTTGACTCAAGCTCCTATCTTGATTCAGCCTGAATCAGGGAAAGAGTTTGTGGTCTATAGTGATGCGTCCTATGTTGGTTTGGGATGTGTGCTGATGCAAGAGGGTAAGGTTGTGGCTTATGCGTCGCGGCAGTTGAAGGTGCATGAGCGCAACTATCCTACGCATGATATTGAGCTGGCTGCAGTGGTGTTTGCTCTGAAGATCTGGAGACATTATCTGTATGGTGAGAAGTGTACTGTGTACACGGATCACAAGAGTTTGAGGTATCTGATGTCTCAGAAAGAGTTGAATCTTAGACAGCGGCGTTGGTTGGAGTTGCTCAAGGATTATGATCTGACGATTGAGTATCACCCTGGAAAGGCTAATGTTGTTGCGGATGCCTTGAGTAGGAAGGTAGCTGTTGAGCTGAGGGCTATGTTTGCTAGCTTGAGCATATCGCGAGATGGTGGTCTTGTTTGCTGAGTTACAAGTGAAACCATCTTTGGTTCAGTTGATCAAGGAAAAGCAGTTGTTGGATGATTCCTTGGTGTCTCATGTTCAGGATATCGCGGAGGGTAGACCTTCAGATTTCTGCTTTAATGAGGATGGTGTGTTGTGTTTTGGGAGTCGAATAGTAGTGCCTGCTGATGTTGAGTTGAGGCGTGCTATTCTGACTGAAGGTCATAGTAGTCCTTTTGCTATGCACCCTGGTAGTACTAAGATGTATCGTGATCTTCGTGATGAGTACTATTGGGTGGGTTTGAAGAAGGATGTTGCAGAGTTTGTGAGCAAGTGTTTGGTGTGTCAGCGAGTTAAGGTTGAACATCAGGTTCCTTCTAGTTTGTTGCAACCGTTGAAAATCCCTGAATGGAAGTGGGAGAGGGTTACCATGGATTTTGTATCTGGTTTGCCTTTGTCTCCGTCGAAGAAGAATTCTGTTTGGGTGATTGTGGATCGCTTGACGAAGTGTGCGCATTTCTTGCCTGTGCATACTACGTTTTCTTTGGATAAGCTGGCAGAGCTGTACATTGCTGAGATTGTGAGGCTGCATGGTGTGCCTAAGTCGATTGTGTCGGATAGGGATCCGAGGTTCACATCGCGTTTCTGGCAGTGTTTGCATCAAGCTCTGGGTACAAGGTTGCATTTCAGTACATCCTATCATCCTCAGTCGAATGGTCAGTCTGAGCGGGTTATCCAGATTTTGGAGGATATGTTGAGATGCTGCGTGATTGAGTTCCAAGGTTCTTGGGAGAAGCATCTGCCTTTGGTTGAGTTCGCTTATAACAATAGTTATCAGGCGAGTATACAGATGGCACCTTATGAGGCTCTGTATGGGAGGAAGTGTAGGACTCCTCTTTGTTGGGCTGAAACTGGTCAAAGGTTGGTTTCGATGCCGGCTTTGTTGAAAGGGACCACCGAGAAGGTGAAGCTCATTTGTGAGAGGTTGAAGGCTGCCTCTGATCGGCAAAAGTCTTACGCGGATTTGAAGCGTAAGGAGATAGAGTATGCGGTGGGTGACCGTGTGTTCTTGAAGGTTTCGCCTTGGAAGAAGGTGATGAGGTTTGGCCGGAAGGGTAAGTTAAGCCCTCGGTACATTGGACCATATGAGGTGGTTGAGCGTGTGGGTCCTGTTGCGTATCGGCTGAGGTTACCTCAGGAGTTGGAGAAGATTCATGATGTGTTTCATGTTTCTATGCTCCGGAAGTATAGATCTGATCCTTCGCATGTGATGCCTCTGGAGGAAGTGGTTTTGAATCCGGATTTGACCTATGATGAGGAACCGGTGAAGGTTCTGGATTCGGATAGCAAGGTTCTTCGTGGCAAGACCATTGAGTTGGTGAAGGTGCTGTGGAAGCATCGAGGTGTTGAGGAAGCCACGTGGGAGCGGAAGGAAGACATGCTGATGCAGTTTCCTTATCTCTTTCCTTCAGGTAAATTTCGAGGACGAAATTTCTTAAGGGGGAGAGTTGTAACGCCCCGGTTTTGGGCTTAGGAGTTTTGGGCGTTGACCGGTTGGTCAAAGTGCTATTCGAATCTTAAGAGGTGAAATTAGGAAAGCCTAGTTCGGGTTGCATTAAAAATATGGAAAAATGTTCTAAAATCATCTTTTAATATAATTAAGTGAACTGTGAAATCAATTTTTTAAAATGAGTTGTGGAAGTGTGACATTTTGGCTAGTGACCAAAATGTAATTTTCGCAAGTTTGGTGGCTGTTTTATAAAGGGTTGAAACTTTCAATCTTTAAGGAGCTATTTACCCAAAGGGAGTTTCTCCAGATTTTTTCTAAGATATTTTAAGTCTAAAATCTGATTTTAAAGGTTATTAAAATTGGAGGGAAGCCATTTGGCTATTTTTGGATTTTGTAACCAACTTTGCTAAATTTTCTTTCTCTCATTTTCTCTCAACCCAAACACTTCTTTTCCAGAGAATTAGATCTGATTTCTTCACCTAAATCCCTCCTTTCAACTCTCATTTGATTCCTAATCATTGTATCTTCAAAACCTCTTCAATTGCTAATTGTTTCAACAAGGATTTTTATTGCAAAAAGAGGAGAAACTCAAGTTTGGAGGTAAGAACGTCCTTCTCCTCTAAACTATCAGTTCTTTACTGAAATTCCTAAGTTTTCAATCCTTAATTGAAGTTTAATTAAAGGTTTTTAAGTGGTGAAATGGATCTGGGCTTGTAATGCAAGATTTTGATGATTTTTGATGATTTTCGTTAGATCTGATTAATCTGTGATTTGAGATGTGTTTTTGATGTTAAATGAACTCTAAATTGATAAGGAATTGAGTTTTGATTGATGCAATCCTGGATAGGTTGAGTTTCCTAAGTTTAGCTTGTGTTTCAAGGTTGTTTTTGAGGTGATCTTGGTGATCTGATGTTGCTGGAGGTATACGGATGTTAATAGGTTGTTTTTAGATGTTATATGATGTTTATGGAAGTGTGGTTTTGCTGGTTTATGGCTGGGCATGGTTTAGAAGTGGTTTGGATGCATTTTCTGTTGTGTTTGGTGGCCGAAAATGGAGGTTGAATGAGAGCAGCGAGTTTAGGTGCTTTCATTGAAGCAATTAATGCATGATGATGCATTAATCCTCTGCTTTGATGTGTTGAAACAGGGGAGGCATCTTTGGATCCAAGAGTTGTTGATCCGGAAGCTTGATTTGGTGCTTTGGCTTGAAGCAAAGTGGAAATCGGTGAGTGCGTTTGTGGAAATTGGGTTTTCAGCTTTTAATCCAAGGTTTGAAGGTTTTGGGAGCTTAGTTTAAGTCTAAACAACTTTGCTAAGCTCAAGTGTAAGTTTTCGGAATTTACTCTCTAGTGGTGGCCATGATTTTTGTTGTGATGCAAAATGATGATTTGCATGTTTTAATTACTGTTTTGAAAGCATGTTTTAGCATGGATTTTGCTGATGATGTAAGCCATATGTTGAAGGTAACTCTAGGTAGGAGTACCTTGCTTTTATACATTGATTAAATGTGGATTGATGCTTTTAAATGCATGATGAAAATGGCTTGGTTTAATGCTTTAAAACAGTGGATTAATTGATGAAAATGATGTATATTGGCAAGTGATGTTTTGAAAAGGTTAAGGTCACTAAGGTGGTTAAAAGTCCTTGAGTGAGCCTTGTTACTTAAGAACATCAAGGTGGTTAAAAGTCCTTGGATGATTCTTGTTGCGGACACTAAGGTGGTTAAAAGTCCTTAGGTGATCCTTTCCATGGTGTTTAAAAGTCCATGGGGCCATGGTGTTTAAAAGTCCATGGGGCCAAGGTGTTTAAAAGTCCTTGCGGCCAAGGTGTTTAAAAGTCCTTGGGGTGATTCAAGCTTTGGACACAAAGGTGGTTAAAAGTCCTTGTGTGGTCCTTATTCATGGTGTTTAAAAGTCCATGGCCAAGGTGTTTAAAAGTCCTTGGGGCCAAGGTGTTTAAAAGTCCTTGGGAAGTTGATGAACTTGTTTTAAGAAATGGAATGTATCACTTGAGCCAATATGACATGTATGTTTATGTTTAAGCATGAGATTGCTTGTTTAAAGTATGCTTTTGAGCATGTGCAAAGGTTGATTTAAAACATGTTTTGTAAATGTCTTGAATTGCATCATTGAATGGTTTTTAAGAGCATTCCTCACTAAGCTTTTGCTTACGCTCTCTACGTTTTCTTAATTCAATAATGCAGAGCATTAGAGAACCTTGAGGGGCAGCAAGAAGGGCAAGAATTCAAGTACAAGTAAAGCTCAATGTATGGAAGGTTTTTGTTAAACATTTTAGCTTTTGGGTGATTTGGCAATGGGGGACCAATGTGTATGTTTTGGGAGGTGTTTGGAACTCCCTAAGTATGTTGAATGATGTTTTGAATGCTGGTTTTTGGATTGGATCATTACATGCTTGATTTGGAGGTTTGGTGCTTGAATAGCTAGCTTGTGTAGGAAGCATGCCTATAGAATTGGGGCTTTTTGCATATGATGTTAGTTTGTTGATTTGATGATGCCTATAAGTCATATATATGTTGAATTGCATGCTGGTAAAGTTTGGTAGCATTTGGAGCATGTTTGAATGATCTATTGCATGTTTTGGAATGCTATTTTGCTGCAATCTGTGCAGGCGTTTCGGAATAGTGTGCACCGTTTCGGAACGGGTGCCTTACATGAACCCAGGCGTCCGAAACGGTATGCACCGTTTCGAAACGGTTTGGCCTCTGCCAAGGCCATGTTTCGAAACCCGTTGCGGAACGGCCCGTGTTTCGGAACAGGGTCTACCTGTTTCGGAACGGTCGACCGTTGGGGGCTGACATTGGCAGTTATATGTTTTGAATTGTTTGCGTTTTGGTCCTGAAACTTGTTTGTTCAATTGTATGAGCTTGGGAAGTCCTTTTGAGCTGAAATTTCACAGAGAAGCATGAAACCTGATTAATTTCAAGTTGGTAACTTTAATTTGGGTTAAGTCCTTTTAATTGTCAGAAATTACAATTTGGTCCTTAAAGTTGTAATTTGTTCAATTGGGTACCTGTTTGATCTCTGATGTTTGTGATCTTTGAGTATGATGTTTGTGTGATCACAATTAGGATTAATGTGCATCTAGGCAAGATTAAAAAGAAAAAAAAAGGGTCGTTAATCAAGGTTGACTTTCGGGTTGACTTTGGTTTTCCCCGTGTGACTTTCTTAATTCGGGTCAACCGTCCAGGCCGGGTTAAGGGGGTTATAGACTCGGTAGTTTGTACCCATTGTGACTCGATCACCTAGTCCCACTAATCTACCAAGGCCAAACACATAAAGACTCATAAATAAAACTTGTCATATGTTCAAGAAAATGTATATTATGATGTATGATTGAGTGTATTTGGGAAAGTGACCCTAGATTGAATGATCAATTGATAATGTTTAATATGCATACATGATGCTTGGGTCAAAGCCCTAGCTGCCAACGGCTACAGTGTAACGAGCATTTAATCTCGTAACACGTGCCGCAAAAATATGCCCGTTGGGAATTTAATGCTGCCACAATATCTCTCGGCAACCCATATATATATATATATACCTCACTATTTCATTCATTTTCTTTACTTCATCTCCTTATTTAACCTCCTCTTCGTCAACCTGCTTTCTTACAAGTTTCTATTTTTAGCTTACTTTCAGACTAGAACCGTCTCACAACTATGACATCATCACAATCTAATCCCTCTTTCTAGAATTTCTTCTCCGAGTTAGAACAAAAAAGGAACAAGACTCAAATCGACAATCGAGCAGTATGAGAGGAGCAAGGGTTTCACTACTCGCAACAAATTGGAGACTTAGGTCTCGAGCCCGCCCTCTTTGAGAAGATACATAGCCAAGGATGGGAGATCTTTGCAAAGCAGCTCGAGGTGGCCAATATCACCCTCGTATGACAGTGCTATGCCTACCAACCCAACTAGGAAATACTGTTTGTCTACGTCCAATGGGAGGCAGTAAAACTTAACGCCACTACCATCAACAGATTTTACGGGCTGGAGATGGAGGATAATCCCCATGAGGAATGGCGATAGAAATTCACAGCAGGGGATTACGACAGAAGTAAGAAGCGCCTATGCGAACCAAACACCCCAGAGCTGGTAGGGAAACACAACGAGTATGTGCAGCGCCGCCGTCTACTTCCAGAGGTAATGTTTTGGAACACCTTCATCAAAAGATGCCTATTGCCCATCTTCCACAACACTATAGTTGATCGACCTTGTCTTGCCATGATCCACTCGATTATGAACAACTAACTGATCAACGTGGGAGACATAATCTGCAAAGAGATCTACAACTGTTACCAGAAGTCGAAGGGCATACTGTATTTCCCCTCCCTCATCACAGGCTTTTACGCGAACTTCAACGTACCCACCGAATCAAAGGATGTGATGACACCGTCAAGGAAGGTCTGGACCAGAAAAGTCAGGCTCCAGATGATGCATCTGCCTAAAACAGAGCCGATCACACCATCTCAGCCATCGGCCGACAACACAGCTGCCCCGGCAACAAGAGGCAGTACTGAGGCTGCCCAAAACCCTGATGTCATCCAGCTGCTCCACAAACTGATTGAAAGCAACAAGAGAATTGAGCAGCAGTAGCTGACCTTCATGAAATATGTGGGTGAAGTTCTAGAGGCCTTTGTGGCCAATCTGTTCCAAAAGTTTCCAAATGACGACCCCTCATTGCCCAAATTTCCAGAGGACTTGGCCGCCGCAGCTGAAACAAAACAGGCTACACCCCCAAAAGTCGTTGCCCGCCATGCCGCCTTCCACCGCCAGTTGGCTTCTCCCGCATGATACTTGTTCTACTCCGCCACCTGCTCCTCTGATGTGATGGCCGACACTCTAGAGAGGCATCACCAACAATACTCTCTAGCCATCACAACAGAAACAATGGCAGACACCTCCCCTTCCAAAGATTCTGGACAGCAAATGACATAAACCAGGGAACCAATGGCCACAATAGAACCATGAGCAACACCCATGGTGGAACCAAGCAGGAAAAGGAAGCGACATATAATCTCGGCCGAGCCGGAGGATGAGGACTTAAAAACTGAACCGGTCTACATTGAAGCTCCTCGCCCGATGCCCAAGAGAGTCAAGCCACCGCGCACATCAAAGATTTCACCTTCCAAGCCACCTGGCACGACCTCTGCTAGCCACCGCCTAATCATCCAATCGTCACCTTCCTCCTCTGCCTCAGAAACTCCAGCAACATCTTCACAATCAGACAACTTCTAGCGTTGTTTTCTTTTCTTTCTTTTTATTTCTTGTTTTAATTATTTTTCTTGTCTTTTATTTTTTTTTCTATTTTTTTGTGTGTGCATTGAGGGTAATGCCCATCTCGACTTTGGGGGGATTAGCACTCATTCATTGTCTAAACATCCTTAGATCATTTAGTTGCAATTGTACTTGCCTTAAAATTAATCAAAAGGAAAATTCTGTTAGAACTTGTGCCAATGATATGATAGCCAATTTTAAATTTTTCACACCATAATAAAAAGAACTTAATTTTGGGAAAAAGCATGAAGAAAACTTAAAATTTATCTATAATTACCAAAAATGAAAACCACTATTGTTACTTGTTGAATTTGATTGAATTTCTGATAAACACTGCCTGCTTGAATTATTTGTAAAATTCTAACATGGTTGCAGGAAGTTGCCGCGGTAGACAACAAACGGAAAAAAAGAAAAGCACTGCCACGACAGGAAGGACAAAGAAATATATGTTGTTTTACCTAAAGGTGACCGAAACATGCTTTAGAAAGAATCATGTGCCAAGGACACTTCACTGCTATCAAAGTCCATGTATCTGATTTTTTTTATGTGATAGACATATTAGCTTGAGTGAATGAAAGTCTTCACGGGATGACTCTACTCAATGGATTTGGGGTTTTTTAGTTTGCTCCTATCTTAATTTCAGACATAAGAGTAGTTGTGATGAGCTTAAGCCCCTTTTGTAATATCCCTCCCCCGGGTTAGGAGCGAGGAGCGTAATGAGATGCTGAACATGTTAACATTATCAAACTTATTGCGAAGCCTATAACTTAATATACCAGTTATAACAAAGCATATGCAAAAAGGTGGGCTATCAAAATTTTAACTCTAATTAAACAACATTAAAAAAATTTCATACAAGACCATATCATCAAATTGTCACTTCCTAATAACATGTTTAAAACATTGTATAAATCAAAATACATATTTATGGGCCCATTCGATCATCCATCTTAAACAATTTAGTCTCTTAATTTCTAAAACATTCAAACATACAAGTGATCACATTTACATCTTAATTAATTTCATATGTTATATGCAAAGATCATATATACAAACATGTTTGAACATAACCTAGACAAGGTAGAATACTTACATATAACAAAAAGTTTCTTACAAAACATTGACAACTTGGCTATATGTGTACATCCCAAAATAGAAGCCTAACTTTCATACTTAAACCATGGCCCTCAAGGAGTACATATAAGGTTCAGACACCAACTTATGTCCTAACTTATGTCAAACAACATGAGATGAAACTCTAAACATACTTCTATGCCACGATCTAGAAGTATAAACGTGAGACTTAAATCATACATGCTCGAGATCTTGTAATTTTCTTTCGACCAATTTGGTAACTTATTGCTCAAGGTACCCTGTTGGTTGGGAAGAAGGGAACAAAAGAGTGATAAGTAGACTTTGTACTTAGTGAGGTAGTTCTATATTAATTTCATTCTTTTAGGCATTTTATTTTAATGCTCAAGATCACCAAGCTAGGTTTAAAATCTTATTAAGCATCTCTTAGCTAGTTTCATTAACACACATGAGTTCATACGTGGATTACATACATTTCCAATCATCGTCATATCATATATCACAAATACATTCATATATGCACAACTCTATCCATCATGAAAATTAAACAAGCATATATTGGCAGCCAAAACATAGATCACCATTAAAATATAGTATTCGAATAGATACATAGGTTTCATACATGTTCATACATCATCCGAATATGTCATCTACCATATCATTCCTAAAAGAAATTATCTATCCATGAGGTGCATTAATCAACCATGAATAAGCAAACAAGATCAATGCATCATTTAACTCATGTAATTCGATAGGACCATTACCCCAATCAATCGAATACAATTCATATACATGTATCTCATTTTATCGATCCTTCATACAATTACATAAAATTATCCATAATGTCAATTAGCGCTTCTTTCAGTTTCCTTGATCAAGACAAGATTTAATTATGATAATAAAGGTTTTGTCTTGGAAGATTAGCTTGGACAAGGTAAGCAAGTCTTTTAGGGGGTAAAAAGTACCAAACAGAGGATGCTTAAGCATCAAGTCAGAGGATAAAACTTTGTATCAAACAATTAACAACTCTTTCCAGCACTTAGATCACCAACAAAGGATGCTCAAACATCATCCATCTTAAGTCCATTTAAACCATAATTCAGGGAGTACATATAGTACTAGTTAACAAGTAAGCTCTAGACTCTAAGGCATGCCCTTCTATCTATGAGCAACTAGTCATCCATGGTTTTTTAAGGCTTTAAAATTCATCAAACACAATCCAATTTATTTAGCAAACAAGCTATACCACTTCACATTTCATTAATCATAATACATGTTTTCATTGTAGCCTTCATACATCCTATTCATGCCACACCTAACAATCGTGTATATTTATCAAACTATATCTTAATTAAGCATTCAAAACAGCAGCAATACAAGTAATTTCATACTCACATCATTCATCACTAACATCTCAAACAATCCAGCCCAAAGATGCACATTAATCACAATACAAAGCAACCAATTTAAGCATGATTTCATGTTTTAAAGTTAGCATTCTTCCCTCGCTATTACCAGCCATAGTTTCAGTTCATTTCATGCATTTAACATTGCCAATTTTAAACAAAAGCAATGGTTAGGACACTAGCCCTAACCCTAAGGTGATTACACTCACAAACTCCAAGCTTAAACTTGATCCTTGATATGATTCCTTTACTCCTCCTTTGAGATGGCCCAATCTTTTCTTCTTCTGCAATTTCCTCAATCCCATGGTCTTTTTGTTCATACAAATACACATAGAATTCACATTAGGATCCATATTCATACCTTCCATAAAGGATATGTAAGTGTTAATTTCAATTATACTAAATTGTCCTAATCTGGCAGATTTGAGTAACAATCACTAAATTGGTCATAACATTTTATATACAACTCCGAAATTCAATTATCATACATCTCTAAAAATTCAATTCAACAAGCTATCCAACCATGTCAGACTCATAATTTTATCATTTCTCTATTAATTTCCAGAATTCAATTATGCCAATTTGCATATAAGGTACTTTAAGCCTTAATTTAACCTTGTTACCTTAATTCATTACAAAACCCTTTCTAATATAGTTCATACTATCTTTTAACTGTATTTTCAAGTCCTTAGCAAACCTTTTATTCATCAGATTAGTCCACAATTTTGTAAAATTTCTAGATTAGTCAGATTTTGTTTCCTATGTTACTAATTTATTCAATTCACTAAATTAAGTCATTCAAAGTCCAATTCAAGTTACCAAACTTTTTATAATATAAT
This sequence comes from Hibiscus tridactylites, assembly GCA_958450335.1. Taxonomy (NCBI): domain Eukaryota; kingdom Viridiplantae; phylum Streptophyta; class Magnoliopsida; order Malvales; family Malvaceae; genus Hibiscus; species Hibiscus tridactylites. The sequence goes on from OY288289.1 coordinate 29,537,215, forward strand.
CCTCTATTTCAAAGTTCATTTTCCTGAACCATACTAAATCTAATTTTAGTCCTATCAATTCCAATTTAATTGCAAAACAATCCCCTAACCATGTTTTCATTTTCTACTGAACCAGTTCATTAATTTCTTCAATCTAACTTCGTTTTAATCACAATTCAGTCAATTCAAAGCCTCAATTCTATAGTTAACAACCTATTATTCAAATTTTTCCCACTAAAATTTTTCCAGTTTGATCCCTACTACCTCTAATTTCCATATTAGTCAAGAACCACAAACTTCATCTTAAAACTGTCCCTAAATCATTCGGTTCACTAATCCAAGTCAATAATTCAAAATTTTAGAATATCTATTAACTCAAATTCATTCCTAAACTCATAAATATTATACACATGAATTATTTCAAGAATTTCAACCCTGAAATACAAATAAAAATCAATTGAAATCATCCTAGTATCAATCGAGAATCTAAAATAATTGGATGTTTTTACTCACTTTGTGGTAGCCTTAAATCCTCTTGAATTTAAGCTTAAATTAAGCTCCTAACACTCCAAAAATGGCTTAAAAACCAGAAAGGTTTCTCTCTCTCTCTCTCCTAACATTCGGCCAAAGGAGGAAGATGAGTGAAGATGATTATTTTTTTTAATTTAGTGGAATTTGGATTTTTCTTAATTGCCCTTTATTATTAACTTAAACTCTTCTAATTACTAAGAGCAAACTATGGAATACCACAGTTTAGCATGCAACACTAACATTGTTCTCCTTATTCGGATTGGTCACTTTGAATTAATCCTTCAATTTGTTTATTTTTTTGATTTGATCCTAACAATACAAATTTGGAATTTTAAGGGCTAAATTGAATAATTTAAACAATTATTGACTCAATTTCTCTTAAGGAATAATTAGAGGATGCTTTATTGAATTTATTTATTAACTTATAGGATGGGAAAGAAGGTATTACATTAATGTCATGATTATAAATTGTACTTAATTGTGCTGCCTCGGCAGCAATCTTTAGATTCAGCTTGTACACAGTTTCTACACACACCGCATTGGCATTATAGTTTAATTCTGAGGTAATTCATGCTATTTCCTTTCACTAATCTAATGATAGGTGCCACGACCTTGAGGTGTATAATCAGGTTTAAAATAAGTTTTTTCATTCTGGTTAGTGCAAGGGAAAGTATGTTTAGGACTACATTGCTTGAGAACAAGCAATAGTTTGAGTTGTGGGTGTGTAAAGTGCTCATAAGTCATATATTTTGCATGCATTCCATTTGATATTATTGCTATTCCCAAGTTCATTTTAGGCATATTTAGGTGCATGCATGCATCATTTAGAGTATTCTTTGCTTTACCTTGATTTTATTGAATATCTTTGATTTGGTAACAAAAGATACTATTTTTGTTTCAGATGCTAAAGGCTTTCAAGAGGAGGAGTAATCAGAGGAGCTGATGCTGAGGCAGCAGACCAAGGAGCTGTACTAAAGCAGTTCAACTCAAAGAGAGATGCTGCTGCCGCCGCCGCCATATATGCCGCCCAAGGCAGCAACTTAGGGAATTGGTAAATTGGAGTGCGATTGGAAGAGCATAATTTTCTGAGTCCAATGAGCCCATCCATGCAATTTACTGATGCTGGAAACAGTAGACAGAGCCGCCAAAAGAAGAAATATCTAAGGCGGCCTAAGCTTACTTGCGGCACAAGGAGTCTAACTTCAAGTCAAAGAAGTCAAAAGTAAAGGATGCGTTCAATGCAAAAGCTACTTCATCATGAAGAAGACTTCTACTCCAAGGAAGACTTAACATAATCCATGCCCTATATATACCTTATCTTACTTTGTATTTTAAGACAATCTTGGCATAACTTAGTTTCTCTTGTGTTTTCATGCCACCGCTATGTTCTGAATTCTCTAGGGTTTGGGTTGTGTTGTAAAGTAGTTGTGGGAATGGTTGTTTAAGTTTAATTTTGTTATTGTAATAAATTCAAGGTTTGCTTATTTCATGTTCTTCATTGTTTTCAATTGAGCTCGAAAGATTGAGTGTGAGCAATCCATTTGTTTTGCATCGAGAGAGTCAAACTCACGAAAGAAGTAAGCACAATCTCATCTGTAACACCCCAAATTTGGGCCTATATGTTTAGAGTCTGAACCAGATCGGTCTGGAAAATTGTTCAAATCTAAAAGGGAGTTTTAGTGAACACCTAGTTTGGGATGCTTTAAAAATATAAAAAAATATCTAAAATCCCCATTTAATATGTAAAAGAGATTGGTGAAATCAATTTTACAAAATAAGGTTTGGAAATACTACATTTCGGTGTATTGACCAAATTGCAGTTTTTGCAAAGTTAAGTAGTGACTGTTTTGTAAATGATTGAAGCTTTGAATCTTTAAGGAGCTAATTTTACCAAAATGTTTTCATCAGATTTTCCCTTAATTTGGGTGATTCAATTAATGTTTTAATAAAAGGAAATGAAGGTGATTAAATTAGAAAACCACCTTTGACTTTTCATAACTAGTTTTCACCAATTTTCCCTCATTTTATTTTCTCTCAAATTCCTGTCAACCAAACAAATATTCTCCAGCAAATACACTTAGATTTTCACTTCATTTGATGGGATTTCAACCACTCTTTGATTCTTAATCAATTCCTCATCAAATCCACTTGATTCTTAACCAATCTTTGATTAGAAGTGATGGTTCTTGGCTGGGTTTGGTTTTGGAAGAGTTTGGAGGTGATTTTGGTAGTGTTTTGTAGCCGAAATGTGGTTTTTGTGTAGAGCAGCGAGTTTGGGTGTGTGGATGATGATTTCAATGCATGACGATGCATTAATCCTTTGCTCTTATGTGTTTAAAATAGGGGAGACATCTTCGGACACCTTTGGAGTTGATCCGGAAGCTTATATAGCGTTTCGGCGAGCAAGCGAAACATAATCGGTGAGTGCGTATGGTTTTAGAAGTCCTTGAGGGACAAAAAAAACAAGGTTTGGGGATTTAGGAAAGGTTTGAAACACCTTCCTAAGTTCGGAAGTAGGTATTGGTTAAATTTCTCTCTTGAATGTGGTAATTGCCCCTAAAATGCTTTTACATGCTCATGGTTTTACATTGATAAATTCCTACTGTTTTTATGCATGAATTATAGCATGAGATGATGATTGAAATGATTTCATAAAGTAACATGTTGCATAGTTGAGATTTGAGCTTTTATGTTAAAGCATAACAAATGTTATAATTTTGAAATGAGATGAGAATGTTTAAGATTTAATGCATGAAAAACAGTAGGTGAGATGATGATTTGTCGTAATATATTGGCATAGATGTTTAGATACTTACCGGATATAATTGATCGATCAATAGGATGAGAGTGCACTATAAACTAAAAATTCGTATGTGCTCTTTGGTTAAGCCAAAGGGAGAGAACCGATGATGGGCATTCCATCGGGTAAGACTTGGTGAAATACCCAAGCTTTGTGGCGATGAGAGATTCTGCCATGTGAGTACGGTGATGTGAGATTCCACCGAAAACTATGTTGCTAGACGAGTGAGTACGGTGATGAGAGATGCTACCGGAAGTGTCTAGTGAGATGTCTACATATCCGATTAATAAACAGATGGGTAATGCCAATATAAAATATGTAATGGTTTTTGATTCACATGTACCTTTGATGAAATGGTTTATGCTCTGAGAAATGCATATGTTGATTGTTTATGAAATGCTTTAGAGTACAAGCGTGAGTATGGCTTTGCGATGAGGTTTTGCATTGGTTTAAATGCATGAGATAGAATGAAGGTACATGTGTTTTCATTGAGAAGTTGCTTTGAATGGTTTTCAAGCATGAGATAGAATGAGCATGTTGTTTAAAAGCTTTTTAGAAAGTGTTTTCAAGATAAGCATTATTGAGTTGGTTTTCTTTAGAGCATGCCTCACTAAGCATTTGTGCTTACGCTCTCTCTTTTACCAATAATGCAGATAATTGAGGTGCTTTGGGGCATCAAAGAAGTTAAGATCATCCAAGGAAGTCCAAGCTCATGTATGGTGAAATTTTCACACACTTTAGTTTTGATATAATGGCAATGGGAAACCAAGAATTGTATTTGGGAGATATGTTGAACTCCCTAAGGATGTGGCATGTTTGCTTTAGCTTGTTTTTGTTGTAAATGGCCTTCATTGTTTGATTTGATGTTGGGTTGCTTATTTTGGTTTTGAGATTAGTAAGCATGCCTCTAGACTAATGAGAATTTGTGTTTGATACTATGTTCGTGTTAGAATGTCCCAAATATGTTCCTTATATGTATGATGACTTTCTGGTATGATTTGAGAGCCTTTGGGGCATGTTTGAGTATGTTAATGAGTGAAAAACCAGCATTTGTTGTTGTTTCTGGGCAGGTCGTATCGAAACACCCTCTAGTGTTTCGGAAGGGGGGCCTGAAATGGCCTTTGTGTTTCGAAATGGTGGAGGCTATTTCGGAACATTTTGGCTACTAGAATGCCATGTTTCGAAACTGGTCTTGGAACATACCCGCGTACCAAAACGGTCAACACCCTTCCAATACAACGTTTTGGTACGGTGAGTAGGCGTTTCGAAACGGGTAACCGTTGGACCCAGATTTGAAATGTTTTAAGTCTGCATGCTTTACATTTTAGTCCAAAATGTTGTGATTGCAATTGCTTGAGCTTGAGATGTCTTTTTAAGAGGAAATTTGGCAGAGAAGCATGTAACATGATTAATTTCATAGTGGAAATCCTAAAATCAATGAAATCCCTCTAATTTACAAAAAAATACAATTTGGTCCCTAATATTGTGTAAAGTGCAATTGAGTCCCTAAATGTTATTCGATCGTTGTTCCCTTCTCAATCATGATTCGTGAGTACTAACTTAGGGTTAACATGTATTTAGATAAGATTAAAATGAAGAAAGGGGTCGTTATTCAAGGTTGACTTTCAGGTTGACTTTGGTTTTCCCCGTATAATCTTCGTAGTTCGGGTCAATATCTAGGTCGGGCTAATGGGGTTACACTTGTTGGTATCAAAGCCATGTTATCGAATAATTGGGGTTTGATATGTGGGTGATGTATGTGTTTATGCATGACATGTCTTATTGGTGAAAGAATGATGTGTGGTTAGTGGTGTATGATTCAATTGAGATGATTTTGTGATGCTATGCTATTCTTGGAGTGTAGTTGGGGATCCCATTGCCATATCAAAACTAATGAGAAGAATGGTTTTAAAAAATGAGCCCGAGTACTTGGATTACTTACCTTATTGTGCCTAATTGTGTTTATTGAATTTTTGTCAGTGCATTATTTTCTTTATAATGGGGCCACGTAGAGAGCAGAGAATCAATACTAGATCGATGGCTGATAATGAGAATGTCGCGAATGCTGAAGATTTACCTCCTCCTCCCCCTGGTGGTGGACCACCCGATGGTGGTGGTGTTGGGGCTGGTAATGCTGGTGCTGGGGTTGCTGGACCCGAGGGTGTGCACGGGCTAGCTGCTCCTCACATGACCATGTTGATTCAGGCTATTGCTGGAGCTTTCCAAGCAGCATTAGCTGGAGCTCATGGAGCTGCGCATCATGATGATGCTAATGTGAGGTTGCCTTTGGAACGTCTTCGTAGTCTAAGAGGGACTGAGTTCAGAGGCTTATCTCCGGAAGGATCTGAGTCTTGGTTGGAGAGCACCAAGAGGATTCTGGGTCAGATGAACTGCAACAATGTGCAGAAGCTGGGTTGTGTTGTGTCACTGCTACATGGTGATGCTTATACGTGGTGGACGACCACTATATCCGGGATTGAGGATGACGAGGTGACTTGGACGTTCTTCTTGAATGCGTTCAAGCGGAAGTATATGGGAGTACATTACCTAGATGAAAAGAAAAGAGAGTTTATGTCTCTCGTGCAAGGCAACATGTCAGTGGCTGAATATGAAATTTAGTTTGTTCATCTCAATCAGCATGCGCCTGAGCTCATCCCTAGTGAGCGGGAGAGGTGCGAACGGTTTCGTTATGGGCTAGTAGCGGATGTCAAGACTTATATGCTTGCGATTGACTATACGGATTTTGATGTCTTGGTCACTAGAGCCAAGGAAATTGAAACGAATCTTGGTTTGGCTAGTCGGGCAGGTGGCTCTAGCTCAGGGAAACAGGCTGCGGAGAGCGATTATGGTAGAGATCGCAACAAGAGGCATAAGGATAGGAAGCCGCATTATGATTCTCGTGCAAGGCAACATGTCAGTGGCTGAATATGAAATTTAGTTTGTTCATCTCAATCAGCATGCGCCTGAGCTCATCCCTAGTGAGCGGGAGAGGTGCGAACGGTTTCGTTATGGGCTAGTAGCGGATGTCAAGACTTATATGCTTGCGATTGACTATACGGATTTTGATGTCTTGGTCACTAGAGCCAAGGAAATTGAAACGAATCTTGGTTTGGCTAGTCGGGCAGGTGGCTCTAGCTCAGGGAAACAGGCTGCGGAGAGCGATTATGGTAGAGATCGCAACAAGAGGCATAAGGATAGGAAGCCGCATTATGATTCTAGGAGTGGGGGTGGTAACCCTAGTAGAGGTCAGCAAAGACCTAATGTTGTTTTGAGGACTCCTGAATGTAACTGTTGTGGTAGAAGGCATGGTGGTGAGTGTTGGGGTAACTTTGGGACATGCTAGGATTGTGGTAACCGAGGGCATTTGAAGAAATATTGTCCTCAGCCGCTGAGAGAGGGACAGGCTCTGGTGAGAGCAGCTGAGCCACAGAGAGGTCGTGGGCGCGGCCGTGGTAATTTTCAGCGTAGGGATGATGGTGGCAGGAATGTAGCATATGTTGTGCCCGTCAACCTGAGGGTGGCGACCAGGCTCAGTGTATGCCCATCATGAGGGAAGGAATGATACATATGTGATCGTAGTTACCTTTACTTTTGCAATCCTTGTCATTACTTTCTTTGATTGATTTTAGATCTACGCACTTGTACATTTTGCGTGAACATGCTCAAATGCTTGGTTTACCTGTTGAGTCTTTGGATGTTGGTATGCGTGTGACTAGTTCCTTTGGTGAGACGGTTGTAACGAGGAATTTGTATAGGAGATGTCCCTTGAAAGTGAAAAATCATGTTTTTCTTGTTGATCTCATGGAATTGCCATTCTATGGTTTTGATGTAATCCTTGGCATGGATTGGTTTTTTAAACATAGAGCTGTGGTGGATTTCGAGAGCAAGCAAGTTTCGTTGAAACTTGCGGATGATTATAAGGCGGTGGTAGTGGGCGAGAATGTGAAGTTCCTTGCCAATGTGATATCTTCATTGGAAGCAAGTCGGATGTTGCGGCAAGGTTGCGAGGCTTATCTAGCCTTTTTTATGAATCCTAGTTCAAAGGAGTTGCGTGTTCAAGATATAAGAACTGTACGTGAGTTCCCTAGAGTGTTTCCGGAGGAGTTACCTAGATTTCCGCCTAGTCGGGAGGTGGAGTTTGGGATTGAGTTGTATGAGAACACAACTCCGGTGTCCATTGCTCCCTATCGCATGGCACCTAAGGAGCTGAAGACGCAACTTCAGGAGTTGCTTTGCCGTGGTTTCATTCGGCCTAGTGTGTCACCTTGGGGTGCACTAGTCTTTTTTGTGAAAAAGAAAGATGGCACAATGAGAATGTGCATCGATTATCTCCAGCTAAACACTTTGACCATCAAAAACAGGTATCTTTTGCCGAGGATTGATGACCTTTTTGATCAGTTTCGGGGAGAGGCTATGTTTTTAAAGATTGACTTGAGGTCAGGGTACTATCAGCTTAAGGTGAAAGATGTGGATGTGCCGAAAACAACCTTTAGAATGAGGTATGGTCATTATGAGTTCCTAGTAATGCCGTTTGGCTTGACGAATTCTCCTACCGCTTTTATGGACATGATGAATAGAGTGTTCCATGAATACTTGGACAAGTTTGTTGTGGTGTTCATCGACGATATCCTTGTGTACTCTCGTACTGAGGAGGAGCATGAAGGTCATTTGAGAGTTGTCTTGCAAGGGCTTTTGGAAAATAAGCTTTATGCTAAGCTGAGCAAGTGTGAGTTTTGGCTAAAGGAAGTTGTGTTCCTTGGTCACGTGGTTTTGGCTGAAGGGATTCGTGTTGATCCTTAGAAGGTTGAGGCGGTGATGAATTGGAAGCCTCTTAAGTCTTTTCATGAAGTCCGTAGTTTCCTTGGGTTGGCAGGATATTATCAGAGGTTTGTGGATGGATTTTCAAAGATTCCTGCTCCTTTAATGAAGTTGTTGAAAAACAATGTTAAGTATGAGTGGACGGAAGCGAGACAACAAGCTTTTGAGAAGCTTAAGGTAGCTTTGATGCAAGCTACTATCTTGGTTCAACCTGAATCAGGAAAAGAGTTTGTGGTGTACAATGACGTATCCTACGTTGTTTTGGGGTGTGTGCTAATGCAAGAGGGTAAGGTGGTGGCTTACGCATCACGACAGTTGAAGGTGCATGAATGCAATTATCATACGCATGATATTGAGTTAGCTGCGGTGGTTTTTGCTTTGAAAATCTGGAGACATTATCTTTATGGTGAGAAGTGTATTGTGTACACAGATCACAAGAGTTTAAAGTATTTGATGTCTCAGAAAGAGTTGAATCTTAGGCAACGGCGATGTGTGGAGTTTCTTAAAGATTACGATCTAACGTTCAAGTATCACCCAGGAAAAGCTAATGTTGTGGCGGACGCCTTGAGCAGAAAAGTGGCAGTGGAGTTAAGGGCGATGTTTGCTAGCTTGAGCATATCGCGAGATGGAGGTCTTGTGGCTGAATTGCAGGTGAAACCATCTTTGGTTTAGTTGATAAAGGATAAGCAGTTGTTGGATGATTCTTTGGTGCCACATGTTCAAGATATTGCTGAGGATAGACCATTAGATTTTTGTTTTAATGATGATGGAGTTCTATGTTTTGGAAGTCGGATAGTAGTGCCGAATGATGTGGAGTTGAGGTGTACTATTCTAACTAAAGCTCATTGTAGTCCTTTTGCTATGCACCCTGGTAGTACAAAGATGTACCGTGATCTGAAGGATGAGTACTATTGGGTAGGTTTGAAGAAGGATGTTGCTGAGTATGTGAGCAAGTACATGGTTTGTCAGCGGGTAAAGGGTGAGCATCAGTTTCCTTCGGGGTTGTTGCAACCGTTGTGGATCCCTGAATGGAAATGGGAGAGGATCACTATAACACCCATAAACAGGGCTTAGAATAAGTATTAACTAATTAGATCATGGTTCAATTAAAGAGAATCAAGAAATTAATTGTAGTAATTAAAAGATAGAAAATGAAGGACTAAGGTGAAAAGATATGCAAGAGAAGAGCCAAATTTAAAAGGACTAAAATGAACCATTAGGAAACTTGGAAGATTGCATGATAATTTGAAAATGAAAAGTGGACAATACACTTGTCCATCTCTCAAGCATGGACGACAATGCTTAGTGGGATTGGAATAACCAAATCCCACTTACATTATTTTCAATGTTCATCTTCTTCATTTATTCCTTCCAACCGAACCAAAGAGAGAGAGAGAGAGAAAGTAAAAACATAAAATTTTGGAGATTTATGGAACCGAAATGCACGCATGTCAATGGATTTAAGCTAGGAGAAACATAGGTTCTTACATCCACAAACAATTCATGTAAGTGTTCTAGCTAAAATTCTGCTAATGTTTTTGTTTAAATGTTTTTGATGAATTGATGTGTTTCTTGAATTTTTGTGGTGTAAATTTGATTTGAGAATGATTATTGATGTGTTTTGAGGTTGTATGATAGGTTAGGTTAATCAAAATGCTAGAAAATTTACATGCATGAAGCTTGAATGATGAATCTGCCCAGAATTTTTAATTATAGACACCTTTCAAAAATCTGGAAAATTGAGCATGCGAGAAATCGGAAAAAGGTGAGCAGTGGCTCGATAAAACTCTCTAAGTATTGACTAAGCAACTCAAATGTTCCGATGAACATAAACTCGAGTGTGCAGTCTCCTTATTAACAGAAGATGCCTTAAGCTGGTGGGAAACCACGATCCTGACTACCCATGCCGAGTCAGTGACTTGGGGCTTCTTCGTTGATGAGTTCATTAGCGAGCAATATCTGGCCGACTGCAGAAATAAATTTCTCTACTTGAAGCAGGCCAGTCGGCCGATTGAACAATATGTTGTTGATTTCTGCAAATACTCCAAATACGAAGCCGCTTACATTAAGACTAAAGAAGATAAATGTCGTAAGTTCGTCGGCGGTCTGAACGATGAGCTAAAACCGATGTTCACTGCTCTTGGTCTCACAAACTTTCAAACTCTTTTGAACCGAGCTATTTCTACTGAAGCTACGATGAGAGTCGTAGAAGAGTGAAAGAGTAGTTGTCGTCCGGACAAGGGTAAGAAAGGTGACAGTAAGTACCGGTGATCGAAGAGGCCAAAGAACCAGAATGATTCCTTCTCTACTTATTCACCTGTTACTCAGAATGATTATCGACCTCTTCCCTCGAACAAGATGGCAATTCCGGTGGTTTCTGTTAACAACACCGGAAAATCAGAAAGGGCACCTACTTGCAAAATCTATCAAAAACAACACTTCGACCAATGCCGATTTCAGTCTAATCTCTATTTCTCCTGTGGAGGCAATTATCATTATATTTGTGACTGTCCGAAAAAGAATGACCAAACTTCTACAAGTCACTCTAATCCGAGCCCGGCACATTCTGATCGGAACAAAAATTCGAGGCAGGCTAAATCTAATTATCCGAGAAGAAGCAAGGTTGCCAATCTAGAGCTCCTACTCATCAGGAATCTCGAGCGCCAGCTCGTGTTTATCATATCCGCGGCCGAGTGGAAGAAGAATTTCCTGATGTTATTGCGAATACGATTGAGCTAAACCTTAAATCTGTTTATGCTTTAATAGATTCAGGGTCAGCCCATTCTTTTATCACTTCCTACTTAATTGATGATTTTTAAATTGCAACCCAAACATGTTCAAACTGTGTTAATTGTTTCAAACCCTATATGCGGTAGTATGCCTATAAATTTTCTTTGTAAGGATTGTCAGATAACAACCCGAAATGTACCCTTTTCTTGTAACCTTTATGTGCTACCTAAATGTGAATTCGATTTAGTCCTAGGACTAGATTGGTTGGGAAAACATGAAGCCTAGATAGATTGCCAAAATCGTAGGCTATATTTAAGGGGTTTAGGAAAAGAATCCATTCTGTTAATAGATAAGAAACCAACCTCCATTTTGGCTGCTATGGCATTACAAGATGATCTTGACTTCGGTTTACCTGAAATGCCGATTGTATCTGAATTTTCTAATGTCTTTCCCGAGGAACTCCATGGTCTTCCTCCAATTCGGTAAGTTGAATTCAAGATTGAAGTTCAACCCGGAACCAATCCTATGTCCATTGCGCCTTATCGTATGACAACAGTTGAACTGAAAGAATTGAAGAAGCAAATCCAAGAACTCGAAGACAAAGGATTCATTCAACCCAGCATGTCTCCCTGGGGTGTTCTTGTTCTGTTCGTGAAGAAGAAGGATGGTACGATGCGACTCTGTATCGATTACCGACAACTTAACAAAGTAACCATCAAGAACAAGTATCCACTACCAAGGATCGAGGATCTGTTTCATCAACTTAAGCATGCAGCCGTATTCTCTAAAATTGATCTTCGGTCCGGTTACTATCAAATGAGGGTAAAAGAAGAAGATGTGCCCAAAACAACCTTTAGAACTCGATACGAACATTACGAATTCTTAGTAATACCGTTCGGTCTCACAAATGCCCGTGCTGCATTCATGGATCTAATGAATCGGGTATTCTAGCCTTATATTGATAAGTTCGTTTTCATATTCATCGACGACATCCTTGTTTACTCCTGGAACAAAGAAGAACATGATGATCATCATCGAATTGTACTTCAGACACTTCAAGAACACGAACTATTTGCCAAGTTCTCTAAGTGCGAATTTTGGTTGTCTGAAATTTCCTTCCTCGGACATGTCATTTCGTTTGATGGAATCAAAGTAGACTCTAAGAAAGTACAAGATATTCTTGATTGGAGACCTCCGAGAAATGTAAGTGAGGTCCGAAGTTTTCTTGGCTTAGCCGGTTATTACCGAAGATTTGTGAAGGGATTATCAGTGATTGATGTACCGTTAACTAAACTTCTCCGAACGGATGTAACCTTCGAATGGTCAGAAAAGCAGCAACGAAGCTTCGACCAACTCAAACAAGCTCTGACACATGCTCCAGTCCCTATTCAACCTTAATCGAGTAAAGAATTCGTTGTGTATAGTGATGCATCACACTTGGGCCTAGGTTCTGTTCTGATGCAAGAAGGCAACGTGATTGCATACGCCTCTCGACAACTAAAACCACATGAATTGAATTATCCTACAAATGACCTCGAGCTTGTAGCCATTGTGTTTGCACTCAAAAGTTGGCGGCACTATCTGTACGGTGAAAGATGCAAGTTGTTCACCGATCACAAAAGCCTAAAGTATTTACTCACTCAAAAGGATTTGAACCTTAGGCAAAGAAGATGGTTAGAGTTACTCAAAGACTACGATTTGATCATAGATTATCATCCCGAAAAAGCCAACGTCGTTGCCGACGCTCTGAGTTGAAAACCGAATCTTGCTATGTTATTCAAAACCGAGAACAATCCATTCTTATGATTTAAGCACTTGTTTGAATTCTTTCTTAATAGTTAAGGAAGAAATTCGAACTCTTCTTACCTATTAAGTAACAATTCGAAAGCCTCCTTAATCATTAAGTATAAGTTTGGAATCATACCTTGAATTGTAAGTAACATCTCTAATTTTGTTATTCGTAGCTACCTTGGCTATCCACGCTCATTTCCGGCAATGCAAAGCTCAGAATTATCTGAATGAACTTCAAGGTCAATCTACTCTTATCACCAGGATCAAAGAACTTCAACAAATTGATCCGGAACTTCAGAAAATCAATTATAAGCTTGAGTCTAATCCTGACTTCTCTGTTAAGTCGAACGTTCTTTTATAATTCAAAGATCGTATATGTGTCCCTAATAACAAAGAATTACAAGATGAAATCCTACAAGAAGTGCACCAAAGTTCTTTTTCGATCAACCCTGGATCAGTTAAGATGTACAAGGATCTCAAGCCCTTGTATTGGTGGCCAGGAATGAAAACGTCTATCAATGACTCTGTAGCGAAATGTTTGAACTGCCAATGGGTTAAAGCCGAGCACCAAGTCCTTACTGGTTTGGTCCAACCTCTCAAATTTCCGCAATGGAAATGGGAACGGATCACAATGGATTTCGTAACCGGTCTTCCTTGTTCACCAAGAAAGTGCGACGCTATCTGGGTGATTGTTGATCGTTTCACCAAGTCAGCACACTTCATTCCGGTGAGAATGAATCTCAATTTTGAAGCCTTGGGTGAATTATACATCCGAGAAGTAATTCGTTTACATGGAGTTCCAATCTCAATAGTCTCCGATCGAGATCCCCGATTCACAGCTCGATTTTGGAAGACTCTACATAAAGCTCTCGGAACCAAACTGAATCTCAGCACAGCTTTCCATCCGCAAAGCGATGGTCAATCCGAACGAGTAATTCAAATTCTCGAAGACATACTCAGAGCTTGTATCATTGACTTCAAAAAGAAATGGGAGAAATCGCTAACTTTGGTAGAATTCACCTACAACAGTAGATTCCAATCTTCGATTCAAATGGCTCCTTTCGAAGCGTTGTATGGCAGAAGATGTCGAACACCTCTGTGTTGGTCTGAACTCGGTGATAATAAAGTTTTGGGACCACAATTGTTGCGGGAAACCGAAGAACAAGTTCAAATCATTCATTCTCGATTGAAGCAAGCTTTCGATCGCCAAAAGTCTTACGCCAATCTGAAACATAGAGACATTCAACATCAAGTCGGAGATAAAGTGTTTCTTAAAGTCTCCCCCATGGAAGAAAGTATTCTGATTCGGCAAAAGAGGTAAGCTAAGTCCTCGGTTTATCGGACCATTTGAAGTAGTTGAAAGAATTGGTCCTCTAGCTTATGGACTCGCTCTTCCTCCCGAGTTCGATAAAATACACAGTGTCTTCCACGTCTCAATGCTCAGAAGATATCGATCTGATCCGTCTCACCTTCTTGAGCCTGAAGAAGTTGAACTCAATCCTGATCTTTCATACGAAGAAGAGCCTGTTCAAATCCTTGATCGAGAAGTCAAAAGACTTCGAAATAAAAGTGTTCCTCTTGTCAAAGTTCTTTGGAGGAATCACAACATCGAAGAAGCGACATAGGAACCTGAGGACACGATGAAGAAGCAATATCCCCATTTGTTCAATTCAGGTAAAATTTGAGTACGAATTTTCTTTAAAGAGGGAGGAATTGTAACACCCTTAAACATGGCTTTGAATAAGTATTAACTAATTAGATCATGGTTCAATTAAAGAGAACCAAGAAATTAATTGTAGTAATTAAAAGAAAGAAAATGAAGGACTAAAGTGAAAAGATATGCAAAGAGAAGAGCCAAATTTAAAAGGGCCAAAATGAACCATTAGGAAACTTGGAAGAATGCATGATAATTTTAAAATGAGAACTGGACAATACACTTGTCCATCTCTCAAGCATGGACGACAATGCTTAGTGGGGTTGGAATAACCAAATCCCACTTACATTATTTTCAATGTTCATCTTCTTCATTTCTTCCTTCCAACCGAACCAAAGAGAGAGAGAGAAAGTAAAAACATAAAATTCTGGAGATTTATGGAACAAAAATGCATGCATGTCAATGGATTTAAGCTAGGAGAAACATAGGTTCTTACATCGACAAACAATTCATGCCAACTTTTGCTCATGTTTTTGTTTAAATGTTTTTGATGAATTGATGTGTTTCTTGAATTTTTGTGCTGTAAATTTGATTTGAGAATGATTATTGATGTGTTGTGAGGTTTTATGATAGCTTTGGTTATTCAAAATGCTAGAAAATTTACATGCATGAAGCTTGAATAATGAATCTGCCCAGAATTTTTAATTATAGACACCTTTCAGAAATCTGGAATATTGAGCATGTTAGAGTCATTTCTGGAAAAAAGTGTTCTTATACCAAGTTGCAGAGGACAAAATCTTACATGAGATAGAGGTAAGAATTGCACGAAAATTTTAAGTATAGGTCTCTGAATTGCTATTAGAATTTACTGGACTGAAACTGGATGAATCTGGAATCTGCTGGATTAAATTACAAAATTCGAAAAATATAGGGGTTTAAATAATGCCAATAAAATTCTGGAAATTTTTTCTTGATATAGGGGAGTCATGAAATGAATGAAAATTAAATGGTCAAACTTGAATTAAGTCACAATGGATAGGTTAAATGCATTTGGATCACATATAGGATTAAAAAAGGATTAAATGTGACTGTTTTGTGAAAATTGATAAATAGAGGATCTGAATTCTTTGATTTTGAATATGTTAGAACTTTATTATTATTATTCTAATACATGTAAGTTAATATGGTTAAAATATCAGAACCAAATGAATTGTGAAACATATAATTTATATGCTTTAAATCCACTAAGTTTAGCTTGGACAGATTCGATCCTGAAATTGACATGTTTTCAAATGCAAAACTGTACTGATTGGGAAATGATAAAAATATGTGACATACATGATTTTAATGGAGTGTTTATAATATTACTAAAATGGTATGATATGCTTTATTTGGATTTAGGAATAAAGAGTTATGAACAGATTAATGGACACTGCTCAAAACTGCCTTGTTGGGGACAACTTGTGTGTTTATTGTTGTTTGCTTGATTTGGTTGGATTTTTATGCTAAGGTTGATACTAATGGATATTATATATGTTGTAATATGATTCAAGAGCCTATTGAGGAAGATGCAAGAGGATACAAGGAGTGAACAATCAAGAAGGAGAGACAAGGGTATAGTGATAAAGGACAACAAGTAGCTTGGAGTATTGTGAGTGTAGTTATGTTTAAAGTGTTAGGATTAGTATCCTAACCTTATTATTTTTGATTACTAGATAACCTAATGAAGCATGAAATGAACCTAATAATGGTTGGTAATTTAACTTGATAAGGAAGAAGGATTAAAGGCTTGACTTATGACCTAAGTATATCTTACTTGCTAGATAAGCATGCTTAGCTTAAGTAATATGTTGCTATGATATGTTGATTGATTAAGCTATGTAAAATGAGACCTTATGGATGATTTAGCTACTGTTTGATGATGGTTATATGCTTGAAATAATATTAAATGATTGCTGGAAATTTGATTGAGCATGAATTGAATGTTCACCTTGTAAACATGATTGAAATTGTTACATGACTTTGAAAATTATTGAATAACAAACCAATGACCCTGTTGGATATAAAAGATAAGATAAAGACCTTGGTTGATATGTGTCTATAGGTAGAAGGGCATTCCTTAGAGTCATTGAACTCCTCTGATTATTGTTAAAGGTTGGTGGTTAGTCACCAATATACCTTAAGGTGGTAAGTCACATTGATGCTATTGCATCCTTTGATAAATGTCACAAGTTGTATATTATGGAATTGAAATCTTTGGGTATCTAATGTTATATGTCACATGTATACTCGAATACCTTGTTCATTAATCATCCAAGGCAATATTGAAAAAGTTATATGACTTGAACGATAAGTAACTCAATGATATGTACCAATGAAATGATGTTGATATGTTTACTTGTCTTGAAAATGCTCATGCTTTTAAATGATACATGTTGTTGTAAATGCTAATGTTTTGATTGATGTTTGCTGTATAAATGAATATGAAAGTATGTTATTTGTGTTGCATCATTGGATTATTGAAATGGTTACAAGATTAGCTAAGTCTACTATTGTATGTTGGACTAGCTAGGGAAACCTTATTTTAAGCCTAGTTAGGTAACCTTGAAGATTAAATAATGTTTTAAAAGATGGAAATTAGTTAAGTTAGGGTTGCCTCGCTAAGTACATACCTTGTACTTATCACTCTTCTGTTCCCTTCTTCCAAAAAAAATTTCAGGTACTAGTCCCGAAAGCTAGTCGATTGTCTTAGAGAGCTGGCCTTGAAGTCCAGGCACAAGTATGACTCTTTTGGTTATTATAGTGGGTGGCATAGATATATATATATATAAGTGTCACATGCATATGATATATGTATTTTGGATTCTTGTCATGTAATTTCTATATTTAAGACTTGGTTTGGTTATATATATATATATATGTAAGCATAAGCTTGTTTTGTAATAACTTTATGTTGGCGGGTATATAAGTGATGTTTGTTAACTTTAAGTTTGTTATGATGGTTGCTATGGAATTTAAAGTGTGCTTGTATGAGTATGTTAATGAGACATGAACTATAGGATTGTAATATGCATCTATATGTATGATATAAATTGAAGATTAAAATGTATTGCTATGCTTAATTCGAATGTACCTATGGAATGAGCCTTGTTTATATGTATGATTCGAATAGGGTAAGGATGATTAGGTGAAATGATATCTAGTTTAGGATGAAGATTTGTATTCGAATTGGATCCTAATTGTGTATAAGATTGTTATACTTGTTCGAATAGGGTAGATTAAGAAATTGGTTTGGTAACATGATTATGTAATGGTTGTTGAATGTATAAGCATGATTAAATCATTATCTTGTTGTCTTAGTACATGTATGTAATTGTTATAACTGTAACATGATTGCTTGTATATAATATTTAAGGTTTTTGTTAGCCCACATATATGTATGTTTACATTTTTGGTTGAATGTTAGAGTAAGCTTCCACATGTTTATGTAGTATAAATCTAAAGTTTGTTTCATAAAGAAACTTGTATGTCAAGTATGTTATGATAATTGGAATGTATGTCATGAAAATATATATAATATGAATTCGAATAATAATACGCTGCAAATGTAACGCTCCACGCTCGAATTCCTGGGCGAGGGGTGTTACAATCACCATGGACTTTGTGTCTGGTTTCCCTTTGATGCCATCAAGGAAGAATTATGTGTTGGTGATTGTGGATCGCCTTACGAAGTGTGCGCATTTCTTACCTGTGCATACTACGTATACCTTGGATAAGCTTGCAGAGTTGTACATTGCTGAGATTGTATGTTTGCATGGTGTACCAAAATCTATAGTGTCAGACAAAGATCTGAGGTTCACTGCAAGGTTTTGGGAGTGTTTACATCAAGCATTGGGTACGCGGCTGAATTTCAATACTTCTTATCACCCGCAGTCGGATGGACAATCTGAGCGTGTTATCCAAGTGCTTGAGGATATGTTGAGGTGCTGTGTGATTGAGTTTCAAGGCTCTTGGGAGAAGCACATGCCTTTGGTGGAGTTTGCTTATAATAATAGCTACCATGCAAGTATTCAAATGGCACCTTATAAAGCCTTGTATGGGAGGAAGTGCAGAACTCCTCTTTGCTGGGCTGAAACGAGACAAAAGTTGATCTTGATGCTGACTTTTTTGAAAGGAACCACCGAGAAGATGAAGCTCATTTGTGAGCGGTTGAAGGCAGCCTCTGATCGACAATAGTCTTACGCGGATTTGAAGCGTAAGGAGATTGAGTTTGTGGTTGGTGACCGTGTGTTCTTAAAGGTTTCACCTTGGAAGAAGGTGATGAGATTTGGCTGGAATGGTAAGTTGAGCCCTAGATATATTGAACCATACGAGGTGATAGAACGTGTGGGTCATGTTGCTTATAAACCGAAGCTACCTAAAGAGCTAGAGAAGATACATAATGTGTTTCATGTATCCATGCTTCATAGGTATAGATCGGATCCTTCGCATGTTATGCCCGTGGAGGAAGTTGAGTTGAATCTAGATTTGACCTATGATGAGGAGCCATTTGAGATTTTGGATTCAGACAGTAAGGTTCTTCGGGGTAAGACCATTGAGTTGGTTAAGGTGTTGTGGAGGCATAGTGGTGTTGAGGAAGCCACGTGGGAAAGAAAAGATGATATGAAGAAGTAGTTTCCTTACCTTTTTCCTCCAGGTAAATTTTGAGGACGAAATTTATTAAGAGGGGGGGAGTTGTAACACCCCAATTTTGGGCCTAGATGTTTAGAGTCTGAACAGGATCGGTCTGGAAAATGGTTCGAATCTAAAAGGGAGTTTTTAGGAAGACCTAGTTTGGGAAGCTTTAAAAATATAGAAAAATATCTAAAAATCCTAATTTAATATGTAAAAGAGAATGGTGAAATCAATTTTACAAAACACGGTTTGGAAATACTACATTTCGGTGTAGTGACCAAATCGCAGTTTTTGCAAAGTTAAGTAGTGACTATTTTCTAAAGGATTGAAGCTTTGAATCTTTAAGGAGCTAATTTTACCAAAATGTTTTCATCAGATTTTTCCTTAATTTGGGTGATTTAATTAATGTTTTAATTGAAGGAAATGAATGTGATTAAATTAGAAAACCACCTTTGACTTTTCATAACTACTTTTCACAAATTTTCCCTCATTTTATTTTCTCTCAAATTCCTTTCAACAAAACACATTTTCTCTAGCAAATACACTTAGATTTTCTCTCAAATTCCTTTATTAATGATTTTTAAGTGGTTTCAATGTTAGAAACAAGAAATTGGCTTAAAACTCAAGATTTTGGAATAGATCTTGAAGATTTTTGTGGTGATTGATTTGGCTCTATTTTGAAATGGTTTTATAATGTATTTTGGATGTTAATTGATGTTACAAATGAGGTTTTATTAATCCAATCCCGAATAGGTTTGTTTTTCCTATGTTTTGCTTGTTAGAATGATGGTTTTTGGGGTGATTTTGGTGTTCAGTTATAGCTGGAGGTATAAGGACGTGGTTGTGTTGGTTTTTGATGTTAATTCATGTTTAGAAATGATTAAAAGTGATGGATCTTGGCTGGGTTTGTTTTTGGAAGATTTCGGAGGTGATTTCGGTAGTGTTTGGTTGCCGAAATGTGGTTTTTGTGTAGAGCCGCGAGTTTGGGTTTGTGGATGATGATTTCAATGCATGATGATGCATTAATCCTATGCTCTTATGTGTTTAAAACAAGGGAGACATCTTCGGACACCTTTGGAGTTGATCTGGAAGCTTAGATAGTGTTTCGGCGAGCAAGCGAAATGTAATCGGTGAGTGCGTATGGTTTAGAAGTCTTTGAGGGACAAAGAAACAAGGTTTGGGGATTTAGGAAAGGTTTGAAACACCTTCCTAAGTCCGGAAGTAAGTATTGGTTAAATTTCTCTCTTGAATGTGGTGATTGCCCCTAAAATGCTTTTACATGCTCATGGTTTTATATTGATAAATTCCTACTGTTTTTATTTATGAATTATAGCATGAGATGATGCTTGAAATGATTTCATAAAGTAACATGTTGCATAGTTGAGATTTGAGCTTTTATGTTAAAGCATAGCAAATGTTATGATTTTGAAATGAGATAAGAATGTTTAAGATTTAATGCATGAAAAATAGTAGGTGAGATGATGATTTGTCATAATATATTGGTATAGATGTTGAGATACTTACCAGATATAATTGATCTATCAATAGGATGAGAGTGCACTATAAACTAAAAATTCGTACGTGCTCTTTGGTTAAGCCAAAGGGAGAGAACCAATGATGGGCATTCCATCGGGTAGGACTTGGTGAAATACACAAGCTTTGTGGCGATGAGAGATTCCGCCATGTGAGTACGGTGATGTGAGATTCCACCAGAAACTATGTTGCTAGACGAGTGAGTACGGTGATGAGCGATGCCACCGGAAGTGTCTAGTGAGATGTCTGCATATCTGAGTAATAAAGAGATGTGAAATGCCAATATAAAATATGTAATGGTTTTTGATTCACATGTACCTTTTATGAAATGGTTTATGCTATGAGAAATGCATATGTTGATTGTTTATGAAATGCCTTAGAGTAAAAGCATGAGTATGGCTTTGCCATGAGGTTTTGCATTTGTTTAAATGCATGAGATAGAATGCAGGTACATGTGTTTTCATTGAGAAGTTGCTTTGAATGATTTCAAGCATGAGATATAATGAGCATATTGTTTAAAAGCTTTTGAGAAAGTGTTTTCAAGATAAGCATTATTGAGTTGGTTTTCTTTATAGCATGCCTCACTAAGCATTTGTGCTTACGCTGTCTCATTTACCAATAATGCAGATAATTAAGGTGTTTTGGGGCATCAAAGAAGTTAAGATCATCCAAGGAAGTCCAAGCTCATTTATGGTGAAGTTTTCACACACTTTAGTTTTGATATAATGGCAATGGGAAACAATGAATTGTATTTGGGAGATATGTTGAAGTCCCTAAGGTTGTGGCATGTTTGCTTTAGCTTGTTTGAGTTGTAAATGGCCTTAATTGTTTTATTTGAGGTTGGATTGCTTATTTTGGTTTTGAGATTAGGAAGCATGCCTCTAGACTAATGTGAATTTGTGTTTGATACTATGTTGGTGTTAGGATGTCCTAAATATGTTCCTTATATGTATGATGACTTGCTGGTATTGATTTGGGAGCCTTTGGGGCATGTTTGAGTATGTTAATGAGTGAAAAACCAGCATTTGCTGCTGTTTCTGGGCAGGTCGTATCAAAACACCCTCTAGTGTTTCGGAATAGAGGCCCTGAAATGGCCTTTGTGTTTCTAAATGGTGGAGGCTGTTTCAGAACATTTTAACTACTAGAATGCCATGTTTCGGAACTGGTCTCGGAACATCATCGCGTACCGAAACGGTCAACACCGTTCTGATACAGCGTTTCGATATGGTGAGTAGGCGTTTCGAAACGGTTTACCGTTGGACCTAGATTTGAAATGTTTTGAGTCTGCATGCTTTACATTTTAGTTCTAAATGTTTTGATTGTAATTGCATGAGCTTGAGATGTCTTTTTAAGATGAAATTTTGCAGAGAAGCATGTAACATGATTAATTTCATAATGGAAATCCTAAAATCAATGAAGTCCCTCTAATTTTCAAAAATTACAATTTGGTCCATAATATTTTGTAAAGTGCAATTGAGTCCCTAAATGTTATCTGATCGCTGTGCCCTTCTCAATCATGATTCGTGAGTACTCACTTAGGGTTAACATGTATTTAGACAAGATTAAAATGAAAAAGGGGTCGTTAATCAAGGTTTACTTTCGGGTTAACTTTTGTTTTCCCCGTATAATCTTCGTAGTTCGGGTCAAGCGTCTAGGCTGGGCTAAGGGGGTTACATCATCCATACCAGGTGTTGATCTATCTAGCCTAGACATTGGTTAGGGTTTAAAAAGGCTAAAAGCGGATGAACCAAAAGTTATTGTTCATTGGAAGATTCACGTTGACATGTATTATCTGCAACGAGCATCAACAATATTTTGACTTAGACATAAGCTGAATCATTATCGAAGCGTTCTGCTAAGCCTTGAAGGTCTGCTGAGTTTGTCGTCGAGCCAATCATTCGTTCTACCTGCCGAGGCAGCGAAAGTTGTTGAAGCACCAATCTGCCATCCTCCGCCGAGGTAGCAAAGTGTGGAAGCGCAATACATCTTAACATATTCAACGCAGTTTCACACTTCGGAGCAGCATAACCTGACCCATTTCATCAATCTGATCTCTTCCTTAAATTACTTGTGTTTGTTTACTTTTCTTTTAAACGAACTGAAATTTACTTGTGCATTTAAATATTCTTTGTGCATGAATTTATATTCGAATTAGCTATCCAATTCTCGTGGGAGTCAATATCTTTTATATTATAACTCTGGAAGTGGTTATGTTTGGGAGTTGCATCTCAATGCACACATAACATAATTTATTTTTAATATATTTCTTTTTAGTTTTATGTTTTAGGATTATATTTTAATTTATTGTAATTTATTTTCCACATTTTTATTTTTTAAGATTTTAAGTTTCTTTAATTAGTTAATTATTTTTATTTCAGGTTTAGAAATAAATAAGCAGGACCAAGAAGAAGGCCGAACAAGGAGCCCACACCATGCCACCGAAACAGCTGAGAGCAGCCCAACGACAAAATGCGTAACGACTAGAATACCACTAACGACTAGCTGCCAACGGCTATAGTGTAGCGGGCATTTAATCACGTAACACGCGCTGCAAAAATATGCCCGTTGGAATTTAATGCTACCACGACATCTCTTGGAAACTCCTATATATACCTCATTATTTCATTCATTCTCTTCAATTCATCTCCTTGTTTAACCTCTTATGCGTCAACTTGCTTTCTTAATATTTTCAATTTTCAGTTTACTTTCAGATTACATCCATCTCACTACCATGGCATCATCACAATCTAAGCCCTCTTTCCAGCGTTTCTTCTCCGAGTTAGATCAAAAGAGGCACAGAATGTAATTAGCCAACTGATCAGTTTGGGAGGAGCAATGGTTTCACTACTCGCAATAGATGGGAGATTTAGGTCTCGAGCCCCTCCTCTTTGAGAAGATACAAAGCCAAGGATGGTAGATTTTTGCAAAGCAGCCCGAGGTGGCCAATATTACCCTCGTCCGAGAGTTTTACGCCTACTAACCCCGCTAAGAAATATCGTTTTTCTTCGTCCGAGGGGAGACAATAAAACTCAACGCCGCCACCATCAACAGATTTTACGGGCTAGAGATGAAGGATAATCCTCATGAGGAATGGAGGCAGACATTGACAGCAGATGACCACGATGAAATGAAGGACATGCTTTCTAAACCAAACACTCTGTGGATGGCGGGGAAACACAGCCGGTCTGTTCAGCGCCACCACCTGTTACCGTAGGCAATGTTGTAGAACACCTTCATCAAAAGACGCCTACTACCCTTCTCCCACAACACAATAGTTGATCGACCTCGTCTCACCCTGATCCACTTGATTATCAACAACCAGTTGATCAACGTGGGAGACATAATCTGCGAGGAAATCTACAGCTACTACCGGAAGTCGAAGGACATACTCTATTTTCCCTCCCTCATCACCAGACTGTGCTCGAACTTCAACGTCCCCTCCGACTCTAAGGATGTGCTAACACCATCAAGGTATCTTTTCATGTTTGACAAGAGTTGGTCAGCTAGTTAGTTTTTCTTGTCTTTTATTTTTTCTTTTTTTTATTCTCTGCATTGAGGGCAATGCCCATCTCGAATTTTAGGGGGGGGATTAGAACTCGTTCATTGTTTAGGCATATTTAGATCATATAGGTTGCATATGTACCTGCCTTTAAATTAATCAAAAGAAAATTTTTGTTAGAACTTATGCCTATGATAGGATAGCCGATTTAAAATTTTTCACACCATAATAAAACGAACTTAATTTTGGGGAAAAGCATGAAGGAAACTTAGATTTTTTCTATAATTTCCAAAAATAAAAAACACTATTGTTACTTGTTGAATTTGATTGTATTTTCGATAAACATTGTCTGCTTAAATTATTTGTAAAATTCTAACATGGTTGTAGGAAGGTGTTGCGGCAGACAACAAATAGAAAAAAAAAGCACTGCCACGACAAGAAAAAAGAAAGATATGATGTTTACCTAGAGATGCCTGAAACATGATCTAGGAAGAATCATGTGCCAAGGACACTCCGTTGCTATTAAAGCCCTTGAATATGAATTTTTTTGAAGTGACAGACAAATTACCATGAGCGAATGAAAGTCTTCACACGATGACTCTACTCAATGGGTTCAGGGTTTTTTAGTTTGCTCCTATAATAATTTCAGACCTAAAGAGTAGTTTAATTGTGCTTAATTGTGATGCCTCGATAGCAACCTTATATTACCATGACAACATCCTTGTTTACTTAGAATATTCTTCAGATTCAGATTGTACACAGTTTCTACAAACAATACACTGGCATTATAGTTTAATTCTAAGGTAATTCATGCTATATTCCTTTCACTAATCTAATGATAGGTGCCACATCCTTGAGGTGCATAATCAAGTATAAAACATGTTTTTTCTTTTTGATTAGTGCAAGGGCAAGTATGTTTAAGATTGCATTGTTTGAGGACATGCAATAGTTCGAGTTTGGGGGTTTGTAAAGTGCTCATAAGTCTTACATTTTGTATGCATTCCATCTCATATTATTGCTATTCTCAAGTGAATTTTAGGCATATTTAGGTGCATGCATGCATTAATTACAGTATTCTTTGCTTTGCCTTGTTTTTATTGAATATCTTTAATTTGGTAAGCAAAGATATTGTTTTAGTTTAGTTTTAGTTTAAGATGCTAGAAGCTATCAGGAGGCAGAGAAATCAGAGGAGCTGATGCTGAGGCAGTAGACCAAGGAGCTGTACTGAAGCAGTTCAACATAAAGAGAGATGTGGCCGAGTAGCTATCGCCGACATATATGCCGCCCATTCATGCAATTTACTGATGCCGAAAATAGCGGACAGAGCCGCCAAAGGAGAAAATATCTAAGGCGTCCTAAGCTTACTTGCGACACAAGGAGTCCAACTTCAAGTCAAAGAAGTCATAATTAAAGGATGCATTCAATGCAAAAGCTACTTTATCATGAAGAAGACTTCTACTCCAAGGAGGACTTAACCTAGGCCATGCCCTATATACTTGATTTTACTCTGTATTTTGAGACAATATTGACATAGCTTAGTTTCTCTTGTGTTTTCTTGTCGCCACTATGTTCTAAATTCTATTGGGTTTGGGTTGTGTTGTAAACTAGTTGTGAGAATGGTTGTTTAAGTTTAAGTTTGTTATTGCAATAATTTCAAGGTTTGCTTATTTCATGTTCTTTATTGTTTTCAATTGAGTTCGAAAGATCGATTGTGAGCAATCCATTTGTTTGGAATCGAGAGAGTCAAACTCACGAAAGAAATAAGCACTATCTCATCCATACAAGGTGTTGATCAATCTAGCCTAGATATAGGTTAGGGTTTAAGGCGGCTAAAAGAGGACGAACCAAAAGTTGTTTTTCATTGCAAGATTCACGCTGACGGGTATTATTTGCTTCGGGAATTAACAATATTCTGACTTAGACATAAGTTGAATCATTATTGAAGCGTTCTGCTGAGCCTTGAAGGTCTGTCGAGTTTGCCGCCAAGCCAATCATTCGTTCCACCTATCGAGGCAGCGAAAATCATTGAAGCACCAATCTGCCATCTTCTGCCGAGGCAGCAAAGTCTGGCAGCACAATACATCTTGACTTATTCAACGCAGTTTCACACTATGAAGTAGCATAACCTGACCGACTCCGTCAATATGATCTCTTCTCTTAAATCACTTATGTTTATTCTCTTTTCTTTTAAACAAACTAAAATTTACTTGTGCATTTAATATTCTTTGTGCATGAATTTATATTCGAATTAGTTGTCCAATCCTCGTGGGAGACGATATCTTTTATATTATAACTTGACAAGAGTGTGCACTTGTGCTCATATTCAGAGAACACATAATCGCTCTACATGTATCGAAACATATACAAATCGTTTCGGTATGAGTGATTGTTGAGCTGAATTTAAAAAGTCGTTGGGAAATTTTGATCGTTGGGGAGGTTTTGACCGTTCGGCGTATCGAAACACCAAAGGGGCATTTCGAAACGGAAACCATCTGTATCGAAATGGGCAAGCCCTGTTTTGATACGTGTTTTGGCAGTTTCAAACTGTTTCGAAACAGTTTAGCCTGTATCGAAACGGGTACCTTGAAAAACCTGATTTGGCTACTTAAAAACATTTCAAACCTTGCCAAAAGCATTTAAAAGATCCACAAACTTATTTTCAAGTTGTTTGGACTTAAAAGCATTTTTGAAATCTTTTCAATTTAGTCCAAAACTATTTTCAATTTTTATATCAAAACATTAGTTCTACAATCTCCCCATTTTTGATATAATACCAACTTGAAAAATTGTTTGGGGATCTCCCCCTTTGTATTTTAAAAATTTAAATAAGATATTTCAAAAATAAAAAGAAGTTTAAGCTCCCCTTATTCTCAATTTTGCAAACCATTTCCCCCTTTTGTTATACAAAAAAGAATTTAAATAACTTTAAGTTCAAATAATGTTAGTCCCTCTTACTCAAAGCATCATCAAATAATGTTAGTCCAACACATGATAATCTAGTTGAATTAAAAATAAATGAAATTAAACAAATAAAACAACTAGATTTTACCAACACTTGAACTTTAAGGGAAGATGTGAAGCCTTCCTTCTTCAAGTGTTCTTTCTTGTGTGAATGGAGCTCCCCCTCAAATTTTGATTTGTCGATCAATCTCCATCACACCTAAACAAGACAATCAAGTAATTTTTGGTATCCAAATTGCTTTGGATCCATAGACTTAGTTGCACATAGTTTAGCCCCCTTAGGAATCCATTTTTCAATTTCACCCTTTTTAGTTGAACTGATTAGTTCTTTTGGAACCCAAACACTTCTAAAACATTTTACATTCAAAAATCTAGGGGGACTAGATTGTCTAACATAAAAATTTGATTTTTCCTAAATTGTTTTTCTTTTGAAGTTCATTGTAAATCAAATCTTTTATTTCTTAAGATCATCTACCTCCCTTTGATGATCTTTTTCCATCGTTTGAAGCAAATTTTGTAAGTCTAAAACTTTAAGCTCAAAATCTTTAAGTTTTGCTTCAAACTCTAGATTTGTTTTGGAAAGCAAATCATTTTCCTTTTTTTAATTTTGAAACCAACTTTTTGTTCTTTGAAAATGATTCTTTGAATTCCAAAAGCAAATCATCATAGGCATCTTGTAACTCATCAATAATATAAGAATTTGAATAAGATGAGTTAGAAGTTACCTCCCCCCTATTGAGAGCCATGAAGCATAGGTTGGAAATTTTATCTTCACCGGTGGAGTCTTCATCACTCCATGTTGCAACACGTGCTTTCTTTGAAGATTGTCCCTTTTTATAGCTCTTGTGGGAATTCTTCATCTTCTTTAACGATTCATGCTTGGATTTCTCCATTTTGCTCGTCATGAATCGGGAAAACTTTTCAAAGTGATAGGGCATCTCTTCTTCTTTACTTTCCTCCTCACTTGATTCAACATGGTTGCACTTAGAGGATTTGAGAGCAATGGCATTAGTTTTGATGCCAAGCTCCATGACTTTCTTCTTCCTTATCTTCTTTATCTCTTCCTTCTTCTTCTCCCCTTTTTTGTCTTTCTTCATGATTTGGTTAGTGTGAAGTGACCCCATGAGTTGATCAAGCTTCAAGGTCTTGAGATTTTTGGCTTCGATAATGGCGGTCTTTTTCGAGTCTCATGACTCAGAAAGGGAGTAGATAAGCTTTCAGACAAGCTTTTCTTCTAGAATGACTTCTCCATAGCCTTTTAGACCATTGGTGATGTTGGAGAATTGATGGACCATATTCTCAATGTCCTCTTCTGGATCCATCATGAAGTTCTCATACTCGTGCTTGAGGAGGCCGATCTTGGTCTCATTTACTTCGTTTGTTCTCTCGTATGTGACTTCAAGCTTGTTCCATACTTCCTTGGCACTCTCACAAGAAGACATCTTCTCATAGGTGTTGAGGCTAAGTGCACAAAAAATGAAGTGCAAAGCTTTGCAATTTAGTTCCATCTTCTTGCGGTCGTCGACACTCCAATCTGCCTTGCTTCTTTATGGTACAAACGAGTCATCCTCAATAATGTCCCAAAGCTTGTAGTCTTTGGATTTGAAAAATAATATCATTCTTATCTTCCAATAAGCATAGTTGGTCCCGTCGAAGAAGGGTGGCTTGTCAATAGATTGCACCATTGAACCGGTTGTTTGAAATGTTGTTTGAGCTTGCCGGATCACCTAAATAGGATGTTAATCCTCTTCAATTGAGCCAAGCTCTGATACCAATTGTTGAGCTCGATGGTTACAACCGAGATGCTTGCCAAGTGGTGAAGAAGGTTGATTTTTGGGTGTTTAAGTGGAAGCTAAAAGATTATAATTGAACACACGGATTTAAAGTCGTTCGGCTTTCTAACCCAAAGCCTACATCCACCACCTTAGCTTCCTACTAAGGATTTCAACCAAATTCGCTAAGAATTCCGTCCCCTTTTCGCAGATTAGGAGTAAACCATTATTACGATCTAGCTTTCTATCCAAAGCTTGATCAAGCACTCTCTTACAGGAGAAATTCTAAGCAAACTTGAAATCCCTCTAATAGGTATTTGTTTGCATTATTAAGCACTCACTCAAAACCTAAACACTTGAGCAAATTTGAGAATATTTAGCTCACTAGTGTTGTCTGTACAAGAAAATATACAAGAAAGCTCTAAAGACAAATTGACAACATTATGTTGTTGACAATTGAAGCATTAGTCTTCTATTGATGCTTGGAGGTCCCTTTTATACTCACAAATGAGTTTGTAGACGTTGAGGACCATTGGGATTGAATTGGAGTCGTTGGAGACTTTATTTTCCCCATTAATTGCAGTTATGGAGTTGGCTATTTCAGAACAGGCGAGCCCGCTTCAGAACGACCTTCATCAGAACTAGCCGTTGATGCTTGATGCAGCAAGCCGTATCAAAATGGTATTGAGCTTGATTGAAAAGGTTACAAACCGTTTCGGTACTTGTGACCGTTGAGCTACATTTAAAAATTTGGGAAATTTTGATAGTTGGGGAGGTTTTGATCATTGGGCATATCGAAACACCAAAGGGGCATTTCAAAACCAAAATCCTTTGTATCGAAAAGGGCAAGCCTTGTTTCGGTACGTGTTTTGGCAGTTTCAAACTGTTTCGAAACAGGTTAGCCTGTATCGAAATGGGTACCTTGAAAAAACTGGTTTGGCTACTTAAAAACGTTTCAAACCTTGCCAAAAGCATTTAAAACATCCAAAAATTTGTTTTCAAGTTGTTTGGACTTAAAGGCATTTTTGTAATATTTTCAATTTAGTCCTAAACTATTTTCAATTAGTATATCAAAACATTAGTTTTACATTTCCTAATCTCGATCTTGTTTAAATCTTGGTAGTATGTCCAAACATTAGTTTTACATTTCCTAATCTCGATCTTGTTTAAATCTTGAAAGTCTGTGAGGTTCATCGAATGAGGGAGGAAGTGTAAGGTTCGTTCAGAACCTTCCTAGACAAACCGAGCCCCAAGGACCAACTCAACCCCTGAACAAGTCCAGCCTCAGTGGTAAACTCCTACTATCCAATTGGTTCAGAGAGAATGTCTCCTAACTATGAAGGAGATAATTGATCAACTCCTGGCGAACATTAGACAAGACTGTCCCGTCGTTGCTGCTGCCGTAACAAGTAGAGACCCGATCGACAATCTCGCTAAACACCGAGCTTACACGTTCACGGGTGAAAATGAGGAGAAGCCCAAGGAGGCTGAATATTGGCTCTAGTGAACCACTCAAATCCCGACGAGGCAACTATAGTGCTCTGATGAGCATAAACTTGAGTCGCGGTCGCTTTGTTGGCTGACGAAGCACTAAGCTGGTGGGAAACCATGACATTGACTACCCCGGCTGAGTCAGTGATGTGGAAATTCTTTATGGAGGAATTCAACAAGAAATACATCTTCGAACAATATCTAGTTGATAGAAGAAATCGATTCTTGTACCTGAAGCAAGACAACTTTCCCATCGAACAATATGTTGCAGATTTTTGCAAATTTTGCAAGTACGGCTGTGAATATATCAAGATGGATGCTGATAAGTGTTGAATGTTCATTGATGGCTTAAACGATGAATTGAGTTCGATATTTACCGCCTTCAACATCATAAACTTCCAAACTTTGGTGAATCGATTAATTGCTACTAAAGCCAAGATGAAAGCCGTAGAGGAAAGAAAAGGCGGCTACCGAAGCGAGAAGAAATTGATAAGTGATGATAAGGCTTATTGGAAATCAAAGAAGGCCAAAAATCAGAAGGAAGGGTCTTCTACTTACATTCCTGCCCCCCCTAAGAAATTACACACCGAGACCCCAAACGGTGAATAAGCTGGCTGACACGATTATGTTTGTTAATAGCACGAGAAATTCTGAGAAAGCTCCGACTTGCAAATAGTGTCAGAAACAACACTTCAGTCAATGTCGATTTCAATTCAATCTTTGCTTTGCGTGTGGTGGTGATGATCACTATATCAAAGATTGTCCGAGAAAGACGGACAAGGCTCCTACTCAGAATTTGTCTAACCTAAACCCTGCACCTTCAACCAGAAACAAGAATCCGAAGCAAACTCAATCGGGAAATCAAGGGAGGGGAAAAGGCTCCCATTCGAAAGCCCCAACTCGTGTCTATCACATCTGTGGCAAAAAAGAGGAAGAATCTCCTAATTTCATTGTGGGTACAATTGAACTAAACCTTGAACATGTTTATGATTTAATAGACTCGAGATCTACACATTAATTTATTTGTTCTTACTGGTTAGCTAAATTAAATTTGAAACCTGAAGTAGTCAAACATGCCTTGTAGTATCAAAGCATATAGGAGGAAATTTGCCCATCAATCTAATATGTAAGGATTTCACAATAACCATTCGAAACGTACCCTTTCCCTGTGATCTCTATGTAATACCCGAATGTGAATTTAATTTAGTACAAGGCTTCGATTGGTTAAGTAAACACATATACTGGATCAATTGCCAAAACTGATGTTTGTACCTTTAGGGTTTAGGAAAGGAATCTATTCTGTTGATTAATAAAAAAACCAGCATCTATTTTTTCTTCCATGGTGTTAAATATGAATATGATTTCGGCTTACCCTCTATCTTTTGTTTCTGAATTCATCGATGTCTTTCCCGAGGACCTCCATAGTCTTCCTCTGAATTGTGAAGTAGAGTTTGGGATCAACATTCAGCCTGGAACCAGCCCGGTGTCTATCACTGCTTATAGGATGGCACCAATTGAATTGAAAGAGTTGAAGAAGCAGCTCCAAGAGTTACACGACAAGGGCTTCATACGACCGAGCACATCTCCTTGGGATGCTCTGTTTTTTTTTTTTTTGCAAAAAATATTGATGGCTCGATGCAAATATGCATCAACTATCGTCAGTTGAATCAGGTAACTATCAAGAACAAGTATCCTCTGTCGAGAATTGAAGATCTTTTTGTTCAACTCCGGGAAGCATCAGTTTTTTCTAAGATTGATCTTCGATTGGGCTACTATTAGATGAAAGTAAAGGATGAAGATGTCCCTAAAACTACTTTATGTACTTGATACGGTAACTATGAATTTCTCGTCATGTCATTTGTATTAACGAATGCTCCTACCGCATTTATGGATCTAACGAACCAAGTGTTCAAGCACTATCTCGACAAGTTCATTATTGTCTTCATCGATGACATTCTTGTCTATTCCTAGAATAAAGAGGAACATGTTGAACACCTTCGAATTGTGCTACTGTAACGCCCCGGTTTTGGGCTCAGAAGTTTTGGGCGTTGACCGGTTCGGTCAAAGTGCTGATCGAATATATAAGAGTGAATTTAGGAAAGCCTAGTTCGGGTTGCATTAAAAATATGGAAAAATGTTCTAAAAACATCTTTTAATATATAAAAGTGAACTGTGAAATCAATTTTGAAAAATGAGGTTCGGAAGGGTGACATTTTGGCTAGTGACCAAAATGTAATTTTTGAAAGTTGCGTGACTGTTTTATAAAGGATTAAAACTTTGAATCTTTAAGGAGCTATTATTCCAAAAAGAGTTTCTCCAGATTTTTCTAGGATATTTTGAGGTATTATTCTGATTTTTAAACATAAAGAAAGAGGAGGGAATGCC
Source organism: Hibiscus tridactylites (assembly GCA_958450335.1). NCBI lineage: Eukaryota > Viridiplantae > Streptophyta > Magnoliopsida > Malvales > Malvaceae > Hibiscus > Hibiscus tridactylites. The sequence goes on from OY288289.1 coordinate 29,569,833, forward strand.
ATTTTGACTATTTCATAACTAACTTTCCATTTTCTCTCAATTTTCCTTTTCTCTCATTTTCTCTCAACCCAAACACATTTCTCCAGATTTTCTCATCAGATTTTGTCACTCAAATCACTCATTTCAACTCTCTTTTGATTCCTAAACATCACATCAACAAAACCTCTCAATTTGCTAGTTGATTCTTCAAGCTTTTTGGTTCCAAAAAGGGAGAAACTCAAGTTTGGAGGTAAGAACGTCCTTCTCCTCTAAACTCTCAGTTCTTTACTGAAATTCCTAAGTTCTCAATCCTTGATTTGTGATTTGTTAAAGGCTTTTCAATTGAAATCTTGATTTTGGCTTAAAATGCAAGATTTGGTGATTTTGGTGGAATTTTCGTGTGATATGTTTGGGCAGTGTTTTTGAAGTGTCAAATTGATGTTAAATGAATGCTAAATTGATTAGAAGTTGAGGTTTAATTAATGCAATCCCGGATAGGTTGAATTTCCTAAGTTTGGCTTGAGTTTTTGGTTGTTTTTGGAGTGTTTTTGGTGATCTATTATACTTGGAGGTATAAGGACGTGTTTGTGATCATTTTGGATGTTAATTGATGTTTAAAATGGTTAGAAGTGATGGATCTTGGCTGGGTTAAGTTTTGGAAGTGTTTGGAGGTGATTTCGGTTGTGTTTGGTAGCCGAAATGTTGATTTTGTGATGAGCAGCGAGTTTGGTTGTGTTGCTGCTGTTCTTAATGCATAATGATGCATTCATGCTCTGTTGTTGTGTGCTTGAAACATGGGAGTTTGATCCGTGAGCTTTAGAGGTGGTGCGGAAGGTTTCGGATGCTTGGAAGGCTTGTTGGCTAGCCTTGTTTTGTGTATCGGTGAGTGAAGTTGGTTTTCAGCTTTTAAACCAAGGTTTGAAGGTTTTGGGAGCTTAGTTTAAGTCTAAAAAACTTTGCTAAGCTCAAGAGTAAGTAAATGGATTTCTTTCTTGGTTTGTGTTATGAATTGGCTTTTTTGGCAATTGTGGTTGAAGTTTGAAATGCAAGGGTTTTGCATGATTTAAATTCTGTTTTGAAAGCATATTTTAGCATGGTTTAATGCTGGTTTTGAAAGCCATATGTGAAGGATGCTCAAGGTAAGAGATCCTTGGTTTTATACATTGAAAATGTGGTTTTGACGCATGGTGTTGCATGATGTTTAATGGCTATGTGTAATGCTTTAAAACAGTGAATTAATGATGGTAAATGATGGTTTTTGCATTATGGTTATGCATGTGAATCATTGGACTAATGTGGTAAGGTGGTTATATTGGCAAGTGATGTAAGTGGTTCTTGGTTCTTTGATCGGATATAGTTAGCCGGCTATAGGATTGGGTGCACCGTGAATAAAGTCGCCTTGGAGGTGGAGTGGTTAAGAGTGAACCGGTAAACTCCCTTCAAGTATCCTAACGAGATGGTTAAGGTCATAATGGAGGTTGAATGCCCATTCGAGGACCTTGGTTAAGCAAAGGTTGTATGGTGGTTAAAAGTCCATACATGGGAATCTTGTGCTTGTTGAGATCACAATGGCGGTGTTAAGTCCAGGTGTGGATCTTGTGTAGGGTGTCCCGGATCTCGTTAGTGATGTTATACAGCTACCAATCGGTTTATGCAAAGGTTGTATGGTGTTTAAAAGTCCATACATGGGAACCTTGGGAAAAGTCAAGGTTGTATGGTGTTTAAAAGTCCATACATGGGAACCTTGGGAAAAGTGGAGGTTGTATGGTGTTTGAAAGTCCATACATGGGAACCTCGGGAAAGCTAAGGTTGTATGGTGTTTAAAAGTCCATACATGGGAACCTTAGGATGGTGAGGTCAAATGGTGTTTAAAAGTCCATTGGAGACCTTGGATTGGTAGTGTGTATGAAGCGTGGGGGACAACGCTTGTGATCCGCGTATCCGATTGGATGTTGAGTCGAAAAGTAGATGTGGTTGATCACTTGAAAGCCAACATGATGTTCTTGATTATAAAGAAGCATGAAATGCTTGAAATGATGCATAATTGCATGAGAAGCATGAGATGCTTGAAAAGATGCACGGTTGCATGGAATGTGTATAATGCTTGTGAATGCATGTTACTTGTTAAGTTGAACAAGTGTTGATTATCATTTGGTAAATGATGCATGTGTGCATGAAATCTCTTAAATGCATTGGAGTCTTGTAAGACTTGTTTTAAAAGGCATGTGATGATGATGTTGTGGTTCATATATTGCCTTGGTTTAATGCATGTGTTGGATTACTTGAGTAAATGGTTTTAAAGGGTTTCTTGCTTGGAATGTTTTCAAGTATAAGAAAGGTATGTTGTGAAATGGAAGTGTTTTTCCAAGGTTTTGAATTTAACTTTGCATATGGTGTTTATGCATGGAATGGTTAAATGGTTGAAATTGCAATTTGTGCTTTGAAAAGGTTTTCTTAGCTTGCTAAGCTAAGGGTTGGTTTCATGTATGTGCAATGCATGGTTTAAGCATGATGTTAAAAAGGGGTTTTCAAACTTTGCTTGGTAAACAAATCGAGTTGCTTTTCAAAGAGGTTTTATGACTCGCTGCATTGATGGTGTTTTGGTTTTGAGCATTCCTCACTAAGCATTATGTGCTTACGCTCCTTTTTGTCCATCAATGCAGATTCTTGAAGTTTGGACAGCGAGAAGCAAGGGATTCAAGGAGGACTCCACTTGAGATGTATGTCTCGGTTAATAGCTATAGTTAATAAAGGCAATGAGGTAGAATCTCTCGGATTGATGTTTATGTGTTCGTATATGTTCGGACAAGTATGGTTTTATGTTGTTGATGTTGTTGGAACATGTTTTGGCCTTTATGAGATTGAATTGGAAGTATGGTGCTTAAATGGTTGCTTGTGTAGGAAGCATATCCTTTGAATTGGGGCTTTTCATGAATGTTGGTATTTTGTTGAATTGTTGATGCAAGTATGTCTCTTATATGTTGAATTGTATGTTGGTAAAGTTTGGTGGCTTTTGGAGCATGTTTGGATGGTCAATTGCATGTTTAAGTATGCATTTGGAGGTTTTCTGTGCAGGGTGTTTCGGAACAGTTCATACCGTTTCGGAACGGGTGCCTCAAACAAACCCAGGCGTCCGAAACGGGTGAGATCGTTCTGAAATGGTTTGGCTATTGCCAGTCCCCCGTTGCGGTACGTGTTGCGAAACGGCCCCGCGTTTCGAAACGGGCTCTGCCTGTTTCGGAACGGGTGACCGTTGGGGGCTGACATTGGCAGTTAAATGTTTTGAAAAGTTTGCATTTTGGTCCTGAAACTTGTTTGTGCAATTGTATGAGTTTGGGATGTCCGTTTGAGCTGAAATTTGGCAGAGAAGAGTGAAACATGATTAATTTTAAGTTGGTAACTTAAAATCTGGTTAAGTCTTTAATGTTAGCAGAATTTATAATTTGGTCCCTAAAAGTGTAAATTGTTCAATTGGGTCCCTGTTTGATCTCTGATGTGTATGATCTTCGAGTATGATGTTGTGTGATCACATCTAAGGTTAACGTGCATCTAGACAAGTTTAAAGAGAAAAAAAAGGGTAGTTAATCAAGGTTGACTTTCGGGTTGACTTTGGTTTTCCCCGTGTGACTTCCTTAATTCGGGTCAACCGTCTGGGCCAGGTTAAGGGGGTTACAGCTACAAACTCTCTGAGAATGCCAATTGTTTGGAGAATTCTCCAAGTGTGAGTTTTGGTTACCGGAATTTGATTTTCTCGGTCACATGATCTCCCCCGAAAGAATCAAAGTCGACCCTAAAAATATTCAAGCCATCCTTGATTGGCGACCTCTGAAGAATGTTGGTGAGGTTCGCAGCTTTGTTGGATTAGCCGGTTATTACCGAAGGTTCGTTAAAGGCTTCTCTACGATCGCTTTACCTCTAGCCAAGCTCCTCTGGAAAGGTCAACCGTACGATTGGTCCAAAATTCAGCAAAGAAGCTTCGACCAATTGAAGTAAGCATTAAATCATGCCCCAATTTTGATCCAACCTGAGTCAGGAAAAGAATTCACACTCTATAGTGACGCCTCCCATTCGAGATTGTGTTGTGTTTTGATAGAAGGTGAAATGTTGTATCATACACATTTCGACAATTGAAGCCACATGAGCTCAATTACCCGACACATGATCTCGAGTTACCTACCATCGTCTTTCCACTCCAAATCTGGAGACACAATCGACACGATGAAAAATGTCACATGTTTACCGATCACAAAAGTCTGAAGTATCTTCTTACTCAGAAGAATCTCAATTTGAGACAAAGGAGGTGGATTGAGTTGTTGAAAGATTAAAATTTAGTCATCGACTATCATCCCCAAAAAGCCAATGTGGTTGTGGATCCTCTAAGTCGAAAACTGACTCTCGGTAAGCCATTCCAAATCCTTAAATATTCAAACGTATTTTTTTGTTCCCTAAGAAACCATTCGAACTATAACTTGCAAGACAAGCAAGTGTTCGAATGCTATCTTGTGTAATAAATATAAATTCAAAAATTTTCTTGTAAAATAAGTAATATTTTCGAATCATTTTTTTGTAGCTTCCTTGTTCTTTGTGAAAGTGTGATGTTTTTGGGTAATTGTCGATCGATTCACCAAATCTGCCCATTTCATCCCAGTTCGAATCAACTACAGTTTGGAAACCTTGGCTGATCTGTATATTCGAGAAATTATCTATTTGCACAGAGTCCCTACTTCAATCGTCTACGATCGAGGCCTGATTTATAGCTCGATTCTGGAGAACTCTACAACAAGCACTCGACACCAAATTAAACCTAAGCACAACTTTTCATTCGCAAAGTGAAAAACAATCTGAACGAGTGATTCAAGTTCTTGAAGACATGCTTTGGGCTTGTATCATCGACTTTGGGAAGAACCGGGAAGAGTATGTACCATTGGTAGAATTCGCGTAAAACAATAACTTCCAATCTTTGATTCAAATGGCCTATTTTGAAGCATTGTATGGTAGAAGATTTCGAACACCCTTCTGTTGGTTCGAACTCAGTGATAATAAAGTGATAGGACCTCAATTGCTTCGAGAAACCGAAGAACAAGTTCATATCATCCATTCTCGTCTAAAACAAGCCTTTGATAGGCAAAAGTCCTACGTTGATCAGAAACGTAGAGATATACAATACAAGATTGGTGATAAAGTGTTTCTTAAAGTCTCCCCGTGGAAGAAAGTATTATGGTTCGGTAAAAGAGGAAAGCTCAGCCCTCGTTTTATAGGACCTTTTGAAGTGATATAAAGAATCGGTCCAGTAGCTTATCAACTTGCACTCCCAAGAAAGTTTGATAAGATACATAACGTCTTCCACGTCTCAATGCTATGAATATATCGATCTGATCCATCCCATATTCTTGAACTGGAAGAAGTTGAACTGAATTCTGATTTATCCTACGAGGAAGAACCAGTTCAACTCCTCGATAGGGAAATCAAACGACTCTGAAACAAGAATGTATCTCTGATAAAAGTTCTATAGAGGAATCATAAAGTCGAAGAAGCAACTTGGGAGCTCGAGGACACCATGAGAAAACAGTACCCTCACTTATTCAATTCAAGTCAGAATTCGAGGACAAATTCTTCTTTTAAGGAGGGGAGAATTGTAATCCCATAAAATAGAGCTTAGTAGAAATGGAATTATTAAATTGAATCTCAATTTAAATTAAACACTATCCTAAATTTATTAAGTAATTAGGGACTTAATTGAGTAAAATTGCAAACTGCCGAATTGGGCAATTCAAATGGCTAAATTGGATAAACTAAAAGAATTGGGAGTTGAATGCCTAAAACAAACATTTCCTAAGCTTCCCCTCCACTAGTGTAATTATGTGAGATAATTAAAAGGGACAATTTGGATAATTTCTTGTCCAAATTTGATGACACTAAGTCATCTCCCTCAACCCCTCTACCCGAGTACACTAAGAAACAATGAGAGAGAGAGAGAGTTTGAGATAAATAAAAGCCATGGTTGAGAGCTTGGAGCTTTGCATGGGTGGGAAATCTAACTAGGAAATGAAATTTAAAAAGCTTGGTAAGCTCCCCTCCTTAAGCCGAGTTGATTGTGTTGTTTGATTATCGTTTTCGGCATGATGTGATGATGTTAAGTTATTTTTTGGTTGCTGGAAATTTAGTAGATATGTTGTTTAATTGAAAATATTAATGAAACTTTATTAGGAACATTGTTTGTAAGGTAGTCGAAATGAAGTAGTGACCTAATTGATCTGTTTTCGATATTCATGTGTAAATTCTGATTTAACTGGAGAATTTGGAAATTCTAAAAAAATCAATGTCGGAAGAATTTGGAAATAGGTTGAAAATTTTTGTTAAGTCCAAAAATGAAAATAAGTAACAAATTAGTATAACTGAATGATTAGAAGCAAATTCTAATGAATCTACCTGGAAGCCTTATTCTGGACAGTGTCTTTGAAAAATTAGTATAAATTATAGGAATCGAATTATAAGCTTAAATTTTGATAGAGAGTACCTTGAAATGTCTACTTTAATCCGAAACAAACGGCATAGGATTCTAAGTTTTGTTGTAAAATCTGGAGATGAAAACTTATAAGTAGTGCAAACTGTCCAGGCAGTATAAATGTTGAGTCTTTAGAAAATAAATTGTACTAATTGGATAAGAATTAAAATACGAGCTTAATATAGTCTTAAAGGAAATTTTGTTAGCTTTAAAATTATATAAAGTAATCAAAATTCTGACGTACGGACTGAGAGATGTGATCAGATTAGTAACATGGGTGCAAGTTGCCAAAATTGGAAAACAATTTTGAGTGTATTGAGTTGTGCATAAGTGATTGAACTTATATGTTTGAATTGGATGTTAATATGTTTTCTAAGTTTTTTTACATGAATTTCTAGACCAAGGAATTGAGGAGTATTTGGAAGAAGCAAGGGCTTGCCATCCAAATAGAATGAACAAATGAATGGTCATCAAGGAGATATCCTAGTAGAAAGCATGGAGTATTGTGAGTGTAGTTTATCTTAGGGTTAGGACTAGTGTCCTAACCACTATCATATGTTAATTTACAATGTTTTACATTGAAGCATGAAATGAATTTAATCTTGGATTTGGTAAATAATCTAAGGGAAGATGGATTAAATGGAAACATGAAAGCATGCTCTATATTGTTAGATATTTGTCTCGTTGAAGCATGATTTGGTTACATATATTTGAATGGATATGTGATCGATTAATTGAGTTTGAAATGAGTGAGATGCTACTGCCAATATGTGATACCTGATTCTGGAAAAATGCTCATTTGACTGCAACATGCTAGAAATTTTGAATTCATGAACATGAAATTAGTTCTACCTATTAGAAACATGAAATATGGTATGTGATCTTGTTGTTGTAATTGTTAATCATTTGTAATATGCTTGACAAATGTAAAAGACATTGAAAGTCCTTGGTTGACTAGTTTGTCTTAGGTAGAACGACATGACTTAGAGTCTAGAGCTCCTCTGAATTAGTACATTGTGTACTCTTTGTTTGGTGTTGATAGCACCTATTGAACTTAATGCCTTGTACATTCTCTGTTGACATTTTGATACATTGTGTATCCTTCGATTTGATGTTGTGATCATCCTCTTACTCGGTACTTTGTACCCATTGTGACTCGATTACCTACTCCCACTAATCTACCAAGGCCAAACACTTAAAGAATCATAAATAAAACTTGTCACATGTTGAAGAATATGTATATTATGATGTATGATTGAGTGTATTTGGGAAAGTGACCCTAGATTGAATGATCAATTGATAATGTTTAATATGCATAAGTGATGCTTGGGTCAAGGCCCTAATTCGAATTTGACTTGAATGTGATCTATATGATTGTTGATCTTAATCGACCTATATGATTGGCTTTAGAAGTTTGATTACATGAATATATTATAAGATTTATACAATTTGTATGTTCTTTGATATGTGGTACATATATGTTATTGTGTTTGCAAATTGATTAAAACTAGCTAGGTGATACTCCCTTGTTCCGAAACCTAGTTATGTAAGCATGTCTAAAGAAATAATACACCTAATGAAATAAATGGATAGTTAATATGATAGGAAATACTTCACTAAGTACTTATAGTACTTATCACTCTTTTGTTTCCGTCTTCCCAAACCAGCAGAACCTCTTGTCGAAAGCTAACTCCATCTTGATTCGAAGCCTTCACAAGCCAAGACAAGTATGCCTTGTTTCATTATCATAGTACTCCTAGTGGGTGGCTTAATGTCCTATTTAGTTATCCAAGTAGCATGCATTTGGTTGATTTTACGCATGTATTTGAAGTGTGTATGAAATTAAGTGTGGATGGTGATGTTTTGGACCTAGTGTGTAAATAGGTTCTTTTGACAATAAGGTCATTTTTTCTTGTAAATATATATATGGCTTAGTGTTTTATGTGTAATAGTTCACTAAGCATGTCATGGAAAATGTAAGACTCTTTTTGATATGTATATAAATATGGTAGTTGTTTGTTAAATCTTGTTGAATGTTATGCCCTGTATGAGTAACTATGCAGTTCAAATTGTTTCCTATATATATATATATATAGGTGTAATGTTCGAATTGTCTCATACATAGAGTGTCAAGTGTATTATCTTTTGATATATATGTACTAATGCTTAAATCAAATGAAATGTAAAGTGAACGTCCATGCTTAGTTCGAATGTCATAAGATTGATTAAATAGGATCCCATGCTTGTTCGAATAAGGTAGAATGTGGAATTGAATTGTAGGCATATTTATATATTGTTAGCAAATAAGTTTGATATGCTTGTTTGTTGTTTACATGAAAAACATGAATGGTCTCTTTTGGGATATCTTATATGATTGATTCAAATAAGTAAGCTTGTTTATATGAGGGATAACTATGCTTGTTTGATTAGGTTAGTGATATGTATGTTATCAATATTAAAAGTTTTTGTTAGCCTACTTTTTGTTAAGTATCATTAAAAGGATCGAATTGTTTACATGAATTGTATTCTGAATTTGTCTGTTGCGTGTCGTAACGCTATTCGCTCCTAAATCGGGCGAAAAGTGTTACACAGCCCGCTAAATACAAGTATCATACTCTGACAATCACTGCATGCTGAAATCCCAACCAATTGTGCTCCTCAAGCTTCCAATCAATCTACTAACCTACAAACGAAAATAACAATTCCAAACACTGAGCTTACAAAGCTCAATGGTACACATCTACTCTACTATACTTCATCCTAATCATAAACATAAGCATGCAAGCTAGTACGGGCAATAAGGAGAGATAAAATAAACACATGGCACCACCACTAGTCGCCTAAAAATATGCTCTTAGCATGCAAACATCTTACATGGATCACAAGGCCCGACCTTACTCGGGATCTCACCAGATCATCTGAGCACAAGCACACAAAGTCATAACCACAAACTTGGAGTGAGTGATGAATGCATGAAGGCCCTAAAATGACATATGGAGCATGTTGGGTTCTCCTTACCACAAGAACCAATAAATGATACACACATAGGAGGGGTAAAACAATGGATCTTGGACAAAAAGATGAAGCTCTTTGTGATGTCTGGAACAACAAGAGACTTGCATAGCATTTTCAGATGGGATTCGAGCATTTATGGTTCGAGTTTTCTTTTAACAAATTGGCTTTCATTCAGTTATCTTTCCAACTCATCTTGAAATACAACAATATGATATCGGGAACTCAACATACGTCTATTTTAGTGAAGACTGTACAAGCAAAAAATTGGATAGGATTTAACTACGAGATTTTGTAAGTTTAGCCCAAAAGCTAATACATAAAGTTTTTGGACGAGTTAGACTTATCCCAACTTAATTATTAACATTTAAATTATGTTTTTAGGGTTTTATATACTTTAGGAATCAATCACCTTTCTCTCAAGCTGTTAGATCAAGTCAAATTTAACGGACCATATTTCTTTGTTTGTTTTATTCATTATTAGCTTTAGGTTAAAATCATCCTTCATCTATAAAAAGATGATATTTTTCTTCTTTGTTTTTTAGATTTGAATGATTAAATAAATTTCTCTTTTGAGTTCCAACTTGCAAGAAGGTTATCTTGTGTTTCAGAGGCAAATTGATTTTCAAGTTCTCTGGGATTTGTTGTTGAGGATCTTCACACTCTTGGTTGCAAATACAATCATGCTTGGGAGGGTGGGTTAGAGCCACTTGAGGGTGTTTGCTTGGTTAATTGCGATCAAGAGGGCAATTGAGGATAACTATCAATTCATCATGCCATGTCCACATCTTCAAGCTTCCTCCAATGACGCCACCACCATAAGCAAATCTGAATTTTTAGATTTGATCTTTATCTATCATTTTATTTTATTTTGGTTTATTTTTCTCTATATTTCGATTTGCACTACTTTATCATTTGGTATCATATTGGGATGACTCTTTGGGAAATTTTGACGTTTTTTTGTGTGAAATCTGAAAAAATAGAAAAATCCGAAAAATCAGAAGAATGAATTTTGAGAAAAAAATTGTAGATGAGATCTACTAGAATTGAGGACGCGTCACACAAAATTTCAGAATTGTTGGACTTCGGGATCACTTCAAACGAAGCAGATCAAGTTGCTGTACAAATCTAGGGTTTTCGGGTTTTTTCTAATTTTCTTTCATTCGTAACCATTTGTTTTAGCTTTCATTGCTTCTTATACACCTTCTAACACCTTCTTATTTCCTTGTGTTAGTAGGAATATAAAAGTTGCATATTTTTTCTTTCTCCTTGCAACTGTAATCATATTCGTGTCATACCTTTCATTGGACTCCTAGTACAAATATGACTCATTGTTAGGATTAAACTGCAATTATAACTTGTTGACTTGTGGCAGGAAGGTCTTTAAAGAGCACAAGATCGTCTTACTTGCCTCACGTAGTATTTCTTTCTTGGAGTGTTTAGTGATATTTCTAATTTTCTTTCTTTAGCTTTTCACCTTTTTTAAATTGAGCGGTTTAGGATGTTTCGCAGAGATAACCCTCGTGCAAAGAAACATGATACTGTGGGTTACACTCATCGTGGAAAGCCTTCCTTAACTAAACAAAGGCCTTCGTTCAATTTTTGTGGAGAAAGGAAAACTTAACCCTAAACCCAAGCTTCAAAAATACCTTACTTCCCTTTTCAAGGGAAGTATGATCTTGATGGTTATTGTGATTGGGAAAATATGGTTGATTTCCTGTTTGATTGTTACTTTATCATTTGGTATCAGATTCAGGTCATTCTTGAGGATGTCATTTAGAAACGTTCTGGATTTTACCCTTTTGGGGACACGATGTCATTATTGTTGTTGACTAGATCATTCAGGGTATGATTTTCCAGATAAGTCTTATTTTCAAGAATTTTTTTGAGAGATATGTTTTATGAATTCATGTGTTCTAATGATATTGAAATTCGTGATTCGAAACATAGTGAAGATGTTACTCAAGAGAGTTTCGCCGAAGATATACTTGTGGAAGAAAAGTTCCTCCTACACCACTATCCTTCAATGAAATTAAGAATGGTTGTGAAGATGGTGTGAGAAACGCGTTACCTTGTGATCAAGAGAAAGAACTTGTGAGTCACGAATAGTCTTCTCAAGAATCCATCAAAGCGTATTCTCTTCCATGGTACTTTAATGAACTTAATCCATTTGTCGGTTTAGAATCGAGGACAAATCCTTTTAAGGAGTGGGGGAATGATACATGCATATATATAGGCGGGCTAGACTGGTACATTGTAGACAAGAAGCTAAAACTGTTTCACAAGCTCGATCTTTTTTCCTTTAAGACTTTAGATTCGAGGATGAATTTTTTTGAGGAAGAAGGGGACAAATATTTTTCCTACTAACCATAATAGGTTTCTAATTTCACAATGGAGAAAACTTAAAGAAGTCATGAGGGAATGATTTGTTCCACCGTTATATCAATGAGAGATAAAAAAAAGTTAGAAATGATCAGACAAGGCTACAAAACTGTTGATGAGTATCTCAAAGAGATGGAATCCTTGATGCAAAGAGATCATATACAAGAGGACGAATAAGATACAATGACTAGGTTTGTTGTCAGACTCAATGACAACATTCTTGAGGTAATTGAATTTAAAACCTACTATACTCTTAAAGAGGCATTTCGATTCTTCATGTCAATCGTAAAGCACATCAAAGATATACAACGATATTGACATAGGAGTTATCAATGTGATAGAGGTACCACTCAACCTTTGTCTCATTATAATACTTGTAATCCTTTGCTACTCAAGTAGAACAAAGCCAAAAACTAAAGCATCCAAACCACTGGACAAGACCAAAGCCAAACCTCCAATATTGGCTAGAAATGTAGAAAAAACCAACCAAACTCGACATATGATATGCTTCAAGTGTAAAGGTCATGGACACTATCAAAAAGATTGCCCAGACACTCGACTTTTATTGGTGCGAGACGATGGAACCTATTCATTTGACTCAGAGAAGGAAAACGATGATTTGTCCAACAATCAATTTATAACCAGAAATTATTCTAGTGATGAACCTGACCCTAGAATCTTGGTGATTAAACGCTCCCTTAATATCCAAGCAATGTAAGATACCGGAGCACAAAGGACAAATATCTTTCACACACAGTGTTTGATCAAAGGTAAACTTTATTCTGTCATCATTGATAGCAGGAGTTGCGTAATTGCAGTAGCAGCTACCTCATCGATGCACTTTCTCTACCTTGTCAAAGCCATCCAAAGCCATACTATCTACAATGGCTTCATGGAGGATCAGACTTGAAGGTAAACAAAAGTACACTAATCGCATTTACTATGGGCAAATATTGTGATGACGTTTGGTGTGATGCTATCCCTATGCAAGCTTCTCACTTGCTTTTAGGATGACCTTCGTAGTACGATTGTGATGTAACTCACCATGGTAAGTTGAATAAGTATTCCATGGCAAGAAGTACACCTTGGCCCTACTTGATGTAAAAGAGGTCAACAATGACCGAATGAGAATGAAAAAGTTTTGTGAGGGGTGGAAATAAAAAAGATGAAAACGAAGAAAAAAATGAAAAACAAAAGAGGTCAGTAGTAATAAAAGCCAGAAAAATAAAGGCCCATGGGTGGTGAGTGATCCTAAATGTGAGGAAAAAAAGAGTGCCTCAAAATATTTATGCGAGAGAAAAAGACGTAAGACAAGCCCTTTTTCTTAAACAACCTTTCATCCTCATTCTCTTTAGGGACAATTTGTTATCTATCATTGATGATAACAAACATTTCCCTAGTGTGTTTGACTCTCTTTTGCAGGAATATGATGATGTTTTAGGTGATCCACCCGACGAGTTGCCACCTTTACATGGGATTGAACATCAAATTGATCTAATTATGGGTTCTTCCATTCTAAAAAAATCAGCATATAGATGCAATCCAAGAGAAAGCAAGGAGTTAAAAACGCAAGTGGAAAACTGCTCAACAAAGGCTACATTCGTGAGAGTTTAAGCCTTTGTGTCGTTCCAGTACTTTTGGTGCCAAAGAAAGATGGTTCATATTGAATGTGTGTAGATTGTCGACCAATCAACCGAATCACCTTCAAGTATAGGCATCCTATTCCATACCTAGATGACATGCTTGATGAACTTTACGGCGTATGCATCTTCACCAAGATCAATTTGAAGAGTGGTTATCATCAAATATGGATGAAAGAAGGAGATGAATGGAAAATCTCCTTCAAGACCAAGTTTAGATTATATGAATGGATAGTCATGCCTTTTGGCTTAACCAATTCACCTAGCACACTCATGAGATTGATGAACTATGTCTTGTGGGAGTTCCTCGGTAAGTTTGTTGTAGTTTATTTTGATGATATTCTTATATACTCTTATTCTCTTGATTCACATCTCTCTCATGTGGAATCGGTCTTCACAATTCTCCGATGAGATCGATTATATGCTAACATGGAAAAGTGTGTGTTTATAGTGAAAGTCTTAATTTTCTAGGAGTTATAGTAAGTGCACAGGGTATCCATGTTGATGATGAAAGAGTTTGGCAACACCACCTTCTTCCAAAAGATTTCTTCATACACACCGACCACGAATCTTTTGTAGTAGCCGATGGATGGATTTCATTGAAATATTCCCTTATATGATCAAATACATGAAAGGTAAAGATAATGTAGTAGCTGATGCACTATCTGGAAGGTACACCCTAATTATTCAAATGCATGCTACTATATTAGGATTTAAACATATACAGGAATTGTATCAAAAATTACCTAGATTTTAAGGAAATTTATACTCATTGTTTAAAAGGTACTTTCAAACAAGTTTTATCTTGTAGATGGTTTTCTTTTCCGAATGAACATGTTGTGTAGACCACAAGGCTCCATTAGAGAATTTCTTGTCCATGAATCACATTCCAGAGGCTTAATAGGGCATTTTGGCACCTCAAAAACCTTAGACATGGTAATGGAACACTTCTTTTGGCCTCATATGAAAATACCGTGGAGAAAGTTTGTGCATCTTGCATAGTATGTAACAAAGACAAATCCAAGGTAAGACTAATTGTTTATATACTCCCCTTCCTATTCCTTCTTCACCTTGGGTCGATTTATCTATGGACTTTATTCTTGGATTACCTCGTACCAAGAGGGGTCGAGATAGTATTTGTGTTGTGGTCGACAGGTTTTCAAAGATGGCTCACTTCATACCATGCCATAAAATGAATGATGCTACACACATAGTTGGTCTCTTCTTTCGAGAAGTAGTAAGACTTCTTGGAATCCCACGCACCATTGTTTCAGATAGAGATGTCAAATTCATAAGCCATTTTGGAAGGTTTTGTTGTAATGCCCTAAATCCTGTCCTAGTGCTAATAGAACCAATTACCTAAATTAATTATCCAATTGATTCTTGAACCTAGACTAATTAAGTTGGAAAAAGATTAAAATGAAAGAATAAGCAAATTGAGTGACTAATCTACCATGACCTATTCGAATAAATGAGAATGAAATGTCTTGCATGCTTAAATCATCATTTCCCATAATGCCCTTGCTTAATTAATTGATTAACGACTAATTAAGAGGGAATTTAGGCAATTCCTAAATCTATTAAATTGTCATATTCTTCATTCATTTACTCCTTAGTCGAATTTGAAGGAGAAAGCTTAGAGAGAGAGATTGAGATAAAAACACCATTAGAGCTAAGATTGAAGCTTGTATGTTAGAGAATTTTCCATTGAAATTGTGCTAGGAACCAAAGTAAGTATGATTTCACCTTCATCTATTTGAATAGTTTGTTTGTTAAGTTGAGTTGGTTGATTGATGAATGTATTGTATAAGCTTAATTGATGTTTGAATTAATGTTAGAATTATGTGAATTGAATGAATGAACATTGGGTAATATGTTAGAATATACAAACATTGGATTGATAGGAAGGGCATGCTAGCCGAATTGACCTAGTGGTTTAATTGAATGAATTGAAGTGTTAGATGAATAGGAAAAAGATTGTAACACCCCAATTTTGGGCTTAGAAGTTTAGGGTTGGAACCGGGCCGGTCTGATTTTCGGTTCGAATATAAAAGGATGTTTTAGGGAAAGCCTAGTTCGGGATGCTTTAAAAATATGGAAAAATATCTAAAATCATCTTTTAATATCTATTAGAGAGTGGTGAAATCAATTTTACAAAATAAGGTTTGGAAGTGCGACATTTTGAAATAGTGACTAAAATGCGATTTTTGAAAATTTCAGTGGTGACTTTTTTTGTAAGGATTGAAACTTTGAATCTTTAAGGAGCTAATTTACCGAAATTGTCCTCAAGTGATGACCTTTTGGTGGAGGTGTTTCGTTTCAATCTACAGTGCCTTGAGTTGAGGTAGTAAGGCAGGAGGAGGAAGCTGGTTCTGTGATGAAGGGTTCATCACCTATGGTTCAGGAGGTGTCGGGAACATCTTAGGTCGTGGTGAAAGTGAGGCCTGTAGACGTGCCGATTGAGGGACATGCGAATTTGTCAAAACAACATTTATCTGATTTGGGAGCTGTGGAGTATCATGGTTCGACACCTAAGGCGTTCGAGGCTTGATTAGCCAGTATAATTCCGATCCTGGATCAGGAAGGGTGTTAAGATGCCTGTAAGCTGGGAAGTGTTGTCTCGTTGATGTTGGAGGATGGTTGTGCTTGGTGGACATCTATGGCGGTGGCGACAAATATCCACGATATAGATTGGGAATTCTTTGTGTCTGCCTTTAATGGAAGATACCTTGGAGAGAAGTTCTTAGGGGTTAAGCAACGTTGGGGGTGTGGCTTCAGATTATGATGGTGGGAAAAGTTTAAGCAAAAGAGTTGTGGGTACTGACCTCGAGAGTGGTCAACATAAGAGACTACGAGACAGAAGAGTTTGCTTGAATCAAAGTTTGGGTGGTAGTACAGATGTGAGTCAAGTGCTACATGATCAAGGAGTGGTAGCTCGGTTGCGGATGTGTGATCGTTGTGGAAGGTGTCATGTTGGAAGTTGTTGGGGCGTAGAAGTTTGTTGGAACTGTGGTTCCAAGGAGCATGTGAAGCGAAATTGTTCTCAAGTGGTGAGATTAGCTTCAGTGAGTGAAAAATGGTCTCTGAAGGGTCGTGAGCGCGGCCGAGACAGAGTTCGAAGGTGTCAAGAAAGGCAGAAAGGTGTGAGGAGCTTGGGGATGGATCTTTTTGGAATTGTGGGTCTGTTGGACATTTGAGACGAAATTGTTGGAGTTGGCTCGGGGTAGTCAGGGTTCTTTACCGCATGGAGACGGTGATGACCTTAAAGTGTTGGTTGATGTTGCGGCGGTGCGGCCAAAGAATGATGGTTCTGCGAAGAAGAGAGTTTGTATGTTGGAGCTCCGGGGCAATGAGGTGATTACAGGTAACCTTGTTAAGTAATCTTTGCCCTAGTTATCTATGTTTGGTTCCGGTTTGGATTCCCTTGTGTTGTGGGTAAGGTCTTATAGCTAGCAAGTTGGGGTAGTAGCTGGTGTTGTTTTGGAAACAACTTTAGTGTGAAGAGGGTATTAGTGGAGTATTTTCTAGCTAGCATATTGTTAGAATGGTAGAGCTGGAAAAGTTAGAAGTGAGGTAAGAGGTTGTTCTTAGGCGGATTCTGATGATGTTATTGGTAAGTGTGAACCGACATACATGCACAGTTAAAACCATTTGTTATATGTTATATGTTATATATATATATATATATATATATATATATATATATATATATGTTGGTACATGCATATATGCGACATGACATTAGAGGTTTTGCATACATGTACGCAGGCATTGATAGGGCATATTGGTGACCATGCATACGAACGTTCACATTTGCTAATAGCTAGTTGGGTCCGTTAGTGTTGTGGTAGAGTTAGGTTGGATGGTGGGTTTTTAGTGTTGTATTGGTGCTAGGTGTAGTGGAAGGTAGTAAGCGAGTTGTCAGTAATAGAGAGTGCGATCTAGCATGTTGGCAGAAAGAAAGTGTTTTGGTGCCTAAAGAGTTTAGCGGTGTGGTGGTGAGGAGATTACCGGTTGGAGTTGGAATCGGTTGAGGTGGTGGTGAATAGCTAATATGTATGGTAGTTTCTTAGTTGAGGCGTCTTGGCGTTGAAGTTTGCAATAGGAGGGTTGTTATGTAGGTGATAGTTCATAACAACCTTCGAGGAGTTGAGAGGAGGTTGTGTTGAGAGCTGTAGATTAGGTTTGGCTTGAGAGGAGTAGAGGTTTCATAATCTTAATATGTTTGTATAGAATGGGCGATATCCACGTAAGGTTAGTGTTATGGTTAAAGCCTGGAGTGGAAAGGCAATGTAAATTTAAGGGCCATTGTTGGTTGGTCAGGTCCTTGTGAGAAGTGGTTTGCTAGTCGTGAATAAGTAAATCTTTTCTAAGTCAGCTAGGGGTGAGTGGAACAGTTGGTGGAGTTAAGGTTGGAGGCTTGTGGCATGGGGTTCGAATGTTGTGTGAGTAGTTTTGGTGAGTTGTTATGGTAGTGATAGTGGCTGATGTGAAGGAATGTTATCAATACATTGAGAAGTTTAAGTGAGTAGTTAATGCTTAAGGATTTTTTGCTTGATTGTGGTAATCTTTGAAAGGAGTTGAGCGATTTTGCAAGGGGTTTTGGAAGTACTGAAGGTGGTGGGTCACATGGTGGCTGAAAAATGTATGGGCTGGTGTCACCGAATGTGCGAGTTTTGTTGAGGGAGTTATGATATAAGGCGGAGTATGTTGTAAAGATTTGAGAGTTCTTCGGGCTGTTGGGGCTGTGCATAGTTCGAAAGTGTGGAAAGTTAATCTGAGGTTAATAACCGAGTATTCTGGAAGTCTTGAATCGTAAGTAGTGGTGTTGGATTTGGGTATAGTGTGAATTTGATTTGAGGATGTGTTGGTTTTGTGGTGTTTTGGGTTGAGGATGTTTTAGTGGTGGTTAAGTCTCCTTTGTTTCTTTGTATGTTGCTTTGGGAAGTTTGGTATCGTGCTCTTTTCGCAGGTTGAAATTTCGAGGACGAAATTTCCTAAGAGGGGGAGAGTTGTAACTCCCCAATTTTGGGCTTAGAAGTTTATGGTTTGAATCGGACCGGTCTGATTTTCGATTCGAATATAAAATGAGGATTTAGGGAAAGCCTAGTTCGGAATGTTTTAAAAATATGGAAAAATATATAAATTCCTCTTTTAATATATATTAGAGAGTGGTGAAATCAATTTTACATAATAAGGCTTGGAAGTGCGACATTTTAAAATAGTGACTAAAATGCGATTTTTGAAAAGTTCAGTGGTGACTGTTTTATAAAGATTGAAACTTTGAATCTTTAAGAGAAAACCTCTGTTTTAAAATAGTGACTAAAATGCGATTTTACATAATAAAGATTTTTCTTAGATTTATATGATTTAATTAATGCTTAATTGATTAAATGAAAAAGAGAAAACCAATTTTTAGATTTTCACAACTAACTTTTCTTAAAACTTTCTCATCTCTTTTTCTCTCAAAATTCCCTCATCCAAACACATTTTCACAACAACATTACTATTGATTTTCACACCAAGTGATGAGGTTTCAATCAACAATTGATTCCTAATCCTTTTTACATCAAATCCTTTTGATTTGCTTATTGGATTTTCAAGAAAATTGACTCTAATCAAGGAGAAATCTACATTTAGAGGTAAGGATGTTCTTCTCCTCTAAATACTCAGTTATTTACTTAAATTCCCAAGTTATCAATCCTTAATTTAAGTTTTATAAATGGATTTAATAATATGAACTTGATTTTGGCCTAAAACTCAAGATTTGGAAGAAATCTTGAAAAAATCGTGGTGATTGTTTGGGCTCTGTTTTGAGATGGTTTTTAAATGTATTTTGGATGTCTAATGATGTGTAATTGAGGTTTGATAAATGCAATCCCGAATAGGTTGAATTTCCTAAGTTTTTGCTTATGAAAATGATGGTTTTTGGGGTGATCTTGGTGTTTTGTTATAGCTGGAGGTATAAGGACGAGTTTAGGTTCATTTTGGATGTTAATTGATGTTTAGAAATGGTTAGAAGTTATGGATATTGGCTAGGTTATGATTTGGAGGTGTTTGGAGGTGATTTCAGTTGTGTTTGGTAGCGGAAATGTTAGAATTGGTTAGAGCAACGAGTTTAGGTGTGATGGCTGAAGATTTTAATGCATGATGATCCATTAATCCTCTGTTGTTATGTGTTTAAAACAGGGGAGAATGATATGGAAGCAATAGAGGTGGCGTTGGAGGTTTCAGATGCTTGGAAGGCTTGTCGGCTAGCATAGTTTTGTGTATCGGTGAGTGGAAAAGAGTTTTCCAGCTTTGAAACATTTTGGACAAGGAGTTGGGAGCTTAGTTTAAGTCTAAACAACTTAGCTAAGCTCAAGAGTAAGTAAATGGAATTTCTCTCTTGTATTGTGCTATGATTTGGTTTTAAATGCACTTGGGGTGGTTGTGTTTTAATTACTATTTTTAAGCTTGTTTAGACATGGTTTAATGCTGATTTATTAATGCTATTATGTTAAAGATGCACTAGGTAAGTGATCTTTGACTTGCATGTGTTGAATGCATATGATTTTAAGCATGTGATGCTTGTGGAAATGGCATTGTGGTTAAGCTTGTAAAAACATTGGATTAATGTGGTAAAATGGTTATATTGACAAGTGATGTATTTGGTTTTTGGTTACTTTGATCGGATATAGTTATCCGGCTATAGGATTGGGTGCACCGTGAATAAAGTCGCCTTGGATGTTGAGGGGTTGTGATTGTACCGTAAACTCCATCCAAGTATCCTAACGAGAGAGAGGTAAGATCACAACGGTGGTTAAAAGTCCGTGTGTGGATCTTGGTAAGATCACAATGGTGGTTAAAAGTCCGTGTGTGGATCTTTTGTTATGTGTCTCGTACTCTCGCTAGAGAGTTATACAACTACCGATGAGTGATGTTGAGGGGTTGTGATTGTACCGTTAAACTCCATCATGGGTTTTGAGGGGTTGTGATTGTACCGGTAAACTCCACCTTGTATTGTTCGGTAATGTGTATGAAGCGTGTGGTACAACGCTTGTAATCCTCGTATCCGATTGTGTCTTGAGTTGAAATGGTTTGTGAACTATCAATTGAAAGCCAATATAATGTATTTGAATGTAATGAAGTGAGAGGTGCTTGAAAATGATGCAAGGTGCATAGAAATTATGTAAATGATACAAGAATGCATGTATTACATGTTAAGTGTGAGTGAAAGTATATCTTATATTGTGAATGGTGCATATGTGCATGGAACCTCATAGGTGATTTGAAGTCTTGTTTTAAAAAGGCATGTAATGTAAATGTTGCCTTTATAGTTCATGTGTTTTATTTTTGTCGAATGCATGAGATAGTTAGAAGGAGCAATTGGTTTTCAAAAGGTATTTTGCTTTGAAATTATCATCAAGCATGAGAAAAGTATGTTGTGAAGTGGAAATGTTTTCAAGGAAATTGAGTTGAACTTTGCATGAAGTGTTCATGCATGGAAAGGTTTAAATGTTAGTATTTGCAAGAATGTGGTTTGGGGTGAGTTGTTTAGCTTTTCAAAGTTAAAGGTTGGTTTTCATGTTGAGCAATGCATGATTTAAAGCAATGTTGTTTCAAAGGAGGTTTTCAAACAATGCTTTGGTTTATTGAATTGTATCTACATTTAAAGAAGGCTTTTATGATTCGCTGCATTGATGGTGTATTGGTTTTGAGCCTTCCTCACTAAGCATTATGTGCTTACGCTCCTTTTGTCCATCAATGCAGATATTTGAAGTTGGGACAACAAGAAGCAAGGGAGTCAAGAAGAGCTCCACTTGAGAAGTATGTCTTGGTTTAGAGCTGTAGATAATTAAGGCAATGGGGGGGGGGAAGAGTCCTTTATGTTGTTGTGTAATGAGATTGTGTATGTTGAACATGTTCGGTTTATGGTTTGAACCTTGTTGTTGATCGCTTTGCCATATTTGAATCTTCTTCTTCATATTGATATGCTATGCTCTTTGATTAAGCAAGATCTTGTGTCGGAGGTGATGAAGGAGTAGATATGCCTAATGTTTGATTTGTATCTAGTCTTTGATGAAATTTAATTGTTATAATGCTTATCTTGTTGATGATGTGTTATGGAATGGTTCCGTGTATGTTTGATGGTTTTTTGATATGAAAAACCAGAATTTTCTGCTGTTTCTGGGCAGGGTGTATCGAAACACCCTTAGCTATTTCGAAATGGGTGCAAGAAATGGCCTGGGCTTTTCGGAACGGTTAGAAGTGTTTTGAAAAACTTTGGCCACTGGGGTGTTCGTTTCTGAACTGGTTTCGGAACATACCCGCGTATCGAAACGGTCAACACCGTTTCGAAACGGGCGTACGACACGGGTGTTTCTATACTGGTGTCAGTGTTTCGAAACGGGTGACCGTTGGACAGATTCTGCTTGCTTTACATTTTAGTCCTAAAATTTGTAATTGCAATTGCTTGAGCTTGGGATGTCTTTTTAAGCTGAAATTGGGCAGATAGGCTTGGAATATGATCAATTTAGGTTTGGTAAAACTAAAATCTTGAAAGTTCTTTTATTTTCCAAAATTTACATTTCGGTCCCTAAAAGTGTATTTCTTGCAATTGAGTCCTTAAACGTTTCTGACCGATGTGGTTTTCTCTTCCAAGGTTCTTGGGCTTTCACATAGGTTTCATGCGCATCTAGAGAAGTTTAAAAGGAAAAAGGATCGTTAATCAAGGTTGACTTTCAGTTGACTTTGATTTTCCCCGTGTAATCTTCGTAGTTCGGGTCAACCGTCTAGACCGGGCTAAGGGGGTTACAAAGACGCTAATATGAAATCACCTAGTGAAATTCATGTAATATGTATAAATGAAGCATTTATCAAGTTAAATTGATAGCTAAGTTGAAGAAATTGAGTTGATAAGTGAAATAATCACATATGTTTCTATGAAATAGATTAAGGGTTGTTTTGAATAAACTGATAAATTTAGTACTACTTTGTAGTAATTAAAGGATTGAAAAATTGATTAAAATGCAGGGGAAGGAGTAAACTGAATGTTCGATAATTAAGATTGCATAAATTATAGTCAAATGAAAAGTATTAATGTGTATATTGGCAGAATAGGTGAGACTGGACTGTTTTGGAATAATAGGTAAAATTGAGGATTTAAATGAACTTTTCAGGGACCAAACTCAGCTTGTAAAAATAGGGGACAAATAGGGGAGTTAATGGTTTAAAGTAATAAAATTAACTAGTAAATTTCCTAGGTGAATTAATCCATAAAAGTGGATTGAAATTGTAATTTGGGCAGATTCAAAACTGTGAAATTGACCTTACTTTAACTGTAAAACTGTATTGATCTAGAAAGGATAAAATTATGAATCATGCATGGATAAATAGATAATTGAATATGCTTTACAACTCTATAAAGTAGCTGAAATTCTGAATTGTGGATTAAAAGTTATTAGCAAAATACAGAAGGGTGTACAAACTGCCAGTAGTAGAAACAATTTTCAATTATAGTATAAAGTGAACTTGATTGTATTAGCTTAATTGTATAATTTGTTGGTGGATTGAATGCTAATTTGATTACCATGTTTCTATGTATAGGGATGTAAAAAGCTGACCCGACCTGAAAACCCGACTGAAACCTACTCGAGTCAGAACCTGATTTGACCTGAAAATTTAATGACCCGAACCCGATCTGTAACCGACTGTTGTTGACCCGAACCTGAATTCGACCTGTTACTGTAGTGACCGAACTCGACCTGCGTCCGATTGAAAACGACCTGAACCCGAATTGGACCTGTTACTGTGGACCTGAAACCCGACCTGCGCCCGACTGAAACGAACCCGAACCCGAAGCCAACCTGGCAGATAACCGATTTTACTCGACTGAATTGACCCGAGATCCGATATTACTCGACTTGTTTTGAACCCGACCTGTTTTGAACCCGACCTGTTTTGAACCCGACCTGTTTTGGACCCGACCTGTTTTGGACCTGACCTGTTTTGAACCCGACCTGTTAATTGACCCGATCTGCTTTGAACCCGACCTATTTTTAACCTGAACTGATATTGATCTGACTTGATATTTACCTGATATATAGTTGAAGAAGTCTACGATTTGATAAATTTAAAGCGTTGATAAATGTAAAGTATTAATTTATTAAATTAATTTAATACTAACTCGTTCAATATATATTATTTGTGAAGTTTAATAAGAATTAACATACTTAAATTTATTTTATTAAAAATATTCTAAATTTAAAAGTTTTATTAAATTAATAAGTTGTGATTGATGAATTTAAAACAAATTATTTAAAATTTAAATCAATTTATTAATCGAGATCATTAAATTTAAAAAATATTTTATTAAAAAAATTTAATTATAACTATTAAAATAATAAAAATATTTTTTAGTTTAGGAGAAATTTTTTGAATTAATAGGGGGAAAGTTTTTTTGATTGATAGGAAATTATAGGGGGAAATTTTGACACCATATCAAACAAAAAAAAATTGGGGGGGGGGGGGGGGATTTGTGCCGCCAAATCAAATTTGTGTGGGGGAGGGGGTGCCGCTAAAATCAAACAAAAAAATGAGTGGAGATGAGATTTTTTTATTTATGGGTTAATTATCCTTTAGGTCCTTCCTTAATTAGATTATTAGGGTTTAGGTTTTTTAGGTTTTAGTTTGTTTTTTAGTCTTAACTTTTGGTTTAGTTTCTTTAAATTTTATTTAATTAGGCCATGCTTCATAAATTAATTAATTATTAAGTTTTTTAGTTTGCTTTAAATTTGATTTGGTCCTCGTATAAAGATTTGATAAGTAATTAGGTTTAATAATTTTATTCATTTGTGATTTGGGCTCTAATTAATAATTTAGTTTTAATTTATTTTTAGATTTGTCCTTTATGTTTCAATTTATTTTGTTTGTTAGATTTATGGGTTTATGTTTAAGGTTTAAGGGTAAGTGTGTCAAGTTGATTGTTTGGGGCTATGAGATTAGTTTAGGGATTATGTGATTAGGCTTGCATTCTAATTATTAGTGAATAGTGTCTGTAAGATTTAGATATTCATGTTTGGGGTTTGAGGGTAAATGTGTCAACTTAATTATTTGGAGTTATGAGATTAGTTTAAGGATTAGGGGATTAGTCTTGTACTCTAATTATTAGTGATTTTAAGATTTAAGAGTTGAGGTTTATGTGTATTGTTTAGAGGTATACATATATACATACAAATATGTATGTTCTAGTATATATATATATAACAAGGGTTTTATTTTGATGCACAAGCTGTGTAAATTTTTTTTACACAATCCTTTTATAAAATTTAAAATCTAAATCACAAACCCTAGCAACCTAAAACCTAAACCCTAAGACCTAAACCCTAAACTCTAAATTATAACCATAAACCTTAAATTATATACCCTACATACTAAACCCCTAAACCCTAACCTAAAATCCTAAACCTTAAACCCTAAAATTAAAGGGCTTGTGTAAACTTTAGTTTACACAAGCTTGTGCATCAAAGTATTTTCCATATAACAATATATGCATACTAAAACTTATATATATATATATATATAATTATAACAATATATATATATTTACTAAAACTTACATACATACATGTATATATATACTAAAACTTAAATACATGCATATATATGTGTTTTAGTATGTATGTATACATGTGTTTTTAGTATATATATATATATATATATGTTTAATTAATTATAACAATACATGTATATGTATATATCATAATATATGTATATGTGTGTATATATACGTAGATATAAATTTTATTATTTTTAATATGGTGATATTTTTATTCATTTTATTCCCTAAAATTTTATTTTCCACAGAAAGTTACCTTTATTATTTTTTAATTTTTGTAATTTACTCCAATATTTTAGATATAAATCATTTGATAATATTTTTGTTCATTCTAGTGCCTAATATTGAGACTAAAATGTATGTAAGTATGTATGTATGTACCTATCAATGTATGAAGCCTAAACCCATAATGAATTTTCTCTTAACCTGAAACCATAAACCCTAAACATTAAACCCTAGTGTATGTAAGTATGTATATATATACTTATTTATGTATGAACCCTAAACCCTTGATTAATTTCCCTAAACCCTAATGCATACAAGTATGTATGTATCTATCAATATATGAACCCTAAACCATTAATAAAATTTCCCTAAAACATAAACCATTTAAACCCTAAACTCTGAATCGACCAATGTTTTATAATTTTAATTTGATATTTCTGTTCATTATAACCCTTAAAACTTCATTTATATTCCAAATTGAACCCTACTAATTGTTTTTTAATTAGTCCAATAATATATAATTTTACTTTGACATTTGTTCATTTTAGTCCTTAAACTATATTTGTATTCCAAATTGACCATTTTTTATTTTTTTAATTAGTCTGATGTTTTATAATTTTAATTTGATATTTTGTTCATTCCAATCACCTAAACTTTAGTTTAATTCCAAATTGACCCTTATTTATTGTTTTTTCATTTCGTCCGATGTTTTATAATTTTAATTTGTACTTTGTTCATTCTAGTCCCTTTAACTTTATTTCAATTCCAAATTGACTCATATTCATTGTTTTTTTAATTCGTCCAATGTTTTATAATTTTAATTTGATATTTTAATCTTCTATACCCTAAAACTTTATTTTTATTCCAAATTGACCTACATTTATTTTTTAATTTGTCAAATGTTTTAATATTTTAATTTGATATTTTCTTCATTCTAGTCCTTTAACTTTATTTTATTTCCATACCGACCCCTATATATATTTTAATTCATCATGTTTTATAATTTTAATTTGAAATTTTGTTCATTCTAGACCCTAAAACTTTATTTTTATTCTAAATTGACATCTACTTATTGTTTTTTAATTACTCTAATTTTTATAGTTTTAATTTGATATTTTTGTTCATTACAGTCCCCAAAATTTTATTTTTGTTCCAAATTGACCCCTTTTCATTGTTTTCTTTTAAATTTTGTCTAATGTTTTATAATTTTAATTTGATATTTTTGTTCATTATAATTCGTGAACCTTTATTTTTAATCCAAATTGACCCATTTTCAGTACTTTTTAATTACTCCAATGTTTTATAATTTTAATTTGATATGACTTTAAATAATTAACTCCAAATCAATGACAATTGACGAAGGCCAACCTAAAGTCTATCGACTACTTATACGGTTGTACCGAACTCAAACTCAATACGAATTTCAATCCTAAAAATACCCGACCTAAAATGCAACCGACCTAAAATGAACCCGACCTGAAATGGACCCGACTTGAAATGGACCCGACCTGAAACGGACCCGACCTGAAATGGACCCGACCTAAGATGGACCCGACCTGAAGTGTATCCGAACCCGAATTAACCTGTCAATTATCTGCTTCGGACCCGACACGTTTTGACCCGACCTGAAATGAACCCGACCTGAAATGGACCCGACCTGAAATGGACCCGCACCCGACCCGAGTCGAGTCAAAATAAAAAAATGACCTGAAATGACATGTACCCGATTTTTCCCGACCTGAAAGTACCCGACCTGAAACCCGTCCGATTACCTATTTTTACATCCCTATCTATGTATAATTGGTTGGATAGATCAAGGAATAGAGGACTTGGTTGAGGAAGATAGGAATGATCAAGTCAAAGGAAAAGCAAAGGGAATTGTTATCAAGGAGCGTCACTAGTTTGATATTGATTTGAGTATTGTGAGTGTAACTTTTCCTTAGGGTTGGGACTTAGCTCCTAACTACCCTTGCATGTCTACATTATAGTTTAATGAATATGCCATGAAATGAATCTAACCTAAATTTGGTAAACTAACTTAAGGGAAGAATAGAATAAATGGATTGAAATGAATTTTGATATATGGTAACTAGCGAAAGGAAAGCATGAATCATTGAGTTGAACACCTATCTTTTATGTTGCTATTCGAAAGGGACTGGAGTAAATCATATATAATGTTTGTGATTATTGATGCTTGTTGATATTTGGTTGTAAGAATGCTGGAAATTCATGTGATCATGTAAAATGACCTAAAGTTTCATATGATTTAGAGACTAAAATGAACTTGACCTTGTCATGCTTGTTGTATAATTACTTGTTGTATGTTTGAATGAATTAAAAGATACTACAAGCCCTTGGTTGCTAGTTGTTCTTATGTAGAACAACATGCCTTAGAGTCTAGAGCTCGATTTAATACATGGTGTAGAAGACACCTTAACACGATAGGTACCTTGTGTACCCTAATATGTGGTGTAGCAGACACCTTCTTGATTAAGTACCTTGTGTACTCTAATATGTGGTGTAGAAGACACCTTAACATGATCCAGTACTTGTGTACCTTAACACGTGACTCGATTACCTAGTCCTACTATCTACCAAGGCAAAACCGTTAAAAAGATACCTTTAAAGAAGACTTGTAATCTTGAATGAAGAATGGACAAATGATATTTGCTAATGGATTTGATATGGAATGATATTATATGAATTAAAGTGAAGTACAAGCTATCTTAATATGTTCATGACTTGAATGAGAAGTTAAATGATAAAATGGAATCATGTTCGAATAGTTTGATGTTCACTTTGCTTGATATTGCTTGATGTTGGGTTGAATTATGTATGGTATGCTTGAAATGAAACCTTGCTCTTTGGTTTAATGAATTCGATTGATTATTGGTAAACTAGCTAGGATGAGATTACTTACAATGAAGAAGGACTTAAGCTAATAGCCTTAATAAACTGATAGATTTAGGAGCTACCTCACTAAGTACTTTAAGTACTTATCATTCTCGTTTCCTTCTTCCCAAACCAGAGATCCTAAAGTATTCAAAGCTTTTCGAGCTTGAGCCGAGCATACCACAAGTGAAGATTAAAAGTCTGGCTTGTCATTATCTTGTGCACTTCTAGTTGGTGGCCTAGTTTTATGTCTAGTTGTACAAGTTTCATGAATTTGGCTTATATTAAATATTTATATGAAATATATGTATAAACTTGATGAAATAGGATGTAATGTTTTAAATTACTTTGATATTGTAAATAGGTAATCAAATGGTTTTATAAACATGAATGGCTTAGTAGCCTTTTTTTATGTGAATATATGGATGAAGTTTAAGTATATGCTTGATTGAAATGTGATAATGGATCATGGATGCTAATGGTATTTGAATGAGTCATGGTGTCTTGATTAACAAGTAGTAGTTTGAATAGCTTCAAGATAAATGTGAACTTGGTTTAAATGGAATTAATTTGTATACTAGTATAAAGCTTGTTTAATTCGAATTTGAACTAGGTTTTAATAGGAAGATGATGTTAGAATGGCATGGAATAATTAAGTGATAAAATTGAATTGGCTATATTGGTAACCTGTTCACTAAGTAATTGTATGAAAAGTTCAAATTGGCCCCTAACATTATATGCCAAGGTTTGTTTATATGCGTCGTCAATCCTCGCTCCTAACCCGAGCGAGGGGTGTTACATTTGTGGGGAATGATAGGTACCAAACTCCTATATTCTACTACATGTCACCAACAAACGGACGGAGTGATGGACAAACCGAGGTAATTAACTGGATCTTAGGTGCACTACTCAGAAAACTTGTTGGTAAGAACATCATGAATTTTTTAGTTACAAAAACCTTTGGCAATGGTCTATTTTATTTTCAAGGTTGATGGATTCGCCTTGTTATTTTTTGTATCAAAAGTCTTCTTCAACATAAGTTCTTCAAGTTATTGTGAGGGAGATCATCTACACACTCTTGCTTGCCTAGGAAATTACATCTAGGAGGCTGGTTAGAGCCTATTATGGTGTTTGCCTAGTCAATTGCGATTAGAAGGTTGCCTAGGACAACAACATCTATCTCGGCAACATCCATTCATCGTAGAGATTAGTTTCGTTTTCATGTGTTTGTCAAGTCAATTGCGATTAGGAGGGTGCCAAGGACAAATCTATCAAACATCACCACCACCATCAAATATCTTGTTTTTTATATCAAGATCACACTTTCTTACTGATTTGCTAAACTTAAAGTTTTCAATTTTTCTCGGATAATATTAGTGAGTTTGATAGATTAATTGTGACCTAGAGGGTTCCTAGATTTTTAGGTAATTCTTGGATCATGGCTTGCGTACCAATTGGTATCAGAGCATGAATGAAAGCCCTAAAACAACACATGTGGCGTGATTGGTTCTCCTTACCAAAAGAACCAATAAATGATACACACATAGTAAGGGTAAAAAATGGATCTTGGACAACAAGATGAAGTTGTTTTTGAAGTCTAGAATGACAGCTGACTTGCATCGCATTTCCGGATGGGATCCGATCATTTTTTGTTCGAGTTGTCTTCTAACAAATTGACCTTATATCAATAAACTTTCTAAAGCATCTTGAAATGCATAAAATCGATATTAGTAACTAAAGATATGTCAGTTTTAGCGAAGACTGCACTAGCAGAAACTAGATACGAGTTTAACTACGAGATTTTGTATATTTCGTCTAAAAGCTGATACATAAAGTTTTTGGACGAATTAGTCTTAGCCCAACTTAATTATTAACATTTAAATTATGTTTTTAGGGTTTTATATACTTTAGGAACCATCCACCTTTCTTCCAAGCCGTTAGATCTAGTCCAATTTAACAGACCATATTTCTTTGCTTATTTTATTCATTATTAGCTTTAGGTTAAAGTCATCCTTCATCTATAAAAGGATGATATTTTTCTTCTTTTTTTTCAGATTTGAATGATTAAATAAATTTCTCTTTTGAGTTCCAACTTGCAAGAAGTTTATCTTGTGTTTTAGAAGCAAATCGATTTTCAAGTTCTTCGAGATTTTTTGTTGAGGATCTTCACACTCCTGCTTTCCCATTCAATCGTGTTTGGGAGGGTGGGTTAGAGCCTCTTGATGGTGTTTGCTTGGTTAATTGCGAGCGAGAGAGTTCTCGAGGACAACTATTAATTCATCATGCCATCTCCACATCTTCAAGCTTCCTCCATTAACACCACCATCATAAGCAAATCTGAAATTTCAGATTTGATATTTATCTATCATCTTATTTTATTTTGGTTTGTTTATTTCTCTTTAATTAGATTTATGTTACTCTATTAGTGAGGCTCGGTGTCATACAACCTCAGAAGGGTACGCACATACTCGAAATCTATCATCGAGTATCATCGAACGAGGCCTGAGGTCACACAACATCGGGAACGTACATTCGGCATCTCTAACCATAGTATTGAATCACACTGTTTAGGTATTCGGTTCCCAACAATCAAAGCTGCTCAATCAACCAAGTGTCCATTCGGCACACATTATTGACATGAATACCATACATCACACGTCATTGACATGATTACCATAACTCTATGTTTTCTATAAATTATTAAGTCAGTTAATTAAGTTTACCAACTTATTAATACATTATAAAAATGTACTTTAATAATCCTTATTAATTTTCTCATTAATCTACATCATCTCATTAATTAAGGCATCAATAAATTCCTTAATATTTCATATCGATTTCTATTTTTAACTGGCATTTTAGCTATTAGTTTAGTGGGTACCGATACTCAAATACGAGTATCGGTACGGTACCCTTGGGTACCTGTACTCATACATGTACTGATATTGATATTGCTTACAAAAAATCCTAGATTTTTACAAGTACCGATATGGGTCGACATGTACAGATACGACCCCCAATCACATACCAGTACGGGCGAAGCCCGTACCAATACCTTACTCACGGGTCATGAATCACGATTTTACAACGCTTTATTCAACCCCTAAAACTTATGTAAGTCATTAGGGTTTATTTACGCATTGAATCAATTAATATCAAGGGTTAACTATTGGATGGTCACTTATGTTTCCCCTAGTATAGAGTTGGTCACCAATTTTCCAAAACGACCACTGAGGTCACTTACGTTTTCGATCTATAAACTTTTGTTCACTGAGACGTTTGTTGTGTTAAACTTAAACGGAAGGCTGATCTGACATAATAAAAAAGGATAAATTACCTAGATAGTCCATAAACTATTACTTCACTTCTATTTTGACCACCGAAATAAAAAAATTATTATTTCACATTTAATCCTCCATATTTACAAATTTTTTTATTTCTTCTCCCCTCCATTATCTTCTTTGTGGTCAAGCCACTTTGAAGGAAGGCATTCTCTAAGATACAAAATCTGATTTACATAAAATTCGAGAACTTGTAAACTCGAGATAAATTGACCAATATACAAGTACCAAAAACAAGGCAATGTAGAAGAAGGAATGTGTTATACATTTATAATTACCTCGCAAGCCACACAACAATATCCCATAAACATCTGGTTCCCATAGTAAAGCTTAAAAAGCCAATTAGATTAGTCTTTCACGTCTATATGACTAGGCTTTCCCACTAGAAATGAACTGCAATATAAATATGAAGAGTTAACGAGGAAAGATACACCCAAGTAAAAAAAATGGAATGAAATATATATTTAAAGGAAAAAGAGCTACATGTACATCTACAGCCAATAGCTAGCAATATCTAATGCTAGCAAAGACAAGAAAACCAAGATAGGCCTGCATGAAAATGTGACAGATACAACATGATTCAAGTATATCATTTTGGCTATATAAATACAAACGATGAATCGAAGAAAGTTCACATGTACACTTGAGAAAGTATAACCAGTAGACAAGCAGTTCTAATCCTGAATAATAGAATCTAGAAGAATCGCCATGTAGACAACCACGAAATTCAAAATTTATACTAACATTATTCATTGAGAAAAAAAGAAACTAAACATTTGTTAAGGTATCCTAAAAGCTTAATGTATATCACAAAAAATAGAGAGTGCATACCTATATATTACTATGTCCAAAACAACTCCAAAGTTGCATGCCTTCCTTTTTTAATATCCCACAAGAATGAAAATTGATGGAGGGGGAGAAGAAATAAAAAAATTGTAAATATGGAGGATTAAATGTGAAATTATACAAATTGTTTTTATTTCGGTGGTCAAAATAGAAGTGAAATAATAGTTTAGGGACTATCTAGGTAATTTATCCTTCTTTATTGTGCTAGATCAGCCTCCCGTTTAAGATTAACAGAAACAAACGTCTCAATGACCAAAAGTTTATAGATCAAAAACTTAAGTGACCTTACTGGTCGCTTTTGAAAATCAGTGACCAACTTTGTACTGGAGGAAAACATAAGCGACCATCCCAGTAGTTACCTCTAATATCAATTATCTCCTTTATGAACATTTAATTGAATATTTATTGGTACTATCTCTTAAGCATAATTTCCATCATTCACGTCAATCCATTCGAACTAACATACAAGACATCACAATTTTATCAATCGATCAATCAATCATCAAATAATTATACGAGTATCTCAAGTCTCAACGACCCTACACGGTCTCTAAAGTCATTATGAGTCTCATCATATTTGCAACATCATCATGCATCTCATAGATATCAAGTCTCATTCTACCGGTCTCTAAACATGATTATTCGTCGTCTACCTATTTTGCAGATATTAACACACAAATCAATCATATTTATGATGCTCATGAAGTATTTAGAGCTTGAGGTGTACTAATTAACCTCAAGGAAAAGCGATAAATGCTTATCCATGCTTCTCCAAAAATCTCCTTAAATGCAATATTTTGAGTGCACAAAACCCTCGAATAAAACAAATACGACTACATAAACAATTCTGCATCATCGGACTACTTTAGGGAATAAGATGTTAAAAACAACTTACCGAATTCAAATTTGCTAAAACAAACTGTGTCAAAAGACTCAGAACGCCGAAAACCCCACGAATAGGGTTTTTTTGAAAAGAACTCAACGACGGCGACTATTGGAGGTTGACAGGCCGGCTCGTTGTACCTGCATCTCAGCTCAGTAGGTCGCCACAAATGGCTAGCCCAACAGCCCAATAGATGTATACAATTGCCCTTTGTCGATCGGACGCCAGCCACGTGCGTGCAGCGGCTTCCGGTGGTCGTGCGGCTGCTGCAAAGCTCCTTTTCGACTCTCTCGACACCGGGGAACATGATGGTGGCGTTGGTTTCTTGTTTCTAGAACTCGAACTACCCCAACTTAACAATCCGAATTTTCTTTTCTATCACCAATTTTGACGAAGGCTCTAATAGCGACGCCGCTGGTACCGATAAACTTGTCTCGACGAGATGAACACAATGACGGTGGAGGTGTTTACAATAGAAATTTGGATCTCGGTAGATCAGTGTTGAAAGATTGAATAGGAAAAGAGAAAATAGAACGAAAAAATGGTCAAAAAGGAAGAGAGAGAAGGGAATACAAATTAATTTTCTCTCTATATTTCTCACCTTTTAATTCAAAACACCCTCGTCCAAAACGTAACGGTATAATCGCACCATAAATCATCAACCTTCAATTCTTACACAAAACAGTCATCATTTACTTTTAAATTAATCTTCCAAAATATCATTCCTTTAATTGAATACTTGAATTAAATATTTGACCCGAATCCAAGCTCTAGATGATCAACCCAAAAATTTGGTCTTTACAACATGGACTAAGGAAATTCAATAATGTTGTTTCCTTTTTTTAATCTTCTGGCTTAATTTCAAAAGATAAAATGAGGGATTTAGAAGATTTGAATGTAATTATGATAATCAAAATAGATTAGATAAATAATTGGGTAAATAACGAGAAAAATCAAATATGAAATTTCTTAGCCTTAAACTTTACTCTGTCCAAGTTGCGACCGGTCAACGAAGTTAATTTTTCCTTCTAGATAGTAAGTTGGTTACAGTTTACGAGAACTAACTCTTGTAGCTAACTCCTCCTTTGTTAACTGATTTAGAGCCAACCCAAAAATTTGATTCTTGACAAATGGTCTAATCGTTGTAGTTGCGATTCAAGACTATGACAACTTTGAGATTTAGAAGAGCCCCACTCGAGTTAACAATGTCCCACTAATGAATATTTGTCCAAACCTTATTTTGTTTCCTATTGACGGGCCGCCGTGAAATTTGTTCACAAGAAACCAAAATTACGACCAACCAATTTGACTTCTAAACTACAAGCCAAAATAGCCTTGAAGCTAATGAACTTATTTTGAGTTAAAGATGATTTAACTTTTGAATGAATGGCCAATTGTCAATCCAATAATCTGAAGAAATAAAGAATATTACATTGAATGTAATAAGCACTTCACTAAATTCTCATGACCTTCAATTGGACTATTGCAAAACTTATACTAATTAGGAGTTTAGCTAATCATGGATTGGAACATGCTTAGCATTTTGTATGAGAGAAAATTGAAGAAGAAAGTAAAACTAAAAAAAGGAAAAGAAACAATTGATTGCTAAAAATAAAGATGAACAAGAGTTGTAAATTCCAATTTATCAAGTAAGCTAAGCTAAGGGGTACTTATACACAAGGATTTAAAGTGTTTGAAATTCAAAATATCCATAAATCATGGATTTGTTACAAAAAGATAAGAGATCTCGTTTGAACTAGTGGCCATCTTTAAATTTTGCCTCATTTTCTTTATAATGCTTGTCAAATCTCGGAATTTGTTGGGTCGTGCCCACAAATTCTGCCGTGACATTCGATAAGCTGTAAGATTCTGCTTTCAGTTGTAGGTTTGGGGGTGACGTACTCCAATCGTGTTCCTGACCAAAATTAATCGCAAAAATCAATATATTGGTATTATTTATGCCAAATATGAGTTTATAAACATAATAATTTCATACATTATTTCACATATATCAACAAGTTTCGAAACTTACCATTTTTTTCGCACTTTAGAATCACCCATTTTTTCAATCACTTTGTTGTTAATGAATTAACAGTACGATGATGTCGTCATTATTTTTTTAAGAGAACACTAATAGTCATTGTACATGAAAAAATAGTAACAAAATGTTTACATGTCTCTCCCCTTTCTTTTCTTTTAACTTTATGTATGAATCTAGAACATGCAACACACCACTAATGCTAGACACCATTACTTTTTAATAACTTTTAAATAAATATTAAAATTCTCGGAGACTCCTCATGCAATTAACCATATTACAAAACAAAGTTCAAATTTAGGATAAAATTTGGAAGCCAAATCACGTCACACAAAACTTTCGACTCTCTAAACCCTAGCTTCATCCCTGATTTTCATCTCTAAATTACTCATTAACTGATTAAAATCCCATTAGTTATTCAAATTTCAAGCAGAATTTCAAATTTCGTATCAGAACTTTGTCCTAAAGGGAACATGTTCAGTCATTGAAACAACTTTTCGGGAGCTTATTTCATTCAATTTTTCTGTTTGCGTGGTGTTTAGAGGAATTTTCTGAGAACGTTTTTTCTTTTACTGTGCTGGAGCTTCTCGGAGTTTAACATTTAAAAGAGATTCGTTGAATTATTGCATTCGAAGCTTATTTGAATTGAATTTTGTGATTATTTAACTCAAATTCCTACTTTGTTTTGGAATACGATTAATGCATGGCAAATCCATAAAAATTTTATAATTTATTTAAAGTTAGTAAAAAACAATAGCGTGTACCGTTAGTGATGTGTAGTTGTGTGTCGCACTTCCAAAATGTTCATAAGTTTATATACATAACTACAAAAAAAAGATACCTAAGTCTTTTTTCGAGTAATAAAAACAAGATAGAATGATGATACTCTTTAGGGTTAATTATAGAATATGTCTACAAACTCCAACATAAATTCTAAATTAATATTAAAGTTTTAAAAATAATAAAAAATTCTTCAAGGTATTAGTATTATATCAATTAGGTCTTAGTCGATCTTATTATTATCTTTGGCATTTAACCCATGGACTGGTCTCAGTGGTAAAGGATGATGTATTTCATCCAGGTGATCCGGGTTCGAGCATCATGTGTGCACGGTGCGTTATTAACGGACTAAGAAAATTGAACAAGTAGTATCTTATAATCACACCAGCATATTCAAAAAAAAATTATCTTTGGCATTAGATATTAACATAGATATGATGTAAAATATTATGAAAGCATGCACCTAATAGAGTAGGTATGCACACTGTAGTCATGTACATGAGTAAAACATATTCGACCCTTTTAAATTTATGTTTGTAAATATATTAGAGTCCGTATATAAATTAAAGTCCAAAAAATAGTCTATTAAAAATAAAAAGAAGTTCATGTACATAAGTAAAGGCCATATTGGCCCATTTTTTATTATTATTTCATTTTTGTTATTATTGATTTATTTAAGTTATTCTTATAGACCACACAAGATCCTAACCATGTCAAATATGGGAAGATTGCAAGAGATA
This sequence comes from Hibiscus tridactylites, assembly GCA_958450335.1. NCBI lineage: Eukaryota > Viridiplantae > Streptophyta > Magnoliopsida > Malvales > Malvaceae > Hibiscus > Hibiscus tridactylites. Next base: position 29,606,695 of record OY288289.1, read on the forward strand.
TTTGTCCAACAAATATGGGAAGTCAAGTGATGAGCAAGGAAATTCAACAGTGGACTCATGGCGAATTTTCGTTAGGATCCGAGTATTTTGGGGCCATGATGTGTTCTTAAGAACTGGCCATTTATCAATTTCCTTTCGAACGCATCTTGAAACACCTCAATCAGACGTTGGGCGCTCAAGACATGTCTGTTTTACTGAAGATAACACGTGAAAAAATCAGGATACGAGTCCAATACGGGAATTCAATATTATTACGAATTTTAATTAATTTATTAATTATTTTTAATTAAAATCAAATTTCTGTTTTTCTTTATTTTTTCTAATTAATTTAGGGTCATTTTGTGTTTAGGGGCAGTGGTTTGATGCTCAAGTAAAGGCATTATTCTCTTTTCGAAAAAGAATATTTAGCATTAATGTTTTAGGGTTTTTAGGGTTTCTTGAAGCCTCTAAATAGGGTTCATTGTTTTGTAATTTATACTACAAAGTAGATACACACCATACAACACCACATACCACACACACACCACACATTCACACAAAGAGAAGCATATACAAGCATTTGGTGTAACCGAAATTCTGGAGAAATAATACGAGAAGTAGTTCGATTGTTGGAGGTATACTTTGTGTTTTCCTTTTTATGTATATGTTTATGCTAACGATTTCAAGGAAAAGGGAGTAAGGTCGTGGGTTTTACCATTCGAATCACAAAAGGAGCCACAATTGGAGATCATCGAACCGACCGATACTGTTAGGACTAAGAAGCGCGACAGCATGAGCCAATGGTGGTCGCAAATGAGCAACCCTTAGTATCCATTCCCGGTGGCAAGAGCAACGGTGTGCGGAAACGTTGGGTTAGAACCTGGGATTCAAGGCAATTCTGATTTTTTTGTCCTTTGATAATTTTATTTTGCCCTTGAATTTTAATTTTCATTCAATTCGGTTATTTGACTTATTTATTTTACATTTTTGTTTTGTCTTCATATTTTGATTATTTATCTTCTTAGATTTAGACCCTAATGATAATTTTTTAAGTTAGACTCATTAACTTTAATTAAAGCCTTGAATTTGTTTCCTTAGTTAAGTTTTCTTTAATTGAATAAGTAGAGCCCGTAGTTTAGGTTTCTTAAATAATTATAATATTAATATTACCTCTATTAGGATCAACCATTAATTTGATCCCATAATAAACTAGTTACCTAGGTTAGACTATAAATAAGGCTCACAAATCACTATAAATGTAATTAATTAAAATTTATATAAATACTTTAGTTAGGATTAGCATTAGATCTTTAAATTATTCCCCTTAATAACCTTGGTAAATAGTACCTCATCTAAGTCGTCTTTAATTCAATCTAAATATTAAAAAATGTAGACTTTAGGTATGATTGTTTTTAACCCAAAATATGTTAGAAAATATGAGTGACCAAATAAGCGTCATTTTTATGGGCGTTGTGGGATGCTAATCCTTCTCCACACGTAATCGTGCACCCGAACCCTTAGATTTCGTAATCTCTATATTGTTTTAGGTTTCAGGTCTACCTATTAAAAAGTACCGGTGGCGACTACATTATCACATCTTGTTGACTTCGCTGTGGATTTTTATAAGCGGACACAACTTTTATTTGGTCACGAAATATATTCTTTCTTATTTTGGATTTTGGTGTTTATTTGTTTTTTATTTATTATTTACTAATGTTTTTTCATTGTCTTGTTTCATGTGTTCTTAGGTGCATCATAACATGGGGCTTCTACCCGAGTTAAATCCTTTTAGGTGGAAGTTAGTAGCTCTTCCTTCATGAGTAATCCTCTGTATGGGCCAGTGAACACTTTCGGGGCTCAAAGTACCTATGCCTTCCAAAGTAATGCTTTGTATAGGTGTAGGTTAAAATGAAAATAGAAATTGCCCCGATCAATCACGACCTTTGACGAAACTGTTTTGGGGAATTGATATTATATGGATTATTTGATCTATGAATTGGTAACAAACACTAGATTTAATGACTTAGAAGACTATAAGGATACTAATAAATTAAAGAAAAGGTTTGTAAAATAGAATTTGATGACCGAATATATGATTTTGATTGGGAATGAAACTGCCTATGCTGGACTGTCCCTCACTACACTGTTAAGATTTGAAATTATTTTTAATTTGTAACCCCTTTATCCTGTCCTAGACGCCGACACGAACTAAGAAGATTACACGTGGAAAACAAGCTTAAAACATGCTGTAAAAAAGTAATTAAAACAACATTCAATTCAAGTGCATTTTCAACAAAAATATAGCACATTCCGAAAGAGACTTTCGAATCACTTACTATTGATCTTAGCTAAGTGTTTCAAACTTACACTAAGCTCCCAACACCATCATTACAACTCAAAAACCCAACTAAAACCATCAAGAATCTCAAGGATTTCGGGATCTATATAATCAAAACCCTTTTCCAACATAATAATCAACTAAAAACTCAATTAAAACCAATCCAAAATAGAGCTTATAAAATCTAATCCGAAAATTAAGATTTTAATCACATTTTTGCAAGATTTTGATCTCAAATCAAAACTATAATAAAAACTCACCCAAAAACAACATTTAAAAGCCAAAGATCTTGGGAATTTTAATAAAGAACCTAGATTGAAGGTTGAGAACGAGATTTACCTCCAATCTTTGCCTTCGTCAATGATTGATAAGTTTTTCCTTAAGAAATCTTGAAGAATTTGAAGAGAACTCTTGAAATATGTTTAGAAACCAAAGGGGAGTGTTTGAGAGAAAAGAAATTTGGAGAAAAGAGTTGAGAGATTGATTTTGCTGAAATGAAAGTTAGTTACATGAATTGAGTTCTCAATTTCCCAATTAATCCATTTTAATTAAATAAAATCATTTCTATTTTAATTATCTAAAACCTTTTAAAACACATGTCAATTTAAGGAAGGTGTAATTGCACCATATCTTCCTAAAGATTCTAAGATTTTGGCTCCTTTTCGAAATTTTGAAATTTTCCACAGTTTGAAGCTTTACATTTTGGTCACTACCTAAAATGTACCACTTCCGAAGCTCTTTTTTTAAAATTGATTTGACCAATCTCTTAAACATAATTTTAGAGGATTTATCAGTTTTTACCATATTTTTATCCTTTTCTGATCCTTGATTTCCCTAAATCACCTAGCGTGATTCGAACCGTTTTCGACCGGTTCGTCCGATGCCTAAAACATCTAGGCCCAAAACAAGGGTGTTACTTAATTAGAGATTCAATGAATTACAATAGGATGTTAAATTGAATTAGAATCACGGGTAGGTATCGAGTGGATTTAGAAGCAATTTAGATGAATTATCTTGAGCACGAAATTGCCCTGTATCGAACAGAACAATGTTGGATTGTTTTGTTGAAGATGGATTATCTAAGTAAATTCGTGTAACTCCCCGGTTTTTGGCTTAGGAGTTTTTAAGGTTGGCTCGGGGTTCGTAGGACCTAGACTAGAGATCCATGTTAGTTCATAAGTGGTTTAGGGAAAACATGATTCGAGATGTGGTAAAATTTTGGGAAAAATTCCTAAAATCCTTTTAAAATATATATAAAGGTTTGGTGAAGTCAATTTTGGAAAATTACTTTTGGAAGATTGACATTTCAATTTAGTGAGTAATTTGTAAAAAAAATGTAAAGTCTTTTTTAAAGGATTGCTTTGAAAGAGGGCCAAAACATAGAATCTTTAGGAAGGTAATACGATATTAATTAGCCTTTTCCTTTAATTCACCATTTTAAATGTGTTTTATTAAAAAGAAATAAACAGAGATTTTATTAAAAAGGGTTTAGCTTTTAAGATCTATTTTTGACGTAACTTCCATTTCTCTCATTACTAATTAGCCAAACACCTCATTTTCTCTTATAACTTCCAGAGATTTTCATTTTCCCATTTCATTTTGATTTGCAAATGATTTTTTTGGTGTTTCTTCCATTTATCTCAAAGGAATCTTAAAGGTTTTTCAACAAATCTTGTCAATTGAAAGAATATGCAAGGGTTAGTGGTAATTTTCGTTTAACTCCTCTAATCAAGGTTCTTTAATAAAATTCCAAAGTCTTTGGCTATCTAATTGTGTTTATTAACAAAGTTTTATAATCTATTTGATGAAAATGGTTAGATCAAGCCTTGAAAGATGATTTCTTAAGATTTTCATAATGGTATTGTTTTAGTTAATTTGAGATTGATTTTAATCATGTTTTAGATGTTAAATGATGTTGAAATAAAAGTTTTGTCATAGTAATCCCGAAATGAGTAGGAACTCTAGTTGTTACATTGCTAGATTTGGGTTTTTGTGGTGATAATGTGGTTTTGGTGTTGCTTTGGATATAAGGATGCAATTAGGTTATTTTTTGATGTTATTTGATGATTTAAAATGGATGGAAGTGTTAGGTTTTGGATGGGTTGAGTTTGTATAGTGATTGAAGGTGTTTTCGGTTGTTTCAGATGTGCGTTTTGGTGTTTTTGGGCAGAGCATCGTGGTGGTTTTGGTTGCTGGTGATTTTAATGCATTAAGATGCGTTAATCCTCTATTCTTGTGTGGTATAAAGAATGGGAGAATGTATCAGAAGCAATCGGTGAAGTTTTGGGAGCTTCGGAAGCTTGATTATGCTTCAGCAAAGCAAGCGAGGCGTTGTCGGTGAGTAGAATTGGTTTAAAAACTTTTTAAAAGTTTGAAAGCAAGGTTTGGGGGTTTAGATTATGCTTGAAATGCTAATCTAAGCTCGGAAGTAAGTTTGAGATGTTTCGCTCTCGTTTCTCGGTTTTTATCCCATGGATTTATATGATCGCGCTCATGTTTTGAAGATAGAATTAAACCTACTATTTTATACATGTTTTAAAAAATGATTTGATTATTTGTGCGATCCCATGTGATAGATTTATGATTTCAAGGAGATAGAACTTGTTGAGAAATGCTATGCATTGTTTATATTTTTTAAATGGGATGAGAAATGGTTTGTGTTTATGCATTGAAAAACAATAAGTAAATGTTGTTTAAAAGTGTATATTGGCATGAGATGAGATTACTTTTACCGGACATAATTGGTTGACCAATAGGATGAGAAGTGCACTATAATATACACAATTCGTATGTGCTCTTTGGTTCGGGCATTGGGGGTAGTGCCATCCCGTTCCAAAGAGAGAGTGTGGTGATGAGAGACTCCACCATGGTAGGTCTTGATGATGTGAGATTCAATCAAACTTTGTGGCGATGAGAGATACCGCCAGGAGAGTTCAGTGATGTGAGATTCCACTGAGGTAGGACTTGACGATGTGTGATTCCGTCAAGCTATCTACATATCTGAGTAACATTGCTAAAATGCAAGTTTATGAGATTCACATGTACCTTGTGTATAAATATTTAATGAATTGAGTTTTGTATATGATATTATGCTTTGAGAAATGCTTTTAAGAAACAAGCATGTGTGGTTTTGCTTTAAGATTATGCAATTGGGTTAATACATGAGATAGATGGTACATGTGGTTTTAATGATGTGGTATTTTCTTTGAAAATGATTTCAAGAACGAGATAGATTGAGCATGATGAGATAGAGTTTTCTAATTGAGAAATGGTTTTAAAATGCATTATTGTTGTTGGTTTGTTTTGAGCATATGTCACTAGGCATTATTGCTTACGCTCTCGTTTCCCAACAATGTAGAGTTTTGGGAGAGTTGTTTTGAAACTCCCTATTTTGTGGCAAGTTTGTATTCCCCTTGTTGACTTGTAAATGGCCTATAGATTTCCTTAATGCATATTGACATGCTATGATGTTGAGATTACCATGTATGGTTGAGGTTTGATGTTTGGTTAAGTTGTATGCATGTTGGAATGACTAAGAGTGCGTTAAAGTGTTAAAAATCAGCAAAAAGTGTCATTACAAGCCCATGTGTTTCGGTACACCTAAGGTTGCACCGAAACGGTGAGCCTGAATTGGCCTTGGGGTTTTGAAACAAAGGTAAGTGTTTTGATACGGGCTCCTTCATGTTGGCTACTAGAATCCCGTGTACCGAAACACCATAGAGGGTGTTCCGATACGAGCTCGAGCTTCAAAACGGTTGAACCTGTTCTGAAATAGGGTGTTTCGATACAGAGCAAACTGTACCGAAACACCTAACTGTTAAGTTTGTTATTGAAATCTTTTGAAGTTATGTTTCTTTACATTTTAGCCCTTGAATGATTGTATGTTTGTTAGAATGAGATAGGATGATTGTTTTGAGCTGAGATTTGACAGGGAGGCATGTAATGTGACTAATTAAAGGTTGGTAATCTAAAATTAGAAGAAGTCCCTATAAATTATTAAATTACAAAGTAGTCCTTAAAATGTGTTTGAATGCATTTGAGTTCCTAAACATTGCCTGATTGAGTTGCACATTGTTCCTCTGCGAAGTCTATCACTTAGGATAATGATGAGCATCTAGACAAGATAAAACAAAAAAAAGGTTATTTATTGGGGTAAACTTCTCGGTTTACCTCAATATTCCCCGTGTGACTCGTTCGATTCGGTCTTTCGTCCAGACCGGGTCAAGGGGATTACAAATTAGCTAATTGTTAAATTGACAATTACTTTTATAAGGACGAGTAGTGATGAAATGTGGATGCATGCTAATTTAAAGTTATCTAATTTAACAAAGAATTTATCACGTAGAGGGCAATTTTGAATTGTTGATATGTTAAAGGATTGTTTGCTTATGTAACATGTCCTTACTTACCTTGTATTGATAATTGTGGAAAAGGTTGTCATGTTATAAGTTTCTTATACATATAAAGGCTTTTATGAAAGTATTACCGTGAAACCTACTTGAGCATGTGTTTGATAAATTGGAAATATTTAAGGATAATTGATTGATTGTAATACATTACTAAATTATTGTTATAATTAGAGAAAGAGGAAATTGATCAAGGAGACGAGAGGCAAAAGGGAGTGGTGATTCACAATCAAGAATATCTTGGAGTATAAGTGAGTGAAATTTGTATTTTGAATATATATAGATTGTTAATTTGGCTAAATTGTTTGATTGCTACATGAGGCTTGAATGCCTATGCTTGTCTTGGTTTGCCAGAGCTTGGTAAGTTGAATGCATCCAAGTAAGTATGGTTTCTAGATAACATATTCCTAGTATAATTATAAGTTGGTAGCTTATAATGCTTAGTGTAGCATCTTGTGCATATGACTAATTACTCAAAGAGTTAAAGAAGTATATGTAGTGAATGATTGTGAAGTTTGTAAAAACCTTGACTAGTTTTAGCCCTAGCTAGATTGGCATGCCAATAGTGATTCCTGAGCTCAGCCTGAACTGGACTAAGGTACCCTAAATGGTACTAGGGTACCCCCGAATGACTTGAAAGGATTATATATTCCAATGGCAAAAGATTACGATTGCCTGATAATGTTTGAGGGAATATGTACTTCTAGGCTAACAACATGTCAAGGTTATGCTATTCGACTAAAGTTTCTTGTGATAAATTGATTAATTGTTTAATTGAGTAACACCAATGGTTCTTGTTATTATATGATACTTCTTTGGAAGCTTGATATTTGGTTGAGGTTAATTTAAGCTTAGTATAAGGTTATTGATGATTATATTGTGAGCATGTACCCAAAGGTGACAAATGTTATTTACTCTGTCATAGTCTCGATGAGGAGCCTAAGTAAGATTGATAAATTGAGTATTGTACCTGATAGTTAAACTGATTTCACTCCTTCTTTAGTTAAATTGCGAGACTATCTATCTAATAGCTCACTTTGTTACTTACAGGAAAAGCTAATTGCTAGATCTAGTTCTGGGAGTCAGTGCAAGGCCACCAAAAAGCACAAATGTATGTCTTTTTGTTATAGTTTAACTCCTAGAAGGTGGCACTAGTTTGGACATTATGAGTAGGCATGGTTGCTGGTTTCGAATGGTATGATTGGCCTTAGAAGCTTGTTGTTGAATTCTTGATGATTATTAGGTATGATTGCTTTTAGTGTATGTGAAGTCATGGTATGTTCAAACCTTCTTTTGGATTTAAATCTGAACTTGACATCTTTGATTAGCTCGATAGATGACCATAATTTGGTAAAATTATATGTCTAGGATGAAACTGTTAGATTACACACATTGCTATAGTTCTTGAATCCTAATGGTTACAAAAAGGTCTTGAAAGGATTAACTTTGTATGCCTTACTTGTATGGGTTGTATACTTAATAAGGCCTAAACTATTCGTTACATACGAGATTTAACTTCTTAACTAAATCTAATGCTTAATATATATATATATATATATATATATATCTTCTTAGCATTAATTAGTATATTTAGAAATCCATGTCTTGATTGGTGATCATAATGTATCTCTATAAATTCTTGATCTTCAAGGATATTAGTGGTGTATCCTTGTATTGTTCGAATACTAACTTGTTAGACAAATTAGTTTGTCTACTTACATAAAGGTATTATCTTATAGCCCGAGGATGAGTATTACAATTTGGTAATCAAAGCTAAGGTTTAGTCGATCGTAGGACTAAACTAGTTGTGTAATAAGCTATGTAAGGTGCCACCTAGGAGTTGAATTGAATTGTGTTTGTGACTTTGATTGATTAAATTTGTAAAGCCCCGGTTTTGGGCCTAGAGGTTTTATGGTGGTTTAGGGTCCAATGAACCTAGATTAGAGATTCATGTCAATTTGGAGTTGGTTCAGGGAAAATTTGGTTCGGGGTGTGATAGAATTATGCGAAAAATTTCTAAAATCCTCTTTAAATATATATTGAGGAAAAGTGAAGCCAATTTTGGAAAATGATTTTTGGAAAGTTGACATTTCGGTTTGGTGACTAAAATGTAAAAAATTGCAAGTTTCATTTTACGGGCTAAATTGAAAGAGAGCCAAAACTTAGTATCCTTAGGGAGCTATCACACCAAGGGGTTATCAGTTATTTTCTTAATTTTGTGTTTTAAATTATTTAATTAATTGATTTAATAATAGAGTTTTATTAAAAGAGATTTAAAAAGCTAAACATTTTCTTACGTAACTACTTTTCTCCTAAACTTTTCTCTCAACTTTCCCATCAGCTAAACTCTCTTTTCGTTACTAAAATCCCCATAGATTTATCTCATTTGATTTCTAAATGATGCCCATGGATTTCTACAACAACTAGCTAAAGTTTTCTTGAAAGATTTCTTCAAAATCATTGCAAATCAAGGGGAAAGCTTTTGTTAGAGATGATCTTTCCTTTCGCTCCTCTAATCAAGGTTATTTATTGAAATTCACATGTCTTTGGCTCTCTAATTTTGTTTAATAACAAGGTTTTGTAATTTAATTGATGAAAATTGCTAAAATAAGATGTGGAATATGGTTTTTCAAGATTTTTGTTATGGTACTATTTTGATTGATTTGAGACTGATTTTAATCATAATTTGGATGTTAAATGATGTGGAAATAAAGGTTTCATGATAGTAACCTGAAATGAGTTGGATATTTGATTGTTAGATTTTGGGTTTTTTGTGGTGTTTGTGTGAAATCTGAGTTGCTGGAGGTATAATGATGAAATTTGGTAGATTTTGGATTTTGATTGATGATTAAAATTTGATGGGAGTGTTAGATTATGGCTTGGCTGAGATTAGAGAGTGATAGAAGGTGATTTTAGTTGTTTTCGGATTGGTGTTTTGGTGTTTTGGGCAGAGCATCGAGATAGTTTAAGTTGCTGGTGATTTTAATGCATCATGATGCATTAATCCTCTATTCTTGTGTGGTATAAACATGGGAGAATACATCAGAAACAACCGGTGAAGTTCTGGGGGCTTCAGATGCTTAATTTCGCATTGGCGAATCATGGTTTCATGAGTCGGTGAGTGAGAACGTGATTTCAAGCTTTGAAATACCTAAAAGGTGATTTTGGGAACTTATTGTAACCTTAAAATGCTTTACTAAGTTCGGGAGTAAGTAAAAGGATTTTCTCCCTTAGATTGTGCTATTATGAGTTTGTTGATGCACTTGATTTTCTCTCGCGTATCCGAAGAGGTTTTGAGAAATGAGCTCGTTAATGATGATGTATTATGGTTTGGTCTATGATGCAAGATGTGTAAAATGCATGTTTTACTCTTTAAGCATTGCATTTGTTAGCAATACATGGGAAGACTTAAATTGAGTGTTAAAAAGATGTTTTTATTGTTGAGATCATAATACATGTTGTTGAGGTTTATATGCTGATTTTTGATTAAGATAAGTGCATGGTTTTGAATGCATGATGGTTTTCAAACGATGTGTTGAGGCATTTGAAATGAAATTACAATGTGTTATTGGAAAATGGTCTTAATTCATTAACGATGTTTTTTTAGCACTCCTCAGTAAGCCTTGTGTGCTTACGCTCTACTTTTGTCCATCAATGCAGAAAATTGAGGTTTCGGAGGTAGCGTGGAGCAAGTGATCGCAAGAGACTTCTTTTGAGAACGTATTTTCGGATTAGACTATACGTACTAAGGGAAATGGGGAATCCGTTGTGCTTTCGGAAGATTTGTGTAAACCCCATGTTTGAGCAATTGTTCATTGCTGTTTTAGACTTGTAAATGGCCATTGATTATTGGTTTGTGCCTTGTTATGCATTTTGGTATCTTGCTTGGTTTATTTGCTAGATTGCATGCCTATAGTTTACCTTGGATGCAAAGTGCCATGATTTAATGTTGAATATGCCATGAACGATTGGGGATTGATGTTTAAATATGTTCTACGCATTGTTGAAGTGGTTTGGAATTGTTTTGTATGGATTAAAATGTGAAAAACCAGCAAAAAGTGCCATTGCAGGCCCAATTGTTTCGATACACTCGAGCTCGTACCGAAACAATGAGCTTGAAATGGCCTAAGGGTTTCGAAATAGAGAGGTTTGTTCCGGTACATTTTGCCACTAGAAACCTCTGTTCCGAAACACCTCAAAGGGTGTTTTGATACGGGCTAGTGTTCTGAGCCCTATGAACCAGTTTCGGTATGCCTGTTTCGATACAAGCCTAACAGGTACCGAAATGGAAAGCTGGTAAGTTAGTTGTTGGAATACTCTGAAGTTCTGATTCTTTGCGTTTTGGTCCCTAGATGTTGTGGATGCAATTAAATGTGTTTGGATGATTGCTTGGAGCTGATTTTTTACAAATATGCATGTAATGTGACTAATTAAAGGTTGGTAACATAAAAATTACATAAGTCCCTATATTTTGGTAAAATGACAAAATGGTCCCTAAATTTTAATTGAATGCAATAGAGTCCCAAATCGATATCTGATCGAGTTATGAATGTTCCGATATGATGTTATCACTTAGGATAATAATGAGCATCTAGACAAGATAAAAAGAAAAAATAGGGTTGTTTATTGGAGTAAATTTCTCGGTTTACTTTAATAGTTCATGTATGACTCGTTCGGTTCGGTCTACCGTCTAGGCCAGGTCGAGGAGGTTACATTTGGTGGTATCAAAGATAGGTTTCGATAGAATGGGATGATGGTAAGTTAATGGTAAGTTGATGTGATGTGATTCCAAGTTATTGATGATGTTTGCTTTGCACGATGATTGTTATAATTGTGTCGATAGAATGGGTTACATGATGATGTTGTGGGCTAAATCTGATTGATTTCTATGCATGATGCTTGTGATACTATGTTGTATGTCTCATGCTATGTTTGGGAGGGTTAATTAGGATACCAATATATGAGATTCACATATACCTTGTTTATAAATGATTTAATGAGTTGAGTTTTGTATGTAAGATTATGCTTTGAGAAATGCTTTTAAGAAACAAGCATATGTGGTTTTGCTTTGAGACTATGCATTTGGGTTAATGCATGAGGTAGATGGTACATGTGGTTTTAATGAAGTGTTTTTTGCTTTGAAAATGGTTTCAAGCATGAGATATATTGCGCATGATGAGATAGAGTTTTCTACTTGAGAAATGGTTTTAAAATGCATTGCTGTTGTTGGTTTGGTTTTAGCATCCCTCACTAGGCATTATTGCTTACGCTCTCTTTCCCAACAATGCAGAGAAGTAGCATGTTTTGGGCAGCAAAGAAGCAAGAAGGAACCCAAGGAGTTAGACTTAGCTCTAGTATGGTTTTATGCTTACTTATTAATAATAATCGGCAATGGGATGATGCTTTTATGTTTTGGGAGTGTGTTTTGAAACTCTTTGTTTTGTGGCAAGTTCGCGATGCCCTTGATGACTTGTAAATGGCCTTTACTTATAGGTATTTTCTTTGGTTTGTGTTTTGGCTCTTGAGTGGTCATTTCGCATAGGTAGCATGCCTATAGATTTCCTTAATGTATATTGCCATGCTATGATGTTGAATTTGCCATATATGAATGAGTTTTGATTTTTAGAGATGTTATATGCATGTTGAAATGATTTTAATTGCCTTAAAGTGTGAAAAATCATCAAAAATTGTCATTACAGGCCTAGTTGTTTTGATATGCCTAAGGCTATGTCAAAACAGTGAGCCTGAATGACCCTTGGGGTTTTGAAACAGAGTCAAGTGTTTCGATACAGAGGCAAGTGTTTCGATACATACTCCTTTAGGTTGGCCACTAGAATCATGTCTTCCGAAACACCATAGAGGGTGTTCCGATACGAGCCTGAGCTTCGAGACGGTTGAACCTATTCCGAAACGGGTGTTTTGATACAAAACAATCTGTACCGAAACACCCAACTGTTAAGTTCGTTATTGGAATCTTTTGAAGTTATGTTTCTTTACGTTTTAGTCCCTGAATGTTGTGGATGCAATTAAAGAAGCTTGGATGATTTTTTTAGCTGAGATTTGACAGAGGGGCATGTAATCTGATTAATTAAAGGTTGGTAACTTAAAAATTGAAAAAGTTCCTATAATTTGTTAAAATTACAAAATGGTCCCTAAAATTTGTTATTGTCCAATTGATCCCCTAATCAATGTTTGATTGGGTTGATGTTTGTTCCGCTGCAAGGTTTAACACATAGGGTGACATTGTGCATCTAGACAAGATAAAATGAAAAAATAGGGTCGTTTATTTGAGTAAACTTCCCGGTTTGCTTCAATATTCCCCGTGTGACCCGTTCAGTTTGGTCTTTTTCCCAGGCCAATTGAGGGGGTTACATAGCCAAACCTCACGAGCATGTTCTGATACATGATGCCCTATTTCGAAACCCCGTGCCTATTTTATAGACCCCGTTTTAATACAGCAATAGGCGTATCAAAACGCCTTACTTGAAATGTCACATTTTTACTGAGACTTGGTCGAGGGGGTTACATTTGGCAGTATCAGAGCCATGTTACTAAAGAAGTGAGATGTAAGGTTGTTGTGATATTTTTGTTTGGATGATTTCTTAATGATTGCTATGCACAGTGGTTGTTTATACTATGATGCGATGGTTGTTTGCTTTGTGTGTGATGCACGGTGTTTGATAACATGATTTAAGGTTGTTATGTGCTGCTAAGAGAGAGATTAAGGGTACCCATTGCCATATTACTATTAGCATAAAGATGATTTTGGTTAATGATGATGTGCGTAAATTGGGTTCTGTTGTAACTTTGTTTCATGGATATGTTTATACGTGGTGGATGACCATCACTACGGGTATGAAACCTGCTGATGTGACTTGTGAACTCTTTGGAACTACTTTTAAGAGGAAGTATTTGGGTGTTCGCTATCTTGATGAAAAGAAACGAGAATTCATGTCCTTGGTGCAAGGAAACATGTCTGTTTTAGAGTATGAGGTTCAGTTTGATCGATTGAGCCAGTATACCCCTAAACTGGTTCCCAACGAACAAAAGAGATGTGATCGTTTTCGCTACAGGCTTGTAAACAAATTTAAGACATATATGTTGGCTTCAGATTACACAAAATTTGATTTCTTAGTCACTCGGGCTACAGACATCGAATAGAATTTGGGTCTAGTGGCTCGTTCTGGTTCTGGAAAGCGGTCGTTTGAGTTTGATGCGGGCAGAGATCGTTTCAAGAAGCACAAGGATAGGAGGTACCATTCGGATCTAAGGCGTGGTGGTGGTAACCCTGGCCATGGTCAGTAGGACCAGAATGCTTAAGTTCGTACACTACAGTGTAATCGGTGTGGTAGAAGGCACCCAAGATAGTGTTGGGGTAATTTAGGTACGTGTTGGAATTGTGGGTCACGATATCATATGAAGCATGATTGTGCACAATCGGTTAGAGATGGACAAGCTTCGGTACGAATTACTAAGCCACAGAGAGGCCGTGGGCGCGGTCATGGTAATTTTCAGCGTAGAGAGGACGGACAAAGGAATGTTTCTCATGTTGTTGTTGTTCATCCTGAGGGAGATGGGCAAGCTAGGGTGTATGCACACCGAGAGGAAAGGAATGACACTGATGTGATCGCATGTACCTTTACTCTGTAATCCTTGTCATTACTTTATTTGATTGATTCTGGTTCTACTCATTCATATATTTTGCATGAGCATGCACAAGCACTTGAACTACCTGTTGAGTTGTTAGATGTTGGTATGCGTGCAACTAGTTCTTTTGTTTAGACGGTTGTTACGAGGAAGATGAATAGGAGGTGTCGTTTTTCTGTTCAAGGTTATGTGTTTGAGGTTGATCTTATGGAGTTGCCTTTCTACGATTTTGATGTAATTATTGGTATGGATTGGTTGTCCGAGCATCGATATGTGGTTGATTTTGAGACCAAGATAGTTTCATTGAAACTTACTGATGATTAAGAAGTCCAAATGTAACCCCCTCGACCAGGCCTGGGCGAAGGACCGAACCCAGCTAGACACCCAGGGAATACTAAAGTAAACTAGGAAGATTTACCTCAATAAACGACCTTTTTCCTTTTTATCCTGTCTAGATGCACGCTGTTACCCTAAGTGTTTAGACTCACAATGTAAGAATCATCAGTTAAGTAAAACATTGATTAGAAACTCAATTGAATATAATAAAGTTTTAGGGGCCATTTTGTAATTTTATCCATTTACATGAACTTCTTCAATTTTTAAGTTACCAACCATTAATTAGTTACATTACATGCCACTCTATGAAATCTCAGCTCAAAACAATCAATCAAGCACATTTAATTGCATCCACAACATTCAGGGAATGAAACGTAAAGAATTAGAACTTTTAACAACTTGGTGTTTCGATGCACAAAGCATTGTATTAAAACACCCTATATTGGAACAAGACATAGTGTTTCGAAACACAAGCCTGTATCGAAACACCCTCTAAAACATTTTTGTACACAAAATTCTAGTAGCCAAACCTCACGAGCCTATTCCGATACACCATGGCCTATTTCGAACCCCCATGCCTATTTTAGAGACCCCATTTCAATACAGCCTTAGGCGTATCGAAACGTCTAACCTGAAATGGCACATTTTTACTGGTTTTTCTTATTTTTAAGCAACCATAAACATCCAAGCATGCTTCTAACATATTTTTAACATATCCAACATCAATCTTCAATCATTCCATGCCATTTAGCAACATAAGTAAACTGCAAACATGCAACCTAGAAAATAAGTCAAGAAAGATACCGGCATGCATAACCAAGCATAAAGTGAATACCAAAGGCAATTTAGAAGTCAACATAGGCATCACAAACTTGCCACAAAACAGGGAGTTTCAAAACACGCTCTCCCAAAACTTTAAGGCATACTCCCATTGCCAATTATAACTACTAGGTAAACGAAAAACCGTACTTGAGCTTTGTATCACTCCTTGAAATCCCTCTTGCCTCCTTGCTACCCAAAATGTGCCATTTCTCTGCATTGTTCGAAAAAGAGAGCATAATCAATAATGCCTAGTGAGGGATGTTCAAAACAAACCAACAACAACAATACATATTAAAACCACTTCTCAAGTAGAAATATTTATTTCATCAAGCTCATTCTATCTCATGCTTGAAATGGTTTTCAAAGCAAAATTAACAACATTAAAACCACATGTACCATCTATCTCATGCATTATCCATAATGCAAAATCTCAAGGCAAAGCCACTCATGCTTGTTTCTCATAAAGTATTTCTCAAAACATGTTATCATATGCAAATCACAATACATAAAATCATTTATAATCAAGGTACATGTGAATATCATATATTGGCATTTTTGCAACATTACTCGGATATGCGGATAGCCTGACATAATATCACATCGTCAAGTCCTACCTTGGTGGAATCTCACATCACCAAATTATCATGGTGGTATCTCTCATTGCAACAAAGCTTGATGGAATCTTACATCATCAAGACCTACCGTGGTAGAATCTCTCATCACCACACTCTCACTTCAGAACAGGATGGCATTGTAACATCCGCTTTTCCATCCTAGAATTTAACTCATTGAATTAGAGTATTAATTTATTCTTTGGAAGTAAATAATTTCAAAATTAAACAATTATTTCAATTTAGTCCATGAATTTCCTTCAATTAGCAATTATTGTATTAACTCGAAATTAAAGAAAAATGGGCATCCGAATTGAAGGATAGAGTTGAGTGAGTCAAGTTGATAACATAGCTGAACACTAATTTTGTAAAACCCTCAATTTTGGCTTAGAAGTTTAGGATCTGAACCGGATCGGTTTGAGAAACGGTTCGAATTTAAAAGGGAGTTTTAGGGAACACCCAGTTTGGGATGCTTTAAAAATATAGAAAAATATCTAAAAATCCGATTTAAATATATAAAGGCGATTGGTGAAATCAATTTTACAAAATAGGGTTTGGAAATATTATATTTCGGTGTAGTGACCAAATCGCAGTTTTTGCAAAAGTGAAATAGTGACTGTTTTGTAAAGGATTGAAACTTTGAATCTTTAAGGAGCTAATTTTACCAAAATGTTTTCATCAGATTTGTCCTTAATTTGGTTAATTTTATTAATGTTTTAATTAAAGGAAATGAGGGTTAATTAAATGAGAAACTAACTTTGACTATTCATAACTACTTTTCACAAATTTTCCCTCTCTTCATTTTCTCTCAAATTCCTTTCAACCAAACACATTTTCTCCAGCAAATTTACTTTGATTTCCACTTCATTTGATGAGATTTCCATCACTCATTGATTCCTAATCAATCTTGCAACAAGTCCACTTGTTTTCTACATTGTATTTTCATGGAAACTTGCCCAAATCAAGGAGAAATCATCATTTAGAGGTAAGCTTGTTCTTCTCCTCTAAATACTCAGTTCTTTACTGAAATTCCCAAGTTGTCAATCCTTTATTAAAGTTTTATGAATAGTTTTAATGTTGGAAACAAGATTTTGGCTTAAAACTCAAGATTTTGGAAGAGATCTTAGAGATTTTCGTGGTAATTGATTGGGCTCTGTTTTGAGATGGTTTTCTAATGTATTTTGGATGTTAAATGATGTTAGAAATGAGGTTTTATCAGTCCAATCCCGAATAGGTTTGTTTTCCTAAGTTTTGCTTGCTAGAATGGTGGTTTTTGGGGTGGTTTTGGTGATTTGTTGTTGCTAGAGGTATAAGGTCATGTTTATGTTGCATTTTGATGTTAATTGATGTTTAGAAATGGTGAGAAGAGATAGATCTTGGATGGGCTTTGTTTTGAAAGAGTTTGGAGATGATTTCAGTTGTTTTTGGAAGACGAAATGAGGTTCTTGAGTAGAGCAGCGAGTTTAGGTTGCATTGCTGGTGATTTTAACGCATGGTGATGCATTAAACCTCTTTTGTTATGTGTTAAAAACAAGGGAGAATGATCCGGAAGCGATAGAGGTGGCGTTGGAGGTTTCAGACGCTTGGGAGGCTTGTCGGCTAGCATAGTATTGTGTATCGGTGAGTGAGATCGTGTTTTCCAGCTTTGGAATGATTTTGAAAAGTGGTTTGGGAACTTAAATTTAGGCTTGAAACGCCGGTTTAAGTTCGGAAGTAAGTAAAGTGGAATTCTCTCTCAATTGTTGTATTATTGTTTTGAAAGCTATCAAAATGAGTTTTGATGTGATTGATTTGACAATGTGGTTTAATTTGTTGTTTGAGCATGGTTTTAAAGCATGTGATTTGTTGTCAAACTTGTTTTGAAGAATAATGCATGAAATTAATATTCCTTGAGAGTACGTGTTGTTAGTTTGCGTCTTAAGGCAATGTTCGGCATTTTGGCCTTGAAGGTGTTGCATGCTTTAAAAACATTGAGTGTGTTGATGATTTTAACATGATATATTGGCATAGATGATGTAAAGATTACCAGATATATTGATTGATCAATAGGATGTAGAGTGCACTATAAACTAAAATTCGTACGTGCTCTTGGGATTCGTCCCAAAGAGAGAGACCAATGATGGGCATTCCATTGGAGTAGGACTTGGTGAAATATCCAAGCATTTTGGCAACAAGAGTTATTGCCATGAGATCGATGATGGACATTCCATCAGAGTAGGACTTGGTGAAACAACCAACCTTTTTTGCAACAAGAGTTATTGCCATGACACCGATGAGGGGCATACCATCGGGGTAGGACTTGATGAAATACTCAAGCTTTTGGCGAAAGTACTATCGCCATGAGAGTACGGTGTGGTGAAAGCCACCTGAAGATTATGTTCTAGACGGGTGAGTACGGTGATGGTTGTTGCCACCGAAAGTGTCTAGTGAATTGTCCGCATATCCGTGTACAACAGAGTATGTAAATGCCAATATATGAGAATGTGTGTCACATGTACTAATGCTTGAAATGTTTTATGCTATGAGGTTTGCATATGAGATAATGAAATTATGAAATGCTTTTGTGTAAACAAGCATGGGTGGCTTTGCCATTAGTTTGGCATAGGTTGTATGCATGAGATAGCTAGATGGTAAATGTGGTTTTCAAATGGAGTTTTGCTTATGCAAAAGAGTATTAGGTTTATGAAATGCTTTTGAGTAACAAGCATGTGTGACCTTACCATGAGTTTTGCATTGGTATAATGAACGAGATAGAAATTTGATACATGAGATTTCAAATGGTGTTTTGTTAGAAATGGTTTTCAAGCATGAGAAAGGAAGGGTGTGTAATGAGAATGGTTTCCAAGGAAATTGGTTTAAACTTTGCACTAAGCACTATTGTATGAAATGGTTTAAGTGGAAGTTTTTGCAAGAATGTTGTTTGGGGTTGAGTTGCTTAATGCATTTGAGTTTAATGTTGATCTTATGTTAAGTAATGCTTAATTATAGGGTGTTGATGTTTTATATGAGGTTTTCAAACAATACTTGGTTTATAAAGGTGTGATTGCTTTTGAGAAGGGTTTTAAGGTTTGCTACATTGATGGTTTTTTGGTTTTGAGCATTTGTAACACCCCAATTTTGGGCTTAGAAGTTTTGGGTTTGGACCGGACCGGTCGGGTTGCGGTTCGAATATAAAAGGTAATTTTTAGGAAAGCCTAGTTTGGGTTGCATTAAAAATATGGAAAAATATCTTAAAATTCTCTTTTATTATATATAAGAGAAAGGTGAAATCAATTTTACAAAATGTGGTTTGGAAGAGTGACATTTTGGGTTAGTGACCAAAATGTAATTTTTGAAAACTGTGTGACTGTTTTAAAAAGGATTGAAACTTTGAATCTTTAAGGAGCTATTTACCCAATGGGAGTTTCTCCAGATTTTTCTTAAATATTAAATGATAAATTAATGGTTTTAAAATAAAGGAAAAAGGGAGGGAATATATTTTCCTAAGTTTCCAACTAACTTTTCCTAAATTTCCATTTTTCTTTTCTCTCATCTTTTCTCTCAAACCAAACACATTTCTCCAGAGCATTTTCCTCTGATTTTGACATCCAAACATGAGATTTTAATCCTCATTTGATCTCTAATCAATTCTACAACAAAACATTGGCATTAGCTTATTGAATTTTCAAGAATCTTGGTTCCAAAAAGGGAGAAACTCAAGTTTAGAGGTATGAACGTCCTTCTCCTCTAAATTCTCAGTTCTTTACTGAAATTCCCAAGTTCTCAATCCTTGATTTGAGTTTTATTAAAGGTTTTGATGTTGAGATCTTGATTTTGGCTTAAAATGCAAGATTTGGATTTAATTTTGAAGAAATTTGTAATAATTGATTGGGCTCTGTTTTGAGATGTCTTTTTGATGTAATTTGGATGTCTAAATGATGTATAATTGAGGTTTGATCAATGCAATCCCGAATAAGTTGATTTTCCTAAGTTTTTATTTGTGAAAATGGTGGTTTTTATGGTGATCTTGGTGTTTTGTTAATGCTGGAGGTATATGGACGTGTTTGGGATCATTTTGGATGTTAATTGATGTTTAAAAATGGTTAGAACTGATGGATCTTGGCTGGGTTAAGTTTTGGAAGAGTTTGGAGGTGATTTAGGTTGTGTTTGGTAGTCGAAATGTTGGATTTGTGTAGAGCAGCGAGTTGAGTTGTGTGGCTGGTGTTTTTAATGCATAATGATGCATTAATCCTCTGTTGTTATGTGCTTGAAATAGGGGAGAATGATCCGTGAGCAATAGAGGTGGCGTTGAAGGTTTCGGATGCTTGGAAGGCTTGTTGGCTAGCCTTGTTTTGTGTATCGGTGAGTGAAGTTGGGTTTTCGGCTTTAAAACCAAGGTTTGAAGGTTTTGGGAGCTTAGTTTAAGTCTAAACAACTTAGCTAAGCTCAAGAGTAAGTAAATGGAATTTCTCTCTTGGTTTGTGTAATGAATTGGTTTTTAAAGCACTTGTGATGGTTGGATGCAATGCATGTGATTTGCATGTTTTAAATTCTGTTTTGAAAGCATATTTTAGCAAGGTTTAATGCTGGTTTTGAAAGCCATGTGTGAAGGATGCTCAAGGTAAGAGATCCTTGGTTTTGTACATTGGAATTGTGGAATTGATGCATAGTGTTGCATGTTGTTTAATGGCTTTGTGTAATGCTTCAAAAACAGTGGATTGATGATGGTAATTGGTGGTTTTGGCCTTTTGGTTATGCTTGTAAAACAATGGATTAATGTGGTAAGATGGTTATATTGGCAAGTGATGTAAGTGGTTCTTGGTTACTTTAGTTGGATATAGTTAGCCGGCTATAGGATTGGGTGCACCGTGAATAAAGTCGCCTTGGATGTGGAGTGGTTGTGAGTGAACCGGTAACTCCATCCAAGTACACTAACGAGATGGTTAAGAAAACCATGGTGGTTAGAATTCCATGGGTGGGTCTTGTGTAAGCAAAGGTAATAATGGTAGTTAAAATTCCATTTGAGGACCTTGTGCTTGTTAAGATCACAATGGTGGTGTAAAGTCCATGTGTGGATCTTGTGTAGTATGTCCCGGATCTCGTTAGTTATGTTATACAACTACCAATGGTGAATGTTAAGGTTATATGGTGGTTAAAATTCCATATGAGGACCTTGTGAATGTTAAGGTTATATGGTGGTTAAAATTCCATATGAGGACCTTGTGAATGTTAAGGTTATATGGTGGTTAAAATTCCATATGAGGACCTTGTAAATGTTAAGGTTATATGGTGGTTAAAATTCCATATGAGAACCTTGTGTATGGTAAGGTCAAATGGTGGTTAAAATTCCATTTGGGGACCTTGAGATTGGTAGTGTGTATGAAGCGTGGGGACAACGCTTGTGATCCACTTATCCGATTGGATGTTGAGTTGAAAATTGGATTTGGTTTATCACTTGGAAGCCAATATAATGTTCTTGAATATAATGAAGCATGAGATGCTTGAAATGATGCATGGTTGCATGAGAAGTGTGTAATGTACTATGAATGCATGTTTAACTTGTTAGCTTGCACAAGTGTTGATTATCTATTGAGAATGGTGCATTTGTGCATGAAATCTCTTTAGTGCATTGAAGTCTTGCAAAGACTTGTTTTTAAATGAATGAGATGCAAATATTGATGATGTGGTTCATATGTCGCATTTGTTTAATGCACATGTTATATTGAATGTGTAAATGGTTTTTAAAGTTTTCTTGCTTTAAGATGATTTTTAAGTATGAGAAAGGTAAGATGTAAAGTGGAAGTGTTTTCCAAGGATTTTGTATTTAACCTTGCATATGATGTTCATGCATGGAATGGTTAAATTGTTGGTTTTGCAAGTTTGTGCTTTGGAAATGATTACTTAGCTTTCTAAGCTAAGGGTTGGTTTTCATGTTTAAGCAATGCATGATTTTAAACATGTTGTTGAAAAGGATTTTCAAACATTGCTTTGGTTTATCGAATCGAGTTTGCTTTTAAAAGTGGTTTTATGACTCGCTGCATTGATGGTGTTTTGGTTTTGAGCATTCCTCACTAAGAATTATGTGCTTACGCTCCTTTTTGTCCATCAATGCAGATATTTGAAGTTGGAACAGCGAGAAGCAAGGGATTCAAGGAGAGCTCCACTTGAGATGTATGTCTCGGTTAATACCTATATATAATAAAGGCAATGGGGGGAGAATCTCTTATGATGATGTTTAATGAGATTGTGTATGTTGGACAAGTTTGGTTTATGATTTTGAACTATGTGGTTTAACGCTTGCAACGTTTGAATCTTCTTATGCTTAAGTCATTATGATGTGCTTCTTGTCTTAAAAGCATGAATGAGTGTTGAATGTGTTTATTGAGTTGGTACACCTAGGGGTGGTCTTGTATCTAGATTTTGATGCAATTATGTCCCTTGTATGTTGAATGACATGCTGGTATGATTTGGTTGCCTTTGGAGCATGTTTGATGGGTCAATCGTGTGTTAAACCAACAATTTTTCTGCAATCTGGGCAGCCTGTTTCGGAACAGGTGCTACCGTATCGGAACGGGGGCCTGAAATGGCCTGGGCGTTCCGAAACGGAAGGAACTGTTCCGGAACGGTTTGGCCTCTGCCAGGCCCTGTTTCGGTACCAGTTTCGGAACGGTCCCGCGTTTCGGAACAGGTCCTCCCTGTTCCGGAACACTCGACCGTTGGGCACTGAAATTGTTGGTTAAATGTTTTGAAAACCTTGCATTTTGGTCCTGAACTTTGTATATGCAATTGGATGAGTTTGAGATGTCCGTTTGAGCTGAAATTTGGCAGTGAAGCATGAAACATGACTAATTTCATATTGTAACTTTTAATTGGGTCAAGTCCCTGAATTTCTCAGAATTTACAATTTGGTCCCTAATTCCTTATTTTGTGCAATTGAGTCCCTGAATGTTCTCTGATTGGTATGATCTTTGTGTATGCTGATCTTGTGAACATATCTAGGGTTAATATGCATCTAGACAAGATTAAAAAGAAAAAAAAGGGCCGTTAATCAAGGTTGACTTTCGGGTTGACTTTGGTTTTCCCCGTGTAAACTTCTTAATTCGGTTCAACCGTCTGGGCCGGGTTAAGGGGGTTACATTTGGTTGTATCAGAGCTGAGTTGCGAATGCTTGGGGAAATGGTAAATTGTTGTAATATGTGTTTGATGTTTATTCTGATGTGTGGATGAAAGCCGGTTGAAATGCGTGTTTTTGAGCGAATTGTTGATGTTTTTAGCATGCTTTTTGATTGTGGATTTTCATTGAGCTAATGTGGATTTGTGTTGATGTTATGCTGGTGTTGTGAGCTGATTTTATGATTAATGAAAGTGTAATGGGTATGATATGTTGATATTATGCTGTTGCGAGTGAATGTTGTTGATGAGAGCATGGTCGAAGTATGTGGATTGATATGCTTGATGTTGTGATATCCATGTTTTTATTGACTGTTATGTCATGTAAAAGGGGAGAATTCGGGATACCCATTGCCTTATTATTATTATAGCTATTGTGTTATTTTGGAGTGGGAGTTTGAATCCTTGCTTAAAGCTGGTCTGATCGATTTGTTTGTTTTGTTATGATTGTTTCTTGTTAATAGCATGGCAAAATCGATGAAAGAATGGCAGTTAGGTGAGATGGTTGTTGCTTTAGAGCAGGTTGTTAAGGCGTGGAATTCACCTATTAATGGAGGTGTTTCGTCTCAGTCTTTTGTGCCTGGAGTTGAGGTAGTGAGGCAGGAGGAAGAAGCTGGTTCTGTGATGAAGAGTTCATCACCTATTGTTCAAGAGGTGTTGGGAACATCTCAGGCTGTGGCAAAAGTAAGGCCTGTAGACGTGACGGTTGTGGGATGTGTGGGTTTGTCGAAACATCGTTTGCATGATTTGGGGGCTGTGGAGTACCATGGTTTGTCACCTGAGGCGTTCGAGGCTTGGTTGGCCAGTGTAATTCTGATTTTGGATCAGGAAGGTTGCGACTATGCCTGTAAGCTAGGAAGTGTTGTTTCATTGATGTTGGAGGACGCTTGCGCCTGGTGGACATCTGTGGCGGTGGCATCGCACATTCATGATATAGATTGGGACTTCTTTGTGTCTGCCTTTTATGAAAGGTATCTTGGAGGGAAATTCCCAAGGGTTAAGCAATGTGAGGGTGTGGTTTCTGTTTATGAAGGTGGGAAAGGTTTAAGCGAGAGAGTTGTGGATACTGACCTCGGGAGCGGTCAGCGTAAGAGGCTACATGATAGAAGGTTTTGCTTGGATCTAAGTTTGGATGGTAGTGCAAATCTGGGGCAAGTGCTGCCTGATCAAGGAGTGGGAGTTCAGTTATCGGTGTGTGACCGTTGTGGAAGGCGCCATGTTGGAGGTTGTTGGGGCGCAGGTGCTTGTTGGAACTGTGGTTCTAAGGAGCATGTGAAGCGAGATTGTCCTCAAGTGGTGAGATCAGCTTCAGTGGTAGCAGAAGGGTCTCTGAAGGGTCGTGGGCACGGCCGAGACAAAGTTCGAAGGTGGCAGGAAGAGCAGAAAGTTGTGAAGAGTTAGGGAAGTGGAATCTGCTGGAATTGTGGGTCTGTTGGACATATGAGACGTAATTGTTTGAGGTTGGCTCGGGGAAGTCAGGGTTCTTTACCGCAAGGAAATGGTGATGACCTTGGTGTGTTAGCTGATGTTGCAGCGGTGCGGCTGGAGAATGGTGGTTCTGCAAGGAAGAGAGCTCGTCTGTTAAAGCTCTGGGGCAGTGAGGTGTGTACAGGTAACCTTTTTAAGTAACCTTTGCCCTAGTTATCCTAGTTTGGTTTCGGTTTGGTCTTTCCTTGCGTAGTGGGTATGGTCTCGTTGCTAGCATGTTGGGGTAGTAGTTGTTGTTATTTTGAAAACAACTTTAGTGTGAAGAGGGCATTAGTGAGTATCTTGTGGATAATGGGTTGCTAGAATGATAGAGTTGGTCAAGTTAGAAGTGAGATAGGAGGTTGTTCTTAGACGGATTCTGAGAATGTTATTGGTGGGTGTGAACTGACATACATGCACAGTTAAAATCATTCGTTATATGCTATATTATATATGTGCTGGTCCATGCATACATGTGACATGACATTAGAGGTTTTGCATACATGTACATCAGGCATTGATAGGGCATATTGGTGACCATGCATACGAACGTTCACACTCGCGAATAGCTAGTCGGGTCCGTTAGTGTTGTGATAGTATAGGTTTGATGGTGGGTTTTAAAAGTTGTTCTGATGATGGGTGAATGTTAGAAGTTATGGAGGGTATTAAGCAAGTTGTTAGTAATAGTGACTGCGGTATAGCATGTTGGTAGAAGGAAGGTGTTTGATGCTTAATGAGTTTAGCGGTATGGTGGTGAGGAGATTACCGTTTGAGTTAGAATCGGTCAAGTGGTTTAGAATAGCTAGTAGAAGTGGTAGTTCCTTGGTGTTAAGTGATGTTGCAGGTTAGTGGATGAGTTTCCAGAGTGCTGAGGTAACTTGGCATTGATGTAGTAGTAGAAGGATTGTTTATGTAGGTGTTGGTTCGTAGCAACCTTCGAAGAGTTGGGAAGATGTTGAGTTGTGGGTTGTAGAAAAGGGTTAGCCTGGGAGAATAGAAGTTTTGTAACCTAAATATGTATGTATAGGTTGGGCGATGTTCTAGTAAGGCAAGTGTTGTAGTCAATACTTGAAGTGGAAAGGCAATGTAAGATCAAAGGCCATTGTTGGTTGGACGGGTTCTTGTGAGAAGTGGTTGGCTGGTTGTGAGTAAGTAAATTCCGTCTGAAGATAGCTGGTGCTGTATGGAACGGCTGGCGGAGTCAAGGTTGGGGTTTTGTGACGTGATTTTCGGATGTTAGGTGAGTAGTCCTGGTGAGTCGTTATGGTGATGATAGCGGCGGATGTGAAGGAATATCAACAAAATGTTGAGAAGTTTGAGTAAGCAGTTGATGTTTAAGAATTCTTGTTTGATGTAGTAACCTTTGGAAGAGGTTGAGTAGTTTTGCAAGGAGTTTAGAAGCAGTGAAGGTTGTGGATCACGTGGTGGCTGAACTGGATTGGTTGGTGTCACTGTGTGAACAAGTTTTGGGAGTTATGAGTTAAGGTGGTGTATGCTGTAAAAGTTGGAGGTTCTTCAGGTTGTTGTTGGGGCTATGTGCAGTCCGGAAGTGTGAAAGGTTAAGATGTGGTTAACATTTGAGTGTTCTGGAATTCGAGAACAGTTTGTGGTGGTGTTGAGTTTGGGTGGAGTTTTGTGAGGAGAGTGTTCGGTGGTGGTTAAGTCTCCTGTTTTGCTTTATGTGTGTTGCTTTGAGAAGTTTGGTTGTTCTCTTTTCGCCGGTTGAAATTTCGAGGACGAAATTTCTTAAGGGGGGGAGAGTTGTAACACCCCAATTTTGGGCTTAGAAGTTTTGGGTTTGGACCGGACCGGTCGGGTTGCGGTTCGAATATAAAAGGTGATTTTTAGGAAAGCCTAGTTCGGGTTGCATTAAAAATATGGAAAAATGTCTTAAAATTCTCTTTTATTATATACAAGAGAAAGGTGAAATCAATTTTACAAAATGTGGTTTGGAAGAGTGACATTTTGGGTTAGTGACCAAAATGTAATTTTTGAAAACTGTGTGACTGTTTTAAAAAGGATTGAAACTTTGAATCTTTAAGGAGCTATTTACCCAATGGGAGTTTCTCCAGATTTTTCTTAAATATTAAATGATAAATTAATGGTTTTAAAATAAAGGAAAAAGGGAGGGAAGATATTTTCCTAAGTTTCCAACTAACTTTTC
Organism: Hibiscus tridactylites; assembly: GCA_958450335.1. Classification (NCBI taxonomy): domain Eukaryota; kingdom Viridiplantae; phylum Streptophyta; class Magnoliopsida; order Malvales; family Malvaceae; genus Hibiscus; species Hibiscus tridactylites. Next base: position 29,633,614 of record OY288289.1, read on the forward strand.
CTAAATTTCCATTTTCCTTTTCTCCCAAACCAAACACATTTCTCCAGAGCATTTTCCTCTGATTTTGACATCCAAACATGAGATTTTAATCCGCATTTGATCTCTAATCAATTCTACAACAAAACCTTGGCATTAGCTTATTGAATTTTCAAGAATCTTGGTTCCAAAAAGGGAGAAACTCAAGTTTAGAGGTATGAACGTCCTTCTCCTCTAAATTCTCAGTTCTTTACTGAAATTCCCAAGTTCTCAATTCTTGATTTGAGTTTTATTAAAGGTTTTGATGTGGATATCTTGATTTTGGCTTAAAATGCAAGATTTGGATTTAATTTTGAAGAAATTCGTAATAATTGATTGGGCTCTGTTTTGAGATGTCTTTTTGATGTAATTTGGATGTCTAAATGATGTATAATTGAGGTTTGATCATTGCAATCTCGAATAGGTTGATTTTCCTAAGTTTTTATTTGTGAAAATGGTGGTTTTTAGGGTGATCTTGGTGTTTTGTTAATGCTAGAGGTATATGGACGTGTTTGGGATCATTTTCGATGTTATTTGATGTTTAAAAATGGTTAGAAGTGATGGATCTTGGCTGGGTTAAGTTTTGGAAGAGTTTGGAGGTGATTTCGATTGTGTTTGGTAGTCGAAATGTTGGATTTGTGTAGAGCAGCGAGTTGAGTTGTTTGGCTGGTGTTTTTAATGAATAATGATGCATTAATCCTTTGTTGTTATGTGCTTGAAACATGGGAGAATGATCCGTGAGCAATAGAGGTGGCGTTGAAGGTTTCGGATGCTTGGAAGGCTTGTTGGCTAGCCTTGTTTTGTGTATCGGTGAGTGAAGTTGGGTTTTCGGCTTTAAAACCAAGGTTTGAAGGTTTTGGGAGCTTAGTTTAAGTCTAAACAACTTAGCTAAGCTCAAGAGTAAGTAAATGGAATTTCTCTCTTGGTTTGTGTAATGAATTGGTTTTTAAAGCACTTGTGATTGTTGGATGCAATGCATGTGATTTGCATGTTTTGAATTCTGTTTTGAAAGCATATTTTAACATGGTTTAATTCTGGTTTTGAAAGCCATGTGTGAAGGATGCTCAAGGTAAGAGATCCTTGGTTTTGTACATTGGAATTGTGGAATTGATGCATAGTGTTGCATGTTGTTTAATGGCTTTGTGTAATGCTTCAAAAACAGTGGATTGATGATGGTAATTGGTGGTTTTGGCATTTTGGTTATGCTTGTAAAACAATGGATTAATGTGGTAAGATGGTTATATTGGCAAGTGATGTAAGTGGTTCTTGGTTACTTTAATCGGATATAGTTAGCCGGCTATAGGATTGGGTGCACCGTGAATAAAGTCGCCTTGGATGTGGAGTGGTTGTGAGTGAACCGGTAACTCCATCCAAGTACACTAACGAGATGGTTAAGAACACCATGGTGGTTAAAATTCCATGGGTGGGCCTTGTGTAAGCAAAGGTAATAATGGTGGTTAAAATTCCATTTGAGGACCTTGTGCTTGTTAAGATCACAATGGTGGTGTAAAGTCCATGTGTGGATCTTGTGTAGTATGTCCCGGATCTCGTTAGTGATGTTATACAACTACCAATGGTGAATGTTAAGGTTATATGGTGGTTAAAATTCCATATGAGGACCTTGTGAATGTTAAGGTTATATGGTGGTTAAAATTCCATATGAAGACCTTGTGAATGTTAAGGTTATATGGTGGTTAAAATTCAATATGAGGACCTTGTAAATGTTAAGGTTATATGGTGGTTAAAATTCCATATGAGAACCTTGTGTATGGTAAGGTCAAATGGTGGTTAAAATTCCATTTGGGGACCTTGAGATTGGTAGTGTGTATGAAGCATGGGGACAACGCTTGTGATCCGCGTATCCGATTGGATGTTGAGTTGAAAAGTTTATTTGGTTTATCACTTGGAAGCCAATATAATGTTCTTGAATATAATGAAGCATGAGATGCTTGAAATGATGCATGGTTGAATGAGAAGTGTGTAATGTACTATGAATGCATGTTTAACTTGTTAGCTTGCACAAGTGTTGATTATCTATTGAGAATGGTGCATTTGTGCATGAAATCTCTTTAGTGCATTGAAGTCTTGCGAAGACTTGTTTTTAAATGCATGAGATGCAAATATTGATGATGTGGTTCATATGTCGCATTTGTTTAATGCACATGTTATATTGAATGTGTAAATGGTTTTTAAAGTTTTCTTGCTTTAAGATGATTTTTAAGTATGAGAAAGGTAAGATGTAAAGTGGAAGTGTTTTCCAAGGATTTTGTATTTAACCTTGCATATGATGTTCATGCATGGAATGGTTAAATTGTTGGTTTTGCAAGTTTGTGCTTTGGAAAGGATTACTTAGCTTTCTAAGCTAAGGGTTGGTTTTCATGTTTAAGCAATGCATGATTTTAAACATGTTGTTGAAAAGGATTTTCAAACATTGCTTTGGTTTATCGAATCGAGTTTGCTTTTAAAAGTGGTTTTATGACTCGCTGCATTGATGGTGTTTTGGTTTTGAGAATTCCTCACTAAGCATTATGTGCTTACGCTCCTTTTTGTCCATCAATGCAGATATTTGAAGTTGGAACAGCGAGAAGCAAGGGATTTAAGGTGAGCTCCACTTGAGATGTATGTCTCGGTTAATAGCTATAGATAATAAAGGCAATGGGGGGAGAATCTCTTATGATGATGTTTAAGGAGATTGTGTATGTTGGACAAGTTTGGTTTATGATTTTGAACTATGTGGTTTAACGCTTGCAACGTTTGAATCTTCTTATGCTTAAGTCATTATGATGTGCTTCTTGTCTTAAAAGCATAAATGAGTGTTGAATGTGTTTATTGAGTTGGTAAACCTAGGGGTGGTCTTGTATCTAGATTTTGATGCAATTATGTCCCTTGTATGTTGAATGACATGCTGGTATGATTTGGTTACCTTTGGAGCATGTTTGTTGGGTCAATCGTGTGTTAAACCAACAATTTTTCTGCAATCTGGGCAGCCTGTTTCGGAACAGGTGATATCGTATCGGAACGGGGGCCTGAAATGGCCTGGGCGTTCCGAAACGGAAAGAACTGTTCCGGAACGGTTTGGCCTCTGCCAGGCCCTGTTTCGGTACCAGTTTCGGAACGGTCCCGCGTTTCGGAACAGGTCCTCCCTGTTCCGGAACACTCGACCGTTGGGCACTGAAATTGTTGCTTAAATGTTTTGAAAACCTTGCGTTTTGGTCATGAACTTTGTATATGCAATTGGATGAGTTTGAGATGTCCTTTTGAGCTGAAATTTGGTAGTGAAGCATGAAACATGACTAATTTCATATTGGTAACTTTTAATTAGGTTAAGTCCCTGAATTTCTCAGAATTTACAATTTGGTCCCTAATTCCTTATTTTGTTCAATTGAGTCCCTGAATGTTCTCTGATTGGTATGATCTTTGTTTATGCTGATCTTGTGAACATATCTAGGGTTAATATGCATCTAGACAAGATTAAAAAGGAAAAAAAGGGTAGTTAATCAAGGTTGACTTTCGGGTTGACTTTTGTTTTCCCCGTGTAAACTTCTTAATTCGGTTCAACCGTCTGGGCCGGGTTAAAGGGGTTACAACATTCCTCACTAAGCATTATGTGCTTACGCTCTTTTTTGCCCATCAATGCAGATAAATGAATTTGGGACAGCAAGAAGCAAGGGATTCAAGAAGAGCTCCACTTGAGAATTATGTTTTGGTTTATATCTATGGATAATAAAGGCAACGGGGGAGAGAGTCTTTTACGTTGATGTGAAATGAGATTGTTTATCTTGACCAAGTTGGGTTTATGGTTTAATACTTGTTGATGATCGTTTTGCAATATTTGGATCTTCTTCTCCATATTTGATATAGCTATGTTCTTTGTTTAAAAGCAAGATCATGTGTTGAATGTGATGAATGAGTAGGTGTGCTTAATGCTTGTAATGTATCTAGTCTTTGATGCAATTTGATAGTTATAATGCCTATTATGTTGTTGATATGTTATGGAATGGTTTCAACTATGTTTGATGGTGTTTTGAAGTGAAAAACCAGAAGTTTCTGGGCAGGGTGTATCGAAACAGCCTTGGCTGTTTCGAAACGGGTGCCTGAAATGGCTTGGGCGTTTCGGAACGGCTATGAGTGTTTCGAAAAACTTTGGCTACTGAAAGTGTCTGTTTCGAAACTGGTTTCAAAACATACCCTCGTAACAAAATGGTCAACACTATTTCGATACGGGCGTATGACACGGGTGTTTCGATACGGTTGTCAGTGTTTCGAAACGGGTGACCGTTGGACACAAATTACGCATGCTTTACATTTTAGTCGTGAAAGTTGTAATTGCAATTGCTTGAGCTTGAGATGTATTTTTAAGATGAAATTTGGAAGAGAGGCTTGTAATATGACTAATTGATGTTTGGTCAAAGTAAAATCTTAAAAGTCCTTTTATTTTTCAAAATTTACATTTTGGGTCCGTAAAAGTGTATTTCTTACAATTGAGTCCTTAAACGTTTTCCGATCACTGTGGTTTTCTCTCCCAAGGTTCTTGAGCTTTCATATAGGTTCAATGCGCATCTAGAGAAGATAAAAAAAATAAAAAGGGTCGTTAATCAAGGTTAACTTTGGTTTTCCCCGTGTGATCTTCGTAGTTCGGGTCTAACATCTAGGCCAGACTAAGGGGGTTACATTTGTTGGTACCATAGCTAAGTTGTGAATATTTGGTGCGATGGTAAGTTTGTGTTAAGTTGTTATGGTAAGTGTTGGATGTTTATTCAGACGTGTGGTTGAAAGTTGGTTGAAAAGTACGTTTCTGAGTGAATTGTTGATGTTTTTATCGTGCTTTGTGGTTACGATTCTTCTGTAAGCTAATGTGAACATGTACTGGTGACATACTGGTGTTGTGAGTTGATATTTCTGAATAATGAAAATGTGATGGGCATGATATGTTGATGTTATGCTGTTGGGGGTGAATGTTGTTTGATGAGAGCATGATTGAAGTTTGTTGATTGATATGCTCGATGTTTGTGATATCAATGTTTTTATTGATTGTTTTGTCATATAAAAGGGGAGAATTTGGGATACACATTGCCTTATTATTATAGCTATTGTGTTATGTTGGAGTTGGAGTCTTGAATCCTTGCTTGAAGCTAGCATGATCATTTTGTTTGTTTTGTTATCATTGCTTTGTTAATAATAGCACCATTGGATCGATGAGAGAATGGCAGTTGGGTACGATGGTTGCTGCTTTAGAGCAAGTTGTAAAGGAGTGGAATTCACTCTTATGTGGGAATGTATCATTTCGATCTACAGTGCCTGGAGTTGAGGTAGTAAGACATGAGGTGAAAGTTGGTTCTGTGATGAAGGATTCATCATTTATGGTTCAAGAGGTGTTAGGAACATCTCAGGCTGTTGTGGAGGTAAGGCTAGTGTATGTGCCAACTGTGGGGCATACGAGTGTGTCAAGGCAGCGTTTACATGATTTGGGAGTTGTGAAGTATCGTGGTTCGACACCTAAGGCGTTCGAGGCTTAGTTAGCCAGTATAATTCCGATTTTGGATCAAGAAGGGTGTGAGAACACATGTAAGCTGGGAAGTGTTGTCTCGCTAATGTTGGAGGATACTTGTGCTTGGTGGACATCGGTGTCAGTGGCAACGAATATCCGTGATATAGATTGGGAGTTCTTTGTGTCTGCCTTTAATAGAAGATACCTTGGAGATAGATTTCCAGGGGTTAAGCAATATGGGAGTGTGGGTTCAGTTTGTGATGGTGAGAAAAATACAACCAAAAGAGCTGTGAGTACCGACCTTGAGAGTGGTCAGCATAAGAGGTTACGCGACAGAAGGGTTCGCCTGAACCGAGGTTTTGGTGGTGGTGCTGATGTGGGTCAAGTACAAAATGACCAAGGAGTGATAGTTCGCTTGCCGAAGTGTGATCGTTGTAGAAGGCATTATGTTGGAGTTTGTTGGGGTGTAGGAGTTTGTTGGAACTGTGGTTCTAAGGAACATGTGAAGCGGGATTTTCCTCAAGTAGTGAGATCAGTTTCAGTGCGTGAAAAAGGGTCTCAGAAGGGTCGTGAGCGCGGCCGAGATGGAGTTCGGAGGTGGCATGAAAGGCAAGGAGGTGTGAGATGTCTGGAGGATGGATCTTGTTGGAATTGTGGGTCTGTTGGACATGTGAGACGAAATTGTCTGGAGTTAGCTCAGGGTGGTCAGGGTTCTTTGCAGCAGGGATACGGTGATGACCTTAAGGCGTTGGTTGATGTTGCGGCGGTACGACCAGAGATTAGTGGTTCTGCGGGGAAGGGAGTTTGTCTGTTGGAACTCTGGGGTGATGAGGTGATTACGTGTAATTTTTTCTAAGTAGTCTTTGCCCTAGTTATCTTTGTTTGGTTCCAGTTTGGATTTCTTTGTGTAGTGAGTAAAGTCTTATAACTAGGAAGTTTGGGTAGTAGCCGGTGTTGTTTTTGAAAACAACTTTAGTGTGAAGAGGGTAATAGTGGAGTATTTTTGTGGTTAGCAAATTGTTAGAGTGGTGGGGCTGGAAAAGTTGGAAATGAGGTAAGAGGTTGTTCTTAGGCGGATTCTGAGGATGTTATTGGTAAGTGTTAACTGACATACATGCGCAGTTAAAATCATTTGATTGTATATTATATATATGTTGGTACATGCATACATGTGACATGACATTAGAGGTTTTGCATACATGTACACAGGCATTGATAGGGCATATTGGTGACCATGCATACGAACGTTCACACTTGCTAATAGCTAGTTGGGTCCGATAGTGTTGTGGTAGGATTAGGTTGGTTTGGGGGGGGGGGGGGGGTTAAAGTGTTGTTTTGGTGCTAGGTGAATGCTAGAAGTAGTAGAAGGTAGTAATTAAGTTGTCAGTAATAGTGAGTGCGATCTAGCATGTTGGCAAAAGGAAGGTGTTTAGGTGCTTAAAGAGTTTAGCGGTGAGGTGATAAGAAGGTGGTCGTTTGGAGTTAGAATTGGTTGAGGTAGTTGCGAATAATAGATAAGTGTAGTTTCTCTTTGCTGGGTGATTGTTGTAGGATAGTGGATGTGTTTTTGGAGTGTTGAGGCGTCTTGGCGTTGATGGTTGCAATAGGAGGGTTGTTTATATAGGTGATGGTTCGTAGTAACCTTAGAGGAGTTGGGAGGAGGTTGTGTTGAGAACTGTAGATAAGGTTTGGCTTGGGATGAGTAGAGGTTTCGAAATCTTAATATGTTTGTATGGAATGGGTTGTATCCAGGTAATGTTAGTGTTATGGTCAAAGCTTGAAGTGGAAAGGCAATGTAAGTTCAAGGGCCATTGTTGGTTGGCCGGGTTCTTGTGAGAAGTGGTTTGTTAGTCGAGTATAAGTAAATCTTTCCTAAGTCAGTTTGGGGTAAGTGGAACAGCTGGTGGAGTTAAGGTTTGTAACACCCCAATTTTCGGTTCGAATATAAAAGGTGGTTTTAGGGAAAGCCTAGTTCGGAAGGCTTTAAAAATATGGAAAAATATCTAAAAGTCCTCTTTTAATATATATATAAGAGAGTGGTGAAATCAATTTTACAAAATAAGGTTTGGAAGTGCAACATTTCGAAATAGTAACTAAAATGTAATTTTTGAAGTTTAGTGGTGACTATTTTGTAAGGATTGAAACTTTGAATCTTTCAGGAGCTAATTTACCCAAGATTGATTTCTCCAGATTTTTTTAGATTTTAATGATTCATTTAATGTTTAATTAATTAAAGGAAAATGGGAAAAAAACCAATTTTGAGATTTCATAACTAACTTTCTCAAAAACTTTTTCATCTCATTTTCTCTCAAAATTCCCTCAGCCAACACATTTCTACAGCAACATTTCTACTGATTTTCACACTAAATGATGAGGTTTCAATCATCAATTGATTCCTAATCCTTTCCACATCAAATCCTCTTGTTTTTGCTTATTGAATTTTCAATGATTTTGGCTCTAATCAAGGAGAAATCTACATTTAGAGGTAAGGATGTTCTTCGCCTCTAAATACTCAGTTCTTTACTGAAATTCCCAAGTTCTCAATCCTTAAATTAAGTTTTATAAAAGGTTTTAATGTTGTGATCTTGATTTTGGCTTAAAACTCAAGATTTGGAACAAATCTTGAAGAAATTCCTAGTGATTGTTTGGGCTCTGTTTTGAGATGGCTTTTTAATGTATTTTGGATGTTTAATGATGTGTAATTGAGGTTTAATCAATGCAATCTTGAATAGGTTCTTTTTGGATGTTAATTGATGTTTAAGAATGTTTAGAAGTGATGGATCTTAGCTGGGTAATGTTGTGGAAGAGTTTGGAAGTGATTTCGGTTGTGTTTGGTAGCCGAAATGTTAGTTTTGGTGAGAGCAGCAAGTTTAGGTGTAATAGCTGATGATTTTAATGCATGATGATGCATTAATCCTCTGCTTTGATGTGTTTAAAACATGAGAGACATCTTCAAATTCTTGTGGTGTTAATCCAGAGGCTTGAACGGCTTTTCGGCAAGCTTGCGAAATGGAATTGGTGAGTGGAGTGGATTTCCAGCTTTGTATCGAATGTTTGAAGGTTTGGGAGTTTAGTTTAAGTCTAATCAACTTAACTAAGCTCAAGAGTAAGTTTTCGGAAAAACTCTCTTGGATGAGCCATGGATTGGTTCGATGCATTTGTTGATAATTGCATGTTTAAATTCTATTTTTGAAAGCATGTTTAGCATGGTTAATGATGGTTATGTAAGCCATTTGTTGAAGGATGCTCAAGGTAAGAGATCCTTGGTTTGATTTGTTAAAAATGTGGATTGATGCATAGTGATGCATGTTGTAAATGGCTTTGATTTAGATGCTTTAAAACAGTGGATTATTGCTGATAATTGATGTAAATTGGCAAGTGATGTGTTGGTTTTAAAGTACTTGAATCGGATATAGTTAGCCGGCTATAGGATTGGGTGCACCGTGAATAAAATTGCCTTGGATGTTGAGGGGTTGTTATTGTACTGTAAACTCCATCCAAGTACACTAACGAGATGGTTAAGATCACAATGGTGGTTAAAAGTCCATGTGTGGATCTTGTGTTGTGTGTCCCGTGTTCTCGTTAGTGATGTTATACAACTACCGATGAGTGATGTGGAGGGGTTGTGATTGTACCGTTAAACTCCATCACGGGTGTTGAGGGGTTGTGATTGTACCGGTAAACTCCACCTTGTGTGTTCGGTAGTGTGTATGATGTAACGCCCCGGTTTTGGGCTTAGAAGTCTTGGGCGTTGACCGGATGGTCAAAGTGTTGTTCGAATCGTAAGAGGTTAAATTAGGAAAACCTAGTTCGGGTTGCATTAAAAATATGGAAAAATGTTCTAAAATCATCTTTTAATATAATTAAGTGAACTGTGAAAACAATTTTGGAAAATGAGTTTTGGAAGGTTGACATTTTGGCTAGTGACCAAAATGTAATTTTCGCAAAATTGGTGGCTGTTTTAAAAAGGATTGAAACTTTGAATCTTTAAGGAGCTATTTGCCCAAAAGTGAATTCTCCAGATTTTTCTAAGATATTTTAATCCTAAAATCTGATTTTAAAGGTTTGATAAAAGGAGGGAAACTCATTTTACTATTTTTCTTTCCTAACTTCCTATTTTCTCTTCTCTTTTTCTCTCCAACCAAACATCACCATTTTCAGAGATTTTGATCTGATTTCTTCACCTAAATTCATCTTTTCAACTCACAATTGTTAGCAAATCATTGTGTAATCAAAACCTACTCAATTGCTATAAGTTTCAACAAAGTTTTCATTCCAAAAAGTGGAGAAATCACAAGTTTGGAGGTATGAACGATTCTCCTCTGAACTTTAAGTTCTTTAATGAAATTCCTAAAGTTTTCAATCCTAAATGTATGTTTAATTAAAGGTTTTCAAGTAGATTTATGGATCTTGGCTAATTATGCAAGATTTTGATGTTTTCATTTGATTTTCGTTTGATCTGTTAAATCTGAGTTTTTAGAAGTGTTTTTGATGATAAATGATCATTAAATTGATGTGGAAGTGAGTCTTGATTAATGCAATCCCGGATAGGTTGTGTTTCCTAAGTTTAGCTTGTGTTTTAAGGTTGTTTTTGAGGTGATTTTGGTGTTCTGGTGTTGCTGGAGGTATAAGGTTGCTTTTAGGTTGTTTTTAGATGTGGTTTGATGTTAATAGATGTGAGGTTTTGCTGGTTTATTGCTGGGCTTTGTTTGGAAGTGTTTCGGATGCAATTTCGGTTGTGTTGGTGGCCGAAATTGGAGGTTGATTGAGAGCAGCGAGTTTAGGTGCTTTCATTGAAGCAATTAATGCAAGATGATGCATTAATCCTCTGCTTTGATGTGTTGAAACAGGGGAGGCATCATTGGATTCAAGTTCGGTTGATTTGGAGGCTTGATTTGGTGCTTAGGCTTGAAGCTAAGTGGTTTTTGGTGAGTGCAACTTTGGAATTGGATTTTCAGCTTTTTAAACAAAGGTTTGAAGGTTATGGGAGCTTAGTTTAAGTCTAAACAACTTTGCTAAGCTCAAGTGTAAGTTTCCGGATTTTCTCTCTAGTGGTGGCCATGACTTGATATTTTGCTAAATGATGATTTGCATGTTTTACTTACTGTTTTGAAAGCATGTTTTAGCATGGATTATGCTGTTGATTTAAGCCATGTGTTGAAGGTAACTCTAGGTAGGAGTTCCTTGATTTGTACACTGTTTAAATGTGGATTTGATGCATGAAATGCATGACGAAATGGCTTGGTTTAAATGCTTTAAAACAGTGGATATTATGATGAAATTGATGCATATTGGCAAGTGATGGTTTTGAAAAAGTGGAGGTCACTAAGGTGGTTAAAAGTTCTTGAGTGAGCCTTGTTACATGAACATCAAGGTGGTTAAAAGTCCTTCGATGTTGCGGACTCTAAGGTGGTTAAAAGTCCTTAGGTGCTCCTTTCCATGGTGGTTAAAAGTCCATGGGGCCAAGGTGTTTAAAAGTCCTTGGGGCCAAGGTGTTTAAAAGTCCTTGGGGTGATTCAAGTTACGGACACAAAGGTGGTTAAAAGTCCTTGTGTGGTCCATGATCATGGTGTTTAAAAGTCCATGGCCAAGGTGTTTAAAAGTCCTTGACAAAGATGTTGATCTTGTTCATCAAAAATGGAATTTGTCACTTGTGCCAATATGACATGGAAAGTGTGAAGAAGCATGTGATGCTTGGTTTGATTATGTTATAAGCATGTGGTTACATGGTTTTAAGAATGCTTTGAACTTATGCATGGATTGATTTAAAGCATGTTTTGTAAATGGTTTAAAATGCGTTATTGAATTGTTTTAAATGAGCATGCCTCACTAAGCTTTTGCTTACGCTCTCTACGTTTTCTTAATTCAATAATGCAGAGAATTAGAGCATCTTGTGGGCTGCAAGGGAGGGCAAGCAATCAAGTTCTACTTAAGCTCAATGTATGAGGTTTTACAAGCACTTTTAGCTTTTTGGTTGATTTGGCAATGGGGGACCAATGTATATGTTTTGGGAGGTGTTTAAGACTCCCTAAGTCTGTTAAATGTTGTTGAGAATGTTGGTTTTTGATTTGGAACCTTATATGCTTGTTTTGCAAGTTTGGAGTTGAATGGATAGCTTAACTAGGAAGCATGCCATATAAATTGGGGTTTTTCTTATGTGATGTTAATGTGTTAAATTGATGATGCAATTGAGGTCCTTGCATGTTGGTTGACTTTGTGTAATGGTTTGGTGATGTTAATTTGATGTTTGAAGCATGTTTGATGCTGTTTTGGAGTTGACTGCAGACAGGGGTATCGATACTCGGGCTTGGGGTATCGATACACCTGAGCCAAATTTGCAAGTTCAGGCCAGGGGTATCGATACTTGATGAACAAGTATCGATACCATATGAATGGAGTATCGATACTGGGGGGAGGGTATCGATACCCTTGCTTGAATTTGGTTACTGCCTTCCCCGAGTATCGATACGACACGTGGCGTATCGATACCGGACCGTTAAAATCAGTCAAAAGAATCTTTGAATGTTTTGTTTTGTTTATGTTTTGGTCCTGAATCTTGTATGATCAATTGCATGAGCTGTGGTTGTTCTTTTGAGCTGAAATTTCACAGAGAAGCATGAAACCTGACTAATTCCAAGTTGGTAACCTCAATTTGGGTTAAGTCCTTTAATTTATCAGAAATTACAGTTTGGTCCCTAAAGTTGTAATTTGTTCAATTGGGTCCCTGTTTGATCTCTGATGTTTGTGATCTTTTTATATGCTGTTTGTATGATCACACATAGGAGTAATGTACATCTAGATAAGATTAAAAAGAAAAAAAAGGGTTGTTAACCAGAGTTGACTTTCGGGTTGACTTTGGTTTTCCCCGTGTAATCTTCGTAGTTCGGGTCGGGCGTCTAGGCCGGGCTTCGGGGGTTACATATGAACTGTATGGGACAACGTTTGTAATCCGCATATCCGATTATGTTTTATGTTGTAAATGGTTATGGTATCACTTGGAAGCCAATATGACATGTTGATGTTAAAGAAGCATGAGATGCTTGATGTGTATGCATTGTCGCATGAATAATGATGTTTATGTGTTAAAAGGCTTTGTGGAAAGTATTTTTATAAAATTCATTATTGTGTTGTTTCTTTATAGCATGCCTCACTAAGCATTTGTGCTTATGCTCTCTCTCTTGAACCAATAATGCAGATAATTGAGGTGTTTGAGGGCATCAAGGAGGCTAAGAATCCAAGGGAAAGCTAAGGTCATGTATGGTGACTTTTTCACAACATTATTAGTTTTTGATATTTGGCAATGGGAACCTAGGTTGTGTTTTTGGGGGATGTTTTGGACTCCCTAGTTGTGGCATGATGCCTTAAATGATTTGGACTTGTAAATGGCCATTTTGGTGCTTGCTTTGATGCTTTGATAGTTGTTTGCTTTGGACATTAGGATGCATGCCTATAGTCTTGTGAATTTCCCTAATTGATGCCATGAATGTGTTTTGATGATGCAAACATGTGCCTTTTATGTATGATGACTTGTTGGCATGATTAGGAAGTCATTAGGATGTGTTTGAGTGGATAAATGTATGTTTAACAAGCAAATTCTGCACTTTCTGGGCAATCCGTATCGGAACGGGCACTAGCGTTTCGAAACGGGGGCCTGTAATGGCCTTCGTGTATCGAAACGGGTAGAGCCCGTTCCGAAACGTTTTGGCCACTGCCAGGCCCTGTTTCGATATAGGTCTCGAAACGAACCCGCGTTTCGAAGCGGTCAACCCTGTTCCAAAACAGACGACCCTTGGGCACTGATTTGAATGGTTTTGTGGTTTGCAAACTTTACGTTTTAGTCCTGGAAATCGGTTTTGCAATTGCATGAGTTTGAGATGTCCGTTTAAGGTGAAATTTGACATGGAAGCATGTAATATGATTAATTTGACTTTGGTAACTTAAAAATCAGTTAATTAAATGGAAGTTTGATATGTGAATTAAAAGTATGTTGCAATTGTGATGTATGCTGTGTGGAAGCATGTTAGAGGAACCCATTGCCATATTAAAACTAATGAAATGAATTGTTTTGTTTGGAATTGAGCTTGAGTACTTGGATTTCATACCTTGCTGAACATGATTATGTTTATTGCATTTGTGTTAGTGCATTGTTTTAGTGAATGGGAACTCGTAGAGAGACGAGAATTAATACGTGAGCTATGGCTCAGAACGAGAATGAGAACAATGCTGATAATGTTGTGGATATACCTCCTCCTCCTGGTGGTGGACCGCCTGGTGGTGGTGGTGCTGGAGGTGATGGAGCTGGTGTTGGTGCTGGTGCTGGGGTCGCTGGACCTGAAGCTGGGCATGGGCAAGCTGCTCCTGACATGAGAGTTTTGATACAGGCTATTGCTGGAGCCTTTCATGCAGCAGTAGCTGGAGCTCATGGAGCTAGGCATCAGGGTGATGCTAATGCGAGATTACCTTTGGAACGTTTGTGAAGTCTAGGAGGGACTGAGTTCAGAGGTTTGTCTACTGAGGGTTCTGAATCTTGGTTGGAAAGTACCAAGAGGATATTGGGACAAATGAACTACAATGATGTGCAGAAGTTAGGGTGTGTGGTATCACTGTTACATGATGATGCGTATACCTGGTGGAAGACCACTGTCTCCGGAATGGAGGAAGATGATGTGACTTGGACGTTCTTTCTGAACTCGTTCAAGCGAAAGTATCTAGGTGTGCGATACCTGGATGAAAAGAAAAGAGAGTTTATGTCTCTTACACAAGGGAGCATGACAGAGGCTGAGTATGAGATCAGTTTGTCCGTTTCAGTCAGTACACACCTGAGCTTATCCCTGATGAGCAGGAGAGGTGTGAGTGTTTCCGGTATGGTTTGGTGACAGACGTAATGACTTTTATGCTTGCAGCCGAGTACACGGATTTTGATGTGCTGGTTAGTAGGGCGAAGGACATTGAACAGAATCTGGGTTTGTCTTCTAGGAGTGCTGGTTCTGGTTCGTGCAAGAGGGCTGCTGAGTATAGTTCTGGTGGTGGACGGAACAAGAGAGGACGCGACAAGAGGTATCAGTCTTCTGCCAGCCGTGGTTGTGGAGGGCATGGTGCGCCTGTTCAGGGAGACAGGGCGAGAGTTGATCAGAACACGTGCTGGCCGTGTGGCCATTTAAGGCATGATTGTCCTTGAGCAGCGATGGAGGTTCAGGCTCTTGTTCTAGTGACCGATAACTCGTGCTGGAATTGTGGTTCGGCAAACCACATGAGGATGGAGTGTCCTTTGTTGGCCGGTGGTGGTCAGGGACGTGCTCCTGGTGTTGTTGCACCACAGAGAGGTCGTGGGCGCGGCCGTGGTAACTTCCAGCGTAGAGATGATGGTGGAAGGAATGTGGCTCATGTGGTTGCTGTCCAACCTAAGGATGGTGGCCAGGCTCGAGTGTATGCTCAGCGAGAGGGGAGGAATGAAACGGATGTGATCGCAGGTACCTTCACTTTGAAATCCTTGTCATTACTTTCCTTGATTGATTCTGGATCTACACACTCATACATATTGCGTGAACATGCTAAATTGCTTGGTTTACCTATTGAGTCTTTGGATGTTGGTATGCGTGTAACTAGTTCCTTTAGTGAGACCGTTGTGACACGGAAGTTGTATCAAAGATGTCCTTTGGTTGTGAAAAACCATGTTTTTCATGTTGATCTCATGGAATTGCCTTTCTATGGTTTCGATGTAATCCTTTGTATGGATTGGCTTGTGGAACATCGAGCTTTGGTGGATTTTGAGAACAAGCGAGTTTCGTTTAAGCTTGCGGATGATTATGAGGTAGTAGTGGTTGGTGAGAATGTGAAGTTTCTTGCCAATGTAGTGTCTTCCCTGGAAGCAAGCCGAATGCTGAGGCAAGGTTGTGAAGCCTATCTAGCCTTTGTGACGAATCCTAGCTCTATGGAGTTACGAGTGCAAGATAGGAGGACTGTGCGAGAGTTTCCTGGTGTGTTTCTAGAAGAGTTTCCTGGGTTGCCTCCTAATCGAGAAGTGGAGTTTGGGATTGAGCTGTATGAAAACACAACTCCAATGTCCATTACTCCTTATCGAATGGCACCTAAGGAGTTGAAGGAGCTGAAAACGCAACTTCAGGAATTGCTTGATCATGGTTTCATTCGGCCGAGTGTGTCACCTTGGGGTGCACCGGTCTTGTTTGTGAAGAAAAAAGATGGCACTATGAGAATGTGCATCGATTATCATCATCTAAATAAGTTGACTATCGAGAATCGGTATCCTTTACCGAGGATTGATGATCTTTTTGATAAATTTCGGGGAGCGGATGTGTTCTCTAAAATTGACTTAAGGTCAGGTTATTACCAGTTGAAGGTGAAGGATGTGGATGTGCCAAAGACAGCCTTCAGAGCGAGGTATGGGCGTTATGAGTTCCTTGTGATGCCGTTTGGTTTGACAAATGCTCCTACAGCTTTTATCGACATGATGAATAGGGTGTTCATTGAATAATTGGACAAGTTTGTTGTGGTGTTCATTGATGATATCCTTGTGTACTCTCATACTGAGGAGGAGCATGAGGGACATTTGAGGATTGTGTTGCAGGCTTTGTTGGAGACTCGGCTTTATGCTAAGCTGAGCAAGTGTGAGTTCTGGCTTAGGGAAGTTGTGTTCCTTGGTCATGTGGTTTCTGCTGAGGGGATTCATGTTGAAATCAAGCCAGAATTTAACAACTATTTAGTTTGGAGAATTTTCCATTTTAGCTTCACCAGTACCATACTTCTCCAAAAATTGCAATTGTCATTTATGTCATCCAAACTTCTCGAAAATCCATTGCATGACATCGTCATTTGCATCAGGTTTCACCATGATAAATTCATACAAAAGAGAAATTATATGTTAAATCAAATATCAGTTCACATAAATAACTTTTCATATCACATGACAATATGAATTTAATACTAACTCGAAGAAAAGAATCGTAATATTCATTACACAAAATTAAATATATTTCCTTCAATATTAATTAGTATTAACTATGCACTTAATAATAACTCATGAAACATTCTAAACCACTTTCATATGACCTTTTTATAAACCATTTCAAATATTTCTACTGACATAGTGCACAAATCTAATTTCCACCATTTCAAAACGTTTTAAAACCAAAATATTTTAAAACAACGGTTTGCATAGCTATTAAATGCATGAAACCCATTAAACACATAATAAAGCACATTCAACCTATTAAATGCATGCTTTCAAAAATTAAATGCTTCATCGTCTAAGGAAACATTTAAAATCTAATATAATAGGTGTACCATTGAATTTATATACCTTTAATAGGTATTAAATAGCTATTAAACAAATATATAAACACTTAAACATTCATCTTTGAAAACCAAATATTTATTTTTCCAACTATATTTGTTTAAAAATATATAATAATCATTAAGAATTTCATGCATTTCAAACGGTTAGATAATCATGGATTCTAAAGGCCTACTATCAATTAATAAAAGCTTGTTCATAGTTTCATAGCCTTTATAATAATGATTAAAACCGTTTATTTACTAAACTTGAAAACAATCATCACTATCAAGTTTATTGTCATGAACGTTATATCATGTTTTCACACGTTTGATAATAATATTTTGTTTATAAATTCAAACCTTATAAACAATTGATATAGAACATTTATGATTATTATAACATAACTCTAGTAACAGTTTTATATACAATGTCCGACTTTTTAATAGCATTAGACCTCCTAAAACGTTTTAATATTTTAATTATGTTATAATTAGTATACGTTTTCAAACACTTGCCTAATGAAGAGAAGACAAACCCAATATGAATTATCAACGACTGACGCATTCAGCCACAAAAGATAGGCAAACAAAGCTATGTGCACACCTTGTTAACGTTTGACCAGTAGTGCTTTGGAATTCGCTTCTAAATTGTTGGAAAAATAGACTGCTTCAAAATGAGGCGTTAACATTGATTGGAAAATAATAAAATAATTAAACAAAACAAAACCGTGTCGTGGTATTAACCACTGCCTTAGAAGCGAATTCTCCCCGATGTGTGTAATCGCTACAATGGACGAACGGCTCCTTGAGGTTAGCACGACTCTTAAAATTACCTTTGGAACGTTTGTGAAGTCTGGGAGGGACTGAGTTCAGAGGTTTGTCTACTGAGGGTTCTGAATCTTGGTTGGAAAGTACCAAGAGGATATTGGGACAAATGAACTACAATGATGTGCAGAAGTTAGGGTGTGTGGTATCACTGTTACATGATGATGCGTATACCTGGTGGAAGACCACTGTCTCCGGAATGGAGGAAGATGATGTGACTTGGACGTTCTTTCTGAACTCGTTCAAGCGAAAGTATCTAGGTGTTCGATACCTGGATGAAAAGAAAAGAGAGTTCATGTCTCCTACACAAGGGAGCATGACGGAGGCTGAGTATGAGATCAGTTTGTCCGTTTCAGTCAGTACGCACCTGAGATTATCCCTGATGAGCAGGAGAGGTGTGAGTGTTTCCGGTATGGTTTGGTGACAGACGTAATGACTTTTATGCTTGCAGCCGAGTACACGGATTTTGATGTGCTGGTTAGTAGGGCGAAGGACATTGAACAGAATCTGGGTTTGTCTTCTAGGAGTGCTGGTTCTGGTTCGTGCAAGAGGGCTGCTGAGTATAGTTCTGGTGGTGGACGGAACAAGAGAGGACGCGACAAGAGGTATCAGTCTTCTGCCAGCCGTGGTTGTGGAGGGCATGGTGCGCCTGTTCAGGGAGACAGGGCGAGAGCTGATCAGAACACGTGCTGGCCGTGTGGCCATTTAAGGCGTGATTGTCCTTGAGCAGCGATGGAGGTTCAGGCTCTTGTTGTAGTGACCGATAACTCGTGCTGGAATTGTGGTTCGGCAAACCACATGAGGATGGAGTGTCCTTTGTTGGCCGGTGGTGGTCAGGGACGTGCTCCTGGTGTTGTTGCACCACAGAGAGGTCGTGGGCGCGGCCGTGGTAACTTCCAGCGTAGAGATGATGGTGGAAGGAATGTGGCTCATGTGGTTGCTGTCCAACCTAAGGATGGTGGCCAGGCTCGAGTGTATGCTCAGCGAGAGGGGAGGAATGAAACGGATGTGATCGCAGGTACCTTCACTTTGCAATCCTTGTCATTACTTTCCTTGATTGATTCTGGATCTACACACTCATACATATTGCGTGAACATGCTAAATTGCTTGGTTTACCTATTGAGTCTTTGGATGTTGGTATGCGTGTAACTAGTTCCTTTAGTGAGACCGTTGTGACACGGAAGTTGTATCAAAGATGTCCTTTGGTTGTGAAAAACCATGTTTTTCATGTTGATCTCATGGAATTGCCTTTCTATGGTTTCGATGTAATCCTTTGTATGGATTGGCTTGTGGAACATCGAGCTTTGGTGGATTTTGAGAACAAGCGAGTTTCGTTTAAGCTTGCGGATGATTATGAGGTAGTAGTGGTTGGTGAGAATGTGAAGTTTCTTGCCAATGTAGTGTCTTCCCTGGAAGCGAGCCGAATGCTGAGGCTAGGTTGTGAAGCCTATCTAGCCTTTGTGACGAATCCTAGCTCTAAGGAGTTACGAGTGCAAGATAGCAGGACTGTGCGAGAGTTTCCTGGTGTGTTTCTAGAAGAGTTTCCTGGGTTGCCTCCTAATCGAGAAGTGGAGTTTGGGATTGAGCTGTATGAAAACACAACTCCAATGTCCATTACTCCTTATCGAATGGCACCTAAGGAGTTGAAGGAGCTGAAAACGCAACTTCAGGAATTGCTTGATCATGGTTGCATTCGGCCGAGTGTGTAACCTTGGGGTGCACCGGTCTTGTTTGTGAAGAAAAAAGATGGCACTATGAGAATGTGCATCGATTATCATCATCTAAATAAGTTGACTATCAAGAATCGGTATCCTTTACCGAGGATTGATGATCTTTTTGATCAATTTCGGGGAGCAGATATGTTCTCTAAAATTGACTTAAGGTCAGGTTATTACCAGTTGAAGGTGAAGGATGTGGATGTGCCAAAGACAGCCTTCAGAACGAGGTATGGGTGTTATGAGTTCCTTGTGATGCCGTTTGGTTTGACAAATGCTCCTACAGCTTTTATCGACATGATGAATAGGGTGTTCATTGAATAATTGGACAAGTTTGTTGTGGTGTTCATTGATGATATCCTTGTGTACTCTCATATTGAGGAGGAGCATGAGGGACATTTGAGGATTGTGTTGCAGGCTTTGTTGGAGACTCGGCTTTATGCTAAGCTGAGCAAGTGTGAGTTCTGGCTTAGGGAAGTTGTGTTCCTTGGTCATGTGGTTTCTGCTGAGGGGATTCATGTTGAAATCAAGCCAGAATTTAACAACTATTTAGTTTGGAGAATTTTCCATTTTAGCTTCACCAGTACCATACTTCTCCAAAAATTGCAATTGTCATTTATGTCATCCAAACTTCTCGAAAATCCGTTGCATGACATCGTCATTTGCATCAGGTTTCACCATGATAAATTCATACAAAAGAGAAATTATATGTTAAATCAAATATCAGTTCACATAAATAACTTTTCATATCACATGACAATATGAATTTAATACTAACTCGAAGAAAAGAATCGTAATATTCATTACACAAAATTAAATATATTTCCTTCAATATTAATTAGTATTAACTATGCACTTAATAATAACTCATGAAACATTCTAAACCACTTTCATATGACCTTTTTATAAACCATTTCAAATATTTCTACTGACATAGTGCACAAATCTAATTTCCACCATTTCAAAACGTTTTAAAACCAAAATATTTTAAAACAACGGTTTGCATAGCTATTAAATGCATGAAACCCATTAAACACATAATAAAGCACATTCAACCTATTAAATGCATGCTTTCAAAAATTAAATGCTTCATCGTCTAAGGAAACATTTAAAATCTAATATAATAGGTGTACCATTGAATTTATATACCTTTAATAGGTATTAAATAGCTATTAAACAAATATATAAACACTTAAACATTCATCTTTGAAAACCAAATATTTATTTTTCCAACTATATTTGTTTAAAAATATATAATAATCATTAAGAATTTCATGCATTTCAAACGGTTAGATAATCATGGATTCTAAAGGCCTACTATCAATTAATAAAAGCTTGTTCATAGTTTCATAGCCTTTATAATAATGATTAAAACCGTTTATTTACTAAACTTGAAAACAATCATCACTATCAAGTTTATTGTCATGAACGTTATATCATGTTTTCACATGTTTGATAATAATATTTTCTTTATAAATTCAAACCTTATAAACAATTGATATAGAACATTTATGATTATTACAATGCCCGACTTTTTAATAGCATTAGACCTCCTAAAATGTTTTAATATTTTAATTATGTTATAATTAGTATACGTTTTCAAACACTTGCCTAATGAAGAGAAGACAAACCCAATATGAATTATCAACGACTGACGCATTCAGCCACAAAAGATAGGCAAACAAAGCTATGTGCACACCTTGTTAACGTTTGACCAATAGTGCTTTGGAATTCGCTTCTAAATTGTTGGAAAAATAGACTGCTGCAAAATGAGGCGTTAACATTGATTGGAAAATAATAAAATAATTAAACAAAACAAAACCGT
Organism: Hibiscus tridactylites; assembly: GCA_958450335.1. Lineage (NCBI taxonomy): Eukaryota > Viridiplantae > Streptophyta > Magnoliopsida > Malvales > Malvaceae > Hibiscus > Hibiscus tridactylites. The sequence continues at coordinate 29,654,775 of OY288289.1, forward strand.
GTCGTGGTATTAACCACTGCCTTAGAAGCGAATTCTCCCCGATGTGTGTAATCGCTACAATGGACGAACGGCTCCTTGAGGTTAGCACGACTCTTAAAATTTCGTACACCCGAATAATGGAGCGGACTTTGATGGTACTGCTCTTCTCTCAACTCAAAATCAACACTCGTGATAGGTTTATAAAAACCAAAGAGATTGTTTATAAAGCAAACTCTATTGCTTAGGTATATCCCAAATGAGTGAAATTGCCCACTATTTATAGGCTAAATAGTGAGGGCAAAATCGTCATTTCCACACCACAAATTAATTCTATTAATATTAGAATTAAATATCATTATTATATGAGTTACATTTTGAGTATTAACAACACCCAACTGATATGATCCCGGTTGAGAGTCTCGAATCATATATGTTGTTGCCAAATCGTGATTCGAGTAAGAACTTGAATTGTCGATTTTCCTGGCAACTGGGGTTGTGAAGTTTGCCGTGACAATTTAGTTGTTGTGGTAACTGGGGTTATGATAGGAATGGATAGGGTTGAAAAATCATGTAGAATGAAATATGGATTTGTAAGAGATTGGTGGTGGTGGAAAAAGAAGATAGTCTGGTGTGGAAACGAAGGAAGAACCAACACTATATGAAAGTGAAGACCCGAACCTCATAATCTTCAAAATCCAAGGTTGACGAATTATGACCCGCTAGCTATAATGAGCTAGGAACCAACAATATAAATTGATGAAATCGAAATGATAGAGGGTGGAACGTGACCCACTAGCTCGTTTAGGATCCGATGAATCTAGATTAGAGATCCGACTCAGTTCAGGGTTGATTCAGTGAAAACTTAGTTCAGGATGTGATAATATCATGTGGGAAATTTCTAAAATTCTAATTAAATATGTAGTGAGGGAAAGTGAAACCAATTTTGGAAAATGATTTTTGGAAATTTGATATTTCGGTTTGGTTACTAAAATGTAAAAATTGAAAGTTATATTTTAATGGCTAAATCAAAGAGAGCCAAAACTTTGAATCCTTAAGGAGCTATTACACCAAGTTAGTATCATATATTTCCCTTGTTTTGGTGTTTTAAAAAATTTAATTAATTGTTTTAATGAATGAGTTTTATTAAAGGAGATTTTAATTTACTAATCATTTTCTCACGTAACTACTTTCTCCAAAACTTTTCTCTCAAACTTTCCCAGCAGCCAAACTATCTTTTCATCACTAAAATCTTAAGAGATTCATCTCATTCTATCTACTTTTAATTCCTAAATGATGCCCATAGATTTCTACAACAACTAGCTAAAGTTTTCTTGAAGGATTTCACCAAAACCATTGCAAATCAAGGGGAAAGCTTGTGTTAGAGGTGATCTTTCTTTTCTCTCCTCTAATAAAGGTTTTTTATTGAAATTCCCAAGTCCTTGACTCTATAGTTTTGTTTAATAACAAGATTTTGTAATTGAATTGATAAAAATTGCTAAATTAAGCTTTGTAAGATAGATTTTCAAGATTTTTGTTTGGGCACTGTTTTGATTGACTTAAGATTGATTTTAAACTTGATTTGGATGTTAAATGATGTGAGAATAATCGTTTTGTATAAATAATCCTGAAATATGATGGATCTATAATTGTTAGTTTTTTTTGTGTTAGTATGAAATCTGAGTTGCTGGAGGTATCAGGATGAAACTAGGATGATTTTGGATGTTGATTGATGGTTAAAATGTGATGGAAGTGTTAGATTATGGCTGGTCTAAGTTTAGAGAGCAATCGAATGTGATTTTGGGAACTTAGGGTAAGCTTGAAACGCTTTACTATGGTCGGAAGTAAGTAATGTGATTTTCTCCCTCGAATTGTGCTATTATGAATTGTTGATGCACTTAATTTTAGATGTGTTTTACCTACTTTTTAAAGCATGATTTAAAGAAAGTGATTTTACTATTTTCGATGTTATAATGATGAAGGATGTACATGGTAAGTGATCCTTGTATGTATATGTTTATACATGTTTTGATGCTGGGAAATGTGACTTATGGGTAATGCTTTGAAAACAATGAGATTTGTGCTAAATGAGAATTATATTGGCAAGTGATGTTGTAAAAAACGGTTTATAAATGAAATCAGATATAGTTAGCCGGCTATAGGATTAAATAGACTATAAACAAGTTGCCTTTGATGTTTAGGGGTTTATACGATGTACCGAATACTCCATCCAAGTACCCTAATGATTGAGGAAAGTGTATAGTGTCTCGTCTCTCATTAGTGGGGTTATACATCTACTGATAAGTAGTGTTGATGAGTTTATACAGTGTACCGAATACTCCACCATGGTTATCACAATGGTAGAGGGTAACTCCCGTGTCTGAACCTTTAGATGTCGGTGAGAATGTATGAAGTGTTGGGACAACACTTGGGACTCTATGTATATGATATGGTTTAGAGAAATGAGTATGTTGATGATCACTTGTGAGCCAATATAATTGATAAATTATTATGAAATGATCAATGATGTATAATATGTAAATGCATGTTTTACTCTTTAAGCTTTGCATATGGTAGCTATGAATGGGAAGGCTTAAATTTAGTTTTAGCAATGGATTTGTCGTTGAGTTCATAATACTTGTTGCATGATGCTTAACATGCTGATTTGTTAAGGAAAGTGCATGGTTTTTAAAGTGGGCATGATGGTTTTTCTAATGATGGAAGATTGTTTTAATGCATTGATGATGCTTGGATTTTGAGCACTCCTCACTAAGCTTGTATGCTTACGATCTTTTTTGTCCATAAATGCAGACAACTGAGTGCTTGGAGGCAGCAACTTTCAAGGAGATTTTAGAAGACTTCGCTTTCGAATGTATGTTTCGTTTATAGACTAGAGTAATAGGGGCAATGGGGGTTTAATGGTTTATTTGGGTGATGTGTATGAACACCCTTTTTGAGCATTTTTGCTTTATGGTTTTATACTTGTAAAAGGCTTATATTTGAAGGATTGTGCATTGGTTTGAGTTTTGACTCTTGAGTGGCTTATTTGCTAGGTTGCACGCCTATAGTTTATCCTTGATGCATTTTCCATGATTTGATGTTGAATATATCATGAATGCTTGAGGATTGGTGTTTAAATATGATGTATGCATGTTGAAAGCATGTTGGTTTTGTTTATGATTGATTCAAGTGTGAAAAACAAGAAAAAAAAAGTGTCATTACAAGCCCATGTTTTTCGGTACACTCGAGCTTGTACTGAAACAATGATCCTGAAATGGCCTAAGGGTTTCGAAACAGGGGAGGTCTGTTCTGGTACGTTTTGCTACTGGAAACCTCAGTTTCGAAACACCTCAAGGGTGTTTCGATATGGGCCCGTGTTTTGATCCATAAGGACCTCTTTTGATACACACATTTCGATACAAGGCTAGCCTATACCGAAATGGATGGATGTTATGTTAGTTGATGGAATATTCTGAAGTTTTGATTCTTTGTGTATTGGTCCGTAAATTTTGTGGATGCAATTAAATGAGCATGAATGATTATTTTGTGTTGAGTTTTGACTGAGATGCATGTAAATGTGACTAATTAAAGGACGATAACATAAAATTAGCATAAGTCCCTATAAATTAGTAAAATTACAAATTAGTCCCTAAAAGTTGTAAGTGAATGCAATTGATGTCTGATAGAGTTATGAGTATTCCAGTGTGATGTTAAATACTTAGGACTCCAATGAGCATCTAGATAAGATAAAAAATAGGGTTGTTTATTGAGGTAAACCTTCCCAGTTTACTTCAAAATTCTCCGTGTGACCCCTTCGATTCAGTCTACCGCCTAGGTCGGGTCGAGGGGGTTACAATGTACCTAGTCACAAAGATAGACCTTATTCAAACTTTAAATAAAAACATGAATGAATGAACTACTTCTTTAAATGAACTCTAGGGGTTAAATGAAATGCTTACTTTAATGAATAGCATGCTTATTGAATGCAATGAGTATTTATGCAAACTTTAATTTCTCATGGAAATTCATGCAAAAGTAAAATAAAGTATTGGCATAAAATCAAAAAATGCCCCCCAACGTTTGATAGAATAGTCACTTTGGCCCATATTCTCTCCTTTTTGGAGTAATTCAACCCTCAATATTTCATTTTGGGTCAAAATCGTCCCTCTGCGAATGAAACCTATCAGTCAGTTGACAATAGATGGCTTAAAATGACATGACAAACCTATACGGCAGTACATCCTGACATGGCAATATCTTATAAACCAATATATTGACTTGAAAAATGTTACATTAGTCAAAAAATTATAAAATAATATAAAATATAAAATAAATTTTTTTTGCTGGCAAATCATTTTTTCAAGTCATTTCAAACTGTTTACTGTCAGTTTTCTAACAATTTCCATCCGCATATGGGGTATTTTGACCTAAAATGAAATGTCGAGGATTGAATTGCTCCAATAAAGAATAGGGGTGAAAGTGACTATTTAGTCTAACATTGGGAGTGTTTTTTGACTTTATGCCTAAAGTATTCCTCCCTTGTTGTTGGTCTTTCTCCTTCTCATTCCAAGCTTGTCATAAATAAGCTTTCCATGGATGCTTTGAACTTCTTGGCCCTTGCACATGTAATGGGCCCACTTGAGTATTCTTCTGGGTCTTTGATGCTAGAAATCACATCAGTCCCACCCTCTTTAAGTTGATTTTTCCCCAAATCGTCATCAACATCATAAGGAGATAAATCAGCAACATTGAAGGTAGTGCTAACATTAATCTCTCGTGGAAGATCCAATTGATATATGTTGTCATTGATCCTCTTGACTACATGAAATGGTCCATCTCCTCGAGGCATCCATTTGGACTTGCATTGGGTCGAAAACCATTCTTTTCCCATGTTCAACCACACTCAATCTCATAGCTCAAAGGTAACTCGTTTACGAACCTTGTTCACTTGCTACTCGTATTGCTTGGTTCGCTTCTCAATGTTCTCTCGTACTTGTTGATGGAGCTTTTTAACAAACTCAACCTTGTTGTATCCATATTTATTTATGATTTGTTCCAAGGGTAATTGCAATAAATCCAATAGAGTTAATGGATTGAATCCATACACCACTTCAAAAGGTGTGTGTCCCGTAGTAGTATGAATCGAGCGATTGTATGCAAACTCCATATGTGGTAAGCTCTCCTTCCATGTTTTCAAATTCTTCCGAATAATGGTCTGAAGAGGTATGGACAATACTCGATTCAACACTTTTGTTTGACCACCCATTTGAGGATTACAAGTGGAGGAGAATAACAGCCTTGTACCGATCTTACTCCACAATGCTCTCTAGAAATGTCTTAGGAACTTCACGTCCCTATCAGATACAATGGTCCTCGAAATGCCATAGAGTCTCATGATTTCCCTGAAAAAATAGAGTAGAAACATGTGAAGCATCATTATTTTTGTTTCAAGGAATAAAGTGGGCCATTTTAGAAAATCGGTCCACCAGTACAAAGATGGAATCCTTATTATTCTTTGTATAGGGTAGCCCTAGTACAAAATCCATAGAAATGTCCATCCATTGTGCTTCCGAAATGGGTACTGGTGTGTAAAGCCCATATAAAATAACGTTGGACTTGGCCTTCCTACAAGTGATGCAATGTTCACATAACCTCTCCACATCTCATTTCATTTTGGGTCAATATAGGTGCTCTTGAAGTATGCCCAACGTCTTAGCTATCCCAAAATGTCCTATTAAGCCTTCTCCATGGGCTTCTTTGGAAAATAACTAACGTGTGGAACCTTGTGGGATGCATAACTTTCCTTCCTTGAATAGGAAACCATCATTCCTATAGTATTTGTCAGACATTCCCTTCTCACATGCCTTATAAATTTATCCAAAATTAGGATTAGAATCATATAATTCTTTAAGATAAGCAAATCCCAACAACTTAGAATCCAAGGTATTTAGAAGAGTATACATTCGTGACAAAGCATCAACAACTATATTCTCCTTACATTTCTTGTACTTTATCACATATGGGAAAGTTTCAAGAAACTCCACCCATTTGGCATGCCTTTTGTTGAGCTTATGCTACCCCCAGATGTGCTTTAATGCCTCATGATATGTGTGAATTATGAACTCCTTAGGCCAAAGGTAATGTTGCCACGTTTCCATAGCATAAATCTCCTTGTCATAAGTGGGATAGTTAAGTGTAGCTCTAATAAACTTCTCGCTAAAATAGGCTATAGGACGTCTACCTTGAGATAAGACCGCTCCAATTCCTACACCTGATGGATCACATTCAATTTAAAACATTTTGTTAAAATTAGGTAGGGTGAGCAAAGATGCATGAATTAAACATTCTTTAATAGAATTAACAGACTTCTCTTGATTTCCCCCCAAAAGAAGTTAGAATTCTTATTGATAACACTTGTCAATGGTGCGGCTATAGTGCTGAAGTTAGGAACGAATCTCCGCTAAAATCTTGTGAGTCCATGGAAGCTCCTTATTTGAGGAATGCTTATTGGTCATGGCCACTCTTCAATGGCTTTAACATTCTCTTTGTCAACCTGCAAGCCTTCGAAACTAACAACAAAGCCAAAAACACAACTTTGGTAGAACAAAAAGTACATTTTTGCAAGTTAGCAAACAATTTCTCCGTCCTTAAAACAGTCAAGACTGACCTCAAATATTAAACATGTTCTTACATTGATTTACTATATATTAGTATATCATCAAAGTAAACCACGCAGAACTTAGCCAACAATGGCCTAAGAACATTATTCATTAACCTCATAAAATTACTTTGTGCATTAGTTAAGCCAAAAGGCATAACCAACCGCTAAAAAAGGTCTTGTTTAATCTTGAATGTTGTTTTCCACTCATCACCTTCCCGCATCCTTATTTGGTGGTAACCGCTTTTAAGATCAATCTTTGAAAAGAGGTTAGAAACACTAAGCTCAACTAACATATCATCTAAACGGAGAATAGGGCGACGATATTTTCTCGTAATCTTGTTTACCGCTCGATAGTCCACACACATACGCCAAGTTCCATCCTTCTTTCGCACAAGTAAGATTGGCATGACACATGGGCTAAGACTCTCCGTCACGTAGCCTTTTTTCAATAACTCGGGCATTTGCCTTTGCAACTCCTTAGTTTCTTCAAGGTTGCTTCAGTAAGCTGGTCGGTTTGGAATGATGGCACCTGGTATGTGTCGCAACCTTTTTCGAGCTTCGACTTTTTGGAAAACTTTAAAATCACGGAGTCGCCACCAATATTTGTTTTGAAAAAGTGTGATTGGTTCACTTTAAAGCAGAGTTATTTCAATAAAACATTTTATTTTATTAAAACAATGGTTTTGGTCTATGAAAACCAGAAAAATAGGTTCGGGGGTTGGTTACGTGTGGGGAAGGGTTCACACCCCCACAACTCCCAAAATTGGTACCTCATTAATTTCAAAAATGTTTGCAAAAATTTTTATGCTTTTCTACTGAACTATCTGAGTATTTCTTTTTTCTCATATTTCCAAGTATTTTCGTGCTAATTGTTAGTGGTTTACAATGGAAAATACAAGAATAAATCTTGTAATTCTTCCCCTTGTCTTGAATTCAGACAGATTATGAGTTGCTTGATTCTTGCCTCCCGGATTTTTGCTTCGAATTACTGATTTGAGGTGATTTTCGCACAATTTTTGAGCTAGGGTTTGACCACTTTATCCTTTTCATTTTGCAGGTGTCCGGCAACAAGGGGTGACGGTGACGGCGCGGGCGAGAGTGAGGGCTGGATGGCGACCTACGACGCTCCTCGGCGGCTTCAAAACAATGGTCGCTGCCTTCGGGGTGGTTAGGAACGGTTGACCTGGTTCCATCGGGAAATATTTGTGGACGAAACCCCGCGCGCGTGGCGCGTGGTGTCTTCCCCACTCAACCCTCTCTTTTTTTGCTTGATCTATTTTGGTCCGTTGGATCCCCTTGCTCTATATCTGATGGCCCTCAACATACCTTGCTAAAAATAAAGATAAATTCATTAGTTTGAGCCTTTTAAAATTAAAATTGGTTCCTTATCATTTTTAAAATGGACTCTCATTTAAACTAAGTGGACCATTCTATTTTTTGGGTTTTTGTTAACGTGACTAATTAATGTACAATAATAATAATACATAATAATAATTATACTAAAATATATACATAATAATAAAATAATAACTTAAATAAATAAATGAATAAAGAAATAAACAATTTAGGTGAAAATTCAGTGACAACAATATGCAATCAATTTGGTGTTCTATGCCACGAATAGGTGGCAGTCCACTCGGAATTTCCTCCAGAAATAAATCATCAAATTCCTGCAATAAAGAAACAACAAAAGAGGACAAATCTTGAGTAAGGTGGTTAAGGTTTAAGAAATTTTCCTTGTACATTAGCACAAGTGCTTCCTCTCCCATCAATAAACACTTTCTGATTTCTTTCTCTCTTGCAAAGATGTTCACTTTTTTCTCTTTTTTTCCACATTCTTTTGATTTTCTCTCGGATGTTTCCTCACTCTGTTTTGCTTTTCTCTCAATATTTTTGTCACTCTCTTTGGCTTTTTTGAAGCTTTCTCTCATATTTATCTAATCTTTGTAAACCTGTTTTGGTGAAAGCGGAGCTAGGGTGATCTTCTTTGCTTCATGGATGAGAGTATATTGATTGGTATAACCATCATGTATGACTCTCCTATCGAACTGCCATGGCCTCTCTAACAAGAGATGACTAGCATTCATTGGCACAACATCACATAGCACCACATCTCTGTACTTGCCGATGGAAAATGGCACAATGACTTGTTCGGTAACTTTGAGTTCTCCACCATCATTAAGCCACTGCAGTTTGTAGGGGTATGGATGCTTTGTTGTTGCTAGGCCAAGCTTTTCTACCATCAAAGTACTAGCAACATTAGTGCAACTACCACCATCTATAATGACAAAGCATACCTTTCCATTAACATGGCAACGAGTGTGGAAAATGTTATCGCGTTGGTGGTCCTCCTCAATGGCTTGCATACTTACGCTCCTTTTAACTCCAAGGACCTTTCCGTCTATGGCATGATCTAACTCTTCTTCTTCTTCCTCTTCACATTCCTTTTCATCATCTTCTTCCTCCTCATCAACATATTTTTCCTCGTGTTCAGAATTATGCCTCCCTTGAGATCTTTCCTCCAAATGTTCTAACCGCTCTTGCATTGGCCCCAACCTTTGTTGCAACAACTTGTCCACTTCTCTTTGGATAATATCTTGAAGATTGGGAATAGTTGCATCCATATTAACATTATTACTATCACAAATAGTGTTTCCCATAAAAGTTTGAGAGATGATTAGTAATGCAAATAAAATTTTAAACCTCACCAGCACAAAACCTCACATTTCCACTCCAAGAAAATGCACTCACACTCATGTTTCACTCGAGATGGTTTTTACCCTTGATGTTCACTCTTGCTTTTTACCACTCTTGCTTCATTTTCATGTTCTATTGGAACTCACTCAAGGCTTACAAGGTCTCTTGTGGAATTTGGTTGAACAAACTTGGTAAGGTAGTAGTGTGAAACGAATAAAGGAAAGAAAATTTGACTACAAAAAACGGAAATAAAAGAAATGGCAGAATAAAGGAATGATGAATTTACCCTTCTATTTTTTTAAAAGATGAAAAGATTGTTCCCTCCCTCTTTAAAATTTGCTTTTTTGTTCCCTTTTTTTGTTTTTTTAACTAACCTAGGAGAGAGAAAACTACAATCTTACTGAATAAACTTGCTCTGGTACCAATTGATATGATCCCAGTTGAGAGTTCTGAATCATATATGTTCTTGCTCGATCGTGATTCGAATAAGAACTTGAATTGTCAATTGTCGTCGCAAGTTAGTTGTTGTGGCAATTGGGGTTGTGAAGTTTGTCATGGCAATTTAGTTGTACAACAACTGGGGTTATGATAGGAATGGATAGGTTTGAAAAAATATTGTAGAAGGAAATATGGATATGGAAGAGATTGGTGGTGGCGGAAAAAGAAGATAGTTTGGTTTCAAAATGAAGGAAGAACCAACATTGTATGAAAGTGAAGACTCAAACCTTATAACGTTCAAACTCCAAGGTTGACGGATTGTGACCCGCTAACTATAAAGAGCAAGGAACCAACAATATAAAGTGATGGAATCAGAATGATAGAGGGTGGAACGTGACCCACTAGCTATAAAAGAGCTAGGAACCAACGTTGTAAACAAATGAGTGGATGAAGACATCAAGACTAATGTTGTGTGTAATAAGTTCTACGCAATTGTACAAGTATACACGCCGCAAGTAATAAAGTGATGTGAGTATCGAGTATCGTCTCCACAGGGATTCGTTTGGGCCACTTTGCTTAAGTTATTGTACTGTAAAAAAATAAGAACACAAATAGGTGATATGAAGAGTTCTAACTATCAAGTAAACTAAAGAACAATAAATGTAAAAGATAGAGGAAATCAAATATGAGAGAAGAGGTCGGGTTATCTTGAATTTGAGTGAATGGACGGTCATGCTAATTGAGTGTAAGAATGATTTCAATTGCTTGGGTAGTGGCAGCAATCGTATTGCAAAGGTATTGAGTTAAGGCGATGCCATGGCAATGAAGAAAAAAACCTATGTCGCGGGAATGAGTGAATCAGATGTCCGAGAAATGAAGAACTCGGTGATTGCCTTGGCAATACGTGAAGTGGATGCCGGGGCAATAAGGAAACGATGAAATTTCCTTGGCAATGAACAACAACCTTCAAGGTTTGGCGAATCGTTCTTTAATGATTTCTTCATATCCCTAAGTTGAAATACTAGTTGATTGTGCAAGCCTTGATAATACCTCCGAGCGTGAACCAAGCGTGGACAACAACCGATCTTGCGCTCCTTTTAGCCGTTAAAATCCGCAACTTATTTCAAAGCCAGATTAGTCTTCACCATCGATTTGATCGAATAAAGACCATGCTCATTTGTTTCGTGAATCTAACTCTCTCGATATTAGATAAATAGATAGTTTAACAAGATCCACTCCCAATTCACTTGCAAACAAGATTAAAAACCAAGAATGAACAAACCTTGAATTAAAATTGTAACTTCAAACACCTAAACAAATCTAATCGTTTATCAAATCCACAAACCCAAAATAACCCAAGCCAATTCACACCAATTCATGGTTGGGTTTCGAAAGATATCTAGAAATAATCCCCAAACATGAATCGAATAGAATAAAGAAGAGGAAGAAGATGATATCTTACAAACCCCTAGTCGAACTCTCTACAATCGATCTCCCCCCATGGTTGGCGACTTCGCTTCTTATTTATAAGAGAAGGCTAGGTCAAAGTCTTTCTTGAGGAGGAAGTTAAGTTGGAATTAAATTGAATAAAAGAAATATTAAATCTCTCTTAATTTTATTCCAACTAAAACTCCTTCTATTTTCTTGGAATTTAATCTTCTTTTGACCTCTTCATCTACTTCCAACTCTTTTTCTCCATCGCACATATCTAGATTAAGTAATATTTTCCCCCTAATCAATTCGGCTACCACTTTGCCTCTTCATCTCTTGTTGATGGTTTCCACGGCAGCTGGTTAGGCATGTACTTCTTGGGTTGCCACGACAACTTGTTCGACAGGTTCTTCCTAGGTTGCCACGACAACTTTCATCTTTTCCAGGGCATTAATCATGCAAACCCAAAATAGCCTCCTGTAGTAACTTTTCCACCAAAACTACTAAAAACATGAACTCAAGCATAACAATGAAGGAAATTGTGAAAATATGCATGAATGCCTAATAATGCAACTAAAATGAGCTTAATTCTAACAATAATATGAGTAAAAATTGTAATAAAAATAGTACTTTTGAACATGTAACACGCCCCCAAACTAAAACTATTGCTTGTCCTCAAGCAATGCAAACTAAATATTAGTTACCGAGTCATCAGAGAATTTACTTCGCACTTGAATTCATTCTTCAGAACCGTGACACAAAGTATGAATGGCATTCAATTGTTCAGATGATATCGAAATTACCCGGAATCAAGCTATAATGCTTGTGAGTGAGTTCAGAGTTGTGAACAAGATGATTTTCCGAATTCTATATGACCATTAGGTATTCAAATTAAGTCCTTGGGTTTTTATTTCATTTAACTAGAGCCAATTTTGGGAACCTCTAGTTTATTAATTAATTTTCCAATTTTTATGTTTAATTGACTAGAGCCAATTTTGAGAACCTCTAGCGATTCCTTTAAGCTCAATACTAGAGCCGGTTTCGGGCACCTATAACAAATTTTTTTGACCCAAATTTTAAACAATTAACCTAAGTTCACTAGAATTTCTTTAATAAATCTAGCCACAATAGTGTACAATTAAATTTAGCATCATAGTATGATTCTAAGTGTTTTCCATGGTTATCCTAGAATTGAAAGTTCTATCAATCAAGTGCAATGGCAATGTGATCATCAAATATTCATCAAGACTAAGCAAATTCAATCCAACTAAAAGCAAGGCGAGTAATATATGAATCCTAAATGCAATTCCTAAAGATGAATCCAATTAGACATGAAACTAATTAAAGACAAATCCCCCCCAAACTCAGGAAAAGCATTGTCCTCAATGCATGCAAAAAGAAATATGATGAATGATGACTTACTCTGAGAGTTCGTCATCGTTGATTATGAGTTTCCTTCAAGCGGTTTGCTTGATTCGCTTGCTAGCGCGTGGTGGTTGGTAGCACAATTGATTCCCGTACGTTGGCAACCTCATCGCCATCTTCATCTACGACCTCAATCTCATTGGTGCTAGATGCTTTGTGTTTTGCCTTTGAGGAGGTGATTGTGGGAAACTTTATTCGTACAGCTTTGTTGTTTGCGGTAGTTATTGTCGCATCGCCAATTTCGATTGCTTGGGCATTGGTATGCGATGTTGCCTGTGAATGAGCAATAGCCATTGATGTGACATCAGGAATTGCCGAGGCATGCACTTTAATGGTTGTCGAGGCATCAGTTATTGTCGAGGCATGCACTTTAGTTGTTGCTGAGGTATCTATTCTTGTCGAGGCATCCTCCGTCTTGTCTGTTTTGGTACTAGTTTTAAACTCATTTTTCTGAACAGTTTTTTGCCCCTATGGGTGAGCTTGGGATTCCTTGGAAAAGCTTTGTTTTGCCATGGTTTTGAGGTTCTTGGCCATGGTGGTTTTGATTCTTTATGTGGAAAAACAAAGAAAACCCGAAAACTAATTATACTGAAGACAAATAAAATAAAATAAATCAATTTTTGAAAATAAATAAAGGTATAAAAATTATAAACAAAAAATTAAAAATTCTTAGAAGGAGCATTTTCATGCATCTTCTAAGGTTATTGCATATCCGAGATGGCTTGAGGGGGGTCGTTTCTGATACTTCGTATAGTCCATCCGCACCCTCCATCAAGTGACAATATTGCCCAAAAGTAATTGGGCTAATGTGCTCGTAGCTACTTCCTTTTGTGTTACCATGGTTGAGGTTTCTTTCTTCCTTGTTCTCTTGTAGTCCATGTATAATCTCCACCTTGCTACAGTTCCTGAGACATGAATATACTATTAAGAAAATTTATATCAACATCTAACCATTTAATTACCTCATTCTCGTCGAAATATGTCATGGTTGGATGTAGCCTTCGTTGTCGTGGCAATCAGTTTCCAAAATTTGAAGTAAGTCATGGGAAAACCAATTTTCTAAAAAACTTTATGAATCCACACATTGTTTTCTTTTGGACTCTCGAACATCTTGTTGAGTTGTTCAATCGATTCCAAATGGCCGAGAGGGGGTGATTGGCGATTAAAATTTGAAAGGGAGAAAATGGATGAATGAAAAATTGGACACAAGGTAATTTATAGTTGTTCAAGTTCCTAAATGAACTCTACCTTCACAACCGTAGCTCCCACTAAGGATATTCAATCAATCCACTAATTGATTCTTCCTCTTTTCTTGGATGAGGAGGAAACCTTACAAGACCGATTAAGCTTTCTACCCAAAGCTTAATCCAACTCACTTTTTACAAAGAAGAAGATTGGTAAACCTTACATTTACCTCTCAAAGGTTGATGTTTACTCAAATAGAATTAATCACACCTCAAACTCTCAATAAAATTTACAATGAAATACTCAATTGAGTTGGGTACAAAGATTTGACTCAATTGATGTTGCTTGAAGGCTAAATAGTTGTTGTTGTACAATTTGAGGCTTGTTTTTATACCCTTGCATTGATTTCTAGCAATTTTTTTATCGATAGAAGAGTATGATTTTATTAAGAAATATCATATTGTGTTACCACACTCCATGACCTCATTAAAAACTCCCTACACCTAAAAGGAGGAAAAGAGTACCGAGGAGTATGAGATAAAGAACAAATGCTAAAAACAACCGAAAAAACACGAAAAATATAAAGCAAGAAACCAAAACACAAAACATTCACGCTAGCATGCAAAACCAAGATGTGCGATCAACACCACCCCTCGCCAAAAAGACATCCAAGCAATTCGCTTCTCGATAAAAACATGAATACATGAGCTCAACAATAATCCCCCTCAGATGCAATTTCCAGGCCAAAAGATGTCGTCAAGAACCAACAAAAAAATGGTCTGATGTTGCGTGTTTCCATACTATTCGATCCTCATACTTTTAACAAACCACACCACACCACACCACTCTATCGACACAAAAAAATCACACACCACAGCCAATGAATAATTCCACCATACCTCGTTGTAGATTACCACACTACATATCGCCTAAGAAACTCGCTTGATCCCCACCCACACGGTATGTATACTCCTACTATACCACAAAAACATACATCCAAGAACCGAGCAAATTCATCTCCTCTCTCGAATGTCAAAAACATCCGAAGAAGGCGTAAACACATAAACAAAATCATTCGTAAATCATATCTTATTCACCATACCATCACTTGATGTCTTTAATTTAGTCACATGTAAAATGATCATCACACACCTTTGTTGTCAAAAAAAGTGTTGAACCGAATTACGTTTTAGCGTTGAACCAATCCCTCTCACATTCCACGACAAAAAACTCAATGCTCTTCGCAATTATTGTCGTTCTCGCGCTTCAATCATACGTGTGATATCCTTTACAATTTCTTGTTTGTTTCCAATTGTTTTAACCCCAATTAGTTTACCCAATTTCAATGTTTCCTCCACTTCTCTTAAAATAATCTGTTTCCGGTTATAGATGTTTGAATCTGACAAAGAGCCATTAGCAATTACCTCTGATGGTTTTTGGTTTTTCTTGTTGGGTCATGTCGGCACGCCCCGTGGCGCAGCAGAAAAATTAATCCGACGTAATCCAGCAAAGATCCATGTACATGAACGAATTCGGGGTGAAAAGATGAAGAGTTACCTTTTAAATCTCTGGAAACTGGAAAATCGACGGTATGTCAGAATAACCACGTCAATTAAAACCGGAATCGTCACAGGTTCGCAACGACCTCTACAGAGTCCACCCGAACAAAACGAACAAAGTTTCTGCCTCCCTAACACTTAGGGATAAATTTCGACAGGTTTGAACACCTTCGAGGGAGAAATCGAAATCCCTCCATGGATTCCTGAGGGAGTCTGAAATCGACCAGGAGTTTAACCAAGACTTGCAATCGAGCAAGGGAACCTTCAGGGATTTTCCATGGGGCAAGTAGAACACCATAAAAATATCGAACAACTTCTTAGAGAGCTTTCTAGACATGTCGAATTCCAGTGGGGAATCCCAAGGGGTGTTGTCGAAATCTTCAAGAGGAGGAAGAGGGATGATTTGGTTGCTAGCCCTTGTCCCTTTAAGTATTATTCAGAGACTTCATTCTAGTTGAATTCCTTATATCCGAGTTCAACCAAAATTCATAGAATCTAATTCTACTTGAAATTTGTTTATATTAAATATACATTATATTTAATAATATTAAATGAAATATATATATATATATATATATTTAATTATGTAGAATCTTATTCTACATAAAACATGAATTTAAATATACATTATATTTAATCCAAATATATATATATATATTATATAGAATCTCATTCTATCTTTACTTGGATTTAAATATATTTAAATATATATTTTTTATTATGTAGAATCTAATTCTACATAAACTTGGAATTAAATATACATTATATAAATTCCAAATATATATTTAAATTTCTAGAATCTTATTCTATAATATTTAAGTCTCTAAATATATTCCACACTCTAAATAATATCTGATAAATACAATATTTATCCAATATTATTCCCATTTAAGGGAGTTGCCGATTTCCTTATCCCATAGGGGTTTTCGGCAACCCCCTTAAAATGAGTATGGTATCCAATTTTTGTTCGTTTCATTTGAAGGGTGTGACCCTTGTAGTTTCATGCAACATTAGAAGCAAATTTAGAACTGTTCTAATTTTACAAACAATGAGTGGCATATAGCAATACATCATTGCTACCTAAGTTACATGAAGTCATGGTTTGACTTTCCTAATTCCTGAATAAACTTCTTTAATGTATTTCATCCTTTTGTCCTTTATATTTTAGATGAACACAAGTCATGGGTTAGTCACACTTGCATTGTTGTAACACCCCGAAAGTCGGCCTAGTCGGAATTTATTTCGGCGATAGGAAATTCTTAGTCCGATAAAGTTTTAGAGGTTTCTCTGACAAGCTAATTATTGCTATCGAATATTAATCAGGCTTAAAAGTATTCGAATTTAAGTTTATTATGTAATATCAAACATCTAGTGACCATATTGTACGAATTAAGAAATAAAGGGACAATTCAGTAAAGTAAGGAAGGTGAGGGACCAATTAAGTAAGTGGAGCAATTTTATTTTAAAGTACTCCATACGTGGAGTCATCAGATTTCTTTCCTTCAAATGAAGGAAAGCTCACAAATTAAAATTGGTTGCTAGGCTTTATGAGAACCACCGAAAATTGTCTTAGAAGCATATCACCATCTTCTTCATCCTTACCTAAGCACACACCTCCATTGGAGGAGTTTCAAGTTTTGTAAATTCTTGACTTTGTCAATTTCGAATCATCTCTAGCAACTGGGTAAGTTATATCTTTTAGTTAATTGTGAGATTCCATGGTTAAATTAGCTTCAATCTTAAGTTAGGGTTTGATTGATTCATAGGTATTTCCATAAGTTGCTCATAATGAATCGGATACCGGTTGTGGTATTGTTATATAGATTTCGATATCGAAATATCGATTCTAATGATCTTCTATTAATATTTCCTAGCTCAATGAGAAGGAATTGAAGCTACACCATCTTCATCTCAAGTTAAAAGCAAAGGAATTTCCATCCGAGAGCCTTGAAGCTTCGGATTGTCAGGGTGAGTGTAATCGGAGTTTCGGGTTAGGCGAAACGCCTTCCTGGATTGTCATTTAATGTTTATCATCTTTTCTCTAAACATTATTATCAAGGCGAAAGCAGCGGATAATAAGTTGGACAATTGGGTAAGTGCGGTAAGTCATCATTTAAGCATTGACAATAGCTAGTGTACATTGTCATTGAGGTAAGCATTGCTATGGAACTCTATGTCAAGTTATATGTGCAAGAGTTATTGACTATGTTGAAACTATGAAATTTATCATGTCATTGTTCTATCAAGATTCATTGGAAATTATAAATATGTTATGCGTTGGATTGGAATAACTCTGGATACAATTGGCATGCCATAGAATTCATGAGCTCAGTGTTTCGGGTGGACTACGGTCCTAAGGCTACGGCCTATGATGATTGGCGAGGCGGAAGGATGTGTTGTTGTTGGTCAATTGGTGAGGCGGAGGGAATAAGACCATTTATGTTTTGGCGAGGCGTGGAAATTCGAGTATCCATGAATTTAATTCCATCCAAGGAAAATTTATGACTGTTAAGCTTCATACAAATCAACCATGTATTTATATTAAGCATTAACATGACTATATGGATTTATAATAATTGTACTCATGTCATTCTTTATTTGTTGTTATACGATTACCTCACTAGGCTAGAGTGCCTAATGTGTCTACCTTCATGCATTCTCAGGTTAGGAGGCCGTTCTTGAAGAATCGGATCGGTTGCAAGACAAGTCACTACTCTATATCAAGTAAAGTACTTACAATATAACTCCTAGAAAAGTGGCAATTTAGCTATCATAGTCTCTATGCTCATCTTGTTGTGGTAAAGGCTTGTCTATTTTGTAATAAGCTTAAAGGCTTAAATATGACTTTCTAAACCTTTGTTAAACTAGCTTAAATTATGCTTTTGGTATTTTGGTAAAAATGGGGTAAACCTATTGGAATGACTATGAAAATCTGCATGCTGGTAAACACTGGTTAGAATAAGTTGGATACAAAGTTTCGGATTAATCGGACATGGTTTGGTATGGTAAAAGCCTCAAAAACAAGATAAAATTATGTTATTACAGGACACCGTATCGGAACGGGTGATGTCGTTTCGATACGGCTAACCAAAATTAAGCATGTGAGACAGAGCGTTCTGAAACGAGGTGATGCCGTTTCGGAACAGTTTTGCTACTGTCGACCCCTGTACCGAAACGAAGTGATGCCGTTTCAGAACACTTTTTCCACTGTCGACCCTTGTTTCGAAACTGGTTTCGAAACGGGTCTAAGTCAACTCAAGGTCGGTCAACCCGTACTGATACGGGTCAAGCCGTATCGAAACGGTCGGGAAGAAAAGGTCAAAATATTGACCATGGTCAAGCCGTACCGAAACGGCTTAGGGCGTTTCGGTACGGGCAGCTTCTTTTTGGCTTTTATGAGTTTAAATGTATTAATTCGTAATTCCGGTAAAGATTACAAGAGTGTGGAATAAAGGATTCAGTCACTAAGTAAGATAGTTTTAAAAATAAAAAGGTTCAATAAGTCAAGATATTACGAAGATTTTGAGGATTAAAGATTAAAAGATTTCTGCATCGGTTTCCAGTAATGCTCTCCGACCCGGCTCTCGATCAGGCCAGGTATGGGGTGTTACAGTTGTCCATCTAGTGTTTCTTGATGTCTTGAGTAGATTATGATAAATGAATCTTTATGATATCTCATATCATAATATTCGAGCATGGCCATGCATTTTCTAATCTCACTCAATCAAGTGGCCGAAGATATTTCTCCTATTATGTAGGAGGGATAAATCCTTTCTTGATAAACCATATTTCACACTATAGGTCATCATGTATCCAATCATTAGTCTTTATAATGTAGTCAATTACGACACACGTTTGACTATGTCAAAATACGTAAATCTTTATGTTGAAATCATGTTGATCTCAAGTCTGAGGATTATACATATGTTTATCATGAGCAATGTTGTGACTGTCACATAATTACCCAAGAAACATGCTCATAGCGGGTCAATCCAGTATGTTGTTCTCTAACAAATACTTATGTGTTGATTTTGACATCTCTATGTCAATGACAACGCTTGTCATCAACCACATATTAGTCTTCATATATTATCATTGTCCATACCCGTAATAATATTCGACTAAGGATCTTATTTAATAATAATTGTATTATTGAATGGACATTATTATCTAATGGTTAGTTTGATGCACATAAACATACCAAATGATAATAACGACAATGCCATTACTTGATAAATCTAGTAAAATAGTATGTCTATTCAATCATCATATGATTGGTCTTTGGGCATACTCCAACAATCTCCCACTAGCACTAAGACCAATCATTCTCGTATCTAATACGATATGGCTTAGTGTAACTGACATGCTTATGTTGTGTCAAAAGCTTTGTCAGGGAGTTGACAAAGTTATCAACTTTGTGCGTATGTTGCATACTTTCACATCTCCAAGATGTATGTACTTTAGAATATGTTTGGATTTATTGATGAGATATGGGTTTTATTTTCTTACGCAAAGGTTCCATCATAACAGAGTTATGTAGCATCTAATATGCTGGGAACAACCTTTAGTTCAGAAGTGAACCCTTTAGATCCAAACATCCTTCAATATTGCTATGTCTAATGTAATACATTCAGCCTATGTTTTAGAGTTAGATATTGTCTCATGTTGCAAACTCGCAGTATCTTTTATTAATGCAAAACGAATTGCGATCTTTAGTTCCTTTTGATGAGTATGTTATCTACATACAATACTTAGGAAGGAAACAATGCTCCCACTAGCTCTTTTGAAAACAAGACTCCCCTTTGTTTCTAGATAGACTAAACCTTTTGATTGTATCTTCTGAAACGAATATCTCAACTTCGAGAAGCTTGCCTTAGTCTACAGAAAGACCTTTGTAGCTTACATACCTTCCAAGTGTTTACTGGAGTGACAAAACCTTATGGATGTGTCATGTACACATCTGTTTCAAGTTTTCCCTTAGGAAAGTAGTTTTGACATTCCTTTATTTGATTTCATAATCATCGTATGTAACTATTTGTAAGTGAGATTAAGATGCATTAAACGTAGCTACAAGGAAGATGCTTTATCATAGTCTATACTATGAAGTTTGTCAAAAACTTTTAGCGACGAATCATCCTTTGTATGTTTTATCATCCATGTCGATCTTTTCATTTTTTGAAAAACTCGTCCATACCTCTTAAGTTTTACCCTTTTAGGTAACCAAAGTCTATACTTTGTTTTAGACATGGATATCATCTCATATCTCATGGCTCTTAGCCATTTCTCGAATTTTGGGCGCACCATTGCTTTCTGATAAGACCTAGTCGTTATCTTGATCCGAAAAGAAGAGTGTTTCCATGTACGGATAGTGAGAAATCCATATTTCTCAAGTATATGGTATGCTCTTAAGGATCAACACAATGGTTGTGTTTTGTTCCAATGTTCCTTGATCATTTGTGGAACATTCTCAATCTTTGGTTCATAAATTTGTTGTCTAAAATTTCTTCAAAATCCAAATTCCATTTTTTTCTTTTGTGAGAGGTAATCTTTTTCGAGAGAAACTCTCGTTTGAGCAACAAAAATTTTGTTCTCGTTAAAGTTGAAGAAATAATATCCCTTTGTGAGAATTAATCTCTTTCAAGATAAACTCTCATTTGAGAAACAAACGTTTTGTTCTCGTTAGGATAAACAACAAAAGGAGTTTTTAAGGTTCAAACTTTGTAAACATTTTAACATGTAAGTAACCTTAAAACTTCAAAGGTATTCTAGAACAATTCTTAGTCCATATCTTTTATGACGTTTCGAGGAAAAACACGATTAAGTGTGAGAGTTGTTTTTCTAGTGTGTAAAGAAGTCGAAAATGACTTGTTTTGAATCAAAACATGTCTAACATATTTGATTCTCTTTCAAAGACTTTTCGTTCTACTAGTGGGATTTAATTATGGGACAATCCCATATTCTTTGAAAGTTCATCAAACTTTAGGTATTCTTGAATTTGATCTCATCAAATTACCATAATACTTTTTATGAGTTTGAGATTAGTCATTTGTTTTATTTATCTTATAAATATTATTTATTTGATTAGTTTAAAGATCATTGATTCGTTGTGCCATAAGAGATTATGTAACACCCCAAATTTGGGCTTAGAAGTTTAGGGTCTGAACCGGAACGGTCTGAGAAATAGTTCGAATATAAAAGGAGGTTTTAGAGAACACCTAGTTCGGGATGCTTTAAAAATATCAAAAAATCCTCATTTAATATATAAAAGAGAATGGTGAAATCAATTTTACAAAATGAAGTTTGGAAATATTTAATTTTGATGTAGTGACCAAATCGTAGTTTTTGCAAAAGTGAAATAGTGATTGTTTTGTAAAGGATTGAAACTTTGAATCTTTAAGGAGCTAATTTGCCCAAAATGTTTTTCTCAAGATTTTCCTTAATTTGGGTAATTTTATTATTGTTTTAATTAAGGGGAATGATGTTTAATTAAATGAGAAACTAAATTTGACTATTTATAACTACTTTTCACAAATTTTCCCTCTCTTCATTTTCTCTCAAATTCCTTTCAACCAAACACATTTCTCCAGCAAATTTACGTTGATTTTACACTTCATTTGATGAGATTTCAATTCCTCTTTGATTCTTAATCAATTGCTCATCAAATCCACTTGATTTCTACATTGAATTTTCAAGGAAACTTGCCCAAATCAAGGAGCAATCATCATTTAGAGGTAAGCTTGTTCTTCTCCTCTAAATACTTAGTTCTTTACAGAAATTCCAAAGTTGTCAATCCTTAATTTAAGTTTTATAAATGGTTTTATTGTTGGAAACAAGATTTTGGCTTAAAACTCAAGATTTTGGAAGAGATCATGGAGATTTTCGTGGATCTTGGTTAGGATCTGTTTTGAGGTTGTTTTCTAATGTATTTTGGATGTTAATTGATGTTCGAAATGAAGTTTTGTCCATCAAATCCCGAATAGGTTTGTTTTCCTAAGTTTTGCTTGCTAGAATGATGGTTTTTGGGGTGGTTTTGGTGATATGTTGTTGCTGGAGGTATAAGGTCATGTTTATGTTACTTTTTTTATGTTAATTGATGTTTATAAAAGGTTAGAATTTGTAGATCTCGGCTAGGCTTTGTTTTGGGGGAGTTTGGAGGTGATTTTGGTTGTTTTTGGTAGCCGAAAAGAGGTTCTTGGGTAGAGCAGCGAGTTGGGTTGTGTTGCTGGTGATTTTAATGCACGGTGATGCATTAATCCTCTTTTGTTATGTGTTTAAAACAGGGGAGAATGATCCGGAAGCAATAGAGGTGGCGTTGGGAGTTTCAGATGCTTGGAAGGCTGGTCGGCTAGCATAGTTTAGTGTATCGGTGAGTGAGATCATGTTTTCCAGCTTTGGAATGGTTTTGAAAAGAGGTTTGGGAACTTAAATTTAGGCTAGAAACGCCGGTTTAAGTTCGGAAGTAAGTAAAGTGGAATTCTCTCTCAATTGTGCTATTATTGTTTTGGAAACTATCAAAATGGGTTCTGATGTGTTTGATTTGTCAATGTGATTTAATTTGTTGTTTTAGCATGGTTTTTAAAGCATGTTTTAGCATGATTAATGTTGGTTTTGAAAGTCATATATTGAAGGATGCTCAAGGTATGAGATCCTTGTTTGACGTGTTATTAATATGATTATGTTGCATGGAGATGCATAATGATAAGTGGATTTGATTAATGCTTAAAACAGTGAATTGATGATGATATTTGATGTATATTGGCAAGTGATGTAAGTGGTTTTTTGGTTACTTTAATCGGATATAGTTAGTCGGCTATACGATTGGGTGAACCGTGAATAAAGTCGCCTTGGATGTCGAGGGGTTGTAATTGTACTGTAAACTCCATCTAAGTATCCTAACAAGTGAGGTAAGATCACAACAGTGGTTAAAAGTCAGTGTGTAAATCTAAGATCATAACGGTGGTTAAAAGTCCGTGTGTGGATCTTGTGCTATGTGTCCCTTGCTCTCGTTAGTGGAATTATACAACTACCGATGAGTGATGTTCAGGGGTTGTGATTGTACCGTTAAACCCCATCACGGGTCTTGAGGGGTTGTTATTGTACCGGTAAACTCCACCTTGTGTTGTTCGGTAGTGTGTATGAAGAGTGTGGGACAAGGCTTGTAATCCACATATTCGATTGTGTCTTGTGTTGAAATGGTTTGTGAGTTATCACTTGAAAGCCAATATAATGTATTTGAATTTAATGAAGCGAGAGATGCTTGAAAATGATGCAAGGTTACATGAGAATATGTAAATGATGCAAGAATGCATGTGATACTTGTTAAGCATGAGCAAAAGTATATCTTCTATTGTGAATGGTGCATATGTGCCTAGAATTTCTTAAGTGCATTGAAGTCTTGTGAAGGCTTGTTTTAAAAAGGCATGTAATGCAAAATGTTGCTTTTGTAGTTCATGAGTTTGCATTTGTTGAATGCATGAGATGGATAGGAGGCACTTGGTTTTGAAAAGGCTTTTTTGCTTTGAAATGATCTTTAAGCATGAGAAAAGTATGGTGTGAAGTGGAAGTGATTTCCAAGGAAATTGAGCTAAAATTTGCATGAGGTGTTCATGCATGGAAAGGTTAAAATGATAGTATTTGTAAGAATGTGATTTGGGGTGAGTTGTTTAGCATTCAAAGTTAAAGGTTGGTTTTCATGTTGAGCAATACATGATTTAAAGCAATGTTGTTTCAAATGAGGTTTTCAAACAATGCTTTGGTTTATTGAATTGTATCTAAATTTAAAGAAGGTTTTATGATTCGTTGCATTGATGGTGTTTTGGTTTTGAGCATTCCTCACTAAGCATTATATGCTTACGCTTCTTTTTGTCCATCAATGCAGATATTTGAAGTTGGGACAGCAAGAAGCAAGAGATTCAAGAAGAGCTCCACTTGAGAAGTATGTCTTGGTTTATTGCTATAAATAATAAAGGCAATGGGGGAGAGTCTTTTATGTTGTTGTGTATTGAGATTGTGTATGTTGACCATGTTCAGTTTATGGTTTGAACCTTGTTGTTTATCGCTTTGCCATATTTGAATCTTCTTCTTCAAAATTTGATATGTTATGCTCGTTGATTAAAAGCAAGATCATGTGTTGGATGTGATGAATGAGTAGGTGTGCTTATTGTTTATAATGTATCTAGTCTTTGATGAAATTTGATAGTTATAATGTTTATCTTGTTGATGATGTGTTTTGGAATGGTTCCAATTATGTTTGATGGTGTTTTGAAGTGAAAAACTAGAAGTTTTTGCCGTTTCTAAGCAGGGTGTATCGAAACACCCTTAGCTGTTTCGAAACGGGTGCATGAAATGGCCTGGGCGTTTCGGAATGGCTAGAAGTGTTTCGAAACACTTTGGCTACTGGAAGTGCCTGTTTCGGAACTAGTTTCAAAACAAACCTACATTTCGAAACGGTCAACATTGTTTCGATACGAGTGTATGACATGGGTGTTTCTATACGGGTGTCAGTGTTTCGAAACGGGTGACCATTGGACATATTCTGCATGCTTTACATTTTAGTCCTAAAAGTTGTAATTGCAATTGCTTGAGCTTGAGATGTCTTTTTAAGCTGAAATTTGGCAGAGAGGCATGTAGTATGATTAATTGAGGTTTGGTAAAACTAAAATCTTGAAAGTCCTTTTATTTTCCAAAATTTACATTTTGGTCCCTAAAAGTGTATTTCTTGCAATTGAGTCCATAAACGTTTCCGATCGCTGTGATTTTCTCTTCCGAGGTTCTTGGGCTTTCACATAGTTTTAATGCGCATCTAGAGAAGTTTTAAAAAAAGGGTCGTTAATCAAGGTTGACTTTCAGGTTGACTTTGGTTTTCCGCGTGTGATCTTCGTAGTTCGGGTCTAGCGTCTAGGCCGACCTAAGGGAGTTACATTTGCTGGTACCAGAGATAAGTTGCGAATATTTGGGGCGATGGTAATATTGTTGTAAGTTGTTATAGTAAGTGTTGGATGTTTATTCTGATCTGTGGTTGATTGTTTGTTGAAAAATACGTTTCTGAGTGAATTGTTGGTGTTTCTATCATGATTTTTGGTTATGAATCTTCTGTGAGCTATTGTGAACATGTATTGTTGATATGCTGGTGTTGTGAGTTGATTTTCTAAATAATGAAAATGTGATGGGTAGGATATGTTGATATTATGATGTTGAGGGTGAATGTTATTTGATGAGAGCATGAATGAATTTTGCTAATTGATATGCTCGATGTTGTGATATCCATGTTTTTATTAATTGTTATGTCGTAAAAAAAGGGAGAATTTGGGATACCCATTGCCTTATTATTATAGCTATTGTGTTATGTTAGAGTTGGAATCTTGAATCCTTGCTTGAAGCTGGCCTGATCGTTTTGTTTTGTTATCATTGTTTTGTTAATAATAGCACAATGGGATCGATGAGAGAATGGCAGTTGGGTACGATAGTTGCTGCTTTAGAGTAGGTTGTTAAGGGGTGGAATTCACTTTTTGGTGGGAGTGTACCGCTTTGGTCAACAGTGCCTGGAGTTGAGGAAGTAAGGCGGAATGAGAGAGCTGGTTCTATGATGAAGGATTCATCATCTGTGGTTCAGGAGATGTCGGAAACGTCTCAAGCCGTGGTAAAGGTGAGTCCTGTGTGCGTGCCCATTGTCGGACATGCGAGTTTATCAAAACATCGTTTATATGATTTGGGAGCTATGGAGCATCACGGTTTGACACCTGAGCCGTTCGAGGCTTGGTTAGCCAGAATAATTCCGATTTTGGATCAGGAAGGGTGTGACTACGCCTGTAAGCTGGGAAGTGTTGTGTTGTTAATGTTGGAGGATGCTTGTGCTTGGTAGACATCTGTGGCGGTGGCAACGAATATCCATGATATATATTGGGAGTTCTTTGTGTCTGCCTTTAATGGAAGATACCTTGGAGAGAAGTTCTCAAGGGTTAAGCTACGTTGGGGTGTGGCTTCAGATTATGATGGTGGGAAAAATTTAAGCAAAAGAGCTGTGGGTACTGACCTCGAGAGTGGTTAGCGTAAGAGGCTACGTGACAGAAGGGTTTGCTTGAATCGATGTCTGGGTGGTAGTGCAGATGTGGGTTAAGTGCTACATGACCAAGGAGTCGTAGCTCGATTGGCGATGTGTGACCGTTGTGGAAGGCGTCATGTTGGAGTTTGTTGGAACTGTCGTTCTAAGCAGCATGTGAACCAAAATTGTCCTCAAGTGATGAGATCAGCTTCAGTGGGTGCAAAAGGGTCTCAGAAAGGTCGTGAGCGCGGCCGAGACAGAGTTCGGAAGGTGGCAAGAAAGGCAGAAAGGAGTGAGGTGTTTGGGGGATGGATCTTGTTAGAATTGTGGGTCTGTTGGACATTTGAGACGAAATTGTTTGGAGTTAGCTTGGGGTAGTCAGGGTTCTTTACCGCAGGGAGACGGTGATGACCATAAAGTGTTGGTTGATGCTGCGGCGGTGCGGCCAGAGAATGATGGTTCTGCGAGGAAGAGAGTTTGTCTGTTGGAGCTCCGGGGCAATGAGGTGATTACAAGTAACCTTGTTAAGTAATCTTTGCCCTAGTTATCTTTGTTTGGTTTCGGTTTGGATTCCCTTGCATAATGGGTAAGGTCTTATAGCTAGCAAGTTGGGGTAGAGCCGATGTTGTTTTGAAAACAACTTTAGTGTGAAGAGGGTATTAGTGGAGTATTTTGTAGCTAGCAGATTGTTAGAATGGTAGAGATGGAAAAGTTAGAAGTGAGGTAAGGGGTTGTTCTTAGGCGGATTCTGAGGATGTTATTGGTAAGTGTGAACCGACATACATGCACAGATAAAACCATTTGTTATATATATATATATATATATGTTGGTACATGCATACATGCGACATGACATTAGAGGTTTTGCATACATGTACACATGCATTGATAGGGCATATTGGTGACCATGCATACGAACGTTCACACTTGCTAATAGCTAGTTGGATGGTGGGTTTTAAGCGATGTTTTGGTGCTATAAGTAGTGGAAGGTAGTAAGCAAGTTGTCAGTAATAGTGAGTGTGATCTGGAATGTTGGCAGAAGGAAGGTGTTTTGGTGCTTAAAGAGTTTAGTGGTGTGGTGGTGAGGAGACTACCGGTTGAAGTTAGAATCGGTCAAAGTGGTTGTGAATAGCTAATGAGCGTAGTAGTTTCTTTATGTTAAATGATGTTGTAGGCTAGTGGATGTGTTTCCGGAGTGTTGAGTCGTCTTGGCGTTGATGGTTGCAATAGGAGGGTTGTTTTATGTAGGTTATGGTTCGTAGCAACCTTCGAGGAGTTGAGTGGAGGTTGTGTTGAGAGCTGTAGATAAGGTTAGGAGTGGGAGGAGTAGAGGTTTCGTAATCTTAATATGTTTGTGTGGAATGGGTGGTATCTAGGTAAGGTTAGTGTTTTGGTCAAAGTTTGAAGTGGAAAGGCAATGTAAGTTCAAGGGCCATTGTTGGTTGGCCGGGTTCTTGTGAGAAGTGGGTTGTTAGTTGAGTATAAGTAAATCTTTTTTAAGTCAGCTAGGGGTAAGTGGAACAACTAGTGGAGTTAAGGTTGGAGTCTTGTGGCGTGGGTTTCGAATGTTGTGTGAGTAGTTTTGATGAGTTGTTATGGTAGTGATAATGGCGGATGTGAAGCTATGTTATCAATACATTGAGAAGTTTGAGTAAGCTGTTGTTGCTTAATTTTTTTTTGCTTGTTGTGGTAATATTTGAAAGGAGTTGAGCGGTTTTGTAAGGGGTTTCAGAAGCAGTGAGGGTTGTGGGTCGCATGGTGGTTGAAACGGGATGGGTTGGTGTCACCGTGTGTGCGAGTTTTGTTGAGGGAGTTATGAGATAAGGTGGAGTAGGTTGTAAAGATTTGAAGGTTCTTTGGGTTGTTGGGGCTGTGATCAGTTCGAAAGTGTGAAAGGTTAAGCTGAGATTAACAACCGAGTGTTCTGGAAGTCTTGAACCGTAAGTAGTGGTGTTGGATTTGGGTAAAGTGTGAGTTTGATTTGAGGAGGAGTTGATTTTTGTGGTGTTTTGGGTGGAGGATGTTTCAGTTGTGGTTAAGTCTACTATGTTACATTGTGTGTTGCTTTGGGAAGTATGGTATCATGCTCTTTTCGTAGGTTGAAATTTCGAGGATGAAATTTCCTAAGAGGGGGAGAGTTGCAACACCTCAAATTTGGGCTTAGAAGTTTAGGGTCTGAATCGGACCGGTCTGTGAAACGGTTCGAATATAAAAGGTGGTTTTAAGGAACGCCTAGTTCGGGATGCTTTAAAAATATAGAAAAATATCTAAAAATCCTCATTTAATATATAAAAGAGAATGGTGAAATCAATTTTACAAAATGAAGTTTGGAAATATTACATTTTGATGTAGTGACCAAATCGTAGTTTTTGCAAAAGTGAAATAGTGATTGTTTTGTAAAGGATTGAAACTTTGAATATTAAGGAGCTAATTTACCCAAAATGTTTTTCTCCAGATTTTTCCTTAAATTGGGTAATTTTATTATTGTTTTAATTAAGGGAAATGCGGTTTAATTAAATGAGAAACTAACTTTGACTATTCATAACTATTTTTCACAAATTTTCCCTCTCTTCATTTTCTCTCAAATTCCTTTCAACCAAACACATTTCTCCAGTAAATTTACTTTGATTTTACACTTCATTTGATGAGATTTCAATTCCTCTTTGATTCTTAATCAATTGCTCATCAAATCCACTTGGCTGGGCTTTGTTTTGGGGGAGTTTGGAGGTGATTTTGGTTGTTTTTGGTAGCCGAAAAGAGGTTCTTGGGTAGAGCAGCTAGTTGGGTTGTGTTGCTGGTGATTTTAATGCACGGTGATGCATTAATCCTCTTTTGTTATGTGTTTAAAACAGGGGAGAATGATCCGGAAGCAATAGAGGTGGCGTTGGGAGTTTCGGATGCTTGGAAGGCTTGTCGGCTAGCATAGTTTTTTGTATCGGTGAGTGAGATCATGTTTTCCAGCTTTGGAATGGTTTTGAAAAGAGGTTTGGGAACTTAAATTTAGGCTTGAAACACCGGTTTAAGTTCGGAAGTAAGTAAAGTGGAATTCTCTCTCAATTGTGCTATTATTGTTTTGGAAACTATCAAAATGGGTTTTGATGTGTTTGATTTGTCAATGTGATTTAATTTGTTGTTTTAGCATAGTTTTTAAATCATGTTTTAGCATGATTAATGCTGGTTTTGAAAGTCATATATTGAAGGATGCTCAAGGTATTAGATCCTTGGTTTGACGTGTTATTAATATGATTATGTTGCATGGAGATGCATAATGATAAGTGGATTTGATTAATGCTTAAAACAGTGAATTGATGATGGTATTTGATTTATATCGGCAAGTGATGTAAGTGGTTTTTTGGTTACTTTAATCGGATATAGTTAGCCGGCTATAGGATTGGGTGAACCGTGAATAAAGTCGCCTTGGA
The DNA here is from genome assembly GCA_958450335.1 of Hibiscus tridactylites. Classification (NCBI taxonomy): domain Eukaryota; kingdom Viridiplantae; phylum Streptophyta; class Magnoliopsida; order Malvales; family Malvaceae; genus Hibiscus; species Hibiscus tridactylites. The sequence goes on from OY288289.1 coordinate 29,684,610, forward strand.
TGTCGAGGGGTTGTAATTGTACCGTAAACTCCATCTAAGTACCCTAACGAGTGAGGTAAGATCACAATGGTGGTTAAAAGTCCATCTGTGGATCTAAGATCACAACGGTGGTTAAAAGTCCGTGTGTGGATCTTGTGCTATGTGTCCCTTGCTCTTGTTAGTGGAATTATACAACTACTGATGAGTGATGTTGAGGGGTTGTGATTGTACCGTTAAACCCCATCACGGGTGTTGAGGGGTTGTGATTGTACCGGTAAACTCCACCTTCTGTTGTTCGGTAGTGTGTATGAAGCGTGTGGGACAATGCTTGTAATCCGCATATCCATTGTGTCTTGTGTTGAAATGGTTTGAGAGTTATCACTTGAAAGCCAATATAATGTATTTGAATTTAATAAAGCGAGAGATGCTTGAAAATGATGCAAGGTTACATGAGAATATGTAAATGATGCAAGAATGCATGTGATACTTGTTAAGCATGAGCAAAAGTATATCTTCTATTGTGAATGGTGCATATGTGCATAGAATTTCTTAAGTGCATTGAAGTCTTGTGAAGGCTTGTTTTAAAAAGGCATTTAATGCAAAATTTTGCTTTTGTAGTTCATGATTTTGCATTTGTTGAATGCATGAGATGGATAGGAGGCACTTGGTTTTTAAAAGGCATTTTTGCTTTGAAATGATCTTTAAGCATGAGAAAAGTATGGTGTGAAGAGGAAGTGATTTCCAAGGAAATTGAGCTAAACTGTGCATGAGGTGTTCATGCATGGAAAGGTTAAAATGATAGTATTTGTAAGAATGTGATTTGGAGTGAGTTGTTTAGCATTCAAAGTTAAAGGTTGGTTTTCATGTTGAGCAATGCATGATTTAAAGCAATGTTTTTTCAAACGAGGTTTTCAAAAAATGCTTTGGTTTATTGAATTGTATCTAAATTTAAAGAAGGTTTTATGATTCGCTGCATTGATGGTGTTTTGGTTTTGAGCATTCCTCACTAAGCATTATATGCTTACGCTCCTTTTTGTCCATCAATGCAGATATTTGAAGTTGGGACATCAAGAAGCAAGGGATTCAAGAAGAGCTCCACTTGAAAAGTATGTCTTGGTTTATAGCTATAGATAATAATGGCAATCGGGGAGAGTCTTTTATGTTATTGTGTATTGAGATTGTGTATGTTGACCATGTTCAGTTTATGGTTTGAACCTTGTTGTTTATCGCTTTGCCATATTTGAATCTTCTTCTTCAAAAGTTTATATGTTATGCTCTTTGATTAAAAGCAAGATCATGTGTTGGATGTGATGAATGAGTAGGTGTGCTTAATGTTTGTAATGTATCTATTCTTTGATGAAATTTGATAGTTATAATGTTTATCTTGTTGATGATATGTTTTGGAATGGATCCAATTATGTTTGATGGTGTTTTGAAGTGAAAAACCAGAAGTTTCTGCTGTTTCTGGGTAGGGTGTATCGAAACACCCTTAGCTGTTTCGAATCAGGTGCATGAAATGGCCTGGGCGTTTCGGAACGGCTAGAAGTGTTTCGAAACACTTTGGCTACTGGAAGTGTCTATTTCGGAACTGGTTTCAAAACATACCCGTGTTTTGAAACGGTCAACGTCGTTTCGATACGGGTGTACAACACGGGTGTTTCTATACTGGTGTCAGTGTTTCGAAACGGGTGACCGTTGGACAGATTCTGCGTTATTTTTCATTTTAGTCCTGAAAGTTTTAATTGCAATTGATCAAGCTTGAGATGTCTTTTTAAGATGAAATTTGGCAGAGAGGCTTGTAATATGATAAATTGAGGTTTGGTAAAACTAAAATATTGAAATTCCTTTTATTTTTCAAAATTTACATTTTGGTCCCTAAAAGTGTATTTCTTGCAATTGAGTCCTTAAACGTTTCCGATCCTTGTGCTTTTCTCTTCCGAGGTTCTTGGGCTTTCACATAGGTTTAATGCGCATCTAGAGAAGTATAAAAAAATAAAAAAGGTCGTTAATCAAGGTTGACTTTCAGGTTGACTTTTGTTTTCCCCGTGTGATCTTCGTAGTTCGGGTCTACCGTCTAGGCCGGGCTAAGGGGGTTACAGATTAAAAGAATGACATTTATTTAAACAATCTCAAAATTAAAATATATTGTCCTTACAAGATAACTACAACTTAGGCACAAAATAATAATCTTAAAAATTAAAACAAATCAATTTAAGCAAAAACACATGTCCTAATGGATGATGTAGCAACTCTTGCTTTATTTCCATTCGCAGGTCCATGTCTATTTTGATGCCTTATCTTTTGAAGCCTCTGAGGGTGATGCCTCACTTGTTTTTTCTTTCTTGACTTCTTGTAGGTGTGTGGGGCAGTTTCTCTTCCAATGTCTGGTCTTGCCGCAATGGAAACATTTTCCATCCTTCTTGATTCCCTTCATAGGTTTCAATGCCTCTTTTTCATCGATTTTGGTCTTACCATCACCTTTAGACTTTGCTACCGATTTAACTTTCTTCTTTCCCTTGTGGACCATCAGAACAGGTTTAGGTCCTACCTTCTTCAGGTTGATTTTAGCAGTTCTCAACATGCCGAGCAACTGTGGCAATGTCTTGTTAATTTCGTTCATATTGAAATTAAGGATGAACTGGTTGAAACTATCTGGCAACGATTGCAGGATGAAATCAATAGCTAATTTGTCTTTCGGTGGAAAGCCGAGCTTCTCCAATGTTTGGATGTAGCCCATCATTTTGATGACGTGAGCTCCTACGGGAGACCCTCACTCATCTTGCATTGAAACAGAGCTTTAGAGGTATAGTACCTCTCTTGACGAGCTTGCCCTTCATAAATCTCTTTGAGATTTTGAATCATATCATAAGCTACCATGTCCTCATGTTGCTTCTGAAGCTCAGGGGTCATGGAGGCAAGCATAAGACAACCGACATCCAGCACGTCATCCATTCGTTTCTTAAACTTGTCTTTGTCACCTCTGGAAAGCAGTGGCAACCGGTTCATCAGGAACAGGTTCTTCAATGACATATTCCTTCTTTTCCTGTTTGAGAACAATTCTCAAATTGCGGAACCAATCAAGGATGTTTATGCCATTGAGCTGATCCTTCTCAAGAATAGATCGCAGAGATAGAGTATTATTTTCCATTAATTCTACAACAAAGAAAAATATGCTACATAAGTTTTACTAAAATTTAAAATTTATAGATAGGTTTTTACTATAAATTTACTCCCACTATTTTCTTCAAAATTAAAAACCCTCTAGTTTTAATTTCGGAAAAATGTTTCAATAGTTTTTCTAGTGAGTTAGGATTCGTATTTCACCATTCCTAAATCAGCTTTGGCCAGTCTTTTAGGAAAGGGTTATTTAGGTAAGTAACACCTTACTAATTACAGCTCACACTACAAGAAATTTATAATATTGCAACAAAATAATTTATCACTAAAAGTACTAAATTTGTCACAATATATTTATTTTGACAAATTTTGTTTGTTGCCATGTTTGTTAGAACAACCCCGTCATGTAAAGTATATTGTGACAAAATTGTGTCTGTTACCATTTTATACCATTTGTCGTAACAAATAAAATTTGTTACTATAATTAACTTATTATGACAAAATATTTTTCATAATAAATTAACTATTTTATCACAAGGAGAAATTTTTTTGTCACAAATAGTTGTATTTTAACATCGAATATAAAGTATTTTTGTGACAAAAATACATATTGCAACAAAAATTAATTTTTCATTGCTTCTATTTCGCCAGTAAATGTAAATTACAGAGAAAAGATATTTGTTATAATAAAATATTTATTTCGTCACAAAAAATAATTTTGTCACAATTAACTTATATTTTAACATCAAACGTAAAAAGTTTTCGTGACAAAAATACATGTTACAACAAAATTAATTTCTCACTACTTTTATTACGTCACTAAATGTTACTTAGAAGGACAAAATATTTGTTAAAATAAAATAATTATTTCATCACAAAAAGTACATTTTGTAACAATTAATTTGGATTTTAACATCGAAAAAATTATTTTTGTGGCAACAATCCTCAATTCGTTCATATAGAAAACATGATACAATGTATACGAACTATGGATACTCAATCTTTACTTCTCCATAATTTGAATGTTATCGTTCTCTTGATATATGCTCTTTGTCAATTGCCTCAACTGAAAAATGATACCTTCGGCTACACTCGAAATCGCCCATAACTCATTTTATGAGAAATTTATAGTCTTGGCTTTATGGCCTCCAAGAACGGAAATGAGTTCAGGAGAACATCACTTGCGTCTAATTTGATTTTTAGCTACTTTTCTCCAACCCTGTAATTAATAAATCAATAATAGGTTATGAGGGAGTGTACAAGCAGTTGAGAATGTTTATATGTAACAATGTTAATAATAAACAAATATCAAGAACATCTTATGGTCTTGTACAATCCCAACCAATGAACATACAATGATATTATGATGATTTAAGAATCTGAGTAACAACACATTTCGTAATACTAAAATTCGAGATTCACAATTTAATAAATTCGATCTTCACAGCTAAAACACAAACTATCATGATATACATGATATTTAAAACGTTCAAATCTACAACACATATATTAATCTCACATGGTGTAAAACATCAACACTCAATAAATATGTAGCACATAAAGAATCACACGCAATAAGACACACAAATAATTTTTTAAGAAATTTATTAAAAACAAAGACAAGGAAAAAGACACACACCTTGTAAAATAGCTAGTCTTGGGCAATGATGTTTTCACATGTTGATATGAAAATCTCCGATTCGATACAAAGGCTGGGGTCAGATAGTTCAAGATCCTCAATAGTATGATCACCTTCAATTAGGAGAGAGAAGAATAATCAACACGTACCTTTGCTAAGTGCGTGAAATTTAAGTAATAAACAAAGAAAGCAAACTAAAAGGTATATTTGATCAAAGGCGGGGATCATTGCAACAACATTAGTTAATATATGGTTGGGTTTTCAATAATGGCCACACACGGAGCCGCCGGGGATCATTGCAACAACATTAGTTAATATATGGTTCAAGTTTGCACGAGCAGAGATTTTGAATTTCAGGAGAGATGAATGAAGTAGAGGGTGAAAGGGTTTGATCAAAGGCGGTTGCAATTGCTAGACAGACGATGAGGGGATATGTTTGTCGAAGGGGTCGGCTAACGTTGCTAGAGAGCAAAGGGTAAATAGGGTTTCAGATGATTTTACAATTCATGAAAAAGGTATAAACAAAATACATATATACTCGGTATTTATTATAAATAATAATAAAACATAATAAAGACTTTTTAAAAAATTATAACTTTAACAAAATATTTTCACAATTTAATATCAAGTTCAACATTTTTAAAATCAAGGCTCGTAGGCTTCAGAAATTTACAAACTTCAAAACTTCAATTGTTTACAAATTGGTCTAGAATTTTAAATTTTCAATTCTAACAAAATGATTCAAAATCTCCAAAAGTTAGGGTTCAGAAACTGAAAATTTAAAAATTAAAAATTTTAATTTAGGCCTAAAATCGAGTTGTGACATTTCTTCCATCCTTAAAAAAATTCTTCATCAAATTTTTCGCATGTAGGTTCAATTTTCTTTTAATTAGGCCCTAAATATTAGCTAATTGGTTGTAATTTGAGCATTAAAATTTAGTTCCTTTTACATTTAGGTCGTTATTTTGTATGTTTGTTTAATAAATTGACCATATTATTAATTTCATTCAACTAGGTTTTTTTTTCACTAAATTCACTAGCAATTAATCATTTTCGATTTGATTTATTCTTTTACATTTAGGTCGTTGTTTTGTATATTTGTTGTGACAATTATTTCTATAATAATAACTATAACTTTTAGTTACAAAACTTATCACTATATAACTTTTTTTGGCACAAAACAAAATGGAGGGAAGCATCTATGAAAATATATTTTGTCAGTATAATTAAAATATGTAACTACAAACATAATTCGTCATAAGAACATTGAATCTAATTATTTGTTGTGACAATCTTTTCTGTAACAATATTTATAACTTATAGTTAAAAAAAACTTGTCACTATATGATTTTTTGCGCCAATAATGGAGGGAAACATTTGTAACTATACATTTTGTCACTATAATTAAAATATATAACTATAAACATAATTTGTCACAAAAAACTTGAATCTCATCATTTGTTGTGACAAAAAAATTGTAATAATTATTAAAATTAATAGTTACAAAACTTGTCACTACATGACTTTTTCTTGGCGCCAAAAAATAGAGGGAAACATTTGTGACAAAAAATGTTAACAAATTATATTTTTTCACCATATGTTACACAAGTTTACTAATTGTGACAAAATATTACGACGATTTTAATTTTTGTCACAATAGTATATGTTTTTCTAATTTAAAGTGATGCTTATTTATTTTGTCCCAATAAAGCTTCTAATAGTGACAAAAATAATTTTGTCAGACTTAAATTTGTCACAACAATAGAAATTTCTTGTAGTGTCATTTAATTCCTCAACTTTTGGCGAACAACTCTTGTTCTTTAAATCATCTTATGATTATCCAAAGCTTTTAACCACTAGGTTTTCTAATCCTATTAGAACAACCGAGCTAAGTCAATACCAATATCTCAACCGGCAAATATCACTAGCTTATTCTTCGGGTTTAACTAAGATAGATAAATGTGACATTGCTTTGGCAAAGCTCGCATTATATTGATCAAAGCTTTAATGAGGGTAAATATTGGATGGTTAAAATAGACTTAGAATTATAGTGAAGGATTTACTTAGTTATCTCATCATTTTAACATTGATCCTATCAATAGAATTATGTTTAATCATGCTTATAAAACATCCATTGCATCACATACAAGGTAAATATAAGCGGTCAATAAATATGCAATGATTATAGCCCTTCTTAACATAAGGCGACCCGTCCCAAGCCAATGGGAGGACCATTCTACTGAAGATATTTTCTGCTTCTGAAACGCCTGGTCTACCAGGGAAGGCCCACCACGCTGCTATGTTGGTCCTTGCTTTATCTCCATGAGTATTTACAATTTTCAGAAACTCGCGATACATGCGAGGGAGTGAGATGAGAAGATAAATACAATAGAAGATAGAGAAAGGCACGACACACAAGTCGTATTTATAAAAACCAAAACTATAAAGGCTATGGGCTATAACCATGCAAAACAAACACCATGCAATCTAACATGCATATCAAACATTGTGCGAACAAAGTAATGACATGTTTATGGAGTTTTAAATTGATTATCCCTATGTTGTGGTTAATGAGCCAAAGAAGGATCACGAGATTTCATAAAACATTTGCGTTAACGAACAAATGCATCAGGTAGGTCAACATGAAAGAGAGGTGGCGCACTAGGTACACTTAAGTATCAGGTCTTTGATGATGCCAATCCTAGACATGCATTTTTCGTAACATCTAACCATAACTCTTATGGATTCACCGTGAAAGATAGTTTGATAACTTTTATCAAATTAGAAGCCCTTTCAGAGATTTCATTAATCTATGAAACTACGAACAACTACTTGTTCTCTAGACTATCTATTAGTCTCAACATATTAACATTTAACATTGAAGCAACCTAACATAGTTATGATTAACTCTTAATCATTCAATGATAATCGAAATAAGTCTTTATTAGGTGTGATACGATAAACGATAAATATCGAAATCGAATCAAACAACATGCATCTCATACATAAACATCACTCAAGAATTTAAGTCTGAATTCGTATGATACAAGTGGCTCTGATACCACTGTTGGGTCAAGTCGGCACGCCTCGTGGAGCAACAAAAAAATTAATCCGACGTAATCTAGTCAGGATCCATGTACAGGAACAAATCCGGGGTGAAAAGATCAAGATTTACCTTTTAAATCTTTGGAAATTGGAAAACTGACGTTATGTCGGAATAACCATGTCAAGTAAAACAGGAATCATCACAGGTTCACAAAGATCTCTACAGAGTCCACCCGAACAAAACGAACAAAGTTTCCGCCTCCCTAACACTAGGGTATAAATTTGGACAGGTTTGAAAACCTTCCAGGGAGAAGTCGAAATCCCTCCAAGGATTCCTGAAGGAGTCTAAAATCGACCATGAGTTCAACCGGGACATGCAATCGAGCAAGGTAACCTTCAGGGATTTGCCAGGGTCAAGTAGAAGACTAGAAAAATATCGAACATCTTCTGAGAGAGCTTTCTAGGATATGTCGAACTCTAGTGGGGAATCCCTAGGGGTGTTGTCGAAATCTTCAATAGGAGGAAGAGGGATGATTTGGTTGCTAGCCCTTGTCCCTTTAAATAGTATTTAGAGACTTAATTCTAATTGAATTCCTTAAATCCTAGTTCAACCAAAATTCATAGAATCTAATTCTACTTGAAATTGGTTTATATTAAATATACATTATATTTAATAATATTAAATGAAATATATATATTTAATTATGTAAAATCTTATTCTACATAAAACATGGATTTAAATATACATTATATATAATCCAAATATATATACATATTTTTATTATGTAGAATCTCATTCTATCTTTACTTGGATTTAAATATATTTAAATATATATTTTTAATTATGTAGAATCTATATCTACATAAACTTGGAATTAAATACACATTATCTAAATTCCTAATATATATTTAAATTTCTATAATCTTATTCTATAATATTTAAGTCTCTAAATATTTTCCATACTCTAAATAATATATGATAAATACAATATTTATCCAATATTATTACCATTTAAGGGAGTTGCCCCTATCCCATAGGGGTTTTTCGGCAACCTCCCTAAAATAGGGAGTATGGTCTCCAATTATTGTTTGTTTCATTCGAAGGGTGTGACCCTTGTAGGTTCATGCAACGTTAGCATCTAGTAATACATAATTGCTACTTAAGTTGCATGAAGTCATGGTTTGACTTTCCTAATTCCTGAATAAACTTCCTTTATGTATTTCATCCTTTTGTCCTTTATATCTTAGATGAACACAAGTCATGAGTTAGTCACTTTTGCGGTGTCCATCTACTGTTCCTTGATATCTTGAGTAGATTATGATAAACGAATCTCTATGATATCTCATATCATAATGTTCGGGCATGGCCATGCATTTTCTAATCTCACTCAATCAAGTGGCCGAAGATATTTCTCCCATTATGTAGGAGGGACAAATCCTTTCTTGATCAACCACATATTTCATTACATAGGTCATCATGTATCCAATCATCAGTCTTTATAATGTAGTCAGTTACGACACACGTTTGACTATGTAAAAATACATAAATCTTTATGTTGAAATCATGTTGATCTCAAGTCTGAGGATTATACATATGTTTATTGTAACCCCCTTAACCCGGCCCTGACGGTTGACCCGAATTAAGAAAGTCACACGGGGAAAACCAAAGTCAACCCAAAAGTCAACCTTGATTTACGACCCTTTTTTTTCTTTTTAATCTTGTCTAGATGCACATTAACCTTAGATGTGATCATGCAAACAACATACTCAAAGATCACAAACATCAGAGATCAAACAGGGACCCAATTGAACAATTTACAACTTTAGGGAACAAATTGTAAATTCTGAAAACTTGAAGGACTTAACCAGATTATATGTTACCAGCTTAAAATTAATCAGGTTTCATGCTTCCCTGCCAAATTTTAGTTCAAACGGACATCCCAAACTCATACAATTGCACAAACAAGTTTCAGGACCAAAATACAAACTTTTCAAAACATTTAACTGCCAATGTCAGCCCCCAACGGTCACCCGTTCCGAAACAGGCAGAGCCCGTTTCGAAACGCGGGCCGTTCCGCAACACGTACCGCAACGGGGGACTGGCAGTAGCCAAACCGTTTCGGAACGGTGTCACCCGTTTCGGATGCCTGGGTTTATGCAGGGCACTCGTTCCGAAACGGTGTCAGCTGTTCGAAACACCCTGCACAGATTGCAGCATTATGCTTACTCAAACACACAATTGATCATTCAAACATGCTCCAAAAGCCTCCAAACTTTATCAACATGCAATTCAACATAAATGAGACATACTTGCATCAACAATTCATCAAAATAACATCATATATGAAAAGCCCCAAATCTAAAGGCATGCTTCCTACACAAGTAACCATTTAAGCACAACCTTTCCAAATCAATCTCATTAAAGCCAATACATGTTCCAACAACATCATTAACATAAAAACATCCTTGTCCAAACATAAACGAACACATACACAATAACCCGAGAGATTCTACCCCCATTGCCTTTATTAACTATTGCTATTCACCGAGACATACATCTCAATTGGAGTCCACCTTGAATCCCTTGCTCCTTGCTGTCCAAACTTCAAGAATCTGCATTGATGGACAAAAAGGAGCGTAAGCACATAATGCTTAGTGAGGAATGCTCAAAACCAAAACACCATCAATGCAGCGGGTCATTAAATCACTTTTAAAACAAACCCGATTTGTTTCCCAAAGCCATGTTTGAAAACCCTTTTCAACAACATGCTTAAACCATGCATTGCACATAAAAACCAACCCTTAGCTTAGCAAACTAAGAAAACCTTTACAAGCACAACTTACAAAATCATCCATTTAACCATTCCATGCATAAACACCATATGCAAAGTTAAATCAAAACCTTGGAAAACACTTGTTCAACTTAACAAGTAAACATGCATTCACTAGCATTATACACTTTTCATGCAACCATGCATCTTTTCAAGCATCTCATGCTTCTTTAATAATCAAGAACATTACATTGGCTTCCAATTGATCAACCACATCCACTTTTCAACTCAACACCCGATCGGATACGCGAATCACAAGCGTTGTCCCCACGCTCCATACACCCTACCAATCCAAGGTCTCCCAAATGGACTTTTAAACACCATTTGACCTTACAAGCATAAGGTTCCCATGTATGGACTTTTAAACACCATACAACCTTAGCTTTTCCCGAGGTTCCCATGCATGGACTTTTAAACACCATACAACCTCAACATGCACAAGGTTCCCATGTATGGACTTTTAAACACCATACAACCTTTGCATCACCGATTGGTAGTTGTATAACATCACTAACGAGATCCGGGACACCCCACACAAGATCCACACATGGACTTACACCGCCATTGTGATCTTAACAAGCACAAGGTTTCCATATATGGACTTTTAAACACATATAACCTTTGCTCAACCAAGGTCCTCGAATGGGCATTCAACGTCCATTATGACCTTAACCATCTCGTTAGGATACTTGAAGGGAGTTTACCGGTCCACTCTTGACCACTCCACCTCCAAGGCGACTTAATTCATGGTGCACCCAATCCTATAGCCGGCTAACTATATCCGATCAACAAACCAAGAACCACTTTCATCACTTGCCAATATAACCATCTTACCATGATAATCCAATGATCCACATGCATAATCATAATGCAAAAACAATCATTTATCTTAACCAATAACCAACCATGAACTTACAAACACCATGTTGTTCTTAAATAAACAAGGCTTACACAAGGACTTTCAACCACCTTTGTAACCTTCAGCATCACTTACCAATGTACATCATTAACAACAATAATCCACTGTTTTTAAGCATCACACAAAAGCCATTAATCAACATGCAACACTATGCATCAAAACCACAATTTCCATGTACAAAACCAAGGATCTCTTACCTTGAGCATCCTTCTCAAATGGCTTTCAAAACCAGCATTAAACCATGCTAAAATATACTTTCAAAACAGATTTAAACCATGCAAAACACATGCATTTCAATCATCAACCACAATTGCTTTTAAAACCAAATCACAACACAATTCAAGAGCGAAAATCCAATCACTTACTCTTGAGCTTAGCAAAGTTGTTTAGACTTAAACTAAGCTCCCAAAACCTTCAAACCTTGGTTTAAAAGCTGAAAACCCAACTTCACTCACCGATAACCAAAACAAGGCTAACCAACAAGCCTTCCAAGCAACCGAAGCCTTCCGCACCACCTCTAAAGCTCACGGATCAAACTCCCATGTTTCAAGCACACAACAACAGAGGATTAATGCATCTTTATGCATTAAAAACACCAGCAACAAGACTCAACTCGTTGCTCATCACAAAATCAACATTTCGGCAACCAAACACAACCGAAATCACCTCCAAACACTTCCAAAACTTAACCCAGCCAAGATCCATCACTTCCAACCATTTTTAAACATCAATTAACATCCAAAATGATCACAAACACGTCCTTATACCTCCAGGTATAACAGATCATCAAAAACACTCCAAAAACAACCAAAAACTCAAGCAAAACTTAGGAAATTCAACCTATCCGGGATTGCATTAATTAAACCTCAACTTCTAATCAATTTAGCATTCATTTAACATCATTTTGACACTTCAAAACACTGCCCAAACAGATCACACGAAAATTCCACCAAAATCACCAAATCTTGCATTTTAAGCCAAAATCAAGATTTCAATTGAAAAGCCTTTAACAAATCACAAATCAAGGATTGAGAACTTAGGAATTTCAGTAAAGAACTGATAGTTTAGAGGAGAAGGACGTTCTTACCTCCAAACTTGAGTTTCTCCTTTTTAGAGCCAAAAAGCTTGATGAAACAACTTGCAAATTGAGAGGTTTTGTTGATGAGATGATTAGGAATCAAAAGAGAGTTGAAATGAGTGATTTAGATGACAAAATTAGAGAAGAAAATCTGGAGAAATGTGTTTGGGTTGAGAGAAAATGAGAGAAAAGGAAAATTGAGAGAAAATAGAAAAGTTAGTTATGAAATGGTAAAATGATTTCCCTCCACATTTCATAAACTTTAAAATCAGAATAAAGCCTTAAAATATCTTAGAAAAATCTGGAGGAACTCTTTTTGGAATAATAGCTCCTTAAAGATTCAAAGTTTCAATCCTTTATAAAACTGTCACGCAACTTTCAAAAATTACATTTTGGTCACTAGCCAAAATGTCAACCTTCCGAACCTCATTTTCCAAAATTGATTTCACAGTTCACTTAAATATATTAAAAGATGATTTTAGAACATTTTTCCATATTTTTAATGCAACCCGAACTAGGCTTTCCTAAATTCACTCTTATATATTCGATCAGCACTTTGACTGAACCGGTCAACGCCCAAAACTTCTGAGCCCAAAACCGGGGCGTTACAACTCTCCCCCCTTAGGAAATTTCGTCCTCGAAATTTCAACCGGCGAAAAGAGAAAACAACCTTCTCAAACCAACACACAAGGCAACACAACAACCTCAACTACCACTGATTACTATCCACACAAAACCTCCACCAAACTTAGCACCTCCACACACTGTTCACAAAATCCAGAACACCCAAAGATAGCCACAACTTAACCTTTCACATACCCAGACTGTACACAACCCCGACTTCAACCTGAAGAACCTCAACTTTTACAGCACACCACACTGTAACACACAACTTCCAAGACTTGTTTACACAGTGACAACAACCAATCCAAAACAGCCACTATGCAAACCTTTCTGCTTCTAAAACTCTTGCAAACTCCCAAACCTCTTCCAAGGATTTTCCCAACAAGCAGAAATCTTTAAGCATCAACTGCTTACCCAAACTCCTCAACGAATGCTGATAATCTTTTACATCTGCCGCTATCATCACCATAACAACTCACCAGGACCACTCACCCAGACTCCAAAATTTACATCACAACCCCAACTCAACTCCGCCAGCCGTTTCATACACCACCAGCTGACTACATAAGAAATTCACATACTCACAACTAGCCAACCACTTTTCACAAGAATCCTTTCAAACAACACTGGCCTTCGACCTTTCATTGCCAAACCATCACAAGCTTGACCACAACACTTGCCTTACCAGAACATCGCTTAACCAAAACACACATAACAGCTTTTCAACTCCTCAAAGGTTACTAAGAACCAGCACTTACAAACACAACCCTTCCACAACAACTTAAATACTAAGCTACCTCAGCACCTGGAAACACAACCGTTAAACAGCAACATCACTTAGCACCAAAGAGCTACCCCTTCCACTTAGCTATTCAAACCACTAAACTCTTCAAGCAACAAACACTATCCTTCTACCACAGGCTATACCACTCTCACCATTGCTGGCAACTAGCTTAATATTACTTTTAACTCTCACTCAGCACCAAAACAACCTCTAAAAACCCATCATCCAAACCAACCACCACACTAACAGATTCGATTAGTTATTAGCGAGTGTGAACATCGTATGCATGATCACCTACATGCCCTATCAATGCCTGATGTACATGTATGCAAAACCTCTAATGTCATGCCACATGTATGCATGGACCAACACATATATAATATAGCATATAACAGTGATATTAACTGTGCATGAATGCCAGTTCACACCCTTCAATAACATCCTCAGAATCCGTCTAAGAACAACCTCCTACCTCACTTCTAGCTTATCTAACTCCATCATACCAACAACCATTAACCACAAGATACTTACTAAGCCTTCTTCACACCAAAGATGTTTCCAAACCACAACTATTACCCCAACATGCTAGCAACAAAACTAACTTACCACGCAAGGAAAACCAACAGAAACCAACTAAGGTAACTAGAGCAAAGATTACTTAACAAGGTTACCTGAAAACACAACACCACCCTGAAGATTCATCAGACGAGCTCTCTTCCTTGCGGAACCTTCAACCTCCTGCGGCACAACTGCAGCACCAGCTAGCACACTAGGGTCACCATCAACTCCTTGCAGTAAAGAACCTTGGCTGTTCCGAGCCAATATCAAACAATCACGCCTCATGTGACCAGCAGACCCACATTTCCAGCAATTCTCTTTTCCCAAATTCTTCACAACCTTCTTCTCTTTCTGCCACCTCTGAACCTTGCCTCGGCCGTGCCCACGACCTTTCAGAGACCCTTTGGCTAACACCAAAGCTGACTTAACTCCATGAGGACAATCACGCTTAACATGCATTTTGGAACCACAATTCCAGCAAGTACCCGCGCCCCAACAACCTCCAACATGGCGCCTTTCACAACGGTCACACACCAGTGGCTGAGCTTCTACTCCTTGCTCAAGCAACACTTGCTCCACAACAGCACTACCTTCACCTTGCTTAACCCTTGGAAATTCCCTTCCAAGATACCTTTCACAAAAAGCAGATACAAAGAAATCCCAGTCAAGATCATAGATATGTGACGCCACCGCCACAGATGTCCACCAAGCACACGCATCCTCCAACATCAAAGAAACAACACTTCCCAGCTTACAGGCATAATCACAGCCCTCCTGATCCAGAATCAGAACCACCCTGGCCAACCAGGCCTCAAATGTCTCAGGTGACGAACCATGATATTCCACCGCACCCAAATCAAGAAAACGCTGCTTCGGCAAACCCACACATTCCACAGCCAGCACATCCACTGACTTTACCTTTACCACAGCCTGAGATGTTCCCAACACCTCCTGAACAACAGATGATGAACTCTTCATCACAGAACCAGCTTCTTCTTTCTGCCTTAACTCCTCAACCCCAGGCACAGAAGACTGAGACAAAACACCTCTACAGAAAGGTGAATTCCTTGCCTTAACAACCTGCCCTAAGGCAACAACCATCACACTCAACTGCCACTCTTCCATCGACTTTGCCATACTACTAACAACAACAAACAATCACAACAACAAACAAACCAGTTAGACCAGCTTTAAGCAAGGATTCAAACTCCAACTACAAATAACACAATAGCTATATTAATAAGGCAATGGGTATCCCGAATCCTCCCCTTTACATGACATAACAGTCAACGCAACATGGATATCACAACATCAAGCGTATCAACAACATACTTTGATCATGCTTATACCAAACAACATCCACTTGCAACAGCATATTATCAACATAACATACTCATTACACTTCCATCATGCATAACACCAGCTCACAGCATCAGCACATTTCCACATAAACTCAACCAAGATTCATAACCATAAAACATGCTTGAAAACATCAGCAACATGCTCAGAAACATCAACAATTTGCTCAGAAACACGTGTTTCAACCAACTTTCAACCACACATCAAGGTAAACAACAAGCACACATTACAACAACTTACCGTTTTCCCCAAGCATTCGCAACTCAGCTCTGATACCACCAAATGTAACCCCCTTAACCCGGCCCGGACGGTTGACCCTAATTAACGACCCTTTTTTTTCTTTTTAATCTTTTCTAGATGCACATTAACCTTAGATGTGATCATGCAAACAGCATACTCAAAGATCACAAAGATCAGAGATCAAACAGGGACCCAATTGAACAATTTACAACTTTAGGGACCAAATTGTAAATTCTGAAAACTTTAAGGACTTAACCAGATTATAAGTTACTAGCTTAAAATTAATCAGGTTTCATGCTTCCCTGCCAAATTTTAGTTCAAACGGACATCCCAAACTCATACAATTGCACAAACAAGTTTCAGGACCAAAATACAAACTTTTCAAAACATTTAACTGCCAATGTCAGCCCCCAACGGTCACCCGTTCCGAAACAGGCAGAGCCCGTTTCGAAACGCGGGCCGTTTCGCAACACGTACCGCAACGGGGGACTGACAGTAGCCAAACCGTTTCGGAACGGTGTCACCCGTTTCGGACGCCTGGGTTTATGCAGAGCACTCGTTCCGAAACGGTGTCAACTGTTCCGAAACACCCTGTACAGATTGCAACATTATGCTTACTCAAACACACAATTGATCATTCAAACATGCTCCAAAAGCCTCCAAACTTTACCAACATGCAATTCAACATAAATGAGACATACTTGCATCAACAATTCATCAAAATAACATCATATATGAAAAGCCCCAAATCTAAAGGCATGCTTCCTACACAAGTAACCATTTAAGCACAACCTTTCCAAATCAATCTCATTAAAGCCAATACATGTTCCAACAACATCATTAACATAAAAACATCCTTGTCCAAACATAAACGAACACATACACAATAACCCGAGAGATTCTACCCCCATTGCCTTTATTAACTATAGCTATTCACCGAGACATACATCTCAATTGGAGTCCACCTTGAATCCCTTGCTCCTTGCTGTCCAAACTTCAAGAATCTGCATTGATGGACAAAAAGGAGCGTAAGCACATAATGCTTAGTGAGGAATGCTCAAAACCAAAACACCATCAATGCAGCGGGTCATTAAATCACTTTTAAAACAAACCCGATTTGTTTACCAAAGCCATGTTTGAAAACCCTTTTCAACAACATGCTTAAACCATGCATTGCACATACATGAAAACCAACCCTTAGCTTAGCAAACTAAGAAAACCTTTACAAGCACAACTTACAAAATCATCCATTTAACCATTCCATGCATAAACACCATATGCAAAGTTAAATCAAAACCTTGGAAAACACTCCCATTTCACAACATACCTTTCTTAAACTTGAAAGCCATTTCAAGCAAGAAACCTTTAAAAACCATTACTCAAACAAACCAACACATGCATTAAAACAAAGGCAACTTATATGAACCACAACCTCGTCATCACATGCCTTTAAAAACAAGTCTTAACAAGACTCCAATGCATTAAAGAGATTTCATGCTCACACACATCATTTACCAAATGATAATCAACACTTGTTCAACTTAACAAGTAAACATGCATTCACTAGCATTATACACTTTTCATGCAACCATGCATCTTTTCAAGCATCTCATGCTTCTTTAATAATCAAGAACATTACATTGGCTTCCAAGTGATCAACCACATCCACTTTTCAACTCAACACCCGATCGGATACGCGGATCACAAGCGTTGTCCCCACGCTCCATACACCCTACCAATCCAAGGTCTCCCAAATGGACTTTTAAACACCATTTGACCTTACAAGCCTAAGGTTCCCATATATGGACTTTTAAACACCATACAACCTTAGCTTTTCCCGAGGTTCCCATGCATGGACTTTTAAACACCATACAACCTCAACATGCACAAGGTTCCCATGTATGGACTTTTAAACACCATACAACCTTTGCATCACCGATTGGTAGTTGTATAACATCACTAACGAGATCCGGGACACCCCACACAAGATCCACACATGGACTTACACCGCCATTGTGATCTTAACAAGCACAAGGTTTCCATTTATGGACTTTTAAACACCATATAACCTTTGCTCAACCAAGGTCCTCGAATGGGCATTCAACCTCCATTATGACCTTAACCATCTCGTTAGGATACTTGAAGGGAGTTTACCGGTCCACTCTTGACCACTCCACCTCCAAGGCGACTTAATTCACGGTGCACCCAATCCTATAGCCGGCTAACTATATCCGATCAACGAACCAAGAACCACTTTCATCACTTGCCAATATAACCATCTTACCATGATAATCCAATGATCCACATGCATAATCATAATGCAAAAACCATCATTTATCTTAACCAATAACCAACCATGAACTTACAAACACCATGTTGTTCTTAAATAAACAAGGCTTACACAAGGACTTTCAACCACCTTTGTAACCTTCAGCATCACTTACCAATGTACATCATTAACAACAATAATCCACTATTTTTAAGCATCACACAAAAGCCATTAATCAACATGCAACACTATGCATCAAAACCACAATTTCCATGTATAAAACCAAGGATCTCTTACCTTGAGCATCCTTCTCAAATGGCTTTCAAAACCAGCATTAAACCATGCTAAAATATACTTTCAAAACAGATTTAAACCATGCAAAACACATGCATTTCAATCATCAACCACAATTGCTTTTAAAACCAAATCACAACACAATTCAAGAGCGAAAATCCAATCACTTACTCTTGAGCTTAGCAAAGTTGTTTAGACTTAAACTAAGCTCCCAAAACCTTCAAACCTTGGTTTAAAAGCTGAAAACCCAACTTCACTCACCGATAACCAAAACAAGGCTAACCAACAAGCCTTCCAAGCATCCGAAGCCTTCCGCACCACCTCTAAAGCTCACGGATCAAACTCCCCTGTTTCAAGCACACAACAACAGAGGATTAATGCATCTTTATGCATTAAAAACACCAGCAACAAGACTCAACTCGCTGCTCATCACAAAATCAACATTTCGGCTACCAAACACAACCGAAATCACCTCCAAACACTTCCAAAACTTAACCCAGCCAAGATCCATCACTTCCAACCATTTTTAAACATCAATTAACATCCAAAATGATCACAAACACGTCCTTATACCTCCAGGTATAACAGATCATCAAAAACACTCCAAAAACAACCAAAAACTCAAGCAAAACTTAGGAAATTCAACCTATCCGGGATTGCATTAATTAAACCTCAACTTCTAATCAATTTAGCATTCATTTAACATCATTTTGACACTTCAAAACACTGGCCAAACAGATCACACGAAAATTCCACCAAAATCACCAAATCTTGCATTTTAAGCCAAAATCAAGATTTCAATTGAAAAGCCTTTAACAAATCACAAATCAAGGATTGAGAACTTAGGAATTTCAGTAAAGAACAGATAGTTTAGAAGAGAAGGACGTTCTTACCTCCAAACTTGAGTTTCTCCTTTTTAGAGCCAAAAAGCTTGATGAAACAACTTGCAATTGAGAGGTTTTGTTGATGAGATGATTAGGAATCAAAAGAGAGTTGAAATGAGTGATTTAGATGACAAAATCAGAGAAGAAAATCTGGAGAAATGTGTTTGGGTTGAGAGAAAATGAGAGAAAAGGAAAATTGAGAGAAAATAGAAAAGTTAGTTATGAAATGGTAAAATGATTTCCCTCCACATTTCATAAACTTTAAAATCAGAATAAAGCATTAAAATATCTTAGAAAAATCTGGAGGAACTCTTTTTGGAATAATAGCTCCTTAAAGATTCAAAGTTTCAATCCTTTATAAAACTGTCACGCAACTTTCAAAAATTACATTTTGGTCACTAGCCAAAATGTCAACCTTTCGAACCTCATTTTCCAAAATTGATTTCACAGTTCACTTAAATATATTAAAAGATGCTTTTAGAACATTTTTCCATATTTTTAATGCAACCCGAACTAGGCTTTCCTAAATTCACTCTTATATATTCGATCAGCACTTTGACCGAACCGGTCAACGCCCAAAACTTCTGAGCCCAAAACCGGGGCGTTACATTTATCATGAGCAATGTTGTGACTGTCACATAATTACCCAAGAAACATGCTCATAGCGGATCAATCCAGTATGTTGTTCTCTAACAAATACTTATGTGTTGATTTTGACATCTCTATGTCAATGACAACGCTTGTCATCAACCACATATTAGTCTTTATATATTATCACTGTCCATACACGTAATAATATTCGACTAAGGATCCTATTTAACAATAATCATATTATTGTATGGACATTATTATCAAACGGTTAGTTTGATGCACAGAAACATACCAAATGATAATAACGGAGATTCCATTACTTGATAAATCTTGTAAAATAGTATGTCTATTCAATCATCATATGATTGGTCTTTGGGCATACTCCAACATTTCATCGGATGACCTTTTCCCTTTTTTACCAGCTTCGCTTCAGCCTCACCTCGCTCACCATGCGATAGCAGTTTGGGTTGTTGAGGTCATTAATCTAGCCGTTGGACTACAATTTCCTCCAAATAATGCTACTTCACAACCTATCGTATCGGTACGGTTCATGGGCGTATCAGTTCCAGTCTCAAAGAAGAAACATTCGTTGTGACTAAAAAACAGGGTGTATCGACACGATTGAAGGTCTTATCGGTACGGTATTAAGGGGTGTATCGATATGATAAATCATATCGATACGATTTTTGCTCACTAGAATCCTTAATTATTTCTTGGTTAGCGTATCGATACGGTTCAACGGTCAGTTGAAATTTTGGATTCCAATAACTGACAAGCCAACGTTCGAATTATAAATCAAAAGATTTGCAAAGGTCAGCATATCATATCAATACAGTATAGGACCGTTTAGGTACGCTTTAGCTTTTAAAAATGTTTTCTTTGAAAACCGTATCGATATTGTCCCAATGAGAATCGATACGCTATAGATTACTTTCTTGCCCAAATGAATATCGTATCGATACAGATTTAGATTGAATCGGTACCCTAAGAACAATTAAAATTCCAGAGTTGAAAATTTGTATCGATACGCCTAAGGGTATCGATAGGCCTGGGCATTTTGTTGCGTTTTGGCTTGAAAACACTTAGAAAATTTGAACCCTTTTAATGTGTTTTGACATGAAATAGTATTTGGTTCAAAATGGCTTGTCAATTTGTGAGTCTTTGAAAATACTTAAAAATTTATTGGTTTGCAATTTAGTCCCTAAGGTAAATTGTTATATCAAAATCAATTTTGGTTTTACAATCTCCCTGTAAAGTGTTCAAAAGTCCTACATTCCATGCACTTTCCAACTCTTATTATTATTGTTTTTAGGCACATTTTAGGAATAATTAGGTTCATGCATAACATTTTACAGTATTTCATTGTTCTATCTTGCTTTTAGAAGTTATCATTTATTTGGTGAACAAGAGATATTGTTTTAGTGTATTCTTGCTTTTAGGTACTAACAGCTGAACGAGGGAACTGAGGAATGAAGGACATAACGCTGAGAAGCAAACCCAGGAGCTGTATTGAAGTAGTTCCAGTTGAAGATAAGTTGCTGCTGAGCACCTGCCGAGTAAAGCCGCTACAACCTTGCTACCCTCGGCAACTGACTATGGAAGTTGAGAGAATTGGAGTGCGATTTGTAGAGCAAAAACTCCTGAATCTATCATCGGTGATCACATGATTTTATGACGTCTACAACAACGACTAGGCTGTCGAAGCTAAATTCCCAAGCTTACTTGTGGGCGAAGGAAAACGGGGAAGAGTCCATATTCCAAGAAAAGAAGTCAACATTCAAAGCTACATTAAAGAGGAAAAGATACTTTAGAGGACTTCTACTCCAAGGAGGACTTGACCTAGTTTTGAGTCTATAAATACCCTTTGTACTTCTAGTTTAGATCATCCTAGGTTTTCTATAGACTTTCTTGTGCTCTTCTCTGCCGCTACGTTCTATATCACCATTAGGTTAGGGTTATGTTTTTACTATAGTGAAACAGTTGTTTTAGGTTTTTGCGTTATCTTTTCAATAAAATATTGGAAGTTTACTTAATTCATTGTTCTTCATTCTTTCAATCTTTCTATGCTAGTCGTTTGAGAGAATCTATTTGTCGGGAACGAAAGTGCAAGGCTCACGAAAGGGTTAAGTACGGTCACGACATGAGGTGTAACTAACATGATTCCGCACTAGTCCACAAGTTTCAGCGGCTAAAACGGATCACTAACCGAGCTGATTGATTTGGTTCCAAACTAGTCCTCAAGTTATCAATCTCGAACACTCTATGCTAGAGATAGGAGGGATCACTGTCGACTATCATGCCGAACTTGGAGTATTTTCCAGACTTGCCGCTAGGACGTATTTCCATTGCACCTGCCGAGACAGTACACACCCCTACAGTGGCAGTGACCTGTTGCGGCCGCGTGACAGGGTCGTAGTTTGCCGCCCGCCGTTCCTGCCTGGGCAGCATATCATGCAGCAAAGGACAACTCATACCTAATTCAACATAGTTTTCACACTAAGTGGCACCATAATCCTTCCTACTCTATCAACATGATTTACCTTTTCCCTTTTACTTTTATTTTTATTTACTTTTCAATCACAACCAATCATTCACTTGTGTTTTTACTTTACCTTTGTGCAGGAACTAAAGAACGAGACAAGTTGTCCAATCCTCGTGGGATTCGTCATCTTTTATACTATAACTTGATAGGAGTGTGCACTTGCGCTCCCACAAAAAAGGGAACACCTGCACGACCTACAAGTTTTTGGGGCCGATGCTGGGGATTGGTAACAATGATATTCGTTTTTAATTTCTGCACCTTTTTTGTAATCCCCTTCGCCCGGCTTAGACACTTGACCCGAACTACGAAGATTACACCGGGAAAACCAAAGTTAACCCAAAAGTGAACCTTGATTAACGAACACTTTTTTATTTTAAACTTGTCTAGATGCTTAAATTACGGACAACGATCGGATAACAATTAGGGACTCAATTGCTTAAATTACGCGTTTAAGGACCAAAATGTAATTTTTGGAATTTAGAAGGACTTTACTAATTTTAGGATTACCAATATGAAATTAATAATGTTACATGCTTCTCTGTCAAGTTTTCAGCTTAAAAAGACATTCCAAGCTCAGGCAATTGCATCGACAACATTTAGGACTAAAATGTAAAGCATGAAAACTCAAAACAATTCAAATCAGCATCCAACAGTCAACTGTATCGGAACACCTACCCACCGTATCGAAACGGTGTTGACCGTTTCTGTACTCGGGTATGTTCCGAGACCAGTATCAGAACAGGCTTCACCAGTAGCCAAACTGTTTCGAAACAACTTCAACCATTTTGAAACACCATGACTATTATAGGCCCCTGTTTTGAAACAATTGAGGGTGTTTCCATACACCTTGCCCAGTGATAGCAGATGTAGCTAGTTTTTCACCTTTTAAACAAATCATACATGCCTTAAAGAGCACTTCAACAGACCAACAAGTCATTTTACTATTAAGGAACACATTTAAGACTCTCTAACAAGAGCATGGCATCAAACACAAAATCATACAGTCTAAAGGCATGATCCCTAGTCTCAAAACCAATATAAGCAACCAAACCTCAAAACAAACATTAAAGACCATTTACAACCAATAAATGCCAACATAAACATGCAACAAATTTAGGGAGTTCAAACATATCTCCCGAATACAACCTTGGTTTCCCATTGCCATTTATCAAAACTAAAGTGTATGAAAACATCACCATACATGAGCATGTACTTCCTTGGATGTTCTTATCCTTCTTGATGCTCAAGAACACCTCAACTATCTGCATTATTGGTAAAAGAGAGCGTAAGCACAAATGCTTAGTGAAGCATGCTCTAAAGAAAACAAACAGAATAATGCATATCTTGAAAACACTTTCTCAAAAGCTTTTGAACAACATGCTCATTCTATCTCATGCTTGAAAACCATTCAAAGCAACATCTCCTTGAAAACACATGTACCTCAATTATATCTCATGCATTTAAACCAATGCAAAACTCATGGCAAAGCCACACTCATGCTTGTAACACCAAAGCATTTCATATACAAATCCCATATGCATTTCTCATAGCATAAATCATTTCATCAAAGGTACATGTGAATAAAAAGCATTTCTCATGGCGGAATCTCTCATCACCACAAACCTTGGGTATTTCACCATGTCCTACCCGATGGAATGCCCATCATCGGTTCACTCCCTTTGGATTAAACCAAAGAGCACGTACGGATATTAGTTTATAGTGCACTCTCATCCTATTTATTGATCAATTAAATCCGGTACGTATCTCAACATCTCTGCCAATATATTATGTCAAATCATCATCTCACATACTATTTTTCATGCAACATTTCCAAATCAATTTCATCTCATTTCAAAACCATAACATTTGTCATTCTTTAAAACAAAATCTCAAATCTCAACTACGCAACATGTTATCCCATGAAATCATCTCAAGCATCATCTCATGCTACAATCATGCATAAAAACAGTAGGAATTTATTTATCTCAAACCATTAGCATGTAAAAGCATTTTAGGGGCAACCACCACATTTAAGGTAACAATCTAGCCAATACATACTTCCGGATTTAAGAAGGTGTTTCAAACCTTTCCTAAATCCCCAAACCTTGATTCTTTGTCCCTCAAGGACTTCTAAAACCATACGCACTCAACGATTACGTTTCGCGTGCTTGCCGAAATGCTATCTAGGATCCCGGATCAACACCAAAGGCGTCCAAAGAAGTTTCCCATGTTTTTAACACATAAGAGTAGAGGATTATTGCATCATCATGCATTAAAATCATCAGCCACACACCTAAACTCGCTACTCTACTCGAACACCTCATTTCGGCTACAAAGCACAACTGAAAATATCTCCAAACTCTTCCAAAACAAAGCCCAACCAAGATCTATCACTTCTAATCATTACTAAACATCAATTAACATCAAAAACCACCACAAACTCGTCCTTATACCTCCAGCTATGACAGAACACCAAAATCACCCCAAAAACCATCATTCTAGCATACAAAACTTAGGAAACCAAACCTATTCGGGATTTGATTGATAAAACCTGATTTGTAACATCAATTAAGATCCAAAATGCATTATAAAACCACCTCAAAACAGAGCCCAATCATTCACCGTGAAAATCTTGAAGATCTCGAGTAAAGAACTGATCACTAGAGGAGAAGGATGAACTTACCTCTAATGGATAATTTCTCCTTGATTTGGGCAAGTTTTTTTGAATATTCAATCTGGAAAATAAGAGGATTTGAAGAGGAAATGATTAAGAATCAAAAGAATATTGAAATCTCATCAAATGAAGTGAAAATCAAAGTATAATTTCTGGAGTGAATGTGTTTGGAAGAAAAGAATTCGAGAGAAAATGAAATGAGAGAAAATTTGTGAAAAGTAGTTATGAATAGTCAAAGGTAGTTTCTCATTTAATTAACCTTCATTTCCTTTAATTAAAACATTAATAAAATCACACAAATTAAGGAAAAATCCGATGGAAAACATTTTGGTAAAATTAGCTCCTTAAAGATTCAAAGTTTCAATCCTTTACAAAACAGTCACTATTTAACTTTTGCAAAAGCTGCGATTTGGTCACTACACCGAAATGTGGTATTTCCAAACCTTTTTTGTAAAATTGATTTCACCATAATCTTTCCTATATTAAATGAGGATTTTCAGATATTTTTTTCATATTTTTAAAGCATCACGAACTAGGTGTTCCCTAAATCTCCCATTAAGATTCGAATCGTTTCTTACCGGTCCAATTCGGACTCTAAAACATCTAGGCCCAAATTGGGGGGGTTACATTTTTACCTTTCCTTTTTTTCTATTTTTAATCAAAACAAAGAATTTTACTGTGTCCTTTGCAAGTGTATGACCATGGCTAACCCTAACAGAAACATCATTATTTACAACGATCTTGAGCGTGAAACAAGACGAATCAAGAGGGAACTCAAGGAAGCCTTAAAGAAAAAAGGCAAGGGCAAAGCAAAGGAAGAGACCATGGTGAACGATGACCCCCAGTTGATGCCATCAATGGCAGGTGGCAGACAGCCAGATTTGCCACCCCGAGGACCACCAGTACAACAGAGGCAGGATCCCCCAATCCACCCCAAGTGCGGACAACCAGGGACTACCTTGAACATGACTTCCAAAGGTTCGAGCCAATAGTGACGGAACCGGAGATATGGGCAGATCATTTTGAACTGAAGCTTGTCATGTTCAACATGCTAAACACACTAGGGAACTTCGGAGGGACTTCCACAGAATATGCTCGACGGCATCTACGAGGATTCCTGGACATTTACCAAGCATTCAAAATTCATGGGGTACACCAGGACGTATTGCGGCTGAGGATATTTCATTATTCACTGAGAGATAGGGCAAACAATGGTTAAATAACCAGCCAGTCAGATCTTTCACTTTTTGGGCAGAGCTCTGCAAGGACTTTCTAGACCGATTCAGCCCATCCAACATCATCGATAGGCTGCGGAATGAGATCACAACTTTTAGGCAAGGGGATGACGAACCAAAGTACGAGGAATGGGAGCGGTACACACAAATGATGAACAACTGTCCGCTTCATGGCCTACCGGCTTGGACTCAGGTATTTATATTCTACAATGGGTGAACTACCTAAAGCGGATGTTGATAGATGCCTCGGTCAACGGGATCATCCCAGACAAACCTCCAGAGGAAGCACTACGGATACTCAACATAGCATATAAAAACGATTATAAATACTCGACAACCCGCTAAGGTAGCACAAGGCGGCCGACTACTATAATCGAGGTGGAAGCCTCTGAATTTGTTAATGCCTGCCTCGAAACTCTGACAGAACTGGTGATGAAGATGGTGCAATCCCCAAGGAAGGTCCATAAAGTAAAAGTCGTTGAGCCCTTCTGTGGCGAATGTGAGGCCAACCATGATTCCTCTTAATGCACTACATCTGCAAACTACATGGGAGGATATGAGAGGAATAGCAGGACAACTCATAACACATACAATCCTAACTGGAGAAACCATGTAACCCCCTTAGCCCGACCTAGACGATTGACCCAAACTATGAAGATTACACGGGGAAAACCAAAGTCAACCCAAAAGTCAACCTTGTTTCACGACCCTTTCTTCCTTTTTAGTCTAGTCTAGATACATGTTAACCCTAAGTGAATACTCACGAAACACGGTTGAGAAAGGCACAACGATTGGATAACATATAGGGACTCAATTGCTCTTCACACGAAAATAGTGACCAAAATGTAATTTTTGTAAATTAGAAGGTGTTCATTGATTTTAAGGTTACCATTATGAAATTAGTCATGTTACATGCTTCTCTGCCAAATTTCATCTTGTTTGGAAATATCAAGCTCAAGCAATTGAAATCTCAACATTCATGACTAAAATGTAAAACATGCAAACATCAAAACAATTCAAACATGTGTCTAGCGGTCACCCATTTCGGAACACTCACATGACGTATCGAAATGCTGGATCGAAACGACGTTGACCATTTCGGTATGCGGGTGTGTTCGGAGACCAGTTCCGAAACATGTCATTCCAGTAACCAAATCATTCCGAAACAGCCTCCACCGTTTCAAAACAGGAAGACCATTATAGGCGTCCGTTCCGAAACACTAGAGGGTGTTTTGATATGGTTTGCCCAGAAATTGAAGCAAATGATGTTTTTCACTCAAATACATATTCAAACACATCCCAAGGACTCTCTAATCATACCAACAAGTCATCATACATATAAGGTACATATTTGGAACACTCAAACACATTCATAGCATCAAACATGAAATCTCATTAGTCTAAAGGCATGCTTCCTAGTATCAAAACACAAATAGGCAATCCAACCTCAAAACAAGCAATTAAGGCCATTTACAATCCAAACCAGCCAAAACAAACATGCCACAACCTTAGGGAGTTTAACACATCTCCCAAATACAAATCTTGGTTTCCCATTCCCAATCTATCAAAACTAAAGTGTATGAAAACTTCACCATACATGAGCTTGGACTTGCTTAGATGAACTTAGCTTCCTTGATGCTTGAAAACACCTCAATTATCTGCATTATTGGTAAAAGAGAGAGCGTAAGCACAAATGCTTAGCGAGACACGCTTTAAGAAAACCATCACAATAATGCACACTTTGAAAACCTTTTCACAAAAGATTTGGAACAACATGCTCATTCTAACACATGCTTGAAAACCTTTCAAAGCAACTTCTCATTGAAACCACATGTACCTCAATTCTATCTCATGCATTTATCAATGCAAAACTCATGGCAAGGCCATACACATGCTTGTATCATCAAATCATTTCTAAAACAAATATCATATGCATATCTCATAGCATATATCATTTCATCAGAGGTACATGTGTAACAAAACCCATTTCATCAATTATATTGGCATTTAACATCTCATTAATACTCGGATATGCAGACACATTTCTACACTAGACTCTTCTGGTGGAATCTCGCATCACCGTACTCACTTGTCTAGCAACATAGCCTCCGGTGGAATATCTCATCACCGTACTCACATGGTGGAATCTCTCATCGCCACAAAGCTTGAGTATTTCACCAAGTCCAACCCGATGGAATGCCCATCATCAGAATATCTCCCTTTAGCTTAACCAAAGAGCACGTACGAATTTTTAGTTTATAGTGCACTCTCATCCTATTGATCGATCAATTATATTCGGTAAGTTTCTCAACATCTATGCCAGTATAATGTGTTAAAACATCATCACACCTTTTGTTTTTCATGCAATATTACACAAAGGTTTTCTCACCACATTTCAAAACATAAATCATACTTTGCTTCAAACCAAAAGCTCAAGTCTCTTCAATGCAACATGCCATCTCATGACATCTCTACAAGTATAATCTCATGCTATGAATCACGCATAAAAACAGTAGGAATTTATCAATCTCAAACCATGAGCATGTAAAAGCATTTTAGGGGCAAATACCACTTTAAATAGAGCAATTCAAACCATACTTACTTCCGGATTTAGGAAGGTGTTTTAAACCTCTCCTAAATCCCCAAACCTTGTATTTTACTCCTCATGGCCTACTAACCCAATCGCACTCACCAATTTAAGTTTCGCTTTCTTGCCGAAGCATCAATTAAGCTTCCAGATCAAATCCTAAAGTGTCCGAAGATGTCCCCAACGTTTTAGACACGTAAAAGCAGAGGATTAATGCATCATCATGCATTGAAATCTTCAGCCAACACTCCTAAACTCGCTGCTATACCTAAACACAACATTTCGGCTATCAAACACAACCGAAATCACCTCCAAACTCTTCTAAAACACAACCCAGCCAAGATCCATCACTTCTAAACATTTCTAAACATCAATTAACATAAAAAATAACCCTAAACACGTCCTTATACCTCCAGCTATAACAGAACACCAAAATCAACCCAAAAACCACCATTTTCACAAGCAAAAACTTAGGAAAAACAATCTATTCGAGATTGGATTGATAAAACCTCATTTCTAACATCAATTAACATCCAAAATACATTAGAAAACCATCTCAAAAAAGAGCCCAATCAATTACAACGAAAATCTTCAAGATCTCTTCCAAAATCTTGAGTTTTAAGCCAAACTCTTGTTTCCAACATTAAAACCACTCATAAAACTTTAATAAAGGATTGACAACTTGCGAATTTCAGTAAAGAACTGAGTATTTAGAGGAGAAGAACAATCTTACCTCTAAAAGATGATTTCTCCTTAATTTGGGCAAGTTTCCATGAAAATACAATGTAGAAATCAAGTGTATTTGTTGAAGGATTGATTAGGAAACAATGATTGATGAAAATATCATCATATGAGGTGGAAATAAAAGTAAAATTTGCTGGAGAAAAAGTGTTTGGTTGATAGGATTTTGAGAGAAAATGAAATGAGAGAAAATTAGAGAAAAGTGGTTATGAAAGTCAAAGGTAGTTTATCTCCTTTATTTTATTTAATTAAATCATTTTTGGTAAATTAGCTCCATAAAGATTCAAAGTTCTAATCCTTTACAAAACAGTCACTACTAAACTTTGCAAAAACTGCGATTTGTTCACTAAACCGAAATGTAGTATTTCCAAACCCCATTTTATAAAATTGATTTCACCATTCACCTTTGTTGATTAAATGAGGATTTTTAGATATTTTTCTATATTTTTAAAACATCCCCAACTAGGTGTTCCCTAAAACTCCCTTTTATATTCGAACCATTCTCAAACCGATCTAATTCAGACCCTAAACTTCTAAGCCCAAAATTGGAGTGTTACAACTCTCCCCCTCTTAAGAATTTTCGTCCTCGAAATTTACCTGGAGGAAAAAGGTAAGGAAACTGCTTCTTCATGTCATCTTTTGTAACGCCCCGGTTTTGGGCTTAGAAGTTTTGAGCGTTGACCGGTTCGGTCAAAGTGCTGTTCGATTATAAAAAGGTGAAATTAGGAAAGCCTAGTTCGGGTTGCATTAAAAATATGGAAAAATGTTCTTAAATCCTCTTTCAATATATATAAGTGAACTGTGAAATCAATTTTACAAAACGAGGTTGGGAAGGGTGACATTTTGGCTAGTGACCAAAATGTAATTTTTGAAAACTGCGTGACTGTTTTAGAAAGGATTGAAACTTTGAATCTTTAAGGAGCTATTTACCCAAAGGGAGTTTCTCCAGATTTTTCTAAGATATTTAATGTTTTAATTCTGATTTTTAAACAAAAGGAAAGTGGAGGGAAGTTATTTCTAACTAATTTTTCCTAAAATCTCACTTTCCTTTCTCTCATTTTCTCTCAACCCAAACACTTTTTCTCCAGAGTTTTTCTTCTGATTTTGTCACCTAAACATCTCTTTTCAATTCACTTTTGATTGCTAATCATCTCATCAACAAAACCTCACCATTTGCTAAGTGGTTCTTCAAGCTTTTTGGTTCTAAAAGAGGAGAAACTCAAGTTTGGAGGTAAGAACGTCCTTCTCCTCTAAACTCTCAGTTCTTTACTGAAATTCATAAGTTCTCAATCCTTAATTGATGTTTTATAAGTGGTTTTAAAGTTGTGTAATGGATTATGGCTTAAAATGCAAGATTTGGTGATTTTTGATGGATTTTCGTTTGATCTGATTGGGCTGTGTTTTAAGGTGTTAATTTGAGGACAAATGAATGTTAATTTGATAAGGAATTGAGTTTTTATTAATGCAATCCCGGATAGGTTGAATTTCCTAAGTGTAGCTTGTGATTCTTGGTTGTTTTTGGTGTGATCTTGTGGATATGATGTTGCTGGAGGTATAAGGATGTTGTTAGGTCCTTTTTAGATGTTAAATGATGTTAAAGGATGTTTAGTTTTGATGGATTTTGGTTGGGCATTGTTGAGGAGTTGTTTGGATGCATTTTCGGTTGTGTTTAGTAGCCGAAAATGGAGTGTGGATGAGAGCAGCGAGTTTAGGTGCTTTCATTGAAGCTATTAATGCATGATGATGCATTAATCCTCTGCTTTGATGTGTTTAAAACAGGGGAGTCATCTTTGGATCCAAGTGGTGGTGATCCGGAAGCTTGATTTGTGTTTCGGCAAGAGGCGAAACGGAATCGGTGGTGATCCGGAAGCTTGATTTGTGTAACGCCCCGGTTTTGGGCTTAGGAGTTTTGGGCGTTGACCGGTTGGTCAAAGTGCTGTTCGAATCTAAAGAGGTGAAATTAGGAAAGCCTAGTTCGGGTTGCATTAAAAATATGGAAAACTGTTCTAAAATCATCTTTTAATATAATTAAGTGAACTGTGAAATCAATTTTGGAAAATGAGTTTTGGAAGTGTGACATTTTGGCTAGTGACCAAAATGTAATTTTCGCAAGTTTGGTGGCTGTTTTATAAAGGGTTGAAACTTTGAATCTTTAAGGAGCTATTTACCCAAAGGGAGTTTCTCCAGATTTTTCCAAGATATTTTAAGTCTATAATCTGATTTTAAAGGTTATTAAAATTGGAGGGAAGCCATTTGGCTATTTTCTTAACTAACTTTCCAATTTTCTTTCTCTCATTTTCTCTCAACCCAAACACTACTTTTCCAGAGAATTGGATCTGATTTCTTCACCTAAATCTCTCCTTTCAACTCTCATTTGATTCCAAATCATTGTATCTTCAAAATCTCTTCAATTGCTAAGTGTTTCAACAAGGATTTTGATTGCAAAAAGAGGAGAAACTCAAGTTTGGAGGTAAGAACGTCCTTCTCCTCTAAACTATCAGTTCTTTACTGAAATTCCTAAGTTTTCAATCCTTAATTGATGTTTAATTAAAGGTTTTTAAGTGTTGAAATGGAACTTGGCTTATTATGCAAGATTTTGATGATTTTTGATGATTTTCGTTAGATCTGAGTAATCTGTGATTTGAGAGGTGTTTTTGATATTAAATGATCTCTAAATTGATAAGGAATTGAGTTTTGATTGATGCAATCCCGGATAGGTTGAGTTTCCTAAGTTTAGCTTGTGTTTCAAGGTAGTTTTTGAGGTGATCTTGGTGATCTGATGTTGCTGGAGGTATAAGGTTGTTAATAGGTTGTTTTTAGATGTTTTATGATGTTAATGGAAGTGAGGTTTTGCTGGTTTATGGCTGGGCTTTGCTTAGAAGTGGTTTGGATGCATTTTCGGTTGTGTTTGGTGGCCGAAAATGGAGGTTGGATGAGAGCAGCGAGTATAGGTGCTTTCATTGAAGCAATTAATGCATGATGATGCATTAATCCTCTGCTTTGATGTGTTGAAACAGGGGAGGCATCTTTGGATCCAAGAGTGGTTGATCCGGAAGCTTGATTTTGTGCTTTGGCTTGAAGAAAAGTGGAAATCGGTGAGTGAGTTTGTGGAAATTGGATTTCAGCTTTTAAAACCAAGGTTTGAAGGTTTTGGGAGCTTAGTTTAAGTCTAAACAACTTTCCTAAGCTCAAGTGTAAGATTTCGGATTTTCTCTCTAGTGGTGGCCATGATTTTGTTGTGATGCAAGATGATGATTTGCATGTTTTTAATTACTGTTTTGAAAGCATGTTTTAGCATGGATTTTGCTGATGATGTAAGCCATATGTAGAAGGTAACTCTAGGTAGGAGTACCTTGCTTTTATACATTGAAATAATGTGGTTTGATGCTTTGAAGTGCATGATGAAAATGGCTTGGTTTAATGCTTTAAAACAGTGGATTGAATGATGAAAATGATGTATATTGGCAAGTGATGTTTTGAAAAGATTAAGGTCACTAAGGTGGTTAAAAGTCCTTGAGTGAGCCTTGTTACTTAAGAACATCAAGGTGGTTAAAAGTCCTTGGATGATTCTTGTTGCGGACACTAAGGTGGTTAAAAGTCCTTAGGTGATCCTTTCCATGGTGTTTAAAAGTCCATGGGGCCAAGGTGTTTAAAAGTCCTTGGGGCCAAGGTGTTTAAAAGTCCTTGGGGTGATTCAAGCATTGGACACAAAGGTGGTTAAAAGTCCTTGTGTGGTCCTTATTCATGGTGTTTAAAAGTCCATGGCCAAGGTGTTTAAAAGTCCTTGGGGCCAAGGTGTTTAAAAGTCCTTGGGAAGTTGATGAACTTGTTTTAAGAAATGAAATGTATCACTTGAGCCAATATGACATGTTAAGAATATTGTGAAGCATGAGATGCTTGTTTTAATGTTTATGTTGAAGCATGAGATTGCTTGTTTAAAGTATGCTTTTGAGCATGTGCAAAGGTTGATTTAAAGCATGTTTTGTAAATGTTTTGAATTGCATTATTGAATGGTTTTTAAGAGCTTTCCTCACTAAGCCTTTGCTTACGCTCTCTTCGTTTTCTTAATTCAATAATGCAGAGCATTAGAGTATCTTGAAGGGCAGCAAGAAGGGCAAGAGTTCAAGTACAAGTAAAGCTCAATGTATGGAAGGTTTTTGTTAAACATTTTAGCTTTTGGGTGATTTGGCAATGGGGGACCAATGTGTATGTTTTGGGAGGTGTTTGGGACTCCCTAAGTATGATGAATGTTGTTTTGAATGCTGGTTTTTGGATTGGATCATTGCATGCTTGTTTTGGAAGTTTGGTGTTTTGAATAGCTAGCTTGTGTAGGAAGCATGTCTATTGAATTGGGGCTTTTTGCATATGATGTTAGATTGTTGTTTTGATGATTCCTATAAGTCATATATATGTTGAATTGCATGCTGGTAAAGTTTTGTGACATTTGGAGCATGTTTGAATGATCTATTGCATGATTTGGATTGCTAGTTTGCTGCAATCTGTGCAGGCGTTTCGGAACAGTGTGCACCGTTTCGGAACGGGTGCCTTACATGAACCCAGGCGTCCGAAACGGTATGCACCGTTTCGAAACGGTTTGGTCTCTGCCAAGTCCATGTTTCGGAACCCGTTGCGGAACGGCCCGTGTTTCGGAATAGGGTCTACCTGTTACAGAACGGTCGACCGTTGGGGGCTGACATTGGAAGTTATATGTTTTGAATTGTTTACGTTTTGGTCCTGAATCTTGTTTGTTCAATTGTATGAGCTTGGGAAGTCCTTTTGAGCTGAAATTTCACAGAGAAGCATGAAACCTGATTAATTTTAAGTTGGTAACCTTAATTTGGGTTAAGTCCTTTTAATTATCAAAAATTACAATTTGGTCCCTAAAGTTGTAATTTGTTCAATTGGGTCCCTGTTCGATCTCTGATGTTTGTGATCTTTGAGTATGATGTTTGTGTGATCACAATTAGGATTAATGTGCATCTAGACAAGATTAAAAAGAAAAAAAAGGGTCGTTAATCAAGGTTGACTTTCAGGTTGACTTTGGTTTTCCCCGTGTGACTTTCTTAATTCGGGTCAACCGTCTAGGCCGGGTTAAGGGGGTTACATTTGGTGGTATCAGAGCTGAGTTTGCGAGTAATTGGGAATGAATGTATGCATGATTGAAGTATGTTTAGTTTGTATGCTTGTTGTTTGAAAGCATGATCAGTGGCTTGTGATGTTGATGCAATTGAGATGTATGTTGTGATGTTGCATGTTGAGGGTACCCATTGCCAAACAAAAGCTAATGAAATGATGTTGATTTTGAATGAAATTGAGCTTGAATACTTGGATTGCTTACCTTGCTGGGCCTGACTTGTTTTATTTTGCATTGTGATTGCATGGTAAAAGTATGGCACCACGTAGAGAGTTAAGAGGTAGTGTGCGAGCTACGGCTCCCAATGAGAATGAGAATGAAGAGAATACGGGTAGTGCAGTGTTACCCCCTCCTCCGCCTGGTGGTGGTGCTGGAGGTGAGCGAGCTGAAGCTGCAGCTGGTGCTGGAGCTGCTGGACCAGAGGTTGGTCAGGGGCAAGCTATGCCTGATATGTCTATGCTGGTACAAGCTATTGCGGGTGCTTTTCGAGCAGCAGTAGCTGGAGCTCAAGGAGCTGGGCATCAAGGAGATGCTAGAGTCAGATTACCTTTGGAGCGTCTGCGCAGTCTTGGTGGGACTGAGTTCAGGGGTATGTCTGCTGAGAGTTCGGAAGCTTGGCTAGAGAGTACTAAGCGTATCTTGGGTCAGATGAGCTGCACGGATGTGCAAAAGTTGGGATGTGTTGTGTCCTTGCTGCAGGACGATGCATATACGTGGTGGAGGACCACCATAGCTGGGATGGCTGAAGTTGATGTTACTTGGACATTCTTTCAGAATGCGTTCAAGAGGAGATATCTAGGAGTGAGATATCTGGATGAGAAAAAGCGTGAATTCATGTCTCTTACCCAAGGGAGCTTGAGTGTGGCCGAGTATGAAGTGCAGTTCGTACGGCTCAGTCAGTATGCACCAGGGCTGATGCCGGATGAGCGAGAGAGGTGCGAAAGGTTCCGTTATGGCTTGGTGACGGAAGTAAAGACCTACATGTTGGCTGCTGAGTACAATGATTTTGATGTGTTGGTTAGCCGATCCAAGGACATTGAGATGAACTTGGGTTTAGCTGCGAAAGGTGCTGGAGCAAGTTCTGGCAAGAGAGCTGCTGAGTATAGTTCCGGAGGTGGACGAAACAAGAGGGGACGTGATCAGAAGTATCAATCCTCAGCCAAGAGAGGTGGTGGTGCACCTGCTAGAGGTGGTTTTGCTAGAGCTGAACCAAGTGCTTGCTGGATCTGTGGTTCGCGTGGTCACATGAAGCGTGACTGTCCCCGTGCTGTGAGGGAGGTGCAAGCTCCTGTTGCGGCAGCTGGGAATGGATGTTGGAACTGTGGTTCTGTTGATCATCTGAGGCGAGATTGTCTGAGGTTGGCTGGTGGCCAAGATCGTGCTCCTGTTGTTGCACCGCAGAAAGGTCGTGGACGCGGCCGTGGTAATTTCCAGAGGAGAGAGGAAGGTGGTCGCGGAGTAGCTCATGTTGTGGCTATTCAGCCTGAGGGTGGAGGCCAAGCTAGGGTGTATGCTCAGCGCGAGGGAAGGAATGATGCTGATGTGATTGCAGGTACCTTTACTTTGCAATCCTTGTCATTGCTTTCTTTGATTGATTCTGGATCTACGCATTCATACATTTTGCGTGAGCATGCTGAATTGCTTGGTTTGCCTGTTGAGTCTTTGGATGTTGGTGTTCGTGTCACTAGTTCTTTTGGTGAAACTGTTGTGACTCGAAAGCTTTATAGAAGGTGTCCCTTGGTTGTTCAAGAACATGTCTTTCATGTTGATCTTATGGAGTTGCCCTTTTATGGTTTTGATGTGATCCTTGGTATGGATTGGCTTGCTGAGCATCGTGCTGTTGTGGATTGTGAGAATAAGCGGGTTTCGCTTAAGCTTGCGGATGATTATGAAGTTGTTGTAGTTGGCGAGAATGTGAAGTTTCTTGCTAATGTGGTGTCTACCTTGGAGGCGAGTAGGATGCTGAGGCAGGGTTGCGAAGCTTATCTAGCTTTTGTGATGAATCCTAGCTCTAAGGAGTTGAGGGTGCAAGATATCAAGGTTGTGAAGGAGTTTCCTGGTGTTTTTCCTGAAGAGTTGCCAGGTTTACCTCCTAATCGCGAGGTGGAGTTTGGAATTGAGCTGTATGAGAATACAACTCCTGTGTCCATTACTCCCTATAGAATGGCACCTAAGGAGCTGAAGGAGCTGAAGACGTAGTTGCAAGAGCTGCTAGATCGTGGTTTCATACGGCCGAGTGTGTCGCCTTGGGGTGCTCCTGTCTTGTTTGTGAAGAAGAAAGATGGCACTATGAGGATGTGCATTGATTACCGTCAGCTGAACAAGTTGACTATCAAGAATCAGTATCCTTTGCCGAGGATTGATGTAACCCCCTTAACCCGGCCTAGACGGTTGACCCGAATTAAGAAAGTCACACGGGGAAAACCAAAGTCAACCCGAAAGTCAACCTTGATTAACGACCCTTTTTTTCTTTTTAATCTTGTCTAGATGCACATTAATCCTAATTGTGATCACACAAACAACATACTCAAAGATCACAAACATCAGAGATCAAACAGGGACCCAATTGAACAAATTACAACTTTAGGGACCAAATTGTAATTTCTCATAATTAAAAGGACTTAACCCAAATTAAAGTTACCATCTTGAAATTAATCAGGTTCCATGCTTCTCTGTGAAATTTCAGCTCAAAAGGACTTCCCAAGCTCATACAATTGAACAAACAAGATTCAGGACTAAAACGTAAACAATTCAAAACATATAACTGCCAATGTCAGCCCCCAACGGTCGGCCGTTCCGAAACCGATCGACCCCGTTCCGAAACACGGGCCGTTCCGAAACCGATCGACCCCGTTCCGAAACACGTCCTTGGCAGAGACCAAACCGTTTCGAAACGGTGCATACCGTTTCGGACGCCTAGGTTCATGTAAGGCACCCGTTCCGAAACGGTGCACACTGTTCCGAAACGCCTGCACAGATTGCAGCAAACAAGCATACCAAAACATGCAATTGATCATTCAAACATGCTCCAAATGTCACCAAACTTTACCAGCATACAATTAAACATAACTAAGACATGAGGGCATCATCACAACATCAATCTAACATCATATGCAAAAAGCCCCAATTCTATAGGCATGCTTCCTACACAAGCTAGCTATTCAAACACCAAACTTCCAAAACAAGCATATAAGGTTCCAATCCAAAAACCAGCATTCAAAACAACATTCAACATACTTAGGGAGTTCCAAACACCTCCCAAAAGATACACATTGGTCCCCCATTGCCAAATCACCCAAAAGCTAAAAAGTACTTATAAAACCTTCATACATTGAGCTTTACTTGAACTTGATTGCTTGCCCTTTCTTGCTGCCCCTCGAGGTACTCTAATGCTCTGCATTATTGAATTAAGAAAAACGTAGAGAGCGTAAGCAAAAGCTTAGTGAGGCATGCTCTTTAAAAACCATTCAATAATGCAATTAAAACCATTTATAAACATGCTTGAAATCAATCTTTGCACATGCTCAAAAGCATACATAAAACAAGCAATCTCATGCTTCAACTTATACATTAAAACAAGCATCTCATGCTTCATAATATACTTAACATGTCATATTGGCTCAAGTGACAAATTCCATTTCATAAAACAAGTTCAACAACTTTCCCAAGGACTTTTAAACACCTTGGCCCCAAGGACTTTTAAACACCTTGGCCATGGACTTTTAAACACCATGAATAATGACCACACAAGGACTTTTAACCACCTTTGTGTCCAATGCTTGAATCACCCCAAGGACTTTTAAACACCTTGGCCCCAAGGACTTTGAAACACCTTGGCCCCATGGACTTTTAAACACCATGGCCCCATGGACTTTTAAACACCATGGAAAGGATCACCTAAGGACTTTTAACCACCTTAGTGTCCGCAACAAGACTCATCCAAGGACCTTTAACCACCTTGATGATCTTAAGTAACAAGGCTCACTCAAGGACTTTTAACCATTTTAGTGACCTTAACCTTTTCAAAACATCACTTGCCAATATACATCATTTTCATCATTTAATCCACTGTTTTAAAGCATTAAACCAAGCCATTTTCATCATGCATTTCAAAGTATCAAACCACATTATTTCAATGTATAAAAGCAAGGTACTCCTACCTAGAGTTACCTTCAACATATGGCTTACATAATCAGCAAAATCCATGCTAAAACATGCTTTCAAAACAGTAATTAAAAACATGCAAATCATCATCTTGCATCACAACAAAATCATGGCCACCACTAGAGAGAAAATCCGAAAACTTACACTTGAGCTTAGCAAAGTTGTTTAGACTTAAACTAAGCTCCCAAAACCTTCAAACCTTGGTTTTAAAAGCTGAAATCCAATTTCCACAAACTCACTCACCGATTTCCACTTTGCTTCAAGCCAAAGCACCAAATCAAGCTTCCGGATCAACCAATCTTGGATCCAAAGATGCCTCCCCTGTTTCAACACATCAAAGAAGAGGATTAATGCATCATCATGCATTAATTGCTTCAATGAAAGCACCTAAACTCGCTGCTCTCATCCAACCTCCATTTTCGGCCACCATACACAACCGAAAATGCATCCAAACCACTTCTAAACAAAGCCCAGCCATAAACCAGCAAAACCTCACTTCCATTAACATCATATAACATCTAAAAACAACCTATTAACAACCTTATACCTCCAACAACATCAGATCACCAAGATCACCTCAAAAACTACCTTGAAACACAAGCTAAACTTAGGAAACTCAACCTATCCGGGATTGCATCAATCAAGACTCAATCCCTTATCAATTTAGAGATCATTTATCATCAAAAACACCTCTCAAATCACAGATTAATCAGATCTAACGAAAATCATCAAAAATCATCAAAATCTTGCATAATAAGCCAAGATCCACTTCAACACTTTAAAACCTTTAATTAAACATCAATTAAGGATTGAAAACTTAGGAATTTCAGTAAAGAACTTATAGTTTAGAGGAGAAGGACGTTCTTACCTCCAAACTTGTGTTTCTCCACTTTTTGGAATGAAAACCCTTGAAGAATCAAGAAGCAATTGAAGAGGTTTTGAAGATATGTTGATTTGGAATCAAATGAGAGTTGAAAGGAGAGATTTAGGTGAGAAAATCAGAAACAAATCTCTGGAAATGTAGTGTTTGGTTTGAGAGAAAATGAGAGAAAGAAAATTGAGAAGTTAGTTGAGAAAATTGCCAAATGAGCTTTTCCCTCCTTTTTGATATCTTTAAAATCAGAAAATAGCTTATAATATCTTAGAAAAATCTGGAGAAACCACTTTTGGATTAATAGCTCCTTAAAGATTCAAAGTTCCAACCCTTTATAAAACAGCCACCAAACTTGCGAAAATTACATTTTGGTCACTAGCCAAAATGTCACACTTCCAAAACTCATTTTCCAAAATTGATTTTACAGTTCACTTAATTATATTAAAAGATGATTTTAGAACATTTTTCCATATTTTTAATGCAACCCGAACTAGGCTTTCCTAATTTAACCTCTTAAGATTCGAACATCACTTTGACCAACCGGTCAACGCCCACAACTCCTAAGCCCAAAACCGGGGCGTTACAATTGATGATCTCCCCCTTAAGAAATTTCGTCCTCGAAATTTACCTGAAGGAAAGAGATAAGGAAACTGCTTCAGCATGTCTTCCTTCCGCTCCCACGTGGCTTCCTCAACACCTCGATGCTTCCACAGCACCTTCACCAACTCAATGGTCTTGCCACGAAGAACCTTGCAATCCAAATCCAGAACCTTCACCGGTTCCTCATCATAGGTCAAATCCGTATTCAAAACCACTTCCTCCACAGGCATCACATGCGAAGGATCAAATCTATACTTCCGGAGCATAGAAACATGGAACACATCATGAATCTTCTCCAACTCCTGAGGTAACCTCAGCCGATACGCAACAGGACCCACACACTCAACCACCTCATATGGTCCAATGTACCGAGGGCTCAACTTACCCTTCCGGCCAAACCTCAGCACCTTTTTCCAAGGCGAAACCTTCAAGAACACACGGTCACCCACCGCATACTCTATCTCCTTACGCTTCAAATCCGCGTAAGACTTTTGCCGATCAGAGGCAGCCTTCAACCTCTCACAAATGAGCTTCACCTTCTCGGTGGTCCCTTTCAACAAAGCAGGCATCGAAACCAACTTTTGACCAGTTTCAGCCCAACAAAGAGGAGTCCTACACTTCCTCCCATACAGAGCCTCATAAGGTGCCATCTGTATACTCGCCTGATATTTATTGTTATAAGCGAACTCAACCAAAGGCAGATGCTTCTCCCAAGAACCTTGGAACTCAATCACGCAGCATCTCAACATATCCTCCAAAATCTGGATAACTCGCTCAGACTGACCATCCGACTGAGGATGATAGGATGTACTGAAATGCAACCTTGTACCCAGAGCTTGATGCAAACACTGCCAGAAACGCGATGTGAACCTCGGATCCCTATCCGACACAATCGAATTAGGCACACCATGCAACCTCACTATCTCAGCAATGTACAGCTCTGCCAGCTTATCCAAAGAAAACGTAGTATGCACAGGCAAGAAATGCGCACACTTCGTCAAGCGATCCACAATCACCCAAACAGAATTCTTCTTTGATGGAGACAAAGGCAAACCAGATACAAAATCCATGGTAACCCTCTCCCACTTCCATTCAGGGATTTTCAACGGTTGCAACAAACCAGAAGGAACCTGATGTTCAGCCTTAACTCGCTGACACACCAAACACTTGCTCACAAACTCTGCAACATCCTTCTTCAAACCTACCCAATAGTACTCATCACGAAGATCACGATACAACTTAGTACTACCAGGGTGCATAGCAAAAGGACTACTATGACCTTCAGTCAGAATAGCACGCCTCAACTCA
Organism: Hibiscus tridactylites; assembly: GCA_958450335.1. Taxonomy (NCBI): domain Eukaryota; kingdom Viridiplantae; phylum Streptophyta; class Magnoliopsida; order Malvales; family Malvaceae; genus Hibiscus; species Hibiscus tridactylites. The sequence goes on from OY288289.1 coordinate 29,726,680, forward strand.
GCATCAGCAGGCACTACTATCCGACTCCCAAAACACAACACACCATCCTCATTAAAGCAGAAATCCGAAGGTCTACCCTCCGTAATATCCTAAACATGAGACACCAAGGAATCATCCAACAACTGCTTTTCCTTGATCAACTGAACCAACGATGGTTTCACTTGCAACTCAGCAACAAGACCACCATCTCGCGATATGCTCAAGCTAGCAAACATAGCTCTCAGCTCAACAACTACCTTCCTACTCAAGGCATCCGCAACAACATTAGCCTTTCCAGGATGATACTCAATCGTCAGATCATAATCCTTGAGCAACTCCAACCAACGTCGCTGCCTAAGATTCAACTCTTTCTGAGACATCAGATACCTCAAACTCTTGTGATCCGTGTACACAGTACACTTCTCACCATATAGATAATGTCTCCAGATCTTCAGAGCAAACACCACTGCAGCCTACTCAATGTCATGCGTAGGATAGTTGCGCTCATGCACCTTCAACTGCCGGGACGCATAAGCCACAACCTTACCCTCTTGCATCAGCACACACCCCAAACCAACATCGGATGCATCACTATAGACCATAAACTCTTTCCCTGATTCAGGATGAATCAAGATAGGAGCTTGCGTCAAAGCCGCCTTCAGCTTCTCAAAAGCCTGCTGTCTCGCTTCCGTCCACTCATACTTAACATCCTTTTGCAACAGCTTCGTCAAAGGAGCAGCAATCTTGGAAAAACCATCCACAAACCTCCGGTAGTATCCCGCCAAACCAAGGAAACTACGGACCTCATGACCAGACTTAGGAACTTTCCAGTTCATCACCGCTTCAATCTTCTGAGGATCAACACGAATCCCCTCAGCTGAGACCACATGCCCAAGAAACACCACCTCCCTAAGCCAAAACTCACACTTGCTCAACTTAGCATAAAGCTGATTCTCCAACAAAGCTTGCAGCACAATCCTCAAATGCTCTTCGTGCTCCTCCTCTGTACGCGAGTACACGAGGATATCATCAATGAACACCACAACGAACTTGTCCAGGTATTCATGAAACACACGATTCATCATGTCCATGAAAGCAGCAGGAGCATTTGTCAACCCAAACGGCATCACAAGGAACTCATAATGCCCATACCTTGTCCTGAAAGCTGTCTTAGGCACATCCACATCCTTCACCTTCAACTGATAATACCCTGACCTCAAGTCAATCTTAGAGAACACAGCAGCTCCCTGAAATTGATCAAAGAGATCATCAATCCTCGGCAAAGGATACCGATTCTTGATAGTCAACTTGTTCAGCTGACGGTAATCAATGCACATCCTCATCGTGCCATCTTTCTTCTTCACAAACAAGACAGGAGCACCCCAAGGCGACACACTCTGCCGGATGAAACCACGATCTAGCAGCTCTTGCAACTGCGTCTTCAGCTCCTTCAGCTCCTTAGGTGCCATTCTATAGGGAGTAATGGACACAGGAGTTGTATTCTCATACAGCTCAATTCCAAACTCCACCTCGCGATTAGGAGGTAAACCAGGCAACTCTTCAGGAAAAACACCAGGAAACTCCTTCACAACCTTGATATCTTGCACCCTCAACTCCTTAGAACTAGGATTCATCACAAAAGCTAGATAAGCTTCGCAACCCTGCCTCAGCATCCTACTCGCCTCCAAGGTAGACACCACATTAGCAAGAAACTTCACATTCTCGCCAACTACAACAACTTCATAATCATCCGCAAGCTTAAGCGAAACCCGCTTATTCTCACAATCCACAACAGCACGATGCTCAGCAAGCCAATCCATACCAAGGATCACATCAAAACCATAGAAAGGCAACTCCATAAGATCAACATGAAAGACATGTTCTTGAACAACCAAGGGACACCTTCTATAAAGCTTTCGAGTCACAACAGTTTCACCAAAAGAACTAGTGACACGAACACCAACATCCAAAGACTCAACAGGCAAACCAAGCAATTCAGCATGCTCACGCAAAATGTATGAATGCGTAGATCCAGAATCAATCAAAGAAAGCAATGACAAGGATTGCAAAGTAAAGGTACCTGCAATCACATCAGCATCATTCCTTCCCTCGCGCTGAGCATACACCCTCGCTTGGGCTCCACCCTCAGGCTGAATAGCCACAACATGAGCTACTCCGCGACCACCTTCCTCTCTCCTCTAGAAATTACCACGGCCGCGCCCACGACCTCTCTGCGGTGCAACAACAGGAGTACGATCTTGGCCACCATCCAACCTCAGACAATCTCGCCTCAAATGGTCAACAGAACCACAGTTCCAACATCCATTACCAGCTGCCGCAACAGGAGCTTGCACCTCCCTCACAGCACGAGGACAGTCACGCTTCATGTGACCACGCGAACCACAGATCCAGCAAGCACTAGGTTCAGCTCTAGCAAAACCTCCTCTAGCAGGTGCACCACCACCTCTCTTGGCTGAGGACTGATACTTCTGATCACGTCCCTTCTTGTTCCGTCCACCTCCGGAACTATACTCAGCAGTTCTCTTGCCAGAACTTTCTCCAGCACCTTTCGCAACTAAACCCAAGTTCATCTCAATGTCCTTGGATCGACTAACCAACACATCAAAATCATTGTACTCAGCAGCCAACATGTAGGTCTTTACTTCCGTCACCAAGCCATAACGGAACCTTTCGCACCTCTCACGCTCATCAGGTATCAGCTCCGGTGCATACTGACTGAGGCGCACAAACTGCACTTCATACTCAGCCACACTCATGCTCCCTTGGGTAAGAGACATGAATTCACGCTTTTTCTCATCCAGATATCTCACTCCTAGATATCTCCTCTTGAACGCATTCTGAAAGAATGTCCAAGTAACATCAACTTCAGCCATCCCAGCTATGGTGGTCGTCCACCACGTATACGCATCGTCCTGCAGCAAGGACACAACACAACCCAACTTTTGCACATCCGTGCAGCTCATCTGACCCAAGATACGCTTGGTACTCTCAAGCCAAGCTTCCGAACTCTCAGCAGACATACCTCTGAACACAGTCCCACCAAGACTGCGCAGACGCTCCAAAGGTAATCTGACTCCAGCATCTCCCTGATGCCCAGCTCCTTGAACTCCAGCTACTGCTGCTCGAAAAGCACCCACAATAGCTTGTACCAGCATAGACATATCAGGCATAGCTTGCCCCTGACCAACCTCTGGTCCAGCAGCTCCAGCACCAGCTGCAGCTTCAGCTCGCTCACCTCCAGCACCACCACCAGGCGGAGGAGGGGGTAACACTGCACTACCCGTATTCTCTTCATTCTCATTCTCATTGGGAGCCGTAGCTCGCACACTACCTCTTAACTCTCTACGTGGTGCCATACTTTTACCATGCAATCACAATGCAAAATAAAACAAGTCAGACCCAGCAAGGTAAGCAATCCAAGTATTTAAGCTCAATTTCATTCAAAATCAACATCATTTCATTAGCTTTTGTTTGGCAATGGGTACCCTCAACATGCAACATCATAACATACATCTCACTTGCATCAACATCACAAGCCACTGAACATGCTTTCAAACAACAAGCATACAAGCCAAACATACTTCAATCATGCATACATTCATTCCCAATTACTCGCAAACTCAGCTCTGATACCACCAAATGTAACCCCCTTAACCCGGCCTAGACGGTTGACCCGAATTAAGAAAGTCACACATGGAAAACCAAAGTCAACCCGAAAGTCAACCTTGATTAATGACCCTTTTTTTCTTTTTAATCTTGTCTAGATGCACATTAATCCTAATTGTGATCACACAAACAACATACTCAAAGATCACAAACATCAGAGATCAAACAGGGACCCAATTGAACAAATTACAACTTTAGGGACCAAATTGTAATTTCACATAATTAAAAGGACTTAACCCAAATTAAAGTTACCATCTTGAAATTAATCAGGTTCCATGCTTCTCTGTGAAATTTCAGCTCAAAAGGACTTCCCAAGCTCATACAATTGAACAAACAAGATTCAGGACTAAAACGTAAACAATTCAAAACATATAACTGCCAATGTCAGCCCCCAACGGTCGGCCATTTCGAAACCGATCGACCCCGTTCCGAAACACGGGCCGTTCCGAAACCGATCGACCCCGTTCCGAAACACGGCCTTGGCAGAGACCAAACCGTTTCGAAAGGGTGCATACTGTTTCGGACGCCTAGGTTCATGTAAGGCACCCGTTCCGAAACGGTGCACACTGTTCCGAAACGCCTGCACAGATTGCAGCAAACAAGCATACCAAAACATGCAATTGATCATTCAAACATGCTCCAAATGTCACCAAACTTTACCAGCATACAATTAAACATAACTAAGACATGAGGGCATCATCACAACATCAATCTAACATCATATGCAAAAAGCCCCAATTCTATAGGCATGCTTCCTACACAAGCTAGCTATTCAAACACCAAACTTCCAAAACAAGCATATAAGGTTCCAATCCAAAAACCAGCATTCAAAACAACATTCAACATACTTAGGGAGTTCCAAACACCTCCCAAAAGATACACATTGGTCCCCCATTGCCAAATCACCCAAAAGCTAAAAAGTACTTATAAAACCTTCATACATTGAGCTTTACTTGAACTTGATTGCTTGCCCTTTCTTGCTGCCCCTCGAGGTACTCTAATGCTCTGCATTATTGAATTAAGAAAAACGTAGAGAGCGTAAGCAAAAGCTTAGTGAGGCATGCTCTTTAAAAACCATTCAATAATGCAATTAAAACCATTTATAAACATGCTTGAAATCAATCTTTGCACATGCTCAAAAGCATACATAAAACAAGCAATCTCATGCTTCAACTTAAACATTAAAACAAGCATCTCATGCTTCATAATATACTTAACATGTCATATTGGCTCAAGTGACAAATTCCATTTCATAAAACAAGTTCAACAACTTTCCCAAGGACTTTTAAACACCTTGGCCATGGACTTTTAAACACCATGAATAAGGACCACACAAGGACTTTTAACCACCTTTGTGTCCAATGCTTGAATCACCCCAAGGACTTTTAAACACCTTGGCCCCAAGGACTTTTAAACACCTTGGCCCCATGGACTTTTAAACACCATGGCCCCATGGACTTTTAAACACCATGGAAAGGATCACCTAAGGACTTTTAACCACCTTAGTGTCCGCAACAAGACTCATCCAAGGACCTTTAACCACCTTGATGATCTTAAGTAACAAGGCTCACTCAAGGACTTTTAACCACCTTAGTGACCTTAACCTTTTCAAAACATCACTTGCCAATATACATCATTTTCATCATTTAATCCACTGTTTTAAAGCATTAAACCAAGCCATTTTCATCATGCATTTCAAAGCATCAAACCACATTATTTCAATGTATAAAAGCAAGGTACTCCTACCTAGAGTTACCTTCAACATATGGCTTACATAATCAGCAAAATCCATGCTAAAACATGCTTTCAAAACAGTAATTAAAAACATGCAAATCATCATCTTGCATCACAACAAAATCATGGCCACCACTAGAGAGAAAATCCGAAAACTTACACTTGAGCTTAGCAAAGTTGTTTAGACTTAAACTAAGCTCCCAAAACCTTCAAACCTTGGTTTTAAAAGCTGAAATCCAATTTCCACAAACTCACTCACCGATTTCCACTTTGCTTCAAGCCAAAGCACCAAATCAAGCTTCCGGATCAACCAATCTTGGATCCAAAGATGCCTCCCCTGTTTCAACACATCAAAGCAGAGGATTAATGCATCATCATGCATTAATTGCTTCAATGAAAGCACCTAAACTCGCTGCTCTCATCCAACCTCCATTTTCGGCCACCAAACACAACCGAAAATGCATCCAAACCACTTCTAAACAAAGCTATTAACAACCTTATACCTCCAGCAACATCAGATCACCAAGATCACCTCAAAAACTACCTTGAAACACAAGCTAAACTTAGGAAACTCAACCTATCCGGGATTGCATCAATCAAGACTCAATTCCTTATCAATTTAGAGATCATTTAACATCAAAAACACCTCTCAAATCACAGATTAATCAGATCTAACGAAAATCATCAAAAATCATCAAAATCTTGCATAATAAGCCAAGATCCACTTCAACACTTTAAATCCTTTAATTAAACATCAATTAAGGATTGAAAACTTAGGAATTTCAGTAAAGAACTGATAGTTTAGAGGAGAAGGACGTTCTTACCTCCAAACTTGTGTTTCTCCACTTTTTGGAATGAAAACCCTTGAAGAATCAAGAAGCAATTGAAGAGGTTTTGAAGATATGTTGATTTGGAATCAAATGAGAGTTGAAAGGAGAGATTTAGGTGAGAAAATCAGAAACAAATCTCTGGAAATGTAGTGTTTGGTTTGAGAGAAAATGAGAGAAAGAAAATTGAGAAGTTAGTTGAGAAAATTGCCAAATGAGCTTTTCCCTCCTTTTTGATATCTTTAAAATCAGAAAATAGCTTATAATATCTTAGAAAAATCTGGAGAAACCACTTTTGGATTAATAGCTCCTTAAAGATTCAAAGTTCCAACCCTTTATAAAACAGCCACCAAACTTGCGAAAATTACATTTTGGTCACTAGCCAAAATGTCACACTTCCAAAACTCATTTTCCAAAATTGATTTCACAGTTCACTTAATTATATTAAAAGATGATTTTAGAACATTTTTCCATATTTTTAATGCAACCCGAACTAGGCTTTCCTAATTTAACCTCTTAAGATTCGAACAGCACTTTGACTAACCGGTCAACGCCCACAACTCCTAAGCCCAAAACCGGGGCGTTACAATTGATGATCTCTTTGATCAATTTCGGGGAGCTGCTGTGTTCTCTAAGATTGACTTGAGGTCAGGGTATTATCAGTTGAAGGTGAAGGATGTGGATGTGCCTACGACAGCTTTCAGGACGAGGTATGGGCATTATGAGTTCCTTGTGATGCCGTTTGGTTTGACAAATGCTCCTGCTGCTTTCTTGGACATGATGAATCGTGTGTTTCATGAGTACCTGGACAAGTTCGTTGTGGTGTTCATTGATGATATCCTCGTGTACTCGCTTACTGAGGAGGAGCACGAAGAGCATTTGAGGGTTGTGCTGCAAGCTTTGTTGGAGAATCAGCTTTATGCTAAGCTGAGCAAGTGTGAGTTCTGGCTTAAGGAGGTGGTGTTTCTTGGGCATGTGGTCTCAGCTGAGGGGATTCGTGTTGATCCTCAGAAGATTGAAGCAGTGATGAACTGGAAAGTTCCTAAGTCTGTTCATGAGGTCCGTAGTTTCCTTGGTTTGGCGGGATACTACCGGAGGTTTGTGGATGGTTTTTCCAAGATTGCTGCTCCTTTGACGAAGCTGTTGCAAAAGGATGTTAAGTATGAGTGGACGGAAGCGAGACAGCAGGCTTTTGAGAAGCTTAAGGCGACTTTGACGCAAGCTCCTATCTTGATTCAGCCTGAATCAGGGAAAAAGTTTGTGGTCTATAGTGATGCATCCTATGTTGGTTTGGGGTGTGTGCTGATGCAAGAGGGTAAGGTTGTGGCTTATGCGTCGCGGCAGTTGAAGGTGCATGAGCGCAACTATCCTACGCATGACATTGAGCTGGCTGCAGTGGTGTTTGCTCTGAAGATCTGGAGACATTATCTGTATGGTGAGAAGTGTACTGTGTACACGGATCACAAGAGTTTGAGGTATCTGATGTCTCAAAAGGAGTTGAATCTTAGGCAGCGGCGTTGGTTGGAGTTGCTCAAGGATTATGATCTGACGATTGAGTATCATCCTGGTAAAGCTAATGTTGTTGCGGATGCCTTGAGTAGGAAGGTAGCTGTTGAGCTGAGAGCTATGTTCGCTAGCTTGAGCATATCGCGAGATGGTGGTCTTGTTGTTGAGTTGCAAGTGAAACCATCTTTGGTTCAGTTGATCAAGGAAAAGCAGTTGTTGGATGATTCCTTGGTGTCTCATGTTCAGGATATCGCGGAGGGTAGACCTTCGGATTTCTGCTTTAATGAGGATGGTGTGTTGTGTTTTGGTAGTCGGATAGTAGTGCCTGCTGATGTTGAGTTGAGGCGTGCTATTCTGACTGAAGGTCATAGTAGTCCTTTTGCTATGCACCCTGGTAGTACTAAGATGTATCGTGATCTTCGTGATGAGTACTATTGGGTAGGTTCGAAGAAGGATGTTGCAGAGTTTGTGAGCAAGTGTTTGGTGTGTCAGCGAGTTAAGGCTGAACATCAGGTTCCTTCTGGTTTGTTGCAACCGTTGAAAATCCCTGAATGGAAGTGGGAGAGGGTTACCATGGATTTTGTATCTGGTTTGCCTCTGTCTCCATCGAAGAAGAATTCTGTTTGGGTGATTGTGGATCGCTTGACGAAGTGTGTGCATTTCTTGCCTGTGCATACTACGTTTTCTTTGGATAAGCTGGCAGAGCTGTACATTGCTGAGATCGTGAGGCTGCATGGTGTGCCTAAGTCGATTGTGTCGGATAGGGATCCGAGGTTCACATCGCGTTTCTGGCAGTGTTTGCATCAAGCTCTGGGTACAAGGTTGCATTTCAGTACATCCTATCATCCTCAGTCGGATGGTCAGTCTGAGCGGGTTATTCAGATTTTGGAGGATATGTTGAGATGCTGCGTGATTGAGTTCCAAGGTTCTTGGGAGAAGCATCTGCCTTTGGTTGAGTTCGCTTATAATAATAGTTATCAGGCAAGTATACAGATGGCACCTTATGAGGCTCTGTATGGGAGGAAGTGTAGGACTCCTCTTTGTTGGGCTGAAACTGGTCAAAAGTTGGTTTCGATGCCTGCTTTGTTGAAAGGGACTACCGAGAAGGTGAAGCTCATTTGTGAGAGGTTGAAGGCTGCCTCTGATCGGCAAAAGTCTTACGCGGATTTGAAGCGTAAGGAGATAGAGTATGCGGTGGGTGACCGTGTGTTCTTGAAGGTTTCGCCTTGGAAGAAGGTGATGAGGTTTGGTCGGAAGAGTAAGTTGAGCCCTCGGTACATTGGACCATATGAGGTGGTTGAGCGAGTGGGTCGTGTTGCGTATCGGCTGAGGTTACCTCAGGAGTTGGAGAAGATTCATGATGTGTTCCATGTTTCTATGCTCCGGAAGTATAGATCTGATCCTTCGCATGTGATGCCTGTGGAGGATGTGGTTTTGAATCCGGATTTGACCTATGATGAGGAACCGGTGAAGGTTCTGGATTCGGATAGCAAGGTTCTTCGTGGCAAGACCATTGAGTTGGTGAAGGTGCTGTGGAAGCATCGAGGTGTTGAGGAAGCCACGTGGGAGCGGAAGGAAGACATGCTGAAGCAGTTTCCTTATCTCTTTCCTTCAGGTAAATTTCGAGGACGAAATTTCTTAAGGGGGGGGGGGGGGGGAGTTGTAACGCCCCGGTTTTGGGCTTAGGAGTTTTGGGCGTTAACCGGTTGGTCAAAGTGCTGTTCGAATCTAAAGAGGTGAAATTAGGAAAGCCTAGTTCGGGTTGCATTAAAAATATGGAAAAATGTTCTAAAATCATCTTTTAATATAATTAAGTGAACTGTGAAATCAATTTTGGAAAATGAGTTTTGGAAGTGTGACATTTTGGCTAGTGACCAAAATGTAATTTTTGCAAGTTTGGTGGCTGTTTTATAAAGGGTTGAAACTTTGAATCTTTAAGGAGCTATTTACCCAAAGGGAGTTTCTCCAGATTTTTCCAAGATATTTTATGTCTATAATCTGATTTTAAAGGTTATTAAAATTGGAGGGAAGCCATTTCGCTATTTTCTTAACTAACTTTCCAATTTTCTTTCTCTCATTTTCTCTCAACCCAAACACTACTTTTCCAGAGAATTGGATCTGATTTCTTCACCTAAATCCCTCCTTTCAACTCTCATTTGATTCCAAATCATTGTATCTTCAAAACCTCTTCAATTGCTAAGTGTTTCAACAAGGATTTTGATTGCAAAAAGAGGAGAAACTCAAGTTTGGAGGTAAGAACGTCCTTCTCCTCTAAACTATCAGTTCTTTACTGAAATTCCTAAGTTTTCAATCCTTAATTGATGTTTAATTAAAGGTTTTTAAGTGTTGAAATGGATCTTGGCTTATTATGCAAGATTTTGATGATTTTTGATGATTTTCGTTAGATCTGAGTAATCTGTGATTTGAGAGGTGTTTTTGATGTTAAATGATCTCTAAATTGATAAGGAATTGAGTTTTGATCGATGCAATCCTGGATAGGTTGAGTTTCCTAAGTTTAGCTTGTGTTTCAAGGTAATTTTTGAGGTGATCTTTGTGATCTGATGTTGCTGGAGGTATAAGGTTGTTAATAGGTTGTTTTTAGATGTTTTATGATGTTAATGGAAGTGAGGTTTTGCTGGTTTATGGCTGGGCTTTGCTTAGAAGTGGTTTGGATGCATTTTCGGTTGTGTTTGGTGGCCGAAAATGGAGGTTGGATGAGAGCAGCGAGTTTAGGTGCTTTCATTGAAGCAATTAATGCATGATGATGCATTAATCCTCTACTTTGATGTGTTGAAACAGGGGAGGCATCTTTGGATCCAAGAGTGGTTGATCCGGAAGCTTGATTTGGTGCTTTGGCTTGAAGCAAAGTGGAAATCGGTGAGTGAGTTTGTGGAAATTGGATTTCAGCTTTTAAAACCAAGGTTTGAAGGTTTTGGGAGCTTAGTTTAAGTCTAAACAACTTTGCTAAGCTCAAGTGTAAGTTTTCGGATTTTCTCTCTAGTGGTGGCCATGATTTTGTTGTGATGCAAGATGATGATTTGCATGTTTTTAATTACTGTTTTGAAAGCATGTTTTAGCATGGATTTTGCTGATGATGTAAGCCATATGTAGAAGGTAACTCTAGGTAGGAGTACCTTGCTTTTATACATTGAAATAATGTGGTTTGATGCTTTGAAGTGCATGATGAAAATGGCTTGGTTTAATGCTTTAAAACAGTGGATTGAATGATGAAAATGATGTATATTGGCAAGTGATGTTTTGAAAAGATTAAGGTCACTAAGGTGGTTAAAAGTCCTTGAGTGAGCCTTGTTACTTAAGAACATCAAGGTGGTTAAAAGTCCTTGGATGATTCTTGTTGCGGACACTAAGGTGGTTAAAAGTCCTTAGGTGATCCTTTCCATGGTGTTTAAAAGTCCATGGGGCCAAGGTGTTTAAAAGTCCTTGGGGCCAAGGTGTTTAAAAGTCCTTGGGGTGATTCAAGCATTGGACACAAAGGTGGTTAAAAGTCCTTGTGTGGTCCTTATTCATGGTGTTTAAAAGTCCATGGCCAAGGTGTTTAAAAGTCCTTGGGGCCAAGGTGTTTAAAAGTCCTTGGGAAGTTGATGAACTTGTTTTAAGAAATGAAATGTATCACTTGAGCCAATATGACATGTTAAGAATATTGTGAAGCATGAGATGCTTGTTTTAATGTTTATGTTGAAGCATGAGATTGCTTGTTTAAAGTATGCTTTTGAGCATGTGCAAAGGTTGATTTAAAGCATGTTTTGTAAATGTTTTGAATTGCATTATTGAATGGTTTTTAAGAGCTTTCCTCACTAAGCCTTTGCTTACGCTCTCTTCGTTTTCTTAATTCAATAATGCAGAGCATTAGAGTATCTTGAAGGGCAGCAAGAAGGGCAAGAGTTCAAGTACAAGTAAAGCTCAATGTATGGAAGGTTTTTGTTAAACATTTTAGCTTTTGGGTGATTTTGCAATGGGGGACCAATGTGTATGTTTTGGGAGGTGTTTGGGACTCCCTAAGTATGATGAATGTTGTTTTGAATGCTGGTTTTTGGATTGGATCATTGCATGCTTGTTTTGGAAGTTTGGTGTTTTGAATAGCTAGCTAGTGTAGGAAGCATGTCTATTGAATTGGGGCTTTTTGCATATGATGTTAGATTTTTGTTTTGATGATTCCTATAAGTCATATATATGTTGAATTGCATGCTGGTAAAGTTTGGTGACATTTGGAGCATGTTTGAATGATCTATTGCATGATTTGGATTGCTAGTTTGCTGCAATCTGTGCAGGCGTTTCGGAACAGTGTGCACCGTTTCGGAACGAGTGCCTTACATGAACCCAGGCGTCCGAAACGGTATGCACCGTTTCGAAACAGTTTGGTCTCTGCCAAGGCCATGTTTTGGAACCCGTTGCGGAACGGCCCGTGTTTCGGAACAGGGTCTACCTGTTCCGGAACGGTCGACCGTTGGGGGCTGACATTGGCAGTTATATGTTTTGAATTGTTTACGTTTTGGTCCTGAATCTTGTTTGTTCAATTGTATGAGCTTGGGAAGTCCTTTTGATCTGAAATTTCACAGAGAAGCATGAAACCTGATTAATTTCAAGTTGGTAACCTTAATTTGGGTTAAGTCCTTTTAATTATCAGAAATTACAATTTGGTCCTTAAAGTTGTAATTTGTTCAATTGGGTCCCTGTTCGATCTCTGATGTTTGTGATCTTTGAGTATGATGTTTGTGTGATCACAATTAGGATTAATGTTCATCTAGACAAGATTAAAAAGAAAAAAAGGGTCGTTAATCAAGGTTGACTTTCGGGTTGACTTTGGTTTTCCCCGTGTGACTTTCTTAATTCGGGTCAACCGTCTAGGCCGGGTTAAGGGGGTTACAATTTTCGGTTGTATTTAGTAGCCGAAAATGGAGTGTGGATGAGAGCAGCGAGTTTAGGTGCTTTCATTGAAGCTATTAATGCATGATGATGCATTAATCCTCTGCTTTGATGTGTTTAAAACAGGGGAGTCATCTTTGGATCCAAGTGGTGGTGATCCGGAAGCTTGATTTGTGTTTCGGCAAGAGGCGAAATGAAATCGGTGAGTGAAATTGGGTTTTCGTCTTTGAAACCAACGTCTTGGGAGCTTAGTCTAAGTCTAAACAACTTTACTAAGCTCAAGTGTACATTTTCGGAAAAAAACTCTCTAGTGGTGGCCATGGATTGGTTGTTATGCAATATGGTTTATTGCATGTTTTAAATTCTGTTTTGAAAGCTTGATTTAGCATGTTTATTGCTGATTTTGTAAGCCATGTGTTGAAAGAAGCTCAAGGTAAGAGTTCCTTGTTTTTGAACATTGTTTAAATGTGGTTCAATGCTTAAAGATGCATGATGTTTATGGCTTGGTTTAATGCTTTAAAACAGTGGATTATTGATGATAATGATGCATATTGGCAAGTGATGTTAAGGTCATAAAGGTGGTTAAAAGTTCTTGTGTGAACCTTGTATATTTAAGAACATCAAGGTGGTTAAAAGTCCTTGGATGGTTCTTGGTAAGATCACAAAGGTGGTTAAAAGTCCTTGTGTGAATCTTGTAAAGTTTAAGAACAACATGGTGTTTAAAAGTCCATGGTTGGTTCTTGGTTAAGGCTCAATGTGGTTAAAAGTCCTTGGAAAGCCTTGGTAACTTAAGAACTCCAAGGTGGTTAAAAGTCCTTGGGAGATTCTTGTTAAGGACACAAAGGTGGTTAAAAGTCCTTGTGTGGTCCTTGCCATGGTGTTTAAAAGTCCATGGGTCCATGGTGTTTAAAAGTCCATGGGGATAAGATCACAATGGTGTTTAAAAGTCCATGTGTGGATCTTATGTGAAATGTATCACTTGTTGCCAATATGACTTGTTATGAACTTGAAGCATGATATGCTTGTTTTAAATGTTAAAGAGCATGTTTAATGTTGCTTGAGGCATGATTTATAAATGAGTTTTATAAATGCATTATTGAATGGTTTTAATGAGCACTCTTCACTAAGCTTTTGCTTACGCTCTCTCTCTTTTTCTTAAACCAATAATGCAGAGCATTAGAGTGTATTGAGGGCAGCAAGGAAGGCAAGCAATCAAGTGGAAATTAAGCTCAAGTATGGGAAGGTTTTCTTATACACTTTTAGCTTTTGGCATTTGGTAATGGGGGACCTATGTGAATGTTTTGGGAGGTGTTTTGAACTCCCTAAGTTTGTTTTAATGCTGATAATAATGCTGGAACATGTAATTGGCCATTATGTGTTTGATTTGGAGGTTTTATGCTTGAATGGTTTGCTAAGTAGGAAGCATGCCTATAGATTTGGGACTTTTCATATATGATGTTATTTTGATGATTGGATGATGCATTTACATTCCTTACATGTTGAATATCTTGCTGGTAAAGTTTGGTTGCATTCGGAGCATGTATGGTTGATCAAATGTGTGTTTTAACAGCCATTTCTCTACATTCTGTGCAGGCCGTATCGGAACAGTAGCTACCGTTTCGGAACGGGTGCCTTGTAGCAGCCCAGGCGTCCGAAACGGAAGACACCGTTCTGAAACGGAAAGTCCTCTGCCAGCCCTCGTTTCGGAACTCGTTGCGGAACGGTCCCGCGTTTCGAAACAGGTTCTCCCTGTTTCAGAACACCTGACCGTTGGGGGCTGACATTGACTGTTATATGTTTTGAAATGTATGCGTTTTGGTCCCGAATCTTGTTTGTGCAATTGTATGAGTTTGGGAAGTCCGTTTGAGTTGGAAATTTGCAGAGAAGCATGAAACTTGACTAATTTCAAGTTGGTAACACTAATTTGGGTTAACATCTTATAATTTACAGAATTTACAATTTGGTCCCTAAAGTTGTAAATTGTTCAATTCGGTCCCTGTTTGATCTCTGATGCTTATGATCTTTGAGCATGCTGTTTGAATGATCATATCTATGGTTAAAATGCATCTAGACAAGTTTTAAAAAGAAAAAAAAGGGTCGTTAATCAAGGTTGACTTTCGGGTTGACTTTGGTTTTCCCCGTGTGACTTTCTTAATTCAGGTCTACCGTCTAGGCCGGGTTACGGGGGTTACATTTGGTGGTATCAGAGCTGAGTTTTCGGGTAATTGGGAATGAATGTGTGCATGATTGAAGTATGTATGCTATGTATGCTTGCTGAGTGAAAGCATGATAAGTGGTTTGTGAATTTGATGCAATTGAGTTGTGTGCTGTGGTGAAGCATGTTATGGGTACCCATTGCCAAATTAAAGCTAATGAAATGATGTTGATTTTAAGTGAAATGAGCTTGAGTACTTGGATTGCTTACCTTGCTGGACCTGACTTGTTTGTTTGCATTGTGATTGCATGGTTAGAATATGGCCCCTCGTAGAGAGTTGAGGAGTAATGTGCGAGCTACGGCTCCGAACGAGAATGAGAATGAGGAAAATGCGAGAAGTGCGGTGTTACCTCCTCCACCTGGTGGTGGTGGTGCTGAGGGTGAAAGAGCTGAAGCTGCAGCTGGTGCTGGGGTCGCTGGACCTGAGGCTGGTCAGGGGCAAGCTATGCCTGACATGACGATGTTGGTGCAAGCTATTGCTGGTGCTTTTGGAGCGGCAGTAGCTGGAGCTCAAGGAGCTGGGCATCAGGGAGATGCTGGAGTTAGACTACCCTTGGAACGTTTGCGCAGTCTTGGTGGGATTGAGTTCAGGGGTTTGTTTGCGGAAGGTTCTGAATGCTGGATGGAGAGTACCAAGAGGATCTTGGGTCAGATGAATTGCACTGATGTGCAGAAGCTGGGTTGTGTAGTATCCTTGCTACAGGATGATGCTTATACGTGGTGGACGACCACTATAGCCGGGATGGCTGATGCTGATGTAACTTGGACATTCTTCCAGAATGTGTTCAAGAGGAGGTATCTAGGTGTGAGGTACCTAGATGAAAAGAAGAGGGAGTTCATGTCTCTTACCCAAGGGAGCATGACAGTGGCTGAGTATGAAGTGCAGTTTGTTCGACTCAGTCAGTATGCGCCTGAGTTAGTCCCTGATGAGCGGGCGAGGTGCGAAAGATTATGTTATGGTTTGGTGACGGATGTGAAGATGTATGTGCTGGCTACCGAGTATGATGATTTTGATGTGCTGGTGGGCCGAGCCAAGGAAATTGAGATGAAATTGGGTTTATCTGCTAGAGGTGCTGAAGCAAGCGCTGGAAAGCGAGCTGCTGAGTATAGTTCCGGTGGTGGACGGAACAAGAGGGGACGTGATCAGAAGTATCAGTCCTCGGCTAAGAGAGGTTGTGGTGCACCTGCTCGGGGAGGCAGTGCTAGAGTTGATCCGAGTGCGTGTTGGATTTGTGGTTCACGTGGTCATATGAAGCGTGACTGTCCTCGTGCTGTGAGGGAGGTGCAAGCTCCTGTTGCGGCAGCTGGTAACGGGTGCTGGAATTGTGGATCTGAGTATCACTTGAGGCGAGAGTGTCCTATGTTGGCTGGTGGCCAAGTGCGTGCTCCTGTTGTTGCTGCACCGCAAAGAGGTCGTGGGCGCGGCCGTGGTAACTTCCAGCGAAGAGAGGAAGGTGGTCGAGGAGTGGCCCATGTTGTGGCTATTCAACCTGAGGGTGGAGGTCAAGCTAGGGTGTATGCTCAGCGAAAGGGGAGGAATGACGCGGATGTGATTGCAGGTACTTTTACTTTGCAATCCTTGTCATTACTTTCCTTGATTGATTCTGGATCTACGCATTCATACATTTTGCGTGAGCATGCTGAATATCTTGGTTTGCCTGTTGAGTCTTTGGATGTTGGTGTTCGTGTCACTAGTTCTTTTGGTGAGACTGTTGTAACTCGAAAGCTGTATAAAAGGTGTCCTTTGGTTGTTCAAGAACATGTTTTTCATGTTGATCTTATGGAGTTGCCTTTTTATGGTTTTGATGTAATCCTTGGTATGGATTGGCTTGTTGAGCATCGTGCTGTTGTGGATTGTGAAAATAAACGAGTTTCGTTGAAGCTTGCGGATGATTATGAAGTGGTTGTGGTTGGTGAGAATGTGAAGTTTCTTGCCAATGTGGTGTCTACCTTGGAGGCGAGCAGGATGCTGAGGCAAGGTTGTGAAGCTTATCTAGCTTTTGTGATGAATCCTAGCTCTAAGGAGTTGCATGTGCAAGATATCAGTGTAGTGAGGGAGTTTCTTGGTGTGTTTCCTGATGAGTTGCCTGGTTTACCTCCTAATCGCGAGGTGGAGTTTGGAATTGAGCTGTATGAGAATACAACTCCTGTGTCCATTACCCCTTATAGAATTGCACCTAAGGAGCTGAAGGAGCTGAAGACGCAATTGCAAGAATTGCTTGATCGTGGTTTCATTCGGCCGAGTGTGTCACCTTGGGGTGCACCGGTCTTGTTTGTGAAGAAGAAGGATGGCACTATGAGAATGTGCATTGATTACCGTCAGCTGAATAAGTTGACTATCAAGAATCGGTATCCCTTGCCGAGAATTGATGATCTCTTTGATCAATTTCGGGGAGCTGCTGTGTTCTCTAAGATTGACTTGAGGTCATGGTATTACCAGTTGAAGGTGAAGGATGTGGATGTGCCTAAGACAGCTTTTAGGACAAGGTATGGGCATTATGAGTTCCTTGTGATGCCGTTTGGTTTGACAAATGCTCCTGCTGCTTTCATGGACATGATGAACCATGTGTTTCATGAATACCTGGATAAGTTTGTTGTGGTGTTCATTGATGATATCCTCGTGTACTCGCGTACTGAGGAGGAGCATGAAGAGCATTTGAGGATTGTGCTGCAAGCTTTGTTGGAGAATCAGCTTTATGCTAAGCTGAGCAAGTGTGAGTTCTGGCTTAAGGAGGTGGTGTTTCTTGGGCATGTGGTTTCTGCCGAGGGGATTCGTGTTGATCCTCAGAAGATTGAGGCGGTGATGAATTGGAAGGTTCCTAAGTCTGTTCATGAGGTTCGTAGTTTTCTTGGTTTGGCGGGATACTACCAGAGGTTTGTGGATGGTTTTTCTAAGATTGCTGCACCTTTGACGAAGCTGTTGCAAAAGGATGTTAGGTATGAGTGGACGGAAGCGAGACAGCAGGCTTTTGAGAAGCTTAAGGCGGCTTTGACGCAAGCTCTTATCTTGGTTCAACCTGAATCAGGGAAAGAGTTTGTGGTCTACAGTGATGCGTCCTATGTTGGGTTGGGATGTGTGCTGATGCAAGAGGGTAAGGTGGTGGCTTATGCATCGCGGCAGTTGAAGGTGCATGAGCGCAATTATCCTACGCATGACATTGAGTTGGCTGCGGTGGTTTTTGCTCTGAAGATCTGGAGACATTATCTGTATGGTGAGAAGTGTACTGTGTACACGGATCACAAGAGTTTGAGGTATCTGATGTCTCAGAAGGAGTTGAATCTTAGGCAGCGGCGTTGGTTGGAGTTGCTCAAGGATTATGAGTTGACGATTAAGTATCATCCTAGAAAAGCTAATGTTGTAGCGGATGCCTTGAGTAGGAAGGTAGCTGTTGAGCTGAGAGCTATGTTTGCCAGTTTGAGTATTTCGCGTGATGGTGGTCTTGTGGCTGAGTTGCATGTGAAACCTTCTTTGGTTCAGTTGATCAAGGAAAAGCAGTTGCTGGATGATTCCTTGGTACCTCATGTTCAGGATATCGCGGAGGGTAGGCCTTCGGATTTCAGTCTTAATGATGATAGTGTGTTGTGTTTTGGGGGTCGAATAGTAGTGCCCAGTGATGTTGAGTTGAGGCGTGCTATTCTGACTGAAGGTCATAGTAGTCCTTTTGCTATGCACCCTGGTAGTACTAAGATGTATCGTGATCTTCGTGGTGAGTACTATTGGGTGGGTTTGAAGAAAGATGTTGCTGAGTTTGTGAGCAAGTGTATGGTGTGTCAGCGAGTTAAGGCTGAGCATCAGGTTCCTTCAGGGTTGTTGCAACCGTTGAGAATCCCTGAATGGAAGTGGGAAAGGGTTACCATGGATTTTGTATTTGGTTTACCTTTGTCACCATCGAAGCAGAATTCGGTGTGGGTGATTGTGGATCGCCTGACGAAGTGTGCGCATTTCTTGCCTGTGCATACTACGTTTTCTTTGGATAAGCTTGCGGAGCTGTACATTGCTGAGATTGTGCGGCTGCATGGTGTGCCTAAGTCGATTGTGTTGGATAGGGATCCGAGATTCACATCGCGTTTCTGGCAGTGTTTGCATCAAGCTTTGGGTACAAGGTTGAATTTCAGTACATCTTATCATCCTCAGTCGGATGGTCAGTCAGAGCGTGTTATTCAGATTTTGGAGGATATGTTGAGGTGCTGCGTGATTGAGTTTCAAGGTTCTTGGGAGAAGCTTTTGCCTTTGGTAGAGTTTGCTTATAACAATAGTTATCAGGCAAGTATACAAATGGTACCTTATGAGGCTTTGTATGGGAGGAAGTGTAGGACTCCTCTTTGTTGGGCTGAAACGGGTCAGAAGTTGGTTTCGATGCCGGCTTTGTTGAAGGGAACCACCAAGAAGGTGAAGCTCATTTGTGAGCGGTTGAAGGCACCTTCTGATCGGCAGAAGTCTTACGCGGATTTGAAGCGTAAGGAGATTGAGTATGCGGTGGGTGACCGTGTGTTTTTGAAGGTTTCGCCTTGGAAGAAGGTGATGAGGTTTGGCCGGAAGGGTAAGTTGAGCCCTAGGTACATTGGACCATACGAGGTGATTGAGCGTGTGGGTCCTGTTGCGTACAAGTTGAGGCTACCTCAAGAGTTGGAGAAGATTCATGATGTGTTTCATGTTTCTATGCTCCGGAAGTATAGATATGATCCTTTGCATGTGATGCCTGTAGAGGAAGTGGAATTGAATCCGGATTTGACCTATGATGAGTAACCGGTGAAGGTTCTGGATTCGGATAGCAAGGTTCTTCGTGGCAAGACCATTGAGTTGGTGAAGGTGTTGTGGAAGCACCGTGGTGTTGAGGAAGCCACGTGGGAACGGAAGGATGACATGCTGAAGCAGTTTCCTTACCTCTTTCCTTCAGGTAAATTTCGGGGACGAAATTTCTTAAGGGGGGAAGAGTTGTAACGCCCCGGTTTTTGGCTTAGAAATTTTGAGCGTTGATCGGTTCGGTCAAAGTGCTGTTCGATTATAAAAAGGTGAAATTAGGAAAGCCTAGTTCGGGTTGCATTAAAAATATGGAAAAATGTTCTTAAATCCTCTTTTAATATATATAAGTGAACTGTGAAATCAATTTTACAAAACGAGGTTGGGAAGGGTGACATTTTGGCTAGTGACCAAAATGTAATTTTTGAAAACTGCATGACTGTTTTAGAAAGGATTGAAACTTTGAATCTTTAAGGAGCTATTTACCCAAAGGGAGTTTCTCCAGATTTTTCTAAGATATTTAATGTTTTAATTCTGATTTTTAAACAAAAGGAAAGTGGAGGGAAGTTATTTCTAACTAATTTTTCCTAAAATCTCACTTTCCTTTCTCTCATTTTCTCTCAACCCAAACACTTTTTCTCCAGAGTTTTTCTTCTGATTTTGTCACCTAAACATCTCTTTTCAATTCTCTTTTGATTGCTAATCATCTCATCAACAAAACCTCACCATTTGCTAAGTGGTTCTTCAAGCTTTTTGGTTCTAAAAGAGGAGAAACTCAAGTTTGGAGGTAAGAACGTCCTTCTCTTCTAAACTCTCAGTTCTTTACTGAAATTCCTAAGTTCTCAATCCTTAATTGATGTTTTATAAGTGGTTTTAAAGTTGTGTAATGGATCTTGGCTTAAAATGCAAGATTTGGTGATTTTTGATGGATTTTCGTTTGATCTGATTGGGCTGTGTTTTAAGGTGTTAATTTGATGACAAATGAATGTTTATTTGATAAGGAATTGAGTTTTAGTTAATGCAATCCCGGATAGGTTGAATTTCCTAAGTGTAGCTTGTGATTCTTGGTTGTTTTTGGTGTGATCTTGTGGATCTGATGTTGCTGGAGGTATAAGGATGTTGTTAGGTCCTTTTTAGATGTTAAATGATGTTAAAGGATGTTTAGTTTTGATGGATTTTGGCTGGGCATTGTTGAGGAGTTGTTTGGATGCATTTTCGGTTGTGTTTAGTAGCCGAAAATGGAGTGTGGATGAGAGCAGCGAGTTTAGGTGCTTTCATTGAAGCTATTAATGCATGATGATGCATTAATCCTCTGCTTTGATGTGTTTAAAACAGGGGAGTCATCTTTGGATCCAAGTGGTGGTGATCCGGAAGCTTGATTTGTGTTTCGGCAAGAGGCGAAACGGAATCAGTGAGTGAAATTCGGTTTTCGGCTTTGAAACCAATGTCTTGGGAGCTTAGTCTAAGTCTAAACAACTTTACTAAGCTCAAGTGTAAGTTTTCGAAAAAAAACTCTCTAGTGGTGGCCATGGATTGGTTGTTATGCAATGTGGTTTATTGCATGTTTTAAATTCTGTTTTGAAAGCATGATTTAGCATGTTTATTGCTGATTTTGTAAGCCATGTGTTGAAGGAAGCTCAAGGTAAGAGTTCCTTGTTTTTGAACATTGTTTAAATGTGGTTCAATGCTTAAAGATGCATGATGTTTATGGCTTGATTTAATGCTTTAAAACAGTGGATTATTGATGATAATGATGCATATTGGCAAGTGATGTTAAGGTCACAAAGGTGGTTAAAAGTCCTTGTGTGAACCTTGTATATTTAAGAACATCAAGGTGGTTAAAAGTCCTTGGATGGTTCTTGGTAAGATCACAAAGGTGGTTAAAAGTCCTTGTGTGAATCTTGTAAAGTTTAAGAACAACATGGTGTTTAAAAGTCCATGGTTGGTTCTTGGTTAAGGCTCAAGGTGGTTAAAAGTCCTTGGAAAGCCTTGGTTACTTAAGAACTCCAAGGTGGTTAAAAGACCTTGGGAGATTCTTGTTAAGGACACAAAGGTGGTTAAAAGTCCTTGTGTGGTCCTTGCCATGGTGTTTAAAAGTCCATGGGTCCATGGTGTTTAAAAGTCCATGGGGATAAGATCACAATGGTGTTTAAAAGTCCATGTGTGGATCTTATGTGAAATGTATCACTTGTTGCCAATATGACTTGTTATGAACTTGAAGCATGAGATGCTTGTTTTAAATGTTAAAGAGCATGTTTAATGTTGCTTGAGGCATGATTTATAAATGGGTTTTATAAATGCATTATTGAATGGTTTTAATGAGCACTCCTCACTAAGCTTTTGCTTACGCTCTCTCTCTTTTTCTTAAACCAATAATGCAGTGCATTAGAGTGCATTGAGGGCAGCAAGGAAGGCAAGCAATCAAGTGGAAATTAAGCTCAAGTATGGGAAGGTTTTCTTATACACTTTTAGCTTTTGGCATTTGGCAATGGGGGACCTATGTGAATGTTTTCGGAGGTGTTTTGAACTCCCTAAGTTTGTTTTAATGCTGATAATAATGCTGGAACATGTAATTGGCCATTATGTGTTTGATTTGGAGGTTTTATGCTTGAATGGTTTGCTAAGTAGGAAGCATGCCTATAGATTTGGGACTTTTCATATATGATGTTATTTTGATGATTGGATGATGCATTTACATTCCTTACATGTTGAATGTCTTGCTGGTAAAGTTTGGTAGCATTTGGAGCATGTATGGTTGATCAAATGTGTGTTTTAACAGCCATTTCTCTGCATTCTGTGCAGGCCGTATCGGAACAGTAGCTACCGTTCCGGAACGGGTGCCTTGTAGCAGCCCAGGCGTCCAAAACGGAAGACACTGTTCCGAAACGGAAAGTCCTCTGCCAGCCCTCGTTTCGAAACTCGTTGCGGAACGGTCCCGCATTTCGAAACAGGTTCTCCCGGTTTCGGAACACCTGACCGTTGGGGGCTGACATTGACAGTTATATGTTTTGAAATGTATGCGTTTTGGTCCCGAATCTTGTTTGTGCAATTGTATGAGTTTGGGAAGTCCGTTTGAGATGGAAATTTGCAGAGAAGCATGAAACTTGACTAATTTCATGTTGGTAACACTAATTTGGGTTAAGATCTTATAATTTACAGAATTTACAATTTGGTCGCTAAAGTTGTAAATTGTTCAATTGGGTCCCTATTTGATCTCTGATGCTTATGATCTTTCAGCATGCTGTTTGAATGATCATATCTAGGGTTAAAATGCATCTAGACAAGTTTTAAAAAGAAAAAAAAGGGTCGTTAATCAAGGTTGACTTTCGGGTTGACTTTGGTTTTCCCCGTGTGACTTTCTTAATTCGGATCTACCGTCTAGGCCGGGTTAAGGGGGTTACATCTTTTCTTTCCCACGTTGCTTCCGCAACACCAGGATGCCTCCACAACACCTTAACCAACTCAATGGTCTTACCTCGAAGAACTTTATTGTCCGAATCCAAAATCTCAACCGACTCCTCATCATAGGTCAAATATGGATTCAACACAACTTCCTCCACATACATAACATGTGAAGGATCCGATCTATACCTCCGAAGCATAGAGACATGAAACACATCATGTATCTTTTCTAACTCTTGCGGTAGCCTCGGCTTATAAGCAACAGGACCCACACGTTATATCACCTTGTATGGTCCAATATACCTAGGGCTCAACTTACCCTTCCGGCCAAATCTCATCACCTTCTTCCAAGGTGAAACCTTCAAGAACACACGATCACCCACCGCAAACTCAATCTCCTTACGCTTCAAATCCGCGCAAGACTTATGCCGGTTAAAAGCTACCTTTAACCGCTCACAAATGAGCTTCACTTTCTCAGTGGTTCCTTTCAACAAAGCCGACATTGAGACCAACTTCTGACCTGTTTTAACCCACCACATAAGAGTTCTGCACTTTCTCCCATACAAGGCCACATAAGGTGCCATTGGAATACTTGCCTGATAGCTATTGCTATAAGCAAACTCCACCAAAGGCAAATGCTTCTCCCAAGATCCTTGAAACTCATTCAAGCAGCACCTCGACATATCCTCAAGCACTTGGATAACAAACTCAGACTTTCCATCCGACTATGGATGATAAGAAGTACTAAAATTCAGCCGCGTACCCAAAGCTTGATGCAAACACTCCCAAAATCGCGATGTAAACCTCGAATCTCTATCTGACACTCTATTTGACACTATAGATTTTGGTACCCCATGTAGACGTACAATCTCAACAATTTACAACTCTGCAAGCTTATCAAAGGTATACGTGGTATGCACAGGTAAGAAATGTGCACACTTCGTAAGGCGATCCACAATCACCCACACCGAATTCTTCTTCGATGGCGACAAAGGTAAACCAGACACAAAGTCCATGGTCATCCTTTCCCACTTCCATTCAGGAATCCTCAACGGTAGCAACAACCCTGAAGGAAATTGATGCTCAGCCTTAACCCGCTTACAAACCATGCACTTACTCACATATTCCGCAACATCTTTCTTCAAACCCACCTAATAGTACTCATTATTTAAATTACGATACATCTTTGTACTACCAGGGTGCATAGCAAAAGGAGTACTATGAGTTTCGGTCAGAATAGTACACCTCAACTCCACTTCATTCGACACTACTATCCATCTTCCGAAACATAGAACTCCTTTATTATTAAAACAAAAATCCGATGGTCTATCCTAAGCAATATCTTGAACATGTGCCACCAAAGAATCATCCAACAACTTCTTATCCTTTATCAACTGAACCAGAGAGGATTTCACTTGCAATTCATCCACAAGACCTCCATCTCGCAAAATGCTCAAGCTAGCAAACATAGCCTTAACTCTACCGCCACTTTCCAGCTCAAGGCATCCGCCACAACATTAGCTTTTCCCAGATGGTACTCGATTGTTAGATTATAATCTTTAAGCAACTCCACCCAACGTCGTTTCCTAAGATTCAACTCTTTCTGAGACATCAAATACTTCAAACTCTTGTGATCCGTGTAAACAGTACACTTCTCACCATAAAGATAATGTCTCCAGATCTTCAAAGAAAAAACCACCACAGCTAACTCAGTATCATGCGTAGGATAATTGCGCTCATGAACCTTCAACTGTCGCGATGCATAAGCCACCACCTTACCCTCTTGCATTAGCACACACCCCAAACCAACGTAGGATGCGTCACTGTACACCACAAACTCTTTTCCTGATTTAGGTTGAACCAAGATCGGTGCTTGCGTCAAAGCTGCCTTAAGCTTCTCAAAAGCTTGTTTTCTCGCTTCTGTCCATTCATACTTAACATCTTTTTGCAACAAATTCGTCAAAGGGGCGTCAATCTTTGAAAATCCATCCACAAACCTTCGGTAATATCCTGCCAACCCAAGGAAACTACAAACTTCATGAACGGACTTAGAAGGCTTCCAATTCATCACGACCTCAACCTTCTGAGGATCAATATGAATCCCCTCCGCCGAAACCACATGACCAAGGAACACAACTTCTTTTACCCAAGACTCACACTTGCTCAGCTTAGCATAAAGCTGATTTTCTAGAAGCGCTTTCAAGACAACCCTCAAATGACCTTCATGCTCCTTCTTACTACGAGAGTACACAAGGATATCATCGATGAACACCACAACAAACTTGTCCAAGTATTCATTGAACACTCTATTCAACATGTCCATAAAAGCAGCAGGAGCATTCGTCAAGCCAAACAGCATTACAAAGAACTCATAATGCCCATACCTCATTCTAAAGGTTGTTTTCGGCACATCCACATCTTTCACCTTAAGCTGATAGTATCCTGACCTTAAGTCAATCTTGGAGAACACAACTGCTCCCCGTAACTTATCAAAAAGAGCATCAATCCTCGCCAAAGGATACCTATTCTTGATAGTCAACTTGTTCAGTTGACGATAATCGAAGCACATTGTCATAGTGCCATCCTTCTTCTTCACAAACAAAACCGGTACACCCCAAGGTGACACACATGGCCGAATCAAGCCACAGTCAATCAACTTCTGAAGTTGCGTCTTAAACTCCTTCAACTCCTTAGGTGCCATGCGATAGGGAGCAATGGACACCAGAGTTGTGTTTTCATACAGCTCAATCCCAAACTCCACCTCTCGAATAGGCGACAATCCAGGTAACTCCTCCGGAAACACTCCAAGAAACTCACGTACAGTTCTTATATCTTGAACACGCCACTCCTTAGAACTAGGATTCATCACAAAGGTTAGGTAAGCCTCGCAACCCTGCCTCAACATTCGGCTTGCTTCAAATGTTGACACCACATTGGCAAGAAACTTCACATTCTAACTCACAACCACTAATTCATAATCATCTGCAAGTTTCAATGAAACTCGCTTGCTTTCAAAATCCACTACAGCTCGATGCTCAACAAGCCAATCCATACCAAGGATTACATCAAAACCATAGAATGGCAATTCCATGAGATTAACTAGGAAAACATGATTTTGCACTTTCAAGGGACATCTCCTATACAATTTCTGTGTTACAACCGTCTCACCAAAGAAACTAGTCACATGAATACCAACAGCCAAAGACTCAACAGGTAAACCAAGCACTTGAGCATGTTCACGCAATATGTACGAGTGTGTAGATCCAGAATCAATCAAAGAAAGTAATGATAAGGATTGCAAAGTAAATGTACCTGCGATCACATCCGTATCATTCCTTCCCTCACGATGGGCATACACTCGAGCCTGACCGCCACCCTCAGGTTGAATGGCCACAACAAGTGCTACATTCCTGCCACCATCATCTCTGCACTGAAAATTACCACGGCCGCGCCCACGACCTCTCTGTGGCTCAGTTGCTCTCAACGGAGCCTATTCCTCTCTCAGAGGCTGAGGACAATCCTTCTTTAAATGTCCACGGTTCCCACAATTCCATCATGTCCCATTTTTATCCCAACACTCACCACCGTGCCGTCTACCACAACGGTTACACTCAGGAGTCCTCAGAACAGCATTAGGTCCTTGCTGACCTCTACCAGGGTTACCAGCCCCACGCCTTGCATCATAGTGCAGCCTCCTATCCTTATGCCTCTTGTTGCGATCCCTACCATAATAGCATTCAGCCGCTCGTTTTCTAGAGCTTGATCCACCTACTCGACTAGCCAAACCAAGATTCGACTCAATGTCCTTGGCTCTAGTAACCAAGACATCGAAATCTGTATAATCTGCCGCAAGCATAAAAGTCTTCACATCCGTTACCAACCCATAACGGAATCGTTCTGACCTCTCCCGCTCATTAGGGATTAGCTTAGGTGCATACTAACTGAGGCGGACAAACTAAATTTCATACTCGGCCTCTGACATGCTACCTTGTATAAGAGACAAAAAATCTCTTTCCTTCTCATCTAGGTAACGCACCCCCATATACTTCCGCTTGAACGCATTCATAAAGAAGGTCCAAGTCACCTCGTCATCCTCCGTCCAAGAAATAGTGGTCGTCCACCACGTATAAGAATCACCATGCATCAGTGATACAACACAACCCAGCTTCTGCACATTATTGTAGTTCATCTGTCCCAAAATCCGCTTGGTGCTCTCCAACCAAGACTCAGCTTCTGCGAAGACGTTCCAAAGGCAACCTCACATTGGCATCATCCTGATGCGCAGCTCCATGAGCTCCAGCTACTGCTGCCTGGAAAGCTCCAACAATAGCCTGAATTAACATGGTCATGTCAGGAGCGGCTTGCCCCTGCACACCCTCGGGTCCAGCGACCCCAACACCAACGTTACCAGCTCCAGCACCACCACCACCGGGTGGCCCACCACCATGGGGAGGAGGAGGAAAATCTTCAGCATTCTCACAAGCAACAGTCGATCTAGTATTGATTCTTAGCTATCTATGTTGCCCCATTATATAGAAAACAATGCATGGACAAAAATGCAATAAACACAATTAGGCACAATAAGATAAGTAATCCAAGTACTCAAGCTCATTTTTGAAAACAATTCCTCTTCATTAGTTTTGATATGGCAATGGGATCCCCTATCACACTCCAACATAGCATAACATCACAAACACATCACAATTGAATCATACATCATTATTCACACAACATTCTTTCACCCAAAGGACACATAATGCAATTACACATACATCATCCACATATCAAACCCCAATTATTCGAGAACCAAGCTTTGTTACCACCAAATGTAACCCCTTAGCCCGGCCTAGACGATTGACCCGAACTATGAAGGTTACACGGGGAAAACCAAAGTCAACCTTGATTCACGACCTTTTTTCCTTTTTAGTCTTGTCTAGATACATGTCAACCCTAAGTGAGTACTCACGAAACACGGTTGGGAAAGGCACAACGATTGGATAACATATAGGGACTCAATTGCACTTCACACGAAAGTAGGGACCAAAATGTAATTTCTGAAAATTAGAAGGTCTTCATTGATTTTAAGGTTACCATTATGAAATTAGTCATAATACATGCTTCTCTTCCAAATTTCATCTTATTTGGACATCTCAAGCTCAAGCAATTGAAATCTCAACATTGAGGACTAAAATATAAAACATGCAAACATCAAAACAATTCAAACCTGTGTCCAACGGTTACCTGTTTCGGAACACTCACATGTCGTATTGAAACGCTGGATCAAAACGGCATTGACCATTTTGGTATGCGGATGTGTTTCGGGACCAGTTCCGAAACATGTCATTTTAGTAGCCAAATTGTTCCGAAACAACCTCCACCGTTTCGAAACACGAATGCCATTACAGGCCCCCGTTCTGAAACACTAGAGGGTGATTCAGTATGGTTTGCCCATAAACTACATCAAATGCTGGTTTTTCACTCAAATACCTATTCAAACACATCCCAAGGACTATCTAATCATACCTACAAGTCATCATACATATAAGGTACATATTTGGAACACCCAAACATATTCATAGCATCAAACATAAAATCTCATTAGTCTAGAGGCAGGTTTCCTAGTATCAAAACACAAATAGGCAATCCTACCTCAAAACAAGCAATTAAGGCCATTAACAATCCAAACCAGCCAAAACAAACATGCCAAAACCTTATGGAGTTTAACACATCTCCCAAATACAAATCTTGGTTTCCCATTGCCATTCTATCAAAACTAAAGTGTATGAAAACTTCACCATACATGAGCTTGGACTTCCTCGCATGAACTTAGCTTCCTTGTTGCCCGAAAACACCTCAATTATCTGCATTATTTGTAAACGATAGAGCGTAAGCACAAATGCTTAGTGAGGCATGCTCTAAGAAAACCATCACAATAATGCACACTTTGGAAACCTTTTCACAAAAGCTTTGGAACAACATGCTCATTCTAACACATGCTTGAAAACCTTTCAAAGCAACTTCTCATTGAAACCACATGTACCTCAATTCTATCTCATGCATTTACCAAAGAAAAACTCGTGGCAATGCCATACACATGCTTGTAGCATCGAAGCATTTCTAAAACAAATCTCATATGCATATCTCATAGCATAAATCATTTTATCAAAGGTACATGTGTAACAAAACTGATTTCATCATTTATATTGGCATTTAACATCTCATTAATACTCGGATATGCTGACACATTTCCACACTAGACTCTCTCGGTGGAATCTCGCATCACCGTACTCACTTGTCTAGCAACATAGCTTCCGGTGGAATCTCTCATTACCGTAGTCACATGGCGGAATCTCTCATCGCCACAAAGCTTGTGTATTTCACCAAGTCCTACCCGATGGAATGCCCACCATCGGAATATCTACCTTTGGCTTAACCAAAGAGCACGTACGAATTTTTAGTTTATAGTGCACTCTCATCATATTGATCGATCAATTATATCCGGTAAGTTTCTCAACATCTATGCCAATATAATGTGTTAAAAAATCATCACACCTACTATTTTTCATGCAATATTACTCAAAGGTTTTCTCACCACATTTCAAAACATAAATCATACTATGCTTCAAACCAAAAGCTCAAATATCTTCAATGCAATATACCATCTCATGACATCTCTACAAGCGTAATCTCATGCTATGAATCATGCATAAAAATAGTAGGAATTTATCAATCTCAAACCATAAGCATATGAAAGCATTTTAGGGGCAAACACCACTTTAAAGACAACAATTCAAACCATACTTACTTCCGGATTTAGGAAGGTGTTTCAAACCTCTTCTAAATCCCCAAACCATGTATTTTTGTCATCATGGACTACTAACCCAATCGCACTCACCAATTTACATTTCGTTTGCTTGCCGAAACACCAATTAAGCTTCCAGATCAACTTCTAAAGTGTCCGAAGATGTCTCCCCTCTTTTAGACACATAAAAGTAGAGGATTAATGCATCATCATGCATTGAAATCTTCAGCCAACACTCCTAAACTTGCTGCTCTACCTAATCACACCATTTCGACTACTAAACAAAACCGAAATCACCTTCAAACTCTTCAAAAACATAGCCCAGCCAAGATCCATCACTTCTAAACATTTCTAAACATCAATTAACATAAAAAACAACCCGAAACTCGTCCTTGTAACTCCAGCTATAACAGAACACCAAAATCACCCCAAAAACCACAATTTTCACAAGGAAAAACTTAGGAAAAACAACCTATTCGGGATTGGATTAATAAAACCTCTTTTCTAACATCATTTAACATCCAAAATACATTAGAAAACCATCTCAAAACAGAGACCAATCAATTACCACGAAAATCTTCAAGATCTCTTCCAAAATCTTGAGTTTTAAGCCAAACTCTTGTTTCCAGCATTAAAACCCTTCATAAAACTTTAATAAAGTATTGACAACTTGGGAATTTCAGCAAAGAACTGAGTATTTAGAGGAGAAGAACAATCTTACCTCTAAAACATGATTTCTCCTTAATTTGGGCAAGTTTCCATGAAAATACATTATAGAAATCAAGTGGATTTGTTGAAGGATTGATTAGGAAACAATGAGTGATGAAAATCTCATCAAATGAGGTGGAAATCAAAGTAAAATTTGCTGGAGAAAAAGTGTTTGGTTGATAGGATTTTGAGAGAAAATAAAATGAGAGAAAATTAGAGAAAAGTGGTTATGAAAGTCAAAGGTAGTTTATCTCCTTTATTTTATTTAATTAAATCACCCCAATTAAGGAAAAATCTGATGAAAACATTTTTGGTAAATTAGCTCCTTAAAGATTCAAAGTTCCAATCCTTTACAAAACAATCACTACTAAACTTTGCAAAAACTGTAATTTGGTCACTACAACGAAATGTAGTATTTCCAAACACCATTTTGTAAATTTGATTCCACCATTCACTTTTGTTGATTAAATTAGGACTTTTAGATATTTTTATATATTTTTAAAGCATCTCGAACTATATGTTCCCTAAAACTCTCTTTTATATTTGAACCGTTTCTCAAACTGGTCCGATTTAGACCCTAAACTTCTAAGCCCAAAATTGGGGCATTACAAACCAACCCAACTTCTCGTGGAGCAACCCAAAGATAACAAAAAATCCACAACAACTACAAGGAGGCTACCGGCAGAATCAATCCCGGCAGCGGACTCAACAACCACAACACAATAATTCACTAGAAGCAACTTCGAATTACTTTATGAAACTAATTGGTGAATTTATTGTTTATAGAATTTTTTTTAGAAGAAAAATGAGTCTTTCATGGACAGGACATAGATGAAGATGAACAACCAGGAGGCGGCTATTAAGAACCTGGAGACCCAGTTTGGGAAGTTCACTGAAATCTACCACAGCCGGACTATGGGAGCAACATCTAGTAGCCCGCCAGAAGCAGCCAAGCCCACTTTTGAACTTTGCAAGGCCATAACTACAAGAAGTGGGAAGCAGCTGGATGAACCTAGGATGGTAGAGCAGTTAGTAACTCAGCCAGAACATATAAGTAAGCCTGCTCCAGAAGCACCCTTATTAGCCGCCCAGCAGCAACACCGACTCCAGCCGCCCCGACAACAGAACATGAAACCAGCTCTGACAAGGATGATCCTCCTCGAACTAAGCCCCCATGATGGGAGCAAATAGAGGACATCCGCCCACCAGCACCATTGCCCTAAAAACTAAAACAACAGCAGTATGAGCACCAATTTAGAAAATTCTTAGACATTCTGAATCATGTCCATATTAACATAACGCTTCCGGTGGAATCTCACATCATCGTACTCACTTGTCTAGTATCATAATTTCCGGTGGAATCTCACATCACCGTACTCACATGGCGGAATCTCTCATCGCCACAAAGCTTGGATGTTTCACCAAGTCCTACCCGATGGAATGCCCATCATCACTTCTCTCCCTTTGGATGAAACCAAAGAGTATGTACGGATTTTTAGTTTGTAATGCACTCTCATCCTATTGATCTATCAATTATATCGGTAAGTATCTCAACATCTATGCCAATATATTATGTCAAAACATCATCTCACCTACTGTTTTTCATGCAACATTTCCAAATCATTCTCATCTCATTTTAAAACTATAACATTTGCCATGCTTTAAAACTAAAGCTCAAATCTCAACTATGTTACATATTATTTCATGAAAACATTTCAAGCATCATCTCATGCTACAAAATCGTGCATAAAAACATTAGGAATTTATCTATCTCAAACCGTGAGAATATAAAAGCATTTTAGGGGCAACCACCACATTTAAGAGAGCAATCTACTTAATACTTACTTCCGAAATTAGGAAGGTGTTTCAAACCTTTCCTAAATCCCCAAACCTTGTTTCTTGTCCCTCAAGGACTTCTAAACCATTCGCACTTACCGATTACGTTTCGCTTGCTCGCCGAAACGGTATCTAGGCTCCCGGATCAACACCATAGGCGTCCGAAGATTTCTCCCTTGTTTTTTAACACATAAGAGCAGAGGATTAATGCATAATCATGCATTGAAATCATCAGCCACACACCTAAACTTGCTGCTCTACTCACAAACTACATTTCATGTACTAAACACAACCGAAATCACCTCCAAACTCTTCCAAAGCAAAGCCCAACCAAGATCTACCACTTCTAAACATTTCTAAACATCAACCAACATAAAAAATCACCACAAACTCGTCCTTATAACTCCAGCTATGACAGAACACCAAAACCACCCCAAAAACCATCATTCTAGCATGCAAAACTTAGGAACCCAAGCCTATTCGGGATTTGTTTGATAAAACCTCATTTATAACATCAATTAACATCCAAAATACATTAGAAAACAACCTCAAAAAAGAGCCTAACCATCAGCCATGAAAATCATCAAGATCTATCCAAAAACCATGACTTTTAAAACAATTTCTTGTTTCTAACATTAAAGCAACTCAAAAATCATTAACAAAGGATTGATTAGTTGGGAATTTCAGTAAAGAACTGATCATTAGAGGAGAAGGATGAAGCTTACCTCTAATGGTTGATTTCTCCTTGAATTGGACAAGTTTTCTTGAAAATCCAATGTAAAATCTTGAGGTTTTGATGAGGAAAAGATTAGGAATCAAAAGGAGACTGAAATCTCATCAAAATGAATGAAAATCAAAGGTTAATTGCCGGAGGAAATGTGTTTGGATGAAAAGAAATTGAGAGAAAATGAAATGAGAGAAAATTGATAAAGGTAGTTATGAAAAGTCAAATGTAGTTTCCTTTTAATTAATCTTTATTTTCCTTTAATTAAAACATTAATAAAATCACCCAAATTAAGAAGAAACCTAATTAAGAACATTTTGGTAAAATTAGCTCCTTAAAGATTCAAAGTTTCAATCCTTTTCAAACCAATCACTATTTAACTTTGAAAAACTACGATTTGGTCACTACACCGAAATGTAGTATTTCCAAACCTTCTTTTGTAAAATTGATTTCTCCATAATCATTCAAATATTAAATGAGGATTTTTAGATATTTTTCCATATTTTTAAAGCATATGGAACTAGGTGTTCCCTAAAACTCCCTTTAAGATTTGTACCTTTTTCTGACCGGTCCGATTCAGACTCTAAAACATCTTGGCCTAAATTTTGGGTGTTACAACTCTCCCCCTCTTAAGAAATTTCGTCCTCGAAATTTACTTGGAGGAAAAGGTAAGGAAATTGCCTCTTCATGCCTTCCTTTCTTTCCCTCGTGGCTTCCTCTACACCACGATGTCTCCACAACACCTTGACCAGCTCAATGGTCTTATCACGAAGAACCTTTCTGTCCGAATCCAGAATCTCAATAGGTTCCTCATCCTATGTCAAATCCAGATTCAACTCAACTTCCTCCACATGCATAACATGCGAAGGATCCGATCTATACCTCTGAAGCATGGATACATGAAATACATTATGTATCTTTTCTAACTCTTGTGGTAGCCTCAGCTTACAAGAAAAAGGACCCACACATTCTATCACCTCGTATGGGCTAATGTATATAGGGCTCAACTTGCCCTTCTGGCTAAATCTCATCACCTTCTTCCAAGGTGAAACTTTCAAGAATACACGGTAGCCTTAACCCGCTGACATACCATGCACTTGCTCACATACTCAATGACATCTTTCTTCAAGCCCACCAAGTAGTACTCATCATTCAGATCACGGTATATCTTTGTACTCCTAGGGTGCATAGCAAAAGGTCTACTATGAGCTTCAGTCAGAATAGTACGCATCAACTCAACATCATTCGGCACCACTATCTGACTCCCAAAACATAAAACACCATCATCATTAAAACAGAAATCTGAGTCTACCCTCAGCAATATACTGAACATGTAGATCCAAGGAATCATCCAACAACTGCTTATCCTTTAACAACTGGACTAGAGATGATTTCACTTGTAATTCAACAACAAGACCACTATCTTGCGATATGCTCAAGCTAGCAAACATCGCCTATAACTCCACCGCCATTTTTCTGCTCAAGGCATCGGCTACAACATTGGCCTTCTGCGGGTAATACTCGATCGTTAGATCGTAATCCTTAAGAAACTCCACCCATCGTCGTTGCCTAAGATTCAACTCTTTCTAAGACATCAGATACTTCAAACTCTTGTGATCCGTGTACACATTACACTTCTCACCATAAAGATAATGTCTCCAGATCTTTAGAGCAAAAACCAACGCTGCTAACTCAATATCATGCGTAGGATAATTGCACTCATGCACTTTCAACTGTCGTCGTGCATAAGCCACCACCTTACCCTCTTACATTAACAGACACCCCAAACCAACGTAGCATGCATCACTATACACCACAAACTCTTTCCCTGATTCAGGTTGAACCAAGATGGGAGCTTCCATCAAAGCTTCTTTAAGCTTCTCAAAAGCTTGATGTCTCGCTTCCGTCCACTCATACTTAACATCGTTTTGTAACAACTTCGTTAAAGGGGTAGCAATCTTAAAAAATCCATCCACAAACCTCCAGTAGTATCATGGTAACCCAAGAAAACTACGGACTTCATGAACATAATTAGGAGGCTTCCAATTCATCACCGCCTCAACTTTCTGGTGATCAACTCGAATCCCTTCAGCCGAAACCACATTACCAAGGAAAACAACTTCCTTTAGCAAAGATTCACATTTGCTCTGCTTAGCATAAAGCTGATTTTCCAACAGCGCTTGCAAAACAATCCTCAAATGACCTTCATGCTCCTCATTGGTACGAGAGTACACAAGGATATTGTCGATGAACACCACAACGAACTTGTCCAAGAATTCATGGAACACCCTATTCATCATATACATGAAAGCGGCAAGAGCATTCATCAACCCAAATGGCATCACAAGGAACTCACAATGCCCATACCTCATTCTAAATGTTGTTTTCGGTACATCCACATCTTTCACCTTTAACTGATAGTACCCTGACCTCAGATCAATCTTTGAAAACACAGCTGCTCCCCGAAACTGATCAAAAAGATCATCAATCCTCGGCAAAGGATACTTATTCTTGACAGTTAACTTATTCAGCTGACGATAATCGAAGCACACTCTCATTGTGCCATCTTTCTTTTTAACAAACAAGATCGATGCACCCCAAGGTGACACACTAGGCCGAATGAAGCCACGGTCAAGCAACTCCTAAAGTTGCGTCTTCAACTCCTTCAACTCTTTGGGTGCCATGCGATAAGGAGCAATAGACAACGGAGTTATGTTCTCAAACAACTCAATTCTAAACTCAACCTCTCGACTAGGCGGCGAACCAGGTAATTCCTCCAGAAACACTCCAGGGAACTCACACACAATCATTATAACAAAGGCTAGGTAAGCCTTACAACCTTTCTGCAACATCCGGCTCGCTTTCAACGTCAACACCACATTGGAAAGAAACTTCACATTCTCTCCCACGACCACAAACTCATATTCATCCGCCAGTTTCAACGAAACTCGCTTGCTTTCAAAATCCACAACGGCTCTCTGCTCAACAAGCCAATCCATGCCAAGGATTACATCAAAACAATAGAATGGCAATTCCATAAGATCAACAAGAAACACATGATCTTGCACCATTAAGGGGCATCTTCTATACAACTTTCTTGTTACAACCGTCTCACCAAAGGAACTAGTCACACGCATACCAACATCCAAAGACTCAACAGGCAAACCAAGCATTTGAGCATGTTCACACAATATGTACGAGTGTGTAGATCCAGAATCAATCAAAGAAATTAATGACAATGATTGCAAAGTAAAGGTACATGCGATCACGTTCGTGTCATTCCTTCCCTCACGATGGGCATACACTCGAGCCTGACCACCACCCTCAGGTTGGACAGCCACAACATGCGCCACGTTCCTTCCACCATCATCCCTACGCTGAAATTTACCATGACCGCTCCCACAATCTCCTTGTGGCTCAGCTGCTCTCACCGGAGCATGTCCCTCTCTCAGCGGTTGAGGACAATCTTTCTTCATATGCCCTCGGTTTCCAAAATTCCAGCATGTCCCAAGGTTACCCCAACACTCACCATCGTGTCTCCTACCACAACGGTTACACTCAAGAGTCCTTAAGAAAGCATTAGGTCCTTGCTGACCTCTACCAAGGTTACCACCCTCATGTCTAGCATCATAGTGCGGCTTTCTATCCATATGCCTCTTGTTGCGATCTCTACCATGATCGCATTCTGTAGCTCGCTTTCCCGAGCTAGATCCACCTGCTCGGCTCGCCAAACCAAGATTCAATTCAATGTCCTTGGCTCTAGTGACCAAGACATCGAACTCACTGTAATCAGCTGCAAGCATATAGGTCTTAACATCCGCTACCAGCCCATAACGGAACCGTTCGCACCTTTCCTTCTTGCTAGGAATTAGCTCAGGTGCATACTGGCTAAGGCGAACAAACTGAATCTCATATTCAGCTACAAACATGTTCCCTTGCAAAAGAGACAAAAACTCCCTCTTCTTCTCGTCAAGGTAGCGAACTCCCAGATATTTCTGCTTGAACGCATTCAAGAAGAATGTCCAAGTCACCTCATCATCCTCCGTTCCGAAGATAGTGGTCGTCCACAACGTATAAGCATCACCATGCAGTAGTGACACAATGCATCCCAGCTTATGCACATTGTTGCAGTTCAACTGACTAAGAATCCTCTTTATGCTCTCCAACCAATATTCAAAACCTTCAGGTGTCAAACCTCTAAACTCAGTCCCACCTAGACTGCGAAGACGTTCCAACGACAATCTCACATTAGCACCATTCTAAGGTGCAGCTCCATGAGCTCCAGCTACTGCTACCTGGAAAGCTCTAGCAATAGCCTGTATCAACATGGTCATGTTAGGAGCAGCTTGCCTCTGAACATCCTACGGTTCAGCAACCCTACCACCAACTCCAGCAGCACCAGCCCCAGCTCCACCACCACCAGGTGGTCCACCAGGGGGAGGAGGTGGTAAATCCTCAACATTAGGCCTATGTGAATACTCACGAAACATGGAAGAGAAAGACATAGCGATCGGAAAACATTTAGGGACTCAATTCCATAAATTACGCATTTAGGGACAAAATGTAATTTTTGGAAATTATAAGAACTTTGCTGATTTTAGGTTTACCAATATGAAACTAATCATGTTACATGCTTCTCTGTCAAGTTTCAGCTTAAAAAGACATCCCAAGCTCAAGCAATTGCATCCACAACATTCGGCACTAAAATGTAAAGGATGGAAACTTAAAACAATTCAAAACAACATCCAACGGTCAACTGTATCGGAACGCCCACCCTTCGTACTGAAATGCCCGTATCGAAACGATGCTGACAGTTTCGGTACTCAGGTATGTTCCGAGACCATCATTGTAACCCCCTTAACCCGGCCTAGACGGTTGACCCGAATTAAGGAAGTCACACGGGGAAAACCAAAGTCAACCTGAAAGTCAACCTTGATTAACGACCCTTTTTTTTTCTTTTTTAATCTTGTCTAGATGCACAATAATCCTAATTGTGATCACACAACATCATACTCAACGATCACAAACATCAGAGATCAAATAGGGACCCAATTGAACAAATTACAACTTTAGGGACCAAATTGTAATTTCTGATAATTAGAAGGTCTTAAACCAAATTTAAGTTACCATCTTGAAATTAATCAGGTTTCATGCTTCTCTGTGAAATTTCAGCTCAAAAGGACTTCCCAAGCTCATGCAATTGAACAAACAAGATTCAGAACCAAAACGTAAACATTCCAAACATATAAAGATACTTTTAACCGAATTAACGGTCACGTATCGATACGCCTGGAGTCGTATCGGTACGCGGGGAAGACAGTAACCAACTCCAGAGATGGTATCGATACGAGGTCCCGCGTTTCGATACGGCATTCATAGATAGCCTAGACAGTATCGATACCCACACAACCGTACCGATACCCCTGTGCAGCAATGTGCATATTTGGCTCATGCGTATCGATACGCAAGCCCGAGTACCGATACCCCTGCCTGAAATCGACTCAAAATCAACTTCATACATGCTTCAAACTTCAATTTAACAACACCAAATCATACCACAAAATCAACCAACATGCAGGGACCATAAATGCATCACCAATTCAACATATAACCATCATATATGAAAAGCCCCAATTTTTAATGGCATGCTTCATACACAAGCTAGCTATTCAACACCAAACTTCCAAAACAAGCATATAAGGTTCCAATCCAAAAACCAGCAATCTCAACAACATTCAACATACTTAGGAAGTCTCAAACACCTCCCAAAACATACACATTGGTCCCCCATTGCCAAAACACACAAAAACTAAAATGTACTTATAAAACCTTCATACATTGAGCTTCACTTGAACTTGATTGCTTGCCCTTTCTTGCTGCCCCTCAAGGTACTCTAATGCTCTGCATTATTGAATTAAGAAAATGTAGAGAGCGTAAGCAAAAGCTTAGTGTGGCATGCTTATTAACAACAATTCAATAATGCAGTTAAAACCATTTATAAACCATGCTCAAAATCAACCTTTGCACATGCTCAAAAGCATACTTAAAACAAGCAATCTCATGCTTCATCAAAATCATTAAAAGAAGCATCTCATGCTTCATAATATACTTAACATGTCATATTGGCTCAAGTGATACATATTATTTCTTAAAACAAGTTCAACAACTTTCCCAAGGACTTTTAAACACCTTGGTCCCAAGGACTTTTAAACACCTTGGCCATGGACTTTTAAACACCATGAATAAGGACCAGACAAGGACTTTTAACCACCTTTGTGTCCAATGCTTGAATCACCCCAAGGACTTTTAAACACCTTGGCCCCAAGGACTTTTAAACACCATGGCCCCATGGACTTTTAAACACCATGGAAGGATCACCTAAGGACTTTTAACCACCTTAGTGTCCGCAACAAGACTCATCCAAGGACTTTTAACCACCTTGATGATCTTAAGTAACAAGGCTCACTCAAGGACTTTTAACCACCTTAGTGACCTTAATCTTTTCAAAACATCACTTGCCAATATACATCATATTCATCATTTAATCCACTGTTTTAAAGCATTTAACCAAGCCATTTTCATCATGCATTTCAAAGCATCAAACCACATTATTTCAACGCATAAAAGCAAGGTACTCCTACCTAGAGTTACCTTCAATATATGGCTTACAACATCAGCAAAATCCATGCTAAAACATGCTTTCAAAACAGTAATTAAAACATGCAAATCATCATCTTGCATCACAACAAAAACATGGCCACCACTAGAGAGAAAATCCGAAAACTTACACTTGAGCTTAGCAAAGTTGTTTAGACTTAAACTAAGCTCCCAAAACCTTCAAACCTTGGTTTTAAAGCTGAAAATCCAATTTCCACAAATGCACTCACCGATTTCCACTTTGCTTCAAGCCAAAGCACCAAATCAAGCTTCCGGATCAACCAAACTTGGATCCAAAGATGCCTCCCCTGTTTCAACAAATCAAAGCAGAGGATTAATGCATCATCATGCATTAATTGCTTCAATGAAAGCACCTAAACTCGCTGCTCTCATCCAACCTCCATTTCCGGCCACCAAACACAACCGAAAATGCATCCAAACCACTTCTAAACAAAGCCCAGCCACAAACCAGCAAAACCTCACTTCCATTAACATCAAATATCATCTAAAACAACCTATTAACAACCTTATACCTCCAGCAACAACAGATCACCAAGATCACCTCAAAAACTACCTTAAAACACAAGCTAAACTTAGGAAACTCAACCTATCCGGGATTGCATCAATCAAAACTCAATTCCACATCATTTTAGAGATCATTTAACATCAAAAACATCTCTTAAATCACAGATTACTCAGATCTAACGAAAATCACCAAAAATCAACAAGATCTTGCATAATAAGCCAAGATCCATAAATCAACTTAAAAACCTTTAATTAAACATCAATTTAGGATTGAAAACTTAGGAATTTCAGTAAAGAACTGATAGTTTAGAGGAGAAGGACGTTCTTACCTCCAAACTTGTGTTTCTCCACTTTTTGGAATGAAAACCTTGATGAAACTTGTAGCAATTGAAGAGGTTTTGAAGATATGTTGATTTGGAATCAAATGAGAGTTGAAAGGAGGAAATTAGATGAGAAAATCAGAAACAAATCTCTGGAAATGTAGTGTTTGGTTTGAGAGAAAATGAGAGAAAGAAAATGAGAAGTTAGTTATGAAATTAGCCAAATGTCTTTTCCCTCCTTTTTGATATACTTTAAAATCACAATTATAACTCAAAATATCTTAGAAAAATCTGGAGAAACCACTTTTGGATTAATAGCTCCTTAAAGATTCAAAGTTCCAACCCTTTATAAAACAGCCACCAAACTTGCGAAAATTACATTTTGGTCACTAGCCAAAATGTCACACTTCCAAAACTCATTTTCCAAAATTGATTTCACAGTTCATTTAATTATATTAAAAGATGACTTTAGAACATATTTTTAATGCAACCCGAACTAGGCTTTCCTAATTTAACCTCTTAAGATTCGAACAGCACTTTGACCAACCGGTCAACACCCAAAACTCCTAAGCCCAAAACCGGGGCGTTACAACTCTCCCCCCCTTAAGAAATTTCATCCTCGAAATTTACCTTAAGGAAGGAGATAAGGAAACTGCTTCAACATGTCTTCCTTCCGCTCCCAAGTGGCTTCCTCAACACCTCGATGCTTCCACAGCACCTTCACCAACTCAATGGTTTTGCCACGAAGAACCTTGCAATCCGAATCCAGAACCTTCACTGGTTCCTCATCATAGGTCAAATCCGGATTCAAAACCACATCCTCAACAGGCATCACATGCGAAGGATCAGATCTATACTTCCGGAGCATAGAAACATGGAACACATCATGAATCTTCTCCAACTCCTGAGGTAACCTCAACCGATACGCAACAGGACCCACTCGCTCAACCACCTCATACGGTCCAATGTACCGAGGGCTCAACTTAACCTTCCGGCCAAACCTCATCACCTTCTTCCAAGGCGAAACCTTCAAGAACACACGGTCACCCACCGCATACTCTATCTCCTTACGCTTCAAATCCGCGTAAGACTTTTGTCGATCAGAGGCAGCCTTCAACCTCTCACAAATGAGCTTCACCTTCTCGGTGGTCCCTTTCAACAAAGCAGGCATCGAAACCAACTTTTGACCAGTTTCAGCCCAACAAAGAGGAGTCCTACACTTCCTCCCATACAGAGCCTCATAAGGTGCCCTCTGTATACTCGCCTGATAACTGTTGTTATAAGCGAACTCAACCAAGGGCAGATGCTTCTCCCAAGAACCTTGGAACTCAATCACGCAGCATCTCAACATATCCTCCAAAATCTGAATAACCCGCTCAGACTGACCATCCGACTGAGGATGATAGGATGTACTGAAATGCAACCTTGTACCCAGAGCTTGATGCAAACACTGCCAGAAACGCGATGTGAACCTCGGATCCCTATCCGACACAATCGACTTAGGCACACCATGCAGTCTCACAATCTCAGCAATGTACAGCTCTGCCAGCTTATCCAAAGAAAACGTAGTATGCACAGGCAAGAAATGCGCACACTTCGTCAAGCGATCCACAATCACCCAAACAGAATTCTTCTTCGATGGAGACAAAGGCAAACCAGATACAAAATCCATGGTAACCCTCTCCCACTTCCATTCAGGGATTTTCAACGGTTGCAACAAACCAGAAGGAACCTGATGTTCAGTCTTAACTCGCTGACACACCAAACACTTGCTCACAAACTCCGCAACATCCTTCTTCAAACCTACCCAATAGTACTCATCACGAAGATCACGATACATCTTAGTACTACCAGGGTGCATAGCAAAAGGACTACTATGACCTTCAGTCATAATAGCACGCCTCAACTCAACATCAGCAGGCACTACTATCTGACTACCAAAACACAACACACCATCCTCATTAAAGCAGAAATCCGAAGGTCTACCCTCCGCGTTATCCTGAACATGAGACACCAAAGAATCATCCAACAACTGCTTTTCCTTGATCAACTGAA
The DNA here is from genome assembly GCA_958450335.1 of Hibiscus tridactylites. NCBI lineage: Eukaryota > Viridiplantae > Streptophyta > Magnoliopsida > Malvales > Malvaceae > Hibiscus > Hibiscus tridactylites. The sequence continues at coordinate 29,769,282 of OY288289.1, forward strand.
CCAAAGATGGTTTCACTTGCAACTCAGCAACAAGACCACCATCTCGCGATATGCTCAAGCTAGCAAACATAGCTCTCAGCTCAACAGCTACCTTCCTACTCAAAGCATCCGCAACAACATTAGCTTTACCAGGATGATACTCAATCGTCAGATCATAATCCTTGAGCAACTCCAACCAACGTCGCTGCCTGAGATTCAATTCCTTCTGAGACATCAGATACCTCAAACTCTTGTGATCCGTGTACACAGTACACTTCTCACCATACAGATAATGTCTCCAGATCTTCAGAGCAAACACCACTGCCGCCAGCTCAATGTCATGCGTAGGATAGTTGCGCTCATACACCTTCAACTGCCGCGACGCATAAGCCACTACCTTACCCTCTTGCATCAGCACACACCCCAAACCAACATAGGATGCATCACTATAGACCACAAACTCTTTCCCTGAATCAGGCTGAATCAAGATAGGAGCTTGAGTCAAAGCCGCCTTCAGCTTCTCGAAAGCCTGTTGTCTCGCTTCTGTCCACTCATACTTAACATCCTTTTGCAACAGCTTCGTCAAAGGAGCAGCAATTTTGGAAAAACCATCCACAAACCTCCGGTAGTAACCCGCCAAACCAAGGAAACTACGGATCTCATGAACAGACTTAGGAACTTTCCAGTTCATCACCGCTTCAATCTTCTGAGGATCAACACGAATCCCCTCAGCTGAGACCACATGCCCAAGAAACACCACCTCCTTAAGCCAAAACTCACACTTGCTCAACTTAGCATAAAGCTGATTCTCCAACAAAGCTTGCAAAACAATCCTCAAATGCTCTTCATGCTCCTTCTCAGTACGCGAGTACACGAGGATATCATCAATGAACACCACAACGAACTTGTCCAGGTATTCATGAAACACACGATTCATCATGTCCATGAAAGCAACAGGAGCATTTGTCAACCCAAACGGCATCACAAGGAACTCATAATGCCCATACCTTGTCCTGAAAGCTGTCTTGGGCACATCCACATCCTTCACCTTCAACTGATAATACCCTGACCTCAAGTCAATCTTAGAGAACACAGCCGCTCCCCGAAATTGATCAAAGAGATCATCAATCCTCGGCAAAGGATACCGATTCTTGATAGTCAACTTGTTCAGCTGACAGTAATCAATGCACATCCTCATCGTGCCATCTTTCTTCTTCACAAACAAGACAGGAGCACCCCAAGGCGACACACTCGGCCGGGTGAAACCACGATCTAGCAGCTCTTGCAACTGCGTCTTCAGCTCCTTCAGCTCCTTAGGTGCCATTCTATAGGGAGTAATGGACACAGGAGTTGTATTCTCATACAGCTCAATTCCAAACTCCACCTCGCGATTAGGAGGTAAACCAGGCAACTCTTCAGGAAAAACACCAGGAAACTCCTTCACAACCTTGATATCTTGCACCCTCAACTCCTTAGAGCTAGGATTCATCACAAAAGCTAGATAAGCTTCGCACCCTTGCCTCAGCATCCTACTCGCCTCCAAGGTAGACACAACATTAGCAAGAAACTTCACATTCTCGCCAACTACAACAACTTCATAATCATCCGCAAGCTTAAGCGAAACCCGCTTATTCTCACAATCCACAACAGCATGATGCTCAGCAAGCCAATCCATACCAAGGATCACATCAAAACCATAAAAAGGCAACTCCATAAGATCAACATGAAAGACATGTTCTTGAACAACCAAGGGACACCTACTATAAAGCTTTCGAGTCACAACAGTTTCACCAAAAGAACTAGTGACACGAACTCCAACATCCAAAGACTCAACAGGCAAACCAAGCAATTCAGCATGCTCACGCAAAATGTATGAATGCGTAGATCCAGAATCAATCAAAGAAAGCAATGACAAGGATTGCAAAGTAAAGGTACCTGCAATCACATCAGCATCATTCCTTCCCTCGCGCTGAGCATACACCCTTGCTTGGCCTCCACCCTCAGGCTGAATAGCCACAACATGAGCTACTCCGCGACCACCTTCCTCTCTCCTCTGAAAATTACCACGGCCGCGCCCACGACCTCTCTGCTGTGTAGCTACAACAGGAGCACGATCTTGGCCACCAGCCAACCTCGGACAATCTCGCCTCAGATGGTCAATAGAACCCCAGTTCCAACATCCATTACCAGCTGCCGCCACAGGAGCTTGCACCTCCCTCACAGCACGAGGACAGTCACGCTTCATGTGACCATGCGAACCACAGATCCAGCAAGCACTTGGTTCAGCTCTAGCAAAACCTCCTCTAGCAGGTGCACCACCACCTCTCTTTGCTGAGGACTGATACTTCTGATCACGTCCCCTCTTGTTCCGTCCACCTCCGGAACTATACTCAGCAGCTCTCTTGCCAGAACTAGCTCCAACACCTTTCGTAGCTAAACCCAAGTTCATCTCAATGTCCTTGGATCGACTAACCAACACATCAAAATCATTGTACTCAGCAGCCAACATGTAGGGCTTTACTTCCGTCACCAAGCCATAACGGAACCTTTCGCACCTCTCACGCTCATCAGGTATCAGCTCCGGTGCATACTGACTGAGGCGTACGAACTGCACTTCATACTCAGCCACACTCATGCTCCCTTGGGTAAGAGACATGAATTCACGCTTTTTCTCATCCAGATATCTCACTCCAAGATATCTCCTCTTGAACGCATTCTGAAAGAATGTCCAAGTAACATCAGCTTCAGCCATCCCAGCTATGGTGGTCGTCCACCACGTATACGCATCGTCCTGCAGCAAGGACACAACACAGCCCAACTTTTGCACATCCGTGCAGCTCATCTGACCCAAGATACGCTTGGTACTCTCTAGCCAAGCTTCCGAACTTTCAGCAGACATACCTCTGAACTCAGTCCGACCAAGACTGCGCAGACGCTCCAAAGGCAATCTAACTCCAGCATCTCCCTGATGCCCAGCTCCTTGAGCTCCAGCTACTGCTGCTCAAAAAGCACCCGCAATAGCTTGTACCAGCATAGACATATCAGGCATAGCTTGCCCCTGACCAACCTCTGGTCCAGCAGCTCCAGCACCAGCTGCAGCTTCAGCTCGCTCACCTCTAGCACCACCACCAGGCGGAGGAGGGGGTAACACTGCACTACCCGTATTATCTTCATTCTCAGTCTCAATGGGAGCCGTAGCTCGCACACTACCTCTTAACTCTCTACGTGGTGCCATACTTTTACCATGCAATCACAATGCAAAATAAAACAAATCAGGTCCAGCAAGGTAAGCAATCCAAGTATTCAAGCTCAATTTCATTCAAAATCAATTTCATTTCATTAGCTTTTGTTTGGCAATGGGTACCCTCAGCATGCAACATCATAGCATACATCTCAATTGCATCAACATCTCAAACCATTGAACATGCTTTCACACAACAAGCATACAAGGCAAACATGCTTCAATCATGCATACATTCATTCCCAATTACTCGCAAACTCGGCTCTGATACCACCAAATGTGACCCCCTTAACCCGGCCTAGACGGTTGACCCGAATTAAGGAAGTCACACGGGGAAAACCAAAGTCAACCCGAAAGTCAACCTTGATTAACGACCCTTTTTTTTCTTTTTTAATCTTGTCTAGATGCACAATAATCCTAATTGTGATCACACAACATCATACTCAACGATCACAAACATCAGAGATCAAACAGGGACCCAATTGAACAAATTACAACTTTAGGGACCAAATTGTAATTTCTGATAATTAGAAGGTCTTAAACCAAATTTAAGTTATCATCTTGAAATTAATCAGGTTTCATGCTTCTCTGTGAAATTTCAGCTCAAAAGGACTTCCCAAGCTCATGCAATTGAACAAACAAGATTCAGGACCAAAACGTAAACATTCCAAACATATAAAGATACTTTTAACCGAATTAACGGTCACGTATCGATACACCTGGAGTCGTATCGGTACGCGGGGAAGACAGTAACCAACTCCAGAGATGGTATCGATACGAGGTCCCGCGTTTCGATACGGCATTCATAGATAGCCTAGACAGTATCGATACCCACACAACCGTACCGATACCCCTGTGCAGCAATGTGCATATTTGGCTCATGCGTATCGATACGCAAGCCCGAGTACCGATACCCCTGCCTGAAATCGACTCAAAATCAACATCATACATGCTTCAAACTTCAATTTAACAACACCAAATCATACCACAAAATCAACCAACATGCAGGGACCATAAATGCATCACCAATTCAACATATAACCATCATATATGAAAAGCCCCAATTTTTAATGGCATGCTTCCTACACAAGCTAGCTATTCAACACCAAACTTCCAAAACAAGCATATAAGGTTCCAATCCAAAAACCAGCAATCTCATAAACATTCAACATACTTAGGAAGTCTCAAACACCTCCCAAAACATACACATTGGTCCCCCATTGCCAAAACACACAAAAGCTAAAATGTACTTATAAAACCTTCATACATTGAGCTTCACTTGAACTTGATTGCTTGCCCTTTCTTGCTGCCCCTCAAGGTACTCTAATGCTCTGCATTACTGAATTAAGAAAATGTAGAGAGCGTAAGCAAAAGCTTAGTGTGGCATGCTCATTAACAACAATTCAATAATGCAGTTAAAACCATTTATAAACCATGCTCAAAATCAACCTTTGCACATGCTCAAAAGCATACTTAAAACAAGCAATCTCAAGCTTCAACAAAATCATTAAAACAAGCATCTCATGCTTCATAATATACTTAACATGTCATATTGGCTCAAGTGATACATATCATTTCTTAAAACAAGTTCAACAACTTTCCCAAGGACTTTTAAACACCTTGGTCCCAAGGACTTTTAAACACCTTGGCCATGTACTTTTAAACACCATGAATAAGGACCACACAAGGACTTTTAACCACCTTTGTGTCCAATGCTTGAATCACCCCAAGGACTTTTAAACACCTTGGCCCCAAGGACTTTTAAACACCTTGGCCCCATGGACTTTTAAACACCATGGAAGGATCACCTAAGGACTTTTAACCACCTTAGTGTCCGCAACAAGACTCATTCAAGGACTTTTAACCACCTTGATGATCTTAAGTAACAAGGCTCACTCAAGGACTTTTAACCACCTTAGTGACCTTAATCTTTTCAAAACATCACTTGCCAATATACATCATATTCATCATTTAATCCACTGTTTTAAAGCATTTAACCAAGCCATTTTCATCATGCATTTCAAAGCATCAAACCACATTATTTCAACGCATAAAAGCAAGGTACTCCTACCTAGAGTTACCTTCAATATATGGCTTACAACATCAGCAAAATCCATGCTAAAACATGCTTTCAAAACAGTAATTAAAACATGCAAATCATCATCTTGCATCACAACAAAAACATGGCCACCACTAGAGAGAAAATCCGAAAACTTACACTTGAGCTTAGCAAAGTTGTTTAGACTTAAACTAAGCTCCCAAAACCTTCAAACCTTGGTTTTAAAGCTGAAAATCCAATTTTCACAAATGCACTCACCGATTTCCACTTTGTTTCAAGCCAAAGCACCAAATCAAGCTTCCGGATCAACCAAACTTGGATCCAAAGATGCCTCCCCTGTTTCAACACATCAAAGTAGAGGATTAATGCATCATCATGCATTAATTGCTTCAATGAAAGCACCTAAACTCGCTGCTCTCATCCAACCTCCATTTCCGGCCACCAAACACAACCGAAAATGCATCCAAACCACTTCTAAACAAAGCCCAGCCACAAACCAGCAAAACCTCACTTCCATTAACATCAAATATCATCTAAAAACAACCTATTAACAACCTTATACCTCCAGCAACAACAGATCACCAAGATCACCTCAAAAACTACCTTAAAACACAAGCTAAACTTAGGAAACTCAACCTATCCGGGATTGCATCAATCAAAACTCAATTCCACATCATTTTAGAGATCATTTAACATCAAAAACATCTCTTAAATCACAGATTACTCAGATCTAACGAAAATCACCAAAAATCATCAAGATCTTGCATAATAATCCAAGATCCATAAATCAACTTAAAAACCCTTAATTAAACATCAATTTAGGATTGAAAACTTAGGAATTTCAGTAAAGAACTGATAGTTTAGAGGAGAAGGACGTTCTTACCTCCAAACTTGTGTTTCTCCACTTTTTGGAATGAAAACCTTGATGAAACTTGTAGCAATTGAAGAGGTTTTGAAGATATGTTGATTTGGAATCAAATGAGAGTTGAAAGGAGGAAATTAGGTGAGAAAATCAGAAACAAATCTCTGGAAATGTAGTGTTTGGTTTGAGAGAAAATGAGAGAAAGAAAATGAGAAGTTAGTTATGAAATTAGCCAAATGTCTTTTCCCTCCTTTTTGATATACTTTAAAATCAGAATTATAACTCAAAATATCTTAGAAAAATCTGGAGAAACCACTTTTGGATTAATAGCTCCTTAAAGATTCAAAGTTCCAACCCTTTATAAAACAGCCACCAAACTTGCGAAAATTACATTTTGGTCACTAGCCAAAATGTCACACTTCCAAAACTCATTTTCCAAAATTGATTTCACAGTTCATTTAATTATATTAAAAGATGATTTTAGAACATTTTTCCATATTTTTAATGCAACCCGAACTAGGCTTTCCTAATTTAACCTCTTAAGATTCGAACAGCACTTTGACCAACCGGTCAACGCCCAAAACTCCTAAGCCCAAAACCGGGGCGTTACAATCATCGAAACAGGCTTCACCAGTAGCCAAACTGTTTCGAAACAACTTCATATGTTCCGAAACCACCATGACCACTATAGGCCCCCGTTTCGAAACATGTGAGGGTGTTTCAATACACGTTGCCCAGTGACAGCAGAAATTGCCGGTTTTTAACATTTCAAGCCATTCAAACACACACCAATGAGCATCATAACATACCGGCAACTCATTTAGCCACTAAGGAACATATTTAATACTACATTGTATAAAAACATCACCATACATTTAGCCACCAAGAGCATGACATCAAACACAAAAGTACACAATCTAAAGGCATGCTCCCTAGTCTCAAAACCAATATAAGCAACCAAACCTCAAACCAAACATTTAGGACCATTTACAATCCTTAAATGCCATCATAAACATGCCACAGACTTATGGAGTTCGTAACATATCTCACAAATACAACCTTGGTTTCCCATTGCCATATATCAAAACTAAAGTGTATAAAAACATCACCATACATGAGCTTTGTACTTCCTTGGATGATCTTAATCTTCTTGCTACCCGAAAACACCTCAATTATCTGCATTATTGGTAAAAGAGAGCGTAAGCGCAATTGCTTAGTGAGGCATGCTCTAAAGAAAACCAACACAATAATGCATTATTCAAAACACTTTCTCAAAAGCCTTTTTTCTACAACACGCTCATTTTATCCCATGCTTGAAAACCATTCGGAGCAACTTCTCATTGAAAACACATGTACCACAATTCTATCTCATGCATTTAAACCAATGCAAATCTCATGGCAAAGCCATACTCATGCTTGTAAAACAAAAGCATTTATTATACAAATCTCATATGCATTTCTCATAACATAAATCATCTCATCAAAGGTACATGTGAATCAAATGCATTTTTATATTTTATATTGGCATTTCACATCTCATTATTACTCGGATATGCAGACAACATTTTCTAAGCACTAGACGCTTCCGGTGGAATCTCACATCACCATACTCACTTGTCTAGTAACATAACTTCCGGTGGAATCTCACATCACCGTACTCACATGGCAGAATCTCTCATGGCCACAAAGCTTGGATATTTCACCAAGTCCTACCGGATGGAATGCCCATCATCGGTTCTCTCCCTTTGGATGAAACAAAAGAGCGCATACGAATTTTTAGTTTATAGTGCACTCTCATCCTATTGATCGATCAATTATCCGATAAGTATCTCAACATCTAAGCCAATATATTATGTCAAAACATCATCTCACCTACTGTTTTTCATGCAACATTTCCAAATCACTCTCATCTCATTTCAAAACCATAACATTTTCCATGCTTTAAAAAAAACTCAATTCTCAACTATGCAACATTTTATTTCATGAAAACATTTCAAGCATCATCTCATGCTACAAATCATGCATAAAAACAATAAGAATTTATCCATCTCAAACCATGAGCAATGAAAAGCATTTTAGGGGCAACCACCACATTTAAGAGAGCAATCTAGTTAATACTTACTTCCGGACTTAGGAAGGTGTTTCAAACCATTCCTAAATCCCCAAAACTTGTTTCTTGTCCCTCAAGGACTTCTAAACCATTCACACTCACCGATTATGTTTCGCTTGCTCGCCGAAACGGTAACTAGGCTCCCGGATCAACACCATAGGCGTCCGAAGATGTCTCCCATGTTTTTAACACATAAGAGCTAAGGATTAATGCATCATCATGCATTGAAATCATCAGCCACACACCTAAACTCGCTGCACTACTCACAAACCACATTTCAACTACCAAACACAACTAAAATCACCTCAAAAATCTTCCAAAGAAAAGCCCAACCAAGATCTACCACTTTTAAACATTTCTAAACATCAATCAACATAAAACAATCACCACAAACTCGCCCTTATACCTCCAGCTATGAAAGAACACCAAAACCACCCCAAAAACCATATTCTAGCACGCAAAATTTCGGAACCAAAGCCTATTTGGGATTTGTTTGATAAAACCTCATTTATAACATCAATTAACATCCAAAATACATTATAAAACAACCTCATAATAGAGTCTAACCATCAACCACAAAAATCATCAAGATCTCTCCAAAAACCTTGAGTTTTAAGACAATTTATTGTTTCTAACATTAAAGCAACTAAAAAATCATTAACAAATGATTGATAACTTGAGAATTTCAGTAAAGAACTGATAATTAGAGGAGAAGGAGGAAGCTTACCTCTAATAGTTGATTTCTCCTTTAATTGGGCAAGTTTTCTTGAAAATCAAATGTAAAATAAAGAGTTATTGATGAGGAAAAGATTAGGAATCAAAAGGAGATTGAAATCTCATCAAAAGGAATGAAAATCAAAGGTTATTTGCTGGAGGAAATGTGTTTGGCTGAAAATAAATTGAGAGAAAATGAAATGAGAGAAAATTGATGAAAGGTAGTTTCCTTTTAATTAATCTTTAATTTCCTTTAATTAAAACATTAATAAAATTACCCAAATTAAGAAGAAATATGATTGAAAACATTTTGGTAAAATTAGCTCCTTAAAAATTCAAAGTTTTAATCCTTTACATAACAGTCACTATTTAACTTTGTAAAAATTGCGATTTGGTCACTACACCGAAATGTAGTATTTCCAAATCTTATTTTGTAAAATTGATTTCACCATAATCATTCATATATTAAATGAGGATTTTTAGATATTTTTCCATATTTTTAAAGAATCTCGAACTAGGTGTTCCCTAAAACTCCCTTTAAGATTCGAACCTTTTTCTGATTGGTCCGATTCGGACTCTAAAACATCTAGGCTCAAATTTGGGGTGTTAAAAATATGCTTGTTGTTTCATTTATCCAAGCACTTCATTTATGAAAATACTTCACTTATGTATGTGTTTCATTTAAGCATGCATGTTCATTAATTAAACTAGTTCATTCATTGAACTTGTTCAATTAATTCATTAAGTTTGCATAACATTTTTATCATATTTTGATTAATATTTTATGTGTTTTTAGTGTCATTACACGTTGGGATTAAGATGGAAACAATTGAAGACTTTTCATCTTCTTCAAGGAAACATGTCATCTTTATCACCATTCAAAGAGAGAGTCTTTTTAAATTCTATTGAGGATGAAGCATTTAGAAGACTTTATTATGCTTTTATTCAACCAATAAAATTGAGAAATAAAGAAAGGAAGGGGAAGAGACACATACACTTAGATGCAAACATGGGCAAATTCATTCCAAAGTTATCTACATGCACTTTTAAGAGTCAAGCAAGTTGAATATCAAAGGATCCATCACTTGGACGTGTCTAAGTCTTCAGCCAACCCTTATTATGTACAAATTCATTCTAAAATACACAAATGGCCGGCCACACTTGATAGGATTGAAGACAAACCATTGAATATCATAAATTGGAGCCTTAATGCATTGTTTTGTCCATTCAAATTCTAGGCTGCCATGTACTATAAAAAGGATGCTCATTTGCCTTTGTAAGGACCTTTTTTTGCATGAAAATGTATGAGAGTGTTCTCTTCACTGTTCTGTAAGAACTTTATCAGCTTTCAAGCTAGTCTTGTGGCAAATTTCCTATTTTCATTCCATTATGTTTATAACGTTGGTTCCTAGCTGTAATCACTAATTTTGTCCGGGCTGATTAGCCCTTAAATATGCTTAAATAAGAGTGGGCTTTGTTTATTCACATTGGGCTTTGTTTGATTAATACATAAATATATACATACTATTTTCTACCCATTACTATTATCTATCCCATTTATTATCATTTTGTACCAAGGACTGTTATTATTATTACCATTATGTTTATTACCATCATTATAACTGTTACCAGTATTATATTTATTAACACCACTATCATATCTTATATTATTATAATTACTATGTTATTATGTTATTATTTATTATCTCCTATCATTATTATATCATTAGTATTATTATTATCATTAACATCACATATTATCTTACCACCGTACTAGATTATTATTATTATCCTTATCATATCCTTACCATCTTATTATTATTATTATTAACAAATCTGGAAACAAAAATTAATACAAATAAGCCCAATATCAAATAAATAAAATCCACATGTATAATAAAAGCCCAAAGTTATTTCTAAAGTCCATTACAGTTTAAAGCATACATATTTAAAAGCCCGTTTTGGGCCCAACACCCATTAAACAGAAACCCTAATTGCTATATTTTGTCTATGCAGCCGCCGCAGCCACGACCGTCAGATCTGATCAGATCTGACGGCCCAGATGGAGCCATGAAAAGGAAGCCCTAGATGGGCACTGATGAGTCATGCGCCGCCTAGATCACAACCCCAAGATCAGAAGGGCTTCAACGGTCCAGATGTGAAGACATGAGAAACCCTAGACGCCCATCTGATGACCTCGCGCCGCCATGAAGCTGAGCCGTTAGATCAGAATGTGATCTGACGGTCCGGATGCCACGAGATGCAGCACGCGCCCACGCGCGACGCATCAGCTCCCCACTCGCGCGTGTGAAGCCCACGCCCGCCTCTCCAGATTCCTCGAGCACTCGCCACGTCGCCCCCGCCCGTTCCAACGACCGATCCGTCGGCCACGTCGATCATCGTACAATATGCAACAAAGAAAAGAGAGTCAGCATCAAATAAAGGAAAAAGAAAAATCGAAAACAAAAAGAAAAAGAAGGACGAAATCAGAACGGAATGGCAGAGAATGACAGAGCCTTGCATGAATCCGGCCAAAAACACAATACGAACCAATAGCCTTTTTTTCATTGAATTAACCAATATGTAAAAATCAGTCGAAATTAGGGCTATAAAGCCGAATCGACGGCTTCATTGTAAGGGATTCGTGAAACTCCCAAGAACAAAGCACGAAAAGCAATACCACAACCAGAAGTATTTCAGGTATATCACTCGTCCATTGCATGTTTAAAAAAAAGAAAAGAAACGGTAATAGAAAGCTTTTTTACCTCTGTTTTTTTGTCGACTTCGAAACCGAGCCCTCTCCCTCTCGACAACAATCCCGGCCGTTCATCGGCTTCAATGGGTGCGTCGGAGAAGGGGTTCGTAACCCCCTCTTTCTTTGCCGTTTCGTAAACCCCAAAAAATTTTCTTACAGAGGCTAGGGTTTTCGTTTTTTCGAGTAGTTTGTTTAGGTTTTTAGGAAGTGAAAAGGGGGGGAACTTGTTGTTTCGGGTTTGTTTTAGGGGTAGGTTCGTTGGTCGGACATGGTTTTAAGTCCGCCGGACGGTGACTAGCACCGGCCGGCGTCCGAGGTCGTGAGAAAGATGAGGCTTTTAGGAGCGGCTAGGGTTTAGGTTAAGCAAAAGAGACGGCCGCGGGGAGTTTAGGTGGTTTATATAGGGTTTAGGTTTTTTTGTTTCGGGTAAATAGCGAGTCCAGTCCCTCCGCGTCGGGGTATTAGCATAGTAAGGGTCGCCGCATGGTCAAATTACATCCTAGGTCCTCCGTAGTCTGAGTCGGGTCATCTTCTAGTCCCCAGATCGAGTTCTTTAGGGGTTATTTACGTGTTCGGTCCTCTTCCTTCTTACCCGTGTTCAATAGGGTCTTTACAGTTTAGAGCCTTTGTTTTTCTTCTTTCTGATTTCAGCCTCTGTTTTTGCCTGTATTTCACTTTAGTCACCATTCGAATGCAATATAATTTAGTGTTTTAATGTCTTTTTATATATGTATGTTTTTGTTATGTGTTAATAATGGTATAATAGATCGAATATATATATGCATGCTTATCCGTTTTTTTGTTTAGTGAGTCCCGCATGATTAATCACCGTTGGATCGAATATATGTTGCCATGTTAATCTTTTAATTTGGTACATTGAAAATGGGCTAGCTTAATCTCTTTAATTAGGTTAGTTAATGAATAGTCTTAAATGGGCTTTGTGTTCTTTAAAAAATAGGAATGCCTTAAAATGGACCTTTGGGCTTCAAGAGTTAGTTTAATTAATTAATTTGGGCCTTCTTTCCTATGTGTTATTTTGAGTGACATGCATGTATATATATTTGTCATCCATATGGCCTAATATGCAAGCATGATAATCGGATCTAAAAAAATCAAACCCGAGAGGGGTATTAATTAACTTCGGTATCCGGAAACGACAGTCCTAGCTTAATGGATGTCTATCGGATACTTAGGTTAATTTTCACCGCCTCCAGGTAAGCGAAAGCATAAAAATTGAAAACAACACGCATCATCTCTTATATGTTCGCATCATGCATAAAGGTGACGTACGGGATCCGAACCCTAAACTAACACGGCAGTCAGCCTTATTTGATGTCGGTTTAGTCTATGGTCCGGTGTACCGTCATCCTTTTTAATTAAATGTTTAAGTAATTCCAATGCCACTATTCGATAAAGCCCGCGTTATTTAAGTTATATTTTCATTTAAGAACAATTATTAAATTCACTTCGATTTTTTAATAATTCCTATCGATCAAAAGGCAACAAGTAATTTGGTACCGATTTCCGGGCGTGATGGGGGCGCTAACCCTACCCCACGCGTAACCAACTCCCGAACCCGTTTTAAAATGAATCTCTGGTTTTATGGTGTCCGGCCTACCTTAGTGGCCGGTGGCGACTCCAAATTTTCACAAGTTTTTCAAAACATGAATCCCCCCCTTTTTTAAATAAACCCCCTTTTCAAAAAAGAAAATAGTGATAAGGCCCCTCACTTAACGGTCTTCTCGAAAAACCTTATCACAGCTTGGCGACTCCGCTGGGGAAATAATTTTTGTTTTTTTACAAAACAAAAAATGAGAGTTAAGCCAATAAAACGCTTGTTGCCATTTGATCGATAGAAAATATTTAAAATTCGAAGTAAAGCTAATAAGTTTGTTCTTTCATGAAAATATGACTTAAGTTGAACGGTCTTTGAAAATTTGTGGCATTCGAATTAATTTTCCATTTAATTATTAAGGAAGTCACCGACATGTGTTGCATCATGATCATCAAGCTCTATACCCGAGCTACCCTTTTTAAGTGAGAGTGAAACGCCCATACCCACGTGAGTATCCCTCCACGGGTCGGTAATTCACTTTCGGAATCCACGCCTTTTGACACGTGAGCAGCCCTCCACGTCATTAGGTCGTGCTTTCCCTCGAGCCGAAACCAATTCGCAAGCCTGTAATGGGCCAGAATTGAGGTTCTTATTGCCTTAGTAGGTGATGAGATAGGTTCGGGTACCCTTTATTAGAACCAAACTCATGCGTGAGAATATAAGAAGCCCACCCCATTAGAGCCATGCGGATAACCCTAGAGTTTAGAGTGTCTAGGCTTTGTTTTCTTGTACTTATGATCCTTTTTTGTAAATATTTTGTTCCCATTGTTTGCTTATTAATTTGCGACTAACACTTTCATTTTTCTCCCCCTCCCATTTTTTTTCCTCCTTTCCTCTTATTTTGCATATCATCATACCTTAGAGAGCACATTGGTTTGGGGATAGTCTGAATTGAAAGCGAGAGTTATGACGGAAATTGTGAGGAGCATGGATGAGAAGAATTCAGAAGTTCAAGTCTGGTCAGAAGGCGAGCAACAACATGAGGGTGACAGTATTACCATCGGTTTCAGGTCAGGGATGGCGAATCAAACTTTCATGAATACGGAAATCAATGACGTGACCGCATTGAAGCAAATATGGAACAATTGGGATTCTGAAGCCCGGACAGCTTTCAAGAAGGAGTTTGGGGACATAGCTTATCTGTTATATGTTCCGGTTGATCAGGCTTTACTACAGGCTTTGGTTGGATTCTGGAACCCCGCCTACAGTTGTTTCACGATTGGAAGTATAGATCTAACCCCCAATATTGAGGAGTATCAAGATCTCATCAATTGCAAAAAAGTGAAAGATGACCGAGTCTACTCGAAGAACAGTAAGTACAAGTCATTCCGAGCAAAGCTTGAGAAACTCTCCGGTACCTTGGCATCATGGGTAGAACATCAAGTCGGGATGTGGAACAATAAGGAATACTTGAAGGTCGAGGGGATCTTATCCTTAGCGTCGGTACTCCCAGCCGGAACAGTGCAGCGCAACTTATTTGCCCTAGCGATTTACGGACTAGTCATTTTTCCTAAGGCTCTAGGCTTCATACACCCAGCAGTGTTGGACTTGTTCGATAAATTAGCTGAGGGAGGAAACCCGACTCCGGTCATTTTGTCGGAGACCTTCCAATCCTTGAGATTCTGTCGGAAGCACGACGGTGGCCGTTTCTTGGGTTGTCCACAACTCCTCACAGTTTGGTTCTACAGTCATTTTTGGACGAATGTCAGTTTCTCGAGACCAGTCTACGACAGTAAGTTCTCAGCCCTGGAAGAGTTTCTTAAAAAAGAGAATTGGCCTGCTAAGCGAACAGCGGAAGTTTGGCTCGATTTACTTCAAAATTTGAACACTGAAGATGTGGTTTGGAGAGTCCCGTGGCTATCAGCTAGAAACATTCGATACAGATGTGGGACATACTCGTGGGTACCGTTGCTAGGACTGTGGGGACACACTGCATATGCACCGTTGATGGTCCTAAGGCAATATGGATCAAAACAGTTTGTGCCGGCCACCGATGGGATGAATGCCTTCCACGTGGATTATCAGAAAGAAAAGGGCTATAAGGGAAAGGTATATGCCGCATCCTCAGCTTGGAATAATGCTAGACGAGTGAGGATTTTGAGTGCTCCTTATATGGTCCCCCCGGAATATGAAGTGTGGAGGTTCAATCGCATCGATGATAATGTCCCCCAGTTGGATCCAGATAAAAGGGAAGCCATGAGGGAAAGGTTGGCATCGCTTCCCACTGAAGCCGATTTGATGAGAGAACAGCTAGAAGAAGAATGGAAGAAGTATGTACGACTAGAGGAAAAGGCAAGTAGAGAGAGGTTTGATTTTGAACTTGAGAAGGTACGGTACGAAGGGAGTCTCAAAGCATTGCAAAAGAAGAACGATGAATTGCAACTGGAACTAGGAATGGAGAAAGATGAGATACAGAAACTACAAAGGATGAACAAAGGGAAAAGAGCTAACGAAGAAGGAGCAAGCCAGGGGGCTGAACTTCGACTCAAAGAGGAGAGAGCAAGGGCAGAAAACTACAAAAGGGGGTACCATGAGTTTAAAGACCATGTAGCCGCTTTAACTCAGGAAATGAAAAGTCTTCGCACCGAGTACACCTCGAAGCTTGAGAGGGAGGTAAATGAGAACGACACTCTAAAAGAAAAGATGAAGAATTTGGAGAGGTCTCTTTTCAAGCATAAGGGGGCAACCAGTAAGCTCAAGGCCAGTGAGTCGGAAAATCAAACCTTAAGAGATCGCATTGATGAGTTAGAAACCAAGGTGCAAGAGCTAAAGGACCGCATTGAAAGCATGAGAGGGGCAATCCAAGTACGTCCTACACCTACTTTGGAGCAGTTACACTTTGCCGCCTTCACCATTTGGAGACAGGAGCAAGAATTGGCTCAGTGGAATGCACGGGTACGCTACATTGCCGAGAAGATACAGTTCCTCGCTGAAGACGCTACCGAGCTTCATGATAAGGTGGATGACTCCAACAAAGCGGGAGAGACGGTTATGTGGATCCTCAGAGAGATCATGGATTTGGGTGCTAAGCTGGATCAGTTCGTGGAGGAAAGAGACTAGAAGAAAGAAGAAGAAGCTTCAGGATAGCTAGGCCTTGGTAGAAGTATCTTAGGTTTTCTTTGATGTATTTAAGCTTCCAAGAAATTGTAACCAAACAATATTCCAGTAAATATAAGCTGTTTGAGGAGGATATTTGCCAAACCCAGTGTTGCTCTTCATGTTCATACATTTTGCATACTTGCATGTTCACTTTAACATCCATGCACTATATATTTGTTCACACATACCATCTAACATCTCGGACTTAACTAAGGGGTTTCCCATCTCAGATAAGCATTGCATTTTGCTGCATTAAAATTACCAACCATTCCACACTCATACGGAACCCGGTCGCAGCATCGGATAATGGAGGAAAGGTTAGCTAAGGTGGAACAAGGCCAGAAAGAGTTGGAAAACCGCTTGGATGGGGTTAACCGGAACATCAGTGATCAGATAGCACAGTCACAGATATCCATCATTGCCCAGATGACCAGTCTGTTAACCAAGATGAAAGGGAAGGAGGGAATCTCTGCTGACAATTCTCATGTGGAAGACCATGAGGGTGCTTCGTCTCACGCGAAGGTCAACCCGGAAGGGGCAGAGGCCGGAAAGAAAATATTTGTCAATCTTGGTGGGGCATCTGCCAGTCGCCCTGGAGGAACGACAGCAAGCCAGCCCGCCGACGTAGAAGCAGATCAGGAGAACGAGGTTCCGGACCTTAGTTTGATGGAAGAAGTGGGAAGGGTCAGAATCGAGTTAGAGAAGAAGTATGAAGAGAAGTTTCGGCTATTCGAAGAGAGGCTAAAAAACATCCAGCAAGGGGATGAAGGAGGGGACAACGCTAGTGATTTGAGCTTGGTAGCAGACCTAGTACTCCCACCTAAATTCAAAGTCCCGGACTTTGATAGGTATGATGGCACCACTTGCCCGTCTGCACACATTACAATGTACTGTCGCAAGATGGCTGCATTTATCAAAGATGAGAAGCTGCTCATCCATTGCTTCCAAGACAGCCTGACTGGCTCTGCCATTAGGTGGTACACTTCGCTCAGCCGAGCAAACATCAAGAATTGGAAGGATCTTTCCAGAGCCTTCATAGATCAGTACAAGCACGTGACAGATATGACCCCGAATCGGATTATGTTGGAGGGAATGGAACAGAGGGCTAATGAGAGTTTGCGCCAATACGCCCAGAGGTGGCGAGAAGTGGCAGCCCAAATCCAGCCTGCTATCCCGGAACATGAGATCACCCCGATGTTCATCAACACCTTGAAAGGGACATTGTTCGACCGGTTGATAAGTAGCACCACTCAAAGCTTTGCTGATTTGGTAAAGACCGGCGAGTCGATCGAGGTAGCCATTAAAAGCGGAAGGATAGACAGTGGGGAGAGTCACCGCAAGAATTATAAGAAGAAAGAAAGTGAGGTGAATGCTGTTAACACCTACACAGCCCCTAAAAGTTTCACTCTTTCGGCGCCTCAAACTACACCAAGTGGTGGGCAGAATTCGGGAAAGAAGGAGGTTAGACATCCTAAGAAAGAAAACGAGAAATTGAGTTTCACTCCGATCCCGATGTCGTATGCTGATTTGTATGCTCACCTATACGATGCGGAATTGGTCAGACCATACCACGTCACCCCTTTCAAACCTCCGTTTCCGGCATGGTATGACGAGAAAGCTAATTGCACATATCATGGTGGTGTCCCAGGGCATTCAATTGAGAATTGCCTCGCTTTTAAGAAGTTTGTGCAGCATCTAATCAACACGGGGGTGTTACAGCTAGATGAGCCGAACACCACCACAAACCCTTTGCCCAATCATGCAAGTCGGGGAGTTAATATGATCGAGGAACAGTGTTTCAGGAAGGCTAAGCTCAGTGTATCGGAAGTTAAGTCCCCATTGCGATGGGTATTTCAATAGCTATGTATGGCACGACTGATTGATCGCGGAATGGAGATTGTCCTGAAGGGGTTTGGACCCTACTGTGAGTACCACCAGCGAGAGGGGCACCATATTCAGTGTTGCGGCGAGTTTAAACAGGTGGTCCAGGGGTTGATGGATCGCAAAGAAATTGAATTCTTCGAGGGGGAGGAAGAAAAAAGGATCTTCGAGGTATGCGCGTCCGATGACGCCAAAGTCAAGTTTGGTTTAGACCGGCCCTTCATTATACCTCGCAAGGTGAGGGAGGGAAGTTCGTCTGAAGGAGAAAGCCCCAAGCTAGCCCCGAAATTAAGAATTTCTCACCCTAAGACGTTTCCCTTTAAGGACGAGAGAAAGGTTCCATGGAACTACACCGCACATGTTTCAGTGCCTAGAAGTTCGATGAAAGGAGATGGTTTGTCTAGCGAGGATGAGACGAAGGAAGAGTATAATCAGGAGGAATCGAAAATGGAAGTGGAGAATGAGGTTGGGAATCTGACAAGAAGTGGGAGATGCTACGCACCGGATGCTCCCAAAGAGACGGATCCAAAGGAAAAAGGAGAACTACCCGACTCGGAAGTCAAAAAGTTGTTTGGAGAGGACCCTCCTCCTAAGATCAATGAGCCAGTGACAGAGACGCAGGCTCAGGAGTTTTTGAAATTTTTGAAACATAGCGAGTACAGCGTTGTTGATCAGCTTAGGAAACAGCAAGCCCGGATTTCAGTATTGGGACTGTTGCTAAGCTCAGAAAAGCACCGTGATGCACTCCTCAAGGTACTGAACCAGACATTTGTCCCGGATAATATTTCGGTTGATAAGCTCAATCGGATTGTCGGTCACATCGCAGCGGACAATTTTATCACCTTTAGTGACGACGAGATCCCGGAAGGAGGAATGGGATCAACAAAGGCATTAAACATAACCGTACATTGCAAGGGATATGTTCTGCCAGGGGTCCTTGTGGACAACGGTTCGGCTTTGAATGTAATGCCAATGGTGACCTTGCAAAGGCTGCCCATTGACAGCTCACACATAAGACCCTGTTCGAACTCAGTCAGAGCTTTTGATGGAACTCAAAGAGAGGTTGTGGGGAAGATTGAGGTGCCGTTGCTAATCAGACCTACCGAGTATATAGTGGAGTTTGTGGTGATGGACATCAAACCGACCTACAATTGTCTGTTAGGGAGGCCTTGGATTCATTCAGCGGGGGCTGTGCCTTCCTCTCTGCATCAGAAGTTGAAGTTCATCATTGAAGGAAAGTTGGTGAGTGTATCCGCGGAGCAAGATATTATAGCGTCTGTAACTACCGATGCCTCGTACATCCAGGTTGGTGAGGAGGCAGTTGAGTGTGCTTTCCGAGCCCTTGAATTTATAAATGCAACATTTGTAGCGGAAGGAAGCAAGATCCCGCGCCCAAAGCTGTCTAAGTGCACCAAGATGCAGGTGTGGCAAACTTTAGGATGGGGAGCAAAGAAGGGAAGAGGACTGGGGAGAAATCTGCAAGGATGCCTACGTGTCAGGAGTATCATTAACAAACAAGATAGGTTTGGGCTTGGACATAAGCCCACTTTTCAGCAAAAGAAACTAGAATGGAGGAGGAAGGCCGAACGAAGAATGGCTAGGCTACGAGGGGAGGATATGCCATGGGAGCCCATCGTCTATACTGATATAAAGAAGACTTTTACGTCAGGAGGGATCATCAACCCCGAACAGATGGTGCACGAGGCCAACATGGAAGATGCCGAGCTTTGTGAGGAAGAAAAGCTTAGCCTGACATTGAGGGACATGGCCATTAATGTGATATCGCAAGATGATAGGAGTTCGACCGATGCGACTGGAATCCGCCCTTGTCTCCCCGGAGAAACTCTTGGCAATTGGACTGCTCATGATGTGCCTGTAATCTTTAGGTCTGAGCCAGAGTAATACTCAGAAACCCCCCTATTTGCTTGTGCCCGTGAGCAATAGGGATCTTTTGTAAAGGGCATCTATGTTAATTCTGCTCGTTTAAAAATTCAATAAAAAGACGCTTTTCCAAAAAATTGCAAACATTTCATTCATTTCATTCATTATTCATTCCATGTCTATTATTATACCTACTCCGTAAATAATATATATATTCGGTCCCCAATACGCATTCTTTTCATAAATGTTGCAGGACCCCTATTATTAACCTTGTCAATGATGCTGAATCTAATCCCGAGGTGGATTTCGAGCGACCGTTATATCTAGCCGAGATCGGTGAAGAGGAGGAGGAATATGAAATCCCCGAAGAGTTCCTCAAGTTGATGGAGAGTGATAATAGGCAGATAGCCCCTCACCAAGAGAAAGTAGAAATCCTGAATTTAGGGAATGAAGGTGAAGAGCGGAAGGAAGTCAAAATTGGCACAACCCTCTCGCCCTCGACGAGAATAGAATTGATAGATCTGTTGACAGAATTCAGGGACATCTTTGCGTGGGCTTACCAGGATATGCCAGGCCTAGACACAAGCATTGTGGTGCACAAGTTACCGATCAGACCAGAGTGCAAGCCAGTCCAACAGAAATTGAGGAGGATGAGAACCGACACCTTACTGAAAATCCGAGATGAGGTACAGAAACAGTATCAGGCGGGTTTCTTACAAGTAGTCGAGTACTCAGAATGGGTAGCCAACATAGTGCCTGTCCCGAAAAAAGACGGGAAGGTGCGCATGTGTGTAGACTATAGAGACCTTAACAGAGCAAGCCCGAAGGACAACTTCCCTCTACCTCATATTGATACCTTGGTAGACAACACAGCGGGTCATTCTTGGTTCTCCTTCATGGACGGTTTCTCAGGGTACAACCAGATAAAGATGGATCCTGATGACATGACCAAAACAACATTTGTGACGATGTGGGGAACCTTCTTCTATAAGGTAATGCCCTTCGGTCTGAAAAACGCCGGGGCAACATATCAAAGAGCCATGGTATCACTTTTTAACGACATGATGCACAAAGAAATCGAGGTCTATGTGGATGACATGATAGCAAAATCCCAGACCGAAAAGGGGCACATTCAAAACTTGAAGAAGTTGTTCCAAAGATTGAGAAAGTACCGCCTGAAACTCAACCCGGCAAAGTGCACTTTCGCCGTCACCTCCGGAAGGCTCTTAGGCTTCGTGATTAGCAAGAGGGGAATCAAGATCGATCCAGATAAAGTAAAAGCTATCCAAGATCTCCCACCACCTCAGACCCAGAAGGAAGTTCGGGGATTCTTAGGAAGGCTGAATTACATATCCCGATTCATATCCCAATTAACCAACAAATGTGATCCTGTCTTCAAACTACTCCAAAAGAATGACCCCGGGGTTTGGGACGAGGAATGCCAAGGGGCTCTAGAAAAGATCAAGAAGTACCTAACTAATGCCCCAATCCTAGTACCCCCAGTACCAGAAAGGCCCTTGATCCTGTACTTGACAGTCTTTGAGAATTCGATGGGATGTGTCTTAGGGCAGCATGATGAGACAGGCAAGAAAGAACGAGCGGTTTACTACTTGAGCAAGAAATTTACCGAGTGCGAAGCTCGATACCCGCAAATCCAGAAGTTGTGTTGTGCCTTGGTATGGGTAACTAAGAGACTCAGGCAGTACATGTTGTATCACACCACGTGGTTGATATCCAAACAGGATCCTCTAAAATTTCTAATGGAGATGCCGGCGCTTACCGAAAAGTTAGCTCGGTGGCAGA
Source organism: Hibiscus tridactylites (assembly GCA_958450335.1). NCBI lineage: Eukaryota > Viridiplantae > Streptophyta > Magnoliopsida > Malvales > Malvaceae > Hibiscus > Hibiscus tridactylites. Next base: position 29,791,281 of record OY288289.1, read on the forward strand.
TGTTGTTATCTGAATTTGATATCATGTATGTAAGTCAGAAGGCAGTGAAAGGGAGCGCTATAGCCGACTTCTTAGCAAGCCGAGCCTCAGATGATTATGAACCATTAGACTTCGACTTCCCGGATGAAGAGCTGATGTGTATAACTTTGGGGGAAGATGATGTCAGTAAAGAGGGTTCATGGAGACTTTACTTTGATGGAGCCTCCAACGCTTTAGGCCATGGAATCGGGGCAGTTTTAATTTCCCCAGAAGAGGTATATTACCCTTTCACCAGTAGACTGGACTTCTTTTGTACCAACAACATAGCTGAATATGAGGCATGTGTCATGGGGTTGCGTGCGGCCATCGAGAGAAGGATAAAGAAACTCCATGTATTCGGGGACTCTTCCTTAGTAATATATCAGCTAAAGGGTGAATGGGAAACTAGAGACCCAAAGTTGGTTAAGTATCACGACCTAGTTCAGGGACTAATCAAGAATTTTGAAAAGATTAGTTTCACTCATCACCCCAGGGAAGATAACCAGATGGCAGACGCCTTAGCGACTCTGGCAGCTACCTTCAAGGCAAGCTCAGGTGCTGAGATGGAATCAATCAAGATGCGAACACTGGAAATACCCGCTCACTGTTACAGCATAGAAGAAGAGGCCGACGGTAACCCATGGTACTACGACATTTTGCAATACATCAAGTGTCAGACGTACCCCGCAGAAGCAAGTGAAAATGACAAGAGGACCATTAGGAGAATGGCTGCCAATTATGTCTTGGACGGGGAAATTATGTACAAAAAGGGAAAAGACCAAGTGCTGATGAGGTGCGTGGATGCTCACGAAGCCAAGAATATCCTGGCAGAAGTCCACGATGGTTTGTGTGGGACCCATGCCAATGGTTTCTCAATGGCCCGAAAGATCATGAGATATGGCTACTTTTGGTCAACCATGGAGGGGGACTGTGTTGACTACGCCAAGAGATGTCACAAGTGTCAGGTATATGCGGACAAAATACATGCACCGCCCATGCCACTGCACACTATGAATGCGCCATGGCCCTTCGCTATGTGGGGAATGGACGTGATTGGCCAGATCCATCCTAAGGCTTCTAATGGGCACCGTTTCATCTTGGTCGCCATCGACTACTTCACAAAATGGGTAGAAGCTGCTTCTTACGCCAACGTTACTAGGAAAACGGTTTGCAAATTTTTGAAAAAGGAAATTATTTGCCGATATGGGATGCCGGAAAGGATTATCACCGATAATGGCTCGAACCTGAACAATAAAATGATGGATGAAGTGTGCGAGCAATTCAAAATAAAACACCACAACTCCACGGTGTACCGCCCAAAGATGAATGGGGCAGTAGAGGCTGCAAACAAGAACATCAAGAAGATCATAGCCAAGACAACAGATACGTTCAAGGATTGGCATGAGAAGTTGCCATTTGCTTTATTCGCATACCGGACATCCATACGTACCTCAACTGGGGCAACACCATATTCCCTAGTTTATGGTACAAAAGCCGTGTTACCTATGGAGGTAGAAATCCCTTCCCTCAGAATACTGAACGAGGTGAAGTTGGAAGAAGCAGAATGGGTACAAGCTCGGTTGGATCAGTTGAATCTAATTGAGGAAAAGCGACTGAGGGCCATCTACCATAGTCAAATGTACCAGAAAAGAATGATGCGAGCCTATGACAAGAAGGTCCGCCCGAGAGAGTTTCAGGCAGGAGACCTGGTATTAAGAAAGGTCCTATCCACTCAGAAAGATTCCCGGGGAAAGTGGATGCCTAACTGGGAAGGGCCTTATGTGGTAAAGAAAGCTTTCTCTGGAGGGGCACTGACTCTGATGGAAATGGATGGGAAGGAGTTGGGCAATCCGTTTAATTCAGACTCAGTCAAGAAGTATTACGCATGAAAAGAAAAATGGAGTGAAAACCCGAAAGGGCGCTCCCCCCCCCCCCCAAAAAAAAAAAAAAAAAAGGAGCAAGGAGTGAAAACCCAAAAGGGCGCTTCACAAAACAAATAAAAGGAGGAATCGGAAGGCGAAAACCCGAAAAGGGCGTCTTTTGATTAAAGGGGGAGTAGAGAATTGAAGAGCGATGGCTACAACAGAGCACCGATGAGTACGAGTAAAACCTCCCAAAGTCCAGAAATAGGCAGAATAATGCTAGCAAAGGGTTTACCGATGGTCGATAGATTCCCACATCATTCACGAGGAAAATGCTTAGGCTATTGCATCATTTGTACCCTGCATGCATGACATGTGAACTTCTCATGATTTTTAAATATATTAGTAAATACTACTCAGCGTCTTCATTCATCTCTTTTCAAAGAATTACTCGAGCAATTTAAAATAGACTTACGAAACAAAAGATTTCTTGGCATTTCTCTGGTTTAACCTTTTGAACGCAGGTCAACAAGGAACAGCTAATCTGGCCCAAGGCCGGGCGAGTGACAAGGATGAAGGAGAATTCCAAACAACTGACCGTGGCCGGGATTTGATGAGATAAAAGCCGATCGGACGAGAAAAAGAAGAAAAGAAAAGAAAAAAAAAAGAGAAAATGGAGTGAAAACCTGAAAGGGCGCTTCATAAAGCAGAAGAAAAGAAAAGAAGGAAAAAGAAAAAAGAGAAAATGGAGTGAAAACCCGAAAAGGCGCTCCAGAAAAAAAAAAGAAAAGAAAAAAGAAGAAGAAAAAAGAAAAGAGAAAGTGGAGTGAAAACCCGAAAGGGCGCTTCATAAAAAATAAAAAAAAAAGAGAAAGAAAAGAAAAAGAAGAAAGAGGAAAAGACCCGAGTGAAAACCTGAAAAGGCACTTTGGGAAAGGAAGACAATCAAGGACTGTAATCCGCAAAAGGGGTGCCCAGGGGGGCCAATGTCTAAGATCTGAGTATGAGACAAGCGTCGGCTCGGAAGACAAAACAAAAGAACAAGAAGAAAGCAGCAACCAAAGTGGTGACATCCGTATGAGGCATACTCACTCATGCATCATCATAGGCATACATGCGCTAGGTTCATACTAACGCATATCATCATAAAATTTTTCTTTTGACAGGATATCCGAGCAGAAGAGCTAGAGGGCATGCTCAATTTATTTTCCTGTCAGGGTTGCTCCGTCCTTTACCGCTCAGGGAGGACATGCCAGCGTTGTCTAAACTATTGGAGGTTTATTCTTTGCCGCTCAGGGAGAATGAATCAGTCACGTCCTTTGCCGCTCAGGGAGGACATACCAACGTTGTCCAGTTGCTATTGGAAGTTCATTCTTTGCCGCTCAGGGAGAATGAATCAGTCACGTCCTTTGCTGCTCAGGGAGGACATGCCAGCGTTGTCTAAGCTATTGGAGGTTTATTCTTTGCCGCTCAGGGAGAATGAATCAGCTACGTCCTTTGCCGCTCAGGGAGGACATGCCAGCGTTGTCTAAGCTATTGGAGGTTTATTCTTTGCCGCTCAGGGAGGATGAATCAGTCACGTCCTTTGCCGCTCAGGGGGGACATACCAACGTTGTCCAGTTACTATTGGAGGTTTATTCTTTGCCGCTCAGGGAGAATGAATCAGTTATGTCCTTTACCGCTCAGGGAGGACATGCCAGCGTTGACCAAGCTATTGAAGGTTTATTCTTTGCCGCTCAGGGAGAATGAATCAGCCACGTCCTTTGCCGCTCAGGGAGGACATGCCAACGTTGTCTGGTTTCTATTGAAGGTTTATTCTTTGCCGCTCAGGGAGAATGAATCAGCCACGTCCTTTGCCGCTCAGGGAGGACATACCAACGTTGTCCAGTTGCTATTGGAAGTTTATTCTTTGCCGCTCAGGGAGAATGAATCAGCTACGTCCTTTGCCGTTCAGGGAGGACATGCCAGCGTTGACTAAGCTATTGAAGGTTTATTCTTTGCCGCTCAAGGAGAATGAATCAGCCACGTCCTTTGCCGCTCAGGGAGGACATACCAACGTTGTCCAGTTGCTATTGGGGGTTTATTCTTTGCCGCTCAGGGAGAATGAATCAGCTACGTCCTTTACCGCTCAGGGAGGACACGCCAACGTTGACCAGATACTTTTAGAAGTTCGTTCTTTGCCGCTCAGGGAGAATGAATTAACTATGTCCCTTGCCGTTCAGGGAGGACATACCAATGCTACCCACATTGTTTCTGCCGCTTCGGAGGAGCAAATCACCCCAAACAGGGAAGTTGGACAAAATTAGTGCTTATGGTCTTTGCTTTATTCTTGTTCCACAAGTATAAGCAAAGAGGGGCAACTGTAATCACTAATTTTGTCCGGGCTGATTAGCCCTTAAATATGCTTAAATAAGAGTGGGCTTTGTTTATTCACATTGGGCTTTGTTTGATTAATACATAAATATATACATACTATTTTCTACCCATTACTATTATCTATCCCATTTATTATCATTTTGTACCAAGGACTGTTATTATTATTACCATTATGTTTATTACCATCATTATAACTGTTACCAGTATTATATTTATTAACACCACTATCATATCTTATATTATTATAATTACTATGTTATTATGTTATTATTTATTATCTCCTATCATTATTATATCATTAGTATTATTATTATCATTAACATCACATATTATCTTACCACCGTACTAGATTATTATTATTATCCTTATCATATCCTTACCATCTTATTATTATTATTATTAACAAATCTGGAAACAAAAATTAATACAAATAAGCCCAATATCAAATAAATAAAATCCACATGTATAATAAAAGCCCAAAGTTATTTCTAAAGTCCATTACAGTTTAAAGCATACATATTTAAAAGCCCGTTTTGGGCCCAACACCCATTAAACAGAAACCCTAATTGCTATATTTTGTCTATGCAGCCGCCGCAGCCACGACCGTCAGATCTGATCAGATCTGACGGCCCAGATGGAGCCATGAAAAGGAAGCCCTAGATGGGCACTGATGAGTCATGCGCCGCCTAGATCACAACCCCAAGATCAGGAGGGCTTCAACGGTCCAGATGTGAAGACATGAGAAACCCTAGACGCCCATCTGATGACCTCGCGCCGCCATGAAGCTGAGCCGTTAGATCAGAATGTGATCTGACGGTCCGGATGCCACGAGATGCGGCACGCGCCCACGCACGACGCATCAGCTCCCCACTCACGCGCGTGAAGCCCACGCCCGCCTCTCCAGATTCCTCGAGCACTCGCCACGTCGCCCCCGCCCGTTCCAACGACCGATCCGTCGGCCACGTCGATCATCGTACAATATGCAACAAAGAAAAGAGAGTCAGCATCAAATAAAGGAAAAAGAAAAATCGAAAACAAAAAGAAAAAGAAGGACGAAATCAGAACGGAATGGCAGAGAATGACAGAGCCTTGCATGAATCCGGCCAAAAACACAATACGAACCAATAGCCTTTTTTTCATTGAATTAACCAATATGTAAAAATCAGTCGAAATTCGGGCTATAAAGCCGAATCGACGGCTTCATTGTAAGGGATTCGTGAAACTCCCAAGAACAAAGCACGAAAAGCAATACCACAACCAGAAGTATTTCAGGTATATCACTCGTCCATTGCATGTTTAAAAAAAAGAAAAGAAACGGTAATAGAAAGCTTTTTTACCTCTGTTTTTTTGTCTACTTCGAAACCGATCCCTCTCCCTCTCGACAACAATCTCGGCCGTTCATCGGCTTCAATGGGTGCGTCGGAGAAGGGGTTCGTAACCCCCTCTTTCTTTGCCGTTTCGTAAACCCCAAAAAATTTTCTTACAGAGGCTAGGGTTTTCGTTTTTTCGAGTAGTTTGTTTAGGTTTTTAGGAAGTGAAAAGGGGGGGAACTTGTTGTTTCGGGTTTGTTTTAGGGGTAGGTTCGTTGGTCGGACATGGTTTTAAGTCCGCCGGACGGTGACTAGCACCGGCCGGCGTCCGAGGTCGTGAGAAAGATGAGGCTTTTAGGAGCGGCTAGGGTTTAGGTTAAGCAAAAGAGACGGCCGCGGGGAGTTTAGGTGGTTTATATAGGGTTTAGGTTTTTTTGTTTTGGGTAAATAGCGAGTCCAGTCCCTCCGCGTCGGGGTATTAGCATAGTAAGGGTCGCCGCATGGTCAAATTACATCCTAGGTCCTCCGTAGTCTGAGTCGGGTCATCTTCTAGTCCCCAGATCGAGTTCTTTAGGGGTTATTTACGTGTTCGGTCCTCTTCCTTCTTACCCGTGTTCAATAGGGTCTTTACAGTTTAGAGCCTTTGTTTTTCTTCTTTCTGATTTCAGCCTCTGTTTTTGCCTGTATTTCACTTTAGTCACCATTCGAATGCAATATAATTTAATGTTTTAATGTCTTTTTATATATGTATGTTTTTGTTATGTGTTAATAATGGTATAATAGATCGAATATATATATGCATGCTTATCCGTTTTTTTGTTTAGTGAGTCCCGCATGATTAATCACCGTTGGATCGAATATATGTTGCCATGTTAATCTTTTAATTTGGTACATTGAAAATGGGCTAGCTTAATCTCTTTAATTAGGTTAGTTAATGAATAGTCTTAAATGGGCTTTGTGTTCTTTAAAAAATAGGAATGCCTTAAAATGGACCTTTGGGCTTCAAGAGTTAGTTTAATTAATTAATTTGGGCCTTCTTTCCTATGTGTTATTTTGAGTGACATGCATGTATATATATTTGTCATCCATATGGCCTAAAATGCAAGCATGATAATCGGATCTAAAAAAATCAAACCCGAGAGGGGTATTAATTAACTTCGGTATCCGGAAACGACAGTCCTAGCTTAATGGATGTCTATCGGATACTTAGGTTAATTTTCACCGCCTCCAGGTAAGCGAAAGCATAAAAATTGAAAACAACACGCATCATCTCTTATATGTTCGCATCATGCATAAAGGTGACGTACGGGATCCGAACCCTAAACTAACACGGCAGTCAGCCTTATTTGATGTCGGTTTAGTCTATGGTCCGGTGTACCGTCATCCTTTTTAATTAAATGTTTAAGTAATTCCAATGCCACTATTCGATAAAGCCCGCGTTATTTAAGTTATATTTTCATTTAAGAACAATTATTAAATTCACTTCGATTTTTAAATAATTCCTATCGATCAAAAGGCAACAAGTAATTTGGTACCGATTTCCGGGCGTGATGGGGGCGCTAACCCTACCCCACGCGTAACCAACTCCCGAACCCGTTTTAAAATGAATCTCTGGTTTTATGGTGTCCGGCCTACCTTAGTGGCCGGTGGCGACTCCAAATTTTCACAAGTTTTTCAAAACATGAATCCCCCCCTTTTTTAAATAAACCCCCTTTTCAAAAAAGAAAATAGTGATAAGGCCCCTCACTTAACGGTCTTCTCGAAAAACCTTATCACACTAGCTTTCTAGCTAGCGGGTCACGTTCCACCCTTCCACCATCACTTCCATTTGATTATATTGCTGGTTCTTAGCTCAATTATAGCTAAAGGGTCACAATTCAACCTTCTTCCATCATTTCACAAAGGGTAAGAACGTGTAAGGTTCGGGTCAACATTCACTATCTTGTTGGTTCTTCCTTGTTCCACACTGATTCTATTCCAACCATATCAAAATCTATCCATTTTCCCTTACATCTATCTTTCAGACCATAATCATCAACACTTCCAACACCTATTATAACAACAATTTTCACCATCTTCATTTAAAATAGATCACTTTCACACTCAAGTTTCAAGTTTGCAACTTCCTACTAGAATCACGATCGGGCAACATTACATACGAATTCGGTCATCACACAACCGAATACGTATCATTTGGTATCAGAGCTATTTTGATTCAGTAAGATAATTGTTTCTCTCTCCCGATTTGCATAAAAAAGAAAAAAAGAAAAAGAAAAAAAGGGAAGTTTGGTTGTTGTTGGTATTCCTCAATTCAGCAAATTATTATTTCCTATTGCCTTGTTATTTTCTAATCATTCCACTTTTCTACCTATAGCCTTTTTTTCTAAACTCTTCCTTTCAGCCAATTTCCACAAGCAAACTTGTTAAGCCTTGAGTAAGAGTGCACATCAAGGGTAAAAGCCATCCCGCGTGAAACAGAAGTGTGAGTGTGTTCCTTGGAGTGTAACGGTGAGAATTTGTGCTAGTGAGGTTTTTTTAGTTAATCATGTCTCATGATTCCGTGAGAAACACTATTGGTGCTAGTAATAATGTTAATGTACATGCAACTAACTCCAATCATCAAGATATTATCCAAGAGATGGACATGTTGTTGCAACAAATGTTAGGGCCGATGCAAGAACGGTTGGATCATTTGGAGGAAAGGAACAACATTGTTGTTCACCCTTCGATTTACGCCGGGAGGTATCATCTAAGAAGTGTTCATAAAAGGAACTTAGGCCTACGGATAGGACAACTCATTGCAGCGATTCTTACAAAACTTGAAGTACAAAGTTGTGTGATCGATGCTGCAACAACAACAGACTACTGCCACGACAGGTGATGCCGCAACAGGAACGACGAAAGGACAGAAGTTTCTATTTAGTGCAACACCTACACTACCGAGCAAATCAATACCAGCCTATTTCTTAAACCTGATTCTTTTATCTCTTACTTTATTTGCTTCTCAAGATTACTTTCCAAACAATTTAAACTCTTTCTTTCTCTCGTGCAGCAACACTAGGATAAAGCTATTTTCAGTCCCTGTGGAGACGATATATGATACTCCAAGTATCACTTTACTACTTGTGTCGTGTACACTTGCACTATTTGCAATAGGACCTTTGACACGCAACAAGTTTTTAGCGTCGTTGCCGAGGACTGGCAACATATCTTTACCCTTACTCTTACTACACTTTTTATTTTTAATTTTTCTGTTTTCCTTGATATTATTTACCATGTGCTTTTCACAAGGCTTTCTGTTTGCTTATGCGCAGATCTAGAAGATACAAAGAACCTGAGTACGAACTAGACTCTGAAATCGAACGCACGTACAACCTCAGGAACTGAGTCCGACAATTGATAGCAAGAAACGACTACCTTGAAGAACAGTCAGATGCAGAACAACGGGGTAGATGATAACCAACGGGTTATTGGAGCCTGGTGCATTGCGTGCCTAAAAAGGGAAAAAAGATATTATCAAATGGCTTGACGCTAGAATCATATATTGCGTGCCTAAAAAGGGAGGAGTAACAGTTGTGACCAACGAAGAGAACGAGCTAATCCCAACCAGGAATGTGATCGGTTGGAGGGTTTGTATGAATTACCGGAAGCTTAACAAAGCTACCCGAAAAGACCATTTTCCCTACCTTTTATTGATCAAATGCTTGATAGATTAGCGGGGAAACCTTACTATTGTTTTCTTGATGTTTACTCAGGTTAAAATAAGATAGCAATTGCACTGGAGGACCAAGAGAAAACTATCTTCACATGCCCATATGACACCTATGCTTTTCGGAGAATGCCATTTGGGCTCTGCAATGCACCAACAACCTTCCAAAGGTGCATGTTTTCCATATTCTCCGACATGGTGGAAGATTTCCTAGAGATTTTTATGGACAACTTTTTTGTATTTGGAGACAGTTTTGAAGGTTGTTAAAGCAACTTACAGAAGGTCCTTGAAAGATGCGAAAAGGTGAACATGGTCTTGAATTGGGAAAAATGCCACTTCATGGTTGATGAAGGGATAGAATTAGGCCACAAAGTGAGCTGTCGCGACGTAGAAGTGGACAAGGCCAAAATATAAGTTATCGAACAACTGCCGCCACCCACCACAGTCAATGGAATTTGGAGTTTCAATATTGCTGGGTTTTATCGACGATTTATTGCAAATTTCTCAAAGATTACTCAACCCTTATGCGACCTACTGGAGCAAAATCGTCTCTTTGATTTCAATATTGAATGTACTGAGGTGTAACGCCCCGGTTTTGGGCTTAGGATTTTTGGGCGTTGACCGGTTGGTCAAAGTGCTGTTCGAATCTTAAGAGGTTAAATTATGAAAGCCTAGTTCGGGTTGCATTAAAAATATGGAAAAATGTTCTAAAATCAACTTTTAATATAATTAAATGAACTGTGAAATCAATTTTGGAAAATGAGTTTTGGAAGTGTGACATTTTGGCTAGTGAACAAAATGTAATTTTCGCAAGTTTGGTGGCTGTTTTATAAAGGGTTGGAACTTTGAATCTTTAAGGAGCTATTAATCCAAAAGTGGTTTCTCCAGATTTTTCTAAGATATTTTGAGTTATAATTCTGATTTTAAAGTATATCAAAAAGGAGGGAAAAGCCATTTGGCTAATTTCATAACTAACTTCTCATTTTCTTTCTCTCATTTTCTCTCAAACCAAACACTACATTTCCAGAGATTTGTTTCTGATTTTCTCACCTAATTTCCTCCTTTCAACTCTCATTTGATTCCAAATCAACATATCTTCAAAACCTCTTCAATTGCTACAAGTTTCATCAAGGTTTTCATTCCAAAAAGTGGAGAAACACAAGTTTGGAGGTAAGAACGTCCTTCTCCTCTAAACTATCAGTTCTTTACTGAAATTCCTAAGTTTTCAATCCTAAATTGATGTTTAATTAAAGGTTTTTAAGTTGATTTATGGATCTTGGCTTATTATGCAAGATCTTGATGATTTTAGGTGATTTTCGTTAGATCTGAGTAATCTGTGATTTAAGAGATGTTTTTGATGTTAAATGATCTCTAAAATGATGTGGAATTGAGTTTTGATTGATGCAATCCCGGATAGGTTGAGTTTCCTAAGTTTAGCTTGTGTTTTAAGGTAATTTTTGAGGTGATCTTGGTGATCTGTTGTTGCTGGAGGTATAAGGTTGTTAATAGGTTGTTTTTAGATGATATTTGATGTTAATGGAAGTGAGGTTTTGCTGGTTTGTGGCTGGGCTTTGTTTAGAAGTGGTTTGGATGCATTTTCGGTTGTGTTTGGTGGCCGGAAATGGAGGTTGGATGAGAGCAGCGAGTTTAGGTGCTTTCATTGAAGCAATTAATGCATGATGATGCATTAATCCTCTGCTTTGATGTGTTGAAACAGGGGAGGCATCTTTGGATCCAAGTTTGGTTGATCCGGAAGCTTGATTTGGTGCTTTGGCTTGAAGCAAAGTGGAAATCGGTGAGTGCATTTGTGGAAATTGGATTTTCAGCTTTAAAACCAAGGTTTGAAGGTTTTGGGAGCTTATTTTAAGTCTAAACAACTTTGCTAAGCTCAAGTGTAAGTTTTCGGATTTTCTCTCTAGTGGTGGCCATGTTTTTGTTGTGATGCAAGATGATGATTTGCATGTTTTAATTACTGTTTTGAAAGCATGTTTTAGCATGGATTTTGCTGATGTTGTAAGCCGTATATTGAAGGTAACTCTAGGTAGGAGTACCTTGCTTTTATGCGTTGAAATAATGTGGTTTGATGCTTTGAAATGCATGATGAAAGTGGCTTGGTTAAATGCTTTAAAACAGTGGATTAAATGATGAATATGATGTATATTGGCAAGTGATGTTTTGAAAAGATTAAGGTCACTAAGGTGGTTAAAAGTCCTTGAGTGAGCCTTGTTACTTAAGATCATCAAGGTGGTTAAAAGTCCTTGGATGAGTCTTGTTGCGGACACTAAGGTGGTTAAAAGTCCTTAGGTGATCCTTCCATGGTGTTTAAAAGTCCATGGGGCCAAGGTGTTTAAAAGTCCTTGGGGTGATTCAAGCATTGGACACAAAGGTGGTTAAAAGTCCTTGTGTGGTCCTTATTCATGGTGTTTAAAAGTCCATGGCCAAGGTGTTTAAAAGTCCTTGGGACCAAGGTGTTTAAAAGTCCTTGGGAAAGTTGTTGAACTTGTTTTAAGAAATGATGTGTATCACTTGAGCCAATATGACATGTGAAGTATATTATGAAGCATGAGATGCTTGTTTTAATGATTTTGTTGAAGCATGAGATTGCTTGTTTTAAGTATGCTTTTGAGCATGTGCAAAGGTTGATTTTGAGCATGGTTTATAAATGGTTTTAACTGCATTATTGAATTGTTGTTAATGAGCATGCCTCACTAAGCTTTTGCTTACGCTCTCTACATTTTCTTAATTCAATAATGCAGAGCATTAGAGTACCTTGAGGGGCAGCAAGAAAGGGCAAGCAATCAAATTCAAGTGAAGCTCAATGTATGAAGGTTTTATAAGTACATTTTAGCTTTTGTGTGTTTTGGCAATGGGGGACCAATGTGTATGTTTTGGGAGGTGTTTGAGACTTCCTAAGTATGTTGAATGTTGTTGAGATTGCTGGTTTTTGGATTGGAACCTTATATGCTTGTTTTGGAATTTTGGTGTTGAATAGCTAGCTTGTGTAGGAAGCATGCCATTAAAAATTGGGGCTTTTCATATATGATGGTTATATGTTGAATTGGTGATGCATTTATGGTCCCTGCATGTTGGTTGATTTTGTGGTATGATTTGGTGTTGTTAAATTGAAGTTTGAAGCATGTATGATGTTGATTTTGAGTCGATTTCAGGCAGGGGTATCGGTACTCGGGCTTGCGTATCGATACGCATGAGCCAAATATGCACATTGCTGCACAGGGGTATCGGTACGGTTGTGTGGGTATCGATACTGTCTAGGCTATCTATGAATGCCGTATCGAAACGCGGGACCTCGTATCGATACCATCTCTGGAGTTGGTTACTGTCTTCCCCGCGTACCGATACGACTCCAGGCGTATCGATACGTGACCATTAATTCGGTTAAAAGTATCTTTATATGTTTGGAATGTTTACGTTTTGGTCCGGAATATTGTTTGTTCAATTGTATGAGCTTGGGAAGTCCTTTTGAGCTGAAATTTCACAGAGAAGCATGAAACCTGATTAATTTCAAGATGGTAACTTAAATTTGGTTTAAGACCTTCTAATTATCAGAAATTACAATTTGGTCCCTAAAGTTGTAATTTGTTCAATTGGGTCCCTGTTTGATCTCTGATGTTTGTGATCTTTGAGTATGATGTTGTGTGATCACAATTAGGATTATTGTGTATCTAGACAAGATTAAAAAAGAAAAAAAAAGGGTCGTTAATCAAGGTTGACTTTCGGGTTGACTTTGGTTTTCCCCGTGTGACTTCCTTAATTCGGGTCAACCGTCTAGGCCAGGTTAAGGGGGTTACATTTGGTGGTATCAGAGCCAGGTTTGCGAGTAATTGGGAATGAATGTATGCATGATTGAAGCATGTTTGCCTTGTATGCTTGTTGTGTGAAAGCATGTTTAGTGGTTTGAGATGTTGATGCAATTGAGATGTATGCTATGATGTTGCATGCTGAGGGTACCCATTGCCAAACAAAAGCTAATGAAATGAAATTGATTTTGAATGAAATTGAGCTTGAATACTTGGATTGCTTACCTTGCTGGACCTGATTTGTTTTATTTTGCATTGTGATTGCATGGTAAAAGTATGGCACCACGTAGAGAGTTAAGAGGTAGTGTGCGAGCTACGGCTCCCAATGAGACTGAGAATGAAGAGAATACGGGTAGTGCAGTGTTACCCCCTCCTCCGCCTGGTGGTGGTGCTGGAGGTGAGCGAGCTGAAGCTACAGCTGTTGCTGCAGCTGCTGGACCAGAGGTTGGACAGGGGCAAGCTATGCCTGATATGTCTATGCTGGTACAAGCTATTGCGGGTGCTTTTCGAGCAGCAGTAGCTGGAGCTCAAGGAGCTGGGCATCAGGGAGATGCTGGAGTCAGATTGCCTTTGGAGCGTCTGCGCAGTCTTGGTGGGACTGAGTTCAGAGGTATGTCTGCTGAAAGTTCGGAAGCTTGGCTAGAGAGTACCAAGCGTATCTTGGGTCAGATGAGCTGCACGGATGTGCAAAAGTTGGGCTGTGTTGTGTCCTTGCTTTAGGACGATGCGTATACGTGGTGGACGACCACCATAGCTGGGATGGCAGAAGCTGATGTTACTTGGACATTCTTTCAGAATGCGTTCAAGAGGAGATATCTTGGAGTGAGATATCTGGATGAGAAAAATCGTGAATTCATGTCTCTTACCCAAGGGAGCATGAGTGTGGCTGAGTATGAAGTGCAGTTCGTACGCCTCAGTCAGTATGCACCGGAGCTGATACCTGATGAGCGTGAGAGGTGCGAAAGGTTCCGTTATGGCTTGGTGACGGAAGTAAAGACCTACATGTTGGCTGCTGAGTACAATGATTTTGATGTGTTGGTTAGTCGATCCAAGGACATTGAGATGAACTTGGGTTTAGCTACGAAAGGTGCTGGAGCTAGTTCTGGCAAGAGAGCTGCTGAGTATAGTTCCGGAGGTGGACGGAACAAGAGGGGACGTGATCAGAAGTATCAGTCCTCAGCCAAGAGAGGTGGTGGTGCACCTGCTAGAGGAGGTTTTGCTAGAGCTGAACCAAGTGCTTGCTGGATCTGTGGTTCGTGTGGTCACATGAAGCGTGACTGTCCTCGTGCTGTGAGGGAGGTGCAAGCTCCTGTGGCGGCAGCTGGTAATGGATGTTGGAACTGTGGTTCTGTTGACCATCTGAGGCGAGATTGTCCGAGGTTGGCTGGTGGACAAGGTCGTGCTCCTGTTGTAGCTGCACATCAGAGAGGTCGTGGGCGCGGCCGTGGTAATTTTCAGAGGAGAGAGGAAGGTGGTCGCGGAGTAGCTCATGTTGTGGCTATTCAGCCTGAGGGTGGAGGCCAAGCGAGGGTGTATGCTCAGCGCAAGGGAAGGAATGATGCTGATGTGATTGCAGGTACCTTTACTTTGCAATCCTTGTCATTGCTTTCTTTGATTGATTCTGGATCTACGCATTCATACATTTTGCGTGAGCATGCTGAATTGCTTGGTTTGCCTGTTGAGTCTTTGGATGTTGGAGTTCGTGTCACTAGTTCTTTTGGTGAAACTGCTGTGACTCGAAAGCTTTATAGTAGGTGTCCCTTGGTTATTCAAGAACATGTCTTTCATGTTGATCTTATGGAGTTGCCTTTTTATGGTTTTGATGTGATCCTTGGTATGGATTGGCTTGCTGAGCATCATGCTGTTGTGGATTGTGAGAATAAGCGGGTTTCGCTTAAGCTTGCGGATGATTATGAAGTTGTTGTAGTTGGCAAGAATGTGAAGTTTCTTGCTAATGTTGTGTCTACCTTGGAGGCGAGTAGGATGCTGAGGCAAGGGTGCGAAGCTTATCTAGCTTTTGTGATGAATCCTAGCTCTAAGGAGTTGAGGGTGCAAGATATCAAGGAGCTGAAGGAGCTGAAGACGCAGTTGCAAGAGCTGCTAGATCGTGGTTTCATCCGGCCGAGTGTGTTGCCTTGGGGTGCTCCTGTCTTGTTTGTGAAGAAGAAAGATGGCACGATGAGGATGTGCATTGATTACCGTCAGCTGAACAAGTTGACTATCAAGAATCGGTATCCTTTGCCGAGGATTGATGATCTCTTTGATCAATTTCGGGGAGCGGCTGTGTTCTCTAAGATTGACTTGAGGTCAGGGTATTATCAGTTGAAGGTGAAGGATGTGGATGTGCCCAAGACAGCTTTCAGGACAAGGTATGGGCATTATGAGTTCCTTGTGATGCCGTTTGGGTTGACAAATGCTCCTGCTGCTTTCATGGACATGATGAATCGTGTGTTTCATGAATACCTGGACAAGTTCGTTGTGGTGTTCATTGATGATATCCTCGTGTACTCGCGTACTGAGAAGGAGCATGAAGAGCATTTGAGGATTGTTTTGCAAGCTTTGTTGGAGAATCAGCTTTATGCTAAGTTGAGCAAGTGTGAGTTTTGGCTTAAGGAGGTGGTGTTTCTTGGGCATGTGGTCTCAGCTGAGGGGATTCGTGTTGATCCTCAAAAGATTGAAGCGATGATGAACTGGAAAGTTCCTAAGTCTGTTCATGAGATCCGTAGTTTCCTTGGTTTGGCGGGATACTACCGGAGGTTTGTGGATGGTTTTTCCAAAATTGCTGCTCCTTTGACGAAGCTGTTGCAAAAGGATGTTAAGTATGAGTGGACAGAAGCGAGACAACAGGCTTTCGAGAAGCTGAAGGCGGCTTTGACTCAAGCTCCTATCTTGATTCAGCCTGAATCAGGGAAAGAATTTGTGGTCTATAGTGATGCATCCTATGTTGGTTTGGGGTGTGTGCTGATGCAAGAGGGTAAGGTAGTGGCTTATGCGTCGCGGCAGTTGAAGGTGCATGAGCGCAACTATCCTACGCATGACATTGAGCTGGCGGCAGTGGTGTTTGCTCTGAAGATCTGGAGACATTATCTGTATGGTGAGAAGTGTACTGTGTACACGGATCACAAGAGTTTGAGGTATCTGATGTCTCAGAAGGAATTGAATCTCAGGCAGCGACGTTGGTTGGAGTTGCTCAAGGATTATGATCTGACGACTGAGTATCATCCTGGTAAAGCTAATGTTGTTGCGGATGCTTTGAGTAGGAAGGTAGCTGTTGAGCTGAGAGCTATGTTTGCTAGCTTAAGCATATCGCGAGATGGTGGTCTTGTTGCTGAGTTGCAAGTGAAACCATCTTTGGTTCAGTTGATCAAGGAAAAGCAGTTGTTGGATGATTCTTTGGTGTCTCATGTTCAGGTTATCGCGGAGGGTAGACCTTCGGATTTCTGCTTTAATGAGGATGGTGTGTTGTGTTTTGGTAGTCGGATAGTAGTGCCTGCTGATGTTGAGTTGAGGCGTGCTATTCTGACTGAAGGTCATAGTAGTCCTTTTGCTATGCACCCTGGTAGTACTAAGATGTATCGTGATCTTCGTGATGAGTACTATTGGGTAGGTTTGAAGAAGGATGTTGCGGAGTTTGTGAGCAAGTGTTTGGTGTGTCAGCGAGTTAAGACTGAACATCAGGTTCCTTCTGGTTTGTTGCAACCGTTGAAAATCCCTGAATGGAAGTGGGAGAGGGTTACCATGGATTTTGTATCTGGTTTGCCTTTTTCTCCATCGAAGAAGAATTCTGTTTGGGTGATTGTGGATCGCTTGACGAAGTGTGCGCATTTCTTGCATGTGCATACTACGTTTTCTTTGGATAAGCTGGCAGAGCTGTACATTGCTGAGATTGTGAGGCTGCATGGTGTGCCTAAGTCGATTGTGTCGGATAGGGATCCGAGGTTCACATCGCGTTTCTGGCAGTTTTTGCATCAAGCTTTGGGTACAAGGTTGCATTTCAGTACATCCTATCATCCTCAGTCGGATGGTCAGTCTGAGCGGGTTATTCAGATTTTGGAGGATATGTTGAGATGCTGCGTGATTGAGTTCCAAGGTTCTTGGGAGAAGCATCTGCCCTTGGTTGAGTTCGCTTATAACAACAGTTATCAGGCGAGTATACAGATGGCACCTTATGAGGCTCTGTATGGGAGGAAGTGTAGGACTCCTCTTTGTTGGGCTGAAACTGGTCAAAAGTTGGTTTCGATGCCTGCTTTGTTGAAAGGGACCACCGAGAAGGTGAAGCTCATTTGTGATAGGTTGAAGGCTGCCTCTGATCGGCAAAAGTCTTACGCGGATTTGAAGCGTAAGGAGATAGAGTATGCGGTGGGTGACCGTGTGTTCTTGAAGGTTTCGCCTTGGAAGAAGGTGATGAGGTTTGGCCGGAAGGGTAAGTTGAGCCCTCGGTACATTGGACCGTATGAGGTGGTTGAGCGAGTGGGTCCTGTTGCGTATCGGTTGAGGTTACCTCAGGAGTTGGAGAAGATTCATGATGTGTTCCATGTTTCTATGCTCCGGAAGTATAGATCTGATCCTTCGCATGTGATGCCTGTTGGGGATGTGGTTTTGAATCCGGATTTGACCTATGATGAGGAACCGGTGAAGGTTCTGGATTCGCATTGCAAGGTTCTTCGTGGCAAAACCATTGAGTTGGTGAAGGTGCTGTGGAAGCATCGAGGTGTTGAGGAAGCCACTTGGGAGCAGAAGGAAGACATGCTGAAGCAGTTTCCTTATCTCTTTCCTTCAGGTAAATTTCGAGGACGAAATTTCCTAAGGGGGGGAAAGTTGTAATGCCCCGGTTTTGGGCTTAGGAGTTTTTGGCGTTGACCGGTTGGTCAAAGTGTTGTTCGAATCTTAAGAGGTTAAATTATGAAAGCCTAGTTCGGGTTGCATTATAAATATGGAAAAATGTTCTAAAATCATCTATTAATATAATTAAATGAACTGTGAAATCAATTTTGGAAAATGAGTTTTGGAAGTGTGACATTTTGGCTAGTGACCAAAATGTAATTTTCGTAAGTTTGGTGGCTGTTTTATAAAGGGTTGGAACTTTGAATCTTTAAGGAGCTATTAATCCAAAAGTGGTTTCTCCAGATATTTTGAGTTATAATTCTGATTTTAAAGTATATCAAAAAGGAGGGAAAAGCCATTTGGCTAATTTCATAACTAACTTCTCATTTTCTTTCTCTCATTTTCTCTCAAACCAAACACTACATTTCCAGAGATTTGTTTCTGATTTTCTCACCTAATTTCCTCCTTTCAACTCTCATTTGATTCCAAATCAACATATCTTCAAAACCTCTTCAATTGCTACAAGTTTCATCAAGGTTTTCATTCCAAAAAGTGGAGAAACACAAGTTTGGAGGTAAGAACGTCCTTCTCCTCTAAACTATCAGTTCTTTACGAAAATTCCTAAGTTTTCAATCCTAAATTGATGTTTAATTAAAGGTTTTTAAGTTGATTTATGGATCTTGGCTTATTATGCAAGATCTTGATGATTTTTGGTGATTTTCGTTAGATCTGAGTAATCTGTGATTTAAGAGATGTTTGTGATGTTAAATGATCTCTAAAATGATGTGGAATTGAGTTTTGATTGATGCAATCCCGGATAGGTTGAGTTTCCTAAGTTTAGCTTGTGTTTTAAGGTAGTTTTTGAGGTGATCTTGGTGATCTGTTGTTGCTGGAGGTATAAGGTTGTTAATAGGTTGTTTTTAGATGATATTTGATGTTAATGGAAGTGAGGTTTTGCTGGTTTGTGGCTGGGCTTTGTTTAGAAGTGGTTTGGATGCATTTTCGGTTGTGTTTGGTGGCCGGAAATGGAGGTTGGATGAGAGCAGCGAGTTTAGGTGCTTTCATTGAAGCAATTAATGCATGATGATGCATTAATCCTCTGCTTTGATGTGTTGAAACAGGGGAGGCATCTTTGGATCCAAGTTTGGTTGATCCGGAAGCCTTATTTGGTGCTTTGGCTTGAAGCAAAGTGGAAATCGGTGAGTGCATTTGTGGAAATTGGATTTTCAGCTTTAAAACCAAGGTTTGAAGGTTTTGGGAGCTTAGTTTAAGTCTAAAAAACTTTGCTAAGCTCAAGTGTAAGTTTTCGGATTTTCTCTCTAGTGGTGGCCATGTTTTTGTTGTGATGCAAGATGATGATTTGCATGTTTTAATTACTGTTTTGAAAGCATTTTTTAGCATGGATTTTGCTGATGTTGTAAGCCATATATTGAAGGTAACTCTAGGTAGGAGTACCTTGCTTTTATGCGTTGAAATAATGTGGTTTGATGCTTTGAAATGCATGATGAAAATGGCTTGGTTAATTGCTTTAAAATAGTGGATTAAATGATGAATATGATGTATATTGGCAAGTGATGTTTTGAAAAGATTAAGGTCACTAAGGTGGTTAAAAGTCCTTGAGTGAGCCTTGTTACTTAAGATCATCAAGGTGATTAAAAGTCCTTGGATGAGTCTTGTTGCGGACACTAAGGTGGTTAAAAGTCCTTAGGTGATCCTTCCATGGTGTTTAAAAGTCCATGGGGCCAAGGTGTTTAAAAGTCCTTGGGGCCAAGGTGTTTAAAAGTCCTTGGGGTGATTCAAGCATTGGACACAAAGGTGGTTAAAAGTCCTTGTGTGGTCCTTATTCATGGTGTTTAAAAGTCCATGGCCAAGGTGTTTAAAAGTCCTTGGGACCAAGGTGTTTAAAAGTCCTTGGGAAAGTTGTTGAACTTGTTTTAAGAAATGATATGTATCACTTGAGCCAATATGACATGTTAAGTATATTATGAAGCATGAGATGCTTGTTTTAATGATTTTGTTGAAGCATGAGATTGCATGTTTTAAGTATGCTTTTGAGCATGTGCAAAGGTTGATTTTGAGCATGGTTTATAAATGGTTTTAACTGCATTATTGAATTGTTGTTAATGAGCATGCCTCACTAAGCTTTTGCTTACGCTCTCTACATTTTCTTAATTCAATAATGCAGAGCATTAGAGTACCTTGAGGGGCAGCAAGAAAGGGCAAGCAATCAAGTTCAAGTGAAGCTCAATTTATGAAGGTTTTATAAGTACATTTTAGCTTTTGTGTGTTTTGGCAATGGGGGACCAATGTGTATGTTTTGGGAGGTGTTTGAGACTTCCTAAGTATGTTGAATGTTGTTGAGATTGCTGGTTTTTGGATTGGAACCTTATATGCTTGTTTTGGAAGTTTGGTGTTGAATAGCTAGCTTGTGTAGGAAGCATGCCATTAAAAATTGGGGCTTTTCATATATGATGGTTATATGTTGAATTGGTGATGCATTTATGGTCCCTGCATGTTGGTTGATTTTGTGGTATGATTTGGTGTTGTTAAATTGAAGTTTGAAGCATGTATGATGTTGATTTTGAGTCGATTTCAGGCAGGGGTATCGGTACTCGGGCTTGCGTATCGATACACATGAGCCAAATATGCACATTGCTGCACAGGGGTATCGGTACGGTTGTGTGGGTATCGATACTGTCTAGGCTATCTATGAATGCCGTATCGAAACACGGGACCTCGTATCGATACCATCTCTGGAGTTGGTTATTGTCTTCCCCGCGTACCGATACGACTCCAGGCATATCGATACGTGACCGTTAATTCGGTTAAAAGTATCTTTATATGTTTGGAATGTTTACGTTTTGGTCCTGAATCTTGTTTGTTCAATTGCATGAGCTTGGGAAGTCCTTTTGAGCTGAAATTTCACAGAGAAGCATGAAACCTGATTAATTTCAAGATGGTAACTTAAATTTGGTTTAAGACCTTCTAATTATCAGAAATTACAATTTGGTCCCTAAAGTTGTAATTTGTTCAATTGGGTCCCTGTTTGATCTCTGATGTTTGTGATCTTTGAGTATGATGTTGTGTGATCACAATTAGGATTATTGTGCATCTAGACAAGATTAAAAAAGAAAAAAAGGGTCGTTAATCAAGGTTGACTTTCGGGTTGACTTTGGTTTTCCCCGTGTGACTTCCTTAATTCGGGTCAACCGTCTAGGCCGGGTTAAGGGGGTTACATGAGGCAATCAGAATTCTGAAGGAGAAGCTGGTAATAGTTCCGATCGTACAACCACCAGACTAGAGTTTTCCATTTGAGATAATGTGTAATGCCAGTGACTATGCTGTCGGGGCAGCACTAGGGCAGAGGAAGGATAAGCTCTTCCATGTGATTTACTATGCCAGCAAAACATTAAATGATGCCCAAATCATCTACACCACAACAGAGAAGGGGCTGTTAGCAGTGGTTTTCTCAATCGACAAGTTCCATTCTTACATACTTGGAATAAAGGTGGTGGTCCATACATACCACTCAGCACTGAAGTATTTGTTCACGAAAAAAGGATGCAAAACCGAGATTGATACGTTGGATTCTGCTGCTGCAAGAATTTGACATTGATATCAAGGATAAGAAGGGAACACAAAACCAAGTGGCAGACAACTTGTCGAGACTGGAGACGGGAAAGAGTCAATCCATAGATGGGACCTACATATTGGAGACCTTCCCAGATGAGAACTTGTTTTGTAACACCCCAATTTTGGGCTTAGAAGTTTAGGGTCTGAATTGGACTGGTATGATAGGCGCTTCGAATATAAAAGGAGGTTTTAGGGAAAAGCCTAGTTCGTGATGTTTTAAAAATATAGAAAAAATATCTAAAAATCCTAATTTAATCTATATAAGAGAATGGTGAAATCAATTTTACAAATTTAGGTTTGGAAATACAACATTTCGGTGTAGTGAACAAAATGCGAATTTTGAAAAGTTTAGTAGTGACTGTTTTGTAAAGGATTGAAACTTTGAATCATTAAGGAGCTAATTTACCCAAAATGTTTTTCTTCAGATTTTTACTTAATTTGGGTGATTTAATTAATGCTTTGATTCAATAAAAAGAATAGGGAAACTACTTTTTGGATTTCCTAACTACCTTTTCCTAACTTTCTCTCATTCCTTTTTCTCTCAAAATCCCATCATCCAAACACTTTTTCTCAAGCAAATTTCACATAGATTTTCACTTCAATTGATGAGATTTCTATCATCTATTGGTTCCTCATCAATCTTTCATCAAATCCTTTTGATTTCAACATTGAATTTTCATGGAATTTGGCTCAACTCAAGGAGAAATAATCTTTTAGAGGTAAGGATGTTCTTCTTCTCTAAATACTCAGTTCTTTACTGAAATTCACAAGTTTCAATCCTTTACTAATGTTTTATAAATGGATTTTGTAACCCCCTTAACCCGGCCTAGACGGTTGACCCGAATTAAGAAAGTCACACGGGTAAAACCAAAGTCAACCCGAAAGTCAACCTTGATTAACGGCCCTTTTTTTCTTTTTAATCTTGTCTAGATGCACATTAATCCTAATTGTGATCACACAAACAACATACTCAAAGATCACAAACATCAGAGATCAAACAGGGACCCAATTGAACAAATTACAACTTTAGGGACCAAATTGTAATTTCTAATAATTAAAAGGACTTAACCTAAATTAAAGTTACCATCTTGAAATTAATCAGGTTCCATGCTTCTCTGTGAAATTTCAGCTCAAAAGGACTTCCCAAGCTCATACAATTGAACAAACAAGATTTAGGACTAAAACGTAAACAATTCAAAACATATAACTGCCAATGTCAGCCCCCAACGGTCCGCCGTTCCGAAACCGATCGACCCCGTTCCGAAACACGGCCTTGGCAGACACCAAACCATTTCGAAACGGTGCATACCGTTTCGGACGCCTGGGTTCATGTAAGGCACCCGTTCCGAAACGGTGCACACTGCTCCGAAACGCCTGCACAGATTGCAGCAAACAAGCATACCAAAACATGCAATTGATCATTCAAACATGCTCCAAATGTCACCAAACTTTACCATCATACAATTAAACATAACTAAGACTTGAGGGCATCATCACAACATCAATCTAACATCATATGCAAAAAGCCCCAATTCTATAGGCATGCTTCCTACACAAGCTAGCTATTCAAACACCAAACTTCCAAAACAAGCATATAAGGTTCCAATCCAAAAACCAGCATTCAAAACAACATTCAACATACTTAGGGAGTTCCAAACACCTCCCAAAAGATACACATTGGTCCCCCATTGCCAAATCACCCAAAAGCTAAAAAGTACTTATAAAACCTTCATACATTGAGCTTTACTTGAACTTGATTGCTTGCCCTTTCTTGCTGCCCCTCGAGGTACTCTAATGCTCTACATTATTGAATTAAGAAAAACGTAGAGAGCGTAAGCAAAAGCTTAGTGAGGCATGCTCTTTAAAAACCATTCAATAATGCAATTAAAACTATTTATAAACATGCTTGAAATCAATCTTTGCACATGCTCAAAAGCATACTTAAAACAAGCAATCTCATGCTTCAACATAAACATTAAAACAAGCATCTCATGCTTCATAATATACTTAACATGTCATATTGGCTCAAGTGACAAATTCCATTTCATAAAACAAGTTCAACAACTTTCCCAAGGACTTTTAAACACCTTGGCCCCAAGGACTTTTAAACACCTTGGCCATGGACTTTTAAACACCATGAATAAGGACCACACAAGGCCTTTTAACCACCTTTGTGTCCAATTCTTGAATCACCCCAAGGACTTTTAAACACCTTGGCCCCAAGGACTTTTAAACACCTTGGCCCCATGGACTTTTAAACACCATGGAAAGGATCACCTAAGGACTTTTAACCACCTTAGTGTCCGCAACAAGACTCATCCAAGGACTTTTAACCACCTTGATGATCTTAAGTAACAAGGCTCACTCAAGGACTTTTAACCACCTTAGTGACCTTAATCTTTTCAAAACATCACTTGCCAATATACATCATATTCATCATTTAATCCACTGTTTTAAAGCATTAAACCAAGCCATTTTCATCATGCATTTCAAAGCATCAAACCACATTATTTCAATGTATAAAAGCAAGGTACTCCTACCTAGAGTTACCTTCAACATATGGCTTACATAATCAGCAAAATCCATGCTAAAACATGCTTTCAAAACAGTAATTAAAAACATGCAAATCATCATCTTGCATCACAACAAAATCATGGCCACCACTAGAGAGAAAATCCGAAAACTTACACTTGAGCTTAGCAAAGTTGTTTAGACTTAAACTAAGCTCCCAAAACCTTCAAACCTTGGTTTTAAAGCTGAAAATCCAATTTCCACAAACTCACTCACCGATTTCCACTTTGCTTCAAGCCAAAGCACCAAATCAAGCTTCCGGATCAACCAATCTTGGATCCAAAGATGCCTCCCCTGTTTCAACACATCAAAGCAGAGGATTAATGCATCATCATGCATTAATTGCTTCAATGAAAGCACCTAAACTCGCTGCTCTAATCCAACCTCCATTTTCGGCCACCAAACACAACCGAAAATGCATCCAAACCACTTCTAAACAAAGCCCAGCCATAAACCAGCAAAACCTCACTTCCATTAACATCATATAACATCTAAAAACAACCTATTAACAACCTTATACCTCCAGCAACATCAGATCACCTCAAAAACTACCTTGAAACACAAGCTAAACTTAGGAAACACAACCTATCCGGGATTGCATCAATCAAAACTCAATTCCACATCATTTTAGAGATCATTTAACATCAAAAACACCTCTCAAATCACAGATTAATCAGATCTAACGAAAATCATCAAAAATCATCAAAATCTTGCATAATAAGCCAAGATCCATTTCAACACTTAAAAACCTTTAATTAAACATCAATTAAGGATTAAAAACTTAGGAATTTCAGTAAAGAACTGATAGTTTAGAGGAGAAGGACGTTCTTACCTCCAAACTTGTGTTTCTCCACTTTCTGGAATGAAAACCCTTGATGAATCAAGTAGCAAATGAAGAGGTTTTG
Organism: Hibiscus tridactylites; assembly: GCA_958450335.1. Classification (NCBI taxonomy): domain Eukaryota; kingdom Viridiplantae; phylum Streptophyta; class Magnoliopsida; order Malvales; family Malvaceae; genus Hibiscus; species Hibiscus tridactylites. Next base: position 29,816,307 of record OY288289.1, read on the forward strand.
AAGATATGTTGATTTGAAATCAAATGAGAGTTGAAAGGAGGAATTTAGGTGAGAAAATCAGAAACAAATCTCTGGAAATGTAGTGTTTGGTTTGAGAGAAAATGAGAGAAGGAAAATTGAGAAGTTAGTTGAGAAAATTGCCAAATGAGCTTTTCCCTCCTTTTTGATATCTTTAAAATCAGAAAATAGCTTATAATATCTTAGAAAAATCTGGAGAAACCACTTTTGGATTAATAGCTCCTTAAAGATTCAAAGTTCCAACCCTTTATAAAACAGCCACCAAACTTGCGAAAATCACATTTTGGTCACTAGCCAAAATGTCACACTTCCAAAACTCATTTTCCAAAATTGATTTCACAGTTCACTTAATTATATTAAAAGATGATTTTAGAACATTTTTCCATATTTTTAATGCAACCCGAACTAGGCTTTCCTAATTTAACCTCTTAAGATTCGAACAGCACTTTGACCAACCGGTCAACGCCCACAACTCCTAAGCCCAAAACCGGGGCGTTACAACTCTCCCCCCCTTAAGAAATTTCGTCCTCGAAATTTACCTGAAGGAAAGAGATAAGGAAACTGCTTCAGCATGTCTTCCTTCTGCTCCCACGTGGCTTCCTCAACACCTCGATGCTTCCACAGCACCTTCACCAACTCAATGGTCTTGCCACGAAGAACCTTGCAATCCGAATCCAGAACCTTCACCGGTTCCTCATCATAGGTCAAATCCGTATTCAAAACCACTTCCTCCACAAGCATCACATGCGAAGGATCAGATCTATACTTCCGGAGCATAGAAACATGGAACACATCATGAATCTTCTTCAACTCATGAGGTAACCTCAGCCGATACGCAACAGGACCCACACGCTCAACCACCTCATATGGTCCAATGTACCGAGGGCTCAACTTACCCTTCCGGCCAAACCTCATCACCTTCTTCCAAGGCGAAACCTTCAAGAACACACGGTCACCCACCGCATACTCTATCTCCTTACGCTTCAAATCCGCGTAAGACTTTTGCCGATCAGAGGCAGCCTTCAACCTCTCACAAATGAGCTTCACCTTCTCGGTGGTCCCTTTCAACAAAGCAGGCATCGAAACCAACTTTTGACCAGTTTCAGCCCAACAAAGAGGAGTCCTACACTTCCTCCCATACAGAGCCTCATAAGGTGCCATCTGTATACTCGCCTGATAACTATTTTTATAAGCGAACTCAACCAAAGGCAGATGCTTCTCCCAAGAACCTTGGAACTCAATCACGCAGCATCTCAACATATCCTCCAAAATCTGAATAACCCGCTCAGACTGACCATCCGACTGAGGATGATAGGATGTACTGAAATGCAACCTTGTACCCAGAGCTTGATGCAAACACTGCCAGAAACGCGATGTGAACCTCGGATCCCTATCCGACACAATCGACTTAGGCACACCATGCAACCTCACTATCTCAGCAATATACAGCTCTGCCAGCTTATCCAAAGAAAACGTAGTATGCACAAGCAAGAAATGAGCACACTTCGTCAAGCGATCCACAATCACCCAAACAGAATTCTTCTTTGATGGAGACAAAGGCAAACCAGATACGAAATCCATGGTAACCCTCTCCCACTTCCATTCAGGGATTTTCAATGGTTGCAACAAACCAGACGGAACCTGATGTTCAGCCTTAACTCGCTGACACACCAAACACTTGCTCACAAACCCTGCAACATCCTTCTTCAAACCTACCCAATAGTACTCATCACGAAGATCACGATACATCTTAGTACTACCAGGGTGCATAGCAAAAGGACTACTATGACCTTCAGTCAGAATAGCACGCCTTAACTCAACATCAGCAGGCACTACTATCCGACTACCAAAACACAACACACCATCCTCATTAAAGCAGAAATCCGAAGGTCTACCCTCCGTGATATCCTGAACATGAGACACCAAGGAATCATCCAACAACTGCTTTTCCTTGATCAACTGAACCAACGATGGTTTCACTTGCAACTCAGCAACAAGACCACCATCTCGCGATATGCTCAAGCTAGCAAACATAGCTCTCAGCTCAACAACTACCTTCCTACTCAAGGCATCCGCAACAACATTAGCCTTTCCAGGATGATACTCAATCGTCAGATCATAATCCTTGAGCAACTCCAACCAACGTCGCTGCCTAAGATTCAACTCTTTCTGAGACATCAGATACCTCAAACTCTTGTGATCCGTGTACACAATACACTTCTCACCATACAGATAATGTCTCCAGATCTTCAGAGCAAACACCACTGCAGCCAACTCAATGTCATGCGTAGGATAGTTGCGCTCATGCACCTTCAACTGCCGCGACGCATAAGCCACAACCTTACCCTCTTGCATCAGCACACACCCCAAACCAACATAGGATGCATCACTATAGACCACAAACTCTTTCCCTGATTCAGGCTGAATCAAGATAGGAGCTTGCGTCAAAGCCGCCTTCAGCTTCTCAAAAGCTTGTTGTCTCGCTTTTGTCCACTCATACTTAACATCCTTTTGCAACAGCTTCGTCAAAGGAGCAGTAATCTTGGAAAAACCATCCACAAACCTCCGGTAGTATCCCGCCAAACCAAGGAAACTACGGACCTCATGAACAGACTTAGGAACTTTCCAGTTCATCACCGCTTCAATCTTCTGAGGATCAACACGAATCCCCTCAGCTGAGACCACATGCCCAAGAAACACCACCTCCTTAAGCCAAAACTCACACTTGCTCAGCTTAGCATAAAGCTGATTCTCCAACAAAGCTTGCAGCACAATCCTCAAATGCTCTTCGTGCTCCTCCTCAGTACGCGAGTACACGAGGATATCATCAATGAACACCACAACGAACTTGTCCAGGTATTCATGAAACACACGATTCATCATGTCCATGAAAGCAGCAGGAGCATTTGTCAACCCAAACGGCATCACAAGGAACTCATAATGCCCATACCTTGTCCTGAAAGCTGTCTTAGGCACATCCACATCCTTCACCTTCAACTGATAATACCCTGACCTCAAGTCAATCTTAGAGAACACAGCAGCTCCCCTAAATTGATCAAAGATATCATCAATCCTCGGCAAAGGATATCGATTCTTGATAGTCAACTTGTTCAGCTGACGGTAATCAATGCACATTCTCATCGTGCCATCCTTCTTCTTCACAAACAAGACAGGAGCACCCCAAGGCGACACACTCGGCCGGATGAAACCACGATCTAGCAGCTCTTGCAACTGCGTCTTCAGATCCTTCAGCTCCTTAGGTGCCATTCTATAGGGAGTAATGGACACAAGAGTTGTATTCTCATACAGCTCAATTCCAAACTCCACCTCGCGATTAAGAGGTAAACCAGGAAACTCTTCAGGAAAAACACCAGGAAACTCCTTCACAACCTTGATATCTTGCACCCTCAACTCCTTAGAGCTAGGATTCATCACAAAAGCTAGGTAAGCTTCACAACCTTGCCTCAACATCCTACTCGCCTCCAAGGTAGACACCACATTAGCAAGAAACTTCACATTCTCGCCAACTACAACAACTTCATAATCATCCGCAAGCTTAAGCGAAACCCGCTTATTCTCACAATCCACAACAGCACGATGCTCAGCAAGCCAATCCATACCAAGGATCACATCAAAACCATAGAAAGGCAACTCCATAAGATCAACATGAAAGACATGTTCTTGAACAACCAAGGGACACCTTCTATAAAGCTTTCGAGTCACAACAGTTTCACCAAAAGAACTAGTGACACGAACACCAACATCCAAAGACTCAACAGGCAAACCAAGCAATTCAGCATGCTCACGCAAAATGTATGAATGCGTAGATCCAGAATCAATCAAAGAAAGCAATGACAAGGATTGCAAAGTAAAGGTACCTGCAATCACATCAGCATCATTCCTTCCCTCGCGCTGAGCATACACCCTCGCTTGGCCTCCACCCTCAGGCTGAATAGCCACAACATGAGCTACTCCGCGACCACCTTCCTCTCACCTCTGAAAATTACCACGGCCGCGCCCACGACCTCTCTGCGGTGCAACAACAATAGCACGATCTTGGCCACCAACCAACCTCGGACAATCTCGCCTCAGATGATCAACAGAACCACAGTTCCAACATCCATTACCAGCTGCCGCAGCAGGAGCTTGCACCTCCCTCACACCACGAGGACAGTCACGCTTCATGTGACCACGCGAACCACAGATCCAGCAAGCACTTGGTTCAGCTCTAGCAAAACCTCATCTAGCAGGTGCACCACCACCTCTCTTGGCTGAGGACTGATACTTCTGATCACGTCCCCTCTTGTTCCGTCCACCTCCGGAACTATACTCAGCAGCTCTCTTGCCAGAACTTGCTCCAGCACCTTTCGCAGCTAAACCCAAGTTCATCTCAATGTCCTTGGATCGACTAACCAACACATCAAAATCATTGTACTCAGCAGCCAACATGTAGGTCTTTACTTCCGTCACCAAGCCATAACGGAACCTTTCGCACCTCTCACGCTCATCAGGTATCAGCTCTGGTGCATACTGACTGAGGCGCACAAACTGCACTTCATACTCAGCCACACTCATGCTCCCTTGGGTTAGAGACATGAATTCACGCTTTTTCTCATCCAGATATCTCACTCCAAGATATCTCCTCTTGAACGCATTCTGAATGAATGTCCAAGTAACATCAACTTCAGCCATCCCAGCTATGGTGGTCGTCCACCACGTATACGCATCATCTTGCAGCAAGGACACAACACAGCCCAACTTTTGCACATCCGTGCAGCTCATTTGACCCAAGATACGCTTGGTACTCTCAAGCCAAGCTTCCGAACTCTCAGCAGACATACCTCTGAACTCAGTCCCACCAAGACTGCGCAGACGCTCCAAAGGTAATCTGACTCCAGCATCTCCCTGATGCCCAGCTGCTTGAGCTCCAGCTACTGCTGCTCGAAAAGCACCCGCAATAGCTTGTACCAGCATAGACATATCAGGCATAGCTTGCCCCTGACCAACCTCTTGTCCAGCAGCTCCAGCACCAGCTGCAGCTTCAGCTCGCTCACCTCCAGCACCACCACCAGGCGGAGGAGGGGGTAACACTGCACTACTCGTGTTCTCTTCATTCTCATTCTCATTGGGAGCCGTAGCTCGCACACTACCTCTTAACTCTCTACGTGGTACCATACTTTTACCATGCAATCACAATGCAAAATAAAACAAGTCAGGCCCAGCAAGGTAAGCAATCCAAGTATTCAAGCTCAATTTCATTCAAAATCAACATCATTTCATTAGATTTTGTTTGGCAATGGGTACCCTCAACATGCAACATCACAACATACATCTCAATTGCATCAACATCACAAGCCACTGAACATGCTTTCAAACAACAAGCATACAAGCCAAACATACTTCAATCATGCATACATTCATTCCCAATTACTCGCAAACTCAGCTCTGATACCACCAAATGTAACCCCCTTAACCCGGCCTAGACTGTTGACCCGAATTAAGAAAGTCACACGGGGAAAACCAAAGTCAACCCGAAAGTCAACCTTGATTAACGACCCTTTTTTTCTTTTTAATCTTGTCTAGATGCACATTAATCCTAATTGTGATCACACAAACAACATACTCAAAGATCACAAACATCAGAGATCAAACAGGGACCCAATTGAACAAATTACAACTTTAGGGACCAAATTGTAATTTCTGATAATTAAAAGGACTTAACCCAAATTAAAGTTACCATCTTGAAATTAATCAGGTTCCATGCTTCTCTGTGAAATTTCAGCTCAAAAAGACTTCCCAAGCTCATACAATTGAACAAACAAGATTCAGGACTAAAACGTAGACAATTCAAAACATATAACTGCCAATGTCAGCCCCCAACGGTCGGCCGTTCCGAAACCGATCGACCCCGTTCCGAAACACGGGCCGTTCTGAAACCGATCGACCCCGTTCCGAAACACGGCCTTGGCAGAGACCAAACCGTTTCGAAACGGTGCATACCGTTTCGGACGCCTGGGTTCATGTAAGGCACCCGTTCCGAAACGGTGCACACTGTTCCGAAACGCCTGCACAGATTGCAGCAAACAAGCATACTAAAACATGCAATTGATCATTCAAACATGCTCCAAATGTCACCAAACTTTACCAGCATACAATTAAACATAACTAAGACTTGAGGGCATCATCACAACATCAATCTAACATCATATGCAAAAAGCCCCAATTATATAGGCATGCTTCCTACACAAGCTAGCTATTCAAACACAAAACTTCCAAAACAAGCATATAAGGTTCCAATTCAAAAACCAGCATTCAAAACAACATTCAACATACTTAGGGAGTTCCAAACACCTCCCAAAAGATACACATTGGTCCCCCATTGCCAAATCACCCAAAAGCTAAAAAGTACTTATAAAACCTTCATACATTGAGCTTTACTTGAACTTGATTGCTTGCCCTTTCTTGCTGCCCCTCGAGGTACTCTAATGCTCTGCATTATTGAATTAAGAAAAACGTAGAGAGCGTAAGCAAAAGCTTAGTGAGGCATGCTCTTTAAAAACCATTCAATAATGCAATTAAAACCATTTATAAACATGCTTGAAATCAATCTTTGCACATGCTCAAAAGCATACTTAAAACAAGCAATCTCATGCTTCAACATAAACATTAAAACAAGCATCTCATGCTTCATAATATACTTAACATGTCATATTGGCTCAAGTGACAAATTCCATTTCATAAAACAAGTTCAACAACTTTCCCAAGGACTTTTAAACACCTTGGCCCCAAGGACTTTTAAACACCTTGGCCATGGACTTTTAAACACCATGAATAAGGACCACACAAGGACTTTTAACCACCTTTGTGTCCAATGCTTGAATCACCCCAAGGACTTTTAAACACCTTGGCCCCAAGGACTTTTAAACACCTTGGCCCCATGGACTTTTAAACACCATGGAAAGGATCACCTAAGGACTTTTAACCACCTTAGTGTCCGCAACAAGACTCATCCAAGGACTTTTAACCACCTTGATGATCTTAAGTAACAAGGCTCACTCAAGGACTTTTAACCACCTTAGTGACCTTAATCTTTTCAAAACATCACTTGCCAATATACATCATATTCATCATTTAATCCACTGTTTTAAAGCATTAAACCAAGCCATTTTCATCATGCATTTCAAAGCATCAAACCACATTATTTCAATGTATAAAAGCAAGGTACTCCTACCTAGAGTTACCTTCAACATATGGCTTACATAATCAGCAAAATCCATGCTAAAACATGCTTTCAAAACAGTAATTAAAAATATGCAAATCATCATCTTGCATCACAACAAAATCATGGCCACCACTAGAGAGAAAATCCGAAAACTTACACTTGATCTTAGCAAAGTTGTTTAGACTTAAACTAAGCTCCCAAAACCTTCAAACCTTGGTTTTAAAGCTGAAAATCCAATTTCCACAAACTCACTCACTGATTTCCACTTTGCTTCAAGCCAAAGCACCAAATCAAGCTTCCGGATCAACCAATCTTGGATCCAAAGATGCCTCCCCTGTTTCAACACATCAAAGCAGAGGATTAATGCATCATCATGCATTAATTGCTTCAATGAAAGCACCTAAACTCGCTGCTCTCATCCAACCTCCATTTTCGGCCACCAAACACAACCGAAAATGCATCCAAACCACTTCTAAACAAAGCCCAGCCATAAACCAGCAAAACCTCACTTCCATTAACATCATATAACATCTAAAAACAACCTATTAACAACCTTATACCTCCAGCAACATCAGATCACCTCAAAAACTACCTTGAAACACAAGCTAAACTTAGGAAACTCAACCTATCCGGGATTGCATCAATCAAAACTCAATTCCACATCATTTTAGAGATCATTTAACATCAAAAACACCTCTCAAATCATAGATTAATCAGATCTAACGAAAATCATCAAAATCTTGCATAATAAGCCAAGATCCATTTCAACACTTAAAAACCTTTAATTAAACATCAATTAAGGATTGAAAACATAGGAATTTCAGTAAAGAACTGATAGTTTAGAGGAGAAGGACATTCTTACCTCCAAACTTGTGTTTCTCCACTTTTTGGAATGAAAACCCTTGATGAATCAAGTAGCAAATGAAGAGGTTTTGAAGATATGTTGATTTGAAATCAAATGAGAGTTGAAAGGAGGAATTTAGGTGAGAAAATCAGAAACAAATCTCTGGAAATGTAGTGTTTGGTTTGAGAGAAAATGAGAGAAGGAAAATTGAGAAGTTAGTTGAGAAAATTGCCAAATGAGCTTTTCCCTCCTTTTTGATATCTTTAAAATCAGAAAATAGCTTATAATATCATAGAAAAATCTGGAGAAACCACTTTTGGATTAATAGCTCCTTAAAGATTCAAAGTTCCAACCCTTTATAAAACAGCCACCAAACTTGCAAAAATTACATTTTGGTCACTAGCCAAAATGTCACACTTCCAAAACTCATTTTCCAAAATTGATTTCACAGTTCACTTAATTATATTAAAAGATGATTTTAGAACATTTTTCCATATTTTTAATGCAACCCGAACTAGGCTTTCCTAATTTAACCTCTTAAGATTCGAACAGCACTTTGACCAACCGGTTAACGCCCACAACTCCTAAGCCCAAAACCGGGGCGTTACAGATTTAATGTTAGAAACTTGATTTTGGCTTAAAACTCAAGATTGGGAAGAGATCTTGAAGATTTTCGTTGTAATGGATTTGGCTCTGTTTTGAGATTATTCTTTAATGTATTTTGGATGTTTAATGAAGTTAGAAATGAGATTTTATCAATCTAATCCCGAATAAGTTGTATTTGCTAAGTTTTTGCTTATGAAAATGGTGGTTTTTGAGGTGTTCTTGGTGTTCTGTTATAGCTGAAGGTATAAGGACGAGTTTAGATTTATTTTTGTTAAGTGGATCGCAAGATCGATATTGACCAAAGGGGGGGTGAATTGGAAAAAATTGGAAATTTAAAGGTTTTGAGGTGGAATTTGCAAATTGAAAATAATTGACAAGGGATTTAGAGTGGTTCAAATTCCAAATGAACTCTACATCCACTACCTTAGCTTCACTAAGGATTTGCAACAATTCCACTAATTTGATCTTCCCCTTTTGTAGGACAAGGAGGCAACCCTTTACAATTTCGGTTGATTTTTCTACCCAAAAATCAACTCAACCCTCACACAAGTGAACAAAGAAATTTGATGGCTAAAAGGTATCTCTCAATACAAATAATAGCCCAAATACAAGCACTCAACCCAATTGAACAAAATATGAATGAAGATTACAATTGGGATTTTTACACAAAATGGGATTTTTGCACAATTGCTTGAATTTGATGTTTGGATGTTTGCTTTAGGATCAATAGTTGTTGCTGATGCTTTTGGATGTCTCTTTTATACCTCCTCATTGATTTCTAGCCGTTTGGGTAGTTGGGAACATAAATGGAGCCGTTGGAAACCTCTCTTACCACCATAAATGCAGTCTGCACCAACCCGTTTCGAAACGCGGGGTACCTGTTTCGGAACGGACTAAAGTAGAAAGAGCCGTTGGGGTGCATTTAAGAGCCCATTTCGAAACGCCTTAGGGCCGTTTCGAAACACTTTTGCCACTGTCAAGGGTCGTTTCGAAACGGTCTTAGCCCGTTTCGAAACACCTTAATGATTTTCAGAAATTCAGTTAAAAACGCTATAACAGTCATATATTTTAAATTAAACTTAAGAACTGTTTCGAAACGATTTGGATCCGTTTCGAAACGGATTTGCAACTGTCAAGGGTCGTTTCGAAACGGCCTTGATCCGTTTCGAAACCCTTTTTGTCTTTAAAAAATCAGCAAATATTTGAACCGTTGTACTCTTTTTAAATCAAATATGAAGAACAATTTCGAAACGAGTGATACCGTTTCGAAATGGGGTCAAGTGTTTCGATACACGTTTCGGAACGGTGGTCGACAGTGATGAAAACGTTTCGAAACGCCTGAGGGCCGTTTCGAAACAGGAGCTTGAAATTCACTGTTTTGACTTGAAACACTTAGAAAAATATTTGAAAAACTTTGTTTTTAACTTGGGCATAATCTTAAAATTATATAGGGATATTTTGAGAACTTAAAATTCGTTTTGACATTTTCAATTTAGTCCTTAGGTTTTTAGTTATATCAAAATTAAAATATTTGTTTCACAATCTCCCCTTTTTGATATAACAAAACCAAAGTTAGAATTTTTGAGAATTTTGAAAGTTTTGAAAAATATTCTAACTCCCCCTTAATTTAAGATAGGTTTTTAAAGTTGAAAGAAATTTTTGATTTGAAATCCAAGTTGTAAACCTTTAAAAAACCTTTTAAAATTTAAAACGAATTTTAGTTAGTGTGGCTCTTAAATTTCTTCTCCCCCTTTTTGTTAGATCAAAAAGAACAATGAAAGCTCATAGAGAAGATAGAGGATTAGTACCAATAAGCATTAATAAGCAACCATAATATTAATTCATAATATCAAAATATCCAAAACATAAACCAACATTAAGTTCAACATAAAATCCCAAATAAAAAGCCAAAAGCATAGGTTCCTAAAACATGAGAAAACATAAAGATGCAATCTTAATCCTAAAATGCATAGATAATATGATATGATATGATATGAAAATCCTAGGCCTCGTCATCATCATCCGATGTATCATCATCGCTCTTGGCTTGAGAACGGTGAAACTTCGTCCATTGCCCATAGAGCGTAGAGAAGGATAGATCCAAGTTTGAGTGGGAAGTCTCAAGAGTATGAAGACGATCCTCGACATTCTTCAAACGAGTGTCCATGGCAGAAAAACCCGAAGCAATGCTAGTGTCCAAAGCATTGAACCGAGTGTCCAAAGCATTGAACCGCTCGGTAAGGAGAGCCGTGAGGGCTTCATTGTTTGCAAATTGAACTTGCGGTGGAGGAGGAACGGGAAGAGGAACGGTTCTCTATCAATTCTTTCCCAAACATCATTCACATAAGTAAACCCGGACTTGCGAAGGGATGACTCACCAATCATGGTCTTGCGAGGTTCCGGAGAGTCGTAGGAACAATCGATGCCAAGATCATTAAAGATGTAGCACAAGAGTATGCCATATGTAAAAGACTTCAACTCATTTGTGTCAATAAGCTTGATATTATTGACTATCTCGGCAAAAATTATCTTAGGCACATTTGGGCGCTCACCCTTACGGAAACACTCTAGCCAAAAATGATCAGTTTGACGGATGTGAGAGTATTTACCTCCGGAAGGTCGAATGAACCAAGAAACCATCAAGTGAAGAACGCGATCATGCACATCCAAAGTAAGTGCCTTACCGGTGGAAGTGCCAAAGTGACGTTCATCCTCAATACCTTCATCCTTAAGTTTAAAAATAGACTCCAAAAGCGCAACATTGACAACAAACTTTTTGCCCAATAAGGATGATTCAATTCCTATAATCTCGGTTTTGGTCTCATCATAAATAAAACGAGCATTAGAGTAAAAAAGGAGTACCATGTGTTTGTAGCGAACATCCGGAATGCTCAAGAAGAAGATAAGATTCCACTCACTCAAACGGCTGAGATAATGGAATAGGAATTGCTCGGAATTGAGGAAATCAAGATCAATGAAACGTTCTTTGCGAATCTCGAAATCCTTGACATAAGAGAATCGAGCACACATCTCCGAAATTTTGAGGGTTTTCTAAAAAAGCAGAGGAAGATTTGGACGAACGCTCGACTCACCGGTTTGAACGGCCTTGCACTTTTTGTTAGCTTGATCCGCCATCTAAAAACATTAAGCAAGTATATTTTAAAATTAAGTGTATGCATTGATATTTAAAATCAATCCAATAATAAATCTCACTTAGGTTTTTGAAAACAAAATTAAAATAAAATAAAAAACAGTAAAGAAAAATACGACTAAAAAATTTTATATTCAAATAAAAAATTTTGAGATTTGGAAATTTTTTTACAAGATATGGAAAACCCACAAAGAAAAACATATAATTATAAAAAAATAAAATTTTCTAACCTAAGATTCGAACATAAATTGAAAGAAAAAGAAAAAAAAGAAAAAAGTACCTTAGTTTGGGATTTTGGATGATTTGATTAAAATCCTTGCACAAGGTTGATGAAACTTGCTTAGACTTGAGTTTTAGAGTAAAACCCCTCACAATTTTGTGAAAAACAATGAGTTTGAGAGGGTATTTATAGAGAGGGAGGCGGTTTAGGGTTTTAAGAGTTTGATGAAAAATGAACTTTATCATTAAAAGCCCTAAACAAAGCAGTCCGCGATGCCGTTTCGAAACGGGATGACTAGGGTTTGACCATCTTGAGACCATAGACTGACCGTTTCGATACGGTCTTGACTGTATCGAAACCCTTTTGACCCGTATCGAAACACGTTTCGATACACCCCTTGGCAGTACCAAAAATGTTTCGGAACGCTTTTGAGGCGTTTCGAAACGCCCTTCTCTCAGAACAGGATTTAAGGTATCCGTATCGAAACAGGGTCACTCGTTTGGATACACATGGGCCTGGAAGTGCAGATGAGGCTCTAAAAGTGCAGAAAAATGAAGTTTTAAGAGGCCTAACATGCATAAATGTCATGAATGACCAGGCAAAACATATTCAAGCATAAACATACTCCCCCTAACTATAAGCATGGATGAAATTAGGAGTTTAAACACATAAACATAGCTTTTCACAAGATCAAGCATATTTAAGCACAAAAGAGGTCCTAAAAGGTCAAGATAGGCTAGCTAGACCTAGCACTCTCCTAAGGGACCAAAACCGCTCTTTGTCTAAGGGTTTTGTAAATATGTCCGCTAATTGATTCAAGGTGTCTACGTACTCTATAACCACATCTTCCTTAAGGACATGATCTCTAATGAAATGATGCCTTATTTCTATGTGTTTGGTTCTAGAGTGTTGGATGGGATTTTTGGTTAAACATATTGCACTAGTGTTGTCACATTTTAGGGGTATGGTTTCAACTTTAATTCCATAATCTAAGAGTTGTTGTTTCATCCAAAGGACTTGAGCACAACAACTCCCTAAGGATATGTACTCGGCTTCGGTGGTAGATAAGGCTACACTATTTTGTTTCTTAGAGAACCAAGATATGAGCATACTACCTAAGAATTGGCAAGTTCCCGAAGTACTTTTCCTATCAATTTTGCAACCCCCATAATCCGCATCCGAGTAAGCATGAAGGTTGAAGGTAGAGTCTCTAGGATACCAAAGACCTAAACAAAGAGTGCCTCTAAGGTATCTAAAGATTCTCTTAACAGCTATAAGGTGAGACTCTCTAGGACTAGCTTGAAACCTAGCACACAAGCAAACACTAAACAAGATATCTGGTCTACTTGCGGTAAGGTAAAGCAAAGATCCAATCATAAAACGATAAAGCTTAGAGTCAACACACTTACCTCCTTCATCTTTGTCAAGCTTTGTAGATGAGCTCAAGGGAGTGGCTTGAGGCTTTGCATTCTCCAAGCCAAACTTCTTGAGCATATCCTTTATGTACTTTGCTTGGTTGATGAAGGTGCCATCCTTCCTTTTCTTGATTTGGAGTCCCAAAAAGAATGAGAGCTCCCCCATCATGTTCATCTCAAATACACCTTGCATTAGCTTAGCAAACTCTTGACAATGACATTCATTAGTAGAACCAAATATAATATCATCAACATAAATTTGAACTACTAAGATGTCATTTTTATACATTTTTATAAAAAGTGTAGTGTCCACCTTACCTTTTTCAAATCCTTTTTCAATCAAAAAATTTGAAAGTCTTTCATACAAAGCTCTAGGAGCTTGTTTTAAACCATAAAGAGCTTTGGTAAGTTTGAAAACATGATTTGGAAATTTTGATTCTTCAAAACCCGGTGGTTGTTCCACATACACTTCTTCATTTATAAAACCATTTAAAAATGCGCTTTTAACATCCATTTGAAAAAGCTTGAAATTATGATAACATGCATATGCAAGCAACATCCTAACGGCTTCCATTCTAGCTACGGGTGCATAGGTTTCATCAAAATCTATTCCCTCTTCTTGAGTGTAACCTTGTGCTACAAGTCTAGCTTTATTTCTCCCAATGTTACCACTCTCATCTAGTTTGTTCCTAAAGACCCATTTAGTTCCTATGGTAGATTGATTACTAGGCCTATCAACTAATGTCCATACATCACTTCTCTCAAATTGATTTAACTCTTCTTGCATAGCCATAATCCAAAAGTCATCTTTCAATGCTTCTTTTATATTTTTAGGCTCTATGCATGAGATAAATGCAACATGATTCATTAATCTAAGAGAAGAACGAGTGGTTACCCCCTTGGATGGATCACCCAAGATTTCACCATCTTTGACATAGTTCAACTCCCTTGGGTAGCTCACTTCCTTCTCCTCAATAGCCAAGTCCTTCAAGGCTTCAAGAGGTGGATCTTGTGAGTCCTCTTCCTTTGTTGCAATCTCATCCTCCTTTGAAGTTTGACCTCCATCAAAGGCATTTATGATCCCTACATCATCATCATCACAAGAATCCTTCTTAGGAAGGAGGTTATCATCGAATACAACATGAATAGATTCTTCTACTACTAAAGTTCTTTTGTTAAATACTCGATAGGCTTTAGAGGTTAAAGAGTAACCTATAAAAATGGCTTCATCACTTTTTGCATCAAATTTACCTAAGTTATCTTTTCCATTATTTAAAACAAAACACTTGCACCCAAAAGGGTGAAAATAACTAATGTTAGGCTTTTTGGATTTTAAAATCTCATAAGGTGTTTTCTTTAAAATTGGCCTAATCATTACTCGATTTACAATATAACAAGCGGTGTTTGTGGCTTCCACCCAAAAATATTTAGGTAAATTGTTTTCACAAAGCATAGTTCTAGCCATTTCTTGTAAAGTTCTATTTTTCCTCTCAACTACCCCATTTTGTTGAGGAGTTCAAGGAGCCGAAAAATTATGGCTAATACCATTTTCATTTAAAAAATCTTCAAACCCTAAATTTTGAAACTCGGTTCCATGATCACTTCTAATATGTGAAATTCTAAGTTCAATATCATTTTGGGTTAGTTTTGAAATTGTGATGAATTTTTCCAAAGCCTCATCTTTAGTACTTAAAAATAGAACCCAAGTAAATCTAGAAAAATCATCAACTAGCACAAAAGCATAAGATTTACCACCCAAGCTCATAGTCCTAATTGGCCCAAATAGATCCATGTGAATTAATTGTAAGCATCTACTAGTAGAAACATCATTAATGGATTTAAAGGAAGACCTATGTTGTTTACCCTTTGAGCATGCATTAAAAATTTTATCATTTGAGAACTTTATTTTGGGTAAACCTCTAACTAGATTTAGAGAGACTAGTTTTTCTAAAACACTTATGCTAGCATGTCCTAGCTTCCTATGCCACAACCATGTATCATTTTCATTTTGAGCAACTAAGCATGCATGAGATGTATGTATGTCATCTAAATGCACCATGTATATGTTTCCTATGCGATGACCTATGAGCATAATATTATTAGATTTAATGTCTACAATTTTGCATCCATTTTTATCAAATAAAACATTAAATCATTTATCACACAATTGACTTATGCTCAATAAATTGTGTTTAAGACCATCGACATATAAGACATTTTCAATAAGAATGGTAGAGTGATTACCTATGGAGCCAATACCTTTAATGTGGCCTTTGGAGTTGTCACCAAATGTTACTACTCCTCCACTTTTTGGCTTTAAGTCCATGAATCGACTCTTGTCTCCGGTCATGTGTCTTGAGCATCCACTATCAAGGTACCATGAGTTTTGACTTTGTGCTTTGGCCTTGTAGCAATGCTCCCCCTACAAACAAAGATATTAAACCTTGGGTTTTGGTACCCAAATCATTTTGGGTCCATGAGTGTTAGCTCCCAAAACCTTGGTTCCCTTAGGAATCCAAGATGACATAGCAATAATATTATTAGATTTTACAAGTTCCTTAGGAACCCATACACTTCTAATTCTTTTAGCTCTACTATGTCTAGGGTAGCTACCTTGTTTGTAGTAATTAGTCTTTTTCTTAGGTTGGTGTGTTCTAGAGGATTCTCCTACTTCATGTTTGACACTACCAACAATTTTTAAAGACTTTTTGAGCTCATTTAGCTCACCCAACACCTTTTGGTGTTCACAATTACATTGAGATAAAAGATTATTAAGATCAACATTTTCATCTTGGAAAAATTTAAGTTCATCTTTTAATCCTAAAATCTTTTTCTCAAATTTAGAATTAGCTTGAGTAAGTGAGTCATTTTTCTCATTTAGTTCTAGAATAATCTTTATGTTCCTAATGACCGACTCCTTATACTTCTGAACTAATTCATCATATACCTCTTGTAACTCATCATATGCATCATTTAATTCTTCATATGAAAAATCTAAAGTAGATGAGTTAGAGGTTACCAAGGAGGAATCTTCCTCAAGTGCCATGAGGCAAAGATTAGCCACTTCTTGTTCGTCATCCTCCGATGACTCCTCATCACTCCAAGTAGCAAGCTTGGCTTTGAGTCTTTTCTTCTTCTCAAAGCCCTTCTTCTTGAGTTGAGGGCACTCCGAACGGATGTGGTCGGGTTGTTTGCACTCAAAGAAAATGATAGGATCCTTTCCTTATTCTTTGTTCTTCCCTTTGAAGTCCATTTTTCTTTGGATTTTTCTTCCCCGGTTGGACCTCATGAAGCGTGAGAACCGTTTGGCTATCATGGCCAATTCTTCAAGTTCATCCTCCTCACAAGAGGAGCTCTCATCATGTTGTGAAGCTTTAGCCTTGAGAGCTATTCCCATCTTCTTCTTCTTCTCAACCTCAAGCTTCTCTACCCTTTTCTCTTCTTTCTTCTTCTCATCTTCCCTTCCTTGCTTCATGATCTCATGAGTAAGGAGAGAACCCACAAGCTCATCAAGCGTCAATGTCTTCAAGTTCTTTGCTTCGATGATAGCGGTTCTCTTTCCATCCCAAGACTCGGGAAGTGAATAGAGTAGCTTCTGGACAAGCCCTTTAGACCATTGACAATCGTGGAGAAACGATCAAACATCTTTGACACCGTCTCATCGGGCTCCATCTTGCAATTTTCATAGCTAAGATTGAGAAGTCCAATCTTAGTTTCTTTAACATCATTGGTGCCTTCATAAGTAGTCTCAGGAGTGTCCCACACTTCTTTGGCACTTTCAGTAGATGAGACCTTTGAGTAGATGTCCGAAACGAAAGCACAAAATAATATGTGGAGAGCTTTATCATTGACTTGAATCTTTTTCCTCTCCTCTTCACTCATTTCCACTTTCTTCTTTAGCACCATCTTGCCTTTACCATCTTGCTTCAATGGAATATATGGCCCATCCTCAATGACATCCCACACAAGATAGTCACTTGACTTGATGAATAGACGCATTTTATTCTTCCAAAAAGAATAGTTATCACCGTTGAAGAAGGGAGGCTTTGTAGTGGATTGTCACTCGTACATGCCGGAACCGGAGGTTGAAGCCATCTCTTGATATTTTGATGATCACACTCTTCCAAGGATCTCCTCTTGTGGTTGTTAATCCTCAAAGAGTTAAACTCTGATACCAATTGTTAAGTGGATCGCAAGATCGATATTGACCAAGAGGGGGTGAATTGGAAATTTAAAGGTTTTGAGGTGGAATTTGCAAATTGAAAATAATTGACAAGGGATTTAGAGTGGTTCAACTTCCAAATGAACTCTACATCCACTACCTTAGCTTAACTAAGGATTTGCAACAATTCCACTAAATTGATCTTCCCCTTTTCTAGGACAAGGAGGCAACCCTTTACAATTTCGGTTGATTTTTCTACCCAAAAATCAACTCAACCCTCACACAAGTGAACAAAGAAATTTGATGGCTAAAAGGCATCTCTCAATACAAATAATAGCCCCAATACAAGCACTCAACCAAATTGAACAAAATATGAATGAAGATTACAATTGGGATTTTTACACAAAATGTGATTTTTGCACAATTGCTTGAATTTGATGTTTGGATGTTTGCTTTAGGATCAATAGTTGTTGTTGATGCTTTTGGATGTCTCTTTTATACCTCCTCATTGATTTCTAGCCGTTTGGGTTGTTGGAAACATAAATGGAGCCGTTAGAACCCTCTCTTACCACCATAAATGCAGTCTGCACCAACCCGTTTCGAAATGCGGTGTACCTGTTTCGGAACGGACTAAAATAGAAAGAGCCGTTGGGGTGCATTTAAGAGCCCATTTCGAAACGCCTTAGGGCCGTTTCGAAACACTTTTGCCACTGTCAAGGGTCGTTTCGAAACAGTCTTAGCCCGTTTCGAAACACCTTAACGATTTTCAGAAATTCAGTTAAATACGCTATAACGGTCATATTTTTTAAATTAAAATTAAGAACTGTTTCGAAACGATTTGGATCCGTTTCGAAACGGATTTGCAACTGTCAAGGGTTGTTTCAGAACGGCCCTTATCCGTTTCGAAACACCCTTTTTGTCTTTAAAAAATCAGCAAATATTTGAACCGTTGTACTCTTTTTAAATCAAATATGAAGAACAGTTTCGAATCGAGTGATACCGTTTTGAAACGGGGTCAAATGATTCGATACATTTTTCGGAACGGTGGTCGATAGTGATGAAAACGTTTCGAAACGCCTGAGGGCCGTTTCGACACAGGAGCTTGAAATTCACTGTTTTGACTTGAAACACTTAGAAAAATATTTGAAAAACTTTGTTTTTAACTTGGGCATAATCTTAAAATTATATAGGGATATTTTGAGAACTTAAAATTCGTTTTGACATTTTCAATTTAGTCCTTAGGTTTTTAGTTATATCAAAATTAAAATATTTGTTTCACAATTTTGGATGTTAATTGAAGTTTAGAAATGGTTAGAAGTTATGGATCTTGCCTGGGTTAAGTTTTGGGAGAGTTTGGAGATGTTTTCGGTTGTGTTTGGTAGCCGAAATGTTGGTTTTGGGTAGAGCAGCGAGTTTAGGAGTGTTGGCTGAAGATTTCAATGCATGATGATGTGTTAATCCTCTGCTTTGGTGTGTTTAAAATGGGGGAGACATCTTCAGAAATTTTTGGAGTTAATCCGGAGGCCTAATTGGTGTTTCGGCAAGCTAGCGAAACGAAATTGGTGAATGGAGTTGGTTTCCAACTTTAGAACAATTATTTGGAGGTTTTGGGAGTTTAGTTTAAGTCTAAACAACTTAGCTAAGCTCAAGAGTAAGTTTTCGGAAAAAACTCCCTCGGATGTGCTAGATTGTGGTTTGATGCATTGGTTATGCAATGCATGTTTAATTATTGTTTTGAAAGCATGATTTAGCATGATTAATGCTGGTTTTGAAAGTCTTGTATTGAGGGATGCTCAAGGTAAGAGATCCTTGGTTTGGCGTGTTATTAATATGATTTTGATGCATTCTGATGCATGATGTAAAATGGCTTTGATTAATGCTTTAAAATAGTGAATTGTTGTTGGTATTTGATGTATATTGGCAAGTGATGTAATGGTTTTAAAATACTTGAATCGGATATAGTTAGCCGACTATAGGATTGGGTGCACCGTAAGTAAAGTCGCATTGGATGTTGAGGGGTTGTGATTGTACCGTAAACTCCATCCAAGTACCCTAACGATTGAGGAAGATCACAATGGTGGTTGTAAATTCCATGTGTGGATCTTGTGACTTGTGTCCCTTACTCTCGTTAGTGGAAGTATACAACTACATGTGGGTGGTGTTGAGGGATTTTGATTGTACCGTTATACTCCACCACGGGTGTCACATCAATGGAGGGATTGCTCTTGAGTATGAACCTTGTGTAGTCTGGCAGTGTGTATGAAGCGTGTGGGACAACGATTGTAATCCGCAGATCCGATAGTGTTTTGTGTTGAAATGGTTATAAACTATCACTTGAAAGCCAATATATTGTATTGAATGTAATGAAGCATGAGATGGTTGAAAAAGATGCTTGGTAGCATGGGAAAGAGAAGTCTATGTGGTTTAAAAGCTTTGTTAAAAGTGTTTTCTAAAAATGCATTATTGTAATGGTTTTGTTTAGAGCATGCCTCACTAAGCATTTGTGCTTACGCTCTCTCTCTTACCAATAATGCAGATAATTGAGGTGCTTTGGGCATCAAGGAAGCTAAGTGCATCCAAGGAAATCAAAGCTCATGTATGGAGATGTTTTCATATACTATTAGTTTTGATAAATTGGCAATGGGATCCTAAGATATGTTTTGGAAGATGTATTAAACTCCCTAAGTTTGGGGCATGTGTGCCTTGGTTGATTTGAATTGTAAATGGCCTTTAATGCTTGATTTAAAGTTTGTTTGCCTACTTGGTTTTGGATAATAGGAAGCATGCCTCTAGACTTGTGAAATTTCATGTTTGATGCTACAAATGTGTTTAAGAGTTCTAAACATGCACCTTATATGTTTGATGGCTTGTTGGTATGCTTGGGAAGTCATTAGGATATGTTTGAATGAGTTTGTGTATGAAAAAAAGAACAAAATATGCAGTTTCTGGGACCACCGTATCGAAACACTTTGTGGCGTTTCGAACGGGGGGCCTGTAATGGCCTTTGTGTTTCGAAACGGCTGCAGGTTGTTTGGAAACAATTTGGCTACTCGAGAGTTGTGTCTAGGAACTAGTATCAAAACGGAAGAGTGAAGCCTCGTGTTTCGATACGGATGTTAAGTGTTTCGAAACAGGTGACCGTTGGGCACTGATTTGAATGGTGCTGAAGTTTGCAAGGTTTACATTTTAGTCTCGAAAGTTGAGTTTGCAATTTTATGAGTTTGAGATGTCCAATTAATGTAAAATTTAAGAGGGAAGCATATAACACGATTAATTTCATATTGGTAACATAAAAATTAGTAAAGACCCTCTAATTTACAGAATTTACATTGTGGTCGCTATTCTTGTAAAAAGTGCAATTGAGTCCATGTTTGTTATCCGATCGTTGTGCCTTTTCAAATAAGTTTAATGGAAACTCACTTAGGGTTAATGTGTATATAGACAAGATTAAAAAGGAAAAAATGGTTGTGAATCAAGGTTGACTTTCGGGTTGACTTTGGTTTTCCCCTGTAATCTTTGTAGTTCGGGTCAACCGTCTAGGCCGGGTTAAGGGGTTACATTTTTTTTGTATCAGAGCTTGGTTCTCGTGTATTTGGGATTTGTTATGTGGGTGATGTATGTGCCTCTACATGATGAGCCTTTTTGGTGAAAGAATGTTTTATGAATCGTGATGCATGGTTGCAAATGTGTTGTTATGCTATGTTGAAGCATGTTAGGGGAACCCATTGCCATATCAAAACTAATGAAAAGAATTGTTTTTGGAAAATGAACTTGAGTAATTGGATTACTTACCTTGTTGAGCCTAATTGTGTTTATTGCATTTGTGTTAGTGTATTGTTTTCTTTGTAAATGGGGCCACGTAGAGAAACGAGAATGAATACAAGAGCTGTGGCTAAGAATGAAAATGAGGAGAATGCTGAGAATGTTGTGGATTTACCTCGTCCTCCTTGTGGTGGACCACCTGGTGGTGATGGTGGTGATGGTGGTGCTGGAGCTGGGGTCGCTGGACCTGAAGGTGTGCAGGGGCAAGCTGCTCTTGACATGATTGTGTTAATTAAAGCTATTGCTGGAGCCTTTCAGGCAGCGGTAGTTGGAGCTCATGGAGCTGTGCATCAGAATGATGCTAATGTGAGATTTCCTTTGGAGCGTCTTCGTAGAGTAGGAGGGATTGAGGTAATGGTTTGTCTCCGGTGGGATATGAGTCTTGGATGGAAAGCACCAAGAGGATTTTAGGGCAAATGAACTGCAACAATGTGCAGAAGTTGGGTTGTGTGGTATCACTGCTGCATGGTGATGCTTATACGTGGTGGACGACCACTATCTCCGGAATGGAGGACAGTGACGTGAGTTGTACATTTTTCCGGAATGCGTTCAAGCGGAAGTATTTGGGTGTGCGATACCTAGATGAGAAGAAAAGAGAATTTATGTCTCTTGTGCAAGGCAACATGATGGTAGCTGAGTATGAGATCTAGTTTGTTCGCCTTAGTCAGTATGCACCTGAGCTTATCCCTGATGAGTGGGAGAGGTGTGAACGTTTCCGTTATGGATTGGTGACGGACGTGAAGACATATATGCTTGCGACTAATTATACCGATTTTGATGTGCTTGTGTGTCGAGCAAAGGACATCGAGCAGAACTTGGGTTTGTCTTCTAGAGGCGTTAGTTCTGGCTCGGGAAAAAGAGTCGCTGAATATAGTTCTAGTGGTGGACGGAACAAAAGAGGACGAGATACGAGGTATCAGCCTACTACTATGCGTGGTGGTGGAAGACATGGTACGGCTGTTCAGGGAGACAGGATGAGGGTTGATCAGAACACGTGTTGGACGTGTGGATCTCGTGGCCATTTGAGGCGAGATTGTCCTCGGGCAGCGAGAGAGGTTCAGACTCTTGTTGCAGTGACTGGTAACTAATGTGGGAACTGTGGTTCGGCAGACCACATGAGGAGAAAGTGTCCTTTGTTGGCCAATGGTGGTCAGGGACGTGCTCCTGGGGTAGTTGCACCTCAGAGAGGCCGTGGGCGCGGCCGTGGTAATTTTCAGCGCAGAGATGATGGTGGGAAGACTGTAGCGCATGTTGTGGCCGTTCAACCTGAGGGTGGTGGCCAGGTTCGAGTGTATGCTCAGCGTGAGGGAAGGAATGATACGGATGTGATCCCAGGTACCTTTACTTTGCAATCCTTATCATTACTTTCTTTGATTGATTCTAGATCTACACGCTCATACATATTGCGTGAACATGCTCGAATGCTTGGTTTACTTGTTGAGTGTTTGGATGTTGGTATGCGTTTGACTAGTTCCTTTGGTGAGATAGTTGTAACAAGAAAGTTGAATAGAAGATGTCCCTTGAAAGTGCAAACCATGTTTTTGTTGTTGATCTCATGGAGTTGCCATTCTATGGCTTTGAAGTAGTCCTTGGTATGGATTGACTTGTTGAACATCGAGCTGTGGAAGATTTTGAAAGCGAGCGAGTTTCGTTGAAACTTGAAGATAATTATGAAGTATTGGGGGTTGGTGAGAATGTGAAGTTTCTTGCCAATGTGGTGTCTACGTTGAAAGCAAGTCCGATGTTGAGGCAGGGTTGCGAGGCTTACCTAGCTTTTGTGATGAACCCTAGTTCAAAGAAGTTGCATGTTCAAGATATCAGAACCGTACGAGAGTTTCCTGGAGTGTTTCCGGATGAATCACCTGGATTGCCTCCTAGCCGAGAGGTGGAGTTTGGAATTGAGTTGTATGAAAACACAACTCCAGTGTCCATTGCTCCTTATCGCATGGCACCTAAGGAGTTGAAAGAATTGAAGACGCAGCTTCAGGAGTTGCTTGACCGTGGTTTCATTAGACCAAGTGTGTCACCGTGGGGTGCATCAGTCCTATTTGTGACGAAGAAGGATGGCACTATGAGAATGTGCATTGATTATCGTCAGCTGAACAAGTTGACTATCAAGAATGGGTATCCTTTGTCGAGGATTGATGATTTTTTTGATCAATTTCGTGGAGCGGCTGTGTTCTCTAAGATTGACTTAAGGTCATGGTATTACCAACTTAAGGTGAAAGATGTGGATGTGCCAAAAACAACCTTTAGAACGAGGTATGGGCATTATGAGTTCCTTGTAATGCTGTTTGGTTTGACGAATTCTCCTGCAGCTTTTATAAACATGATGAATAGAGTGTTTCATGAATACTTGGATAAGTTTGTTGTAGTGTTCATTGACGATATCCTTTCCTTGTGTACACTCGTACTGAGGAGGAACATGAAGGTCATTTGAGGGTTGTCTTGTAAGCGCTTCTGGAGAATCAACTTTATGCTAAGTTGAGCAAGTGCAAATTCTGGCTAAAGGAGGTTGTTTTCCTTGGTCATGTGGTTTCTAGTGAGGGAATTCATGTTGATCCTCATAAGGTTGAGGCGGTGATGAATTGGAAGCCTCCTAAGTCTGTTCATGAAGTCCATAGTTTTCTTGGGTTGGCAGGATATTATCGGAGGTTTGTGGATGGATTTTCAAAGATTGCTGCTCCTTTGACAAAGTTATTGCAAAAGGATGTTGAGTATGAGTGGACAGAAGCAAGACAACAAGCTTTTGAGAAGCTTAAGGCAGCTTTGACGCAAGCTCCTATCTTGGTTCAGCCTGAATCAGGAAAAGAGTTTGTGGTGTATAGTGACGCATCGTATGTTGGTTTGGGTGTGTGTTAATGCAAGAGGGAATGGTGGTGGCTTATGCATCGCGGCAGTTGAAGGTGCATGAGCGAAATTATCCTACGAATGATATTGAGTTAGTTACGGTGGTTTTTGCTTTGAAGATCTGGAGACATTATCTGTATGGTGAAAAGTGTAATGTGTACACAGATCAAAAAAGTTTGAAGTATCTGATGTCTCAGAAAAAGTTGAATCTTAGGCATTGACGTTGAGTGGAGTTGCTAAAAGATTACGATCTGACGATCGAGTATCATCCGAGATAAGCTAATGTTGTAGCGGATGCCTTGAGTAGGAAGGTGGCGGTAGAGTTAAGGGCTATATTTGCTAGCTTGAGCATTTCGCAAGATGGAGGTCTTGTGGCTGAATTATAAGTGAAACCATCTCCGGTTCAGTTGATAAAGGATAAGCAGTTGTTGGATGATTCATTGGTGTTTCATGTTCAGGATATTGCCGAGGATAGACCATCAGATTTTTGTTTTAATGATGATGGGGTTTTAAGTTTTTGTAGTCGAATAGTAGTGCTGAATGATGTGGAATTGAGGCACACTATTATGACTGAAGCTCATAGTAGTCCTTTTGCTAGCAACCCGGTAGTACAAAGATGTATCGTGATTTAAAGGATGAGTACTATTTGGTGGGTTTGAAGAAAGAAGTTGCAGAGTATGTGAGTAAATGTATGGTTTGTCAGCGGGTTAAGGCTGAGCACCAGTTTCCTTCAGGGTTGTTGCAACCGTTGAGGATTCCTGAATGGAAGTGGGAAAGGATCACTATAGACTTTGTGTCTGGTTTGCCTTTGTCGCCGTCGAAGAGAAATTCGGTGTGGGTGATTGTGGATCGCCTTACGAAGTGTGCGCATTTCTTACCTATGCATACTACATATACTTTGGATAAGCTTGCAGAGCTGTACATTGCTGAGATTGTGCGACTGCATGGTGTGCCAAATTCTATAGTGTCAGATAGAGATCTGAGGTTCACATCGCGTTTTTGGGAGTGTTTGCATCAAGCTTTGGGTACGCGGATGAATTTCAGCACTTCTTATCATCCACGGTCGGATGGACAGTCTGAGCGTGTCATCCAATTGCTTGAGGATATGTTGAGGTGCTGTGTGATTGAGTTTCAGGGCTCTTGGGAGAAGCATTTGCCTTTGGTAGAGTTTGCTTATAATAATAGCTTCTAGGCAAGTACTCAAATGGCATCTTATGAAGCCTTGTATGGGAGGAAGTGCAGAACTCCACTTTGTTGGGCTGAGACAGGTCAGAAGTTGGTTTCAATTTCGGCTTTGTTGAAAGAAACCACCGAGAAGGTGAAGCTCATTTGTGAGTGGTTGAAGGCAGCTTCAGATCGGCAGAAGTCTTAAGCGGATTTAAAGCGTAAGGAGATTGAGTTTGCGGTGGATGACCGTGTGTTTTTTAAGGTTTCGCCTTCGAAGAAGGTGATGAGGTTTGGCCGAAAGGGTAAGTTGAGCCCTAGGTATATTGGACTATACGAGGTGATTGAACGTGTGGGTCATATTGCTTATAAGTTGAGGTTACCGCAAGAGATGGAAAAGATACATGATGTGTTTCATGTATCTATACTTCGGAGGTATATATCGGATCCTTCGCATGTTATGCCTATGGAGGAAGTAGAGTTGAATCCAGACTTGACCTATGATGTAACGCCCCGGTTTTGGGCTTAGAAGTTTGGGCATTGACCGGTTTGGTCAAAGTGTTGTTCGAATCTAAAAAGGTGAAATTAGGAAAGCCTAGTTCGGGTTGCATTAAAAATATGGAAAAATGTTCTAAAATCCTCTTTTAATATATATAAGTGAACTGTGAAATCAATTTTACAAAATGAGGTTTGGAAGGGTGACATTTTGGCTAGTGACCAAAATGTAATTTTTGAAAGTTGCGTGACTGTTTTAGAAAGGATTGAAACTTTGAATCTTTAAGGAGCTATTTACCCAAAGGGAGTTTCTCCAGATTTTTCTAAGATATTTAATCTTTAATTCTGATTTTTAAACATAAAGAAAGTGGAGGGAAGTTATTTCTAACTAATTTCTCCTAAAATCTCATTTTCTTTTCTCTCATTGTCTCTCAACCCAAACACTTTCTCTCCAGAGATTTTCTTCTGATTTTGTCACTCAAATCTCTCTTTTCAATTCTCTTTTGATTGCTAATCATCACATCAACAAAACCTCACCATTTGCTACTTGATTCTTCAAGCTTTTTGGTTCTAAAAGGGAAGAAACTCAAGTTTGGAGGTAAGAACGTCCTTCTCCTCTAAACTATCAGTTCTTTACTGAAACTCCTAAGTTCTCAATCCTTAATTGATGTTTTATAAATGGCTTTTAAGTTGTGTAATGGATCTTGGCTTTAAAATGCAAGATTTGGTGATTTTTGATGAATTTTCGTTTGATCTGTTAAAGCTGTGAGTTGAGGTGTGTTTTTGATGTTAAATGAACATTAATTTGATAAGGAATTTAGTTTTGATTAATGCAATCCCGCATAGGTTGAATTTCCTAAGTTTAGCTTATGATTCTTGGTTGTTTTTGAGGAGATCTTGTGGATCTGATGTTGCTGGAGGTATAAGGATGTTAATAGGTTCTTTTTAGATGTTAAATGATGTTAAAGGATGTTTAGTTTTGATGGTTTATGGCTGGGCTTTGTTGAGGAGTTGTTTGGAAGCATTTTCGATTGTGTTTGGTGGCCGAAAATGGAGTGTGGATGAGAGCAGCGAGTTTAGGTGCTTTCATTGAAGCTATTAATGCATGATGATGCATTAATCCTCTTCTTTGATGTTTTTAAAACAGGGGAGTCATCTTTGGATCCAAGTGGTGGTGATCCGGAAGCTTGATTTGTGCTTCGGCAAGAGGCGGAGTGGAATCGGTGAGTGAAATTGGGTTTTCGGCTTTGAAACCAATGTCTTGGGAGCTTAGTCTAAGTCTAAACAACTTTACTAAGCTCAAGTGTAAGTTTTCGGAAAAACTCTCTAGTGGTGGCCATGGTTTGGTTGTTATGCAATGTGGTTTATTGCATGTTTTAAATTCTGTTTTGAAAGCATGATTTAGCATGGGTATTGCTGATTTTGTAAGCCATATGTTGAAGGAAGCTCAAGGTAAGAGTTCCTTGTTTTGAACATTGATTAAATGTGGTTTGATGCTTAAAAAAGCATGATGATTATGGCTTGGTTAAATGCTTTAAAACAATGGATTATTTGATGATAATGATGTATATTGGCAAGTGATGTTTTGAAAAAGGTTAAGGTCACTAAGGTGGTTAAAAGTCCTTGAGTGAGCCTTGTGGATTCTAAGAACTTCATGGTGGTTAAAAGTCCATGAGTGATTCTTGTTAAGGTCACTAAGGTGGTTAAAAGTCCTTGAGTGAGCCTTGTTACTTAAGAACATCAAGGTGGTTAAAAGTCCTTGGATGGTTCTTGTTAAGGACACAAAGGTGGTTAAAAGTCCTTGTGTGGTCCTTGCCATGGTGTTTAAAAGTCCATGGGTCAAGGTGTTTAAAAGTCCTTGGGGCCAAGGTGTTTAAAAGTCCTTGGGGTGAAACTTGTAAAGGACACAAAGGTGGTTAAAAGTCCTTGTGTGGTCCTTGTGAAATATATGATCACAATGGTGTTTAAAAGTCCATGTGTGACTCTTATGTTGATCTTGTTTTAAAAGATGGAATTTATCACTTGTGGCCAATATGACATGTATTGATATGGAAGCATGTATTGCTTGTTTAAGAATGCTTGTAAGCATGTTTAAATGATGTTTTGAAGTATGATTTATAAAGTGTTTTATAAATGCATTATTAAATTGTTTTAAATGAGCATTCCTCACTAAGCTTTTGCTTACGCTTTCTTTCGTTTTCTTAAACCAATAATGCAGAGCATTAAGGTGCTTTGGGGGCAGCAAGGAAGGCAAGCATTCAAGTGGGAATTAAGCTCAAGTATGGAAAGGTTTTCTTAAGACTTTTAGCTTTTGGCTTTTGGCAATGGGGGACCTATGTTAATGTTTTGGGAGATGTTTTGAACTCCCTAAGTATGTTTAATGTTGTTGGTAATGCTGGTTTTTGTAATTGGCCATTATATGTTGATTTGGAGGTTTTATGCTTGAATGGTTTGCTTGTGTAGGAAGCATGCCATTAGATTTGGGGCTTTTCATATATGTTGATATATTGATGAATGGTTGATGCAAATATGTCTCTTGTATGATGTATGAGTTGCTGGTAAAGTTTGGTAGCATTTGGAGCATGTATGGCTGATCGATTGTGTGTTTAAGCAAGCAATTTGCTGCATTCTGTGCAGGCTGTTTCGGAACAGTGGCTACCGTTTCGGAACGGGTGCCTTGTAGCAGCAGCCCAGGCGTCCGAAACGGTAGACACCGTTTTGAAACGGGAAGCCCTCTGCCAGCCCTCGTTTTGGAACACGTTGTGGAACGGCCCCGTGTTTCGAAACAGGCTCTCCCTGTTTCGGAACAGCCGACCGTTGGGGGCTGACATTGGCAGTTAAATGTTTTGGAATGTTTGCGTTTTGGTCCTGAATCTTGTTTATGCAATTGTATGAGCTTGGGATGTCCGTTTGAGCTGAAATTTGGTAGAGAAGCATGAAACTTGACTAATAATAAGATGGTAACTTTAATTTGGGTCAAGACCTTATAATTTACAGAATTTACAATTTGGTCCCTAAAGTTGTAATTTGTTCAATTGGGTCCCTGTTTGATCTCTGATGTTTATGATCTTTAAGCATGTTGTTTGAGTGATCATAGCTAGGGTTAATGTGCATCTAGATAAGTTTAAAAAGAAAAAAAGGTCGTTAATCAAGGTTGACTTTCGGGTTGACTTTGGTTTTCCCCGTGTGACTTTCTTAATTCGGGTCAACCGTCTAGGCTGGGTTAAGGGGGTTACATTTGGTGGTATCAGAGCTGAGTTCTCGAGTAATTGGGAATGAATGTGTGCATGATTGAAGTATGTATGCCTTGTATGCTTGATGAGTGAAAGCATGATAAGTGGTTTGTAAATTTGATGCAATTGAGTTGTATGCTGTGGTGAAGCATGTTGTGGGTACCCATTGCCAAATCAAAGCTAATGAAATGATGTTGATTTTAAGTGAAATTGAGCTTGAGTACTTGGATTGCTTACCTTGCTGGACCTGACTTTGTTTATTTGCATTGTGATTGCATGGTTAGAGTATGGCACCACGTAGAGAGTTGAGAAGTAATGTGCGAGCTACGGCTCCGAATGAGAATGAGAATGATGAAAATGCGGGAAGTGCAGTGTTACCTCCTCCTCCACCTGGTGGTGGTGGTGCTGAGGGGGAAAGAGCTGAAGCTGCAGCTGGTGCTGGAGCTGCTGGACCTGAGGTTGGTCAGAGGCAAGCTATGCCTGACATGACGATGTTGGTGCAAGCTATTGCTGGTGCTTTTCGAGCGGCAGTAGCCGGAGCTCAAGGAGCTGGGCATCAGGGAGATGCTGGAGTTAGATTACCTTTGGAGCGCTTACGCAGTCTTGGTGGGACTGAGTTCAGGGGTATGTCTGCGGAAGGTTCTGAATCCTGGATGGAGAGTACCAAGAGGATCTTGGGTCAGATGAGTTGCACTGATGTGCAAAAGCTGGGGTGTGTTGTATCCTTGCTACAGGACGATGCTTATACGTGGTGGACGACCACTATAGCTGGGATGGCTGAAGCTGACATAACTTGGACATTCTTTCAGAATGTGTTCAAGAGGAGGTATCTTGGTGTGAGGTATCTTGACGAAAAGAAGCGAGAGTTCATGTCTCTTACCCAAGGGAGCATGACGGTGGCTGAGTATGAAGTTCAGTTTGTTAGACTCAGTCAGTATGCACCTGAGCTGGTACCTGATGAGCGGGCGAGGTGCGAAAGATTCCGTTATGGTTTAGTGACGGATGTGAAGATGTATGTGCTGGCCACCGAGTATGATGATTTTGATGTGTTGGTGGGTCGAGCTAAGGATATCGAGATGAACTTGGGTTTATCTGCTAGGGGTGCTGGAGCAAGTGCTGGTAAGCGATCAGCTGAGTATAGTTCTGGTGGTGGACGGAACAAGAGGGGACGTGACCAGAAGTATCAGTCCTCGGCCAAGAGAGGTGGTGGAGCACCTGCTCGGGGAGGCAATGCTAGAGCTGATCCGAGTGCTTGTTGGATTTGTGGTTCACGTGGTCACATGAAGCGTGACTGTCCTCGTGTTGTGAGGGAGGTGCAAGCTCCTATTGCGGCAGCGGGTAACGGGTGCTGGAATTGTGGATCTACGGATCATTTGAGGCGAGAGTGTCCTATGTTGGCTGGTGGCCAAGTGCGTGCTCCTGTTGTTACTGCACCGCAGAGAGGTCGTGGGCGCGGCCGTGGTAATTTCCAGCGGAGAGAGGAAGGTGGTCGTGGAGTGGCCCATGTTGTAGCTATTCAGCCTGAAGGTGGAGGTCAAGCGAGGGTGTATGCTCAGCGGGAGGGGAGGAATGACGCGGATGTGATTGCAGGTACCTTTACTTTGCAACCCTTGTCATTGATGATATCCTCGTGTGCTCGCGTACTGAGGAGGAGCATGAAGAGCATTTGAGGATTGTGCTGCAAGCTTTGTTGGAGAATCAACTTTATGCTAAGTTGAGCAAGTGTGAATTCTGGCTTAAGGAGGTGGTGTTTCTTGGGCATGTAGTTTCTGCTGAGGGGATTCGTGTTGATCCTCAGAAGATCGAGGCGGTGATGAACTGGAAGGTTCCTAAGTCTGTTCATGAGGTTCGTAGTTTCCTTGGTTTGGCGGGATACTATCTGAGGTTTGTGGATGGGTTTTCTAAGATTGCTGCACCCTTGACAAAGTTGCTGTAGAAGGATGTTAAGTATGAGTGGACGGAGGCGAGACAGCAGGCTTTTGAGAAGCTTAAGGCGACTTTGACGCAAGCTCCTATCTTGGTTCAGCCTGAATCAGGGAAAGAGTTTGTGGTCTACAGTGATGCATCCTATGTTGGTTTGGGATGTGTGCTGATGCAGGAAGGTAAGGTGGTAGCTTATGCATCGCGGCAGTTGAAGGTGCACGAGCGCAATTATCCTACGCATGATATTGAGTTGGCTGCAGTGGTTTTTCCTCTGAAGATCTGGAGACATTATCTGTATGGTGAGAAGTGTATTGTGTACACGGATCACAAGAGTTTGAGATATCTAATGTCTCAGAAGGAGTTGAATCTTAGGCAGCGGCGTTGGTTGGAGTTGCTCAAGGATTATGATTTGACGATTGAGTACCATCCTGGAAAGGCTAATGTTTTTGCGGATGCCTTGAGTAGGAAGGTAGCTGTTGCGCTGAGGGCTATGTTTTCCAGTTTGAGTATTTCGCGAGATGGTGGTCTTGTGGCTGAGTTGCAACTGAAACCATCTTTGGTTCAGTTGATCAAGGAAAAGCAGTTGCTGGATGATTCCTTGGTGTCGCATGTTCAGGATATCGCGGAGGGTAGACCTTCGGATTTCTATTTTAATGATGATGGTGTGTTGTGTTTTGGGAGTCGGATAGTAGTGCCCAATGATGCTGAGTTGAGGCGTGCTATTCTGACTGATGGTCATAGTAGTCCTTTTGCTATGCACCCTGGTAGTACTAAGATGTATCGTGATCTTCGTGATGAGTACTATTGGGTGGGTTTGAAAAAGGATGTTGCGGAGTTTGTGAGCAAGTGTTTGATGTGTCAGCGAGTTAAGGCTGAGCATCAGGTTCCTTCAGGGTTGTTGCAACCGTTGAGAATCCCTGAGTGGAAGTGGGAAAGGGTTACCATGGATTTTGTATCTGGTTTACCTTTGTCACCATCGAAGAAGAATTCGATTTGGGTGATTGTGGATCGCCTGACGAAGTTTGCGCATTTCTTGCCTGTGCATACTACGTTTTCCTTGGATAAGCTTGCGGAGCTGTACATTGCTGAGATTGTGCGGCTGCATGGTGTGCCTAAGTCGATTGTGTCGGATAGGGATCCGAGGTTCACATCGCGTTTCTGGCAGTGTTTGCATCAAGCTTTGGGTACAAGGTTGAATTTCAGTACATCTTATCATCCTCAGTCGGATGGTCAGTCAGAGCGTGTTATCCAGATTTTGGAGGATATGTTGAGGTGCTGCGTGATTGAGTTTCAAGGTTCTTGGGAGAAGCATTTGCCTTTGGTGGAGTTTGCTTATAACAATAGTTATCAGGCGAGTATTCAAATGGCACCTTATGAGGCTTTGTACGGGAGGAAGTGTAGGACTCCTCTTTGTTGGGCTGAAACTGGTCAAATGTTGGTTTCGATGCCGGCTTTGTTGAAGGGAACCACCGAGAAGGTGAAGCTCATTTGTGAGCGGTTGAAGGCAGCCTCTGATCGGCAAAAGTCTTACACGGATTTGAAGCGTAAGGAGATTGAGTATGCGGTGGGAGACCGTGTGTTTTTGAAGGTTTCACCTTGGAAGAAGGTGATGAGGTTTGGCCGGAAGGGTAAGTTGAGCCCTAGGTACATTGGACCATATGAGGTGGTTGAGTGTGTGGGTCCTGTTGCGTATCGGTTGAGGTTACCTCAAGAGTTGGAGAATATTCATGATGTGTTTCATGTTTCTATGCTCCGGAAGTATAGATCTGATCCTTCGCATGTGATGCCTGTGGAAGAAGTGGAATTGAATCCGGATTTGACCTATGATGAGGAACCGGTGAAGGTTCTGGATGCGGATAGCAAGATTCTTCGTGGCAAGACCATTGAGTTGGTAAAGGTGCTGTGGAAGCACCGTGGTGTTGAGGAAGCCACGTGGGAGCGGAAGGAAGACATGCTGAAGCAGTTTCCTTATCTTTCCTTCAGGTAAGTAACCCCCTTAACCCGGCCTAGACGGTTGACCCGAATTAAGAAAGTCACACGG
The DNA here is from genome assembly GCA_958450335.1 of Hibiscus tridactylites. Lineage (NCBI taxonomy): Eukaryota > Viridiplantae > Streptophyta > Magnoliopsida > Malvales > Malvaceae > Hibiscus > Hibiscus tridactylites. Next base: position 29,849,473 of record OY288289.1, read on the forward strand.
GGAAAACCAAAGTCAACCCGAAAGTCAACCTTGATTAACGACCCTTTTTTTTCCTTTTTAAACTTGTCTAGATGCATATTAGCCCTAATTGTGATCACTCAAAAACATATTCAAAGATCACAAACATCAGAGATCAAACAGGGACCCAATTGAACAAATTACATCTTTAGGGACCAAATTGTTATTTCTGATAAATAGGAGGATTTAACCCAAATTAAAGTTACCAACTTGAAATTAGTCAGATTTCATGCTTCTCTGTGAAATTTAAGCTCAAGAGGACTTCCCGAACTCATACAATTGCACGAACAAGATTTAGGACTAAAACGCAAACAATTCAAAACATTTAACGACCAATGTCAGCCCCCAACGGTCGACCGTTTCGGAACAGGTAGAACCTGTTTCGAAACACGGGCCGTTCCGCAACACGTACCAGAACAGGGGCTGGCAGTAGCCAAACCGTTTCGAAACGGTGCCTACCGTTTCGGACGCCTGGGTTCATTCAAGGCACCCGTTCCGGAACGGTGTGCACTGTTCCGAAACACCCTGCACAGGTTGCAGCATAAAGCTCACAAAAACATGCAATCGATCATTCAAACATGCTCCAAATGCTACCAAACTTTACCAGTATGCAATTCAACATATAAAAGACATTTAGGCATCATCCAAACATCAAGATAGCATCACATGTAAAAAGCCCCAATTCTAATGGCATGCTTCCTACACAAGCAAACCACTCAAGCATAAAACCACCAAAACAAGCATATAATGGCCAAACTCAAAAACCAACATTCTCAACAACATTCAACATACTTAGGGAGTTCAAAACCTCTCCCAAAACATACACATAAGTCTCCCGTTGCCAAATTACCAAAAGCTAAAAATGTACTTAAGAAACCTTCCATACATTGAGCTTTACTTTCACTTGAATGCTTGCCCTCCTTGCTGCCCTCAAAGTACTCTAATGTTCTGCATTATTGATTTAAGAAAACGAAAGAGAGCGTAAGCAAAAGCTTAGTGAGGTATGCTCATAAAAACCATTCAATAATGCATTTATAAAACACTTATAAATCATGCTTCAAATCAACATTTACACATGCTCAAAAGCATACTTTAAACAAGCATCTCATGCTTCATATCATAACATGTCATATTGGCCACAAGTGATCAATTCCATTTCTTTAAAAACAAGTTCATCAACTTTCACCCCAAGGACTTTTAAACACCTTGGCCCCATGGACTTTTAACCACCATGGAATGGACCACACAAGGACTTTGAACCACCTTTGTGTCCGTATCAAGTTTCACCCCAAGGACTTTTAAACACCTTGGCCCCAAGGACTTTTAAACACCTTGGCCCTATGGACTTTTAAACACCATGGAAAGGATCACACAAGGACTTTTAACCACCTTTGTGTCCGTAGCAAGAATCATCCAAGGACTTTTAACCACCTTGATGTTCTTAAGTAACAAGGCTCACTCAAGGACTTTTAAACACCTTAGTGACCTTAACCTTTTCAAAACACCACTTGCCAATATACATCATTATCATCAATTTATCCACTGTTTTAAAGCATTTAAACCAAGCCATATTCATCATGCATTTAAAGCATCAAACCACATTTAATCAATGTTAAAAAACAAGGAACTCTTACCTTGAGCTTCCTTCAACATATGGCTTACAAAAACAGAAAATACCATGCTAAAATCATGCTTTCAAAACAATATTTAAAACATACAATTAAACCACATTGCATCACAACAAAATCATGGCCACCACTAGAGAGTACTTCCGAAAACTTACACTTGAGCTTAGCAAAGTTGTTTAGACTTAAACTAAGCTCCCAAGACATTGGTTTCAAAGCCGAAAACCCAATTTCACTCACCGATTCCACTTCGCCTCTTGCCGAAGCACCAAAACAAGCTTCCGGATCAACAACTCTTGGATCCAAAGATGCTTCCCCTGTTTTAACACATCAAAGCAGAGGATTAATGCATCATCATGCATTAATTGCTTCAATGAAAGCACCTAAACTCGCTGCTCTCATCCACACTCCTTTTTCGGCCACCAAACACAACCGAAAATGCATCCAAACCACTTCTCAACAAAGCCCAGCCATAAACCATCAAAACCAAACATCTATTAACACCATTTAACATCTAAAAAGAACCTATTAACATCCTTATACCTCCAGCAACATCAGATCCACAAGATCACCTCAAAAACAAACAAGAATCACAAGCTAAACTTAGGAAACTCAACATATCCGGGATTGCATTAATCAAAACTCAACTCCTTATCAATTTAGAGTTCATTTAACATCAAAAACACATCTCAAATCACAGATTAATCAGATCTAACGAAAATCATCAAAAATCACCAAATCTTGCATTATAAGCCAAGATCCATTTCACAACTCAAAAGCCTTTAATAAAACATCAATTAAGGATTGAAAACTTAGGAATTTCAGTAAAGAACTGATAGTTTAGAGGAGAAGGACGTTCTTACCTCCAAACTTGAGTTTCTCCTCTTTTTGGAATCTAAAACCTTGATGAATCAAGTAGCAAATGATGAGGTTTTGTAGATATTATGATTAGGAATCAAAAGAGAGTTGAAAGGAGGTATTTAGGTGAGAAAATCAGATCAAATTCTCTGGAGAGAAAGTGTTTGGGTTGAGAGAAAACGAGAGAAAGAAAATGGAAAGTTAGTTATCCAAAATAGCCAAAATGGCTTTCCCTCCACTTTTAATATGTTTAAAATCAGAATATAGCTTAAAATATCTTAGAAAAATCTGGAGAAACTACTTTTGGAATAATAGCTCCTTAAAGATTCAAAGTTCCAACCCTTTATAAAACAGTCACCAAACTTTCGAAAATTACATTTTGGTCACTAGCCAAAATGTCACACTTCCAAAACTCTTTTTCAAAAATTGATTTCACAATTCACTTAATTATATTAAAAGATGATTTTAGAACATTTTTCCATATTTTTAATGCAACCCGAACTAGGCCCAAAACCGGGGCGTTACAAGGTAAATTTCGAGGACGAAATTTCTTAAGGGGGGAGAGTTGTAACGCCCCGGTTTTGGGCTTAGAAGTTTGGGCGTTGACCGGTTTGGTCAAAGTGCTGTTCGAATCTAAAAAGGTGAAATTAGGAAAGCCTAGTTCGGGTTGCATTAAAAATATGGAAAAATGTTCTAAAATCCTCTTTTAATATATATAAGTGAACTGTGAAATCAATTTTACAAAATGAGGTTTGGAAGGGTGACATTTTGGCTAGTGACCAAAATGTAATTTTTGAAAGTTGCGTGACTGTTTTAGAAAGGATTGAAACTTTGAATCTTTAAGGAGCTATTTACCCAAAGGGAGTTTCTCCAGATTTTTCTAAGATATTTAATGTTTAATTCTGATTTTTAAACATAAAGAAAGTGGAGGGAAGTTATTTCTAACTAATTTCTCCTAAAATCTAATTTTCTTTTCTCTCATTTTCTCTCAACCCAAACACTTTCTCTCCAGAGATTTTCTTCTGATTTTGTCACTCAAATCTCTCTTTTCAATTCTCTTTTGATTGCTAATCATCACATCAACAAAACCTCACCATTTGCTACTTGATTCTTCAAGCTTTTTGGTTCTAAAAGGGGAGAAACTCAAGTTTGGAGGTAAGAACGTCCTTCTCCTCTAAACTATCAGTTCTTTACTGAAATTCCTAAGTTCTCAATCCTTAATTGATGTTTTATAAATGGCTTTTAAGTTGTGTTATGGATCTTGGCTTTAAAATGCAAGATTTGGTGATTTTTGATGAATTTTCGTTTGATCTGTTAAAGCTGTGAGTTGAGGTGTGTTTTTGATGTTAAATGAACATTAATTTGATAAGGAATTGAGTTTTGATTAATGCAATCCCGGATAGGTTGAATTTCCTAAGTTTAGCTTATGATTCTTGGTTGTTTTTGAGGAGATCTTGTGGATCTGATGTTGCTGGAGGTATAAGGATGTTAATAGGTTCTTTTTAGATGTTAAATGATGTTAAAGGATGTTTAGTTTTGATGGTTTATGGCTGGGCTTTGTTGAGGAGTTGTTCGGAAGCATTTTCGGTTGTGTTTGGTGGCCGAAAATGGAGTGTGGATGAGAGCAGCGAGTTTAGGTGCTTTCATTGAAGCTATTAATGCATGATGATGCATTAATCCTCTTCTTTGATGTGTTTAAAACAGGGGAGTCATCTTTAAATCCAAGTGGTGGTGATCCGGAAGCTTGATTTGTGCTTCGGCAAGAGGCGGAGTGGAATCGGTGAGTGAAATTGGGTTTTCGGCTTTGAAACCAATGTCTTGGGAGCTTAGTCTAAGTCTAAACAACTTTACTAAGCTCAAGTGTAAGTTTTCGGAATAACTCTCTAGTGGTGGCCATGGTTTGGTTGTTATGCAATGTGGTTTATTGCATGTTTTAAATTCTGTTTTGAAAGCATGATTTAGCATGGTTATTGCTGATTTTGTAAGCCATATGTTGAAGGAAGCTCAAGGTAAGAGTTCCTTGTTTTTGAACATTAATTAAATGTGGTTTGATGCTTAAAAATGCATGATGATTATGGCTTGGTTAAATGCTTTAAAACAGTGGATTATTTGATGATAATGATGTATATTGGCAAGTGATGTTTTGAAAAAGGTTAAGGTCACTAAGGTGGTTAAAAGTCCTTGAGTGAGCCTTGTGGATTCTAAGAACTTCATGGTGGTTAAAAGTCCATGAGTGATTCTTGTTAAGGTCACTAAGGTGGTTAAAAGTCCTTGAGTGAGCCTTGTTACTTAAGAACATCAAGGTGGTTAAAAGTCCTTGGATGGTTCTTGTTAAGGACACAAAGGTGGTTAAAAGTCCTTGTATGGTCCTTGCCATGGTGTTTAAAAGTCCATGGGCCAAGGTGTTTAAAAGTCCTTGGGGCCAAGGTGTTTAAAAGTCCTTGGGGTGAAACTTGTAAAGGACACAAAGGTGGTTAAAAGTCCTTGTGTGGTCCTTGTGAATTATAAGATCACAATGGTGTTTAAAAGTCCATGTGTGAGTCTTATGTTGATCTTGTTTTAAAAGATGGAATTTATCACTTGTGGCCAATATGACATGTATTGATATGGAAGCATGTATTGCTTGTTTAAGAATGCTTGTAAGCATGTTTAAATGATGTTTTGAAGTATGATTTATAAAGTGTTTTATAAATGCATTATTGAATGGTTTTAAATGAGCATTCCTCACTAAGCTTTTGCTTACGCTCTCTTTCATTTTCTTAAACCAATAATGCAGAGCATTAAGGTGCTTTGGGGGCAGCAAGGAAGGCAAGCATTCAAGTGGGAATTAAGCTCAAGTATGGAAAGGTTTTCTTAAGACTTTTAGCTTTTGGCTTTTGGAAATGGGGGACCTATGTGAATGTTTTGGGAGATGTTTTGAACTCCCTAAGTATGTTTAATGTTGTTGGTAATGCTGGTTTTTGAAATTGGCCATTATATGTTGATTTGGAGGTTTTATGCTTGAATGGTTTGCTTGTGTAGGAAGCATGCCATTAGATTTGGGGCTTTTCATATATGTTGATATATTGATGAATGGTTGATGCAAATATGTCTCTTGTATGATGTATGAGTTGCTGGTAAAGTTTGGTAGCATTTGGAGCATGTATGGCTGATCGATTGTGTGTTTAAGCAAGCAATTTGTTGCATTCTGTGCAGGCTGTTTTGGAACAGTGGCTACCGTTTCAGAACGGGTGCCTTGTAGCAGCCCAGGCGTCCGAAACGGAAGACACCGTTTCGAAACTGGAAGCCCTCTGCCAGCCCTCGTTTCGGAACACGTTGCAGAACGGCCCCGTGTTTCGAAACAGGCTCTCCCTGTTTCGGAACAGCCGACCGTTGGGGGCTGACATTGGCAGTTAAATGTTTTGGAATGTTTGCGTTTTGGTCCTGAATCTTGTTTATGCAATTGTATGAGCTTGGGATGTCCGTTTGAGCTGAAATTTGGTAGAGAAGCATGAAACTTGACTAATAATAAGATGGTAACTTTAATTTGGGTCAAGACCTTATAATTTACAGAATTTACAATTTGGTCCCTAAAGTTGTAATTTGTTCAATTGGGTCCCTGTTTGATCTCTGATGTTTATGATCTTTAAGCATGTTGTTTGAGTGATCATAGCTAGGGTTAATGTGCATCTAGATAAGTTTAAAAATAAAAAAAGGGTCGTTAATCAAGGTTGACTTTCGGGTTGACTTTGGTTTTCCCCGTGTGACTTTCTTAATTCAGGTCAACCGTCTAGGCCGGGTTAAGGGGGTTACATATGACGAGGAGCCGGTTGAGATTCTGTATTCTAACAGTAAAATTTTTTGAGGTAAGACCATTGAGTTGGTTAAGTTGTTGTTGATGCATCGTGGTGTTGAGGAAGCCACTTGGGAAAGAAGAGATGACAAGAAGAAGCAGTTTCCTTACCTTTTTCCTCCATGTAAATTATGTGGAAGAAATTTCTTAAGAGGGATGTTTTAAAAATATAGAAAAAAATATCTAAAAATCCCCATTTAATACATAAGAGAATGGTGAAATCAATTTTACAAAATTAGGTTTGGAAATACTACATTTCGGTGTAGTGACCAAAATGCGATTTTTGCAAAGTTTAGTAGTGATTGTTTTGTAAAGGATTGAAACTTTAAATATTTAAGGAGCTAATTTACCCAAAATGTTTTTCTCCATATTTTTTCTTAATTTGGGCGATTTAATTAATGCTTTAATTAAATAAAAAGAAAATGGAAACTACTTTTTGGATTTCATAACTACCTTTTCCTAATTCTCTCTCATTCCTTTTTCTCTCAAAATCCCATCATCCAAACACTTTTTCTCCAGAAACTTTCACATAGATTTTCACTTCAATTGATGAGATTTCTATCATCTATTGGATCCTAATCAATCTTGCATCAAATCCTTTTGATTTCCACATTGAATTTTCATGGAATTTGGCCCAAATCAAGGAGAAATCATCATTTATAGGTAAGGATGTTATTCTCTTCTAAATACTCAGTTCTTTACTGAAATTCCCAAGTTGTCAATCCTTTATTAAATTTCTATAAATGGATTTAATGTTAGAAACTTGATTTTGGCTTAAAACTCAAGATTGGGAAGAGATCTTGAAGATTTTCGTTGTAATGGATTGGGCTCTGTTTTGAGATGATTCTTTAATGTATTTTGGATGTTTAATGATGTTAGAAATGAGGTTTTATCAATCTAATCTCGAATAGGTTGTATTTCCTAAGTTTTTGCTTATAAAAATGGTGGTTTTTGATGTGTTCTTGGTGTTCTGTTATAGCTGGAGGTATAAGGACGAGTTTAGGTTTATTTTGGATGTTAATTGATGTTTAGAAATAGTTAGAAGTGATGGATCTTGGCTGGGTTAAGTTTTGGGAGTGTTTGGAAGTGTTTTCGGTTCTGTTTGGTAGCCGAAATGTTGGTTTTGGGTAGAGCAGCGAGTTTACGAGTGTTGGCTGAAGATTTCAATGCATTATGATGCATTAATCCTCTGCTTTGGTGTGTTTAAAATAGAGGAGACATCTTCGGACACTTTTGGAGTTGATCTGGAGGCTTAATTGGCGTTTCGGCAAGCTAGCGAAACGAAATTGGTGAGTGGAGTTGGTTTCCAGCTTTGGAGCCATTATTTGGAGGTTTTGGGAGCTTAGTTTAAGTCTAAACAACTTACCTAAGCTCAATAGTAAGTCTTCGGAAAAAACTCTCTCGGATATGCTAGATTGTGGTTTGATGCATTGGTTATGAAATGCATGTTTAATTATTATTTTGAAAGCATGCTTTAGCATGATTAATGTTGGTTTCGAAAGCCTTGTATTGAGGGATGCTCAAGGTAAGAGATCCTTGGTTTGGCATGTTATTAATATGGATTTGATGCATAGTGATGCATGATGTTAAATGGCTTTGATTAATGCTTTAAAACAATGAATTGTTGATGGTATTTGATGTATATTGGAATGTGATGTAATGGTTTTAAAATACTTGAATCGGATATAGTTAGCCGGCTATAGGATTGGGTGCACCGTAAGTAAAGTCTCCATGGATGTTGAGGAGTTGTGATTGTACCGTAAACTCCATCCAAGTACCCTAACGATTGAGGAAGATCACAATGGTGGTTGTAAATTCCATGTGTGGATCGTGTGTCATGTGTCCCTTACTTTCGTTAGTGGAAGTATACAACTACCGCTGAGTGGTGTTGAGGGGTTGTGATTGTACCGTTATACTCCACCACAGGTGTCACATCAATGGAGGGATTGCTCTTCAGTGTGAACCTTGTGTTGTCCGGTAGTGTGTATGAAGCGTCTGGGACAACGCTTGTAATATGCGTATCCAATAGTGTTTTGTGTTGAAATGGTTATGAACTATTACTTGAAAGCCAATATATTGTATTGAAATGAAGCATGAGATGCTTGAAAAAGATGCTTGGTAGCAGGGGAAAGAGAAGTGCATGTGGTTTAAAAGCTTTGTTAAAAGTGTTTTCTAAAAATGCATTATTGTAATGGTTTTGTTTAGAGCATGCTTCACTAAGCATTTGTGCTTACGCTCTCTCTCTTACCAATAATGCATATAATTGAGGTGCTTTGGGCATCAACGAAGCTAAGTGCATCCAAGGAAATCCAAGCTCACGTATGGTGATGTTTTCATATACTATTAGTTTTGATAAATTGGCAATGAGATCCTAAGATTGGTTTTGGGAGATGTATTAAACTCCCTAAGTTTGGGGCATGTGTGCCTTGGTTGATTTGAATTGTAAATGGCCTTTAATGCTTGATTTTAAGTTTGTTTGCCTACTTGGTTTTGGATAATAGGAAGCATGCCTCTAGACTTGTGAAATTTCATGTTTGATGCTACGAATGTATTTAGGAGTTCTAAACATGCACCCTATATGTTTGATGACTTGTTTGTATGCTTGGGAAGTCATTAGGATATTTTTGAATGGGTTTGTGTATGAAAAACCAGCAAAATCTGCAGTTTCTGGGCAAACCGTATCGAAACACTCTCTTTCGTTTCGAAACGGGGGCCTGTAATGGCCTTCGTGTTTCGAAACGGCTGGAGGCTGTTTCAAAACGATTTGGCTACTGGAGAGTCGTGTCTCGGAACTAGTATCAAAACGGAAGAGTGAAGCCCCGTGTTTCGATACGGATGTTAAGTGTTTCGAAATAGGTGACCGTTGGGAACTGATTTGAATGGTGCTGAAGTTTGCAAGCTTTACATTTTAGTCCCGAAAGTTGAGTTTGCAATTGTATGAGTTTGAGATGTCCAATTAAGGTGAAATTTGACAGGGAAGCATGTAACACGACTAATTTCATATTGGTAACATAAAAATCAGTAAAGACCCTATAATTTATAGAATTTACATTTTGGTCCCTATTCTTGTAATAAGTGCAATTTTGTCCCTGTTTTTTCTCCGATCGCTGTGCCTTTCTCAAATAAGTTTAATGGAAACTCACTTAAGGTTAATGTGCATATAGACAAGATTAAAAAGAAAAAAAATGGGTGGTAAATCAAGGTTGACTTTCGGGTTAACTTTTGTTTTCCCCGTGTAATCTTCGTATTTCGGGTCAACCGTCTAGGCCGGGCTAAGGGGTTACATGTTTGTTGCCACCAGAACTGCCGCGACAGCCACGACGGCAGGTAAGCTTTCTGAAATCCCATGGTATGCTGATTTTGTTAATTACATTGTTAGTGAGGTACTACCTCCTGAACTTAATTACCAAGCAAGGAAGAGTTTCCAAAATGATGCAAAACATTATTATTGGGACGAACCTCTTCTTTTCAAAAACTGTGCAGATCAGATTATCAGGAGATGCATACCACATAATGAATAGAAAGTTGTGCTTCACCACTACCATGCTTCTCCTTTTGGAGGACACCTTGGCCGAAACAAAATTGCTGCCAAGGTTCTACAAAAGCTGTGACAAATGCCAAAGGACAGGGAACATCTCGAGAAGGCATGAGATGCCACTACAGAACATTTTAGAGGTCAAAATCTTTGATGTATGGGGAATCGACTTCTTGGGACCATTCCCAGCATTTTGTGGGAACCTTTACATCCTACTGGTAGTGGATTATGTGTCCAAATGGGTAGAAGCGATCGCTACTCAGAAAAATGACGCCAAAACTATTCAAAGATTTCTGCACAATATTATCTTCTCCAGATTTGGCATCCCCAAGGCGATCATTAGTGATGAGGGGTGACACTTCGACAACAGGGTAATTTATGCTGCCTTAAGAAAATACGAAGTAAAGCACCTGATTGCAACATCATATCACCCTCAAACCAATGAGCAGGCCGGGATATTCAACTGAGAAGTAAAGAACATACTTGAGAAATTGGTTAAACCCACTCGAAAGGATTGGTCTCTACATCTCAACGATGCACTTTGGGCCTATAGAACAACGTTCAAAACACCATTGGGAATGTCACCCTATAGACTCATCTATGAGAAAACATGTCACTTACCTGTTGAGATAGAACACAGAGCTTACTGGGCTATCAAGGAAGTAAGTTTTGACTGGGATAAGGCAAGACAAAAGAGGCTACTAGACTTGAACGAAATTGAAGAAATTCAAGCAATGGCCTACGACAATGTCAAGATCTACAAGGACAAAACCAAAAGGTGGCACGACATGAAACTGCTGCCACCACAGTTTTGCCCAGGGCAGCAGAGTTGTTATTCAATTCTAGGTTGAAACTTTTCCCAGGAAAGCTTAAATCTACATGGTTTGGTCCTTTCCAAGTTGTCCAGGTTTTTCCCCATGGTGCCATCACTATTAAATCCCTAAAGGACGGGCACCAGTTCAAAGTCAACAGACAGAGACTAAAGCATTATCAGGGGACTGAAGCCCCAAGGATGCAGGAAGTAATTACTTTAGGAGATGCCCCTCAAGGCATCCCTAATTTAACTTAGTTTTTATTTTACTTTATTTTATTTATTTATTAGGAATTAAGATTTATTTATTTTATTTTAGGAACTAAGATTTTATTTTAATATTATTTATTTAATTATTTTTAGGATATAAAGGAAGCAAGGCGAAGAGAAGGAATGAACCAGCCCACCACATCCACACCAGCCCAAAAAGCCCAACAGACGAGTCTGTCGTCACAACATGTCATCAGCTATCGCGACAGACGCGGAGAAGACAGCCTATCACGGAGCTATTGCGACAGACATGCAAACCCGTAACAGACGTGCATCGGACACGAAAATGCGTGACAGACGCGTCAAAAACTGCGTAACAGCTGGCCCCGTTATTCGCGTCTGCCGTTACAGCTCCAACGGGCAGAAAATCACCCTTCTATATAAACCCCCACTCATTATTCATTTTTTCATCTCATTCTCATTCTCATTCTCTCAACGTGTTTTCTCTATTTTTGATCTCAAAAATTTTCTCTACATTTTCTACAGACCGTACAAATGGCTAGCAGACAAATCCACCGTATTGTCGCCTCCAATTCTGCCGCAACAATATCCACCTCAAGTCACAACGCCGTTACCAACCATTTCGTCTCCTCCGAATCTGCCTCAAGATACTACAACTCCTTCCAAAATAGGGACATGTGGGAGGAAAGAGGATTTATCTACTCACCACCCACGGAAGATCTAGGGCTCGAAAACTTCATATCCAGAAAAATCCAAGCCCTCAAATGGAAGCAATTTGCTACTCAACCCGATGAGATAAACATAACACTCGTTAGAGAGTTCTACGCTGCTGCCGACAGCAAAGACACCAATACAATAACCGTTCAAGGTAAACAACTCTCCATCGAGCCTGCATACATCAACACACTCTACTGATTGTTTGTGAGTAAGAAGGAGGACTCCCACAAGAGATTCGTGAATAGTCTATCACCGACAAACTAAGACGCGGTCATGGCAGAAGTCACCGAAGAAGGGACGGAATGGAACAACGACCCTAAACACTGATGGACGGTGAAGAGAACCCAACTGACTCTACAAGCCAAACTGTGGAATCACTTTGTCAAGAAGCGCATCATGCCATCCTCCTACAACAACACGGTCGACAAACCAAGGTTAGCCCTTGTTCATTCCATTTTAAATGAAAGACAAATAAATGCCGGCCTCTACATACGGGATGGAATACTTGAGTGTGGCCTCCGACCATCGAGTCCCCTCGTCTTCCCCTACCTCATCACCATCATCTGCCAGGGTCACAATGTACCGAAGATTGAGGAAGACGTAAAAGTTCAAGGAAAAGGGTGGACGCAACGGAACATTTTCAGCCTCATAGAGTTGGAAGCTGCCACCCCGATGTCATACTTCAATCCCCCTGCCACGCCAGAGCAGACGACAGGCCCCAGTTCCGCAGAACCTGCCACAGCAGAACAACAGCAAACGGATACATAACCTCCACCAAACACCTCTGCCCAGATTCTGTCGACGCTGAAAGGGTGGAGGAACGACATCTCGGACCGATGGGCTACATGAGGAACTTCACGACAGCAACGGTAAACTTTATTCACAATGATTTACATTTTACCCATGTGTCGTTCCCTTCATTCCTAGAACAGTTCTTTGTTACCCCCACACCTACCCCTGCTGCAAGCCCAAAAACCCCATCTGCTGCTTCCACACCTACCCCTGCCACGACAGGCAAAGGTGGCAGGCAGTCAGCCACATCCAGAGGAGAAAAGTGGAAAAACCCACACCAGAAATCGACCCCAAATATTGGGAAAAGTTCTCCTCTTCTTTCTAATGGCAGGATTCTAATTCCAAGCCATTAGTTGCCCGAAACATCTCCATTGACTACCCTACGATGTAGAGGAAGAAGCTCAGTGAGAATGTCGAAGGACCCTCCGGCCAAGGAAGATCTACCAGCAGCAGCAGCTCCGACGATGATGTCGAGGTTCTAGACAAGCCCCCTTACATCTCACTGAAACGTGTCCCCCCACATAGAACCCATAGAGGGTGTTGATGTACTCGGGCTCGATAGGTACCTGTTTCCCTCGTACTGTGACTATTGTCGCGTTCCTACTGCTGATGGCAGCATAAAAGTCCCGGACGAGAGTCACGTTCATTTCCTCTAGCTGCTCCGCGAATATCTGCCACTGCAGGGCTCTAATTTTTCAGGCTATGAACAGCTGCAGCCCCAGGTTCTCCGTTTTGTAGGTGTAAATAAAACCATTCTCCTCCCACATATCACGGATCTAGAAGGATCTTGGAGTTGATGATGTCGGGGCAGATCCTGAGGAAGAGCTTCGACGAGTGTTTCTAGTGCTCATGTTTCAAGGACTGTGGAAGAAAATGAAAGCAAGTAAAAATTCTAGAGGAAACAAGTAGAAAGAGTAGAAGTGAGTGAAAATTGAATAGTAAAATGGGGTTTATATAGAAGGTGAGTTTGCTGCCCGTTGGAGCTGTAACGGTAGGTGCGAATAACGGGGCAAATTGTTACGCGGTTTTTGACGCATTTGTCATGCGTTTCCATGTCTGCTACGCGTCTGTTATGCGTTTGCTTGTCTGCCGCGACAGCGTGTTGACAGGCTGGATTTTTCGCGTCTATCGCGGCAGCTGTAATGGCAGGCTCCAAAATTGGGCTTTTTGGGCTGATGGAAAGATGGTGGGCTGAATTCACTTCTCTTCTTATCCTTGTCTCCTTTATTTCCTAAACAATAATAAAAATAAAAGCTTTAGTTCCTACAAATAAAATAATTCTAAATACCTAATAAATTAATATATTAACAAATAAAAATAAAATTAGGTTAAATTAGGGATGCCATGAGGGGCATCTCCTAAAGTAGCCACTTCCTGCATTCTTTGGGCTTTAGTCCCCTGATAATGCTTCAATATTTGTCCATTGACTTTAAATTGGTGCCCATCTTTTAAAGATCTGATTGTGATGGCACCATGGGGAAAAACCTGCATCACTTGGAATGGGCCAGACCACCTAGATTTCAGCTTCCCTGGGAAGAGCTTCAACCTAGAGTTGAATAACAACACAAGCTACCCTGGGCAGAACTATCGTGGCAGCAACTTCTTGTCATGCCACTTCTTGGTCTTGTCTTTGTAGATTCTTGCATTGTCATATACCATTGTTCGAATTTCTTCAATTTAATTCAGATCAAGTAGCCTTTTCTGACCTGCTTTTTCCATGTCCATATTCACTGCCTTGATGGCCCAGTATGCTATGTGCTCAATCTCGATAGGTAAATGGCATGTTTTCCCAAAAATCAGCCGATAGGGTGACATTCCCAATGGAGTTTTGAAAGCTGTTTTGTAGGCCCCTAATGCATCATTGAGGTGTAGAGACTAGTCCTTCCTAGTTGGCTTAACCATCTTTTCAAGAATGTTCTTAACCTCTAAGTTGGATATTTCAGCCTGTCCATTGGTCTAAGGGTGGTATGCTGTTGCGATCCGATGTTTGACACCATATGTTTTCAAGGCAGCAGCTATAACCCTATTGTCGAAATGCCTCCCTTCATCACTGACGATCGCCTTGGGGGTGCCAAATCTTGAAAATATGTTTTTATGCAAAAACCTCTGAACCGTCTTCGCAGCGTTTTTCAGAGTAGCGATTGCTTCAACCCATTTGGACACATAGTCCACTGCTATGAGGATATATAAGTTCCCACATGCAGTTGGGAATGGTCCCATAAAATCTATCCCCCAAACGTTAAAGATCTCGAATTCAAGAATATTTTGCAGCGGCATCTCATGTCTCCTTGAGATGTTTCCAATCCGTTGACACTTGTCACAGTTTTTGAAGAATGTTTGAGCATCCTTGAACAGTGATGGCCAATAAAATATCGACTACAAAACCTTGGCAGCAGTTTTGTTACCTCCTAAGTGTCCTCCATACTGTGAAGCATGACAGTGATGTAGTATAGCTTCTTGTTCATCATGTGGTACACATCTCCTAATAACATGATCTGCACAATATTTGAAAAGAAGAGGTTCGTCCCAATAATAATGTTTAACATCATTTTGGAACCTCTTCCTAGCTTGATAATTATCGTCAGCCGGTAGACCCTTTCCCTTCTCTAACCGTACAAGTGATCTGCAACTTGATTTTCTGTCCCCTTTTAATCCTTGATTTCAAGGTTGAACTCTTGTAGTAGCAGAATCCAACATATCAGTCTAGGCTTTGCATCCTCTTTGGTGAACATATACTTCAATACAAAGTGGTCTGTGTGGACTATGACCTTCGTTCCAAGTATATATGAACGGAACTTGTCAATAGAGAACACCACAGGTAACAGTTCTTTCTCTGTTTTGGTGTAGTTCACTTGGGCGTCGTTCAGTGTTTTGTTGGCATAGTATATAACATGATAGAGCTTGTCTTTTCTCTGCCCAAGTGCTGCCCCGATAGCATAGTCACTAGCATCTCACATAATCTCAAATGGCAGTTTCCAATCTGGTGGTTGTACTATTGGGGTTGTTGCCAGCTTTTCTTTCAGAACCTTGAATGCCTCAGTACATTCAGCGTTGAAGTCGAAGGGACGGTTCTGCTCCAGAAGATGGCATAAGGGTTTGGTGATCTTCAAAAAGTTCATGATAAACCTCCGATAAAAACCAGCATGCTATAAGAAACTTTTGATTCCCTTGAATGTGGTGGGTGGTGGCAGCTTTTTGATTACCTCGATATTAGCTCTGTCGACTTCTATGCCGTAGAAAATTATTTTATGGCCTAGGACTATCCCTTCATCCACCATGAAGTGACACTTCTCCCAGTTCAATACCAAGTTTGCTTTCTCACATCTTTCGAGCACTTTCTGTAGGTTGCCTAGGCACCTTTCAGAATTGTCTCCAAAGACAGAAAAATCATCCATGAATATCTCCAGGAAATCCTCCACCATATTAGAGAATATTGCCATCATGCACCTTTGAAAGGTCGCTGGTGCATTGCAAAGTCCAAATGGCATCCTCCGGAAAGCATAAGTACCATATAGGCATGTGAACGTCGTCTTTTCTTGATCTTTCTGTACGATGGCTATTTGATTATATCTTGAGTAACCATCAAGAAAACAATAGTAAGGCTTTCCCCCTAATCTATCAAGCATTTGATCAATAAAAGGCAGGGGAAAGTGGTCCTTTCGGGTAGCTTTGTTAAGCTTCCGGTAGTCCATACAAACCCTCCAACCATTCACAGTCCTGGTTGGGATTAGCTCGTTTTCTTCGTTGGTTACCACGGTTATTCCTCCTTTCTTGGGAACACACTACACCGGGCTCACCCACTTGCTATCCGAGATGTCATAGATTATTCCAACATCTAGCCATTTTATGATCTCCTTATGCACCACCTCTCGCATAGCATCGTTCAGACGTCTCTATGCATCAATAGTCGGCTTATGATCATCCTCTAAGTGGATTTTATGCATGCATAGTGTTGGACTGATGCCTTGGATATCAGCTATCGTCCATCCAATAGCCTTCTTGTGCTGTTGCAGCATCCTTATTAGCTGTTGTTCCTGTTCCTGCATTAACTTGGAAGAGATGATTACAGGCAACATATCATTTAAACCAAGAAAAACATATTTTAGCTGCCCTGGTTGGGGCATAAGATCTAGAACAGGGGGCTCTGCAGTTGATGGCTTTTGAACTATAAGGTCATCTGAGGTATAGTTTAAGGGTTCAAATAACTTACCTAGACGATTGCCTATGCAATTTACCTCCTCTTGATCTTCAGTATCAGATGTATGAGATTCTAAGGAGCTGCTGTCATGACAGTCTTCTAAATGGTTGTTGGGGAAGTGGCCAATTTTGATGTCATGGCAGCCCGACCTGATGCAGGGTTGGTCAAGGATAAATTTAGTGGTCGCCTTGTATTCTTCTTCTACATCAGCATGTTTTATTGCCTGGAGAACGTTCAACTTGATCTCTTGATCATTCACTCTCATAGTGAGTTCTCCTTTTTCCATATCAATTAGTGATCTTCATGTGGCTAAGAAGGGTCGCCCCAAGATGATTGGTGCATTTTCATCTGCTTCACAATCTAAGACAAGAAAGTCAGCAGGAAAAATAAATTTATCCATTCTTACCATAATATCTTCAATTTTTCCTTCTGGGTGAACGTAAGAGCGGTCTGCCAGCTGTAGTACTACTGTTGTGGGCTGAGCTTTTCCAATACCTAATTTCTTAAAAACATATTTGGGCATTAAATTTATACAAGCACCAAGATCACAAAGTGACTTACCCACAAATTTATCTCCTATTATGCATGGTAAGATGAAACTCCAAGGATCCTTCTTCTTCTGGGTTGATGCTTGCGCAGAATACTCATGCATCGCTCTGTCATTTTAACAGTTTCAAATTCCTCAAGTCTGGATTTCTTCGCCATGGCATCCTTGAGAAATTTGGCATAACCAGGCATCTATTTTATAGCATCTAACAGCGGAATGTTGATATGGACCTGCTTGAAAATATCATAGATCTTTTTAAGTTGTGGTTCTTGTTTCAATTTCTTTATTCGTTGAGGAAAAGGAGGTGGAGGACGATAATCAGCAATATGTCCTTCCCACTGCATTCGGATCTGAGGAGGTTTAGGTTCTTCATCTTACTCCACTGTCCCTTCTACTGTCGTGACAGGTGCATCGGCAGTAGGCTGTTTGTCATCTACCAGGGTAGCATTCTCGGCAGTTGACTCCAAGGCTGGTTCCTTAACTGATTCAGCTTCCTTCTTTGGCCCTGGTAATTTCTTCCCACTCCTAGTAGTGATGGCTTTACACTACTCATGTGTGGATTTTCTAGAGTTTTCAGTATCGCTAGGAAATCCTCCATTCCGCCTCGGTTCAATATGCTGGGAAACTGACCCATCTGTGTCTCCAAAGATTTCAGAGTAGCTTCATGATTGGTCATCCGCATCTCTGTTTTATCCATGAATGTTTCTGTCTTCTTGACAAAGTGATTCATGTTCCAAAATACTAGTCGTGGAAGCTGGTGGTTGTTGATGCTGCTGCTGCGGTTGCTGCCGAGTCAATAATCTAGGTCCCGTATGATTCTCAGTGTTCTGTTCTTGAGGATTCAGAGCATTGTTAGGGTTTCTCCAAGAGAACTTGAGATCCTTTCTCCAGTTGGGATTATATTTGTTGGAATTGTAGTTCTATTTATTGTAGTTCACAACATACACCTCTTCTTCTAACTGTAGCGGACAATCTTCCCAACTGTGGTTCCCATCGCAAGTCTTGCATACCTCTTCAGCTGAGTAGGCATATTCTGAATCTTCTTTCAAAATCTTTTTCATTGCATTAGTGAGATATGGGACCTATGATTTTAAAGAACTATCGGCCTCATAATCTTTTACAGATAGAACTCGTTTACCCCCTCTTCTTGCTGTTGAAAATTGTTCCTCATTCTTCGTCAGATTTTTCAATACTGCCATTGCATCTTCTGGATCTTTGTCCAGCAGTAATCCATTTGCTGCTGAATATATTCTCATACGAGTCTGTAAGTTAGCAGCATTATAGAATTTAGTTACCTGGTTCCAAACGGGGAATCCATGCACTGGGCAGTTTTTTAGAAGAGTGGTAAATCTGTCCCAGGCCTCTTGCATTGGCTCGTCATCTTCCTGCTGAAAAGTAGGAATTCGTTACGTAATCGCTCAGATAAGTGTGAAGGATTAAAATGAGACAAAAATTCACGAGTTAAATCTGCCCAATTTCGTATTGAACCCGGTGTTACTTTATTCCACCAAGTCTTTGCCCTGTCCCTCAATGAATGAGGAAATAACCGAAGCCTCAGTATCTCCAGATTAACTCCTGGTAGTCTAAATGAACCACAGATTTCCTGGAACATTTTTAGATGCTCCCTAGCATCCTCTGTAGTAGCACCACTAAATTGGCCATCGTTGTTAATCATGCTGAACATAACAGGTTTCAGCTCAAAATTGTCATCATCTACGTCTGGCAGGGTTGTTTCTAGTTCTACATGATCATTGAGCATGTAGTCTCGGCATGACCGGCGTGCGGCAGCGACAAGAGGATCGGCTGGTGGACTGTTCCCTCCATCTCCGGCAGGATTTTCAGCATCCTGGGGATTCCCTTGGTTGTTCATGGCCTCTAACAGTTCTTCAAGGTATTCGTTTCTAGCTAACACGAAGCGAAATCGGTTCCTAAGATTGTACGAGCGTTTGATTTCAGGGTCTAATGGATACTCAAGTTCCTCTCATCGTCTCGATCTACGCATAAATAGAATATCTTGTGAAAAGCACAAGTTGAATAGTCCAAGTGAAACAAAACAGAAAAATAAAAGAAGTGCAGTAAAAGATAGGGTAAAGATATGTTGCCAGTCCCTGATAGCGGCGCCAAAAACTTGTTGTGTGTAAAAGTATATATCGCAATGTAGTGCAAGTGTACACGACACAAGTAGTAAAGTGATACGTAAGTATCGAATATCGTCTCCATAAAGACTGGGCTAATAGCTTCACCTTAGATTTCTGCACGAGAGGAAAAAGAATAGTTTAATATGTTTGTCACGAAATAATAAAGAGAACTGGAAATTAAGAGTAATGAAATCAATATATAGAGAATGGGCCGGTATTGAATTGCTCAGTAGTGTAGGTGTTGCAAAGTATGGGAATATTTGTTTTGTCGTCGTGCATATCGCGACAGTGATCACACAACTCTGTAATTTCAAGCTTAACAAGAATCCCTGTTGTGCCTTGGCCTATCCCTAGGTCCAAGTCTGTCGATGAACACCTCTTCGATGATACCTCCCGGCCTGCATCGAAGGATGAACACCGATATGGTTGAATTTTTCCTTAGCCACTTAACCTCGTCCTATCCCTAGGTCCGAGATAGTTCAACCATAAACTGGAGAACCGTACTTATTCCTTTCATATACTTAACTCTACCAATATTAAGTAACTAGATAATCTCACAATGGTCTCCTGATACTCTTGCAAAATGTTGAAAACCAGAATAAGCAAACTTGAAGTCTATTTTATTGAATAGAAAATTCCTAAAACAAATGCAATATTTGCAACTACTTTACAAATCAACTCGTAGCCCTAGGGGAAGTTTAGAACATGATGAGAAAGGGAAAACGGAAAGGGTTTTGGAAAGAAGGCTAGAGATGAAGATATCCTTCCCTAGGTCCAATTACATGCCTTTATATAGGCCTTGGGTTCAAGTTTTCTAATATGACAAGAATACAAGTTTAAACTAAAGTACAACTCTATTAAAGACTAAATCTTCAGAGCATATGTCTTTAATTCGTCCTTCCTTCTTGCTTGGAATTTCTTCCTTGAACTTTGGGCTTGGCCTTCATTCTGATCTAGGGCTTGGAAAAATATAAGGGTGCTCCACGATAGACCAGCTTAATTTTCTCTTTCTGTCGAGGCCTGCTTTGCTTCTTCTCCTCACCATTGCTGTCGTCCTTGGCTGCTACGACAGCGGCCTTGGCAGCATCGTCCTCCTCGTCTGCTTGTCCAGTTCTAGCTCTCCTTCTTTACTGCCCAGCGTTTGCTTCTCCATTGTCCTCCATCTGCTGCAGCAGCTACCTGCAAAAGCAACCAATTTCAGTAGAAATTGTGACATTTAATATATTTGTGATGTATAACTGAAATCTAACCTAAATGCAATGAATTATGCTTGAATGCAGCAGAAATATGGGTTAAATAGGGGTAAATTATAGAACTTTTACACACTCAACAATCACATACGATTCTTCCAATATGGTTAGTTATCCCCATTGAAGAATGGTGGTTCGGTGGTGGTTTGAGACTCATAGAGGTTGGAGCCGGAGGTGGATGTCATTGCTTCAATTTGTTGTTGATCAAACTCTCCTAGAATCGACTCAAGAGGATTGTAATCCTTCTAATGAGTGTGGCTCTGATACCAATTGTTGAGTTGATCAATCGAATGTAAATGGTGAGGAGGGATGACTTTCCAATTAATATTTGAAGGATGAAAATGGATGAATGAAAAATTGGACACAAGGTAATTTATAGTGGATTCAAGTTCCTAAATGAACTCTACCTCCAATACCTTAACTCCCACTAAGAATTTTCAATCAATCCACTAATTTATTCTTCCCCTTTTCTTGTGTGAGGAGAAAACCTTACAAGACCGATTAAGCTTTCTACCCAAAGCTTAATCCAACTCACTCTTTACAAAGAAGAAGTTTGGTAAACCTTACAATTACCTCTAAACGGTTGATGTTTACCCAAATACAATTAATAACACCTCAAACTCTCAATAAAATTTATAATGAAAGACTCAATTGAGTTAGGTACAAAGATTTGACTCTAAAATGCTCAAGGTTTGGATTGGAATGCTTTGATGTTGCTTGAAGGATCAATGGTTGTTGTTGTAGCATTTTAAACTTCTTTTATACCCTTGCATTGATTTCTAGCCGTTTGGGTTATTGAGGCCATTAATCTAGCTATTAAGATGAAATTTCCTATAATAAATGCTCCTCAACAACCTACCGTATCGGTATGATTTGTGGGCGTGTCGGTACCTATCTCAAAGAAGAAAGAGTAGTTGTGACTGAAAAACAAGGCGTATCGGTATGATTGAAAGGCGTATCGATACGATATTAAGGGGTGTATCGATACAATAATCCGTATCGATACGATTATTGCTCACTAGAATCCTGAATTATTTCATGATAAAGGGCGTATCGGTACGCTTCCTTAGTGTGTCGGTACGATTCAACGATTATTTGAAATTTTGGATTCCAATAACCGACAAGCCAATGTTCGAATAATAAATGAAAAGATTTTGCAAAGGTGAGGTTATCGTATCAATACTGTATAGGACTGTATTGGTACGCTATAGCATTTAAAAATTCAAGTGTTGAAAAACCGTATCGATACGCCTGGGCATTTTGTTTCTTTTTGGCTTGAAAATACTTAGAAAATTTGAACCCTTTTAATATATTTTGACTTGAAATAGTATTTGGTTCAAAATGACTTGTAAATTTGTGAGTCTTTGAAAATACTTTAAAATTTATTGTTTTGCAATTTAGTCCCTAAGGTAAATTGTTATATCAAAATCAATTTTTTGGTTGTTAGTTATGTCTAGGTAGAGCGACATGCCTTATAGTTTAGAGCTCTACTTGTTTAGGTACTTCTTGTACCAATTGATTGGTGTTATACGCAACTTCTTGTTAGATACCTTGGGTATCATCTTGCTAGGTACCTAGTGTACCATCTTTTGTGGTGTGGTACATACCTTCTTGTTTAGATACTTATGTATCATCTTGTATATGGGACTCGATTACATAGTCTTAGCTATCTACTAAGGAAAATTAAATTGAATGGACTTGTATGAAAGACTTATAACTTGAAGAATTGGTCAATAACAAATAGGAATCTCATGCGAATAAAATTAGATGCTCACCTTGTCGTATTGCTTATACTTTGTCGACTTGTGTAACAAGACCTATGAAATCTTGTTCTATTGATTTCATGTATTCGAATAGAATTGGATGTTCACCTTGTGGAATTGCTTATACTTTATTGATTTGTGTTTTGTGTTCTATGAAACCATGTTCAATTGTTTTGTTGTGCGCGATCAGTAGATGAAATAACTAGCTAGGTAAATTTGGTTAAATGAATTATGATACTAATGCTAATAAGTTTGATAACATGCTAGGAAATTGTTACCTCACTAAGTACTCAATGTACTTATCACTCTTGTCTTTTATTCTTCCCAAAATCAGGTTTAAAGTATGGCTTGTCTTGTCTATGTTGTCATCTTAGTTGGTAGCTTGGTTTTATGTCTTGTTGTTCAAGTCTTTTACATATGGCTTAACTTTAAAATGTATATGAGATGTCTGTAAGAACTTGATTAAAACTTGGTAATGTGTTGAGTGGATCAATGGATTGATCAAAGCTAAGATGGGGTGAATTGGGTTTTTAAAATTTGTTGGAGAAAGTAGAATAGCTAAAAATGAACTCTACATCCACTACCTTAGTTACCACTAAGGATTTTCCAAAAATCTACTAATTGCTCTTCCCCTTTTCAAGGCTTAGGAGGTAACCATTACAATATCGGTCAAATTTTCTACCCAAAATTTCATCAAACCCTCACAAGAGTACAAAGAAGAAATTGAAGTAAGAAATATATCTCTCAATACAAGTTTTCCCCTTTAAATACAATCACTCAACCCAAATTTGAATACAAGATCATAACTGAACACAACACAATTTGGGATTTTACAAGAATAAGAAATTAGGCACTTTGAGCTTGGGTTTTTGTAAGGATGTTTCTTTTTGATGCAATAGTTGTTGCTAGTCTTCAAATGGCTTTATTTTATACCTTCTTCGTTAATTCTAGTCATTTGGGTGGTTAGGGTATTGATTATAGCTGTTGGGACCCTCTCTTTCCACCATAAATGCACTTCTGCAGCTTACCATATCGGTACACGGGGATCCATATCGATACATGTCTAAAAATAGAAAGAGTCGTTGCACAATAGCAAGAGGGGTGTATCGATACACGTGTAAGCATATCAGTATGAAACAGTGATCGTTTCGATACAGGTAAGACCGTATTGATACCATTTTTCTCACAAAGCTCACTGGATGTTTCCGTATCGATACGACAAAGGGCGTATCGGTACGGGACAACAAACACTTTATAATTATGTTACCTAACAACTGACATCAACGATTGAAAACATTAAAGGCTTTCGAATTTAAAATTCCATTAAAATTGTATCGATACGGGCGGCACGGTATCGGTACCCATTCAAACTCCTTCTATTTTTACAGAGAGAACGTATCGCTACGGTAAGGGGCGTATCGAAACCCGTTTCTCCAGTAGCCAAGTTTGTAAAAAAGGTATCGATACGGCTAGAAGCTATCGATACGCCTGAGCGATTTTCAATAGTTTGGCCTTGAAACAGTTAGAATACATTTTGGAGTTTGATTTTTTCCAACTAGATTAAAGCCTTGTTGATTTATAATCTTTTGAGGAACTTAAAAATCTTTTTCAAGTTTTTCAATTTATTCATTAACACACTTTGTTATATCAAAATCAAACATAGGTTTTACAATCTCCCCCTTTTTGATATAAAAAACCAAAAATTGAATTTTTTAAGACTTTTGAAAAACTTTTCAAAACAACTCCCCCTTAATATTTGCTAGGTAAAATTTTAGTTGAAAATTTTACGTGGGCTTGTTTCCCTCTCCCCTTTTTGTTAGATCAAAAAATAGAGACATAGATAAACATAGGAAAAAAACATAAATAATAACCAAGCAACATATTATAGAAAACATTAAGTTCAAAATAAAGAAAACATCAACATAAAATCAAAATAACAATAATCAAAGCATAGGTTTTAGAATGGAAACTTAATCCTAGAAACATAATTCAAAGTGCATAAATAGATGTCCTAAATGAAATGAATGGTATGCAAAGATGATCTACTACTCTTCTCCATCGCTGTCTTCATCATCTTCATCGTCCTCATCATGTGCATCATCATTCCTCCGAGATTGACGTCAAATGTCGTGAAAAGCGGTAAGAGATATGTTCATCAAATTGTGACCGTCTTCAAGGGAAGTGAGATGCGTCTCCACATTCTTCACACGATCTTCAAGGCTTGTAAAGTGTGTGTCAATAGCGGTAAACCCCAAATTCATTGCTTGATCCATAGAAGCAATTCACGCGCGCAAGCTCGTGAATTGTTCATTGAGAAAGGTCATAGGGGCATCCATGGAAGGTGGAGGAGGAGCTTGAGGAGCTTCAGCGGCTTGGTGATTGGCTATTTCTTTTGAAATCGCATCCCTAGGGAGCTCGGAGAGACGAAGCCAACAACCATTGAAGTAAAGGAACTTCCCCCTTGAAAGTGATCTTTCATCAATGGGATTGGTGAGGGGTGTCTAGTAGTCGTGAGAACAATCTATCTCCTTTTGGGTGAAGAAATCACTCAAAGTTGTCCCATATCTGAATGAATTGACAAGATTAGTGTGGCAGTTTTGCACGAGATAGACATTCTCTGCAAACATGATGCGAGCAAGGTTTGGTTGTTGTCTTTGACAGAAGCACCGAATCCAGAAGTCGTCAACTTGGCGGATAGTTGAATACTTTCCTCCCGAAGGCCTAAACCACCAAGAAACCATCAAGTGAAGGATTCTATCTTGAGCATTGAGAGCAGTCACGCAACCTCCCAAGACATGGCCAATAGAATTCTCATCATTGAGACCCTCATCCTCTAACTTAAACACATCACAAATAGATTGAAAATCGATGGTGATCTTTTTACCCATTAGATAAGAGTTGACAACATGAACTACACCCGCATGATTGGCAACACACTTAGAATTAGCATAGAAAATCAGTAGCAAATTGCGATAGAAAACGCTAGGAATTTGAATAAAATCCATAAATTTTCATTCTTGGAGCAAAGGTAAGTATGCAAATTTGAAGCGCTCCGAGTTCCGCAAAGGAACGAAAATTACCCTCTCCAGATGGATTTTATAGTTTTGAAATTGTCAGAAAAAGGTTAGTTCCTAAAGCACTTTTGATAGATAAGAGTGAGGTTCGGGCGAGTATCATCTCCGGCATTAGAAGCTTAACTGACTTTGCTAGTATGTGCTCTCTTTTTGGGCACCATTGTCTAGAGAAATATATTAAAATAGTGTGTATCCATTTTTTTCTTATTCAACCCATTGAAAATCAATAATGAAGGTAAAAAAAAAATTGGAAGGCAAAACAAAAACAAAAGTTTGATAAAGTTTGTTTTTGAGAAAACAAAATAAGAAAAATTTTAAAATGAAAATCAAAAGATAAAAGATAAAAGAAATTTATACCTTGATATTGATAGAGAGGAATGAGAGCAGAACTTTGCACCAAATTGATGGAAAGCTTGAAAAGCTTGGCTTGATGTTGAAAACCCTCAAGAGATTTTGAGTTGTGTGGTGAAAATATGAGCAATTGAGAGGCTTTTTACAGAGTAAAAACTACTAGGGTTTTAGAATAAAAATTTTGTTAAAAGTTAAACTCTTTAAATGTCATTAAGAAGCTCTCTACGCAATCGAGTATCAGTACACCAAAGGGTGTATCAATACATGGGTAAAATGGTAATTCCCTGGAAATAGATGTCAAGGGTCCGTATCGAAACACTCTTAGATCGTACCGAAACAGGTTTAACCGTATCGATACCCGTTTTAGACAAAATGTAGTATGGTTACCTAATAAAATATGTGTATCGATACATAGAAGGTTGTATCGATACCTATGCCCAGAAATGCATTTTTGGCTTTAAGAACAACCAAAGGCTCGACTTTAAGACCTCTTAAATGAATGCAATTAACGAATGAGCATTTCTAAGCATATTTTAACAGAAGCATACTCCCCCTAGCTATAAGCATGGTTTCTATCAAGATCAACAAAACATAAACATGCATTTTTATCAAAATCAAAAAATTGTAACCTCAAAAAGGGTCTTAAGGGTCAAGGTAGGCTAGTTAGACCTAAATCTCTTTTAAGGGACCAAAAACGCTCTTTGTCTAGAGGTTTGGTGAAAATGTCTGCTAGTTGGTTCAAGGTGTCAACGTACTCTATAACCACATCTTTCTTAAGGACGTGATCTATAATGAAATGATGTTTTATTTCTATATGATTGGTTCTAGAGTGTTGGATGAGATTTTTTGTTAGGCATATAGCACTAGTTTTATCCTACTTAAGGGGTATGGTTTCAACTTTAACACCATAATCTAAGAGTTGTTGCATCATCCAAAGGACTTGAGCACAACCTAAGGATATGTACTCGGCTTCGATGGTAGATAGAGCTGCACTATTTTGTTTGTAAGAGAACCAAGATATGAGCATACTACCTAAGAATTGACATGTTCCCAAAGTACTTTTCCTATCAATTTTACATCCCCCATAATCTGCATTCGAATAAGCATGAAGGTTGAAGGTTGAGTCTCTAGGGTACCAAAGACCTAAACAAGGAGTATCTTTAAGGTACCTAAAGATCCTTTTAACGGCTATAAGGTGAGACTCTCTAGGACTAGATTGAAACCTAGCAAACAAGCAAACACTAAACAATATATATGGTCTACTTGCGGTAGTCAACACACTTACCTCCTTCATCTTTGTGAAGCTTTGTAGATGAGCTCAATGGTTTAGCTTGAGGCTTTTCTTGCTCCAAGCCAAACTTCTTGAGCATATCTTTCACATACTTTTCTTGATTGATGAATGTCCCATCCTTCCTTTGTTTGATTTGGAGTCCCAAAAAGAATGAGAGCTCCCCCATCATGCTCATCTCGAAGTCACCTTACATTAACTTAGCAAACTCTTTGCAATGACACTCATTAGAAGATCCAAAAATGATATCATCAACATATATTGCACTACTAAGATGTCATTTTTATGTCTTTTTATGAAAAGTGTAGTGTCCACTTTACCTTTTTCGAAACCATTTTCAATTAAAAAGTTTGAAAGTCTTTCATACCAAGCTGTACGAGCTTGTTTTAAACCATAAAGTGCTTTGGTTAGTTTGAAAACATGATTTGGAAATATTGAATCTTCAAAACTCAGTGGTTGTTCCACATACAATTCCTCATTTATAAAACCATTTAAAAATGCACTTTCAACATCCATTTGAAAAATCTTGAAATTATGATAACATGCATATGCAAGAAACATCCTAATAGCTTCCATTCTAGCTATGGGTGCATAGGTTTCATCAAAATCTATTCCCTCTTCTTGAGTGTAACCTTGAGAAACTAATATAGCTTTGGTTCTCACAATGTTACCACTCTCATCTAGTTTATTCCTAAATATCAATTTAGTTCATATAGTAGATTGATTACTAGGTCTTTCAACTAATGTCCATAAATCACTTCTCCCAAATTGATTTAACTCTTCTTGCATAGCCATAATCCAAAAATCATCTTTAAATGCTTCTTTAATATTCTTAGGCTCAATGCATGAGATAAAAGCAACATGATTCATGAGTTTGAGAGAAGATTTAGTAGTTACCCCCTTGGATGGATCACCCAAGATTTCATCACCTTTGATATAATTGAATTCTCTTGGGTAGCTCACTTTCTTTTCCTCAAGAGCCAAGTCCTTCAAGGCTTCAAGAGGTGGATCTTGTGTATCTTCCTCTTTAATTGGAATCTCATCATCCTTTGAAGTTTGTCCTCCATCAAAGACATCAAGGATTCCTACATCATCATCATCACAAGATTCCTTCCTCAGAAGGAGGTTATCATCGAAAACAACATGAATAGACTCTTCTACTACTAAAGTTCTTTTATTAAATACATGATAGGCTTTAGAATTTAAAGAATACCCTAAGAAAATAGCTTAATCACTTTTAGCATCAAATTTACCTAAGTTGTCTTTTCAATTATTAAAAACAAAGCATTTTCAACCAAATGGATGAAAATATATAATGTTAGGCTTTTTAGATTTTAAAATCTCATATGGTGTTTTCTTTAAAAGTGGCCTAATCAATACTCAATTTACAATGTAGCAAGTGGTGTTTGTGGCTACCGCCCAAAAATATTTAGGTAAATTGTTTTCACAAAGCATGATTCTAGCCATTTCTTGTAAAGTCCTTGTTGAGTGGATCGAATGATCGATTTGAACCAAGAGGGGGTGAATTGGATTTTTAAGGTTTAGGTGGTGGAATTGCAAATTAAAAAGATTGACAATGAATTTTAGAGTGGTTCAAGTTCCAAATGAACTCTACATCCACTACCTTAGCTTCACTAAGGATTTGCAAAAATTCCACTAATTGCTCTTACCCTTTTCTAGGCTAAGTAGGCAACCCTTACAATTTTCGGTTCACACAAAGGTAACAAAGAGTTTGATGGCTAAGATAGTATCTCTCAATACAAATTGTAGCCCAATAACAAGCACTCAACCCAATTGAAAAGAATAAGAATGAAAATTATAATTGGGGTTTCTAGACAATATTGGGATTTTAGCACAAATGCTTGGATTTGATGTATGGATATTTGCTTTTGGATCAATAGTTGTTGCTGGAGCTTTTAGAGGTCCCTTTTATACCATCTCATTGATTTCTAGCCGTTGTGGTTGTTGCATTCATCAATAGAGCCGTTGGGGGTGTTATCACACCTCCATAAATGCAGCCTGCAACCACCCGTTTCGAAACACAGGAACCTGTTTCGAAACGAACCAAAATAGAAAGAGCCGTTAGGGTGCATTTAAGAGCCCGTTTCGAAACGGATTGAACTCATTTTGAAACACTTTTGCCACTGTCAAGGGTTGTTTCGAAACAGCTTGAGCCCATTTCAAAACACCCTAGCGGTTTCTGAAAATTCAGTTAAAAACTTTGCAACTGTCATATTTTTCAAATCAAAATGAAGAACCGTTTCGAAACACTTGCACTCGTTTCGATACAGGTTCTTATGTTCTAAAGCCGTTTCGATACTCATTTCGGAACCGGGGTTGGCAGTGGTGAAATTGTTTCGAAACGCCTTAGGCCGTTTCGAAACAGGGACTTGAAAAACACAGTTTCGGCTTTAAGAACACTTAGAAAATATTTGAAAATATTAGTTTTTAAATTTGGCATATTCTTAAAATCATATGGGGATGTTTGAGGAATTAAAAATTCCTTTTGACATTTTCAATTTAGTCCTTAGGTTCTTTAGTTATATCAAAATTAAAATATCGGTTTCACAATCTCCCCCTTTTTGATATAACAAAATCAAAGTTAGAATTTTTAAGAGTTTTGAAAATATTG
Organism: Hibiscus tridactylites; assembly: GCA_958450335.1. Taxonomy (NCBI): domain Eukaryota; kingdom Viridiplantae; phylum Streptophyta; class Magnoliopsida; order Malvales; family Malvaceae; genus Hibiscus; species Hibiscus tridactylites. The sequence continues at coordinate 29,879,133 of OY288289.1, forward strand.
AAAACATTCTAACTCCCCCTTAATTTAAGGTAGGTTTTGAAAGTTTTAAAAAGGTTTTAACTTTGAAATTCAAGTTTTAAAACTTAAAAACACTTTAAACATTAAAATCGAATTTTTGGCTCTTAAATTTCTTCTCCCCCTTTTTGTTAGATCAAAAAATAATAAGTAAGGCTCATAGAGAAGAGAAAGGGTCAGTACCAATAAGCATTAAGTAATAAGCAACAATAATATTAATTCATAAAATTAAAATATCCAAAACATAAATCAACATTACGTTCAAAATATAATCCCAAATAAGATCAAAAGCATAGGTTCCTAAAACATAATGAAACATAAAGATGCAAACTTAAACCTAAAATTCATAGATAATATGATATGATATGAATATCCTAGGCCTCGTCACCACCATCATCATCATCCGAAGTCTCAACATCGCTCTTGACTTAACAACGGCGAAACTTCGTCCATTGGCCATAAAGGGTAGAGAAGGACAAATCCAAGTTCGAGTGGGAAGTCTCAAGGGATAGGAGGCGATCCTCTACGTTCTGCAAGCGAGTGTTGATGGCACAAAAACCCGAAGCTATGTTAGTATCCATGGCATTGAACCGTTCGGTAATGAGAGCCGTAAGAGCTTCATTGTTTCTAACTTGAGCTTGCGGTTGAGGTTCAATGGGAGGAGGAGAAGGAGGTGTGGCTCTATCAACACATTCCCAAACATTGTTCACATAGTGAAAACCGGACTTGCGAAGAGAAGACTCGCCAATCTTTGACTTGCCTTGTTCCGGAGAGTCGTAGGTGCAATCGAGACCAATTTTGCTAAAAATGTGGCTTATGATCGTGCCATAAGTAAAAGATTTCAAGGAATCGGTGTCAATAAGCTTAACATTATTAACCATCTCGGAAAATATGATCTTAGCAACATTAGGGCGCTCACCACGACGGAAACATTCAAGCCAAAAGTAATCAACTTGACGGGTATGAGAATATTTACCTCCGTAGGGGCGAAGGAACCATGAAACCATCAAGTGAAGAACACGATCGTGTGCATCCAAGGTAAGCACATGACCGGTGTTAGTACCAAAGTGACGTTCATTCTCAATTCCTTCATTCTTAAGGGAAAAAGTGGACTCCAAGAGAGAAACATTAACAATAAACTTTTTCCCTAATATAGAAGATTCAATCCCAACAACTTCGGTATTTGTTTCATCATTAATAAGATGAGCATTGGAGTAAAAGATGAGTACCATGTGTTTGCAACGAATGTCCGGGATGCTCAACAAGGGAAGAAGATCCCATTCGCTCAAACGCTCAAGGTAACGGAAAAGGGATCGCTCGGAGTTAAGGAATTCGAGATCAATGACACGCTAACGACAAACTTTGAAATCCTGGACATGTTTGAAACGAGCTCGCATCTCTAGAGTTCAAAGGGATTTTTGAAAGAGTTGAGCGAGATTTGGACGCACGCTCGAGTCACCGGATTGAACAGACTTACGCTTTTTGCTAGCATTCTCCGACATCCTAAAAACATTAAGCAAACAAGTTTTAAAAATTAAATGTATGCATAGATTTTTAAATTCAATCCAATGATAAATCCCACTTAGGTTTTAAAAAAATTTAAAACAAAGAAAAATTTAAAAAAACAGTAAAAGAAAATATGAATGAAAAAATTTATATTAGAATAAAAAAATTTAAGATTTTGAAATTTTTTACAAGATATGGAAAACCCAAGCATAAAAACATATAAACTATACAAAAATAAAATTTTCTAACCTAAGATTGAACATAAATTAAAGGAAAAAGGAAAAATACCTTAGTTTGGGGTTTTGGATGAATGGATGAAAATCCTTGCACAATGTTGATGAAACTTGCTTAGACTAGAGTTTTAGAGAAAAACCCCTCAAGATTTAGTGAAAAACAAAGAGGTTTATAGGGCTTTTATAGGGAAAAAGTAGGGTTAGGGTTTTTAGGGTTTTGAAGAGTTTTAATTTAAAGTGAATTTTAACATTAAAAGCCCTACTTAAAGCTGTCCGTGAAACCGTTTCGGAACGGTCTTGACCGTTTTGAAACGCGAGCACGAGGGTTTGACCGTTTTTAGAATTTCAGATGACCGTTTCGATACGGTGTTGACCGTATCGAAGCCTCGTTGACTCGTATCGAAACTCGTTTCGATACACCCCTTGGCAGTAGCAAAAATGTTTCGAAACCTTTTTGAGGCGTTTCGAAACGCCCTTCTCTCAGAAATGATTTTAAGGCATCCGTATCAAAACAGGTTGACCCGTTTTGATACACCTGGGCCTGGAAGTGCAGATGAGGCTCTAAAAGTGTAGAAAATTGAGTTTTTCTAAGGCCTAACTTGCATGAATGACATGAATGAGCAGGCAAAACATATGCAAACAAAAACATACTCCCCCCAGCTATAAGCATGGATGAAATTAGGAGTCAAAACACATAAACATGGCATTTCACAAGATCAAGCAATTTTAAGCACAAAAGAGGTCCTAAAAGGTCAAGATATGCTAGCTAGACCTAAGTCTCTCTTAAGGGACCAAAAACGATCTTTGTCTAAAGGTTTTGTAAATATGTCTGCTAATTGATTTAAGGTGTCTACATACTCTATAACCACATCTTCTTTAAGGACATGATCTCTAATGAAATGATGTCTTATTTCTATGTGTTTGGTTCTAGAGTGATGGATGAGATTTTTTGTTAGACATATAACACTAGTGTTGTCACATTTTAGGGTATCGTTTCAACTTGAATTCCATAATCTAAGAGTTGTTGCTTCATCCAAAGGACTTGAGCAGAACAACTCCCTAAGGATATGTACTCAACTTCGGTGGTAGATAAGGCTACACTATTTTGTTTCTTAGAGAACCAAGATATGAGCAGACTACCTAGGAATTGACAAGTTCCCGATGTACTTTTCTTATCAATTTTGCAACCCCCATAATCCGCATCCGAATAAGCATGAAGGTTGAAGGTAGAGTCTCTAGGGTACCAAAGACCTAAATAAGGAGTATCTCTAAGGCACCTAAAAATTCTCTTAACGGCTATAAGGTGAGACTTTCTACGACTAGCTTGAAACCTAGCACACAAGCAAACACTAAATAAGATATATGGTCTACTTGCGGTAAGGTAATGCAATGATCCAATCATAGAACGGTAAAGCTTAGAGTCAACACACTTACCTCCTTCATCTTTGTCAAGCTTTGTAGATGAGCTCATAGGTGTGGCTTGAGGCTTTGCATTCTCCAAACCAAACTTCTTGAGCATATCCTTTATGTACGTTGCTTGATTGATAAAGGTGTCATTCTTCTTTTGTTTGATTTGGAGCCCCAAAAAGAATGAGAGCTCCCCCATCATGCTCATCTCAAATTCACCTTGCATTAACTTAGCAAACTCTTGACAATGACATTCATTAGTAGAACCGAAAATAATATCATCAACATAAATTTGAACTACTAAGATGTCATTTTTTATAAAAAGTGTTGTGTCCACCTTACCTTTTTCAAAACATTTTTCAATTAAAAAGTTTGAAAGTCTTTCATACCAAGCTCTAGGAGCTTTTATTAAGCCATAAAGAGCTTTGGTGAGTTTGAAAACATGATTTGGCAATTTTGAGTCTTCAAAACCCGGTGATTGTTCCACATACACTTCTTCGTTTATAAAACCATTTAAAAACGCGCTTTTAACATCCATTTGAAAAAGCTTGAAATTATGATAACATGCATATGCAAGCAATATCCTAATGGCTTCCATTCTAGCTACGGGTGCATAGGTTTTATCAAAATCTATTCCCTCTTCTTGAGTGTAACCTTGTGCTACTAGTCTAGCTTTATTTCTTACAATGTTACCACTCTCATCTAGCTTGTTACTAAAGACCCATTTAATTCCTATGGTAGATTGATTACTAGGCTTATCAACTAATGTCCAAACGTTACTTCTCTCAAATTGATTTAACTCTTCTTGCATAGCCATAATCCAAAAATCATCTTTCAATGCTTCTTTAATATTCTTAGGCTCTATGCATGATATAAATGCAACATGAATCATTAATCTAAGAGTAGATCGAGTGGTTACCCCCTTGGATGGATCACCCAATATTTCACCATCTTTGACATAGTTGAACTCCCTTGGGTAGCTCACTTCCTTTTCCTCAAGAGCCAAGTCCCTCAAGGCTTCAAGAGGTGGATCTTGTGTGTCCTCTTCTTTTGTTGGAATCTCATCCTCTTTTGAAGTTTGTCCTCCATCAAAGGCATTTATGATTCCTACATCATCATCATCACAAGAATCCTTCCTTGGAAGGAGGTTATCATCGAATACAATATGAATAGATTCTTCTACTACTAAAGTTCTTTTGTTAAATACTCGATAGGCTTTAGAGGTTAAAGAGTAACCTATGAAAATAGCTTCATCACTTTTTGCATCAAATTTACCTAAGTTGTCTTTTCCATTATTTAAAACAAAACACTTGTAACCAAAAGGGTGAAAATAGCTAATGTTAGGCTTTTTAGATTTTAAAATCTCATAAGGTGTTTTCTTTAAAATTGGCCTAATCATTACTCGATTAACAATATAGCAAGCGGTGTTTGTGGCTTCCGCCCAAAAATATCTAGGTAAACTATTTTCACAAAGCATAGTTCTAGCCATTTCTTGCAAAGTTCTATTTTTCCTCTCAACTACCCCATTTTGTTGAGGAGTTCGAGGAGCTGAAAAATTGTGGCTAATACTATTTTCATTTAAAAATCTTCAAACCCTAAATTTTGAAACTCGGTTCCATGATCACTTCTAATACGTGAAATTTTAAGTTCAAGATCATTTTGGGTTAGTTTTGAAAATGTGATGAATTTTTCCAAAGCCTTATCTTTAGTACTTAAAAATAGAACCCAAGTAAATCTAGAAAAATCATCAACAAGTACAAAAGCATAAGACTTACAACCCAAGCTTATAGTCCTAATTGGCCCAAATAAATCCATATGGATAAGTTGTAAACATCTACTAGTAGAAACATCATTAATGGATTTAAAGGAAGACTTATGCTATTTACCCTTAGAACATGCATCACAAATTTTATCATTTGAAAATTTTATCTTGGGTAAACCTCTAACTAGATTAAGGGAAACTAGTTTTTTTAAAACACTAATGCTAGCATGTCCTAATTTCCTATGCCACAACCATGCATCATTTTCATTTTGTGCTACTAAGCATGCATGAGATGTATGAATGTCATCTAGATTCACCATGTATATGTTCCTTATGCGATGACCTATGAGCATAATATTATTAGATTTAATGTCCACAATTTTGCATACATTTTTATCAAATAAAACATTAAATCCTTTATCACATAATTGACTTATGCTCAATAAGTTGTGTTTAAGACCATTGACATATAAAACATTTTCAATAAGAATAGTAGAGTGATTACCTATAGAGCCAATACCTTTAATGTGGCCTTTGGAGTTGTCACCCAATGTTACTACTCCTCCATTTTTTGGCTTTAGATCCATGAATCTACTCTTGTCTCTGGTAATATGCCTTGAGCATCCACTATCAAGGTACCATGAGTTTTGACTTTGTGCTTTGGCCTTGTAGCAATGCTCCCCCTACAAACAAAGATATTAAGCTTTTGTTTTTGGTATCCAAATCATTTTGGGTCCATGAGTGTTAGCTCCCAAAACCTTGGTTCCCTTGGGAATCCAAGATGACATAGCAATAATGTTATTAGATTTTAGAAGTTCCTTAGGAACCCATACACTTCTAATTCTTTTAGCTCTACTAAGTCTGGGAAAGCTACATTGTTTGTAGTAGTTAGTCTTTTTCTTAGGTTGGTTTGTTCTTGATGATTCACCTATTTCATGCTTGACACTACCAACATTTTTAAAAGACTTTTTGAGCTCATTTAGCTCATCCAACACCTTTTGGTGTTCACTATTACATTGAGACAAAAGATTATTAAGGTCAACAATTTCATCTTGAAAAAAATTTAGTTCATCTTTCAACCCTAATATCTTTTTCTCAAATTTTGAATTAGCTAGAGAGAGTGAGTCATTTTTCTCATTTAGTTCCAAAATAATTTTTTTATTCCTAATGACGACTCCTTATATTTCTCAACTAATTCATCATAGACCACTTGTAACTCATCATATGCATCATTGAATTCATCATATGTGAAATCTAAAGTTGATGAGTTAGAGGTTACCATAGAGGAATCTTCCTCAAGAGCCTTGAGGCAAAGGATGGCCACATCTTGTTCGTCATCCTCCGATGACTCCTCATCACTCCAAGTAGCAAGCTTGGCTTTGAGCTTATTCTTCTTCTCAAAGCCCTTCTTCTTTAGTTGAGGGCACTCCGAACGTAAGTGGTCGGGTTGTTTGGACTCAAAGCAAATGATTTGATCCCTTGCTTCTTCTTTGTTCTTGCCTTTGAAGTCCATATTTCTTTGGATTTTTCTTCCCCGGTTGGACCTCATAAAGCGTGAGAATCGTTTGGCTATCATAGCCAATTCTTCTTGCTCATCCTTCTCACTAGAAGAGCTTTCCTCATGTAATGAAGCTTTGAGAGCTATTCCCATCTTCTTCTTCTTTTCAACCTCTATCTTTTCTACTCTTTTCTCTTCTTTCTTCTTATTTTCTTCCCTTCCTTTCTACATAATCTCATGAGTAAGGAGAGAACCGACAAGCTCATCAAGCATTAAAGTCTTCAAATTTTTAGCTTCAATGATGGTGATTCTCTTCCCATCCCATGATTCGGGAAGTGAATAGAGTAGCTTCCGGACAAGCTTGTCTTCTGGTATGATCTCTCCACAACCTTTGAGCTCATTTACTATAGTGGAGAACTGATCAAACATCTTGGACACTGTCTCATCGGGCTCCATCTTGAAATTCTCATAACTAAGATTTCCAATCTTAGTTTCTTTGACATCGTTGGTTCCCTCATAGGTAGTCTCAAGAGTGTCTCATACTTCTTTGGCACTCTCAATGGATGACACTTTAGAATAGATGTCCAGACCGAATGAACAAAAGTGCATGTGGAGAGCTTTGTCATTCACTTGAATCTTTTTCCTTTCTTCTTCACTCATCTCCACCTTTTTCTTCAAGACCATCTTGCCTTCACTATCTTGCTTCAATGGAATGTAAGGGTCATCTTCAATGACATCCCAAACTAGTTAGTCATTAGACTTGATGAAGAGACGCATTCTATTATTCCAAAAAGAATAGTTGTCACCATTGAAGAAGGGAGGCTTTGTAGTGGATTGAGACTCATACATGCCTGAACCGGAGGTTGAAGCCATCTCTTGATATTTGATGATCACACTCTTCCTAGGAACTCCTCTTGTGGTTGTTAATCCTCAAAGAGGTAGGCTCTGATACCAATTGTTGAGTGGATCGAATGATCGATATGAACCAAGAGGGGTGAATTGAATTTTTAAGGTTTAGGTGGTGGAAATTGCAAATTAAAAAGATTGACAAGGAATTTTAGAGTGGTTCAAGTTCCAAATGAACTCTACATCCACTACCTTAGCTTCACTAAGGATTTGCAACAATTCCACTAATTGCTCTTCCCCTTTTCTAGGGTAAGGAGGCAGCCCTTACAATTTTCGGTTAAATTTTCTACCCAATCCTCACACAAAGGTAACAAAGAGTTTGATGGCTAAGATAATATCTCTCAATACAAATTGTAGCCCAATTACAAGCACTCAACCCAATTGAAAAAAATAAGAATGAAAATTACAATTGGGGTTTCTAGACAATATTGGGATTTTAGCACAAATGCTTGGATTTGATGTATAGATATTTGATTTTGGATCAATAGTTGTTGCTGGAGCTTTTAGAGGTCCCTTTTATACCTTCTCATTGATTTCTAGCCGTTGTGGTTGTTGTATTCATCAATAGAGCCGTTGGGGGTGTTATCTCACCTCCATAAATGCAGCATGCTTTGCCCGTTGCTCTGATGATTCATGATAATTCGACGGATCGCACGGCCTTTATGCTGGCGACGCATCATTCAAATTTATGCCCTGCAACCACCCGTTTCGGAACGCGGGAACCTGTTTAGAAACGGACCAAAATAGAAAGAATCGTTGGGGTGCATTTAAGAGCTCGTTTCGAAACGGATTGAACTCGTTTCGAAACACTTTTGCCACTGTCAAGGGTCGTTTCGAAACAGCTTGAGCCCATTTCGAAACACCCTAACGGTTTCTGAAAATTCAGTTAAAAACTTTGCAATAGTCATATTTTTCAAATCAAAATGAAGAACTGTTTCGAAACACTTGCACTCATTTCGATACGGGTTCTTCTGTTCTAAAGTCATTTCAATACCCGTTTCGGAACATGGGTTGGCAGTGGTGAAATCGTTTCGAAACGCCTTAGGCCGTTTCGAAACATGGACTTGAAAAACATTGTTTCGGCTTTAAGAACACTTAGAAAATATTTGAAAATATTTGTTTTTAACTTTGGCATATTCTTAAAATCATATGGGGATGTTTGAGGACATAAAAATTTGTTTTGACATTTTCAATTTAGTCATTAGGTTCTTTAGTTATATCAAAATTAAAATATCGGTTTCACATTCCTATTTTCCCTCTTAACTACCCCATTTTGTTGAGGAGTTCGAGGAGCCAAAAATTTGTGGCAAATACCATTTTCATTTAAAAACTCTTCAAAACCAAGATTTTGAAATTAGGTTCCATGATCACTCCTAATATGGGAAATCTTAAGATCAAGATAATTTTGAGTTAATTTTGAAAACGTGTTGATTTTTTCTAAAGCCTCATCTTTTGCACTTAAGAATAGATCCAAAGTAAACCTAGAAGAGTCATCAACAAGTACAAAAGCATATGATTTACCACCCAAGCTCATAGTTCTAATAGGCCTAAATAAATCCATATGAATTAGTTGTAAACACCTTCTTGTAGAAACATCATTAATGGATTTAAAGGATGTTCTATGTTGTTTACCCTTAGAGTATGCATCACATATTTTATCATTTGAGAATTTGATCTTGGATAAACCTCTAACTAAATTTAGGGAAACTAATTTTTCTAAAACACAAATGCTAGCATGTCGTAGTTTCCTATGTCATAGTCATGCATCATTTTTATTTTGTGCAACAAAACATGCAAGGGATGAATGGATGTCATACAAATGCATCATGTATAAGTTCCCTATGCGATGACCAATGAGCATTATTTTATTTGATTTAATGTCAACAATTTTACACCCATTATCAAACAAGACATGAAATCATTTATCACACAATTGACTAATGCTCAATAAATTATGTTTTAGACCATCGACATGCAAAATATTTTCAATGAGAATAGTAGAGTGATTACCTATGGATCCAATACCTTTAATGTGGCCCTTGGAGTTGTCACCAAATGTCACTACACCTCCACTTTTTTGCTTTAATTCCATGAATCAACTCTTGTCTTCAGTCATGTGCCTTAAGCATCCACTATCAAGGTACCATGAGTTTTGGCTTTATGCTTTAGCCTTGTAGCAATGCTCCCTCTACAAACAGAGATATTAAGCTTTGATTTTTGGTACCCAAATCATTTTGGGTCCACGAGTGTTAGCTCCCAAAAGCTTGGTTCCCTTAGGAATCCAAGGTGACATGGCATCAACATTATTAGATTTGACAAGTTCCTTAGGAACCCATACACTTCTAATTCTTTTAGTTCTATTATGCCTATGGAAGCCACTTTGTTTGTAGTTATTATTGTTTCTTCTAGGTTAATTTGATCTAGATGATTCACCTATTTCATTTTTCACATTACCAAATGTAACCTCCTTAGCCCGACCTAGACGCTTGACCCGAACTAAGAAGATTACACGGGGAAAACGAATGTTAACCTTGATTAACGACCCTTTTTTCTTTTTAACTTTTCTAGATGAACATTATTAACCTATGTGAATAGGAAAACATTCCAGGGGAAACGACACAAGGAACATAGTTCATTTAGGGGTTCAATTGTATACGAATGTTTTTAGGGACTAAATTGTAAACTTCGAGCATTTCGAGGACTAAACTAGTTTTAAAGTTACAAAATCATAATTTATCATATAAAAAGCTAGCGTGTCAAATTTCATCTTAAACATATCATCCAAACTCATTTCATTAAGCATTCAAGACTGAGGGACTAAAACGTAAGAAACATAAACCTGAAGCAATTTAAAATCAAACTCAAAGGTCGAGTGTTTCGAAACACAAGGCCCTATACCGAAACGGTCGTTTGGATACTCGGGTGCGTTCCGAGACTCGTATCAAAACACCCCTTTGCAGTAGCAAAAATGTTCTTACCCGTTTCGAAACCTTATGGCCATTTCAGGCCTCTATTATGAAACATGTGAGGGCGTTCTAATACGCCTTGCCCTGCAACAACAAATTTTGCTGGTTTTTCACTCATAAATACCCCCGAAAACCTTCCAATTCATACCACATCATACATTCAACATGTATAGGCATCAAGGATCAACATTGCAAAGTACAAGCTAAGACATAGCATCATTCAAGTAAGCATTAGATCTATAAGCATGCTTCTTAGTCTTAAAAACCATTCAAAGGCTAAAAGCCACAATCATGCATCAATCAAACTTCAAAGGCCATTTACAACTCAAAAATACCATACCAAATATGAACAAAGCAATAATCAACATCCTCAATCATCCAAGAGTAGAAATCCCACCCATTTCCTCTCATTACACCAAAGAAAACCCACATACTTTGCTAGACCAAAGTGCTTGGATTCCCCTTGCTTACTCGTTGCCTCGAATGTCTATTTCTCTGCATTGATGAAACAAATGAGCGTAAGCACAAAGCTTAGTGAGGATCGCTAAACAACATTCATCAATGCATTCCACACAAATGGCATAACACTATTTTCCACACATGCTTTTACATAAAACATGCCCTTTCAAGACATCATTGCACTTTCTAAAACAGATGCTCTTATGCATCATTTTAAAACAGAAAATAAACCTTTGCTCATGCTTTACCAAGCATCACATGCAATCTAACATAATCACAAGCATCTCATGCTTAACCATTAGGCATCATCATTATATTGGCTTACAAGTGATCATTTCTCAAACCAAACCAACTCAAAGACACAATTGGATACATGGATTACAACATTGTCTCACACGCTTCATGCATACTACCGCACTACACAAGTTGGAGATACATGGCACAATCACAACCCCTCAACACCCGTGATGGAGATTAATGGCACAATCACAACCCCTCAACATCACTCAGCTGTAGTTGTATACTTCCACTAACGATAGTAAGGGACACGACCACAAGATTCACACACGGGACTAAACCATCCACCGTTGTGATCTTAGCCTCAATCGTTAGGGTACTTGGATGGAGATTACGGCACAATCACAACCCCTCGACATCCATGGAGACTTTATTCACGGTTACAATAACCAAAAACCACTTTCATCACTTGCAAATATAATCATTTAACATCATTAATCCACTGTTTTACAAGCATAAATACAAATACATTACTACAAGCATAACCATGCTTTACATCATGTGCAATAATCACATAAAACCAAGGATCACTTACCTAGTGCATCCTTATCACAATGGCATTTAAATCCTGCATTAACCATGCTTAAAATATGCTTTAAAACAGTGATCAAAACCATAATTAACTCAAGTGCATTTTCATCAAAACATAGAACATTTCCGAGAGAGGCTTCCGAAACACTTACTCTTAAGCTTAGCTAAGTGTTTCAAACTTACACTAAGCTCCCAAAACCACGATCAAACCATTACAAAGCTGGAAAATCCATTTCCACTCACCGATACGCGAAGCCTTGCTCGCTGACACAAAAATTACTCTTCCGGAGCCTCCAACAATGCCTCGTTTGCTTCCGGATCAAGATCCCCTGTTTTCACATCATCAAAACAGAGATCTAAATGCATTAAAATGCATTTCAAGTCCAGCAACAATTAACAAACTCGTTGCTCACCCAAACTACACCAATTTACCCAACTGAAACAACCGAAAACTCAACTGGTTGCTTCCTAAACCAAGCTCAACCAACATACTTCACGTTCAATCCATTATAAGCATCAAAACACAACTAATAAACAACCTAACCCATCCTTATACCTCCAGCCAGCAAGATTCCACAATTTCACCTCTAAAAATCACTTAAAGCTGACAAGAAACTCAAGGATCTAAAGGATTTCGGAATCTATGTTATCAACACTTCATTTCAACATATTAACCAACTCAAAACTTAATTAAAATCAATCCATAACAGAGCTTAACAAAACAAGTCCTAAAAATAAGATTTCAACCACATTTTTACAAGATTTTGATCTCCAATAAAAACTATAATGAAAACTCAACCAAAAACATTAATTAAAAGCCAAATATCTTGGGAATTTCAATAAAGAACTTTGATTAGAGGTTGAGAACGATATTTCCCTCCAATCCTTGCTTTTCTCAATGAATGACAAGTTTTCCTTGGCAAAATCTTGAAGAACTTGAAAGGATTTCTTGAAAATTGATTAATAAATATTAAGAGAGTGTTTGGAAGAAAATAATTCTGGAGAGAAAAGAATGAAAATAGTGTTTGGCTGAAAATGATGAGAAAATGGTAATTACATAACAGAATCTCACATTAACTACCCATTTTAATTAATTAAAATAAAAACCAATTAAAGCCATTTAAAACACATGTCATATTAAGGAAATGTTAAATTTCCATAAAGCCCCCTAAAGATTCTAAGAATTTGGCTTCTCCTTTAAAAATCACATTTTCCACAGTTTTGAAACTTTACAATTTGGTCACTACTCGAAATGTACCAATTCTGAAACTCTTTTTGTAAAATTGGTTTGACTAACCTCTTAAACATATTTTTAGAAGATTTTAGCAATTTTTACCACATTTTTATCCTATACCGATCCTTGAATTCCCCAAATTACCTTACGCAATTCGAACCGTTCTCGACTGATCCTGTCCGATGTCTAAAACATCTAGGCCCAAAACCAGGGTCTTACAACTCTCCCCACTTAGGAAATTTCGTCCTCAAAATTTTACTTGAAGGAAAAAAGGTGCGGAAACTACTTCAGAATGTCCACCTTGCTTTCCCACGTGTCCTTCTCAACTCCTCGGTGTCGCCACAACACCTTCACAAGCTCTATCATCTTACCACAAAGAACTTTACTTCTCACATCCAGATCCCTCACTGGTTCCTCATCATAGGACAGAATAGGATTCAGCTCTATCTTCTCAACAAGCATCACGTGCAAAGGATCTGATATGTACTTCTGCAACATAGAGACATGGAACACATCATGTATCATTTCTAGCTCCAAAGGAAATCTCAACCGATATGCCACATGACCAATACACTCCACAATCTCGTAAGGTCCAATGAACCTTGGGATAAGCTTACCGTTACGCCCAAATCTCATCACCTTCTTCCAAGGTGATACTTTCAAAAACACAAGTTCGCCAACCGCGAACTCAATCTCTTTACGCTTCAGGTCTGCGTAAGACTTTTGCCTATCTGATGCTGCCTTCAAATGCTCACAAATGAGCTTCACCTTCTCGGTGGTTCCCTTTAGCATAGCCGACATCAAAATCAACTTTTGTCCACCTTCTACTTAACAGAGAGAGATTCTACATCTTCTCCCATACAAAACTTCGTACGGAGCGATTTGAATACTTGCCTGATAACTATTATTATACACAAACTCAACCTACAACAAGTTCTTCTCCCAAGAACCCTGAAAATTTATCACACAACATCTCAAAACGTCCTCAAACACTTGGATCAAACATTTCGATTGTCCATCCATCTAAGGATGATAGGAAGTACTAATATTCAACCGTGTACCCAAGGCTTGATGCAAACATTCCCAAAATCGCGTTGTAAACCTCGGATCCCTATCCGACACTATATACTTTGGCACACCGTGCAACCGCACAATCTCAGCAATGTACAGCTCAACCAACTTATCCAAGGTATACGTAGTATGCACAGGCAGAAAATGTGCACACTTTGTAAGGCAATCAACAATCACCCAAACCGAATTATTCTTTGATGGTGACAAAGGCAATCCAGACACAAAATCCCTGATAATTCTTTCCCAATTCCATTACGGGATTCTCAAAGGTTGCAACAACCCAGAAGGAACCTGATGTTTAGCCTTCACCCACTGACACACCATGCAGTTACTAACGAACTCAACAACATCCTTTTTCAACCCCACCCAGTAGTACTCATCTCTCAGATCACGATACATCTTTTTACTACTAGGATGCATAGCAAAAGGACTACTATGAGCTTCGTCAGAATAGTGTGCCTCAACTCAACATCATCTGGTACCACTATTCGACTCCCAAAGCACAAAACACAGTCATCATTAGAGCTGAAATCTGAAGGTTTACTCTCCGCAATATCCTGAACATGCGAAACAAGGGAATCATCAAGCAACTATTTATCTTTAATCAACTGGACCAAAGATGGTTTCACATGCAATTCCAGAAATAAGACCACCATCATACGATATGCTCAAGCGAGCAAACATCGCCCTCAACACCACAACCACTTTCCTGCTCAAAGCATCAACTACAATATTAGCCTTGCCCGGGTGGTACTCGATCGTCAGATCATAATCCTTAAGCAAATTCACCCAACGGTGTTGGCTAAGATTCAACTCCTTCTGAGATATGAGATACTAAAAAGTATTATGATCTGTGAACACAACACACTTCCCACCATACAGGTAATGCCTCCAGATTTTCAAGGCAAACACATCAGTCGCAAGCTCAAGATCATGAGTAGGGTACTTACGCTCATGCACCTTCAACTTCCTAGATGCATAAGCTACCACCTTACCTTTATGCATCAACACGCAACCCAAACCAACAATGGACACATCACTATAGACCACAAACTCCTTACAGGACTCAGGCTGAATTAGAACAGGAGCTTGCGTCAAAGCTCTCTTCTGCTTCTAAAAAGCTTATTGCCTCGCATTTGTCCACTCAAAACGAATATTCTTTTGCAACAGCTTGGTTAAAGGTGAAACTATCTTCGAGAAACCTTCGACAAACCTACGGTAATACCCAGCTAGAACAAGTAAACTTTGTACCTCTATTACTGACTTAGACACTTTCCAACTCATCACAACCTCTACTTTGTGCGGATCAATGCGAATACCCTCAGCTGACACAACATGTCCAAAGAAGACCACCCCCTAAGCAAAAACTCACACTTACTTAACTAGGCATACAACTGATTTTCAAACAATGCTTGCAAAATGATTCTCAAGTGTAAATCATGATCCTCCTCGGTACGCGAATACATAAGGATATCATCGATGAATACCACCACAAACTGATCCAAGAATTCATGGAATACACGATTCATCATGTATATGAAAGCAACAGGCGTGTTGGTCAAACTAAACAATATCACTAAGAACTCGTAATGCTCGTACATTGTTCGAAAAGCTGTCTTAGGTACGTCTACATCCTTCACCTTCAACTGGTAATATCCTGACCTCAAGTCTATCTTGGAAAACATCGAGGCTCCCCAGAACTGATCAAAGAGATCATCAATTCTATGCAAGGGATAATTGTTCTTCATCGTTAACTTGTTCAGTTGCCGATAATCTATGCACATCCGTATTGTCCCATCTTTCTTCTTAACAAATAAGGTCGGTGCACCCCAAGGTGATTCACTCGGCTAGATGAAACCTCGATCCACAAACTGTTGTAGTTGTGTTTTCAACTCTTTTATCTCTTTCGGTGACACGCGATAAAGAGCAATGGACACTGGAGTTGTATTCTTGTACAACTCGATACCAAACTCAACTTCCCTGTTTGGCGGCAATCCAGGCAATTCTTCCCGAAAGACACCCGAAAAATCGCATTTTTACAAGATTTCAACCACATTTTTACAAGATTTTGATATCCAATAAAAACTATAATGAAAACTCAACCAAAAACATTAATTAAAAGCCAAATATCTTGGGAATTTCAATAAATAACTTTGATTAGAGGTTGAGAATGTGATTTACCTCCAATCCTTGCTTTCCTCAATGAATGACAAGTTTTCCTTGGCAAAATCTTGATGAACTTGAAAGGATTTCTTGAAAATTTATTAAGAAATATTAAGAGAGTGTTTGGGAGAAAAGAATTCTTGTGAGAAAACAATGAAAATAGTGTTTGGATGAAAATGATGAGAAAATGGTAGTTACGTAATGGAATCTCACATTAACTACTCATTTTAATTAATTAAAACAAAAACCAATTAAAGCTATTTAAAACACATGTCATATTAAAAAAAGGTTAAATTGCGATAAAGCCCCCTAAAGATTCTAAGAATTTGGCTTCTCCCTTAAAAATCACATTTTCCATAGATTTGAAACTTTACAATTTGGTCACTACTCGAAATGTCCCAATTCCAAAACTCTTTTTGTAAAATTGATTTGACCAAACTCTTAAACATATTTTTAGAGGAATTTAGAAAATTTTACCACATTTTTATCCTATCTCAATCCTTGATTTCCCCAAATCACCTTACGCGATTCGAAACGTTCTCGACCGGTCTGATGTCTAAAACATCTAGGCCCAAAACCAGGGCGTTACACCAACACTCTTGAAAGACATTTTAAGCTCATTTAACACTTTTTGGTGTTCACTATTCCATTGAGAAATAAGATTGTTTATGTCTACATTTTCATCTTGAAAGAATTTAAGTTCATCTTGTAAACATAAGATCTTTTTCTCAAATTTCAAGTTA
Source organism: Hibiscus tridactylites (assembly GCA_958450335.1). Lineage (NCBI taxonomy): Eukaryota > Viridiplantae > Streptophyta > Magnoliopsida > Malvales > Malvaceae > Hibiscus > Hibiscus tridactylites. The sequence goes on from OY288289.1 coordinate 29,895,924, forward strand.
GCTTGAGAAAGTAAGTCATTTTTAGCATTTAACTCCAAAATTATCTTTCTAGTTTTTAGAGCCGACTCCTTATACTTCTCAACTAACTCATTCTATACCTCTTGTAACTCATCATAAGCATCATGCAATTCATTAAATGTAAAATCAAAAGATGATGAGTTAGAGGTTACCATGGAGGAATCCTCCTCAAGAGCCATGAGGCAAAGGTTGGCCACTTCATGTTCCTCATCCTCGGATGACTCCTCATCACTTCAAATATCAAGCTTGACTTTGAGCTTCTTCTTCTTCTCAAAATCCTTCTTCTTAAGTTCAGGGCACTCGGAACGAATATGACCCGATTTTTTGCACTCAAAGCAAATGATTTGATCCATCTATTTTTCTTTGTTTTTGGTCTTGATGTCCATTTTTCTTTGAAATTTTCTACCTCGGTTGGACCTCATAAACCGTGAGAATATTTTGGCTTTCATAGCCAATTTTTCTAGGTCTTCCTCCTCACTAGAAGTGCTCTCCTAATGTAGAGAAGCTTTGAGAGCCACTCCTAGCTTCTTTTTATTGTCTAACTCAAGCTTCTCCACTCTTATCTCTTCCTTCTTCCTTTCATCTTCCCTTCCTTGCTTCATGATCTCATGAGTTAGGAGAGAACCAACTAGCTCATCAAGCTTAAGTGTCTTCAAATTCTTTGCCTCGATGATGGCAGTTCTCTTCCCATCCCAAGACTCGAGAAGTGTGTAGAGTAGCTTCTGGACTAGTTTGTCTTCCGAGATTATCTCTCCAAAACCCTTTAGCCCATTGACGGTTGTTGAGAAATGATCGAACATCTTTGAAACAGTTTCGTCGGGCTCTATTTTGAAATTCTCATAGCTAAGATTGAGAATTCCAATCTTTGTCTCCTTCACATCACGTGTTCCATTATATGTAGTCTTAAGTGTATCCCACACTTCCTTAGCACTTTCGATGGTGAAAACTTTGATTGATTCTGGATCCACGCATTCTTATATTTTGAGTTAGCATGCACATTTGCTTGATATACCTGTTGAGTTGCTTGAAGTAGGAATGCAAGTGACTAGTTCTTTTGGTGAGACTGTAGTCACTAGGAAGTTGTGTAAGAGATGCCTTTTGTTTGTACAAGGACATGTTTTCCTTGTGGATCTGATGAAGTTACCTTTCTACGGATTTGATGTAATCCTTGGCATAGATTGATTGTCAGAGCATAGGGCGATGGTTGACTTTGATGTCAAGAGAGTCACCCTAATGTTGGCTGACGACTATGAGGTCTTTGTGGTAGGCGAGAATGTGAAATTCTTGTCAAATGTGGTTTCGGCTTTGGAAGCAAATTGAATGATGAGATTGGGTTATGAGGCTTACCTTGCCTCTGTGATGAATCCTGGCGCCAAGAATGTGCGTGTGCAGGACATCCGAACCATTCCCAATTTTCCAAGTATCTTTCCGGAAGAATTTCCTAAGAGGGGGAGAGTTGTAACAATCCAATTTTGGGCTTAGAAGGGTTTGGTTGGACCGGTCTGAGAAACGGTTCAAATATAAAAGGAGGTTTTAGGGAAAGTCTAGTTTGGGATGCTTTAAAAATACAGAAAATATCTAAAAACCATCTTTTAATATATATAAGAGAGTGGTGAAATCAATTTTACAAAATAAGGTTTGGAAATATTACATTTCGTTGTAGTGACCAAAATGTGATTTTTCAAAAGTTTAGCAGTGACTATTTTGTAAAGGATTGAACTTTGAATCTTTAAGGAGCTAATTATCCAAAATGTTTTTCTCCAAATTTTTCCTTAATTTGGGTGATTTAATTAATGTTTTAATTAAATAAAATAAAGATGGAAACTACTTTTATATTCTCAAAACTACCTTTTCCAAATTTTCTCTCATTCCTCTATCACTCAAAATCCCATCATCCAAACACTTTTTCTCCATCAACTTTCACATAGATTTTCACTTCAATTGATGAGATTTCTATCATCTATTGCTTCCTAATCAATCTTGCATCAAATCCTTTTGATTTCCACATTGAATTCCCATGGAATTTTGCCCAAATCAAGGAGAAATCACCATTTAGATGTAACATTGTTCTTCTCCTCTAAATACTCAGTTCTTTACTGAAATTCGCAAGTTGTCAATCCTTAATTAAAGTTTTACAAATGGTTTTAATGTTAGAAACATGATTTTGTCTTAAAACTCAAGATTTTGGAAGAGATCTTAAAGAATTTTGTTGTGATTATTTAGACTCTGCTTTGAGGTGGTTTTTTAATGTATTTTAAATATTAAATGATGTTAGAAATGAGGTTTTATCAATCTAATCCCGGATAGGTTGTGTTTCCTAAGTTTTTGCTCAACAAAATGATGGTTTTTGAGGTGTTCTTGGTGTTCTGTTATAGCTGGAGGTATAAGGTCGAGTTTAGGTTTGTTTTTAATGGTGATTGATGTTTAGAAATGATTAGAAGTGATGGATCTTGGCTGGGTAAAGTTTTGGAAGAGTTTGGAGGTGATTCCGGTTGTGTTTTGTAGCCGAAATATTGGTTTTAGGTAGAGCAGCGAGTTTAGGTGTGTTGGTTGAAGATTTCAATGCATGATGATGCATTAATCATCTGCTTTGATGTGTCTAAAATAGTGGAGACATCTTTGGACACCTTTGGAATTGATTTGGAGGCTTAATTGGCGTTTCGGCAAGCAAGCCAAACGTAATTGGTGAGTGGAGATGGTTTTCAAGTTTTGAAACGATTATTTGGAGGTTGTGGGAGCTTAGTTTAAGTCTAAACAACTTAGCTAAGCTCAATAGTATGTTTTCAGAAAAACTCCCTCGGATGTGCTAAGAAGTGGTTTGATGCATTGGTTATAAATTGCATGTTTAATTTCTGTTTTGAAAGCATGTTTTAAGCATGGTTAATGCTGGTTTTGAAAGAAATGTATTGAAGGATGCTCAAGGTAAGAGATCCTTGTTTGTCATGATATTAGATTTGTAATTATGCATGGGGATGCCTGAGGTTTAATGGCTTTGTTTAATGCTTTAAACAGTAAATTATTGATGGTATTTGATGTATATTGGCAAGTGATGAATTGGTTTTAATGTACTTGAATCAGATATAGTTAGCCGGCTATAGGATTGGGTGCACCGTAAGTAAAGTCGCCTTGGATGTTGAGGGGTTGTGATTGTACCATAAACTCCATCCAAGTACCCTAACGATTTAGGTAAGATCACAACGGTGGTTGAAAGTACGTGTGTGGATCTTGTGTTATGTGTCCCTTACTCTCGTTAGTTGAATTATACAACTGCCGATGAGTGGTGTTGAGGGGTTGAGATTGTACCGTTATACTCCACCACGGGTGTCACATCAATGGAGGGATTGCTCTTGAGTGTGAACCTTGTGTAGCCCGGTAGTGTGTATGAAGCGTGTGGGACAACGCTTGTAATCCGCGTATCCGATTGTGTTTTGTGTTGAAATGGTTACGGACTATCACTTGTAAGCCAATATAATGTATTGAATATAATGAAGCATAAATTCTTGTAAAGTATGCATGGTAGCATGAGAAAGGGATGAGTATGTGGTTTAAAAGCTTTGTTAAAAGCGTTTTCTAAAAATGCATTATTGTGTTGGTTTACTTAGAGAATGCTTCACTAAACATTTGTGCTTATGCTCTCTCTTTAATCAATAATGCAGATAATTGAGGTGTTAAAGGGCAACAAGGAAGCTAAGAGTGTCCAAGGGAAACCAAACTCATATATGGTGATGTTTTCATACACTATTATTTTTGGTAATTTGGCATTTGGGTTGCTTGACTAGGAAGCATGCCTCTAGAAATATGAGTTTATCATGTTTGTTGCTATGAATGTGTTTAGGAGTTCTAAACATGTACCATTTATGTATGATGGTTTGTTGACACGATTAGGTAGCCATTAGGAAGTGTTTGAATGGGTTTATGCTTGAAAAACCAGACTTTGTTTCTGAATCTGGGCAAACCATATCGAAACACCCTCTAGTGTTTCGAAACGGGGGCCTGAAATGGCCTTTGTGTTTCAAAACGCTAAGAGGCGTTCCAAAACGATTTCGCTACTGGAAGGCCTTGTTTTGGAATAAGCCTCAGAACCAACCTCCTTTTCGGAAAGGTCAACGTCGTTTGGAAACAGGTGAGCGTTGGGCACTGATTTGAATAATGCTGAAGTTTGCAAGCTTTACATTTTAGTCCCAAATGTTGATGTTGCAATTGCTTGAGTTTGAGATGTCCATTTAAGTTGAGTTTTGGCAGAGGATCATGTAACTTACCTAATTTTATATTGGTAACCTAATAATCAGTAACGATCTTCTAATTTTCAGAAATTACGATTTGGTCCCTAAATTTTTATATTATGCAATTGAGTCCCTTTTTGAAATCCGATTGTTGTGCCTTTTTCTCATATTCTTCATGAGTACTCACTTAGGGTTAACATGTATCTAGACAAGATTAAAAAGAAAAAAAAAGGGTCATTAATCGAGGTTGATTTTCGGGATGACTTTGGTTTTCCCCGTGTAATCTTCGTAGTTCGGGTCAATCGTCTAGGTTGGGCTAAGGGGGTTACATTTGGTGATATCAGAGCTTAGTTCTCGTATCTTTGGGATTTGTTATGTAGATGATGTATGTGTTTTCGCATGATATGCCTTTTGGATGAAAGAATGTTGTATGAATAGTGATGTGTGGTTTCAATTGTGATGATATGCTATGATAGAATGTGTTAGGGGATCCCATTGCCATATCAGACTAATGAAAGGAATTGTTTTCGAAAAAGAGCTTTAGTACTTGGATTACTTACCTTGTTGAGCCTAATTATGATTATTGCATTTGTGTCAGTGCATTGTTTCTTGTAAATGGGGCCACATTGAGAGATGAGAATGAATACGAGAGCTATGGCTCAGAATGAAAATGAGGAGAATGCTGAGAAGGTTGTGGATTTACCTCCTCCTCCTGGTGGTGGACCACCCGGCGGTGGTGGTGCTGGAGGTGATAATGCTGGTGTTGGTGCTCGTGTTGGGGTCGCTGGACCTGAAGGTGTTCTTGGGCAAGTTGCTCGTGACATGACTGTGTTGATTAAGGCTATTGCGGGAGCCTTTCAGGCAGCAGTAGCTGGAGCTCATGGAGTTGTGCATCAGGGTGATGCTAACGTGAGATGTCCTTTGGAACGTCTTCGCAGTCTGGGAGGGACTGAGTTCAGAGGTTTATCTTCGGAAGGATTTGAATCTTGGTTGGAAAGCACCAAGAGGATTTTGGGGTAAATGAACTACAATAATGTGCATAAGTTGGGTTGTGTGGTGTCACTGCTGCGTGATGATGCTTATACGTGGTAGACGACCACTTTCTCTGGAATGGAGGATAATGGTGTGACTTGGACGTTCTTCTTGAATGCATTCAAGCGGAAGTATCTGGGTGTGCGATACCTAGATGAGAAGAAAAGAGAATGTATGTCTCTTGTGCAAGGAAGTATGACGGTAGCTGAGTATGAGATCCAGTTTGTCCGCCTTAGTCAGTATGCACCTGAGCTAATCCCTGATGAGCGGGGGAGGTGTGAACGTTTCCATTATGGATTGGTAACGGATGTGAAGACTTTTATGCTTGCGGCTGAGTATACAGATTTTGATGTGCTTGTGAGTAGAGCGAAGGACATCGAGCAGAACTTGGGTTTGTCTTCCAGAGGCGTTAGTTTTAGCTCGGGAAAAATAGCTGCTGATCATGGTTCTGGTAGTGGACGGAACAAGAGAGGACAAGATAAGAGGTATTAGTCTTCTTCTAGGCGTGGTAATGGAGGACATGGTGCGCCTGTTCATGGAGATAGGATGAGGGTTGATCAGAACACGTGATGAACGTGTGGATCTCGTGGCCATATGAGGTGAGATTGTCCTCGAGCAGTGAGGGAGGTTCAGGCTCTTGTTGTAGTGACATGTAATTCATGCTGGAATTTTTGTTCGACAGATCACATGAGGAGGGAGTGTCCTTTGTTGGCCGGTGGTGGTCTGGGACGTGCTCCTGGGGTAGTTGCACCACAGAGAGGTCATGGGCGCGACCGTGGTAACTTTCAGCGCAGAGATGATGGTGGGAGGAATGTGGCGTATGTGGTGGTTGCTCAACGTGAGGGGAGGAATGATATGGATGTGATCGCAGGTACCTTTACTTTGCAATCCTTGTCATTACTTTCCTTAATTGATTCTGGATCTACACATTCATACATATTGCGTGAACATGGTCAATTGCTTGGTTTACCTGTTAAGTCTTTGGATGTTTGTATGCATGTGACTAGTTCCTTTGGTGAGACAGTCGTAACACGGAAGTTGTATAGAATATGTCCCTTGAAAGTGCAAAACCACGTTTTTCTTGTTGATCTCATGGAATTGCCATTCTATGGTTTTGATTTAATCCTTGGTATGGATTGGCTTGTTGAACATCGAGCTGTAGTGGATTTTGAGGACAAGCGAGTTTCGTTGAAACTAGCGGATGATTATGAGGTAGTGGTGGTTGGTGAGAATGTGAAGTTTCTTGCCAATGTGGTGTCTACGTTGGAAGCAAGTCGAATGCTGATGCAAGGTTGTGAGGCTTACCTAGCCTTTGTGATGAATTCTAGCTCTAAGCAGTTGCGCGTTCACGATATCAGGACTGTGCGAGAATTTCCTGAAGTGTTTCCTAAGGAGTTACCTGGATTGCTGCCTAGTCGAGAGGTGGAGTTTGTAATTGAGCTGTATGAAAACACAACTCCAGTGTCCATTGCTCCGTATCGCATGACATCTAAGGAGTTGAAAGAGTTGAGGACGCAACATCAGGAGTTGCTTGATCGTGGTTTCATTCAGCCTAGTGTGTCACCTTGGGGTGCACCGTTCTTGTTTGTGAAGAAGAAGGATGGCACCATGAGAATGTGCATCGACTATCATCAACTGAACAAGTTGACTATCAGGAATCGGTTTCCTTTGCCGAGGAATGATGATCTTTTTGATCAATTTCGGGGAGTGGTTGTGTTCTCCATGATTAATTTAAGGCCAGGTTACTATCAGCTTAAGTCTAAAGATGTGGATGTGCCAAAAACAGCCTTTAGGACGAGGTATGGGCATTATGAGTTCCTTGTAATGCCGTTTGGCTTGACGAATGCTCCTGCAGCTTATATGGACATGATGAATAGAGTGTTCCATGAATACTTGGTCAAGTTTGTTGTGGTATTCATTGATGGTATTCTTGTGTATTCACGTACTGAGGAGGAGCATGAAGGGCATTTGAGGATTGTGTTGCAGGCGATGTTGGAAAATCAGCTTTATGCTAAGCTGAGCAAATGAGAATTCTGGCTTAAGGAGGTTGTTTTCCTTGGTCATGTGGTTTATGCTGAGGGGATTCATGTTGATCCTCAGAAGATTGAGGCGGTGATGAATTGGAAGTCTCCTAAGTCTGTTCATGAAGTCCGTAGTTTCCTTGGGTTGGCAGGATATTACCTGAGGTTTGTGGATGGATTTTTAAAGATTGCTGCTCCTTTGACGAAGTTGTTGCAAAAGGATGTCAAGTATGAGTGGAAAAAAGCAAGGCAGCAGGCTTTTCAGAAGCTTAAGGCAGCTTTGACGCAAGCTCCTATCTTGGTTCAGCCTGAATCGGGAAAAGAGTTTGTGGTGTACAGCGACGCATCCTATGTTGGTTTGGGGTGTGTGTTAATGCAAGAGGGTAAGGTGGTGGCTTATGCATCGCGCCAGTTGAAGGTGCATGAGCACAATTATCCTACGCATGATATTGAGTTAGTTGCGGTGGTTTTTGCTTTGAAGATTTGGTGACATTATCTGTATGGTGAGAAGTGTACTGTGTACACGGATCACAAGAGTTTGAAGTATCTGATGTCTCAGAAAGAGTTGAATCTTAGGCAACGATGTTGGGTGGAGTTGCTTAAAGATTAAGATTTGACGATCGAGTACCATTCGGGAAAAGCTAATATTGTAGCGGATGCCTTGAGTAGGAAGGTGGCAGTGGAGTTAAGGGTTATGTTTACCAGCTTGAGTATTTCGCGAGATGGGGGTCTTGTGGCTGAATTGCAAGTGAAACCATCATTGGTTCAGTTGATAAAGGATAAACACTTGTTGGATGATTCTTTGGTGCCACATTTTCAGGATATTTCTGAGGATAGACCATCGGATTTATGTTTTAATGATGATGGAGTTCTATGTTTTTGAAGTCGGATAGTAGTGTCGAATGATGCGGAGTTGAGGCAGACTATTCTAACTGAAGCTCATAGTAGTCCTTTAGCTATGCACCCTGGTAGTACAAAGATGTATCATGATCTGAAGGATGAGTACTATTGGGTGGCATTGAAGATAGATGTTGCAGAGTACGTGAGTAAGTGCATGGTATGTCAGCGGGTTAAGGCTAAGCATCAGTTTCATTTAGGGTTGTTGCAACCGTTCAGGATTACTGAGTGGAAGTGGGAAAGGATTACCACGGACTTCGTGTCTGGTTTGCATTTGTCACCATCGAAGAATAATTCAGTGTGGGTGATTGTGGATCGCCTTACGAAGTGTGCGCATTTCTTACCTATGCATACTACGTTTACCTTGGATAAGCTTGCAGGGATGTACATTGCTGAGATTGTGCGACTTCATGGTGTGCCAAAATCTATAGTGTCCGATAGAGATCTGAGGTTTACATCGCGTTTTTGGGAGTGTTTGCACCAAGCCTTAAGTAGGCGACTAAATTTCAGTACTTCTTATCATCCACAGTCGGATGGAAAGTCTGAGCGTGTTATCCAAGTGCTGGAAGATATGTTAAGGTGTTGTGTGATTGAGTTTCAAGGTTCTTGGGAGAAGCATTTGCCTTTGGTGGAGTTTGCTTATAACAATAGCTACCATGCAAGTATTCAAATGGCACCTTATGAAGCCTTATATGGGAGGAAGTGCATAACTCCTCTTTGCTGGGCTGAAACAGGTCAGAAGTTAGTTTCGATGCCGACTTTGTTGAAAGGAAACACCGAGAAGGTGAAGCTCATATGTGAGCAGTTGAAGGCAGCTTCTGATCGACATAAGTCTTACGCGAATTTGAAGCGTTAGGGGATTGAGTTTGCGGTGGTTGACCGTGTGTTCTTGAAGGTTTCACCTTGGAAGAAGGTAATGAGGTTTGGCCGGAAGGGTAAGTTGATCCCTAGGTATATTGGACCATACGAGGTTATTGAACGTGTGGGTCCTACTGTGTACAAGCTGAAGTTACAGCAAGAGTTGGAAAAGAGACATGACGTGTTTCATGTCTCTATGCTTCAGAGATATAGATCGGGTCCTTCGCATGTTATGCATGTGGAGGAAGTAGAGTTGAATCCAGACTTGACCTATGATGAAGAGCCAGTTGGAATTCTGGATTCGGACAGTAAAGTTCTTCGGGGTAAGACCATTGAATTGGTTAAGGTATTGTGGAGGCATCGCGGTGTTGAGGAAGCCACGTGGGAAAGGAAGGATGACATGAAGAAGCAGTTTCCTTACCTTTTTCCTCCAGGTAAATTTCGAGGACAAAATTTCTTAAGAGGGGGAGAGTTGTAACACCCCAATTTTGGGCTTAGAAGTATAGGGTTTGGTTGGACTGGTCTGAGAATTGGTTCGAATATAAAAGGAGGTTTTAGGGAAAGCCTAGTTCGGGGTGCTTTAAAAATATAGAAAAATATCTAAAAATCCTCTTTTAATATATATAAGAGAGTGGTGAAATCAATTTTACACAATAAGGTTTGGAAATGTTACATTTCGCTGTAGTGAGCAAAATGCGATTTTTGAAAAGCTTAGTAGTGACTGTTTTGTAAAGGATTGAAACTTTGAACCTTTAAGGAGCTAATTACCCAAAATGTTTTTCTCCAAATTTTTCCTTAATTTGGGTGATTTAATTAATGTTTTAATTAAATAAAATAAAGATGGAAACTACTTTTATATTCTCAAAACTACCTTTTCCAAATTTTCTCTCATTCCTCTATCTCTCAAAATCCCATCATCCAAACACTTTTTCTCCATCAACTTTCACATAGATTTTCACTTCAATTGATGAGATTTCTATCATATATTGGTTCCTAATCAATCTTGCATCAAATCCTTTTGATTTCCACATTGAATTCTCATGAAATTTTACCCAAATCAAGGAGAAATCACCATTTAGAGGTAAGATTGTTCTTCTCCTCTAAATACTCAGTTATTTACTGAAATTCCCAAGTTGTCAATCCTTAATTTAAGTTTTATAAATGGTTTTAATGTTAGAAACATGATTTTGGCTTAAAACTCAAGATTTTGGAAGAGATCTTGAAGAATTTTTTTGTGATTGTTTGGGCTCTGCTTTGAGGTGGTTCTTTAATGTATTTTGAATATTAAATGATGTTAGAAATGAGGTTTTATCAATCCAATCCAAAATAGGTTGTGTTTCTTAAGTTTTTGCTCAAGAAAATGGTTCTTTTTGAGTATTTCTTGGTGTTCTATTATAGTTGGAGGTATAAGGTCGAGTTTAGGTTTGTTTTTAATGGTGACTGATGTTTAGAAATGATTCAAAGTGATGGATATTAGCTGGGTAAAGTTTTGAAAGCATTTGGAGGTGATTTCGGTTGTGTTTGGTAGCCGAAATGTTGGTTTTAGGTAGAGCAACGAGTTTAGGTGTGTTGGTTGAAGATTTCAATGCATGATGATGCATTAATTCTCTGCTTTGATGTGTCTAAAACAGGGAAGACATCTTCGGACACCATTAGAATTGATTTGGAGGCTTAATTGGCGTTTCGTCAAGCAAGCGAAACCTAATTGGTGAGTGGAGATGGTTTTCCAGCTTTGAAACGGTTAATTGGAGGTTGTGAGAGCTTAGTTTAAATCTAAAAAACTTAGCTAAGCTCAAGAGTTAGTTTTTGGAAAAACTTCCTCGGATGTGCTAAGAAGTGGTTTGATGCATTGGTTATAAATTGCATGTTTAATTTCTGTTTTGAAAGCATGTTTTAAGCATGGTTAATGCTGGTTTTGAAAGCCATGTATTGAAGGATGCTCAAGGTAAGAGATCCTTGGTTTGTCATGATATTAATTTTGTAATGATGCATGGAGATGCATGAGGTTTAATGGCTTTGTTTAATGCTTTAAAACAGTAAACTGTTGATGGTATTTGATGTATATTGGCAAGTGATGAATTGGTTTTAATGTACTTGAATCAGATATAGTTAGCCGGCTATAGGATTGGGTGCACCGTAAGTAAAGTCACCTTGGATGTTGAGGGGTTGTGATTCTACCGTTAACTCCATCCAAGTACCCTAACGATTGAGGTAAGATCACAACGGTGGTTGAAATTCCGTGTGTGGATCTTGTGTTATGTGTCCCTTACTCTCGTTAGTGGAATTATACAACTACCGATGAGTGGTGTTGAGGGGTTGAGATTGTACCGTTATACTCCACCACGGGTGTCAAATCAATGGAGGGATTGCTCTTGAGTGTGAACCTTGAGTAGCCTGGTAGTGTGTATGAAGCTTGTGGGACAACGCTTGTAATCCACGTATCCGATTGTGTTTTCTGTTAAAATGGTTACGAACTATCACTTGTAAGCCAATATAATGTATTGAATATAATGAAGCATGAAATGCTTGTAAAGTATTCATGGTAGCATGAGAAAGGGATGAGTATGTGGTTTAAAAGCTTTATTAAAAGTGTTTTCTAAAAATTCATTATTGTGTTGGTTTACTTAGAGCATGCCTCACTAAGCATTTGTACTTACACTCTCTCTTTTATCAATAATGCAGATAATTGAGGTGTTAAAGGGCAACAAGGAAGCTAAGAGTGTCCAAGGGAAACCAAGCTCATGTATGGTGATGTTTTCATACATTATTAGTTTTGGTAATTTGGCAATGGGAATCTAAACTTTGTTTTGGGAGATGTATTAAACTCTCTGTGGTTGTGGCGTGTTTTCCTTGGTTGATTTGATTTGTAAATGACCTTTAAAGCTTGATTGAGGTTTGGATTGCTTAATGGGTTGCTTGACTAGGAAGCATGCCTCTAGAAATATGAGTTTATCATGTACCATTTATGTATGATTGTTTGTTGACATGATTAGGGAGTCATTAGGAAGTGTTTGAATGTGTTTATGCTTGAAAAACCAGACTTTGGTGCTGGATCTGGGCAAACCGTTTCGAAACACTCTCTAGTGTTTCGAAACGGGGGCCTGAAATGGCCTTCGTGTTTCGAAACGCTAAGGGGCATTCCGAAACGATTTGGCTACTGGAAGTCCTTGTTTTGGAACCAGTGTCAGAACCAACTCGCGTTTCAGAACGGTCACGCCGTTTCGAAATAGGTGACCGTTGGGCACTGATTTGAATGGTCCTGAAGTTTGCATGCTTTACATTTTAGTCCCAAATGTTGATGTTGCTATTGCTTTAGTTTGAGATGTCCATTTAAGTTGAGTTTTGGCAGAGGAGCATGTAACTTACCTAATTTCCTATTGGTAACTTAAAAATCAGTAAAGACTGTCTAATTTTCAGAAATTACGATTTGGTCCCTAAATTTGTATATTGTGCAATTGAGTCCCTTTTTGAAATCCGATTGATGTGGCTTTTTCTCATATGCTTCATGAGTACTCACTTGGGTTTAACATGTATTTAGACAAGATTAAAAAGAAAAAAAGTGTCGTTAATCAAGGTTGACTTTGGTTTTCCCCGTGTAATCTCCGTAGTTCGGGTCAACCGTCTAGGTCGGGCTAAGGGGGTTATAGAACAAGTTGATGATCAAGAACAAGTATCCCTTGCCTAGAATTGTTGATCTCTTTGGTCAGTTCCAGGGAGCCTTAGTGTTTTCTATGATAGATTTGAGATCGGGGTATTATCAGTTGAAGGTGAAGGATGTGGACGTACCTAAGACAGCTTTTCAGACGAGGTATGAACATTATGAATTCATAGTGATGTCGTTTGGTTTGACCAACGCGCCTGCTGCTTTCATGGACATGATGAATTGTGTGTTCCATGAATTCTTGGATCAGTTTGTGGTGGTGTTCATCGGTGATATCCTTGTGTATTCGTGTACCGAGGAGGATCATGATAGACACCTGAGAATTGTTTTGCAAGCGTTCTTGGAAAATCAGTTGTATGCCAAACTGAGTAAGTGTGAGTTTTGGCTTAGGGAGGTGGTCTTCCTTAGACATGTTGTGTCAGCTGAGGGTATTCGCGTTGATCCGCACATGGTAGAGGTTGTGATAAGTTGGAAAGTACCTAATTCAGTGAAGGAGGTGCGAAGTTTCCTTGGTTTAGCTGGATATTATCGTAGGTTTGTCGAGGGTTTCTCAAAGATAACAGCACCATTGACCAAGCTGTTACAAAAGAATGTTCGCTTTGAGTGGACTGAACCGAGACAACAAGCTTTTGAGAAGCTGAAAGAAGCTTTGACGCAAGCTCCTATTCTGATTCAACCTTAGTTTGGTAAGGAGTTTGTGGTTTATAGTGATGTGTCCATTGTTGGTTTGGTCTACGTGTTGGTGCAGGAGGGTAAGGTAGTGGCCTATGCATCTAGGTAGTTGAAGGTGCATGAGCGTAACTACCTTACTCATGATCTTGAGCTTGCGGCGGTGGTGTTTGCCTTGAAGATTTGGAGGCATTACCTTTACGATGAGAAGTGTGTTGTCTTCATGGATCATAATAGTTTGAAGTATCTTATGTCTCAAAAGGAGTTGAATCTTAGGCAGCGTCGCTGGGTGGAGTTGCTTCTAGATTATGATTTGACGATCGGATATCCCTCTAGCAAGGCTAATGTTGTATCCGATGCTTTGAGCTGGAAAGTGGATGTGGAGTTGAGAGCGATGTTTGCTCGCTTGAGCATATCACGTGATGGTGGTCTTATTGTAGAATTGCAAGTGAAACCATCTCTGATTTTGTTGATCAAGGATAAGCAGTTGTTAGATGATTCTCTTGTTCCTCATGTTCAGGATTTTGCGAAGGGTAGACCTTCAGATTTCAGCTTTAGTGATGATGGTGTTTTGTGCTTTGGGGTCGAATAGTGGTGTCAGATGATGTTTAGTTGAGGCGCACTTTCCTGACTGAAGCCCATAGTAGTCATTTTTCTATGCATCCTAGTAGTACAAAGATGCATCGTGATTTGAAGGATGAGTACTACTGGGTGGGGTTGAAAAAGGACGTGGCTGAGTTCGTTGGTAAGTGCAAGGTGTGTCAGCGAGTGAAGGCTGAACATCAGGTTCCTTTTATGTTGTTGCAGCTTTTGAGAATCCCAGAATGGAAGAGGGAGAAAATCACCATGGATTTTGTGTCTGGATTACCCTTGTCACCATCAAATAAAAATTCAGTTTGGGTGATTATGGATCAACTTACAAAATGTGCACATTTTTTGCTTGTACATACTACGTATACCTTGGATAGGTTCGTTGAGTTGTACATAGCTGAGATTGTTCGGTTGCAGGGTGTGCCAAAGTCCATTGTGTCAGATAGAGATCCGAGGTTTACAGCACGATTTTGGGAATGCTTGCATCAAGCTTTGGGTACACGTTTGAATTTCAGTACATCTTATCATCCTCAGACGAATGGACAGTCAGAACGTGTGATCCATGTGCTTGAGGACATGTTGAGATGTTATGCGATAGATTTTAAGGGTTCTTGGGAGAAGCACTTTCCGTTGGTTGAGTTTGCGTATAATAACATTTATCAGGCAAGTATTCAAATGGATCCATACGAAGCTTGGGATGGGAGAAGGTGTAGAACACCTTTTTGTTGGACAGAAGCTAGACATAAGTTGATTTTGATGCCGACTATGTTAAAGGGAACCACCGAGAAGGTGAAGCTCATTTGTGAGCCTTTAAAAGTAGCACCAGATAGGCAAAAGTCTTTCGCGTACTTGAAGCATAAGGAAATTGAGTTCGCGGTTGGCGAACGTGTGTTTTTGAAGGTCTCACCTTGGAATAAGGTGATGAGGTTTTGACGTAAGGGTAAGCTTAGCCCGAGGTTCATTGGACCTTACGAGATTGTGGAGCGTATTGATCATGTGGCATATCGGTTGAGATTGCTTGCAGAGTTGGAGAAGATACATGATGTGTTTCATGTCTCCATGTTACGGAAGTACAGATCGGATCCTTCACATGTGATGCCTGTTGAGGAGATAGAGTTGAATCTGGATCTGTAGTATGATAAGGAACCGGTGAAGGTTATAGATATAAGTAGCAAAGTTCTTCGTGGCAAGACGATAGAGCTTGTGAAGGTGTTGTGGCGACACCGAGTAGTTGAGGAGGCCACGTGGGAAAGCAAGGCAGACATGCTGAAGCAGTTTCCGTATCTCTTTCCATCTAGTAAGAATTTCGAGGATGAAATTTCCTAACTTGGGGAGAGTTGTAACACCCTGGTTTTGGGCCTAGATGTTTTAGAGGTCGAATCGGGTCGGTCGAGAACGGTTTTAATCTTTAAGGGTGATTTTGGGAACACCTAGTTCGGGAAGCTTTAAAAATATGGAAAATATCTAAAAATCCTCATTTATTACATAAATGCTTATGATGAAAACGATTTTACAAAATTTGATTTGGAAATACTACATTTCGGTGTAGTGACTAAATTGTAGTTTTTGCAAAAGTTGACTAGTGGCTGTTTTGTAAAGGATTGAAACTTTGAATTTTTAAGGAGCTAATTTTACCAAATTGTTTTTCATCAGATTTCTCTTTAATTTGGGATTTTTTTAATCATGTTTTAATTCAGGAATAAAGGATAATTAAAAAGAAAATCTAAGTTGACTTTTTTATAACTACCTTACGTTAGTTTTCTCTCATTTCATTTTCTCTCAACTTCCACTCAGCCAAACACATTTCCTTCACCAAATAACCTTTGTTTTTCATCTCTTTTGCTGAGATTTCATTCTCCTAAGGATTCTTAATCTTTATCTCATCAAATCCTTTGTTTTTACTTTGGATTTTAAAGAAATCTTGCCCAAATTGAGGAGAAATCAGCCATTAGAGGTAAGCTTTCTGCATCTCCTCTAATGATCAGTTCTTTACTGAAATTCTCAAGTTATCAATCCTTTGAAAATGATTTTTGAGTTGCTTTAATGTTAGAAACATGAAATTGTGGTAAAACTCAAGATTCTTGGTGAGATCTTGATGATTTTCGTAACTCTTGGTTAGGCTCTATTTTGAGGTTGATTTCTAATGTATTTTGGATGGTAATTGATGTTATAAATGTGGTTTTATCAAACAAATCCCGAATAGGTTTGGATTCCTAAGTTTTGCATGCTAGATTTGTGGTTTTTGGAGTGTTCTTTGTGTTCTGTTGTTGCTGGAGATATAAGGACGTGTTTATGGTGATTTTTTGTATTGATTGAGGTTTAGAAATGATTAGAATTGATAGATCTTGGCCGGGCTTTGATTTGGGAAAGTTTGGAGGTGATTTCGGTTAATTTGGGTAGCCGAAATGATGCTTTTGAGTAATGCAGCGAGTTTGAATGAGTGCCTGGTGATTTCAATGGATGATGATGCATTAATCCTCTGCTCTTATGTGTAATAAACATGGGAGACATATTTGGACGCTTTTGGTGTTGATCTTGAGGTACCGGAAGCCTAGATTTCATTTCGGCAAGCAAGCGAAACATAATCGGTGAGTGGAAATGCGATATCCTGCTTTGTAACGCTTTGGGCGTGGTCTTGGAAGCTTAGTGTAAGTTTGAAACACTTATCTAAGCTCAAGTGTAAGTTTTTCAAATTTTCTCTCTTGGAAATGTGCTACGTTTTGATGAAAATGCACTTGAGATAAATGTGGTTTGGTTTAAAGTTTTTAAGCATGTTTAAGCATGGTTTAATGCTGGGTTTTAATGACATTATGTTAAGGATGCACTAGGTAAGTAATCCTTGGTTTTCATGTGTTGGATGCATATTATGTTAAGCATGTTATGCTCGTGGAATTGACATTGTGGTTATGCTTGTAAAATAGTGGATTAATGTGGTTAAAAAATTATATTGGCAAGTGATGTTAATGGATTTTGAGTACTTTAATCGGATATAGTTAGTCGACTATAGGATTGGGTGCACCGTGAATAAAGTCGCCTTGGATGTCGAGGGGTTGTGATTGTACCGTATACTCCATCCAAGTACCCTAACGATTGAGGTTAAGATCACAACGGTGGTTGTTAATTCCGTGTGTGGATCTTGTATTATGTGTCCCACGCTCTCGTTAGTGGAATTATACAACTACCAATGAGTGGTGTTGAGGGTTGAGATTGTACTGTTATACTGCACCACGGGTGTCACAACGATGGAGGGTTGCTCTCGCGTGTGAGCCTTGTGTAGTCTGGTAGTGTGTATGAAGCGTGTCGGACAACGCTTGTAATCCGCATATCAGATTGTGTCTTGTGTTGAAATGGTTTATGGATTATCACTTGCGAGCCAATATAATGTAAATGAATAATGTGAAGCATGAGATTCTTGTAAATGATGCAAGGATGCATGAGATGCTTGGTAAAGCATGAACAAAGGTTTATTTGTTGTTTTAAAGTGATGCATATGAACATGTGTTTATAAAGTGCATTGATGTCTTGTGAAGACATGTTTTATAAAAAGGCATAAGTTGTAAAATGGTGGTTTTGCCATTAGTGTGAATTGCATTGATGAATGTTGCATAGCGGTGCTCACTAAGCTTTGTGCTTACGCTCTTTCGTTTCAACAATGCAGAAAATTAGGCATTCAAGGCAGCAAGTAAGAAAGAATAATCCAAGCTCTTGATCTTGCATAGTATGTGGCTTTACTACAGTGTAATAAAAGGCAATGGGTGGGATTTATTCTTTTTGATGATTGAGGATGTTTTCCTTTACTTATAATCATGTTAGATTGCTTATACTTGAGTTGTAAATAGCCTTTGATGTTTGTATTATGGTTTGAATGTTGTTTTAGCTTGTTGTGGTTTATATGACTAGGGAGCATGCCTATAGACTCAATGTTCATATTCTTGAAGCCATGCTTTAGCTTAAGCTTCATAATAATGTTCTTTGATGTTTAATCATGTTGTTAATGTGATATTGTATGATTTGGGATGTGTTTGACTGTGAAATATGAGAACAACCAGAAAAATTTATAGTTGTAGGGCAGGGTGTATCGAAACACCCTTATCTGTTTCGGAACAGGGGCCTAAAATGGCCATTGTGTTTCGGAACGGGTAAGAGAGTTTCAGAACACTTTATCTATTGGAGAGTCATGTTTCGATACGGGTCTCGGAACGCACCCGAGTACCGAAATGGTCAACTCCATTTCGATACGGCCGTTTCGATACAAGGGCCAGCGTTTCGAAACACTTGAACGTTGGACTGCAGTTTGAATTATTTCAAGTTCTTGTTTCTTACATTTTAGTCCTCGATTATTGTGGATGCAATTGGTCGAGTTTGGAATGTCTAATTAAGTTGATATTTGACAGAGATGCATGAAATATGACTAATTGCATATTGGTAAACTTAAAATCTGTAAAGTCCTCGCGATTTGCAAAATTTACGTTTTGGTCCCTAAAAGTCTAATTCTTGCAATTAAATCCCTAAATGATTTCCTTTCGATGTGCCTTTCCTTCCTATGATCTTGAGTGATCACTTAGGCTAAATAATGCATCTAGAGATGATAAAAAAAGGTCGTTAATCAAGGTTGACTTTCGGGTTGACTTTGGTTTTACCCATGTAATCTTCGTAGTTCGGGTTAAGCGTATAGGCCGGGCTAAGGGGGTTACATCTCGTTGCTCACCCAAACTACACCAATTTACCCATCTGAAACAACCGAAAACTCAATCGATTGCTTCTAAAACCAAGCCCAGCCAACATACATCACTTCCAATCAATTATAAACATCACAACACATCTAAAATCAACTTAAACCCTTCTTTATACCTCCAGCAAGCATTACCCAACATTTCACCTCAAAAACCCAACTAGAACTATCAAGAAACTCAAGGATCTCAAGGATTTTGGGATCTATATCAACAAAACCTCTTTACAACATATTAACCACCTCCAAACTTAATTAAAATCAATTAAAAACATAGCTTAACAAAACAAGTCCGAAAATCAAGAGTTTCATCATATTTTTGCAAGATTTCAATCTCAAATCAATACTATAATGAAAACTCAACTAAAAACATTAATTAGAAACCAAAGATCTTGGGAATTTCAATAAAGAACCTAGATTGAAGGTTGAGAACGAGATTTACCTCCAATCCTTGCTTTCCTCAATGAATGACAAGTTTTCCTCAGCAAAAATCTTGAAGAACTTGAAAGAACTCTTGAAATTTGTTTAGAAAATAATGAGAGAGTATTTGGGAGAAAAGAATTAGAAGAGGGAGGTAGTTACGTCAAATGAAATCTTACTTTTCTTATTTTATTAATTTTAGTCAAATAAAACTCTTTTATTTAATCACTTAAAAAATCCTTTTAAAACAATGTCATATTCAGGAAAGGCTAAATTACCATAAAGCTCCCTAAAGATTCTATGATTTTGGCTCCTCTTTTAAAAATTGCATTTTTTTCAATATTGTTAAAACTTTACATTTTGGTCACTACCCAAAATGTATTATTTCCGAAACTCTTTTTGTAAAATTGATTTGACCAACCTCTTAAACATAATTTTAGAGTATTTTAACAATTTTTACCATATTTTTATCCTATCCCGATCCTTGATTTCCTTAAATCACCAAACTCAATTTGAACCGTTCCCGACCGGTCCGATCCGATGTCTAAAACATCTAGGCCCAAAACCAGGGCGTTACAACTCTCTCCCACTTATAAATTTCTTCCTCGAAATTTTACCCGATGGAGAAAGGTGCGGAAACTGTTTCAGCATATCCTCCTTGCTTTCCCACGTGGCCTCCTCAACTCCTCGGTGTCGCCACAACACCTTCACAAGATCTATCGTCTTGCCACGAAGAACCTTGTTTCTCACATCCAGAACCCTCAATAGTTCCTCATCATATGACAGATCCGGATTCAACTCTATCTCCTAAACAAACATCACATTCGAAGGATCCGACTTGTACCTCCGTAATATCGAGACATGAAACATATCATGTATCTTTTCCAGCTCCGATGGCAATCTCAACCGATATGCCACGGGACCAATACGCTCCACAACCTCATAAGGTCCAATGAACCTTGGGCTAAGCTTACCCTTATGCCCAAATCTCATCACCTTCTTCCAAGGCGATACCTTCAAGAACACACGTTCGCCAACCGCGAACTCAATCTCTTTACGCTTCAAGTCCGCGTAAGACTTTTTTCGATCTGATGTTGCCTTCAAATGCTCACAAATGAGCTTCACCTTCTCGGTGGTTCCTTTCAACATAGTGGGCATCGAAATCAACTTTTGCCCAGCTTCAGCCCAACAAAAAGGGGTTCTACATCTTCTCCCATACAAAGCCTCATATGTAGCCATTTGAATACTTGCCTAATAAATATTGTTATATGAAAACTCAACAAACAGCAAGTGATTCTTCTAAGAACCCTGGAAATCTATTACGCAGCACCTCAACATATCCTCTAGCACCTGGATCACACGTTGAGACTGTCCATTCATCTGAGGATGATAGGAAGTACTGAAATTCAACCGTGTACCCAAGGCTTGATGCAAACATTCCCAAAATTGTGCTGTAAACCTCGGACTTTGGCACATCGTGCAACCGCACAATCTCAGCAATGTACAACTCAGCCAACTTATCCAAGGTATATGTAGTATGCACCGGCAAAACATGTGCACACTTCGTGAGCCGATCAACAATCACCCAAACTGAATTGTTCTTTGACGGTGAAAACTGCAACCCAGACACAAAATCCATGGTAATTCTCTCCCACTTCCATTCAGGGTTTCTCAAAGGCTGCAACAACCCAGAAGGAACCTGATGCTCAACTTTTACTCGCTGACACACCATGCACTCACTAACGAACTCAGACGCATCATTTTTCAACCCCACCCAATAGTACTCATCCTTCAAATCGCAATACATCCTCGTACTACCAGGATGCATAGAAAAAGGACTATTATGAGCTTCAGTCAGAATAGTGCGCCTCAACTCATCATCATCTGGCACGACTATTAGACTTCCAAAGCACAGAACACCGTAATCATTTAAACTGAAACTCGAAGGCTTACCCTTTGCAATGTCCTGAACATATGGAACAAGGGAATCATCAAGCAACTTTTTATCCTTGATCAACTGAATCAGAGAGGGTTTCACTTTCAATCCAACGATAAGACCACCATCTCGCGATATGCTCAAGCGAGCAAACATCGCCCTCAACTCCACGGCCACTTTCCTGCTCAAATCATCAGCCACAACATTGGCCTTGCCTGGGTGATACTCGGTCGTCAGATCATAATCCTTAAGCAACTCCACCCAGTGATGTTTCCTAAGATTCAACTTCTTCTAAGACATGAGACACTTCAAGCTCTTATGATCCGTGAACACAACACACTTCTCGCGATATAGGTAATGCCTCCAGATCTTCAAAGTAAACACAACAGCCGCAATCTCAAGATCATGAGTAGGGTAGTTACGCACATGCACCTTCAACTGTCTAGATGCATAGGCTACAACCTTACCCACTTGCATCAACACGCAGCCCAAACTAATAATGGACACATCATTATAGACCACAAACTCCTTACCAAACTCAGGTTGAATCAGGACAGGAGCTTGCGTCAAAGCTTCCTTCAGCTTCTCAAAAGCTTGATGCCTCGCATCTGTCCACTCTAAGCGAACATTCTTCTACAACAACTTGGTCAAAGGTGAATCAATCTTTGAGAAACCCTCGACAAACCTTCGTTAATTCCCGACTAAACCAAGGAAACTTCGTACCTCTGTCACTGACTTAGGCACCTTCCAACTCATCACAACCTTTAATTTGTGCGGATCAACACGAATACCCTCTAATGATACAACATGCCCTAGGAAGACCACCTCCTTAAGCCAAAACTCACACTTACTTAGCTTGGCATACAATTGGTTCTCCAACAACGCTTGCAAAACGATTCTTAAGTGTCTATCATGATCCTCCTCGGTACGCGAATACACAAGGATATCATCGATGAACACCACCACAAACTGATCCAAGAACTCATGGAACACATGATTCATCTTGTCCATGAAAGCATCAGGTGCATTGGTCAAACCAAACGGCATCACCAAGAACTCATAAGGCTCGTACCTTGTCCGAAAAGTCGTTTAGGTACATCCACATCTTTCACCTTAAGCTGCTAATATCTTGACCTCGAGTCTATCTTGGAAAACACCGAGGCTCCTCGAAACTGATCAAAGAGATCATCAATCCTAGGCAAGAGATACTTGTTCTTGATCGTCAACTTGTTCAGATGTCGATAATCTATGCACATCCGCATCGCCCCATCTTTCTTCTTTACAAACAAGACCGATGCACCTCAAGGCGACACACTCGGCCGGATGAACCCTCTATCTAACAACTCCTGAAGTTGCATTTTTAACTCCTTCAGCTTTTTAGGTTCCATGCGATAAGGAGCAATGGACATCAGGGTCGTATTTTTATACAACTCGATACCAAACTCAACTTCCATGTTTGGCGGCAACCAAGGCAATTCTTCCAGAAAGACACCCGGAAAATCATAAACAGTTTTGATGTCCTGCACACGTACATCTTTTGTGCCAGGATTCATTACATAAGCAAGATAAGCCTCACAACCAATCCTCAGCATACGTCTTGCTTCCAAAGCCGAAATCACATTCGACAAGCTTGGCATCAAGGCTTTAAGGTGACCCGCTTGACATCAAAGTCAACCACCGCTTTATGCTCAATCAACCAATCCATACCAAGTATCACATCGAAACAATAGAAGGGCTACTCCATCAAATCCACAAGAAACACATGACCTTGCACAGACAAAGGACATCTCCTATATAACTTCCTAATGACTACAGTCTCACCAAAAGAACTAGTCACTTGCATTCCTACTTCAAGCAACTCAACAGGTATATCAAGAAAATGCGCATGCTCACTCAAGATATAAGAATGCGTAGATCCAGAATCAATCAAAGCCAGCAATGATAAAGACTGAAGAGGAAAGGTACTTGCGATAACATCAGCATCATTGCGCTGCTCACCATGAGCATAGACCCTCACAGGACCGCCTTGTTGGGTCACGTCGGCACGCCCTGTGGCGTAGCGGAAAAATTAATTTGACGTAATCCAACCAGGATCCATGTACAGGAACGAATCCAGGGTGAAAAGATGAAGAGTTACCTTTTAAAACATTGTAAACTGGAAAACCGACGATATGTCGGAATAACCACGTCAAGTAAAACCGGAATCGTCACAGGTTCGCAACGACCTCTACAAAGTCCACTCTAACAAAACGAACAAAGTTTCCGCCGCCCTAACACTTTGGGATAAATTTCGACAGGTTTGAACACCTTCCAGGAAGAAGTCGAAATTCGTCCAGTGATTCTTGAGGGAGTCTGAAATCGACCAGGAGTTCAACCGGGACTTGCAATCGAGCAAGGGAACCTTCAGGGATTTTCTAGAGGGCAAGTAGAACACCAGAAAAATATCGAACAGCTTCTCAGTGAGCTTTCTGGGATATGTCGATTTCCAGTGGGGATTCCCTATGGGTGTTGTCAAAATCTTGAAGAGGAGGAAGAGGGATGATTTGGTTGCTAGCCCTTGTCCCTTTAAATAGTATTTAGAGACTTAATTCTAGTTGAATTCCTTAAATCCAAGTTCAACCAAAATTCATAGAATCTAATTCTACTTGAAATTGGTTTATATTAAATATACATTATATTTAATAATATTAAATGAAATATATATATATTTAATTATGTAGAATCTTATTCTACATAAAACATGGATTTAAATATACATTATATTTAATCCAAATATATATATATATATATATTTTCTTATATAGAATCTCATTTTATCTTTATTTGGATATAAATATATTTAAATATATATTTTTAATTATGTAGAATTCCACGGCCTCTCTGAGATGCAGTCGCAGCACGTGGACGTCCTTATCCTCCACCAGCCAACAAATGACACTCTTGTCTCATGTGATCCTCTAAACCACAGTTCCAGCACGAATTCCATGTTACCACCACAAGAGCTTGAACCTATCTAGCCACTCGAGGAGAATCTCGCCTCAGATGACCCTGTAACCCCCTTAGCCCGGCCTAGACGCTTGACCCGAACTACGAAGATTACACGGGGGAAACCAAAGTCAATCCGAAAGTAAACCTTGATTAACGACCCTTTTTTATCATTTTATCTTCTC
The DNA here is from genome assembly GCA_958450335.1 of Hibiscus tridactylites. NCBI lineage: Eukaryota > Viridiplantae > Streptophyta > Magnoliopsida > Malvales > Malvaceae > Hibiscus > Hibiscus tridactylites. The sequence goes on from OY288289.1 coordinate 29,920,149, forward strand.
TAGATGCACATTAAGCCTAAGTGATTACACAAGAATCGTATGAGAGAAAGGCACAGCGATCGGAAAGCATTTGGGGACTCAATTGCATGAATTACACTTTTAGGGACCAAAATGTAATTTTTATAAGTTATACGGGCTTTGGAGAATTTAAGTTTACCAATATGTAATTAGTCATATTACATACTTCTCGGCCAAATTTCAGCCTAAACAGACATCCCAAGCTCAAGCAATTGCAACCACAACTTTCAGGACTAAAATGTAAAACATGGAAACTTAAAACAATTCAAAATCATCATCCAACGGCCATCCGTTTCGAAACACCGACCTTCTTACCGAAACGCCCGTATCGAAACGAAGTTGACCGTTTCAGTACTCGGGTTCATTCCGAGACCGGTATCGAAACATGCCTCTCTAGTAGTCAAAATGTTCCGAAACACCTTCAGCTATTCCGAAACGTTATGGCCATTACAGGCTCCCGTTTCGAAACAATTAAGGGTATTTCGATACACCCGCCCTGTGACAGCAGAAATTGCTGGTTTTTTCTCCTTTTAATCTACTCAAACATGCTTCAAAACATACCATATCATACCAGCAACATGTTTAAACATCAATGAACATGTATAAGAAGCATAAGCTCAAACATGGCATCAAGCACAAGAACATTCAAACTACATGCATGCTTCATATCCACCAAACCAATTATAGGCTCAAACCTCCAACCAAACCACTAGGACCATTTACAACCCATAAAAGCCATCACAAACATGCTACAAACTTAGGGAGTTCAAAACACATCTCCCAAATACATCCTTGGTGTCCCATTGACAAATATCAAAATTAATGTGTATAAAAACATCACCATACATGAGCTTTGCACTTCCTTGGATGTTCTTAACCTTCTTGCTGCCCAAAACACCTCAATTAGCTGCATTATTGGTAAAAGAGAGCGTAAGCACATTTGCTTAGTGAGGCATGCTCTAAAGAAAACCAAAACAATAATGCATTAATCAAAACTCTTTCTCAAAAGATTTTTCTACAACATGCTCATACTATCTCATGCTTGAAAACCATTTCAAAGCAACTCTTCATTGAAAACACATGTACCTCAATTCTATCTCATGCATTTAAACAAATGCAAATCTCATGGCAAGGCTATACACATGCTTTTAAAAACCAAATCATTTCATATACAAATCTCATGTGCATTTCTCATAGCATAAATCATCTCATCAATATGTACATGTGAATCAAAAGCATTTTCATATATTATATTGGCATTTCACATCTCATTAATACTCGTATATGTGGACAACATTCTCAAACCACTAGACGCTTCCGGTGGAATCTCACATCACCGTACTCACATGGCAGAATCTCGCATCGCCACAAAGCTTGGGTATTTCACCAAGTCCTATCCGATGGAATGCCCATCATCGGTATCTTCTTTTGGATTAAACCAAAGAGCACGTACGAATTTTTAGTTTATAGTGCACTCTCATCCTATTGATCGATCAATTATATCCAGTAAGTATCTCATCTTCTATGCCAATATATATTATGTCAAAATATCATCTCACCTACTGCTCTTCATGCAACTATTCTCAAATCTTTCTCATCTCATTTTAAAACCATAACATTTGCCATGCTTTAAAACAAAAGCTCAAAACTCATCAATGCAACATGTTATTTCATGAAATTAATTCAAGCATCATCTCATGCTACAAATCATGTATAAAAATAGTAGGGATTTATCGATCTCAAACCATGAGCATGTAAAAGCATTTTAGGGGCAACCACCACATATATGAAAGCAATCTAGCCAATACTAACTTCTGGACTTAGGAAGGTGTTTCAAGCCATTCCTAAATCCCCAAACCTTGTTTCTTTGTCCCCCAAGGACTTCTAAAACCATTCGCACTCACCGATTACGTTTTGCTTGCTCCTCGAAACTCTATCTAAGCTCCCGGATCAACACCAAAGGCGTCCGATGATTTCTCCCCTGTTTGTAACACATAAGAGCAGAGGATTAATGCATCATCATGTATTGAATTCATCATCCACACACCTAAACTCGCTGCTCTACTCAAGAGCCTCATTTCGACTACCAAAACAACCGAAATCATCATCAAACTCTCCCAAAACAAAGCCCAGCCAAGATCTATCACTTCTAATCATTTCTAAACATCAATCAACATCAAAAACCACCACAAACCCATCCTTATACCTCTAACTATAACAGGGCACCAAAACCACGCCAAAAACCACCCTTCTAGCATGTAAACCTTAGGAATCCAAGCCTAATCGAGATTTGTTTGATAAAACCTCATTTATATCATCAATTAACATCCAAAACACATTAGAAAATAACCTCAAAATAGAGCTTAACCATCAACCACAAAAATCATCAAGATCTCTCCAAAAAACCTTGAGTTTTAATACAATTTCTTGTTTCTAACACTAAATCAACTCAAAAATCATTAATAAAGGATTGATAACTTTAGAATTTCAGTAAAAAAACTGATCATTAGAGGAGAAGGACGAAGCTTACCTCTAATGGCTGATTTCTCCTTGATTTGGGCAAGTTTTCTTGAAAATCCAATGTGAAAACAAGAGGATTTGATGAGGAAAATATTCGAAATCAAAAGGAGATTGAAATCTCATCAAAATGAATGAAAATCAAAGGCTAATTGATGGAGGAAATGTGATTGGCTGAAAAGAAATTGAGAGAAAATGAAATGAGAGAAAATTGACGTAAGGTAGTTATGAAAAGTCAAAGATAGTTTTTCCTTTAATCAATCTTTATTTCCTTTAATTAAAACATTATTAAAATCACCCAAAATAAGGAGAAATCTGATTAAAAACATTTTGGTAAAAATAACTCCTTAAAGATTCAAAGTTTTAATCCTTTACTATTGAGTGGATCGAAAGATCGATATGAACCAAGAGAGGGTGAATTGGATTTTTAAGGTTTGTGTGGTGGAAATTGCAAATTAAAAAGATTGACAAGGAATTTTAGAGTGGTTCAAGTTCCAAATGAACTCTTCATCCACTACCTTAGCTTCAGTAAGGATTTGCAACAATTCCACTAATTGATCTTCCCTTTTCTAAGCTAAGGAGGCAACCTTTACAATTTTTGTTTAAATTTTCTACCCAAAATTTAACTCAATCCTCACACAAAGGTAACAAATAATTTGATGGCTAAGATAGTATCTCTCAATACAATTTGTAGCCCAATTACAAGCACTCAACCCAATTTAAAAAGAGAAGAATGAAAATTACAATTGGGGTTTCTAGACAATATGGGGTTTTAGCACAAATGCTTGGATTTGATGTATGGATATTTGCTTTTGGATCAATAGTTGTTGTTGTAGCTTTTAGAGGTCCCTTTTATACCTTCTCATTAATTTCTAGCCGTTGTGGTTGTTGCATTCATCAATAGAGCCGTTGGGGATGTTATCTCACCTCCACAGATCCAGTCTACAACAACCTGTTTCGGAACGCGAGGTACCTATTTCGAAACGGACTAAAATAGAAAGAGTCGTTGGGTGCATTTAAGAGCCCGTTTCGAAACGTGTTGAATCCGTTTCGAAACACTTTTGCCACTGTCAAGGGTCGTTTCGAAACAGCCTGAGCCCGTTTCAAAACACCCTAACGATTTCCAAAAAATTAGTTAAAAACATTGTAACGGTCATATTTTCAAATCAAAATGAAGAACAGTTTAGAAACGCTTGGACTCGTTTCGAAACAATTTTGCCACTGTCAAGGGTCGTTTCGAAACAACCTGAGCCCGTTTCGAAACACCCTAATGATTTTTGAAAATTCAGTTGAAAATATTACAACGGTTATAGTTTTCAAATAAAAAATGAAGAACCGTTTCGAAACGCTTAAAGCCGTTTCGATACGGGTTCATGTGTTCTAAAGCCGTTTCGATAGGGGTTTCAGAACAGGGGTTGGCAGTGATTAAAACGTTTCGAAACGCCTTAGGCCGTTTCGAAACAGGGACATGAAAATCATTGTTTCGGCTTTAAACACTTAGAAAAATATTTGAAAACTTTGTTTTTAACTTTGGCATAATCTTAAAATCATATGGGGATGTTTGAGGACTTAAAAATTCGTTTTGACATTTTCAATTTAGTCTTTAGGTTTTTAGCTATATCAAAATTAAAATATTGGTTTCACAATCTCCCCCTTTTTGATATAACAAAACCAAAATTAGAATTTTTAAGAGTTTTGAAAATTTTGAACATATTCCAACTCCCCCTTAATTTAAGATAGGTTTTTATAGTTTTAAAAATGTTTAACTTTGAAATTCAAGTTTTAAAACTTAAAAGCACTTTAAACGTTTGAAACGAATTTTTGTTTTTGGCACTTAAATTTCTTATCCCCCTTTTTGTTAGATCAAAAAGAATAAATAAGGCTCATAGAGAAGACAAAGGATTAGTACTAATAAGCATTAACTAATAAGCAACAATATAATATAAATTCATAAAATTAAAATATCCAAAACATAAATCATCATTAAGTTCAAAATATAATCCTAAAAAAAGGATCAAAAGCATAGGTTCCCAAAACATAATGAAACATATAGATGCAATCTTAAACCTAAAATGCATAAATAATATGATATGATATGATATGAAAGTCCTAGGCCTCGTCACCACCATCATCATCATCGAACCTCTCATCATCGCTCTTGACTTGAGAACGGTGAAACTTCGTCCATTGGCCATAGAGAGTAGAGAAGGACAAATCCAAGTTCGAGTGGGAAGTCTCAAGAGATAGGAGGCGATCCTCGACATTTTGCAAGCGAGTGTCGATGGCACCAAAACTCGAAGCAATGCGAGTATCCAAGGCATTGAACCGCTCGATAATGAGAGCCGTAAGAGCATCATTGTTTCCAACTTGAACTTGCGGTGGATTTGCAATGGGAGGAAGAGGAGCTTCTCTATCAACACGTTCCCAAACATCATTCACACATCGAAACCCAGACTTGCGAAGAGAGGACTCACCAATCTTGCACTTGCGAGGTTCTCGGGAGTTGTAGGTGCAATCGAGACCGATGGTGCTAAAGATGTGGCTTAAGATCGCGCCATATGTAAAAGATTTCAACTCATTGGTGTTAATAAGCTTAACATTATTTACCATCTCTGCAAAAATGATCTTAGCAACATTAGGGCGCTCACCATGACGAAAACATTCAAGCCAAAGTGATCAACTTGACGGATATGAGAGTATTTACCTCCGGAAGGGCGAAGGAAACATGATACAATCAAGTGAAAAAAACGATCATGCGCATCCAAAATAAGTGTCGGACCGGTGTTAGTTCCAAAGTGACGTTCATCCTCAATTCCTATATTCTTAAGGGAAAAAGTGGACTCCAAGAGAGCAACATCAACAATAAATTTTTTCCCTAACATGAAAGATTCAATCCCTACAACCTCGGTCTTGGTTTCATCATTAATAAGACGAACATTAGAGTAAAAGATGATTACCATATGTTTGTAGCGAATATTCGGGATGCTCAACAAAGGAAGAAGATCCCATTCACTCAAACGCTCGAGGTAACGGAATAGGAATCACTCGGAGTTGAGGAAATCGAGATCAATGACACGTTCACGACGAAATTCGAAATCCTTGACATATGTGAAACGAGCTCGCATCTCGGTAGTTCAAAGGGATTTCTGAAACAGTAGAGCTAGATTCGGACGCATGCTCGACTCACCGGTTTGAACGAACTTACGATTTTTGTTAGCTTGATCTGACATCCTAAAAAAATTAAGCAAGCATGTTTTAAAAATTAATTGTATGCATAGATTTTTAAATTCAATCCAATAATAAATCCCACTTAGGTTTAAAAAAATAAAACAAAGAAAATTTTAAAAAAACAGTAAAAGAAAAATACAATTGAAAATTTTTATATTCGAATCAAAAAATTTAAGATTTTGAAAAAAAAAATACAAGATATGGAGAACCCAAACATGAAAACATATAATTCATACAAAAATAAAATTTTCTAACCTAAGATTCGAACATAAATTGAAAGAAAAAGAAAAGGGTCAAAAAGTAAAGAAAAATGATTTTTTTCTTAGGCCTAACATGCATAAATGACATGAATGAGCAGGCAAAACATATGCAAACATAAACATACTCCCCCTAGCTATAAGCATGGATGAAATTAGGAGTCTAAACACATAAACATGGCATTTCACAAGATCAAGCAATTTTAAGCACAAAAGAGGTCCTAAAAGGTCAAGATAGGCTAGCTAGACCTAACTCTCTCTTAAGGGACCAAAAACGCTCTTTGTCTAAAGGTTTTGTAAATATGTCTGCTAATTGATTTAAGGTGTCTACATACTCTATAACCACATCTTCTTTAAGGACATGATCTCTAATGAAATGATGCCTTATTTCTATGTGTTTGGTTCTAGAGTGTTGGATCGGATTTTTTGTTAGACATATTGCACTAGTGTTGTCACATTTTAGGGGTATGGTTTCAACTTTAATTCCATAATCTAAGAGTTGTTGCTTCATCCAAAGGACTTGAGCACAACAACTCTCTAAGGATATGTACTCGGCTTCGGTGGTAGATAAGGCTAACTCTTTTGTTTCTTAGAGAACCAAGATATGAGCATACTACCTAGGAATTGACAAGTTCCCGAAGTACTTTTCCTATCGATTTTGCAACCCCCATAATCCGCATCCGAATATGCATGAAGGTTGAAGGTAGAGTCTCTAGGGTACCAAAGACCTAAACAAGGAGTATCCCTAAGGTACTTAAAGATTCTCTTAACGGCTATAAGGTGAGACTCCCTAGGACTAGCTTGAAACCTGGCACACAAGAAAACACTAAACAAGATATCCGGTCTACTTGTGGTAAGGTAAAGCAATGATCCAATCATAGAACGGTAAAGCTTAGAGTCAACACACTTACCTCCTTCATCTTTGTTAAGCTTTGTAGATGAGCCCATAAGTGTGGCTTGAGGCTTTGCATTCTCCAAGCCAAACTTCTTGAGTATATCCTTTATGTACTTTGTTTGATTGATGAAGGTGTCATCCTTCTTTTGCTTGATTTGGAGTCCCAAAAAGAATGAGAGCTCCCCCATCATGCTCGTCTCGAATTCACCTTGCATTAACTTAGCAAACTCTTGACAATGACATTCATTAGTAGAACCAAAAATAATATCATCAACATAAATTTGAACTTCTAAGATGTCAATTTTATAAAAAGTGTAGTGTCCACCTTACCTTTTTCAAACACTTTTTCAATTAAAAAGTTTGAAAGTCTTTCATACCAAGCTCTAGGAGCTTGTTTTAAACCATAAAAAGCTTTGGTGAGTTTGAAAACATGATTTGGAAATTTTGAGTCTTCAAAACGCAGTGGTTGTTCCACATACACTTCTTCATTTATAAAACCATTTAAAATTGCGCTTTTAACATCCATTTGAAAAAATCTTGAAATTATGATAACATGCATATGCAAGCATCATCCTAATGGCTTCCATTCTAGCTACGGGTGCATAGGTTTCATCAAAATCTATTCCCTCTTCTTGAGTGTAACCTTGTGCTACTAGTCTAGCTTTATTTCTTACAAAGTTACCACTCTCATCTAGCTTGTTCCTAAAGACCCATTTAGTTCCTATGGTAGATTGATTACTATGCCTATCAACTAATGTCCAAAAGTTACTTCTCTCAAATTGATTTAACTCTTCTTGCATAGCCAAAATCCAAAAGTCATCTTTCAATGCTTCTTTAATATTCTTAGGCTCTATGCATGAGATAAATGCAACGTGATTCATTAATCTAAGAGAAGATCGAGTGGTTACCCCCTTGGATGGATCACCCAAGATTTCACCATCTTTGACATAGTTGAACTCCCTTGGGTAGCTCACTTCCTTTTCCTCAAGATCCAAGTCCTTCAAGGTTTCAAGAGGTGGATCTTGTGTGTCCTCTTCTTTTGTTGGAATCTCATCCTCCTTTGAAGTTTGTCCTCCATCAAAGGCATTTATGATTCCTACATCATCATCATCACAAGAATCCTTCCTTGGAAGGAGGTTATCATCGAATACAACATGAATAGATTCTTCTAGTACTAAAGTTCTTTTGTTAAATACTCGATAGGCTTTAGAGGTTAAAGAGTAACCTATGAAAATAACTTCATCACTTTTTGCATCAAATTTACCTAAGTTGTCTTTTCCATTATTTAAAACAAAACACTTGCAACCAAAAGGGTGAAAATAGCTAATGTTAGGCTTTTTAGATTTTAAAATCTCATAAGGTGTTTTCTTTAAAATTGGCCTAATCATTACTCGATTTACAATATAGCAAGCGGTGTTTGTGGCTTCCGCCCAAAAATATTCAGGTAAATGTTTTCACAAAGCATAGTTCTAGCCATTTCTTGCAAAGTTCTATTTTTCCTCTCAACTACCCCATTTTGTTGAGGAGTTCGAGGGGCCGAAAAATTATGCCTAATACCATTTTCATTTAAAAATTCTTCAAACCATAAATTTTGAAACTCGGTTCCATGATAACTTCTAATATGTGAAATTTTAAGTTCAAGATCATTTTGGGTTAATTTTGAAAATGTGATGAATTTTTCCAAAGTCTCATCTTTAGTACTTAAAAATAGAACCCAAGTAAATCTAGAAAAATCATCAACAAGTACAAAAGCATAATACTTACAACCCAAACTCATAGTCCAAATTGGCCCAAATAAATCCATATGGATAAGTTGTAAACATCTACTAGTAGAAACATCATTAATGGATTTAAAGGAAGACTAATGTTGTTTACCCTTAGAGCATGCATCACAAATTTTATCATTTGAAAATTTTATCTTGGGTAAACCTCTAACTAGATTAAGGGAGACTAGTTTTTCTAAAACACTTATGTTAGCATGTTCTAGTTTCCTATGCCACAACCATGCATCATTTTCATTTTGTGCTACTAAGCATGCATGAGATGTATGAATGTCATCTAGATGCACCATGAATATGTTCCCTAAGTGATGACCTATGAGCATAATATTATTAGATTTAATTTCCACAATTTTGCATCCATTTTTTATCAAATAAAACATTAAATCCTTTATCACACAATTGACTTATGCTCAATAAGTTGTGTTTAAGACCATCGACATACAAGACATTTTCAATGAGAATAGTAGAGTGATTACCTATGGAGCCAATACCTTTAATGTGGCCTTTGGAGTTGTCACCAAATGTCACTACTCCTCAACTTTTTGGCTTTAGATCCATGAATCTACTTTTGTCTCCGGTCATATGCCTTGAGCATCCACTATCAAGGTACCATGAGTTTTGACTTTGTGCTTTGGCCTTGTAGCAATGCTCCCCCTACAAACAAAGATATTAAGCTTTTGTTTTAGGTACCCAAATCATTTTGGGTCCATGAGGGTTAGCTCCCAAAACCTTGGTTCTCTTAGGAATCCAAGATGACATAGCAATAATATTATTAGATTTTACAAGTTCCTTAGGAACCCATACACTTCTAATTCTTTTAGCTCTACTATGTCTAGGAAAGCTACCTTGTTTGTAGTAGTTAGTCTTTTTCTCAAATTTTGAATTAGCTTGAGTAAGTGAGTCATTTTTCTCATTTAGTTCCAAAATAATTTTCTTGTTTCTAATGACCGAATCTTTATATTTCTCAACTAATTCATCATAGACCTCTTGTAACTCATCATATGCATCATTCAATTCATCATATGTAAAATCTAAAGTTGATGAGTTAGAGGTTACCATGGAGGAATCTTCCTCAAGTGTCATGAGGCAAAGGTTAGCCACTTCTTGTTCGTCATCCTCCGATGACTCCTTATCACTCCAAGTAGCAAGCTTGGCTTTAAGCTTCTTCTTCTTCTCAAAGCCTTTCTTCTTGAGTTGAGGGCACTCTGAACGTATGTAGCCGGGTTGTTTGCACTCAAAGCAAATGATTTGATCCCTTGCTTCTTCTTTGTTCTTGCTTTCGAAGTCCATTTTTCTTTGAATTTTTCTTCCCCGGTTGGACCTCATAAAGCGTGAGAATCGTTTGGCTATCATAGCCAATTCTTCTAGCTCATCCTCCTCACTAGAAGAGCTCTCTTCATGTAGTGAAGCTTTGAGAGCTATTTTCATCTTCTTCTTCTTCTCAACCTCTAGCTTTTCTACTCTTTTCTCTTCTTTCTTCTTCTCTTCTTCATTTCCTTGCTTCATAATCTCATGAGTAAGGAGAGAACACACAAGCTCATCAAGCTTTAAAGTCTTTAAATTTTTAGCTTCAACAATGGTGGTTCTCTTCCCATCCCAAGACTCGGGAAATGAATAGAGTAGCTTCCGGACAAGCTTGTCTTCCGGTATGATTTCTCCAAAACCTTTGAGCCCATTGACTATAGTGGAGAATCAATCAAACATCTTGGACACCGTCTCATCGGGCTCCATCTTGAGATTCTCATAACTAAGATTGATAATTCCAATCTTAGTTTCTTTAACATCGTTGGTTCCCTCATAGGTAGTCTCAAGAGTGTGCCACACTTCTTTGGCACTCTCAATGGATGACACTTTAGAATAGATGTCCGGACTGAATGAACAAAAGAGAATGTGGAGAGCTTTGTCATTTACTTGAATCTTTTTCCTTTCTTCTTCACTCATCTCCACCTTTTTCTTCAAGACTATCTTGCCTTCACCATCTTGCTTCAGTGGAATGTAAGGGCCATCTTCAATGACATCCCACACTAAGTAGTCATTTGACTTGATGAAGAGACGCATTCTATTCTTCCAAAAAGAATAGTTATCACCATTGAAGAAGGGAGGCTTTGTACTGGATTGAGACTCATACATGCCCGAACCAGAGGTTGAAGCCATCTCTTGATATACGATGATCACACTCATCCAAGGAACTCCTCTTGTGGTTGTTAATCCTCAAAGTGGTAAGCTCTGATACCAATTGTTGAGTGGATCGAAAGATCGATATGAACCAAGAGGGGGGTGAATTGGATTTTTAACGATTGTGTGGTTGAAATTGCAAATTAAAAAGATTGACAAGGAATTTTAGAGTGGTTCAAGTTCCAAATGAACTCTACACCCACTACCTTAGCTTCACTAAGGATTTGCAACAATTCCACTAATTGTTCTTCCCCTTTTCTAGGCTAAGGAGGCAACCCTTACAATTTTCGGTTAAATTTTCTATCCAAAGTTTAACCCAATCCTCACACAAAGGTAACAAAGAATTTGATGGCTAAGATAGTATCTCTCAATACAATTTGTAGCCCAATTACAAGCACTCAACCCAATTTAAAAAGATAAGAATGAAAATTACAATTGGGGTTTCTAGACAATATGGGATTTTAGCACAAATTCTTGGATTTGATGTATGTGTAACACTCCAATTTTGGGCTTGGAAGTTTAGGGTCTGAACCGGAACGGTCTAAATTTCGGTTCGATTATAAAAGGTGGTTTTAGGGAAAGCCTAGTTCGGGATGCATTAAAATTATGGAAAAATATCTAAAAATCCTCTTTTAATATATATAAGAGAGTGGTGAAATCAATTATACAAAATGAGGCTTGGAAATATAACATTTTAAGTTAGTGAGTAAAATGTAATTTTTGAAAAGTTTGTGACTGTTTTGAAAGGATTGAAACTTTGAATCTTTAAGGAGCTAATTTACCCAAGGGAGGATTTCTCCAGATTTTTCTTAATTTTTAAAGACTCGTTTAATGTTTAATTAATAAAAAGAAAAGAGGGAAAAGTCACATTTTGGTTTCATAATTAACTTTTGCCAAAATTTTCCCATTTCATTTCTCTCAAAATTCCCTCAGCCAAACACATTTCCACATCAACTTTTCCTTTGATTTTCACACCTAAAGTTGAGATTCCAATCCCCAAATGATTCCTAATCATTTCTATATCGAATCCTCTTCATTTGCTTATTGAATTTTCAAGGATTTTGGCTCTAAACAAGGAGAAATCCACATTTAGAGGTATGAATGTCCTTCTCCTCTAAATACTTAGTTCTTTACTGAAATTTCCAAGTTCTCAATCCTCAAACTAAGTTTTATTAAATGTTTTAATGTTATGATCTTGATTTTGGCTTAAAACTTGAGATTTTGATCAAATCTTGAAGAATTTCGTGGAGATTGATTGGGCTATGTTTTGAGATGCCTTTTTATTGTATTTTGGATGTTTAATGATGTGTAATTGAGGTTTAATCAATGCAATCCCGAATAGGTTGATTTTCCTAAATTTTTACTTGTGAAAATGGTGGTTTTGAGGTGATTTTGGTGTTCTGTTATAGCTGGAGGTATAAGGACGTGATTAGGTCCTTTTTGGATGTTAATTGATGTCTAAGAATGTTTAGAATTGATGGATCTTGGCTGGGTAATGTTGTGGAAGTGTTTGGATGTGTTTTCGGTTTTCTTTGGTAGTCGAAATGTGAGCTTTGGTGAGAGCAGCGAGTTTAGGTGTAATTGCTGAAGATTTAAATGCATGATGATGCATTAATCCTCTGCTTTGATGTGTTTAAAACAGGGGAGACAACTTCGGATCCTTGTGGTGTTGATCCGGAGGCTTGAACGACATTTCGGCATGCTTGCTGAACGGAATTTGGTGAGTGAAGTTTGGTTTTCAGCTTTGAAACCAATGTTTGAAGGTTATGGGAGCTTAGTATAAGTCTAAACAACTTAGATAAGCTCTAGAGTAAGTTTTCGGAGAAACTCTCTCTTTGTTGAACCATGAGATGGTTGGATGCAATATGTTTAATTTGCATGTTTAAATTCTGTTTTGAAAGCATATTTAGCATGTTTAATGCTGGTTTTGAAAGCCATGTGTTGAAGGATGCTCATGGTAAGAGATCCTTGATTTGACATTTATAAATGTGGTTTGATGCATAGTGATGCATGAATATTTAATGGCGTTGTTTAATCCTTTAAAACAGTGGATTGATGATGGTAAATGATGTATATTGGCAAGTGATGTGTTGGTTTAAAAGTACTTGAATCGGATATAGTTAGCCGACTATAGGATTGGGTGCACCGTGAATAAAGTCGCCTTGGTTGTTGAGGGGTTGTAATGGTACCGTAAACTCCATCCAAGTACACTAACGAGATGTCTAAGATCATAATGGTGGTTAAAATGCCATGTGAGGATCTTGTATTGTGTGTCCCGTGTTCTCATTGGTGATGTTATACAACTACCAATGAGTGATGCGGAGGGGTTGTGATTGTACCGTTAGACTCCATCACGGGTGTTGAGGGGTTGTGATTGTACCGGTAAACTCCACCTTGAGTGTTTGGTAGTGTGTATGAAGCGTATGGGACAACGCTGTTAATACGCGTATCCGATTGTGTTTTGAGTGGAAAAATGGTTATGGAATCACTTGAAAGCCAATATGACATGTTGATGTAATGAAGCATGAGATGCTTGTTTTGTATGCATTGTGCATGAGAAATGATGTTTATGAATTTAAAGGCCTTTGAAAGGTGTTTTATAAAGTGCATTATTGAGTTGTTTCTTTAGAGCATTTGTCACTAAGCATATGTGTTTACACTCTCTTTCTTGAACCAATAATGCAGAGAATTAAAGTGCTTTAAGGGCAGCGAGGAGGTCAAGGATCCAAGAGAAAGACTAAGCTCATGTATGGTGATTACTTTTACAACACTATTAGTTTTTGGTATTTGGCAATGAGAACCTAATTGGTGATTTTGGGAGATGTTTTGGACTCCCTAAGTTTTGCTTGATGCCTATGATGTTTTGGATATGTAATTGGCCACTTTGGTGTTTGCTTTGATGACTTGATGTTTGGTTGGTGTTGAGTATTAGGTTGCATGCCTATAGTTTGAGGTTTTTCCCTAATCGATGCTATGGATGTGTTTTGATGATGCTATTATGTTCCTTTAGTGTATGATGACTTGTTGGCATGATTTGGGGGTCTTAGGGATGCGTTTGATAAGTCGAATGTATGTTAAACCAGATAATTTCTACATTTCTGGGCAGGCCGTATCGGAACATGTGCTACTGTTTCGAAGCAGGGGTCTGAAATGGCCTTGGCGTTTCGAAACGGGCAGAGCCGTTCCGAAACATTTTTGCTACTGCCAAGCCCTGTGATAAAGGGGTATGTTGCTTCAGAAACAACGCTCCTTGTTTGTAAACGGATTTAGGATCGTAGCAAATATTTCTCTGCAATAAAACACAAGAATGAACGCTTGTAGATAGTTAAAATAAAAAAAAAACAAACAAAAAAAAGGACAGAATAAAGGTGTAGGAATTTCTGGACGAATTTGGAAACGAACAAAGATGAAGGCTTGAACGGGCTTTCAAGGCTGATTCGGTGACCAAATTATGGCAGAAACGTTGCTGGAAAATCGACAAAAGTTTGGCAACGTTAAACTCGAAAGAACTCGAACAATCTGCTGAACGAACACGAATCGAATCTGTCTAACATCAAAGACGAAAAGCTCGAAAGAACTTGCACAATCTACTGAGCAAACCCGAATCGAATATGCTTTACGTCGGAGGACTTGGACCCACTAGATAGCGATCTAGGAACCCGAAGTATCATGTAAATTTGACAAATCAAAACAAAGTCTGAAATGTCAAAAGATAGTTCTAAAAAGAACCGAACAAGAGAAACTCTCTCAAAAATTTTATTTCCAAAAAATATCTTCCCAAATTACATTGCTTAAACACATATATATAGGTACAAGGGCTGCCAAATTCGTTTAAGTTGTGTGGCTGATATTAAAAGGAGTTTAAAAATTGAATTTGAGTGAAAATAACTCCTTTTGGGCGGACTCAATTGGCAGCCACAAGTTTAGGCGCCCAAAACACATGAACATCACATTTAACATGTGATTTTTATGTTTGAAATTCAAACATAACCACTCGGGCTTATCCTTTCTTGCAAATGGAATATAATGAAGGAGAAAACGGGCTGATTCGGCTGCACATTCACACACATGTGTCAAGCTGCCACGTGGGTGCTGGAGATGACCGGATGCCACCTAGGCTGCCACATGTGCACTAGCACACTCCCCGATATGCAAGACGCTTTTCAGCTACTTCTGGACTTGTCAGCTGAAGTTGAGCTAGTGGAGCTAAAGTTGAGCTGACTGGAAATGAGCTGAGCTGAAACGAACTAGCTGAAAATGAGCTGGTTGCACTCTCCTGAGCTGGATTTGAGCTGCATATGCTCGCTTGAGCTGAAGTGGAGCTGCATATACTCACTTGAGCTAGTGTCCTCCTACGTACCTATGTCAAAAGGCAACAAACTTCCATCAAAGCATTGTAAACTTAATGGAAACAATAATAAAAATCATAAACAAGTGCACAATTATTTATTAACACACAAACAAATATACACACACCATAAGTTATATCAAACTTATTCAAAACACACCAAACATACTATATACATAGTAAACACACTGATATAAATAATATAAGTATAAGAAATGTTACACATCAGTATGTAACAAATGAAAAAGCAAACTTCCCTGAAAGTTTGAAGTTGCATCGTTGGATAGCATAAACGTGCTCACATCACACTGTTTCCGAACAGGTTGCGAAACGGTCCCGCGTTTCGGAAAGGTCATCCTCCGTTTCGGAACACTCAACCGTTGGGCACTGAATTACATGGTTTTATGTTTTGAAATCTTCCCGTTTTAGTCCTGAACTTTGTATATGCAATTGCTTGAGTTCGAGATGACCGTTTGAGGTGAAATTTGGCAGAGATGCATGAAACCTGACTAATTTCATAATGGTAACTTAAAAATTGGTAAACTCCTTCTAATTTCTAGAATTTACAATTTGGTCCCTAAATTCGTATGTTGTGTAATTGAGTCCCATATCGATTTCCGATTGCTGTAATTTTTGAGTATGCTGATCTCAAGAGTATGCCTAAGGTTAATATGCATCTAGACAAGTTTTAAAACGAAAAAAAGGGTCGTTAATCAAGGTTGACTTTCAGGTTGACTTTGGTTTTCCCCGTGTAATTTTCGTAGTTCAGGTCAACCGTCTAGGCCGGGCTAAGGGGGTTACAACATGGATATTTGCTTTTGGATCAATAGTTGTTGCTGGAGCTTTTAGAGGTCCCTTTTATACCTTATCATTGATTTCTTGCCGTTGTGGTTGTTGCATTCATCAATAGAGCCATTGGGGATGTTATCTCACCTCCATAAATGCAGTCTGCAACAACCCGTTTCGAAACAGACTAAAATAGAAAGAGTCGTTGGGTGCATTTAAGAGCCCGTTTCGAAATGTGTTGAAGCCGTTTCGAAACACTTTTGCCACTGTGAAGGGTCGTTTCGGAACAGCCTGAGCCCGTTTCGATACACCCTAACGGTTTCAAAAAAATCAATTAAAAACATTGTAACAGTCATATTTTCAAATCAAAATGAAGAACAGTTTCGAAACGCTTGGACTCATTTCGAAACAGTTTCACCACTGTCAAGGGTGGTTTCGAAACAACTTGAGCCCGTTTCGAAACACCCTAATGATCTTTGAAAATTTAGTTGAAAATATTACAACGGTTATAGTTTTCAAATAAAAAATGAAGAAATGTTTCGAAACCCTTGAAGTCGTTTCGATACGGGTTCATGTGTTCTAAATCCATTTCGATACGTGTTTCGAAACAGGGGTTGACAGTGATGAAAACGTTTTGAAACGCCTTAGGCCGTTTCGAAACAGGGTTTTGAAAATCATTGTTTCGGCTTTAAACACTTAGAAAAATATTTGAAAACTTTGTTTTTAACTTTGGCATATTCTTAAAATCATATGGGGATGTTTGAGGACTTGAAAATTCGTTTTGACATTTTCAATTTAGTCCTTAGGTTTTTAGTTATATCAAAATTAAAATATTGGTTTCACATTTACAAAACAATCACTATATAACTTTTGCAAAATCTACTATTTGGTCACTACACCGAAATGTAGTATTTCCAAACCTTATTTTGTAAAATTGTTTTCACCATAGTCATTCATATAATAAATGAGGATTTTTAGATATTTTTCCATATTTCTAAAGCATCCCGAACTTGGTGTTCCCTAAATCTCCCTTTAAGATTCGAACCGTTCTCGACCGGTCCAATTCGAACTCTAAATCATCTAAGCCCAAATTTGGGGCGTTACAACTCTCCCCACTTAAGAAATTTCGTCCTCGAAATTTACCTGGAGGAAAAAGGTAAGGAAATTGCTTCTTCATGCATTCCTTCCTTTCCCATGTGGCTTCCTCAGCACCACGATGTCTCCACAACACCTTGACCAGCTCAATGGTCTTACCACGAAGAACCTTACTATCTAAATCCAAAATCTCAACAGGTTCTTCATCATATGTCAAATATGGATTCATCTAAACTTCCTCCACATGAATAACATGCAAAGGATCCGATCTATACCTCCGAAGCATGGATACATGAAACACATTATGTATCTTTTCTAACTCTTGAGGTAGTCTCGGCTTATAAGCAATAGGACCCACACGTTCTATCACCTCATATGGTCCAATGTATCTTGGGCTCATCTTTCCCTTCCAGCCAAATCTCATCAACTTACGCTTCAAAACCGCGTAAGACTTTTGTCGATCTGATGTTGCCTTCAACCGCTCACAAATGAGCTTCACCTTATCGGTGGTTCCTTTTAACAAGGTCGGCATCAAAACCAACTTTTGCCCTGTTTCAGCCCAACAAAGAGGAGTTCTGCACTTTCTCATGTACAAAGCTTCATAAGGTGCCATTTGAATACTTGCCTGGTAACTTTTACTATAAGCAAACTCCACCAAAGGCAAGTGCTTCTCCCAAGAGCCTTGAAACTCAATACCACAGTACCTCAACATATCCTCAAGCTCTTGAATAACACGCTCCGACTGTCCATCCGTTTGTGGATGATAAAAAGTACTGAAATTTAGCAGTGTACCCAATGCTTGATGCAAACACTCCCAAAACCTTGCGGTGAACCTCGAATCTCTATCCGACACAATAGATTTTGGTACACCATGCAAACGTACAATCTCAGCAATGTACAACTCCGCAAGCTCATCCAAGGTGTACATAGTATGCACAGGCAAGAAATACGCACACTTCGTAAGGCGATCCACAATCACCCAAACAGAATTCTTCTTTGATGGTGACAATGGCAAACCAGACAAAAAGTCTATGGTGATCTTCTCCCATTTCCATTCAGGGATCCTTAACGGCTGTAACAACCCTGAAGAAAACTGGTGTTCAGCCTTAACCCGCTGACAAACCATACATTTGCTCGCATACTCAGCGACATGTTTCTTCAATCCCACCCAATAGTACTCATCCTTCAGATCACGATAGATCTTTGTAGTACCAGGGTGCATAGCAAAAGAACTATTATGATCTTCGGTTAGAATGGTGCGCCTCAACTCAACATCATTCGGCACCACTATCCGAATCCCAAAACATAAAACACCATCATCATTAAAACAGAAATCCAATGGCATATCCTCAGCCATATCTTGCACATGTGGCACCAAGGAATCATCCAACAATTGATTATCCTTTATCAACCGGATTAGAGATAGTTTCACTTGCAATTCAGCAACAACACCACCATCTCGCGATATGCTCAAGCTAGCAAACATCGCTCTTAACTCCACCGCCACTTTCCTGCTCAAAGCATCGGCCACAACATTGGCCTTCCCTGGATGATCCTCGATCGTTAGATCGTAATCCTTAAGAAACTTCACTCAACGCTGTTGCCTAAGATTTAACTCTTTCTGAGACATCAGGTACTTCAAATTTTTGTGATTCGTGTACACAATACACTTTTCACCATAGAGATAATGTCTCCAGATCTTTAGAGCAAAGACCACTGCGGCCAACTAAATATCATGCGTAGGATAATTGCGCTCATGTACTTTCAACCGTCGTGATGCATAAGCCACCACCTTACCCTCTTGCATTAACACACACCCTAAACCATCATAAGATGCGTCAATATACACCACAAACTCTTTCCCTGATTCAGGTTGAACCAAGATAGGAGCTTGCGTCAAAGCTGCTTTTAGCTTCTCAAAAGCTTGTTGTCTCGCTCCCGTCCACTCATACTTAACATCCTTTTGCAACAACTTCGTCAAAGGAGCAGCAATCTTAGAAAATCCATCCACAAACCTCCGGTTGTATCCTGCCAACCTAAGGAAGCTGCGGACTTTATGAACGGATTTACGAGGCTTCCAATTCATCGCCGCCTCAACCTTCTGGAAATCAACTCGAATCCCTTCAGCCGAAACTACATGACCAAGGAAAACAACTTCCTTTAGCCAAAACTCACATTTTCTCAGCTTAGCATAAAGATGGTTTTCCAAAAACGCTTGAAAAACAATCCTCAAATAACCTTCATGCTCCTCCTCAGTACGAGAGTACACAAGGATAATGTTGATGAACAAAACAACGAACTTGTCCAAGAATTCATGGAACACCCTATTCATCATATCCATGAAAGCAGCAGGAGCATTCGTCAAACCAAACGGCATCACAAGGAACTCAAAATGCCCATACCTCGTTCGAAAGGCTATTTTCGACACATCCACGTCCTTCACCTTTAACTGATAGTACCCTAACCTTAAGTCAATCTTTGAAAACACAGCCGCTCCTCGAAACTGATAAAAAATATCATCAATCCTCGGCAAAGGATACTTGTTCTTGACGGTCAACTTATTCAGCTGACGATAATCGATGCACATTCTCATCGTGCCATCTTTCTTTTTCACAAACAAGACTGGTGCACCCCCAAGGTGACACACTAGGCCGAATAAAGCCACGGTCAAGAAACTCCTAATGTTGCCTCTTCAACTCCTTCAACTCTTTGGGTGCGATACGATAGGGAGAATTGGACACCGAAGGAACTCACACACGGTCCTTATATCCTGAATGTGCACCTCCTTTGAAATGGGATTCATAACAAAGGCTAGGTAAGCCTCACAACCTTGCTGCAACATCCGGCTTGCTTCCAACGTAGACACCACATTAGCTAGAAACTTCACATTCTCTCCCACCTCCACAACCTCATAATCATCCGCAAGTTTCAACAAAACCCGCTTGCTTTTGAAATCCACCACAACTCTATGCTCAACAAGCCAATCCATGCCAAGAATTACATCAAAACCATAGAAAGGCAACTCCATAAGGTCAACAAGAAACATATGATCTTGCACCTTTAGGGGGCATCTTCTATACAACTTTCTTGTTACAATCGTCTCATCAAAGGAACTAGTCACAAGTATACCAACATCCAAAGACACAACATGCAAACCAAGCATTTGAGCATGTTCACGCAATATGTACGAGTGTGTAGATCCAGAATCAATCAAAGAAAGTAATGACAAGGATTGCAAAATAAAGGTATCTGCTATCACGTCCGTGTCATTCCTTCCCTCTCGATGGGCATACGCTCGAGCATGACCGCCACCCTCATGTTGGATAGCCACAACATGTGCCACATTCCTTCCACCCTCATCTCTACGCTGAAAATTACCACGATCGCGCCCACGATCTCTTTGTGGCACAACTGCTCTCACCAGAGCATGTCCCTCTCGCAACAGCTGAGGATAATCTTTCTTCATATGCCCCCGGTTACCACAGTTCGAACATGTACCAAGGTTACCCCAACACTGACCAGCGTGTCTCCTACCACACCGATTACACTCAGAAGTCCTCAAGATAGCATTTGGTCATTGCTGACCTCTGCCAGGGTTACCACCCACGCGTCTAGCATCAAAATGAGGCTTTCTATTGTTGAGTGTGTAAAAGTTCTATTATTTACACCCTTTTTAACCCATATTTCTGCTGTATTCAAGCATCATTTCATTGCATTTAGGTTAGTTTTCAGCAAAACATCACAAATATATAAAAGGCACAGATTCTACTAAAAATGGTTGTTTTTGGCAGGTTGTCGCCGTCGTAGACGGTGAATGCAGGCGCTGGGCAGAGAAGCAGAATAGCTGAACTGGACAAGCAGACAAAGAGGACGATGCTGCCATGGTGCTGCCGTGACAGCAGAGGACGGCATAAAGTTAATGGAGAAAAAGCAAAGTGGACCTCGATAGATAGAGAAAATTTTGCTCGTCTCTCGTGTGAAAAACTTATATTTTTCCAAGCCCCAGATCAAAAGATATGTCAAGCCCAAAGCTCAAGGAGAGAAAATCCCAAGACACAAGGAGGACGGCTGGAAAGTAGATTCCTTGAAGATTTAGTCTTTATTAGAATCATACTTTTAATTAAAGTTGTAATCCTTGTTAACTTAAATAACTTGAGCCCAAAGCTTATATAAGGGCATGTATTTTAACCTAGGGGACATATCATATCGAAAAACCCCATAACCGATAACCAAAAACCCCTATCGTTTTCCTGCCCTCGACATGTTCTAATTTCCTCCTAGGGCCACGGGTTGATTTGTAAAGTAGTTGCAAGGGTTGTTTTGTTTTAGGTATTTTC
The DNA here is from genome assembly GCA_958450335.1 of Hibiscus tridactylites. Lineage (NCBI taxonomy): Eukaryota > Viridiplantae > Streptophyta > Magnoliopsida > Malvales > Malvaceae > Hibiscus > Hibiscus tridactylites. Next base: position 29,941,586 of record OY288289.1, read on the forward strand.
AGTTTAATAAAATAAACTTCAAGTTCTCTTATTTTGGTTATTAATATTTTGCAAGAGCGTCGGGAGAGCATTGTGAGGTTATCTATTTACTTAGCATCGGGAGAGTTAAGTATACGAAGGAAATAAGAGCAAGTTCTCTAGTTTATAGTTGAAGTATCTCGTGCCTAGGGATAGGGCGAGGTTAAGTGGCTAAAGAAGAATTCATACACATCAGTGTTCATCCTTCGATTCACGCCGGGAGGTATCATCAAGACGTGATCATCGACAGACTTGGACCTAGGGATAGGCCAAGGCAGATCTGGGATTCTTGCCAAACTTAAAAGTACTGAGTTGAGCGTTTGCTGCCGCGACGATCAACGGACTGCCGCCGTGACAGGTGCTGCCGCGACGGGTAACGACGACAGAACTGGATTTACTAAATGCTGCAATACCTACACTATGAGCAATTCAATACCAGCCCATTCTCTCTATCTTGATTTCTCTACTTTTATTTTCCAGTATTCTTTATTATTTTCGTGACAATATCTTAATCTATTCTTTTCCCCTTGTGCAGATAGCGAAGGAAAGGGTTAGCCCGGTCCCTATGGAGACGATATTTGATACTCTAGTATCACTTTATTACTTGCGACATGTACACTTGCACTAACATTGCGATAGACTATTTTACACGCAACAAGTTTTTGGCGCCGTTGCCGGGGACTGGCAACACACTCTTACCCTAGCTTCTGCACTTTTCTTTTATTTTTTTTATTTTTGTTACTTTTTTTATTATTTTTTAACAAAAGAAAACTCAGGTGAAAATACAGGTTCAAGGGCATCAACATGCCAAGAAAAACCATTCGAGAGTTGATGTGGGAAAGTTCTTGCAATTACCGTAAAGATATGCTGCCACAGTAGCAACAGGGGCAGCAAATGTCGATGCCGCAGCAACAAAATTTTTTATGGTACGATCAAAACCCAAAAAAAATTTATACCATAACAGTTTTGCTACAGAACCCAACCTGCCCTGGCAATGTCATCATCCTCAAGAGCAGTCAAAATCCTTAGAAGACACACTACAAGCCTTCATGGCACTCACTCAAGAAGTGTCGGTTTCTATGGACGCAAGTATCGCCAAGATGGATGCACTCTTGAGCAGACCGGTCCTCATTCATGCCACGACTGAAGCTGAAATCCCGAGGCAAGATGACGAGGACGCCCATGTGAAGGAATACCCAACATATGATGAGTCTAAGCAACAACTTGCCATGGCAAAGATCGAGGAGCCGGAATGGAGTAACACCGCGACAACGCTGTGTGAAATTCAAGAGAATGTCACGGCAGCAACCACTTCTGAGGCAGAAACCCAAGTCAAAGCAGAAACTGCCGCCTCGACAGCAACTGATGCTAAAGCAGCAACCACATCAGAGGCAAATTCTCAACCCACTACCTCGATTATGCCCGACCAAGATTGCACACATCCATCCCCGTCATGGCACTCGCACGACCACCTAGAAGTGCTACCCAAAGACAATGTCTCACCAATGGAATATGAGCAGGTAATAAACGAACCTTTTGAATTCTTTGAAAACTCACCGATTCCATTGCAGATATTAGAGGAACCAACACCGGTGGACTCAGAATTACCAAAGTCTCTACTGATGGAGATCTACGAGTGGTCAACAGAATTTGATATAGAGAGTGATGGCACTTACCAATGTCTCATTGACCTGCAAAGTAACCTGATAAAGAACTATCAAAATAACTGTCTGTCGTAGCAGCGGGCACGACAGCAAGGGATACATTCAACCACAACAACATTCAACGAAAACAAGGTAAGTTTATGGTCGAATGTCAATTTGATTTTTTCTAATCATATGTTCGTGCCCTCAGAAACATTACCAAGAAGGGAAGACTTAATGGACTACAAAGGGAAGAGAAAGAAAGGAGCCCCCACCATGAGAAAAATCACCAGATGGAGGGTACAGATGGACTTCAAGAAGTACCGGAAACGACCCCTCAAGCATTAATAGAACAAGGAGTATTTTTATTACTTATTTATTATTAGGAAATAAAGTTTACTTTATTCGAATAATGTTTTTTTATGTTTACTGTTTTTAGGAAATAAAAGAGCCAAGAAGAACAGGAGAAGTGAACTCAGCCCACCACCCATCCATCAGCCCATCAAAGCCCAATATAGAGGCCTGTCGTTCCAGCTGCCGCGACAGACATGGAAAAGACAAGATGTCGCCAGCCTGTCACGACAGACATGGAAACGTGTGCCAGACGCGTAACAGACGTAGAAACGCGTGTCAGACACGTCAGACATGCTAAAGCTCAACAGTCGCCCCGTTATTCACGCATGTCGTTACAGTTTCAACGGGCAGCAACCTCTCTTCTATAAAACCCCGTTTCATTTTGATTTTCATTCACTTCTACTTTTCTCATTTGCTCTCCCCTTTAGTTTTCATTTGCTTTATTTTACTTTCAACAACCCTTGCAACTAACATGTCTTCCAGAAGAACCCGCCGCAATGCTGCCTCAACCTTTTCACCGGCAGCACCTACCCCACAGTTCGTCGCAACTAGGGATCTATGGGAAGAACGAGGCTTTATTTACAATCCAAGAGCAGTCAATATGAGCCTCAAGCCTTTCATCGCAAGGACAATTAGAGCACTTTTATGGGAATCATTTGCGGAGCAACCAGCAGAGATGAACGAAACGCTAGTAAAGGAATTCTATGATGCCATCGGCAGCAAGACGGCAACAGCAGTAACAGTCCGGGGGAAAAAGATGATGTTGTCTATGACATTGTCATGGCAGAAGTGACGGAGAAAGGGACTGAATGGAACACAAGCCGCAAAAATTCCCATACCGTGAAGACATGGCAGCTGCTGCCGGAGGCAAAACTGTGGAATGCCTTTCTCAAGAAGAGGATCCTGCCGTCATCACATCACACCACCGTTGACCAGCAGATGTTAGCCTTAATACACTCCATTTTAAATAAATGACCCCTTAATGTGGGGAGTTATATATGGGAGAGTATTTTGGAATGCGCCCATAGATCGACGGCCCTCCTATGCCTTCCCTACCTCATCACATCCCTCTGTCGTTGTTCTGCCGTGCCGGAAGCCGACAGCGACCGTATAGTAAAAGGACGGGGTTGGACATACAAAAATATCATCAACCTCATGGATCTGACAGTGGCAACTTCCCTCTCCTATTTCAACCCAGCTGCCGCCCCAGCTGAATCGTCAGAACAGCCAAACCCTGAACTTGCCGCAGCTGCTGCCCTGACAGACCTATCCCATCAATTCCTTGCTGCTATTCAAAGGATGGAGGACAGACAGCTGGGTTCATGACATTCATCAAGGACTTTGCCGCATCCACGGTAAATTTCATTCACAATACTTTAAATTTCCCTGATGTTGTCTTTCTCACCTTCCCCGCCCACTACTTCACTGTCCCCACCCCTGCTGCAACCCCACAAACACCATCTGCCACCTCCATACCATCACCTACCCCGATGGTAGCCGGCAGCACCCATGCCGAAACATCTGCTCGAGGAACAAAGCGACCAGTGCCCTCGGATGACCTTGTTCCCTTTGTTGTTGGGTTCTCTTCCTCCTCCGTCTAGGCAGACAGTGACATTGAACTCTCTATTCAGAGGAACCTGTCGAAGGAATTTACATCGGTCAAGAGGCAAAAAAGAATGGAAAACAAGAAAACTCTGCCAAAGGCAAGCAGCAGCAGCAGTAGCAGCAGTGACAGCAGCGGCAACAACTCGGACATTCAGGTTGTACAACAACCTGCCCAGCCTGCCCCAAGAGCTAGAACCCGCCGCCAAATCCGCCTCAGCAGCAGCAGTGAAGATAATTCTTAAAATTCAAGTTTCTTATTTTCTTATTGCTGCCTGCTATTTATATATTTTGTGATGTACTGCCTTCATTTATTTTCATATTATCATTTTCATTGAGGGCAATGAAACCCTCGAGTTTGGGGGTGGCAACCCTCCATTTTAATGGTGTCCAAGTACATCTTAGTTAATTGTTGTGTCTTTTACTTATTTTTTTCTTTCAAAAAAAATCTTGAAAATTTTGGCTTAAAACTATGAATTGAACTTGCCTGTCGTGACAGCTCTGTCGTGGCAGCATCTTTAGGATAGTTTAAGGAGAAGTTTAGAGCCTTTCTATAGTTCTGGAAACTTAAACACCATTGTGACTATTATACTGCTTAGACTTCTTTTAGCCAAACTAGAATAGGAAGCTTAGCACTTGAATAGCCCCTAGAGGTGCCTAACACTGGCTCTAGGAAAGAAGTTTAGAAAAACAGACTCAAAAATCCTAGAGGTGCCCGAAACTGGCTCTAGGAAGTTAACTAGAGGTGCCCGAAACTGGCTCTAGGAAGTTAACTAGAGGTGCCTAAAACTGGCTCTAGTAAAACTTTAGCTTGAAAAATAGAGAAATTGAGTCAAAACAAAAGAAGCATGAAAATGTGCCTTCAAAAAGATAAACTTTGGCATAAAAATTCAAGTTAAGATTTGAATATTCTAGTGAAACTAAGAGAGTCTTAGCATATAACTGTTCACAAGCATGCACACACTGCACGAGAACTATAGTGAGAGTCCGGACAGATCCTAAATTATCCGACAGGTTGCTGCCGCCACAGGGAATGAACGGCGGGTAAGGGAAAGTTCATTGTTTGAAAGCCAAAACAAAAATATTTCATTTTTCTTTTAGGTCTTAGTTGCTTGAGGACAGGCAAAAACTTGAGTTTGGGGGTGTGTTGAGTGTGTAAAAGTTCTATTATTTACACCCTTTTTAACCCATATTTCTGCTGCATTCAAGCATCATTTCATTGCATTTAGGTTAGTTTTCAGCAAAACATCACAAATATATAAAAGGCACAGATTCTACTAAAAATAGTTTTTTTTGGCAGGTTGCCTCCGTCGTAGACGGTGAAGGCAGGCGCTGGGCAGAGAAGCAGAAGAGCTGAACTGGACAAGCAGACAAATAAGACGATGTTGCCATGGTGCTGCCGTGACAGCAGAGGACGACATCAAGTTAGTGGAGGAAAAACAAAGTGGACCTCGATAGATAGAGAAAATTCTGCTCGTCTGTCGTGTGAAAAGCTTATATTTTTTCAAGCCTTGGATCAAAAGATATGTCAAGCCCAAAGCTCAAGGAGAGAAAATCCCAAGAAAGAAGGAGGACGGCTGGAAAGTGGATTCCTTGAAGATTTAGTCGTTATTAGAATCATACTTTTAATTAACATTGTAATCCTTGTTAACTTAAATAACTTGAGCCCAAAGCTTATATAAGGGCATGTATTTTAACCTAGGGGACATATCATATCAAAAAACCCCATAACCGATAACAAAAAAACCCTGTCGTTTTCCTGCCCTCGACATGTTCTAATTTCCTCCTAGGGCCACGGGTTGATTTGTAAAGTAGTTGCAATGGTTGTTTTGTTTTAGGTATTTTTATTTTAATAAAATAAACTTCAAGTTCTCTTATTTTGGTTATTAATATCTTGCAAGAGCATCGGGAGAGCATTGTGAGGTTATCTATTTACTTAGCATCGGGAGAGTTAAGTACACGAAGGAAATAAGAGCAAGTTCTCTAGTTTATAGTTGAACTATCTCGTGCCTAGGGATAGGGCGAGGTTAAGTGGCTAAAGAAGAATTCATACACATCGGTGTTCATCCTTCGATTCACACCGGGAGGTATCATCAAGACGTGATCATCGACAGACTTGGACCTAGGGATAGGCCAAGGCAGATCTGGGATTCTTTCCAAACTTAAAAGTACTGAGTTGAGCGTTTGCTGCCGCGACGATCAACGGACTGCCGCCGTGACAGGTGCTGCCGCGACGGGTAACGACGACAGAACTGGATTTACTAAAAGCTGCAATACTTGCACTACTGAGCAATTTAATACCAGCCCATTCTCTCTATCTTGATTTCTCTACTTTTATTTTCCAGTATTCTTTATTATTTTCGTGACAATATCTTAATCTATTCTTTTCCCCTTGTGCAGATAGCGAAGGAAAGGGTTAGCCCAGTCCCTGTGGAGACGATATCCGATACTCTAGTATCACTTTATTACTTGCGACGTGTACACTTGCACTAACATTGCGATAGACTATTTTACACGCAACATCTATCCTTATGCCTCTTGTTGCAATCTCTACCATAATCACGTTCTGCAGCTCACTTTCACGAGCTAGATCCTCTTGTTCGGCTTGCCAAACCAAGATTCAACTCCATATCCTTGGCTCTAGTGACCAAGACATCGAAATTAGTGTAATCAGCTGCGAGCATATAGGTTTTTACATCCGCTACCAGCCCGTAACAGAACCGTTCACACCTTTCTCTCTTGTTAGGAATCAGCTCAGGTGCATATTGGCTAAGACGAACAAACTGAATCTCATATTCAGCCACGGACATGCTCCCTTGCATAAGAGACATAAACTCCCTCTTCTTCTTGTCAAGGTAGCGAACTCCCAAGTATTTCTGCTTGAACGCAATCAAAAAGAATGTCCAAGTAACCAAATCATCCTCCGTTCCAGAGATAGTAGTCGTCCACCACGTATATGCATCACCATGCAGTAGTGACACAACACATCCCAGCTTCTGAACATTCAGTTGTCCAAGTATCCTCTTGGTGCTCTCTAACCAAGACTCGGAACCTTCCGGTGTCAAACCTCTAAACTCAATCCCTCTTAGACTGCAGAGACGTTGCAACGGCAATCTCACATTTGCACCATCCTGAGGTGCAGCTCCATGAGCTCCAGCTACTGCTGCCTGGAAAGCTCAAGCAATAGCTTTTATCAGCACGATCATATCAAGAGCAGCTTGCCCCTGACCTCCCTCCGGTCCAGCAACCCCAACACCAACTCCAGCAGCACCAGCCCCAGCTCCGGTCCTCAACATTCTCTACGTTCTCATTTTCAGCCAGGGAACGAGTATTGATTCTTAGCTCTCTATGTGGTCCATAATAAAAACAATGCAGTAACAAAATACAACAAACTCAATTAGGCATAATAAAGTAAGTAATCCAAGTACTCTAGCTCATTTTTGAAAACAATTCTTCTCATTAGTAATGATATGGTAATGGGATCCCCAATTATACCCCAAACATAGCATATCATCACAAATTCATCTCAATTGAATCAGACATCAATATTCATACATCATACTTTCACCGAAAAGTCACAAACATACATAACCACATACCATAACCACTTACCAAGCCCCAAATATTCGTAAATCTGGCTCTAATACCAACAAATGTAACCTCTTTAGCCCGGCCTAGACGCTTGACCCGAATTACGAAGATTACATGGGGGAAAACAAAAGTCAACCCGAAAGTCAACTTTGATTAACAACCCTTTTTTATATCTTTTATCTTCTCTAGATGCACATTAAGCCTAAGTGATTACACAAGAATCATATGAGAGAAAGGCACAGCGATCGAAAAGCATTTGGGGACTTAATTGCATGAATTACACTTTAGGGACCAAAATGAAATTTTTATAAATTATAAGGGCTTTGCAGAATTTAAGTTTAATAATATGTAATTACTCATATTACATACTTCTCTGCCAAATTTCAGCCTAAAAGAACATCCCAAGCTCAAGCAATTGCATCCACAACATTCAAGACTAAAATGTAAAACATGGAAACTTAAAATAATTCAAAATCATCATCCAACGGTCATCCGTTTCGAAACACCGACCTTCGTACCGAAAGAGCTGTATCGAAACGGAGTTGACCATTTTGGTACTCGGGTGTGTTCTGAGACCGGTATCAAAACAGGCCTCTCCAGTAGTCAAAATGTTCTGAAACAACTTCAGTCATTCCGAAACGCTATGGCCATTATAGGCCCAAGTTTCAAAACAGTTAAGGGTATTTCGATACACCCTGTCCTGTGACAACAGAAATTGCTTGTTTTCTACTTTTAATCCACTCAAACATGCTTCAAAACATACCATATCATACCAACAATATGTTTAAACATCAAAGAACATGTATAAGAAGCATAAGCTCAAACATGGCATCAAGCACAAGAACATTCAAACTACATGCATGCTTCATATCCACCAAACCAATTATAGGCTCAAACCTCCAACCAAACCACTAGGACCATTTACAACCCATAAAAGCCATCACAAACATGCTACAAACTTAGGGAGTTCAAAACACATCTCCCAAATACATCCTTGGTGTCCCATTGCCAAATATCAAAATTAAAGTGTATAAAAACATCACCATACATGAGCTTTGCACTTCCTTGGATGTTCTTAACCTTCTTGCTGCCCAAAACACCTCAATTATCTGCATTATTGGTAATAGAGAGCGTAAGCACATTTGCTTAGTGAGGCATGCTCTAAAGAAAACCAAAACAATAATGCATTAATCAAAACTCTTTCTCAAAAGCTTTTTTCTACAACATGCTCATTCTATCTCATGCTTGAAAACCATTTTAAAGCAACTCTTCATTGAAAACACATGTACCTCAATTCTATCTCATGCATTTAAACAAATGCAAATCTCATGGCAAGACCATACACATGCTTGTAAAAACCATAGCATTTCATATACAAATCTGATATGCATTTCTCTTAGCATAAATCATCTCATCAACAGGTACATGTGAATTAAAAGCATTTTCATATATTATATTGGAATTTCACATCTCATTACTACTCAGATATGAGGATAACATTCTCACACCACTAGACGTTTTCGGTGGAATCTCACATCACCGTACTCACTTGTCTAGTAAACATAATTTTTGGTGGAATCTCACATCACCGTACTCACATGGCGGAATCTCTCATCGCCACAAAGCTTGGGTATTTCACCAAGTCCTACCCGATGGAATGCCCATCATCGGTCTCTCCATTTGGATTAAACCAAAGAGCACGTACGAATTTTTAGTTTATAGTGCACTCTCATCCTATTAACTGATCAATTATATCTGGTAAGTATCTCATCTTCTATGCCACTATATATTCTGTCAAAATATCATCTCACCTACTGTTTTTCATGCAACTTTTCTCAAATCTTTCTCATCTCATTTCAAAACCATAACATTTGTCATGCTTTAAAACTAAAGCTCAAAACTCATCAATGTAACAAGTTATTTCATGAAATCAATTGAAGCATCATCTCATGCTACAAATCATGCATAAAAAGAGTAGGAATTTAACTATCTCAAACCATGAGCTTTTAAAAGCATTTTAGGGGCAACCACCACATATATGAGAGCAATCTAGCCAATACTAACTTCCGGACTTAGGAAGGTGTTTCAAACCATTCCTAAATCCCCAAAGCTTGTTTTCTTTGTCCCTCAAGGACTTCTAAAACCATTCGCACTCACTCATTATGTTTCGCTTGCTCGCCGAAACGCTATCTAAGCTCCCGGATCAACACCAAAGGCCTCCACAAATGTCTCCCATGTTTGTAAAACATAAGAGCAGAGGATTAATGCATCATCATGCATTGAAATCATCAGCCAGACACATAAACTCGCTGCTCTACTCAAGAACCTCATTTCGACTACCAAAACAACTGAAATCATCACCAAACTCTCCCAAAACAAAGCCTAGCCAAGATCTACCACTTCTAATCATTTCTAAACATATTTCAACATCAAAAACCACCACAAACTCGCCCTTATACCTCCAGCTATAACAGAGCACCAAAACCACCCCAAAAACCACCATTCTAGCATGCAAAACTTAGAAATCCAAGCCTATTCATGATTTGTTTGATAAAACCTCATTTATAACATCAATTAACATCCAAAATACATTAGAAAACAACCTCAAAACAGAGCCTAACCATCAAACACGAAAATTATCATGATCTCTCCAAAAACCTTGAGTTTTAATACTATTTCTTGTTTCTAACATTAAAGCAACTCAAAAATCATTATCAAAGGATTGATAACTTGGGAATTTCAGTAAAGAATTGATCATTAGAGGAGAAAGATGAAGCTTACCTCTAATGGCTGATTTCTCCTTGATTTGGGCAAGTTTTCTTGAAAATCCAATGTGAAAACAAGAGGATTTGATGAGGAAAAGTTAGGAATAAAAAAGAGATTGAAATCCCATCAAAATGAATGAAAATCAAAGGCTAATTGATGGAGGAAATTTGTTTGGCTGAAAAGAATTTGAGAGAAAATGAAATGAGAGAAAATTGACGTAAGGTAGTTATGAAAAGTCAAAGATAGTTTTTCATTTAATCAATCTTTATTTCCTTTAATTAAAACATTATTAAAATCACCCAAAAATAAGGAGAAATATGATTAAAAACATATTGGTAAAAATAGCTCCTTAAAGATTGTTGAGTGTGTAAAAGTTCTATTATTTACCCCCTATTTAACCCATATTTCTACTGCATTCAAGCATTATTTATTGCATTTAGGTCATTTTCCAGTTAAACATCAAAAATATAATAAAAGACACGGTTTCTACTGAAATTGGTTGCTTTTGCTGGTTGTTGCTGTAGCAGATAGGAGAGGCATGCGTTGGGCAGTAAAGCAGAAGAGCTGGAACTGGATGAGCAGTCAAGGAGGACGATGCTACCATGGTTGCCGCTGTGACAGCAGAGGACGACAGCAGTTTTGAGGAGAAGAAGCAAAGTGGACCTCGACAGATAGAGAAAATTCAGCCCGTCTGTCGTATAAAACCCCTATATCTTTCCAAGTCTCAGATCGAAAGGAATGTCAAGCCCAAAGTTCAAGGAGAGAAAATCCCAAGCAAGAAAGATGACGGCTTAAAGTTAGATTCTTTGTAGATTTAGTCTTTATTAGAGTTGTACTTTAATTTAAAGTTGTATTCTTGCTATTTTAGAAAACTTGGACCCAAAGCCTATATAAGGACATGTATTTCAACCTAGGAGAGACATCACCTATTCTCTAGCTTTCTTCCCAAAACCCTAGCCGTTTTCCTTCCCTCATCATGTTCTAAATTCCCTTTAGGGCCACGGGTTGTTTTGTAAAGTAGTTGCAAGGGTTGTTTTGTTTTAGGAATTTACATTTCAATAAAATAAACATCAAGTTCTCTTATTCTGGTTATTAACATCTTGCAAGAGCATCGGGAGAGCATTGTGAGGTTATTTATTTAGTTAATATCGAGAGAGTTAAGTATATGAAAGGAAAAAGTGCTAGTTCTCTAGTTTATAGTTGAACTATCTCGGACCTAGGGATATGCCGAGGTTAAGTGGCTAAAGAAGAATTCAACAAAATCGATGTTCATCCTTCGATTCACGCCGGGAGGTATCAGAAAAGACGTGATCAGCGACAGACTTGGACCTAGGGATAGGCCAAGGCACATCAGGGATTCTTGCCAAACTTGAAGTACTGAGTTGAGTGTTCGCTGCCGCGACAGGTGCTGTCGCGACGGGGACGACGACAGAACTGGATTTCCTAGACTTAGCAATATCTGCACTACTGAGCAATTCAATACCAGCCCATTCTCTCTATCTTGATTTCTCTACTCTTTTATTTAAGTTTTCTTTATTATTTTCGTGACAACTTTCTCAAATATTTTCTTTACTTTCGTGCAGTGATTCAAGGTGAAGCTATTATCCCAGTCCCTGTGGAGACGATATTCGATACTTCGTATCACTTTACTACTTGCGTCATGTACACTTTGACTACAATTGCGATAGACTATTCTACACGCAACAAGTTTTTGGCGCCATTGCCGGGGATTGGCAACATAACTCTACCTTTTCTTTTACCGCACTTTTCGTTTTTATTTTTATTCTGTTTTTTCTTTGGTTTGTTTAAACTCGTGCTTTTCACAAGGTTTCTTGTTTATGCGCATTTCGAGACGAGGAAAAGATCCTGAGTATCCATTAGATCCGGAAATCGAACGTTCATTCAATCTTAAGAATCGTCTTCATCACATACTAGCCAGGAACGAGTACCTTGAGGAACAGTTAGAGACAATGAACAACAAAGGGAACCCCCAAGGTGATCCTCGTACCGAAGATGGAGAGATCATACCTCATGTTGGCAACCCTGTTGCCGCTGCCAGACGGCGGTCCTTTCGTGACTACATGTTGATTGATCATGTTGAACTGGAAACCACGCTGCCGGATATAGATGTTGATAACTTTGAGATGAAACCTGTTATGTTTAGCATGATCAACAATGTCGTTCAATTTAGTGGTGCTGCTACAGATGATTCTAGGGAGCATCTGAAAACGTTCCAGGAGATCTGTGGTTCGTTTAAACTACCAGGAGTTAATCTGAAGATACCGAGGCTTCGGTTATTTACCCATTCATTGAGGGACAAAGCAAAGACTTGGTGAAATAAACTTACGCCGAGTTCAATTAGAACTTGGGCAGATTTGTCTCGTGAATTTTTATCTCGTTTTAATCCGTCACATTTATCTGAGCGGTTACGTAATGAAATTGCTACTTTTCAACAGGAAGATGACGAGCCAATGCACGAGGCCCGGGACATATTTACCACTCTTCGACGGAATTGCCCAATGCATGGATTTCCCGTCTGGAACCAGGTAACTAAGTTTTATAATGCTGCCAACTTACAAACTCGTATTCAAATTGATTCAACAGTAAATGGATTACTATTGGACAAAGACCTGGAAGAGGCAATGCAAGTACTGAAAATCTAGCTAAGAATGAGGAGCAGTTTTCAACAGCAAGAAGAAGGGGTAAACGGGTCCTAGCTGTCAAGGATTATGAGGCTGACAGCACGATGAAATCACAGGTGGCATACCTTACTAAGGCAATGAAAAAGCTCTTGAACGATGACGCACAACATGGATTCGCTGTCGAAGAGGTATGTGAAATTTGTGAGGGAAATCATAGTTCGGATGAGTGTCCTATACAGTTAGAAGAGGGAAAGTATGTTGGAAACTATAAGCAGAATTACAACTCCAACAACTACAATCCCAACTGGAGAAAGGATCCCAAGTTTTCTTGGAGTAATCCTAATAATGCTCTGAATCCTCAAGCACACAATAATCAGAATCAGGGAGGACCTAGATTGTTGACTCGACAACAACTGCAACCACAACAGTAGTAGCAACAGCCACCAGCTGCCACAAACAGTATACTGGAACAGACTCTGGCTACTTTTATGTCTCAGACAGGAACCTATATTGAGAACATGAATCAGTTTGTCAAGAAGACAGAGACATTCATGGATAAAACAGAGATGCGAATGAAAAATCATGAATCTACTCTAAAATCTTTGGAGACACAAATGGGTCAGGTTTCCCAGCATATCAACCCATGGCAGACTGGAGGATTTCCTAGCAATATTGAAAATGCTAGGCAGCCCACAAATGAGCAGTGTAAAGCCATTACTACTAGGAGTGGGAAGAAACTACCATGGCCAGAGAAGGAAGCTGAAATAGTAAAGAAATCAACCTTGGACAGACCTGCCGAGGAAGCTGCTCCGACAAGTAACAAACAGTCTGCTACCGATGAACCTGTAACGACAACAGAAGCGACATAGGAGAAAAATGATGAACCCAAACCTCCTCAGATTTGTATGCAGTGGGAAAGACATATTGCTGATTATCGTCCCCCACCTCCTTTTCCTCAACAGTTACAGCAATTGAAGCAAGAATCTCAGCTCAAAAAGATTTATGATATTTTTAAGCAGGTTCATATTCATATCCCGATGTTGGACGCCGTTAGGGAGATGCTTGGTTACGCCAAATTTATCAAGGATGCCATGTCGAAAAAATCTAAACTTGGGGAGTTTGAAACGGTTAAGATGACAGAAGGATGCGTGAGTATTCTTCATAGGCAGCCAACCCAGAAAAAGAAGGATCCGGGGAGCTTCATCATACCTTGTGTAATCGGAGATAAATATGTGGGTAAGGCACTTTGTGATCTTGGTGCTAGTATTAATTTAATGCCAAAATATGTTTTTCAGAAATTAGGTATTGGAAAAGCATGGCCCACAACAGTAATTCTGCAGCTGGAAGACCGCTCTTATGTTCATCCAGAAGGAAAAATCGAAGATATTCTGGTAAGAGTGGATAAATTTATATTTCCTGCTGACTTTCTTGTTTTAGATTGTGAAGCAGATGAAAACACACCAATCATCCTGGGGCGACCCTTCTTAGCCACAGGAAGATCACTTATTGATGTGAAAAAAGGAGAACTCACCATGAGAGTGAACGATCAAGAAATAAAGTTGAATGTTCTCCAAGCTATGAAGCACGCTGATGCAGAAGAAGAATGCAAGGTTATCACTGAAGTTACCCTTGACCAACCCTGCATCAGGTCGGGCTGTCACGACATCAAAATTGGTCACTGCCTCGACATCCACTTACAGGACTGTCATGATAGCACTGACGACGACAACTCCTCATAATCCGATACATCTGATACTGAAGATCAGGAGGAGGTAAATTGGATAGGCGATTGTCCATGTAAGTTATTCGAACCTTTAAATAATACTTCGGATAACCATGCAATCCAAAAGCCATCAACTGTTGAGCCCCCTATTTTAGAACTGAAGCCCCTGCCAGGGCAGCTAAAATATGCTTTTCTTGGATCGAATGATATGTTGCCCGTAATCATCTCTTCCAAGTTGATGAAGGAACATGAACAACAATTAATAGGGATGATGCAGCAGCACAAAAAGGCAATTGGATGGACGATAGCTAATATTCAACGCATTAGTCTGGCATTATGTGTGCATAAAATCCTTTTAGTGGATGATCATAAGTCGACTATAGATGCTCAAAGGAGGTTGAACCATGCGATAAAAGAGGTGGTGCGTAAAGAGATAATCAAATGGTTAGATGCTGGTATAATTTACGCCATCTCGGACAGCAAATGGGTAAGCCCGGTGCAATGTGTTCCCAAGAAAGGAGGAATGACCATGGTGACCAACGAAAACAATGAGTTAATCCCAACCAGGACTGTGACCGGTTGGAGGGTTTGTATGGACTATCGGAAGCTTAACAAAGCTACCCGAAAGGACCACTTTCCTATATCCTTTATTGGTCAAATGCTTGATAGATTAGCGGGTAAACCTTACTATTATTTTCTTGATGGTTATTCAGGGAACAATCAAATAGCTATCGCACCGGAAGATAAAGAAAAGACGACCTTCTGATGCCCCTACGAAACGTGTGCTTTTAGAAGGATGTCTTTTGGGCTATGCAATGCACCCGCCACCTTTCAAAGGTGTCTGATGGCCATATTCTCTGACATGGTGGAGGACTTCCTAGAGATTTTTATGGATGACTTTTCAGTCTTTGGAGACGATTTTGAAAGCTGCGTATGCAACCTACAAAAGTTACTCGAAAGATGTGAAAAAGCAAACCTAGTTTTGAATTGGGAAAAATGTCACTTCATGGTGGATGAAAGGATAGTCCTTGGCCATAAGATTAGCTGTCGTGCATAGAAGTCGACAGGGCTAAGATAGAAGTCATCGAAAAGCTGCCGCCGCCCACCACAGTCAAGGGGATCAGAAGTTTCTTAGGACATACTGGTTTTTATCGGAGATTCATTGCGAATTTTCAAAAATCACCAAGCCCCTATGCCATCTTCTGGAGCAGAACCGACCCTTTGACTTTAACGACGAATGTACTGAAGCATTTAAGGTTCTGAAGGAAAAGCTCGTAACAGCCCCAATTGTAACGCCCCGGTTTTGGGCTTGGAAGTTTTGGGCGTTGACCGGTTCGGTCAAAGTGCTGTTCGAATATAAAAAGGTGAAATTAGGAAAGCCTAGTTCGGGTAAACCTTACTATTATTTTCTTGATGGTTATTCAGGGAACAATCAAATAGCTATCGCACCGGAAGATAAAGAAAAGACGACCTTCTGATGCCCCTACGAAACGTGTGCTTTTAGAAGGATGTCTTTTGGGCTATGCAATGCACCCGCCACCTTTCAAAGGTGTCTGATGGCCATATTCTCTGACATGGTGGAGGACTTCCTAGAGATTTTTATGGATGACTTTTCAGTCTTTGGAGACGATTTTGAAAGCTGCGTATGCAACCTACAAAAGTTACTCGAAAGATGTGAAAAAGCAAACCTAGTTTTGAATTGGGAAAAATGTCACTTCATGGTGGATGAAAGGATAGTCCTTGGCCATAAGATTAGCTGTCGTGCATAGAAGTCGACAGGGCTAAGATAGAAGTCATCGAAAAGCTGCCGCCGCCCACCACAGTCAAGGGGATCAGAAGTTTCTTAGGACATACTGGTTTTTATCGGAGATTCATTGCGAATTTTCAAAAATCACCAAGCCCCTATGCCATCTTCTGTAGCAGAACCGACCCTTTGACTTTAACGACGAATGTACTGAAGCATTTAAGGTTCTGAAGGAAAAGCTCGTAACAGCCCCAATTGTAACGCCCCGGTTTTGGGCTTGGAAGTTTTGGGCGTTGACCGGTTCGGTCAAAGTGCTGTTCGAATATAAAAAGGTGAAATTAGGAAAGCCTAGTTCGGGTTGCATTAAAAATATGGAAAAATGTTCTAAAATCCTCTTTTAATATATATAAGTGAACTGTGAAATCAATTTTACAAAATGAGGTTTGGAAGGGTGACATTTTGGCTAGTGACCAAAATGTAAATTTTGAAAGTTGCGTGACTGTTTTAGAAAGGATTGAAACTTTGAATCTTTAAGGAGCTATTTACCCAAAGGGAGTTTCTCCAGATTTTTCTAAGATATTTTAATGTTTAATTCTGATTTTAAAACTAACGAAAAGTGGAGGGAAATCATTTTGCTATTTTGCAACTAACTTTCACAAATTTTCTATTTTCTTTTCTCTTAACTATTCTCTCAACCCAAACACATTTCTCCAGCAAAATTCTCTCTGATTTTGACTTCCAAAGACTAGATTTCAACTCTCATTTGATTTCTAATCAATCCTTCAACAAAACCATAGCAATTGCTTATTGGATTTTCAAGATATTGGTTCCAAAAAGGGAGAAACTCAAGTTTGGAGGTAAGAATGTCCTTCTCCTCTAAACTCTCAGTTCTTTACTGAAATTCCTAAGTTCTGAATCCTTGATTTGTGATTTGTTAAAGGCTTTTTAATTGGAATCTTGATTTTGGCTTTAAAATGCAAGATTTGCTTGATTTTGGTGAAATTTCGTGTGATCTGTTTGGGCAGTGTTTTGAGGTGTTAAATTGATGTTAAATGAATGTTAAATTGATGAGGAATTGAGGTTTAATCAATGCAAACCCGAATAGGTTGAATTTCCTAAGTTTTACTTGAGTTTTTGGTTGTTTTTGGAGTGTTTTTGATGATCTGTTATAGCTGGAGGTATAAGGACGTGTTTGTGATCATTTTGGATGTTAATTGATGTGTAAAAATGGTTAGAAGTGATGGATCTTGGCTGGGTTAAGTTTTGGAAGTGTTTGGAAGTGATTTCGGTTGTGTTTTGTAGCCAAATTGTTGGATTTGTGATGAGCAGCGGGTTGAGTTGTGTTGCTGGTGTTTTTAATGCATAATGATGCATTAATCCTCTGTTGTTGTGTGCTTGAAAAAGGGGAGTTTGATCCGTGAGCTTTAGAGGTGGTGCGGAAGGTTTCGGATGCTTGGAAAGCTTGTTGGTTAGCTTTGTTTTGTGTATCGGTGAGTGAAGTAAATGGATTGAAGGTTTTGGGAGCTTAGTTTAAGTCTAAACAACTTTGCTAAGCTCAAGAGTAAGTAAATGGATTTTCGCTCTTGGTTTGTGTTGTGAATTTGGTTTTAAAAGCAATTGTGATTGATGGTTGCAATGCATGTGATTTGTATGTTTTAAATTCTGTTTTGAAGCATATTTTAAGCATGGTTAAATGCTGGTTTTGAAAGCCATATGTGAAGGATGCTCAAGGTAGGAGATCCTTGGTTTTATACATTGAAAATGTGGTTTTGATGCATGGTGTTGCATGATGTGTAATGGCTTTGTGTAATGCTTTAAAAACAGTGGATTGATGATGGTAAATGATGGTTTTTACATTATGGTTATGCATGTGAACCATTGGACTAATGTGGTAAGATGGTTATATTGGCAAGTGATGTAAGTGGTTCTTGGTTTCTTTGATCGGATATAGTTAGCCGGCTATAGGATTGGGTGCACCGTGAATAAAGTCGCCTTGGATGTGGAGTGGTTAAGAGTGAACCGGTAAACTCCATCCAAGTATCCTAACGAGATGGTTAAGGTCATAATGGAGATTGAGTGCCCATTCGAGGACCTTGGGTAAGCAAAGGTAGTAATGGTGGTTAAAATTCCATTTGTGGACCTTGTGCTTGTTAAAATCACAATGGTGGTGTAAAGTCCATGTGTGGATCTTGTATAGGGTGTCCCGTATCTCGTTAGTGATGTTATACAACTACCAATCGGTGATGCTAAGGTTGTATGGTGTTTAAAAGTCCATATATGGGAACCTTGTGTAAGTTAAGGTTGTAGGGTGTTTAAAAGTCCATACATGGGAACCTTGTGAAAGTTAAGGTTGTATGGTGATTGAAAGTCCATAAATGGGAACCTTGAGGAAGATAAGGTTGTATGGTGGTTAAAAGTCCATACATGGGAACCTTGTGAATGGTGAGGTCAAATGGTGGTTAAAAGTCCATTTGGGGACCTTGGATTGGTAGTGTGTATGAAGCGTAGGGACAACGCTTGTGATCCGCGTATCCGATTGGATGTTGAGTTGAAAGGTGGATTTGAATTAATCACGTTTCATGCTTCTCAGCCAAATTTCAGCTCAAACGGACATCCCAAACTCATACAATTGCACAAACAAGTTTCAGGACCAAAATGCAAACATTTCAAAACATTTAACCGCCCATGTCAGCCCCCAACGGTCACCCGTTTCAAAACAGGCAGAGCCCGTTTCGAAACACGGGGCCGTTCTGCAACACGTTCCGCAACGGGGGTCTGGCAGAGACCAAACCGTTTCGAAATGGTGCATACCGTTTCGGACGCCTGGGTTCATGCAAGGCACCCGTTCCGAAACGGTGCACACTGTTCCGAAACGCCTGCACAGATTGCAGCAAAAAGGCATTTCAAAACATGCAATTAATCGTTCAAACATGCTCCAATTGCCACCAAACTTTACCAGCATGCAATTCCACATATATATGACTTGCAAGCATCAACAAATCATCAGAACAACATCATATGCAAAAAGCCCCAATTCTATAGGCATGCTTCCTACACAAGCAACCACTTAAGCACAAACTTTCCAACTCAATCTCATTATAGCCAATTCATGTTTCAGCAACAACAACAACATTAAAACATACTTGTCCGAACATACACGAATACAAAAACATCAATCCGTGAGATTCTACCCCCATTGCCCTTATTAACTATAGCTATTCACCGAGACATACATCTCAATTGGAGTCCACCTTGAATCCCTTGCTCCTTGTTGTCCAAACTTCAAGAATCTGCATCGATGGACAAAAAGGAGCGTAAGCACATAATGCTTAGTGAGGAATGCTCAAAACCAAAACACCATCAATGCAGCGGGTTACAAAACACTTTAAAAACAACCCGATTTGACAATTCAAAACCATGTTTGAAAACTACTTTTCAACATCATGCTTAAACCATGCATTGCACATACATGAAACCAAACCTTAGCTTAGCAAGCTAAGAAAACCTTTTCAAAGCATAAATTACATAAACATCCATTTAGCCATTCCATGCATAAACACCCTATGCAAAGCTAAATTAAAACCTTGGAAAACACTTCCCTTTCATATTACCCATTCATAACCTTGAACATCATTTCAAGCAAGAAACCCCTTTTAAACCATTATTCAAGCAATCCAATTCATGCATTAAACAAAGACAACTTATAAATCATATCATCATCATCACATGCCTTTTAAAACAAGTCTTAACAAGACTACAATGCATTAAAGAGATCTCATGCACACAAGCATCATTTACCAAATGATAATCAACTCTTGTTCAACTTAACAAGTAAACATGCATTCACTAGCATCATACACTTTTCATGCAACCATACATCTTTTCAAGCATCTCATGCTTCTTTATGATCAAGAACATTACATTGGCCTCCAAGTGATCAACCACATCCACTTTTCAACTCAACAACCCGATCGGATACGCGGATTCTGAGCGTTGTCCCTACGCTCCATACACCCTACCAATCCAAGGCCTCCCAAATGGACTTTTAAACACCATTTGACCTTACAAGCCTAAGGTTCCCATGTATGGACTTTTAAACACCATACAACCTTAGCTTTTCCCGAGGTTCCCATGCATGGACTTTTAAACACCATACAACCTCAACATGCATAAGGTTTCCTTGTATGGACTTTTAAACACCATACAACCTTTGCATAACCGATTGGTAGTTGTATAAATCACTAGCGAGATCCGGGACACCCCACACAAGATCCACACATGGTCTTACACCGCCATTGTGATCTTAACAAGCACAAGATTCTCACATATGGACTTTTAAACACCATATAACCTTTGCTCAACCAAGGTCCACGAATGGGCAACACCTCCATTATGACCTTAACCATCTCGTTAGGATACTTGAAGGGAGCTTTCCGGTCCACACTTGACCACTCCACCTCCAAGGCGACTTAATTCACGGTGCACCCAATCCTATAGCTGGCTAACTATATCCGATCAACGAACCAAGAACCACTTTCATCACTTGCCAACATAACCATCTTACCATGTTAATCAAACGTTTCACATGCATAATCATAATGCAAAACCATCACTACAATAGTCCAATGATTCACATGCATAACCAATATGCAAAACCATTACCTCATTAGCCAAATGATTCTCATGCATAACCAATATGCAAAAAGTAACATTTACCATCATCAATTCACTGTTTTAAGCATCATACAAGCCATAGATCAACATGCACCACTATGCATCAAAATCACAATTACCATATACAAAACCAAGGATCTCTTACCTTGAGCATCCTTCACAAATGGTTTTCAAAACCAGCATTAAACCATGCTTAAAATATGCTTTCAAAACAGATTTAAACCATGCAAAACATATGCATCTCAATCATCAACCACAATAGCTTTTAAAACCAAACACAACACAATTCAAGAGCGAAAATCCAATCACTTACTCTTGAGCTTAGCAAAGTTGTTTAGACTTAAACTAAGCTCCCAAAACCTTTAAACCTTGGTTTAAAAGCTGAAAACCCAACTTCACTCACCAATACTCAAAACAAGGCTAGCCGACAAGCCTTCCAAGCATCCGAAAACCTTCCGCAACACCTCCAAAGCTCACGGATCAAACTCCCCTGTTTCAAGCACACAACAACAGAGGATTAATGCATCATTATGCATTAAGAACACCAGCAACAAGACTCAACTCGCTGCTCATCCCAAATCCAACAATTTGGCTACCAAACACAACCGAAATCACCTCCAAACACTTTCAAAACTTAACCCAGCCAAGATCCATCACTTCTAACCATTTTTAAACATCAATTAACATCCAAAATGATCACAAACACATCCTTATACCTCCAGGTATAACAGATCACCAAAAACACTCCAAAAACTCAAGCCAAACTTAGGAAATTCAACCTATCCGGGATTGCATTGATTAAACCTCAACTTCTAATCAATTTAGCATTCATTTAACATCATTTTGACACTTCAAAACACTGCCCAAACAGATCACACGAAAATTTCACCAAAATCACCAAATCTTGCATTTTAAGCCAAAATCAAGATTTCAATTGAAAAGCCATTAACAAAACACAAATCAAGGATTGAGAACTTAGGAATTTCAGTAAAGAACTGATAGTTTAGAGGAGAAGGACGTTCTTACCTCCAAACTTGAATTTCTCCTTTTTAGAGCCAAAATGCTTGATGAAACAATTTGCAAATTGAGAGGTTTTGTTGATGAGATGATTAGGAATCAAAAGAGAGTTGAAATGAGAGATTTAGATGCCAAAATCAGAGAAGAAAATCTGGAGAATTGTGTTTGGGTTGAGAGAAAATGAGAGAAAAGGAAAATTGAGAGAAATAGAAAATTAGTTAAGAAATGGTGAAAATGATTTCCCTCCAAATTTCATAATCTTTAAAAATCAGAATAAAGCCTTAAAATATCTTAGAAAAATCTGGAGAAATCCTTTTTGGAATAATAGCTCCTTAAAGATTCAAAGTTTCAATCCTTTATAAAACTGTCCCGCAACTTTCAAAAATTACATTTTGGTCACTAGCCAAAATGTCAACCTTCCGACCCTCATTTTCCAAAATTGATTTCACAGTTCACTTTTATATAATAAAAGATGATTTTAGAACATTTTTCCATATTTTTAATGCAACCCGAACTAGGCTTTCCTAAATTCACTCTTATATATTCGATCAGCACTTTGACCGAACCGGTCAACGCCCAAAACTTCTGAGCCCAAAACCGGGGCGTTACATGAAGCATGAGATGCTTGGAATGATGCATGGTTGCATGGGAAGTGCATAATGTATTAAGTATGCATGTTTGCTTGTTAAGTTTGAACAAGTGTTGATTATCTATTGAGAATGATGCATGTATTCATGAAATCTCTTTAGTGCATTGTAGTCTTGCTAAGACTTGTTTTTAAAGGCATGTGATGCAAATGTTGATGATGAGGTTCATATGTTGCATTTGTTTAATGCATGTGTTGGATTGATTAAATAAATGGTTTTTAAAGGTTCTTGATTGAAATGTTAACCAAGTAAGAGGAATGTATAATGTGAAGTGGAAGTGTTTTCCAAGGTTTTGAATTTAACTTTGCATTTGGTGTTATGCATTGAAAGGTTAAATTGATGTTTTGCAAGTTGTGCTTTGAAAAGGTTTATTTAGCTTGCTAAGCTAAGGGTTGGTTTTCATGTTTGAGCAAAGCATGGTTTTGGAGCTTGTTGTTGAAAAGGGTTTTCAAACATTGCTTTGGTTTATCAAATCGGGTTTGTTTTTAAAAATGGTTTTAAGACCCGCTGCATTGATGGTGTTTTGGTTTTGAACATTCCTCACTAAGCACTTTGTGCTTACGCTCTTTTTTTTGTCCATCAATGCAGATAAGTGAGGTTGGAACAGCGAGGAGCAAAGGATTCAAGGCGGACTCCACTTGAGATGTATGTCTCGGTTAATAGCTATAGTTAATAAAGGCAATGGGGGAAGAATCTCTTATGTTGATGTGTAACGAGATTGTGTATGTTGGACAAGTTTGATATATGTTGTTAAATCATGTGGATTAATGTTGCAACGTTTCGATCATCTTATGCTTAAGTTGATTTGCTATGCTTCTTGTTTAAAAGCATGAATGAGTTTTTGAATGTGTTTAATGTGTTGGTGCACCTAGGGGGTATCATGTATCTAGATTTTGATGCATATATGTTCCTTATGTGTTGAGTAACTTGCTAGTGTGGTTTGATTGCTTTTGGAGAATGTTCGGTTGGCCAATTGTGTGTTTAAGCAAGCTTTGTGCTGCATTCTGTGCAGGTCGTTTCGGAACAGTAGCTACCGTTTCGGAACGGGTGCCCTGTAGTAGCCCAGGCGTCCGAAACGGGAAGCCCTCTGCCAGCCCTCGTTTCGGAACGCGTTGCGGAACGGCCCCGCGTTTTGAAACAGGCTTTCCCTGTTTCGGAACATGTAACGCCCCGGTTTTGGGCTCAGAAGTTTTGGGCGTTGACCGGTTCGGTCAAAGTGCTGATCGAATATATAAGAGTGAATTTAGGAAAGCCTAGTTCGGGTTGCATTAAAAATATGGAAAAATGTTCTAAAATCATCTTTTAATATATATAAGTGAACTGTGAAATCAATTTTGGAAAATGAGGTTCGGAATGGTGACATTTTGGCTAGTGACCAAAATGTAATTTTTGAAAGTTCGGTGACAGTTTTATAAAGGATTGAAACTTTGAATCTTTAAGGAGCTATTATTCCAAAAAGAGTTTCTCCAGATTTTTCTAAGATATTTTGATGTATTATTCTGATTTTTAAACATAAAGAAAGAGGAGGGAAAGCCATTTTGACTATTTCATAACTAACTTTCCATTTTCTCTCAATTTTCCTTTTCTCTCATTTTCTCTCAACCCAAACACATTTCTCCAGATTTTCTCATCAGATTTTGTCACTCAAATCACTCATTTCAACTCTCTTTTGATTCCTAAACATCACATCAACAAAACCTCTCAATTTGCTAGTTGATTCTTCAAGCTTTTTGGTTCCAAAAAGGGAGAAACTCAAGTTTGGAGGTAAGAACGTCCTTCTCCTCTAAACTCTCAGTTCTTTACTGAAATTCCTAAGTTCTCAATCCTTGATTTGTGATTTGTTAAAGGCTTTTCAATTGAAATCTTGATTTTGGCTTAAAATGCAAGATTTGGTGATTTTGGTGGAATTTTCATGTGATCTATTTGGGCAGTGTTTTGAAGTGTCAAATTGATGTTAAATGAATGCTAAATTGATTAGAAGTTGAGGTTTAATTAATGCAATCCCGGATAGGTTGAATTTCCTAAGTTTGGCTTGAGTTTTTGGTTGTTTTTGGAGTGTTTTTGGTGATCTGTTATACCTGGAGGTATAAGGACGTGTTTGTGATCATTTTGGATGTTAATTGATGTTTAAAAATGGTTAGAAGTGATGGATCTTGGCTGGGTTAAGTTTTGGAAGTGTTTGGAGGTGATTTCGGTTGTATTTGGTAGCCGAAATGTTGATTTTGTGATGAGCAGCGAGTTTGGTTGTGTTGCTGCTGTTCTTAATGCATAATGGTGCATTAATGCTCTGTTGTTGTGTGCTTGAAACAGGGGAGTTTGATCCGTGAGCTTTAGAGGTGGTGCGGAAGGTTTCGGATGCTTGGAAGGCTTGTTGGCTAGCCTTGTTTTGTGTATCGGTGAGTGAAGTTGGGTTTTCAGCTTTTAAACCAAGGTTTGAAGGTTTTGGGAGCTTAGTTGAAGTCTAAACAACTTTGCTAAGCTCAAGAGTAAGTAAATGGATTTCTTTCTTGGTTTGTGTTATGAATTGGCTTTTTAGGCAATTGTGGTTGATGTTTGAAATCCAAGGGTTTTGCATGATTTAAATTCTGTTTTGAAAGCATATTTTAGCATGGTTTAATGCTGGTTTTGAAAGCCATATGTGAAGGATGCTCAAGGTAAGAGATCCTTGGTTTTATACATTGAAAATGTGGTTTTGATGCATGGTGTTGCATGATGTTTAATGGCTATGTGTAATGCTTTAAAACAGTGAATTAATGATGGTAAATAATGGTTTTTGCATTATGGTTATGCATGTGAATCATTGGACTAATGTGGTAAGGTGGTTATATTGGCAAGTGATGTAAGTGGTTCTTGGTTCTTTGATCGGATATAGTTAGCCGGCTATAGGATTGGGTGCACCGTGAATAAAGTCGCCTTGGAGGTGGAGTGGTTAAGAGTGAACCGGTAAACTCCCTTCAAGTATCCTAACGAGATGGTTGAGGTCATAATGGAGGTTGAATGCCCATTCGAGGACCTTTGTTAAGCAAAGGTTATATGGTGATTAAAAGTCCATATATGGGAACCTTGTGCTTGTTGAGATCACAATGGCGGAGTTAAGTCCATGTGTGGATCTTGTGTAGGGTGTCCTGGATCTCGTTAGTGATGTTATACCACTATCAATCGGTGAGTGCAAAGGTTGTATGGTGTTTAAAAGTCCATAGATGGGAACCTTGTGCATGTCAAGGTTGTATGGTGTTTAAAAGTCCATACATGGGAACCTTGGGAAAAGTGGAGGTTGTATGGTGTTTAAAAGTCCATACATGGGAACCTTGGGAAAAGTGGAGGTTGTATGGTGTTTGAAAGTCCATAAATGGGAACCTCGGGAAAGCTAAGGTTGTATGGTGTTTAAAAGTCCATACATGGGAACCTTAGGATGGTGAGGTCAAATGGTGTTTAAAAGTCCATTGGAGACCTTGGATTGGTAGTGTGTATGAAGCGTGGGGGACAACGCTTGTGATCCGCGTATCCGATTGGATGTTGAGTTTAAAAGTGGATGTGGTTGATCACTTGAAAGCCAATATGATGTTCTTGATTATAAAGAAGCATGAAATGCTTGAAATGATGCATAATTGCATGAGAAGCATGAGATGCTTGAAAAGATGCATGGTTGCATGGAATGTGTATAATGCTTGTGAATGCATGTTACTTGTTAAGTTGAACAAGTGTTGATTATCATTTGGTAAATGATGCATGTGTGCATGAAATCTCTTAAATGCATTGGAGTCTTGTAAGACTTGTTTTAAAAGGCATGTGATGATGATGTTGTGGTTCATATATTGCCTTGGTTTAATGCATGTGTTGGATTACTTGAGTAAATGGTTTTAAAGGGTTTCTTGCTTGGAATGTTTTCAAGTATAAGAAAGGTATGTTGTGAAATGGAAGTGTTTTCCAAGGTTTTGAATTTAACTTTGCATATGGTGATTATGCATGGAATGGTTAAATGGTTGAAATTGCAATTTGTGCTTTGAAAAGGTTTTCTTAGCTTGCTAAGCTAAGGGTTGGTTTCATGTATGTGCAATGCATGGTTTAAGCATGATGTTAAAAAGGGGTTTTCAAACTTTGCTTGGTAAACAAATCGAGTTGCTTTTCAAAGAGGTTTTATGACTCGCTGCATTGATGGTGTTTTGGTTTTGAGCATTCCTCACTAAGCATTATGTGCTTACGCTCCTTTTTGTCCATCAATGCAGATTCTTGATGTTTGGACAGCGAGAAGCAAGGGATTCAAGGAGGACTCCACTTGAGATGTATGTCTCGGTTAATAGCTATAGTTAATAAAGGCAACGGGGTAGAAACTCTCGGATTGATGTTTATGTGTTCGTATATGTTCGGACAAGTATGGTTTTATGTTGTTGGAACATGTTTTGGCCTTTATGTGATTGAATTGGAAGTATGGTGTTTAAATGGTTGCTTGTGTAGGAAGCATATCCTTTGAATTGGGGCTTTTCATGAATGTTGGTATTTTGTTCAATTGTTGATGCAAGTATGTCTCTTATATGTTGAATTGTATGTTGGTAAAGTTTGGTGGCTTTTGGAGCATGTTTGGATGATCAATTGCATGTTTAAGTATGCATTTGGAGGTTTTCTGTGCAGGGTGTTTCGGAACAGTTCATACCGTATCGGAACGGGTGCCTCAAACAAACCCAGGCGTCCGAAACGGGTGAGATCGTTCCGAAACGGTTTGGCTACTGCCAGTCCCTCGTTGCGGTACGTGTTGCGGAACGGCCCCGCGTTTCGAAACGGGCTCTGCCTGTTTCGGAACGGGTGACCGTTGGGGGCTGACATTGGCAGTTAAATGTTTTGAAAAGTTTGCATTTTGGTCCTGAAACTTGTTTGTGCAATTGTATGAGTTTAGGATGTTCGTTTGAGCTGAAATTTGGCAGAGAAGCGTGAAACATGATTAATTTTAAGTTGGTAACATAAAATCTGGTTAAGTCCTTAAAGTTATCAGAATTTACAATTTGGTCCCTAAAGTTGTAAATTGTTCAATTGGGTCCCTGTTTGATCTCTGATGTTTATGATCTTTGAGTATGTTGTTTGCATGATCACATCTAAGGTTAATGTGCATCTAGACAAGAGTAAAAAGAAAAAAAAAGGGTCGTTAATCAAGGTTGACTTTCGGGTTGACTTTGGTTTTCCCCGTGTGACTTTCTTAATTCGGGTCAACCGTCTGGGCCGGGTTAAGGGGGTTACAGAACACCTGACCGTTGGGGGCTGACATTGGCAGTTATATGTTTTGAAATGTTTGTAAATTGGTCCTGAATCTTGTACGTGCAATTGTATGAGTTTGGAATGTCCGTTTGAGCTGAAATTTGGCAGAGAAGCATGAAACTTGACTAATTACAAGTTGGTAACACTAATTTGGGTTAAGACCTTATAATTATCAGATTTTGCATTTTGGTCCCTAAAGTTGTAAATTGTTCAATTGGGTCCCTGTTTGATCTCTGATGTTTATGATCTCGAGCATGCTGTATGAATGATCATAACTAGGGTTAAAGTGCATCTAGACAAGTTTAAAAAGAAAAAAAAAAGGGTCGTTAATCAAGGTTGACTTTCGAGTTGACTTTGGTTTTCCCCGTGTGACTTTCTTAATACGGGTCAACCGTCTAGACCGGGTTAAGGGGGTTACATTTGGTGGTATCAGAGCTGAGTTGCGAATGCTTGGGGAAAATAGTAAGTTGTTGTAGTATGTGTTGGATGTCTATCCTGATGTATGGTTGAAAGCTGGTTGAAAAACGTGTTTCTGAGCAAGTTGTTAATGTTTTCAAGCATGCTTTGTGATTATGAATCTTGGCTGAGCTAATGTGGATTTGTGCTGATGTTGTGAGTTGGTTTTATGCATATTGAAAGTGTAATGAGTATGATATGTTGATATTATGCTGTTGTGAATGGATGCTGTTTGATGAAAGCATGATCGAAGTATGTTGTTTGATATGCTTGATGTTGTGATATCCATGTTTTTGTTGACTGTTATGTCATGTAAAAGGGGAGGATTCGGGATACCCGTTGCCTTATTATTATAGCTATTGTGTTATTTTGGAGTTGGAGTTTGAATCCTTGCTTAAAGCTGGTCTAATTGGTTTGTTTGTTTTGTTGTGATTGTGTGCTGTTAATAGTATGGCGAAATCGATGAAAGAATGGCAGTTGGGTGAGATGGTTGCTGCTTTAGGGCAGGTTGTTAGGGCGTGGAATTCACCTTTTAGTGGAGGTGTTTTGCCTCAGTCTTCTGTGCTTGGTGTTGAGGTATTGAGACAGGAGGGAGAAGTTGGTTCTGTGATGAAGAGTTCATCACCTGTTGCTCAAGAGGTGTTGGGAACATCTCAGGTTGTGGCAAAAGTAAAGTCGGCAGATGTGCTGGCTATGGGATGTGTGGGTTTGTCGAAGCAGCGTTTGCTTGATTTGGGTGCTGTGGAGTATCATGGTTCTTCACCTGAGACGTTTGAGGCCTGGTTGGCCAGTGTGGTTCTGATTTTGGATCAGGAAGGTTGTGATTATGCTTGTAAGCTAGGAAGTGTTGTCTCTTTGATGTTGGAGGACGCATGTGACTGGTGGACATCTGTGGCGGTGGCATCGCACATCCATGATATTGATTGGGACTTCTTTGTGTCTGCCTTTTATGAAAGGTATCTTGGAGAGAAATATCCAAGGGTTAAGCAGTGTGAAGGTAGTGCAGATCTGGGGCAAGTGCTGGTTGAACAAGAAGTGGAGGCTCAGCTACCGGTGTGTAATTGTTGTGGAAGGCGCCATGTTGGAGGTTGTTGGGGCGCAGGTACTTGTTGGAACTGTGGTTCTAAAGAGCATGTGAAGCGTGATTGTCCTCTTGGAGTGAAGTCAGCTTCAGTGGTAGCCAAAGGGTCTCTGAAGGGTCGTGGGCACGGCCGAGGCAAGGTTCGAAGGCGGCAGGAAGAGCGGAAAGTTGTGAAGAGTTTGGGAAAGGAAATCTGTTGGAAGTGTGGGTCTGCTGGACATATGAGGCGTAGTTGTTTGAAGTTGGCTCGGAACAGCCAAGGTTCCTTACCGCAAGGAGTTGGTGGTGACCTTAGTGTGTTAGCTGATGCTGCAGCGGTGCGGCTAGAGGATGATGGTTCTTCGAGTAAGAGAGCTCGTCTGATGAAGCTTCAGGGTGGTGATGTGTTTTCAGGTAACCTTGTTAGGTAACCTTTGCCTAGCTATCTTAGTTGGTTTCTGTTGGTTTACCTTGCGTAGTGAGTATGATCTTGTTGCTAGCATGTTGAGGTAGTTGTTGTTGTTGTATTTGTTTGGGAACATCTCTAGCGTGAAGTAGGCTTAAGTGAGTATTTTGTGGTTAATGGTTGTTGGAATGATGGAGTTAGACAAGTTAGAAGTGAGGTAGGAGGTTGTTCTTAGACGGATTCTAAGGATGTTATTGGAGGGTGTGAGCTGGCATTCATGCACAGTTAAAATCATTGTTATATGCTATATTATATATGTGTTGGTCCATGCATACATGTGGCATGACATTAGAGGTTTTGCATACATGTACATCAGGCATTGATAGGGCATATTGGTGATCATGCATACGAACGTTCACACTCGCTAATAACTAATCGAATCTGTTAGTGTTGTGGTTGGGTTAGGTTGGATGGTGGGTTTTTAGAGGTTGTTTTGGTGCTGAGTGGAAGTTAGAAGTAATGGAGAGTATTAAGCTAGTTGCTAGTAATAGTGAGTGTGGTATAGCTCGTTGGTAGAAGGAAAGTGTTTGATATTTGAAAAGTTTAGTGGTTTGGTGGTGAGGAGTACCGGTTGAGGATAGAATCGGTCGAGTGGTTTGAATAGCTAGTAGAGGTGGTGGTTCCTTAGTGTTAAGTGATGTTGAGGATAGTGGATGTGTTTCTAGAGTGCTGAGATAGCTTAGCATTAATGTTGTAGTAGAAGGGTTGTTTATGTAGTGTTGGTTCTCAGCAACCTTGAGGAGTTGAGAAGATGGTATGTATGTTTAAGTTGGGCGATGTTCTAGTAAGGCAAGTGTTATGGTCGAAGCTTGAAGTGGAGAGGCAATGAAAGATCTAACGCCATCGTTGGTTGGCTGGTTATGAATAAGTAATTCTCTTTGAGATCAGCTGGTGGTATGTGGAATGGTGGGCGAAGTCAAGGTTGGGGTTTGTGACGTGATTGTCTGTCAATGAGTGAGCAGTTCTGGTGAGTCGATGGTAAAGATAGCGGTGGATGTGCAGTAAGGACAGTAATACGTTGAGAGGTTGGGTAAGCAGTTGGTGCTTAAGAATTATTTTTTTGCTTGTTTGGAAAATCTTGGAAAGAGGTTGGGAGGTTTGCAAGGAGTTTTAAAAGCAGTGAAGGTGGTGGGGTTACATAGTGGCTGAATTGGATTGGTTGGTGTCATTGTGTGAACAGGCTTTGGGAGTTGTGTGACAAGGTGTTGTATGCTGTAAAAGTTTGAGGTTCTTCAGGTGGTTGATGAGGCTATATGTTTTCCGGAGTTGTGAAAGGTTAAGTTGTGCTTAACTTTGAGTGTTCTGGAGTTTGGGAACAGTATGTGGTGGTGTTGAGTTTGGGTGGAGTTTTGTGTGGAAAGTGTTCAGTGGCGGTTGAGGCTTTTGTGTTGCCTTGTGTGTTGATTTGAGAAGTTTAGTTGTTCTCTTTTCGCCAGTTGAAATTTCGAGGACGAAATTTCCTAAGAGGGGGAGAGTTGTAACGCCCCGGTTATGGGCTTGGAAGTTTTGGGCGTTGACCGGTTCGGTCAAAGTGCTGTTCGAATATAAAAAGGTGAAATTAGGAAAGCCTAGTTCGGGTTGCATTAAAAATATGGAAAAATGTTCTAAAATCCTCTTTTAATATATATAAGTGAACTGTGAAATCAATTTTACAAAATGAGGTTTGGAAGGGTGACATTTTGGCTAGTGACCAAAATGTAAATTTTGAAAGTTGCGTGACTGTTTTAGAAAGGATTGAAACTTTGAATCTTTAAGGAGCTATTTACCCAAAGGGAGTTTCTCCAGATTTTTCTAAGATATTTTAATGTTTAATTCTGATT
The DNA here is from genome assembly GCA_958450335.1 of Hibiscus tridactylites. Taxonomy (NCBI): domain Eukaryota; kingdom Viridiplantae; phylum Streptophyta; class Magnoliopsida; order Malvales; family Malvaceae; genus Hibiscus; species Hibiscus tridactylites. The sequence goes on from OY288289.1 coordinate 29,973,056, forward strand.
TTAAAACTAAAGAAAAGTGGAGGGAAATCATTTTGCTATTTTGCAACTAACTTTCACAAATTTTCTATTTTCTTTTCTCTCAACTTTTCTCTCAACCCAAACACATTTCTCCAGCAAAATTCTCTCTGTTTTTGACTTCCAAAGACTAGATTTCAACTCTCATTTGATTTCTAATCAATCCTTCAACAAAACCTTAGCAATTGCTTATTGGATTTTCAAGATTTTGGTTCCAAAAAGGGAGAAACTCAAGTTTTGAGGTAAGAACGTCCTTCTCCTCTAAACTCTCAGTTCTTTACTGAAATTCCTAAGTTCTGAATCCTTGATTTGTGATTTGTTAAAGGCTTTTTAATTGGAATCTTGATTTTGGCTTTAAAATGCAAGATTTGCTTGATTTTGGTGAAATTTCGTGTGATCTGTTTGGGCAGTGTTTTGAGGTGTTAAATTGATGTTAAATGAATGTTAAATTGATGAGGAATTGAGGTTTAATCAATGCAAACCCGAATAGGTTGAATTTCCTAAGTTTTACTTGAGTTTTTGGTTGTTTTTGGAGTGTTTTTGATTATCTGTTATAGCTTGAGGTATAAGGACGTGTTTGTGATCATTTTGGATGTTAATTGATGTGTAAAAATGGTTAGAAGTGATGGATCTTGGCTGGGTTAAGTTTTGGAAGTGTTTGGAAGTGATTTCGGTTGTGTTTTGTAGCCAAATTGTTGGATTTGTGATGAGCAGCGGGTTGAGTTGTGTTGCTGGTGTTTTTAATGCATAATGATGCATTAATCCTCTGTTGTTGTGTGCTTGAAACAGGGGAGTTTGATCCGTGAGCTTTAGAGGTGGTGCGGAAGGTTTCAGATGCTTGGAAAGCTTGTTGGTTAGCTTTGTTTTGTGTATCGGTGAGTGAAGTTGGGTTTTCAGATTTTAAACCAAGGTTTGAAGGTTTTGGGAGCTTAGTTTAAGTCTAAACAACTTTGCTAAGCTCAAGAGTAAGTAAATGGATTTTCGCTCTTGGTTTGTGTTGTGAATTTGGTTTTAAAAGCAATTGTGATTGATGGTTGCAATGCATGTGATTTGTATGTTTTAAATTCTGTTTTGAAGCATATTTTAAGCATGGTTAAATGCTGGTTTTGAAAGCCATATGTGAAGGATGCTCAAGGTAAGAGATCCTTGGTTTTATACATTGAAAATGTGGTTTTGATGCATGGTGTTGCATGATGTGTCATGGCTTTGTGTAATGCTTTAAAAACAATGGATTGATGATGGTAAATGATGGTTTTTACATTATGGTTATGCATGTGAACCATTGGACTAATGTGGTAAGATGGTTATATTGGCAAGTGATGTAAGTGGTTCTTGGTTTCTTTGATCGGATATAGTTAGCCGGCTATAGGATTGGGTGCACCGTGAATAAAGTCGCCTTGGTTTTGGAGTGGTTAAGAGTGAACCGGTAAACTCCATCCAAGTATCCTAACGAGATGGTTAAGGTCATAATGGAGATTGAGTGCCCATTCGAGGACCTTGGGTAAGCAAAGGTAGTAATGGTGGTTAAAATTCCATTTGTGGACGTTGTGCTTGTTAAGATCTCAATGGTGGTGTAAAGTCCATGTGTGGATCTTGTATAGGGTGTCCCGGATCTCGTTAGTGATGTTATTCAACTACCAATCGGTGATGCTAAGGTTGTATGGTGTTTAAAAGTCCATATATGGGAACCTTGTGTAAGTTAAGGTTGTATGGTGTTTAAAAGTCCATACATGGGAACCTTGTGAAAGTTAAGGTTGTATGGTGATTGAAAGTCCATACATGGGAACCTTGAGGAAGATAAGGTTGAATGGTGGTTAAAAGTCCATACATGGGAACCTTGTGAATGGTGAGGTCAAATGGTGGTTAAAAGTCCATTTGGGGACCTTGGATTGGTAGTGTGTATGAAGCGTAGGGACAACGCTTGTGATCCGCGTATCCGATTGGATGTTGAGTTGAAAGGTGGATTTGAATTATCACTTGAAAGCCAATATGATGTTCTTGATTATAATGAAGCATGAGATGCTTGGAATGATGCATGGTTGCATGGGAAGTGCATAATGTATTAAGTATGCATGTTTGCTTGTTAAGTTTGAACAAGTGTTGATTATCTATTGAGAATGATGCATGTATTCATGAAATCCCTTTAGTGCATTGTAGTCTTGCTAAGACTTGTTTTTAAAGGCATGTGATGCAAATGTTGATGATGAGGTTCATATGTTGCATTTCTTTAATGCATGTGTTGGATTGATTAAATAAATGGTTTTTAAAGGTTCTTGATTGAAATGTTAACCAAGTAAGAGGAATGCATAATGTGAAGTGGAAGTGTTTTCCAAGGTTTTGAATTTAACTTTGCATTTGGTGTTATGCATTGAAAGGTTAAATTGATGTTTTGCAAGTTGTGCTTTGAAAAGGTTTATTTAGCTTGCTAAGCTAAGGGTTGGTTTTCATGTTTGAGCAAAGCATGGTTTTGGAGCTTGTTGTTGAAAAGGGTTTTCAAACATTGCTTTGGTTTATCAAATCGGGTTTGTTTTTAAAAATGGTTTTAAGACCCGCTGCATTGATGGTGTTTTGGTTTTGAACATTCCTCACTAAGCACTTTGTGCTTACGCTCTTTTTTTTGTCCATCAATGCAGATAAGTGAGGTTGGAACAGCGAGGAGCAAAGGATTCAAGGCGGACTCCACTTGAGATGTATGTCTCGGTTAATAGCTATAGTTAATAAAGGCAATGGGGGAAGAATCTCTTATGTTGATGTGTAACGAGATTGTGTATGTTGGACAAGTTTGATATATGTTGTTAAATCATGTGGATTAATGTTGCAACGTTTGGATCATCTTATGCTTAAGTTGATTTGCTATGCTTCTTGTTTAAAAGCATGAATGAGTTTTTGAATGTGTTTGATGTGTTTGTGCACCTAGGGGTGATCATGTATCTAGATTTTGATGCATACATGTTCCTTATGTGTTGAGTTACTTGCTAGTGTGGTTTGATTGCTTTTGGAGCATGTTCGGTTGGCCAATTGTGTGTTTAAGCAAGCTTTGTGCTGCATTCTGTGCAGGTCGTTTCGGAACAGTAGCTACCGTTTCGGAACGGGTGCCCTGTAGTAGCCCAGGCGTCCGAAACGGGAGACACCGTTCCGAAACGGGAAGCCCTCTGCCAGCCCTCGTTTCGGAACGCGTTGCGGAACGGCCCCGCATTCTGAAACAGGCTTTCCCTGTTTCGGAACACCTGACCGTTGGGGGCTGACATTGGCAGTTATATGTTTTGAAATGTTTGTAAATTGGTCCTGAATCTTGTACGTGCAATTGTATGAGTTTGGAATGTCCGTTTGAGCTGAAATTTGGCAGAGAAGCATGAAACTTGACTAATTACAAGTTGGTAACACTAATTTGGGTTAAGACCTTATAATTATCAGATTTTGCATTTTGGTCCCTAAAGTTGTAAATTGTTCAATTGGGTCCCTGTTTGATCTCTGATGTTTATGATCTTGAGCATGCTGTATGAATGATCATAACTAGGGTTAAAGTGCATCTAGACATGTTTAAAAAGAAAAAAAATGGTCGTTAATCAAGGTTGACTTTCGAGTTGACTTTGGTTTTCCCCGTGTGACTTTCTTAATACGGGTCAACCGTCTAGACCGGGTTAAGGGGGTTACACCAATAGTACAGCCACTAGACTGGACACAGCCATTTGAGATCATGTGTGATGCTATTGACTATGCTGTCGGGGCAGCACTTAGGCAGCGGAGAGACAAATTATTTCATGTCATATATTATGCTAGCAAGACTGAATGACGCCCAAGTGAACTACACCACCACAGAGAAGAAGTTATTAGATGTGGTATTCTCCATTGACAAGTTTCATTCTTACATACTTGGAACGAAGGTCATAGTGTATACAGACCATTCTGCCTTGAAGTATTTGTTTGAGAAAAAAGATGCTAAGCCTCAATTGATACGGTGGATACTGCTATTGCAAGAATTTGACCTTGAAATCAAGGACAAAAAGGGGACATAAAATCAAGTGGCAGATCACTTGTCGAGGTTGGAAAAGGGACAGAGTCTACCAACAGATGAGACAAACATATTGGAGACCTTCCCAGATAAGCAGCTCTTTGTTGCCCCAGTCACTGTCGCGACAACCATGTATGCTGATTTTGTTAATTTCTTAGTTAGCGGAATAATTCCTTCTGATCTTAATTATCAAGCCAGGAAGAGGTTCCAAAATGATGTTAAGCATTATTATTGGGACGAACCTCTTCTTTTCAAAACATGTGCATATCAGGTTATAAGGAGATGTGTACAACAAGAAGAGCAAGAAGACATACTTCATCACTGCCATGCTTCACAGTATGGAGGTCACTTAGGAGGCAACAAAACTGTTGCCAAGGTGCTGCAGTCAGGGTTTTATTGGCTGTCACTGTATAAAGATGCTCAAATCTTCTACAAGAGTTGTGACAAGTGCCAACGGACAAGAAACATCTCAAGGAGACACGAGATGCTGCTGCAGAACATTCTAGAAGTCAAAATCTTCGACGTTTGAGAGATTGACTTTATGGGACCATTCCCATCTTCATGTAGGAATCTATACATCCTCCTGGCAGAAGATTATGTCTCTAAATGGGTTGAAGCTATCGCAACTCAAAAGAATGATGCCAAGACAATCCAAAGATTTTTACATAAAAATATATTCTCTAGGTTTGGCATCCTTAAGGCAATTATCAGTGATGAAGGGAGACATTTCGAAAATAGGATTATTGCTGCTGCCTTGAAGAAATATGGTGTCAAGCATCGGATCGCAACAGCATATCACCCTCAAACCAATGGACAAGCTGAAATATCCAACATGGAAGTTAAGAACATTCTTGAGAAGATGGTTAAGCCAACTAGGAAAGATTGGTCTTTACTCCTTAATGATGCATTATGGGTTTATAGGACAACTTTTAAAACTCCATTGGGAATGTCTCCATACCGATTGATTTATGGGAAAACATGTCATCTACCTGTCGAGATAGAGCACAAAGCATACTGGGCAATCAAGATAGTGAATATGGACTTGGACAAGGTAGGGCAGAAAAGGCTATTGGATCTGAACGAAATCAAAGAAATCCAGACAATGGCCTATGATAATGCAAGAATCTACAAGGATAAGACTAAGAAGTGGCATGACAAGAAGATGCTGCCACGACAGTTCTGCCCAGGGCAGCTTGTATTGCTATTCAATTCAAGACTGAAACTCTTCCCAGGGAAGCTGAAATCTAGATGGCCTGGCCCGTTCCAAGTCGTACAGGTTTTCCCCATGGTGTCATAACAATCCAATCATTAAAAGACGGGCACAAATTCAAAGTCAATGGACAGCGCTTAAAGCATTATCAGGGGACTAAAGCCCCAAGAATACAGGAAGTGGTTACCTTAGGAGACGCCCCACCTGGCATCCCTAATTTAACCTAATTTTTATTTTTTAGTTTTATTATTACATATTATTTATTAGGAAATAAGATTTATTTTATTTGAATAATGTTTTTCTTTTATTGTTTTTAGGAAATAAAGGAGTCAAGAAGAACAGGAGAAGTGAACTCAGCCCACCATCTACCAGCCCAAGCCCAAATTTTGAAGCCTGTCGTTACAGCTGCCGCGACAGACGTAGAAAATACAGGCTGTTAACACACTGTCACGACAGACGCGGAAACACGTCACATACGCGCAACAGACACGGAAACGCGTGACAGACGCGTCAGATACGCTAACGCATAACAGCTGGCCCCGTTATTCGCGCATGCCGTTACAGCTTCAACGGGTAGCAAATCCTTTTCTATATAACCCCGTTTCATTTTTCATTTTCACTCATATCTACTCTTCTTACTTGCTCCCTTTAGATTTTACTTGCTTTCATTTTTATTTCCACAACCCCTGTAAAAATGTCTTCTAGGAAAACCCGTAGGAATGCTCCTTCCAGTTCCACACCGACAGCAACCACCTCACGCTCATTTGCGATTAGAGATATGTGGGATGAGAGAGGCTTTATTTACACATCGAAGGAGGAAAATCTGGGCCTAAAGCCGTTTATAGCCCGGAAAGTTCGAGCTCTACAGTTTCAGACTTTTGCTGAGCAGCCTGAAGAAATGAACGTCACGTTAGTACGAGAATTTTACGCTGCCATTAGACGCAGGACGACGACAGCAGTGATTGTTCGAGGGAAAGAAGTATCGTTCGAAGATGAGTACATTAACACATTGTATGGATTCTACGTCGGCAGCAACGACGACGCTCTCCAACAGTTCCTCAACACATTAGACCCTGCTGCCTATGACGCTGTCATGGCAGAGTTGACAGATGAGGGGACTCAATGGAACACTAGCCGAAAGAACCCACAGACACTAAAGAGGACTCAGTTGCTGTCGGAGGCGAAATTATGGAATGTGTTTATAAAAAAACGTATCATGTCGTCGTCCCACAATACCACAGTCGACCAGCCAAGGTTAGCATTAATTCACTCCATTTTACATGAAAGACCCATTAACATGGGCAGCTATATTCGTGAGAGAATCTTGGAGTGCGCACGTAGACCGATGGGTCCCCTTTACCTCCCGTACCTCATCACCTCACTCTATCGTGGCCATGGCGTACCAGAAGTGGCCACTGACATGCGAATCCAAGGGAAAGGTTGGACTGAAAAGAACATCCTCAGCCTTATGGAGCTGACTGCTGCCACTCCTCTATCATCATTCGACCCAGCTGCCACAACAGCAGACACGACAGAGCAGCCAGAAACTGAACCAGCTGCCGCAGTAGCCGCCCCGACAGACTCCTCCTCCCAGATCTTAGCTGCCATTCAGAAGATGGAGGAACGACAGCTTGGTCTGATGACCTTCATCAGGGATTTTACTACATCTACGGTAAACTTTATCCATACTTCTTTAAATTTCCCTGATGTTGTCTTCCCCACCTTTCCTGCACATTATTTTATTGTCACTACACCTGCCCACACTCCCACACCTGCTGCAACACCACGGACACCCTCTGCCGCCTCAACGCCATCACCTGCCCCGACAGCCGCCAGGAGCACCCGTGCTGAGGCATCTGCCCGTGGTACGAAACGTAGAATGGCATCGGAGGAGCTTGATGCCTTTATTGCCGGATTCTCATCCTCCTCCGTTTAGGCCGCCAGTGACAATGAACCCTCTATTAAGAGGAATCTGTCGAAGGAGTTCTCACCGGTGAAGAGGCAGAAGCGAATGGTGGACAAATCCAATATGCCAAGAGCCAGCAGCAGCAGCGGCGACAGCAGCAGCAGCTCTGAAGTCCAGGTTGTGGAGAAACCTCCTCACATCTCCCCAACCAGGATCCAGCCACCACGGGATGCCAAAGCAAAGAATACCTCCGCCTCCCCCATTCCCCAACCAGCTCCAAAAGCTCGTCCCCGCCGCCAGACCAGACTTAGCAGCAGCAACGAAGACAGTGATTAAAAATTTAAGTTCTTATCTTCTTTTTGATGCATGCTTATATATTTTGTGATGTACTGCTTTATCCTTCTTTTTACTTGTCATTTGCATTGAGGGCAATGCAACCCTTGAGTTTGGGGGTGGCAACCCTCCATTAATGGAGTCCATCTTTTTTTTAAAAAATTTGTGTCATTTACTTAGTTTATTTTTGAAAAAAAAATGAAAATATGAAAAATTTTGGCTTAAGTCTGTGAATTGAACTTACCTGTCGTGACAGCTCTATCGTGACAGTACTTTTAGGATAGTTTTTAGGAAAAGTTTAGAGCATTTCTATAGTTCTGAAAACTTAAACATTTTTTGTGATTGTTATACTGCTTAGAACTCTTCTAGTTAAACTAGAATAGGAAGCTTAGCACTTGAATAGCCCCTAGAGGTGCCAAACACTGGCTCTAGGAAAGAATTTTAATAAAAGAGACTCAACAGCCCTAAAGGTACCCAAAACTGGCTCTAGGAAGTTAGCTAGAGGTGCCCAAAACTGGCTCTAGTGAAACTTTAGCTTAAAAATAGTGAAATCGAGTCAAAACAAAAAATCAAATAAGCATGAAAAAAATACCTTCAAAATATAAACTTTGGCATAAAAATACGAGTTAAGAGCTGAAATATTCTAGTGAAACTAAGAGAGTCTTGGAATATAACTGTTCACAAGCATGCACACACTGCACGAGGACTATAATGAGACTTCAGACAGATCCTAGATTATCCGACAGGTTGCTGTCGCCGCAGGGAAAGAATGAAGGGTAAGGGAAAGTTCATTGTTTTAAGCCAAAAAAAATATTTCATTTTTCTTTTGGGACTTAGTTGCTTGAGGGCAAGCAAAAAGTTGAGTTTGACGGTGTGTTGAGTGTGTAAAAGTTCTATTATTTACCCCCTATTTAACCCATATTTATGCTGCATTCAAGCATTATTTATTGCATTTAGGTCAGTTTACAGTTAAACATCACAAATATATTAAAAGGCACGGTTTCTACTGAAATTGGTTGCTTTTGCAGGTTGTTGATGTAGCAGATAGGAGAGGCAGGCGCTGGGCAGTAAAGCAGAAGAGCTGGAACTGGACGAGCAGTCAAGGAGGACGATGCTGCCATGGTTGCCGTCGTGACAGCAGAGGACAACATCAGTTTTGAGGAGAAGAAGCAAAGTGGACCTCGACAGATAGAGAAAATTTAGCCCGTATGTCGTGTAAAATCATTATATTTTTCAAAGCCCCAGATCGAAAGTAATGTCAAGCCCAAAGTTCAAGGGGAGAAAATCCCAAGCAAGAAAGATGACGGCTTAAACTTAGATTCTTTGAAGATTTAGTCTTTATTAGAGTTGTACTTTAATTTAAAGTTGTATTCTTGCTATTTTAGAAAACTTGGACCCAAAGCCTGTATAAGGACATGTATTTCGACCTAGGAGAGACATCACCTATTCTCTAGCTTTTTTCCCAAAACCCTAGTTGTTTTCCTTCCCTCATCATGTTCTAAATTCCCCTTAGGGCCACGGGTTGTTTTGTAAAGTAGTTGCAAGGGTTGTTTTGTTTTAGGAATTTTCAGTTCAACAAAATAAACTTCAAGTTCTCTTATTCTGGTTATTAACATCTTGCAAGAGCATCGGGAGAGCATTGTGAGGTTACCTATTTACTTAATATCGGGAGAGTTAAGTATACGAAAGGAATAAGTGTGAGTTCTCTAGTTTATAGTTGAACTATCTCGGACCTAGGGATAGGCCGAGGTTAAGTGGCTAAAGAAGAATTCAACAAAATCGGTGTTCATCCTTTGATTCACGTCGGGGGTATCATCAAAGACGTGATCATCGACATACTTGGACATAGGGATAGGCCAAGGCACAAAAGGAATTCTTGCCAAACTTGAAGTACTGAGTTGAGTGTTCGCTGCCGCGACAAGCAACAGACTGCTGTCGCGACGGGGATGACGACAGAACTGGATTTCCTAGACTTAGCAATACCTGCAAAACAGTTTTCTTTATTATTTTCGTGACAACTTTCTCAAATATTTTCTATACTTTCATGTAGTGATTCAAGGTGAAGCTATTAGCCCAGTCCCTGTGGAGACGATATCCGATACTTCGTATCACTTTAATACTTGCGTCGTGTACACTTGCACTACAATTGCGATAGACTCTTTTACACGCAACAAAGATTCATAGTATCAATCCTTTACAAAACAGTTACTATTTAACTTTTGCAAAAACTACGATTTGGTCACTACACTGAAATGTAGTATTTCCGAAATTTATTTTATAAAATTGTTTTCACCATAGACATTCATATAATAAATGAGGATTTTTAGATATTTTTCAATATTTTTAAAGCATCCCGAACTAGGTGTTCCCTAAATCTACCTTTAAGATTCGAACTCTAAAACATCTAGGCCCAAATTTGGGGCGGTACAGACCCCGAGATCCACACGTCCAGCACATGTTCTGTTCCACTCTCATCTGATCTCCCTGAGCCGGTGCACCATGCCTAGCATTGCCTCGCCTAGCAGGCTAATATCTCTTATCGTGTCCCCTCTTGTTCCGTCCACCTCCAAAACTAGACTCAGTTGCCCTATTTCCAGAGCTAAAACCAACTCCTCAGTATGCTAAACCCGAGTCTTGTTGAATGTCTTTGGCTCGACACACCAGCACATCGAAATCGGTGTAATCCGTAGCTAGCATGTATGTCTTGACTTCCTGTACCAGCCCGTACCAGAAGCAATCACAGTGATGCCTCTCACTAGGCATCAGCTCAGGGGCATACTAGCTCAGAGGTACGAACTGTACCTCGTACTCAGCCACAAAAAGGGTTCCTTGAACTAGCAACATGAACTCGTGTTTCTTTTCATCCAAGTATCTCACACCAAGATACTTTCTCTTAAAGGAACCCTTGAAAAACTCCTAATCCACTTCATTGGGTTCATTTCCAGCGGTGGCAGTCGTCCACCAACTATACGCATCCCCCTGGAGAAGACAAACATCGCACCCCAACTTGCGCACATCATTACAACCCATTTCATCCATGATACGGATCGTGCTAGCCAACCAAGCTTCTGACGCCTCAGGAGACATACCAAAGAACTCAACAGCTCCTAGGCTCCTCAACCTCTCCAAAGGTAAACCCGCCTTCCCAGCTACAGGCGCCTGTACGTGCGCTCCGGCTACTACAGCCTAAAACGCCCCGGTGATCGCCTTGAACCAACATCGTTAGATCACCCAAACCCGGACCAGCATGTCCTTGCTGCTCCTGCTCCCCACCTCCAGGTGGTGGCGGAGGAGGTAAGATTCCACCATGAGGGACATCAGCCCCTTGCTCACCCTGGTTTCCCTGCTCAGCCGCAGATACTATCGTGTTCGACCTTAGCTCTCTCTTCGGACCCATAATGCTATTTTTAACAAGGCATAACATTAAAACAAAACAAACCAGTTAGGCCAGCCTCAAGCAAGCATCCAAGTTCACAAAAACATTTAATCAGTGTAATAAGGCAATGGGCACCACGATTTCCCTCAAACATAACATAGCATACAATAACATATCATGCTTATCATGCTTTCCATCATCCAAAATCAGCACATATCCACATCCCATCATCAACATACAATCATATTCATCTCACATGTGATTCATATCAATCAAGCATAGCATAAGCTCCAATATTCAACCAAAATCATGTTTTTCAATCAACACACATCATACCAATTTCACATACCAACATCCCCAATTCTTTCATAACCTAGATTTGATACCAACAAATGTAACCCTCTTAGCATGGCCTAGACGCCCAACCCAAACTGAGAAGATTACACGGGAAAAACCGAAGTCAACTCGTAAAAGTCAACCTCGATTAACGACCTTTTTTCTTTTTATCTTTTCTAGATGCACATTATTTTCCTATATGATTAGCAAATTGATGTAGCGAAAGCGACATGACGAACGAAACTCAATTAGGAGTCCAATTGCATGCAAACATCTTTTAAGGACTAAATTGTAAATTTCCAGAATTATAAGGACTAAACGAGTTTTAAATTTACCAATCCAAAATTAGTCATATTACATGTCAGCATGTCAAGTTTCATCACACACGGATCATCCAAACTCATTTAATTAAAAAATCAACATTCAGGGACCATAACGTACGAAGATAGAAACCTGAAACAATTCAAATCCAACGGTCAGGTGTTTCGAAACACAAGACCATGTATCGGGACGACCGTTTTGAAACCAGGTTGACCGTTTTGATACGCGGGTGTGTTCCGAAACTCGTTTCGAAACAATGCTTTCTAGTAGCAAAATGTTCTGGAACGTGCTTACCCGTTCCGAAACGCCATGACCATTCCATGCCATCGTTCCGAAACAAATAAGGGCGTTCCGAAATGCCTTGCGCTACAACTTCACAATTTGCTGGTTTTTCTCAAACATTCACCTCCGAAATCATTCCAACACATGCCACATCACACATTCAACATGTACAAGCATCAAAAACCATTAACATGAAGCACAAGCTAAATCATAGCATCATTCATGCAAGCATTAGAACTATAGGCATGCTTCCTAGTCTTCAAAACCATACGAAGCCAAAAGCCACATTCAAACACAAATAAAACCTCAAAGGCCATTTACAAACCAAAATAAGAAAAACAAACAAGCATAAGGTGTTTAACATAACCAAATACTAACAAGAGTAGAAATCCCTCCCATTGCCTCTTATTACACCAAGGTGAAACTACATACTTTGTTTAATCAAAAGCTTGGATTCCACTTGCTATCAGGCTTCCTTGAATGCTCAAATCTCTGCATTGATGAAACAAATGAGCGTAAGCATATAGCTTAGTGAGGATCGCTAAAAGTAACATTCATCAATGCATTTCATAAAACCATTGCATCATCAATTGCAACCTCATGCCTTTCTTAAACATGCTCTTCTAAGCATCAATGCACTATTCAAACCACATGCTTAAATCATCATTAAAATAACAGCAAATACTCTTTTGCTCATGCTTAAACAAAGCATCACATGCATTCTAGCATAAATCTCAAGCATCTCATGCTTAAATCATTAATCAACAACATTATATTGGGTTGCAAGTGATCCATTCTCAATGATACCAAAACCAACACAAATGACACAATCAGATACGCGGATTACAAGAGTTGTCCCACACGCTTCATACACACTACCAGACTAAACAAGGCTCACACACGAGAGCAACCCTCCACCATTGTATCACCCATGGTGGAGTGTAACGGTACAGTCACAATCCCTCAACACCACTCATCGGTAGTTGTTTAATTCCACTAACAAGAGCACGAGACACATAACACAAGACCTACACACGTGATTAACATCCACTGTTGTGATCTTAACCTCAATCGTTAGGGTACTTGGATGGAGTATATGGTACACTCACAACCCCTCGACATCCAAGGCGAATTTATTCACGGTGCACCCAATCCTATAGCCGGCTAACTATATCCGATTAAAGTAACCAAAATCCATTTTCATCACTTGCCAATATAATCATTTAACATCAATATTCCATTGTTTTACAAGCATAAACTGTAATGCCCTGATTTTGGGCCTAGAAGTTTTAGAGTTTGAATCGGACCGGTCGAGAACGGTTTGAACCTTTAAGGGATATTTAGGGAACACCTAGTTTGGGATGATTTAAAATTATGGAAAAATATCTAAAAATCCTCATTTATTATATGAATGATTATGGTGATTTTTTTTTTACAAAATTAGGTTTGGAAATACAACATTTCGGTGTAGTGACCAAATCGCAGTTTTTGCAAAAGTTGACTAGTGACTGTTTTGTAAAGGATTGAAACTCTGAATCTTTAAGGAGCTAATTTTACCAAAATGTTTTTAATCAGATTTCTATTTATTTTGGGTGTTTTAATAATGATTTAATAAAGGGAATTGAAAGAAAAAAAATCTATTTTGACTTTCGTAACTACTTTACGATCTTTTTCCCTCTTTTCATTTTCTCTCAACTTCCACTCAGCCAAACACATTTCCTCCATCAATTAGCCTCTGATTTTCTTTCCTTTTGATGATATTTCAATCTCCTTTTGATTCCTAATCTTTTCCTCATCAAATCCTCTTGTTTTCACTTTGGATTTTCAAGGAAACTTGCCCAAATTAAGGAGAAATCAGCCATTAGAGGTAAGCTTCGTCCTTCTCCTCTAATGATCAGTTCTTTACTGAAATTCCCAAGTTATCAATCCTTTGTTAATGATTTTTAAGTTGCTTTAATGTTAGAAACATGAAATTGTGTCAAAACTCTTGGTTCTTGGTGAGATCTTGATGATTTTCGTATCTTTTGGTTAAGCTCTGTTTTGAGGTTGATTTCTAATGTATTTTGGAAGGTAATTGATGTTATAAATGAGGTTTTATCAAACAAATCCCGAATAGGTTTGGATTCCTAAGTTTTGCATGCTAGATTGGTAGTTTTTGGGGTGGTTTCGGTGTTCTATTGTAGCTGGAGGTTTAAGGATGAGTTTATGATGATTTTTGGTGTTGATTGAGGTTTAGAAATGATTAGAAGTGATAGATCTTGACTGGGCTTTGTTTTGGAAGAGTTTGGAGATATTTTTGGTTGTTTTTGGTGGCTGAAATGATGCTTATGGGTAGAGCAGCGAGTTTGATTAGTTGGCTGGTGATTTCAATGCATGATAATGCATTAACCCTCTGCTCTTATGTGTATTAAGCAGGGGAGACATCTTCAAACGCCTTTGGTTTTGATCTGGAAGTATCAGGAGCTTAGATAGCGTTTCGGCAAGCAAGCGAAACATAATTGGTGAGTGCGAATGGTTTTAGAAGTCCTTGTGGGACAAAGAAACAAGGTTTGGGGATTTAGGATTGGTTTGAAACACCATCCTAAATCCGAAAGTAAGTATGGCTAGATTTGCTCTCAAATATGTTGTTGTTGCCCTTAAAATGCTTTTACATGCTCTTGTTTTGAGATAGACAAATTCCTGCAGTTTTATGCATGATTTGTAGCATGAGTTGATGCTTTGTAGAGATTTCATGAGATAGCATGTTGCATTGAAGAGTTTTGAGATTTTGACTTAATGCAAAGCATGTGTTATGATTTTGAAATGAGATGAGAAAGATTTGAGAAATGTGCATTAAAAACAGTAGGTGAGAGGATGTTTTTGACATAATATATTGGCATAGAAGATGAGATAGTTATCGGATATAATTGATCGATCAAAAGGATGAAAGTGCACTATAAACTAAAATCCGTGCGTGCTCTTTGGAGTTGGGCAATGGGGGCAGTGCCATCCCAATCCAAAGTGAGAATCTGATGATGAGAGATACCATCGGGATAGGACTTGGTGAAATACCCAAGCTTTGTGGCGATGCGAGATACTGCCATGAGAGTCCGGTGATGAGAGATTCCACTGGGGTAGGACTTGACTTTGGGTCAAGCTAATCCGCATATCCGAGTAAAGATGAAATGTGAAATGTCAATATAATACATGAAAATGTATTTGATTCACATGTACCAAATATTGAGATGATTTAAGCTATGAGAAAGGCATATAAGATTTGATTATGAAATGCTTTAGTTTTCACAAGCATGTGTATGTCTTTTCCATGAGATTTGCATTGGTTTTAATGCATGAGATAGAATAAGGGTACATGTGTTTTCAAATGGAGATTTGCTTTGAAAAGGTTTTCAAGCATGAGATAGAATGAGCATGTTGTAGAAAATAGCTTTTGAGAAAGTATTTTCAATAATGCATTGTTGTGTTGGTTTTCTTTAGAGCATGCATCACTAAGCAAACATGCTTATGCTCTCTTTTACCAACAATGTAGATAATTGAAGTGATTTTGGGCAGCCAGAAGGTTAAGAACATCCAAGGAAGTGTAAAGCTCATGTATGGTGATGTTTTTACATACTTTAGTATTTATATTTGGCAATGGGGCCCCAAGGTTGTATTTGGGAGATGTGTTTTGAACTCCCTATGTTTGTGGCAAGTTTGTGTTGGCTTTTGAAGGTTGTAAATGGTCTTATATGGTTGTTTGAGGTTTGAAGTCTATATTTGGCTCATGAGGATAGGAAGCATGCCTATAGACTAAATGGTAATTTGTTTGATGCCATGCCTTAGCTTAGGTTTCTTAATTATGTTCTATTATGGCTATTCATGTTGATGGTATGATTTGGGATATGTTTGAGTGTGAAAGAATGTCAAAAACCAGAAAATTATGATGTTGCATGGCAGGGTGTATCGAAACACCCTTATCTATTTCGAAACAGGAACTCGAAATGGCCATAGTGTTTTAGAACGGATGAAGGTGTTTCGGAACACTTTGGCTACTGGAGAGGGTTGTTCCAATATTGGTCTCAGAATGCACCCGAGTACCGAAACGGTCAACACCATTTTGATAAGGGCGTTTCGATACGGAGATCAGAGTTCCGAAACGGCTAACCGTTAGATTGCAGATTTGAATTGTTTAATTCTCACGTATTACATTTTAGTCCTGGATGTTGTGCATGCAATTAATTGAGCCTGGAATGTCCATTTTAGCTGAAATTTGACAGAGAGTCGTGTAATATGACTAATTACATAATGGTATTCTTAAAATCTTCCAAAGTCCTTATCATTTCAAAAATTTACGTTTTGGTCCCTAAAAGTGTAAGTCTTACAATTGAGTCCTTAAGTGATTTCTGATCGCTGTGCTTTTCTCTCCTATAATTCCTGAGTAATCACATAGGCTTTATGTGCATCTAGAAAAGATAAAAACGAAAAAATGGTCGTTAATCAAGGTTGACTTTCAGGTTGACTCTGGTTTTCCCCGTGTAATCTTCGTAGTTCGGGTCAAGCGTCTAGGCCGGGATAAGAGGGTGACAAAAACATAATGTCGTTTTCACAAGCATAAACATGCTTAATCTCAAATACATACATTTATAAAATCCAAGGATCATCTACCAAATGCATCCTTTACAACATGGCATTAAACACCAACATTATCAATGCTCAAAACATGCTTTAAAACAGTAGATAAAATCACATTTACATCAAGTACATTTTCCAAAAAAACATAGCACATTCCGAGAGAGACTTTCGAATCACTTACTCTTGAGCTTAGCTAAGTGTTTCAAACTTACACTAAGCTCCCAAGACCACGCTCAAAGTGTTACAAAGTTGGAATATCCATTTCCACTCACCAATACGCGAAGCCTAGCTCGCTGACATGAAAATCACACTTTCGGAGCCTCCAAAAACGTCTCCCTTTTTTCACATTATCAAAACAAAAATCTAAATGCATTAAAATGCATTTCAACACCAGCAACCAATCACAAACTCATTTCTCACCATAACTACACCAATTTACCCATCCGAAACAATCGAAAACTAAATTGATTGCTTCCTAATCCAAGCCCAGCCAACATACATCACTTCCAATCAATTATAAACATCAAAACACATCTAAAATCAACTTAAACCCTTCCTTATACCTCCAGCAAGCATTACCCCAACATTTCACCTCAAAAACCCAACTAGAACTATCAAGAAACTCAATGATCTCAAGGATTTCGGGATCTATATCAACAAAACCACTTTACAACATATTAACCACCTCCAAACTTAATTAAAATCAATCCAAAATAGATCTTAACCAAACAAGTCCGAAAATCAAGAGTTTCATCATATTTTTGCAAGATTTCAATCTCAAATCAATACTATAATGAAAACTCAACTAAAAACATTAATTAGAAGCCAAAGATCTTGGGAATTTCAATAAAGAACCTAGATTGAAGATTGAGAACACGATTTACCTCCAATCCTTGCTTTCCTCAATGAATGACAAGTTTTCCTTATAAATATCTTGAAGAACTTGAAAGAACTCTTGAAATTTGTTTAAAAAAATAATGAGAGAGTGTTTGGGAGAAAAGAATTCTAGAGAAAATGAGTTAGGATAGAGTTTGGATGAAAATGAGAAGAGGAAGGTAGTTACGTCAAATGAAATCTCACTTTTCTTATTTTATTAATTTTAATAAAATAAAACGCTTTTATTTAATCACTTAAAAATCCTTTTAAAACACATTTCATATTAAGGATAGACTAAATTGACATAAAGCTCCCTAAAGATTCTATGATTTTGGCTCCTCTTTTAAAAATTGCATTTTTTCCATAGTTTTGAAACTTTACATTTTGGTTACTACCCAAAATGTATTATTTCCAAAACTCTTTTTGTAAAATTGATTTGACCAACATCTTAAACATAGTTTTAGAGGATTTTAACAATTTTTACCTTATTTTTATCCTATCCCGATCCTTAATTTCCTTAAATCACCAAACTCGATTTGAACCGTTCTCGACCGGTCTGATCCGATGTCTAAAACATCTAGGCCCAAAACCAGGGCGTTACAGGTACGAGACATGGATCGTCTCGATATGGGTAAGACTGTACCGATACCATTTTTCTCACAAAGCTCACTAGAAGTTTCTGTATCGATACGGCAAAGGGCGTATCGGTACGGGACAACCAACACTTTAAAATTATGTTACCTAACAACTGACACCAACGGTCGAAACATTAAAGGCTTTTGAATTTAAAATTCCCTTAAAAATGTATCGATACGGGTGGCACGGTATCAGTACGCCATTCAAACTCCTTCACTTTTTACAAAGAGATCGCGACGATATAGATTCAATCTGTTTCGATACGGTGTTTCGATACGGTAAAGGGTGTATCGAAACACGTTTCTTTAGTAGCCAAGTTTGTAACAAAGGTATCGATACGGCTAGAAGCGTATCGATACGCCTGAACGATTTTCAATAGTTTGCCCTTGAAACACTTAGAAAATATTTTGGAGTTTGAGTTTTTCAAACTAGATTAAAGCCTTGTTGATTTAAAATCTTTTGAGGGACTTAAAAATCTTTTTGAAGTATTTCAATTTAATCCTTAACATACTTTGTTATATCAAAATCGAACATAGGATTTACATAATGTTTTGTGATACTTTGGGTATGTATATAGTTAACCTAATGTTTATATGAACCTAATGGCTTATTGGCCCTTTTTGATGTATATATATATATATATGAATAAAAATTAAGTTCAATTCATTTTTAGATGTATCATTGAGTCTTTGATGATAGTTTTGTATCCATGGGTATTTGAATGGAATCTATGTATCTAGTTTAAAAAGTAAAATTTTGATTAGTAATATGACCAATTCGATAGTTTAATTCTAGTATTCGAATGGTGTAATGAAATGAAATTGCTAATCGAACTTCGAATTAACTAGTATCCATTGTCTTATTTTAATGAATGATTTAGAATGTTAATAGAGATTGAATGAAACTTGATAAGTGGTTAGTTAGTTGATTGGGATGAATTGGTTCTTGTTATTTATTAATCGATTGTGTTAAGAAAATTTTAATTTGGCCTTAAATTTATGCATTCTTGTTTCATCATACGCGTCCGACACTCTTCACTCCTCACCCGGGCGTGGGGTGTTACATAAAGTGGTAATCGGAGCTTTAGGTCTAGATCCTAGAACTAGATCGAGTTTACATGCATCATATAAGATTGAGTTATGCCACCTAGGAGTCGTATTCTCGATATACTTTTGTTATTGCTCGGCTAACTCCTTCCTTTCATCCAATCGTAGTATGTTCGAGACAAGAATAGCTCAAGACGATGAAAGTCCCTGAGGATCCTCTAACGAGGGTGAAAATGTAAGGTTTGATCAGAATCTTTTGAGACAAATCGAACCTCAAGAAACTGTTCAACCTCGAGCTCAACCTCAGCAGGATACTTCTGGTGTCCAAGTTGTCCAAAAAGAATATCTCTTGAGCATGAAAGAGATGTTCAACCAGCTTGTATTGAATCTTTTGAGACCTATTGATAAACTAGCTTAGCACCGAACTTATACTTTCACGGGAGCTAATGAAGAAAAGCCCAAGAATGCTGAGTACTGGCTAGAAAATACTATCAAAGTCATGACCAAACAATTACAATGCTCGAATGAGCATAAACTTGAATGTGGTGTAGCGCTGTTAGCGGACGAAGCGATGAGCTGGTGGGAAACCACTACCTTGACTACTCCTACTGAAGATGTTATGTGGAAATTCTTTGTGGATGAATTTAAGAAGAAGTACATTAGTGAGCAGTATATGGCCGAGCGAAGGAAGTGATTCTTGTATCTCAAGCAAGCCAATCGACCAATTGAATAGTATGTAGCTGATTTCTACAAGTATTGCAAATACGGCTCGGAATACATCAAAACTGAGGCCCACAAGTGTCGTATGTTTATTGATTTCCTAAATGATGAGCTTAGTCCCATATTTACAGCTTTGGGAATTATGAATTTTTAAAACCTTGTTAACCGAGCCGTCGCAACTGAAGCAAAGATGAAAGCCGCAGAAAGGAGAAAGGGTGGAAACCAAAATGATAAGAAGTAGAAAAGAGACGATAAGCCTAATTGGTAATCGAAGAAAGATAAGTATCACAAAGAGAGCTCATCAACCTATACTCATTCTCCGAGAAGCAATTTCACACTGACATCGGTTTTACAAATCTTCTTTAGTAGAGATTTCAATGGCTTCAAATCTACAACATCGGTTCCTTAAGACATACCTGCAATGTACGAGGTGATTTTTAAAAAATTCAAAAGGTTCAACCATTATCTGCTTATATTCCATTGGATAAGTATTGTCATCTCATTGATCTTGCGTGTGGTCGTGCAATTTCCATGGCAAAGGTAGATGAGAGCAAATTGATGTAGCATTACTCTTTTCAACCTCTCTGAATGTTATCGTGACATTGCTCTGTTCACGCTCCTCAATCTTTGTCAGGGTAATTCGTTGCATAGGCTCATTATGTGTTGGGAAATCTCTCTATTTGGCAGGCTCTCAACTTGTAGGTTTTAATCGGTCCTTAAACATCAAAGAGCTCTATACGTATTGCTCCTTGTCCTCTTGCCTTGGGACTTCAGTATCCTTAGGAATGAATTGTTGGTGCATGTTATTCATGAAATATGTCAATCTCCTCGATCAATCTTCTGCTTCTTTCAAGAGTACATCCATCATGGCTATACTCGCATCCATAGAATTTAATAGCTCTTGATGAAGGATTGTCAAGGAATGTATGTTGCTGCGATATCTGTTGTTGCAGCAAAATTGTTATAGTAAAAAAAATTGAGCTTTTTGATCATGACATGAATGATTTTGTTGTTGGTTCCATCTATGGTCCTCCATGTATTTATATTCACCGAAAAGGTGATGGCAATTTTCAAACACATGATGCTCCCCACACATAGCACAAGAGTTCTCCACGGTATAGGCTCTTTGGGCTTTTCTTGGTTGGTATAGGTTATCATCACAGGGTGTAAGAAATTTTTGAGTGGATTGATTCCTATATTCCCACATCAACTCTAGAATAGATCGGCTTTTATTTCCTGACATGTTGATGTCCCTTAACTTGTAGTGCACCCTTTTTATAATACAAATAAAAAGAAAAGTTAGTAAAACTAATAAGAAAAATGATTCGAGTGCTTCGTAAATTGTGCAAGTATACATGTCGCAAGTTATAGTATAGAAAGATATCGTCTCCACAAGGATTGGTGCCACTTCAAGAATCTATTGTCTCGCACTGAAAAGTAAAAGAAACACAAGTATAAGTTTTGAGTTGAAAATCGACTAAACTAAAATAAACAAATAAACTAAAGAATTGAATTGGTAGAATGAGAGAATAGGCCAGATTATATTGCGTCATAGTGTGGAATTCGAATGGAATAGTCTTGGTTTTGCATGCATGAGGAAGCTCGATTGCCTCGACAATGGGCAGAATGGTTGCCTCGGCAATGGGCAATACGATTGCCTAGGCAAAGCACAAAGTGACTGCTTGGGCAATTGGTAGGGCGGTTTCCAGGGTAAAGAATTAAGCTACTGCTCGGGCAATTGAGCGACAACCTTCTAGGTTCGGCAAATCATTCTTCAACGGTTTCTCCTTATCCCTAATTCAAAACTCTATCAATGTGCAAACCTTGATAATACCTCCCAGTGTTAACCAAGGGTGAACATCAACCGATCTTACGCCTCTCTTAGCCGTTGAAATTCATACTTATTTCTAAGTCGAATTAGTATTCATTGATTTGGGAAAAAATCATGATTATTCATTTCTTGAATCTAACTCTCCCAATATTAGATAAGTGGATGCAATCACAAATTCTTCTCCTGATTCAATTTCAAGATAAGCACCAAGAATAAGCAAACCTTGAACTTAAATTACATAAAAAATCCTAAACAAGATCCAAACGTTTTTTTGACAAATACTAAACAAATAACCCTAGCCTAAGATAGTTTAGTTCATAGTTGGGACTAGGAACAACAAAAGATAATTTCCTAACAAGAACATCAACCAAAAAACAAAGAAAAATAAAAGAACTCGAGTAGCCTTGATCTTCAACTTCCTTGCCGATTTTTCTCCTACCAATTCGACTCCCTTCTTGGTTGTGCATTCTCTTCTTTTTATAGGAGATTGGTAGGTTATACTCCTTCTTGAGGAGAAAGTTAAGTTGGAATTAAATGTTATAAAATAAAATAAATAAATCCATTTTTATTTTATTATTTTATTCCCCCTATTAACTCCTCTTATCTTCTTGGCATTTAATCTCCTTTAAACAACTCAATGGACTTCGACTTCTCCTAGGAATTCTTGTGGCTTTCGACTTGTAAAAGGAATTGAATCCTTGTTGAAATCGGCATTTCTTGGTTGTGAAGAGTAGCACCTTCTGTATGTTGAAATCGACAACTTCTTCTTGTCTTAAATCGGCATCATTCTTCTTTCCTTCATTGTCGCGGCAATACTTGCCCAGGCAATTAACATGCATACATTTAGATGGAAAAGGGTAGAAAATTAGTATTTTTATACACTTAACAACTCAATTAAAGATAATCAAGCATGGCAAGGAAGAAAATAATGCAATTATGCATGAATGGCTAATAATGCAACCTAAATGAGCCTAAGTCTAACAATAATTGAGATGGAAATGGGTAGAAAATGGTACTTTTACACACTTAAAAACTAACTTGAAGTCGATAGAGTTCTTCAAAAGAACTAGAATGGAAGCAACCTTTCGAAAGGAGATTTAATATAAATCATGAGGTGTGTACAAATGATCCTAAGGTGCCTATTTATAGTATTTTTAGGTAGCATATGAAAAGTCATATAAAGATGAAACATTCTCATCAATTCAAAAATAAAATGCACTTGAATGCTTAGCCTTTTCATCTTCAAAGCTGACCAATTATCATAGATCATTTGGGAATGAATCTAGACAATTTGAAGCTGAATATGGCCTTAATTTTGTCCAAGGGATGAAGGACTCTTGGGTTGCCTTGTCTTGCTTTCCTATGAAAAGAAAGGGGGATGAATGTAGACATTGAGTGAATGTAGACACCTTTTCCGTTCACTAAGAGGTGATTCTTCCTATTCCATGTTGATCTTCATCACTTTATTATCTTAATAAGTGGATTAAATCAGCCTTCATTGCTTGCACCCTTGAAGAATTTGAACAACCACTTGAATTGGAAGATAAAAATTAGCTTTGAATGCCTTAAATAGGTGCATAAAGAAGATCTCCAATGGCTTGTCTCTTGGATGAAGTTAAAAAGACTTCTCCTTGGTTCAAGCTTCATCCACACGTCCTTTTACCTAGTCACAAAGATAGACCTTATTCAAACTTTAAATAAAAACCTGCATGAATGAACTACTTCCATAAATTAACTCTAAGGTTAAATGCAATGCTTGCTTTAATGAACAGCATGCTTATTGAATGCAATGAGTATTTATGCAAACTTTAATTTCTCATGCAAATTCATGCGTAAGTAAAATAAAGTATTCACCCTTGTTGTTGGTCTTTCTCCTTCTCGTTCCAAGCTTTTCATAAACAAACTTTCCATGCTTGGAACTTCTTGGCCCTTGCATGTGTTGTAACATCCTAAACTGAGCATAAAAGATACCACTAATTTGAAATATTGTTTGAATTAAATCAAACTTAAAGTGAAAAATTAAAGAAGAAACAAATAGGAATTTGTAGTGACTAAATGACGATAACATGGCTAACCGAATTAAAAAGGACATATACTCATAGTTTTAAAACTATAATTTTTGCATGCTAAATTGAATTTAGAAAAAGGACAATACACGTGTCCATCTCCCATGCTCTAGCCGGCCACTAAAGGGAGGGGAGATATCCCTCTTCTTCTTCATTATAAATTTATACACTCACCCTAAATTATAGAAAAGAGTGAAAAAGGAGAGAGTTTTGAAAGAGGAAGCTTAATCCATGGTAATCTCTTGAATTGAAGCAAAATTCAAGTTGTTGGCACCATAGATAAGGTAATGACATGTTGTTTTAATCGATTTGATACTAAATTTTGTTGTAGATGTTAATTTGAAGGGTATATACATACTTGAATTATTGTTGGAAATTGATATGGAATTGTTATTATAAGAAACAAAACGTAAGAGCATGGAAATGAACCTAGGAATATTATGAGACTGTTTTACTAGATAAAACAATGTAAACATACCTAATTGAGAAAATTAATTATCATGTTGTGTTTTTTAATTACACTAATAGATGGTTAAAACTTGCCTAAATATGTAAGATAATATTTATGGACTAAATTAGCATTCTAGAACCTTGTACACAAGATATTGGAGGATTAAAATGTAAGCTAGTGAAATCTGCCCATAATGCTCTGATCTGGGCAGCAACTTCAAAAACTCACCAAAAATGGTATACATGAAATTTAAGGCTGAAATTTTGGTATATGATACTTCAGCATGTCTGTTTTCATTATGAGGAAACATAGTTGAATTTGGGATTATATACTAGAAGATGTAAATGAAAATATCAGGACAATGCAAACTATCTAGAATTACCACTACCTTGTCTTTGAACAATAAACTATAATTAATGACTGAGAATTAAGATGTAGGATTTATATGATTAGAAAGAGGATTTAATAAGCTTTCTAGTAGTATAAACTAATTGAAATTTCAACGTACGAATTAGGAAATATGATTATTTAAAGGGACAATGTGCAAACTGCCAGGCAGCAATGACCTAGATAGTTTGAGATTTTTTTGTACCTTGATGTAAAATGATTTAAAAACAGTTTTAGGATAGTAAGAACTGTCTAGTCCTATCTTAAAATGAGGCAAGGGCAGTAAAGAAATGAATATGAAACAAAGCATAAAATTAATGAAGGAAAATGGTAACTAATTAGTGTAAACATTATAGTAACCTTATTGCCATACTTGTGTAAGGTATGTACATGTGTTAATGAACATTCTATTGTGAAAAATGCTAGAACCTGTGGAGGACCTTGTGGAAGAGGATAGGACCGGGCTAGCAAAAAGGAAAGAACCAGAGGGTTTTGATTAAAGACCAACCTTGAGCTTGCAGTATTGTGAGTTTAACTCCACTTAGGGTTAGGACTTAGGTCCTAACCAACCTCTTTTATTGTATTAATTCCATGTAATATGACTAATTTATATTGGTAATCTAAGAGAAGAATAAACTAATTGGAAACTTGTTTGATGCCATGACGAGTTGTTATCTTGAATTGAATTGAATTGAATACCTTGGTTGAATTATGATAATTCATGTCTAAATTTCATGTTCACATATGCATTGCTTATGCCAGAGGTATGTAATGGCATGCTAGCTTATGGGATGCAAGGTAGGTTTAACATGTATAAATGAATTTAGAGTTGAATGCTTCTATATATGTCGATTTGTTCGAATGGATCGAGACCTCAATCGGTGAATAAGACCTCAGTCACGATTATCTCTGTAAATAGCATGGGAAATACTGGGAAAGTCCCCACTTTTAATTTCTGCCACAAGATCCATTTTGGTTAATGCCGATCTCAATCAAATATGTGTTATGCGTGTTGTGGAGCCGATCACTATATTAAATATGTTGAGTTGGTCACACAATTGCAAATGGCCAAGAGGGGGGTGAATTGGAAATTAAAAATTTGGTAGGAGGTATGAGTGAAAAATAAAAAGTGACACAAGTGGTTAGAGTGGTTCAAGTTCTCCAAATGAACTCTACATCCACTACCTTAGTTCCCACAAAGGATTTTCAACCAATTCACTACTTGAATTCTTCCCCTTTTCTTGGATGAGGAGGTAGCCTTACAAATTGATTAAGCTTTCTACCCAAAGCTTAATCCACTCACTTTTACAAAGAGATGGATTTGGTAAACTAAAAAAATTCCTCTCAAAGGATAAATGTTTACCCAAATACAATTTCAAACACCCAAAACTCACAAAAGAAGATAACAATAAAATCACTAGAGTTGGGTACAAGAATTTGACTATGAAGAGCACTAGGGTTTGGATTTTTTCTTTGATGTTGCTTGTAGGTTCAATAGTTGTTGCTTGGTCAATTGAAGCTTTTTTGTATACCCCTGCATTGAATTCTAGCCGTTTGGGTAGTTGGGATCATCAATAGAGACGTTGGGAGCAATTTTCCCGCATTAAATGCAGCTCTGCAGCATACCGTATCGGTACTCGGGAAGGGCATATCGATACCTGCATCAAAGAGGAAAGAGTCGTTGTGTCTGAAAACAGAGCGTATCGATATGCATAGAAGGCGTACTGGAACGGTTTTAAGGGGTGTATCGGTATGGAAGGCCGTATTTATACGATGTTTTCTCACTGGAATCCCAAGTCTGGTTTTCATAAAAAGCGTATCGATACGCATACCAAGCGTATCGATACGCATACCAAGCGTATCGGTACGGTATAACGGTCTTTTAAAAATTGGGAAACCAACCAACTAATAAGTAATGGTCAAAAAATTAAATGCAAGATTTTTCAAAGATATGCTTAGCGTATCGATACGTTTGTAAAGCGTATCGGTATGGTTTCATTAAAAGAGTTGCCCAGATGAGTATCGTATCGATACAATTTCAAAGCGTATCGGTACGATAAGTCTATTAAAATTTCAGTGGCAAAAGCACGTGTCGATAGGCATAAGGATATCGATATGCCTGGGCGTTTTTGTATACTTTGTTTTGAAAATCAAAATTCCAGTAGCAAAAGAGGGTATCGATACGCCTGGGCGTTTTTGTATAGTTTAGCTTTAAAATCATAGGAAAAGACTTGGAGAATTTTTCATATATTTAAGAGCTTGTCTTTAGATATTATTTTGTTTAAAATACTTGTAAATTGTGAGACTTTAAAGAGTACTTAAAATTTTATTGTTTTGCAAATTGGTCCTTAAGTTTATATGTTATATCAAAATCAATTTTGGTTTCACAATCTCCCCCTTTTTGATATAACAAAACCACAAATAAATTATTTAAGTTTTTGAAACTTTAAAAAGCTTTCTTCCCCTTACTTTAAGATAGATTTTCAAAAAAAAATAAAGCATTGACTCTATGATCCTTCTCCCCATTTTTATTAGATCAAATATAAATACAAGGATAATAGCAACATAATAGCAACAGTAATTCATTCAACTTAAAGCAATCATAAGAGTTCAAATGCATAAACTTCAAATTAAACATAATAGTTCAAATGCATAAACTTCAAAGCAAACATCATAATCCAAACTTTAAAATCCTAAAACATAGATAATAGGCATAGACTTAGATCCTAAAAACAGAACTGCAATAACAGAATATAAAAGACTAAATGCTATAAGATGATATGCATAAACTACTCGTCCGCCTCTTCATCATAATCGTTCTCATCCTCTTCTTCTTCATCATCTTGAGGGGGTTGATTCCTTCGGTTTTGGTTGAGCCAAGCACCATGGAAGGCGGTAAGAGAGATATCCATGAAGTTTTGGCGAGAAGCCATGGTTTCCATTTTCTTCTCCATACCTTTGACGCGATCTTCCAATGATGTGAATCTAGTATCCATCGCAGAAAACCCGGCTTCCATGGAAGTGAACTTCTCATTTAGAAAAGTCATAAGAGTGTCCATGGAAGAGGAATCAAGCAGAGCACGGTGAGAGCTCAAAGAAGCACGAGAAGCATCAACCGGAGTATCTTGTGGAGGATCTTGAGTGGTACGAACCCATTCATTACCAATATAAGAAAAACCAGAACGAGCTAGAGAACACTCATCTATCGGTAGGCTAAGGGTTTTGGGATAGTCATGGGAACAATAAACTTCAAGGGAATGAAAGAGATGACTCAAAGTCGTAGAGTAGTAAAAGGATGTGACTTGTTTGGTGTGACGGTGTTGGACTAAAAAGACAAGGTCGGCAAACATAATTTGACAAAGATTTGGACGTTGGCCTTCTCTAAAACACCTAAGCCAAAAATCTTTTGTTTGGCGAATAGTTGAATTTTCCCACCCGATGGACGAAAAGACCAAGTGACAAGAAGATGAAGGATATGGTAATGAGCATTTAAAACTTTTGTTGAGCCTAAAGGACCCGTACCTAAGGAATGTTCATCATCAATACCAACGTTTTCAAAACCAAAGACATTACATAAAAGTTTTTGATCAATTGTAAAGGTTTTGCCCATATCAGAGGATTCAATAGCAATGACATTCTTCCTAGCTTCATCATGAACACATATGACATTGGAAAAGAATACGGTGACTAGATGCCTATAGAGAATAGGGGGAATGCTTAAAAAATTCATAAATTTCCATTTCTTAAGTAAAAGAAGGTATTGAAATTTGAACCGGACAGAATTTAAAAAACGGGATTGACACAACACGTTCTTCCCTAAGATTCATACCTTGAAAAAGTTTATATCGTTCTATATCGTCGGCATCGAGAAAACTTAATTGGATGATATAAGGAATATTAGGTGTAGGGTTACCCTCGATATCCTCATTAGAATCGGAAGTAGAATGATGACGCTTAGTTCTCTTTTTCGATAGTGCCATAACCCTGAAAACACATCAAAAAGCGATTCGAATATGTATGCAATTAACATCCTATTCAATCCAATAAATTCTAATAATTCAAGGTAATTGCAAAAAGAAATTTAATTTTAAGAGGACATTTACAATTCTGAAAAAGAAAAAACAGATTAAAAAATACGAATAGAAAATATATTCGAATGAAAAATTTTGATTTTTGAGAAAAATTTTATGAAAAAGTTGAAACCCATAAAATAAAAACATGTTTTGTACAATAATTAAATTGAAACAATTATTAAAGTCAAACGAAAATCAAAGAAAATAAAAAAGAAGAGTTTTATACCTTGAATCTTAGATTGGATGAACGAGGTGATGAGAATGCACAAGATTTGTTGAAAAAGCTTAGCCTTGATATGGAGATTAAAAACCCTCAAAGAATTTTTAAGTTTGATGGTAAAAATTGAAGGATTGTGGGGGTTTTTATACGGTATTGCGGCTAGGGTTTTTGGAGAGAAAAGAGGGGTTTTTGTTTTTTAAGGATTTTTAACAATTGCATCCCTAAATAGCCTCTCCGTCGAGACCGTATCGATACGCTAAACACGTGTATCGATACCCTTTAACCCTAATTTTTTATTCGTCGTTACTACTGTATCGATATGCGGGACCGTATCGGTACGACTTGGCTTTGACTATTTCCCTTGACTTTAACTGTATCGATATGTGGGGTCGTATCGATACTCGTTCAGCTTCAAAGTTTCCCAGTTATGAACCCGTATCGATACGCTTCAGCCGTATTGATACCCCTTTACCAGATTAGGCATTTTTGACAGATTTAAGTGCAAAAATCCAACTTGAAACGTCCCTAAATGCATGTACATGTCCTATGAACAAGTTTTAATGGCTAAACTTAATGCATACTCCCCCTAGCAACATGCATAGAAGCAAAAAGAACAAAATTAACACAAGCATGAATCACAAACAATTTCAAGTAAATTTTTTACATTTTGGGACCTAAAAGGGGTCAGGAAAGGCTAGGTAAACCTAACTCTCTCCTAAGGGTCCAAAAGCGCTCTTTATGTAAAGGCTTTGTGAATATATCCGCTAATTGGTTCAAGGTGTCAACAAACTCTATAACAACATCATTTTTCAAAACATGATCTCTAATGAAATGATGTCTAATTTCTGTGTGTTTAGTTCTAGAGTGTTGGATGGGATTCTTAGTGAGACAAATGGCACTAGTGTTGTCACACCTAAGGGGTATGGTTTCTATTTCAATGCCATAATCTAAGAGTTGTTGCTTTATCCAAAGGACTTGAGCACAACAACTCCCTAAGGATATGTACTCCGCTTTGGTGGTAGATAATGTTACGCTATTTTGTTTCTTAGAGAACCAAGATACGAGCATACTACCTAAGATTTGGCATGTCACGGAAGTACTTTTACTATCTATCTTACATCCCCCATAATCCGCATCCAAATAAGCATGAAGGCTAAAGGAAGAATATTTAGGATACCAAAGGCCTAAGGTAGGTGTGTCTCTAAGGTATCTAAAGATTCTCTTAATGGCAACTAAGTGTGATTCTCTAGGACTAGCTTGAAACCTAGCACACTAGCAAACACTATACATAATATCTGGTCTACTTGTGGTAAGGTAAAGCAAAGAACCTATCATGGATCTATAAAGCTTAGAATCAACACACTTACCTTCTTCATCTTTGTCAAGCTTTATGGAAGAACTCATAGGTGTGGCTTGAGGTTTTGCATTCTCCAAGCCGAACTTTTTGAGCATATCATTCACGTACTTAGCTTGATTTATGAAGGTGCCATCTTTCCTTTGTTTGATTTGGAGTTCCAAAAAGAATGAGAGCTCCCCCATCATGCTCATCTCGAACTCACCTTGCATTAGCTTAGAAAATTCTTTACAATAACACTCATTAGTAGAACCAAAAATGATATCATCAACATAGATTTGTACTACTAAGATGTTATTGTTATATATTTTTATGAAGAGTGTAGTGTCCACCTTTCCTTTTTCAAAACCCTTCTCAATTAAGAAATTTGAAAGTCTCTCATACCAAGCTCTAGGAGCTTGTTTTAAACCATAAAGAGCTTTTGTTAGTTTAAACACATGGTTTGGAAATTTCGAATCCTCAAAACCCGGTGGTTGTTCAACATACACTTTTCTTCATTTATAAAACCATTAAAAAGGCACTTTTCACATCCATTTGAAAAGGCATGAAATTATTATAACATGCAAATGCTAAAAGCATCCTAATGGCTTCCATCCTAGCTACAGGTGCATATGTCTCATCAAAATCAATTCCCTCTTCTTGGGTATAGCCTTGAGCAAAAAGTCTAGCCTTGTTTCTCACTATATTACCACTTTCATCTAATTTATTCCTAAATACCCATTTAGTTCCTATAGTAGATTGATTACTAGGTCTTTCAACTAATGTCCAAACTTTACTTCTCTCAAATTGATTTAATTCCTCTTGCATGGCCAAAATCCAAAAATCATCTTTTAAAGCTTCTTTAATATTTTTAGGCTCAATGCATGAAAGAAATGCAACATGGTTCATTAATTTGAGAGAGGATCTAGTAGTTACCCCCTTGGATGGATCACCCAAGATTTCACCACCTTTGACATAGTTGAACTCCCTTGTGTAAGACACCTCATTTTTCCTCAAGAGTCAAGTCCTTCAAGGCTTCAAGAGGTGGATCTTGTGTATCCTCATCTTTAGTTGGAACCTCATACACCTTTGATGTTTGTCCTCCATCAATGGCATCAAGGATTCCTACATCATCATCATAACAAGATTCCTTCCTCGAAAGGAGTTTATCATCGAAAACAACATGTATAGACTCTTCAACTACTAGAGTTCTTTTATTAAATACACAATAGGCTTTAGAGTTTAACGAGTACCCTAAGAAAATAGCTTCATCATTTTTAGCATCAAATTTACATAAGTTTTATTTACCATTATTCAAAACAAAACACTTGCAACCAAAAGGATGAAAATAGCTAATGTAAGGATTCTTAGATTTTAAAATCTCATAAGGTGTTTTCTTCAAAATTGGCCTGATCATTACTCGATTTATAATATAGCAAGCGGTATTTGTGGCTTCCGCCCAAAAATATTTAGGTAAATTATTTTCGCAAAGCATGGTTCTAGCCATTTCTTCTAAAGTTCGATTTTTCCTCTCAACTACCCCATTTTGTTGAGGAGTGCGAGGTGCAGAAAAATTGTGGCTAATCTCGTTTTCATTTAAAAACTCATCAAAACCTAGATTTTGAAATTTGGTTCCATGATCACTTCTAATGTGAGAAATTTTAAGTTCAAGATCATTTTGAGTTATTTTAGAAAATGTGATGAATTTTTCTAAAGCCTCATCTTTTGTACTTAAGAATAGAACACAAGTAAACCTAGAATAGTCATCTACAAGCACAAAAGCATATGATTTACCACCCAAGCCCATTGTTCTAATAGGCCCAAAAAGATCCATATGAATCAATTGTAAACATCTACTAGTAGAGACATCATTAATGGGTTTAAATGAAGTTCTATGTTGTTTACCCTTTGAACATGCATCACAAATTTTATCATTAGAAAATTTAAGTTTAGGTAAACCTCTAACTAGATTAAGGGAAATTAATTTCTCTAAGACACTCATGCTAGCATGTCATAATTTTATATGCCAAAGCCATGAGTCATGTTCATCATGTGCAACTAAGCATGTTTGGGATGAATGGATGTCATATAAATGCACCATGTAAATATTGCCTATTTTATGTCCTATGAGCATTAGTTGATTTGTTTTAATGTTCACAATTTTGCAACCACTTTTATCAAATAAAACATTAAAACCCTTATCACATAATTGACTAATGCTCAATAGATTATGTTTTAGACCGTTGACATACAAAACATTTTCAATGAAAATAGAAGAGTGATTACCAATGAAGCCTATTCCTTCAATGTGGCCTTTAGAGTTGTCATTGAAAGTTACCACTCCACCACTCTTTGGCTTTAGTTCCACGATTCTACTCTTGTCACTGGTCGTGTGTCTTGAGCATCCACTATCAAGATACCATGAGTTTTGGCTTGAAGCTTTGGCCTTGTAGGAATGCTCCCCCTACAAACAAAGAAATTAGGCCTTGATTTTTTGTACCCAAATCATTTTGGGTCCATGTGTGTTAGCCTTCAAAATTTTGGTTCCCTAAGGAATCCAAGTAGCACTAGCATTCATATTATTAGAAATAATGAGTTCCTTAGGAACCCAAACACTCCTAACCTTTTGACCTCTAGATTGCTTATAATAATTTCTTTGTTTAGGAATAAAAGGTTTTCTTTTTACATATTGGGATTTTGAAGAGTTTCCTTTTTCAAAATGGTTTTTCCCAATAGCAATTGATGTTTTAAGATTATCCACTTCCTTTGTGTGATAATCTTGAAAATCAGAAAGAAGTTTTTCGAGTTTAAGATTTTTCGTTTTAAGATCATTTGAAAGATTTACTAAAAACAAAACTTTCTATTCCAATTCGGAGCTAGTTTTTAAAAATGTTTCATTTTGATTTTTCAAATCGAAAATAGTTTTCTTGTTTCTCAAAATGGATTCTTTATATTTTCCTACTAACTCATCATAAACCTCTTGCAATTCATCATAAGCATCTTGAAGCTCATCAAAAGTAAAATCAAAATTAGATAAGTTAGAATTTACCTTTGGTTCATCATCAATGGCCATGAGACAAAGATTGGCCACTTCCTCCTCTTCCTCGGATGACTCATCGTCACTCCAAGTTGCTACTTGAGCTTTGAGCTTGTTCTTCTTCCCAAAGCTCTTCCTCTTCAATTGAGGACATTCGAAATGGATGTGGCCGAGATTTTTGCATTCATAGCAAGTGATTTGGTCCTTCTCCTCTTCCTTACTCTTGCTTTTGAAGTCTCCTTTTCTAATGAACTTTCTCCCACGATTGGACTTCATGAAGCGAGTGAACCGTTTAGCCAACATGGCCATCTCCTCATCTTCATCTTCACTTGAACCGCTTTCATGATATGAAGCTTTAAGAGCGATTCCAACCTTCTTCTTCTCAACATCCTTCTTATAAACCATTTTCTTTTCTTCTTCTCTTCCCTTCCCCATGATCTCATTGGTGAGTAGATATCCAACAAGAGCATCAAGCTTGAGAGTCTTCAAATCTCAAGCTTCAATAATAGTCGTTCTCTTGCTATCCCAAGACTTCGGAAGAGAGTACAACAATTTCCTCACTAGTTTGTCTTCGAAGATGATCTCACCGAAACCCTTCAATTCGTTGACAATGACCGAGAATCGATCAAACATCTTGGAAACACTCTCATCGGGATCTATCTTGAAATTTTCGTAACTTAGATTGAGTAGCCCAATTTTTGTTAACTTGACATCACTAGTTCCCTCATATGTTGTCTCGAGGATGTCCCAAACCTCCTTGGCATTTTCGACCGAAGACATCTTGGAGTAGATATCCGGACCAAGTGCACAAAATATGATATGGAGAGCTTTATCATTCACTTGCATCCTTCTTCGTTCATCTTCCGTCATTTTGGCTTTTACTTTTGGGACAAGTCTTGACTCACTATCTCTCTTAATGGGAATGTATGGAACTTCTTCAACCACATCCCACACCATGTAGTCGGTGGACTTGATGAAGAGCCTCATCTTATTCTTCCAATATGAGTAGTTATCCCCATTGAAAAATGATGGCTTGGTGGTAGATTGGGACTCATAGAGGTTGGATTTGGAGGTGGATGCCATTGCTTGACAAGTTGTTAATCAAACTCTCTTAGAATCGACTCAAGAGGGTTCTAATCCTTCCAATGAGTGTAGCTCTGATACCAATTGTTGGGTTGATCACACAATTGCAAATGGCCAAGAGGGGGTGAATTGGCAATTAAAAATTTGGTAGGAGGTATGAGTGAAAAATAAAAAGTGACATAAGTGGTTAGAGTGGTTCAAGTTCTACAAATGAACTCTACATCCACTACCTTAGTTCCCACTAAGGATTTTCAACCAATTCACTACTTGAATTCTTCCCCTTTTCTTGGATGAGGAGGTAACCTTACAAATTGATTAAGCTTTCTACCCAAAGCTTAATCCACTCACTTTTACAAAGAGATGGATTTGGTAAACTCAAAAAATTCCTCTCAAAGGACAAGAGTTTACCCAAATACAATTTCAAACACCCCAAACTCACAAAACAAGATAACAATACTATCACTAGAGTTGGGTACAAGAATTTGACTATGAAGAGCACTAGGGTTTGGATTTTTGCTTTGATGTTGCTTGTAGGTTCAATAGTTGTTGCTTGGTCAATTGAAGCTTGTTTTTATACCCCTTGCATTGAATTCTAGCCGTTTGGGTAGTTGGGATCATCAAAAGAGCCGTTGGGAGCAATTTTCCCGCATTAAATGCAGCTCTTAAGCATACTGTATCGGTACTCGAGAAGGGCGTATCGATACCTACATCAAAGAGGAAAGAGTCGTTGTGTCTGAAAACAGAGCGTATCGATACGCATAGAAGGCCGTATCAATACGGTGTTTGCTCATTGGAATCCCAAGTCTGGTTTTCAAAAAAACTGTATCGATACTCATACCAAGCATATCGGTACGGTATAATGGTCTTTTAAAAATTGGGAAACCAACCAACTGATAAGTAACGGTCAAAAAATTAAATGCAAGATTTTTCAAAGATATTCTTAGCGTATCGATACATTTGTAAAGCGTATCGGTACGGTTTCATTAAAAGAGTTGCCCAGATGAGTATCGTATCGATACAGTTTCAAAGCGTATCGGTACAATAAGTCCATTAAAATTCCAGTGGCAAAAGCATGTATCCATACGCATAACGTTATCGATACGCCTGGCGTTTTTGTATACTTTGGTTTGAAAATCAAAATTCCAGTAGCAAAAGAGGGTATCGATACGCCTAAGGGTATTGATACGCCTGGGCATTTTTGTATAGTTTAGCTTTAAAATCATAAGAAAAGACTTAGAGAATTATCATATATTTAAGAGCTTGTCTTTAGATATTATTTTGTTTAAAATACTTGTCAATTGTGAGACTTTCAAGAGTACTTAAAAATTTATTGTTTTGCAAATTGGTCCTTAAGTTTATATGTTATATCAAAATCAATTTTGGATTCACAAAATAGTCATAAAAATCAAAATAAGGCTCCAGCTCGATCCACTACAAATCCGAGTGTAGCACCATCTAATCAAGACAAAGGCCCTAACAAGGCTCAATCAGGAAATCATGGCAAGGGTAAGGGAACCATTCGAATGCCCCTACCTACACTCACCAGGAATCTCGAGCTCCTGTATGTATTTATCATATTCAGTGAAGTGAAGACAAATAATCTCTCGATGTTGTCGCAGGTGTCGCCGAACAAAATTAAATACATGTTTATGCTTTGATAGACTCAGGATCCACTCATTCATTTCGATGTGCAAACTTGATAGAAAAATTGAACTTAAAGCCTGAAGTTGTTCGAACGAACCTTGTAGTCTCTAACTCGTTAGGGGGAAATTCAAATATATACTTGATTTGTAAAGATTGCTTACTTGCCATTCGAAATATGCCCTTTCTTGTTGAACTATACATTTTGCCAACTTGTGAGTTCAATTTAGTATTGGGATTAGACTGGTTAAGTAAACACGAAGCTTGGGTAGATTGTCAAAACAGGAGATTGTATCTCTTGGGTTTAGGGAAAGAGTTTATACTCCTAATCGATAAAAAGTATACTTCTATTTTTTCTTCTATGGTCTTACAAGATCAAGTTGAATTCGGTTTACCTGAGATGCCAATTGTTTCTGAATTCGTCGATGTTTTTCGCGAGGAACTTCCTTGTTTCCCTTCAACTAGAGAAGTGGGATTTAAGGTTGAAGTTCAACGTAGAACAAGCCCGGTGTCCATTACGCCCTATCGTATGGCACCATCCGAGTTGAAAGAACTCAAGAAGAAAATTCAAGAACTCGAGGACAAGGGATTCATTCGACCCAGTACATCTCCTTGGGGTGCTCATGTCTTGTTCGTGAAGAAAAAGGACGGGACAATGAGACTTTGTATTGATTACTGACAATTAAACAAAGTAAAAACCAAGAACAAGTATCCGTTATCATAGATTGAAGACTTGTTCGATCAACTCAAACATGTTACCGTGTTTTCTAAGATCGACCTTCGATCGGGTTTTTATCAGGTGAATGTGAAGGATGATGATATGCCCAAAACAAATTTTAGAACAAGATACGACCACTATGAATTTCTAGTAATGCCATTCGGGCTAACCAACGCCTCGACCACATTCATGGATCTCATGAACCGAGTATTCAAGCCTTATCTTGATAAATTTTTAGTTGTCTTTATTGATGACATCTTGGCCTACTCTCGTAAGAAGCAAGAACATGTTGAACACCTTCGAATAGTCTTGCAAATTCTCTGAGAACGTCAGTTGTTCGCCAAATTTTCCAAGTGCGAATTCTGGCTATCGAAAGTCTCGTTCCTTAGCCATGTTATC
This sequence comes from Hibiscus tridactylites, assembly GCA_958450335.1. Classification (NCBI taxonomy): domain Eukaryota; kingdom Viridiplantae; phylum Streptophyta; class Magnoliopsida; order Malvales; family Malvaceae; genus Hibiscus; species Hibiscus tridactylites. Next base: position 30,009,972 of record OY288289.1, read on the forward strand.
TCAGCTCAAGGAATCAAAGTAGACCCGAAGAAAATACAATCTATTGTTGACTGGAGACCTCTGAGGAATGTAAGTGAAGTCTGAAGCTTTCTCGGTTTAGCCGTGTATTATCGAAGATTCGTTAAGGGATTTTCCATTGTTGCCCTGCCTCTAACTAAACTCCTTCGAAAGGATCAATCATTTGAGTGGTCGAAAAAGAAGCAACAAAGTTTCGACCAACTTAAGCAAGCCCTGACTCATGCCTCGGTTCTTATCCAACCGGAATCGGGAAAAGAGTTCACGGTTTATAGTGATGCATCTTATTCGGGTCTTGGATGCGTCCTAATGCAAGGAGATAATGTAATTGTTTACGCCTCACGCCAATTGAAACCTCATGAACTCAATTATCTGACACACGATTTAGAACTTGTCGCAATCGTGTTCGCTCTCAAAATCTGGAGGCATTACTTGTACGGTGAATGTGCTATCTATTTATCGACCACGAAAGTCTCAAATATCTCTTAACACATAAAGATTTAAATCTAAGGCAAAGAAGATGGCTATAATTGCTTAAGGACTACGACTTGATCATCGACTACCATCCGAGAAAAGCAAATATGGTTGTTGATGCCCTTAGTCGAAGACCATACTCGGGTAATCCTTTCTTAAATTAAAATCCTTGAATATTCTAATTAAATTTTGTCTTTCTTGTTTTACAAGAAACCATTCGAACACTTGCCTTGTTTTGCAAGTAATCACTTGAATTCTACCTAAATCCTCTTGCTCAATCTTGTAGCTTTAAATGTTATTAATGCTCATCTTCAAGTATATCAAAAATGACGATTTTTATCCAAACTACAATTCTAATTCAGCCAAATCTCGAGAATTAAAGACTTGCAGCAAGCTGACCCTAAACTTCAAGCCATCATCTCGAAGCTTGACTCGAAATCCAATCAAGACTTCTCCATTTATTCAAATGGCATGCTCTTTTTCAAAAATAGGGTGTGTATTCAAAACAACGAAGATTTGAATAATGAGATTCTGCAAGAAGTTCATCAAAGTCCTTTCTCGATTCATCTCAGATCTTTTAAAATGTTTAAAGACCTTAAATCCTTGTATTGGTGACCAGGAATGAAGTCGGCCATCACTAATTATATATCTAAATGCTTGAATTGTCAAAGAATAAAATTCTAACATCGAGCTCCTACTAGATTTCTCCAACCTCTCAAATTCCCTCAGTTGAAGTGGGATCAAATTACTATGAATTTTGTAACCGGTCTTCCTTGTACTCCAAGAAAATGTGATGTCGTGTGGGTAATAGTTGACCGATTCACTAAATCGGATCACTTTATCCTTGTTCGAATGAACTATAGTCTGGAAACTCTACCTGACTTGTACATTCGTGAAGTAATTCATTTTCATGAAGTTCCTACTTCAATCACCTTCTATCAAGATCCTAGATTCACAACTCGATTTTGGAGAACCTTACAACGAGCTCTCAGAACTAAGTTGAATCTAAGCACGGCCTTCCATCCTCAAAGTGATGGTCAATCCGAAAGAGTGATAAAAGTGCTCGAAGATATGCTTAGAGAATGTGTTATTGACTTCGGAAAGAACTGGGAGAAATCCATACCTCTCGTAGAATTTGCCTACAACAACAGTTACCAAACTTCGATCCAAATGGCTCTGTTCGAAGCTCTGTATGGAAGGAGATGTAGAACACCTCTAATGTTGGTCCAAATTAGGTGAAAGCAAAGTTCTTGGTCCTCAATTGCTTCGGGAAATCGAAGAACAAGTTCAAATCATCCATGACAGATTGGAGCAAGCCTTTGAAAGGCAAAAGGCTTATGCTGACTTAAAACGAAGAGACATCCAGCACAATATTGGAGAAAGTATTCCTTAAAGTTTCTCCCTGGATGAAGGTTTTCAGAGTTAACAAAAAGGGAAAACTCAGTCCCCGATTCATCGGACCTTTCGAAGTTACTGAAAGGACTGGTCCATTGGCTTATCGACTAGCACTCCCTAGTGGGTTCGATAAGATCAACAACGTCTTCCACGTCTCAATGCTCCGAAAACACCAACCAGATCCATCTCATATTCTTCAACCAGAAGAAGTTGAATTAAACCCTGATTTAACTTTCAATGAAGAACCAATTCAGATTCTCGAAAAAGAAATCAAAAGACTTCGAAACAAAAATGTCCCTTTGGTGAAAGTCTAGTGGAGAAACCATAAGACAGAAGAAGCAAATTGGGAACCAGCGGATACAATGAAAAAGCAATATCCTAAACTATTCAATTCAGCTAAAAATTTCAGGACAAAATCTTCTTTTAAGGAGGGGAGAATTGTAACATCCTAAATCAGGCATGAATGTTACCACTAAATTGGAATCCTAGTTAAATTAAATCAAGCTTTAAACGAATGGAATTAGGGGTGTACTTAAAAAGAATTAAATAAGGGAGATGGAATAACAATCAATTAAGGATCCCTTTGAATTGGAAACAAACTTAAAGTGTCAAATTAAAGAAGGAAAAAATAGGAATTTGTAGTGACTAAATGATGATAAATGATAACATGGCTAACCGAATTAAAAAGGACATATACACATTTTTTAAACTATGATTTTTGCATTCTAAATTAAATTTAGAAAATGGACAATACTTGTGTCCATCTCCCATGCTCTAGCCGGCCACAAAGGGAGGGGAGATATCCCTCTTCTTCTTCATTATACACTCACCCTAAATTATAGAAAAAAGAGACAAAGGAGAGAGTCTTGAAAGAGGAAGCTTAATCTATGGTGAATCTCTTGAATTGAAGCAAAATTCAAGTTGTTGGCAGCATAGATAAGGTAATGACATGTTGTTTTAATCGATTTGATGTTAAATTTTGGAGCAGATGTTAATTCGAAGGGTATATGCATACTTGAATTGTTGCTGGAAATTGATATGGAATTGTTGTTATAAGAAATAAAACGTAAGAGCATGGAAATGAACTTAGGAATATTATGAGATTGTTTTACTAGATAAAACATGGTAAACATGATTAATTGGGCAAATTAATTATCAAGACATGTTTTTAATTACACCAATAGATGGTTAAAATTGCCTAAATATGTAAGATAATATTTATGGACTAAATTAGCATTCTAGAACCTTGTACACAAGAGATTGGAGGATTAAAATGTAAGCTAGTGAAATCTACCCATAATGCTCTGTTATGGGCAACAACTTCAAAAATTCACTAAAAATGGTATACATGGAATTTAAGGATGAAATTCTGGTAGATGACACTTCAGCGTGTCTACTTTTACTAGGAAAAAACTGAGTTGAATTCGAGATTATGTACTAGAAGCTGTAAACGAAAATATTTGGACAGTGCTAACGGTCCAGAATTACCACTACCATGTCTTTGAACAATAAACTGTAATTAATGACTAAGAGTTAAGATGTAGGGTTTATATGATTAGAAAGAGGATATAATAAGCTTTCTAACGGTATAAACTAATTGAATTTTTGACATGCGAATTAGAAGTTATGACTGTTTAAAGGGACAATGTGCAAATTGCATGCAGCAATGACCTAGACAGTTTGAGACTGTTTTGTACCTTAATGTAAACTGATTTGAAAACAGTTTTAGGGCAGTAAAAACTGTCCAATCCAATCTTAAAATGAGGCAAGGGAAGTTTATAAATGAATAAGAAACAAAGCAAGAAAGAAATGAAAGAAAAACAGTAGCTAATTAGTGTAAACATTATAGTAACCTTATTGCCATACTTGTGGTATGTACATGTATTAATGAACATTCTATTGTGCAAAATGCTAGAACCTATGAAGGACCTTGTGGAAGAGGATAGGACCGAACCAGCAAAAAGGAAAGAACAAAGGGGTTTGGATTAAAGACCAACCTTGAGCTTGGAGTATTGTTATTGTAACTCCACTGAGGGTTAGGACTTAGGTCCTAACCAACCTCTTTTATTGTATCAATGACATGAAATATGTCTAATTTATATTGGTAATCTATGGGAAGAATAAACTAATTGGTAACTTGTTTGATGTCATGATGAGTTGTTGTCTTGAATTGAATACCTTGTTGAATTATGATAATTCATGTCTAAATTTCATGTTCACATATGAATTGCTTATTCCAAAGGTATGTAATGGCATGCTAGCTTATAGGATGCAAGGTACGTTTAACATGCATAAATGAATTGAGAGTTGAATGCTTCTATGTATGACAATTTGTTCGAATGGCTTGATAAGTGGAATACTTTTGTGATGTTTGATTTACTATGGGTTGAACTATGTTTGAATACTCCTATGCATGTTAATTTTTCGAATGGCTTAATAGATGGAGTGCTCTTGTATGATGTTTGATCACTCATGAATCGAATTAAGGATTATATGGCCTAAATCTTTAAAGGAAATTGATCTTGAGATGCTTGCAATTTGATTAATCGATGTGCAATTGTTTGAAAATTTCAAACACTCAATAAGACCTTGGTTGATAGTTACGTCTAAGTAGAACGGCATGCCTTAGAGTCTAGAGCTCTACTTGTTTAGGTACTTCTTGTACCAATTGATTGGTGTTATAAGCACCTTCTTGTTAGATACCTTGGGTATAATCTTGCTAGGTGCCTAGTGTACCAAATTGTGTGGTGTGGTAGATACCTTCTTGTTTAGATACTTATGTATCATCTTGTATATTCGACTCGTTTACCTAGTTTTAGCTATCTACCAAGGCAAATTAAATTGAATGGACTTAATGAAAGACTTATAACTTGAAGAATTGATCAATAATAAATAGGAATCTCGTGCAAATAAAATTAGATGATCACCTTGTCGAATTGCTTATACTTGGTTGACTTGTGTAACAAGAGCTATGAAATCTTGTTCTATTGATTTGAGGCGTTCGAATAGAATTGGATGTTCACCTTGTGGAATTTGTTATACTTGATTGATTTTTGTTTTGTGTGCTATGAAACCATGTTCAATTGTTTTGATGTGCACAATCAGTAGATGCAATAACTAGCTAGGTAAACTTGGTTAAATGAATTATTGTGACACCCCAATTTTGGGCTTGGAAGTTTAGGGTCTGAACCCGACCGGTCTGATTTTCGGTTCGAATATAAAATGTGGTTTTAGGGAAAGCCTAGTTCGGGTTGCATTAAAAATATGGAAAAATATCTAAAAATCCTCTTTTAATATATATATATAAGAGAGTGGTGAAATCAATTTTACAAAATAAGGTTTGGAAGTGTGACATTCGAATTAGTGACTAAAATGTAATTTTTGAAAAGTTCAGTGGTGACTGTTTTGTAAGGATTGAATCTTTGAATCTTTAAGGAGCTAATTTACCCTAGATTGATTTCTCCAGATTTTTCTTAGTTTTTAATGATTTATTTAATGTTTAATTAATTAAAGGAAGATGGGAAAAACCAATTTTGAGATTTCATAACTAACTTTCTTGAAAACTTTCTCATCTCATTTTCTCTCAAAATTCTCTCAGCCAAACACATTTCTACAGCAACTTTTCTTTTGATTTTTACACCAAATGATGAGATTTCAATCATCAAATGATTCCTAATCCTTTCTACATCAAATCCTCTTCATTTGCTTATTGAATTTTCAAGGATTTTGGCTCTAATCAAGGAGAAATCTACATTTAGAGGTAAGGATGTTCTTCTCCTCTAAATACTCAATTCTTTACTGAAATTCCCAAGTTTTCAATCCTTAAAATTAAGTTTTATTAAAGGTTTTAATGTTGTGATCTTGATTTTGGCTTAAAACTCAAGATTTGGATTAAATCTTAAAGAAATTCGTGGTGATAGTTTGGGCTCTGTTTTGAGATGGCTTTTTAATGTATTTTGGATGTTTAATGATGTGTAATGGAAGTTTAATCAATGCAATCCCAAATAGGTTGATTTTCCTAAGTTTTTACTTGTGAAAATGGTGGTTTTGGGGTGATCTTGGTGTTCTGTTATAGATGGAGGTATAATGACGAGTTTAGGTTCTTTTTTATGTTAATTGATGTATAAGAATGTTTAGAAGTGATGGATCTTGGCTGTGTAATGTTGTGGAAGAGTTTGGAGGTGATTTCGGTTGTGTTTGGTAGTAGAAATGTTAGTTTTGGTGAGAGCAGCGAGTTTAGGTGTTAAGGCTTAAAATTGTAATGCATGATGATGCATTAATCCTCTACTTTGATGTGTTTAAAGCAAGGGAGACATCTTCGGATCCTTGTGGTGTTGATCCGGAGGCTTGAACGGCATTTCAGCAAGCTTGCGAAACGGAATTGGTTAGTGGAGTTGGATTTCCAGCTTTGTGTCGAATATTTGAAGGTTTGGGAGTTTAGTTTAAGTCTAATCAACTTAACTAAACTCAAGAGTGAGTTTTCAGAAAAACTCTCTTGGATGAGTCATGGATTTGGTTCGATGCATTTGTTGATAATTGCATGATTAAATTCTGTATTTGAAAGCATGTTTAGCATGGTTAATGCTGGTTATGTAATCCATTTGTTGAAAGATGCTCAAGGTAAGAGATCCTTGGTTGATTTGTTAAAAAAATGTGGATTGATGCATAGTGATGCATGTTTTAAATGGCTTTGATTTGGATGCTTTAAAATAGTGGATTATTGATGATAATTGATGTATATTGGCAAGTGATGTGTTGGTTTTAAAGTACTTAAATCGGATATAGTTAGCCGGCTATAGGATTGGGTGCATCGTGAATAAAGTCGCCTTGGATGTTGAGGGGTTGTAATTTTACCGTAAACTCCATCCAAGTACACTAACGAGATGTTTAAGATCACAATGGTGGTTAAAAGTCCATGTGTGGATCTTGTGTTGTGTGTCCCGTTTTCTCGTTAGTGATGTTATACAACTACCGATGAGTGATGTGGAGGGGTTGTGATTGTACCGTTAAACTCCATCACGGGTGTTGAGGGGTTGTGATTATACCGGTAAACTCCACCTTGTGTGTTCGGTAGTGTGTATGAAGCGTATGGGACAACGCTTGTAATCCGCATATTCGATTGTGTTTTATGTTGTAAAAGGTTATGGTTTATCACTTGGGAGCCAATATGACATGTCAATGATATTGAAGCATGAGATGCTTGATGTGAATGCAATGATGCATGAATGATGTTAATGTGCGTAAAAAGGCTTTATGGAAAGTGTTTTTATAAAGTGAATTATTTGTGTTGTTTCATTAGAGCATGCCTCACTAAGCATTTGTGCTTACGCTCTCTCTCTTGAACCAATAATGCAGATAATTGAGGTGTTTGTGGGAAGCAATGAGGCTAAGAATCCAAGGGAAAGCTAAGCTCATGTATGGTGACTATTTTACAACAATCATTAGATTTTGATATTTGGAAATGGGAACCTAGGTTGTGTTTTTGGGAGATGTTTTGGACTCCCTAGTTGTGGCATGATGCTTTAAATGCTTTGGATAAGTAAATGGCCATTTTGGTGCTTGCTTTGATGTTTTGATGGTTGTTTGCTTTGGACATTAGGATGCATGCCTATAGTCTTGTGTATTTTCCTAATTGATGCCATGAACGTGTCTTGATGATGCAAACATGTACCTAATATGTATGATGACTTGTTGGCATGATTAGGAGGTCATTATGATGTGTTTGAGTGATTAATTGAATGTTAAACCAGCAAAATCTGCACTTTCTGGGCAGTCTATATCGGAACGGGCACTAACGTTTCGAAACGGGGGCCTGTAATGGCCTTCGTGTATCGAAACGAGTAGAGGCCGTTCTGAAACACTTTTGCCACTGCCAAGCCCTGTTTCAGTGTAGGTCTCGAAATGAACTCGCGTTTCGGAACGGTCAACCCCCGTTCCGAAACACTTGAACGTTGGGCACTGATTTGAATGGTTTAAGGTTTGCAAGCTTTACCTTTTAGTCCTGAATTTTGTATTTGCAATTGCTTGAGTTTGTGATGTTCGTTTGAGGTGAAATTTGGCAAGGAAGCATGTAATATGACTAATTTAATATTAGTAATCTAAAAATCAGTTAAGTCCTCCATCTTTCCAGACCTTACATTTTGGTCCCTAACTTTGTATGTTGTGCAATTGAGTCCCTTATCGCTTTCCGATCGTTGTGTTTTTCAAGTATGCTTCTCATTAGAGTATGCTTAAGGTTAATGAGCGTCTAGATAAGATTAAAAAGAAAAAAAGGGTCATTAACCAAGGTTAACTTTCAGGTTGACTTTGGTTTTCCCCATGTAATCTTCGTAGTTCGGGTCAACCGTCTAGGCCGGGTTAAGGGGGTTACATTTGGTGGTATCAGAGCTGAGTTCTCGAGTAAACGGGAATGGTTGTGTGGGTGATGTATGTATGATTGCATGGTGTGCCTTTTTGAATAAAAGTGTGGTGTGTGAATTGTAAAGTATGTTACAATTGTGATGTATGATGTGATGAAGCATGTTAGAGGAACCCATTGCAATATCAAAACTGATGAAATGATTTGTTTTTTATTTGGAAATGAGCTTGAGTACTTGGATTTCTTACCTTGATGAGCCTGATTATGTTTATTGCATTTGTGTTAGTGCATTGTTTAGTGAATGGGACCTCGTAGAGAGACAAGAATTAATACGCGAGCTATGGCTCAGAATGAGAATAATGCTGAAAATGTTGTGGATATACCTCCTCCTCTTGGTGGTGGACCGCCCGGTGGGTGTGGTGCTGGAGGTGATGGAGTTGGTGTTGGTGCTGGTGCTGGGGTCGTTGGACCTGAAGCTGGCTAGGGGCAAGCTGTTTGTAATGCCCCGGTTTTGGGCTTAGGAGTTTTGGGCGTTGACCGGTTGGTCAAAGTGCTGTTCGAATCTAAAGAGGTGAAATTAGGAAAGCCTAGTTCGGGTTGCATTAAAAATATGGAAAAATGTTCTAAAATCATCTTTTAATATAATTAAGTGAACTGTGAAATCAATTTTGGAAAATGAGTTTTGGAAGTGTGACATTTTGGCTAGTGACCAAAATGTAATTTTCGCAAGTTTGGTGGCTGTTTTATAAAGGGTTGAAACTTTGAATCTTTAAGGAGCTATTTACCCAAAGGGAGTTTCTCCAGATTTTTCTAAGATATTTTAAGTCTAAAATCTGATTTTAAAAGATATTAAAATTGGAGGGAAGCCATTTGGCTATTTTTGGATTTTGTAACCAACTTTGCTAAATTTTCTTTCTCTCATTTTCTCTCAACCCAAACACTACTTTTCCAGAGAATTGGTTCTAATTTCTTCACCTAAATCCCTCCTTTCATCTCTCATTTGATTCCTAATCATTGTATCTTCAAAACCTCTTCAATTGCTAATTGTTTCAACAAGGATTTTGATTGCAAAAAGAGGAGAAACTCAAGTTTGGAGGTAAGAACTTCCTTCTCCTCTAAACTATCAGTTCTTTACTGAAATTCCTAAGTTTTCAATCCTTAATTGAAGTTTAATTAAAGGTTTTTAAGTGGTGAAATGGATCTTGGCTTATAATGCAAGATTTTGATGATTTTTGATGATTTTCGTTAGATCTGATTAATCTGTGATTTGAGATGTGTTTTTGATGTTAAATGAACTCTAAATTGATAAGGAATTGAGTTTTGATTGATGCAATCCCGGATAGGTTGAGTTTCCTAAGTTTAGCTTGTGTTTTAAGGTTGTTTTTGAGGTGATCTTGGTGATCTGATGTTGCTGGAGGTATAAGGATGTTAATAGGTTGTTTTTAGATTTTATATGATGTTTATGGAAGTGTGGTTTTGTTGGTTTATGGCTGGGCATGGTTTAGAAGTGGTTTGGATGCATTTTCGGTTGTGTTTGGTGGCCGAAAATGGAGGTTGGATGAGAGCAGCGAGTTTAGGTGCTTTCATTGAAGCAATTAATGCATGATGATGCATTAATCCTCTGCTTTGATGTGTTGAGACAGGGGAGGCATCTTTGGATCCAAGAGTTGTTGATCCGGAAGCTTGATTTGGTGCTTTGGCTTGAAGCAAAGTGGAAATCGGTGAGTGCGTTTGTGGAAATTGGATTTTCAGCTTTTAAACCAAGGTTTGAAGGTTTTGGGAGCTTAGTTTAAGTCTAAACAACTTTGCTAAGCTCAAGTGTAAGTTTTCGGAATTTCTCTCTAGTGGTGGCCATGATTTTGTTGTGATGCAAAATGATTATTTGCATGTTTTAATTATTGTTTTGAAAGCATGTTTTAGCATGGATTTTGCTGATGATGTAAGCCATATGTTGAAGGTAACTCTAGGTAGGAGTACCTTGCTTTTGTACATTGTTTAAATGTGGATTGATGCTTTTAAATGCATGATGAAAATGGCTTGATTTAATGCTTTAAAACAGTGGATTAAATGATGAAAATGATGTATATTGGAAAGTGATGTTTTGAAAAGGTTAAGGTCACTAAGGTGGTTAAAAGTCCTTGAGTGAGCCTTGTTACTTAAGAACATCAAGGTGGTTAAAAGTCCTTGGATGATCCTTGTTGCGGACACTAAGGTGGTTAAAAGTCCTTAGGTGATCCTTTCCATGGTGTTTAAAAGTCCATGGGGCCATGGTGTTTAAAAGTCCATGGGGCCAAGGTGTTTAAAAGTCCTTGGGGCCAAGGTGTTTAAAAGTCCTTGGGGTGATTCAAGCTATGGACACAAAGGTGGTTAAAAGTCCTTGTGTGGTCCTCATTCATGGTGTTTAAAAGTCCATGGCCAAGGTGTTTAAAAGTCCTTGGGGCCAAGGTGTTTAAAAGTCCTTGGGAAGTTGATGAACTTGTTTTAAGAAATGGAATGTATCACTTGAGCCAATATGACATGTTATGTTTATGTTGAAGCATGAGATTGCTTGTTTAAAGTATGCTTTTGAGCATGTGCAAAGGTTGATTTAAAGCATGTTTTGTAAATGTTTTGAATTGCATTATTGAATGGTTTTTAAGAGCATTCCTCACTAAGCTTTTGCTTACGCTCTCTACGTTTTCTTAATTCAATAATGCAGAGCATTAGAGAACCTTGAGGGCAGCAAGAAGGCAAGGATTCAAGTACAAGTAAAGCTCAATGTATGGAAGGTTTTTGTTAAACATTTTAGCTTTTGGATGATTTGGCAATGGGGGACCAATGTGTACGTTTTGGGAGGTGTTTGGAACTCCCTAAGTATGTTGAATGATGTTTTGAATGCTGGTTTTTGGATTGGATCATTATATGCTTGTTTTGAAAGTTTTGTGCTTGAATAGCTAGCTTGTGTAGGAAGCATGCCTATAGAATTGGGGCTTTTTGCATATGATGTTGGTTTGTTGATTTGATGATGCCTATAAGTCATATATATGTTGAATTGCATGCTGGTAAAGTTTGGTGACATTTGGAGCATGTTTGAATGATCTATTGCATGTTTTGGAATGCATTTTGCTGCAATCTGTGCAGGCGTTTCGGAACAGTGTGCACCGTTTCGGAACGGGTGCCTTGCATGAACCCAGGCGTCCGAAACGGTATGCACCGTTTCGAAACGGTTTGGCCTCTGCCAAGGCCATGTTTCGGAACCCGTTGCGGAACGGCCCGTGTTTCGGAATGGGGTCTACCTGTTTCGGAACGGTCGACCGTTGGGGGCTGACATTGGCAGTTATATGTTTTGAATTGTTTGCGTTTTGGTCCCGAAACTTGTTTGTTCAATTGTATGAGCTTGGGAAGTCCTTTTGAGCTGAAATTTCACAGAGAAGCATGAAACCTGATTAATTTCAAGTTGGTAACTTTAATTTGGGTTAAGTCCTTTTAATTGTCAGAAATTACAATTTGGTCCTTAAAGTTGAAATTTGTTCAATGGGGTCCCTGTTTGATCTCTGATGTTTGTGATCTTTGAGCATGATGTTTGTGTGATCACAATTAGGACTAATGTGCATCTAGACAAGATTAAAAAGAAAAAAAAGGGTCGTTAATCAAGGTTGACTTTCGGGTTGACTTTGGTTTTCCCCGTGTGACTTTCTTAATTCGGGTCAACCGTCTAGGCCGGGTTAAGGGGGTTACACTGTTCCTGACATGACAGTGTTGATACAGGCTATTGCTAGAGCCTTTCAGGCTGCAGTAGTTGGAGCTCATGGAGCTGGGCATCAGGGTGATTCTAATGCGAGATTACCTTTGGAACATTTGCGCAGTCTGGGGGGGACTGAGTTTAGAGGTTTGTCAACCGAGGGTTCCGAATCTTGGTTGGAAAGTATAAAGAGGATATTGAGGCAGATGAACTGCAATGATGTGTAGAAGCTAGGATGTGTGGTATCGTTGTTGCATGATGATGCGTATACTTGGTGGACGACCACTGTCTCCGGAATGGAGGAAGCTAATGTAACTTGGACGTTCTTTCTAAACGCGTTCAAGCGGAAGTATCTAGGTGTGCGATACCTAGATGAAAAGAAAAGAGAGTTCATGTCTCTTACACAAGGGAGCATGACGGTGGCTGAGTACGAGATCCAGTTTGTCTGTCTCAGTCAATACGCACCTGAGCTTATTCCTTATTAACGGGAGAGGTGTGAACGTTTCCGGTATGGTTTGGTGATGGATATAAAGACCTTTATGCTTGCCGCTGAGTACACTGATTTTGATGTGCTGGTTAGTAGGGCGAAAGACATTGAGCAGAACCTGGGTTTATCTTCTAGAGGTGTTGGTTCTAGCTCGGGCAAGAGAGCTACTGAGTATAGTTCCGGTGGCGAACGGAACAAGAGAGGACGAGATAGGAGGTATCAATCTTCTGCTAGGCGTGGTGGTGGAGGGCATGGTGCGCCTGTTTAGGGAGACAGGGCGAAAGCTGATCAGAACACGTGCTGTGCGTGTGGATCGCGTGGTCATTTGAGATGTGATTGTCCTCGGGCAGCGAGAGAGGTGCAAGCCCTTGTGGTAGTGACTGGTAATTTGTGCTGGAATTGTGGTTCGGCAGACCACATGAGGAGGGAGTGTCCTTTGTTGGCTAGTGGCCGTCAGGGACGTGCTCCTGGAGTTGTTGCACCACAGAGAGGTCGTGGGTGCGGCCATGGTAACTTCCAGCGCAGAGATGATGGTGGAAGGAATGTGGTACATTTGGTGGTTGTCCAGCCTGAGGGTGGTGGCTAGGCTCAAGTGTATGCTTAGCGAGATGGGGGAATGACACGGATGTGATCGCAGGTACCTTCACTTTGCAATCATTGTCATTACTTTCCTTGAATGATTCTGGATCTACACACTCATACATATTGCGTGAACATGCTCAATTGCTTGGTTTTCTTGTTGAGTCTTTGGATGTTGGTATACGTGTAACTAGTTCCTTTGGTGAGACCGTTGTGACACGGAAGTTGTATAGAAGATGTCCCTTGGTTGTGCAAAACCATGTTTTTCATGTTGATCTCATGGAATTGCCTTTCTATGGTTTTGATGTATTCCTTGGTATGGATTGGCTTGTTGAACATCGAGCTGTGGTGGATTTTGAAAACAAGCGACTTTCGTTGAAGCTTGCGGATGATTATGAGGTAGTGGTGGTTGGTGAGAATGTGAAGTTTCTTGTTAATGTGGTGTCGACATTGGAAGCAAGTCGAATGCTGAGGCAAGGTTGTGAAGCCTAACTAGCCATTGTAATGAATCCTAGCTCTAAGGAATTGCGAGTGCAAGATATCAGGACGGTGCGAGAGTTTTCTGGTGTGTTTTCGGAGGAGTTGCATGGGTTGCCTCCTAATCGAGAGGTGGAGTTTGGAATTGAGCTGTATGAAAACACAACTCCAGTTTCCATTACTCCTTATCGAATGGCACCTAAGGAGTTGAAAGAGCTGAAGACGCAACTTCAGGAGTTGCTTGATCGTGGTTTCATTCGGCCGAGTGTGTCACCTTGGGGTGCACCAGTTTTGTTTGTGAAGAAAAAGGATGGCACTATGAGAATGTGCATCGATTACCGTCAGCTTAACAAGTTGACTATCAAGAATCGGTATCCATTGTCGATGATTGATGATCTTTTTGATCAATTTCAGGGAGCGCCTGTGTTCTCTAAAATTGACTTAAGGTCAGGGTATTACCAGCTCAAGGTGAAGGATGTGGATGTGCCAAAGACAGCCTTCAGAACGAGATATGGGCACTATGAGTTCCTTGTGATGCTGTTTGGTTTGACGAATGCTCCTGCAACTTTTATGGACATGATGAATAGAGTGTTCCATGAATACTTGGACAAATTTGTTGTGGTGTTCATTGATGATATCCTCGTGTACTCTCGTACTGAGGAGGAACATAAGGGGCACTTGAGGATTGTGTTGCAGGCTTTGTTGGAGAATCAGCTTTATGCTAAGTTAAGCAAGTGTGAGTTCTAGCTCAGGGAAGTTGTGTTCCTTGGTCAGGTGGTTTCTGCTGAGGGGATTCATGTTGATCCTCAGAAGATTGAGGCAGTGTTGAATTGGAAGCCTCCTAGTCTGTTCATGAAGTCCGTAGTTTCCTTCGTTTGGCGGGATACTACCGGAGGATCGTGGATGGATTTTCGAAGATTGTTGCACCTTTGACGAAGTTGTTGCAAAAGATTGTTAAGTATGAGTGGACGGAAGCGAGACAGCGGGCTTTTGAGAAGCTAAAGGCAGCTTTGACGCAAGCTCCTATCTTGGTTCAACCTGAATTAGGGAAAGATTTTGTGGTGTATAGTGACGCATCCTACGTTGGTTTGGGGTGTGTGTTGATGCAAGAGGGTAAGGTGGTGGCTTATGCATCGCGGCAGTTGAAGGTGCATGAGCGCAATTATCCTACGCATGACATTGAATTGGCTGCGGTGGTTTTTGCTTTGAAAATTTGGAGACATTACTTGTATGGTGAGAAGTGTATGGTGTACACGGATCAAAAGAGTTTGAAGTATCTGATGTCTCAGAAAGAGTTGAATCTTAGGCAACGACGTTGGGTGGAGTTGCTTAAAGATTACGATCTAACGATCGAGTACCATCCGGGAAAAGCTAATGTTGTAGCGGATGCCTTGAGTAGGAAGGTGGCAGTGAAGTTGAGGGCTATGTTTGCCAGTTTGAGCATTTTGCGAGATGGCGGTCTTGTGGCTTAATTGCAAGTGAAACCATGCTTGGTTCAGTTGATAAAGGATAAGCAGTTGTTGGATGATTCCTTGGTGCCACATGTTCAGGATATTGTTGAGGATAGGCCATCGGATTTCTGTTTTAATGATGATGGAGTTTTATGTTTTTGGAGTCGGATAGTAGTTCCCAATGATGCTGAGTTGAGGCGTGCTATTCTGACTCAAGCTCATAGTAGTCCTTTTGCTATGCACACTAATAGTACAAAGATGTATCATGATCTTAAGGATGAGTACTACTGGGTGGGTTTGAAAAAAGATGTTGCTGAGTATGTGAGCAAGTGCATGGTTTGTCAGCGAGTTAAGGCTGAGCATCAGTTTCCTTCTGGGTTGTTGCAACCGTTGAGGATTCCTAAATGGAAGTGGGAAAGGATTACCATGGACTTTGTGTCTGGTTTGCCATTTTCACCATCAAAGAAGAAGTCGGTGTGGGTGATTGTGGATCGCCTTACGAAGTGTGCTCATTTCTTACCTGTGCATACTACGTACACTTTGGACAAGCTTGCGGAGCTGTACATTGCTGAGATTGTGCGGCTGCATGGTGTGCCAAAGTCGATTGTGTCGGATCGAGATCTGAGGTTTACATCGCGTTTCTGGGAGTGTTTACATCAGGCTTTGGGTTCACGGCTGAATTTCAGTACTTCTTATCATCCACAGTCGGATGGACAGTCTGAGCGTGTTATCCAAGTGCTGGAAGATATGTTGAGGTGCTGTGTGATTGAGTTTCAGGGCTCTTGGGAGAAGCATTTGCCTTTGGTGGAGTTTGCTTATAACAATAGCTACCTGGCAAGTATTCAAATGGCACCTTATGAAGCCTTGTACAGGAGGAAGTGCATAACTCCTCTTTGTTGGGCTAAAACAGGTCAGAAGTTGGTTTCGATGCCAGCTTTGTTGAAAGGGACCACCGAGAAGGTGAATCTCATTTGTGAGCGATTGAAGGCAGCTTCTGATCGACAGAAGTCTTACGTGGATTTGAAGCGTAAGGAGATTGAGTATACGGTAGGTGATCGTGTGTTTTTTGAAAGTTTCGCCTTGGAAAAAGGTGATGAGGTTTGGCCGAAAGGGTAAGTTGAGCCCCAGGTACATTGGACCATACAAGGTGATTGAGCGTGTGGGTCTTGTTGCGTACAAGTTGAGATTGCTGCAAGAGTTGGAAAAGATTCATGATGTGTTTCATGTCTCTATGCTTCGGAGGTATAGATCAAATCCTTCGCATGTTAAGCATGTGGAGGAAGTGGAATTGAATCCAGACTTGACCTATGATGAGGAACCGATGGAAATTCTGGATTCAGACAGTAAAGTTCTTCGAGGCAAGACCATTGATTTGGTAAAGGAGTTGTGGAAGCATCGTGGTGTTGAGGAAGCCACGTGGGAACGAAAGGATGACATGAAGAAGCAGTTTTCGTACCTCTTTCCTCCAGGTAAATTTCGATGACGAAATTTCTTAAGGGGGGGAGAGTTGTAACACCCCAATTTTGGGCTTGGAAATTTATGGTCTGAACCGGACTGGTCTGATTTTCGGTTCGAATATAAAAGGTGGTTTTAGGGAAAGCCTAGTTCGGGTTGCATTAAAAATATCTAAAAATCCTCTTTTAATATATATATAAGAGAGTGGTGAAATAAATTTTACAAAATAAGGTTTGGAAGTGTGACATTTCGAATCAGTGACTAAAATGTAATTTTTGAAAAGTTCAGTGGTGACTGTTTTGTAAGGATTGAAACTTTGAATCTTTAAGGAGCTAATTTACCCAAGATTGATTTGTCCAGATTTTTATTAGTTTTTAATGATTCATTTAATGTTTAATTAATTAAAGGAAGATGGGGAAAACCAATTTTGAGATTTCATAACTAACTTTCTTGAAAACTTTCTCATCTCATTTTCTCTCAAAATTCTCTCAGCCAAACACATTTCTACAGTAACTTTTCTTTTGATTTTCACACCAAATGATGAGATTTCAATCATCAAATCATTCCTAATCCTTTCTACATCAAATCCTCTTCATTTGCTTATTGAATTTTCAAAGATTTTAGCTTTAATCAAGGAGAAATCTACATTTAGAGGTAAAGATGTTCTTCTCCTCTAAATACTCAGTTCTTTACTAAAATTCTCAAGTTCTCAATCCTTCAAATTAAGTTTTATTAAATGTTTTAATGTTGTGATCTTGATTTTGGCTTAAAACTCAAGATTTGGATTAAATCTTAAAGAAATTCGTGGTGATAGTTTGGGCTCTGTTTTGAGATGGCTTTTTAATGTATTTTGGATGTTTAATGATGTGTAATGGAGGATTAATCAATGCAATCCCGAATAGGTTGACTTTCCTAAGTTTTTACTTGTGAAAATGGTGGGTTTTGGGGTGATCTTGGTGTTTTGTTATAGCTGGCGGTATAAGGACGAGTTTAGGTTCTTTTAGGATGTTAATTGATGTTTAAGAATGTTTAGAAGTGATGGATCTTGGCTGGGTAATGTTGTGGAAGAGTTTGGAGGTGATTTCGGTTGTGTTTGGTAGCCGAAATGTTAGTTTTGGTGAGAGCAGCGAGTTTAGGTGTTAAGGCTGAAGATTGTAATGCATGATGATGCATTAATCCTCTGCTTTGATGTGTTTAAAACAGAGGAGACATCTTTGGATCCTTGTGGTGTTGATCCGGAGGCTTGAACGGCGTTTCGGCAAGCTTGCGAAACGGAATTGGTGAGTGGAGTTGGATTTCTAGCTTTGTGTTGAATATTTGAAGTTTGGGAGTTTAATTTAAGTCTAATCAACTTAACTAAACACAAGAGTAAGTTTTCGGAAAAACTCTCTTGGATTAGCCATGGATTGGTTCGATGCATTTATTGATAATTGCATGATTAAATTATGTTGTTGAAACCATGTTTAGCATGGTTAATGCTGGTTATGTAAGCCATTTGTTGAAGGATGCTCAAGGTAAGAGATCCTTGGTTGATTTGTTAAAAAAATGTGGATTGATGCATAGTGATGCATGTTGTAAATGGCTTAGATTTGGATGCTTTAAAATAGTGGATTATTGATGATAATTGATGTATATTGGCAAGTGATGTGTTGGTTTTAAAGTACTTGAATCGGATATAGTTAGCCGGCTATAGGATTGGGTTCACCGTGAATAAAGTCGCCTTGGATGTTGAGGGGATGTAATTGTATCGTAAACTCTATCAAAGTACACTAACAAGATGTTTAAGATCACAATGGTGGTTAAAAGTCCATGTGTGGATCTTGTGTTGTGTGTCCCGTGTTCTCGTTAGTGATGTTATACAACTACCGATGAGTGATGTGGAGGGGTTGTGATTGTACCGTTAAACTCCATCACGGGTGTTGAGGGGTTGTGATTGTACCGGTAAATTCCACCTTCTGTGTTCGGTAGTGTGTATGAAGCGTATGGGACAACGCTTGTAATCCGCGTATCCGATTGTGTTTTATGTTGTAAAAGGTTATGGTTTATCACTTGCGAGCCAATATGATATGTTAATGATATTGAAGCATGAGATGCTTGATGTGAATGCAATGATGCATGAATGATGTTGATGTGTGTAAAAAGGCTTTATGGAAAGTGTTTTTATAAAGTGCATTATTTGTGTTGTTTCATTAGAGCATGCCTCACTAAGCATTTGTTCTTACGCTCTCTCTCTCTTGAACCAATAATGCAGATAATTGAGGTGTTTGTGGGCAGCAAGGAGGCTAAGAATCCAAGGGAAAACTAAACTCATGTATGGTGACTATTTTACAACAATCATTAGATTTTGATATTTGGCAATGGTGTAACCCCCTTAACCCGGTCTAGACGGTTGACCCGTATTAAGAAAGTCACACGGGGAAAACCAAAGTCAACTCGAAAGTCAACCTTGATTAACGATCCTTTTTTTTCTTTTTAAACTTGTCTAGATGCACTTTAACCCTAGTTATGATCATTCATACAACATGCTCAAGATCATAAACATCAGAGATCAAACAGGGACCCAATTGAACAATTTACAACTTTAGGGACCAAAATGCAAAATCTGATAATTAGAAGGTCTTAACCCAAATTAGTGTTACCAACTTGTAATTAGTCAAGTTTCATGCTTCTCTGCCAAATTTCAGCTCAAACGGACATTCCAAACTCATACAATTGCACGTACAAGATTCAGGACCAATTTACAAACATTTCAAAACATATAACTGCCAATGTCAGCCCCCAACGGTCAGGTGTTCCGAAACAGGGAAAGCCTGTTTCGAAACGCGGGGCCGTTCCGCAACGCGTTCCGAAACGAGGGCTGGCAGAGGGCTTCCCGTTTCGGAACGGTGTCTCCCGTTTCGGACGCCTGGGCTACTACAGGGCACCCGTTCCGAAACGGTAGCTACTGTTCCGAAACGACCTGCACAGAATGCAACACAAAGCTTGCTTAAACACACAATTGGCCAACCGAACATGCTTCAAAAGCAATCAAACCACACTAGCAAGTTACTCAACACATAAGGAACATATATGCATCAAAATCTAGATACATGATCACCCCTAGGTGCACCAACACATTAAACACATTCAAAAACTCATTCATGCTTTTAAACAAGAAGCATAGCAAATCAACTTAAGCATAAGATGATCCAAACGTTGCAACATTAATCCACATGATTTAACAACATATATCAAACTTGTCCAACATACACAATCTCGTTACACATCAACATAAGAGATTCTTCCCCCATTGCCTTTATTAACTATAGCTATTAACCGAGACATACATCTCAAGTGGAGTCCGCCTTGAATCCCTTGCTCCTCGTTGTTCCAACCTCACTTATCTACATTGATGGACAAAAAAAAGCGTAAGCACAAAGTGCTTAGTGAGGAATGTTCAAAACCAAAACACCATCAATGCAGGGGGTCTTAAAACCATTTTTAAAAACAAACCCGATTTGATAAACCAAAGAAATGTTTGAAAACCCTTTTCAACAACAAGCTCCAAAACCATGCTTTGCTCAAACATGAAAACCAACCATTAGCTTAGCAAGCTAAATAAACCTTTTCAAAGCACAACTTGCAAAACATCAATTTAACCTTTCAATGCATAACACCAAATGCCAAGTTAAATTCAAAACCTTGGAAACACTTCCACTTCACATTATACATTCCTCTTACTTGGTTAACATTTCAATCAAGAAACCTTTAAAAACCATTTATTTAATCAATCCAACACATGCATTAAACAAATGCAACATATGAACCTCATCATCAACATTTGCATCACATGCCTTTAAAAACAAGTCTTAGCAAGACTACAATGCACTAAAGAGATTTCATGAATACATGCATCATTCTCAATAGATAATCAACACTTGTTCAAACTTAACAAGCAAACATGCATACTTAATACATTATGCACTTCCCATGCAACCATGCATCATTCCAAGCATCTCATGCTTCATTATAATCAAGAACATCATATTGGCTTTCAAGTGATAATTCAAATCCACCTTTCAACTCAACATCCAATCGGATACGCGGATCACAAGCGTTGTCCCTACCCTTCATACACACTACCAATCCAAGGTCCCCAAATGGACTTTTAACCACCATTTGACCTCACCATTCACAAGGTTCCCATGTATGGACTTTTAACCACCATACAACCTTATCTTCCTCAAGGTTCCCATGTATGGACTTTCAATCACCATACAACCTTAACTTTCACAAGGTTCCCATGTATGGACTTTTAAACACCATACAACCTTAACTTACACAAGGTTCCCATATATGGACTTTTAAACACCATACAACCTTAGCATCACCGATTGGTAGTTGTATAACATCACTAACGAGATCTGGGGCACCCTATACAAGATCCACACATGGACTTTACACCACCATTGTGATCTTAACAAGCACAAGGTCCACAAATGGAATTTTAACCACCATTACTACCTTTGCTTACCCAAGGTCCTCGAATGGGCACTCAATCTCCATTATGACCTTAACCATCTCGTTAGGATACTTGGATGGAGTTTACCGGTTCACTCTTAACCACTACACATCCAAGGCGACTTTATTCACGGTGCACCCAATCCTATAGCCGGCTAACTATATCCGATCAAAGAAACCAAGAACCACTTACATCACTTGCCAATATAACCATCTTACCACATTAGTCCAATGGTTCACATGCATAACAATAATGTAAAAACCATCATTTACCATCATCAATCCACTTTTTTTAAAGCATTACACAAAGCCATTACACATCATGCAACACCATGCATCAAAACCACATTTTCAATGTATAAAACCAAGGATCTCTTACCTTGAGCATCCTTCACATATGGCTTTCAAAACCAGCATTTAACCATGCTTAAAATATGCTTCAAAACAGAATTTAAATCATACAAATCACATGCATTGCAACCATCAATCATAATTGCTTTTAAAACCAAATTCACAACACAAACCAAGAGCGAAAATCCATTTACTTACTCTTGAGCTTAGCAAAGTTGTTTAGACTTAAACTAAGCTCCCAAAACCTTCAAACCTTGGTTTAAAAGCTGAAAACCCAACTTCACTCACCGATACACAAAACAAAGCTAACCAACAAGCTTTCCAAGCATCTGAAACCTTCCGCACCACCTCTAAAGCTCACGGATCAAACTCCCCTGTTTCAAGCACACAACAACAGAGGATTAATGCATCATTATACATTAAAAACACCAGCAACACAACTCAACCCGCTGCTCATCACAAATCCAACAATTTGGCTACAAAACACAACCGAAATCACTTCCAAACACTTCCAAAACTTAACCCAGCCAAGATCCATCACTTCTAACCATTTTTAAACATCAATTAACATCCAAAATGATCACAAACACGTCCTTATACCTCCAGCTATAACAGATCATCAAAAACACTCCAAAAACAACCAAAAACTCAAGTAAAACTTAGGAAATTCAACCTATTCGGGTTTGCATTGATTAAACCTCAATTCCTCATCAATTTAACATTCATTTAACATCAATTTAACACCTCAAAACACTGCCCAAACAGATCACACGAAATTTCACCAAAATCAAGCAAATCTTGCATTTTAAAGCCAAAATCAAGATTCCAATTAAAAAGCCTTTAACAAATCACAAATCAAGGATTGAGAACTTAGGAATTTCAGTAAAGAACTGAGAGTTTAGAGGAGAAGGACGTTCTTACCTCCAAACTTGAGTTTCTCCCTTTTTGGAACCAAAATCTTGAAAATCCAATAAGCAATTGCTAAGGTTTTGTTGAAGGATTGATTAGAAATCAAATGAGAGTTGAAATCTAGTCTTTGGAAGTCAAAATCAGAGAGAATTTTGCTGGAGAAATGTGTTTGGGTTGAGAGAAAAGTTGAGAGAAAAGAAAATAGAAAATTTGTGAAAGTTAGTTGCAAAATAGCAAAATGATTTCCCTCCACTCTTCTTTAGTTTTAAAATCAGAATTAAACATTAAAATATCTTAGAAAAATCTGGAGAAACTCCCTTTGGGTAAATAGCTCCTTAAAGATTTAAAGTTTCAATCCTTTCTAAAACAGTCACGCAACTTTCAAAATTTACATTTTGGTCACTAGCCAAAATGTCACCCTTCCAAACCTCATTTTGTAAAATTGATTTCATAGTTCACTTATATATATTAAAAGAGGATTTTAGAACATTTTCCCATATTTTTAATGCAACCCGAACTAGGCTTTCCTAATTTCACCTTTTTATATTCGAACAGCACTTTGACCGAACCGGTCAACGCCCAAAACTTCCAAGCCCAAAACCGGGGCATTACAACTCTCCCCCTCTTAGGAAATTTCGTCCTCGAAATTTCAACTGGCGAAAAGAGAACAACTAAACTTCTCAAATCAACACACAAGGCAACACAAAAGCCTCAACCGCCACTGAACACTTTCCACACAAAACTCCACCCAAACTCAACACCACCACATACTGTTCCCAAACTCCAGAACACTCAAAGTTAAGCACAACTTAACCTTTCACAACTCCGGAAAACATATAGCCTCATCAACCACCTGAAGAACCTCAAACTTTTACAGCATACAACACCTTGTCACACAACTCCCAAAGCCTGTTCACACAGTGACACCAACCAATCCAATTCAACCACTATGTAACCCCACCACCTTCACTGCTTTTAAAACTCCTTGCAAACTTCCCAACCTATTTCCAAGATTTTCCAAACAAGCAAAAAAAAATTCTTAAGCACCAACTGCTTACCCAACCTCTCAACGTATTACTGTCCTTACTTCACATCCACCGCTATCTTTACCATCGACTCACCAGAACTGCTCACTCATCGACAGACAATCACGTCACAAACCCCAACCTTGACTTCGCCCACCATTCCACATACCACCAGCTGATCTCAAAGAGAATTACTTATTCACAACAAGCCAACCAACGATGGCCTTCGATCTTTCATTGCCTCTCCACTTCAAGCTTCGACCATAACACTTGCCTTACTAGAACATCGCCCAACTTAAACATACATACCATCTTCTCAACTCCTCAAGGTTGCTGAGAACCAACACTACATAAACAACCCTTCTACTACAACATTAATGCTAAGCTATCTTAGCACTCTAGAAACACATCCACTATCCTCAACATCACTTAACACTAAGGAACTACCACCTCTACTAGCTATTCAAACCACTCGACCGATTCTATCCTCAACCGGTACTCCTCACCACCAAACCACTAAACTCTTCAAGCATCAAACACTTTCCTTCTACCAACGAGCTATACCACACTCACTATTACTAGCAACTAGCTTAATACTCTCCATTACTTCTAACTTCCACTCAGCACCAAAACAACCTCTAAAAACCCACCATCCAACCTAACCCAACCACAACACTAACAGATTCGATTAGTTATTAGCGAGTGTGAACATTCGTATGCATGATCACCAATATGCCCTATCAATGCCTGATGTACATGTATGCAAAACCTCTAATGTCATGCCACATGTATGCATGGACCAACACATATATAATATAGCATATAACAATGATTTTAACTGTGCATGAATGCCAGCTCACACCCTCCAATAACATCCTTAGAATCCGTCTAAGAACAACCTCCTACCTCACTTCTAACTTGTCTAACTCCATCATTCCAACAACCATTAACCACAAGATACTCACTTAAGCCTACTTCACGCTAGAGATGTTCCCAAACAAATACAACAACAACAACTACCTCAACATGCTAGCAACAAGATCATACTCACTACGCAAGGTAAACCAACAGAAACCAACTAAGATAGCTAGGCAAAGGTTACCTAACAAGGTTACCTGAAAATACATCACCACCCTGAAGCTTCATCAGACGAGCTCTCTTACTCGCAGAACCATCATCCTCTAGCCGCACCGCTGCAGCATCAGCTAACACACTAAGGTCACCACCAACTCCTTGCGGTAAGGAACCTTGGCTGTTCCGAGCCAACTTCAAACAACTACGCCTCATATGTCCAGCAAACCCACACTTCCAACAGATTTCCTTTCCCAAACTCTTCACAACTTTCCGCTCTTCCTGCCACCTTCGAACCTTGCCTCGGCCGTGCCCACGACCCTTCAGAGACCCTTTGGCTACCACTGAAGCTGACTTCACTCCAAGAGGACAATCACGCTTCACATGCTCTTT
The DNA here is from genome assembly GCA_958450335.1 of Hibiscus tridactylites. Taxonomy (NCBI): domain Eukaryota; kingdom Viridiplantae; phylum Streptophyta; class Magnoliopsida; order Malvales; family Malvaceae; genus Hibiscus; species Hibiscus tridactylites. The sequence goes on from OY288289.1 coordinate 30,034,633, forward strand.
AGAACCACAGTTCCAACAAGTACCTGCGCCCCAACAACATCCAACATGGCGCCTTCCACAACGATTACACACCGGTAGCTGAGCCTCCACTTCTTGTTCAACCAGCACTTGCCCCAGATCTGCACTACCTTCACACTGCTTAACCCTTGGATATTTCTCTCCAAGATACCTTTCATAAAAGGTAGACACAAAGAAGTCCCAATCAATATCATGGATGTGCGATGCCACCGCCACAGATGTCCACCAGGCACATGCGTCCTCCAACATCAAAGAGACAACACTTCCCAACTTACAAGCATAATCACAACCTTCCTGATCCAAAATCAGAACCACACTGGCCAACCAGGCCTCAAACGTCTCAGGTGAAGAACCATGATACTCCACAGCACCCAAATCAAGCAAACGCTGCTTCGACAAACCCACACATCCCACAGCCAGCACATCTGCCGACTTTACTTTTGCCACAACCTGAGATGTTCCCAACACCTCTTGAGCAACAGGTGATGAACTCTTCATCACAGAACCAGCTTCTCCCTCCTGTCTCAATACCTCAACACCAAGCACAGAAGACTGAGGCAAAACACCTCCACTAAAACGTGAATTCCACGCCCTAACAACCTGCCCTAAAGCAGCAACCATCTCACCCAACTGCCATTCTTTCATCGATTTCGCCATACTATTAACAGCACACAATCACAACAAAACAAACAAACCAATTAGACCAGCTTTAAGCAAGGATTCAAACTCCAACTCCAAAATAACACAATAGCTATAATAATAAGGCAACGGGTATCCCGAATCCTCCCCTTTTACATGACATAACAGTCAACAAAAACATGGATATCACAACATCAAGCATATCAAACAACATACTTCGATCATGCTTTCATCAAACAGCATCCATTCACAACAGCATAATATCAACATATCATACTCATTACACTTTCAATATGCATAAAACCAACTCACAACATCAGCACAAATCCACATTAGCTCAGCCAAGATTCATAACCACAAAGCATGCTTGAAAACATTAACAACTTGCTCAGAAACACGTTTTTCAACCAGCTTTCAACCATACATCAGGATATACATCCAACACATACTACAACAACTTACCGTTTTCCCCAAGCATTCGCAACTCAGCTCTGATACCACCAAATGTAACCCCCTTAACTCGGTCTAGACGGTTGACCCGTATTAAGAAAGTCACACGGGGAAAACCAAAGTCAACTCGAAAGTCAACCTTGATTAACGACCCTTTTTTTCTTTTTAAACTTGTCTATATGCACTTTAACCCTAGTTATGATCATTCATACAGCATGCTCAAGATCATAAACATCAGAGATCAAACAGGGACCCAATTGAACAATTTACAACTTTAGGGACCAAAATGCAAAATCTGATAATTATAAGGTCTTAACCCAAATTAGTTTTACCAACTTGTAATTAGTCAAGTTTCATGCTTCTCTGCCAAATTTCAGCTCAAACGGACATTCCAAACTCATACAATTGCACGTACAAGATTCATGACCAATTTACAAACATTTCAAAACATATAACTGCCAATGTCAGCCCCCAACGGTCAGGTGTTCCGAAACAGGGAAAGCCTGTTTCGAAACGCGGGGCCGTTCTGCAACGCGTTCCGAAACGAGGGCTGGCAGAGGGCTTCTCGTTTCGGAACGGTGTCTCCCGTTTCGGACGCCTGGGCTACTATAGGGCACCCGTTCCGAAACGGTAGCTACTGTTCCGAAACGACCTGCACAGAATGCAGCACAAAGCTTGCTTAAACACACAATTGGCCAACCGAACATGCTCCAAAAGCAATCAAACCACACTAGCAAGTTACTCAACACATAAGGAACATATATGCATCAAAATCTAGATACATGATCACCCCTAGGTGCACCAACACATTAAACACATTCAAAAACTAATTCATGCTTTTAAACAAGAAGCATAGCAAATCAACTTAAGCATAAGATGATCCAAACGTTGCAACATTAATCCACATGATTTAACAACATATATCAAACTTGTCCAACATACACAATCTCGTTACACATCAACATAAGAGATTCTTCCCCCATTGCATTTATTAACTATAGCTATTAACCGAGACATACATCTCAAGTGCAGTCCGCTTTGAATCCCTTGCTCCTTGCTGTTCCAACCTCACTTATCTGCATTGATGGACAAAAAAAAAGCGTAAGCACAAAGTGCTTAGTGAGGAATGTTCAAAACCAAAACACCATCAATGCAACGGGTCTTAAAACCATTTTTAAAAACAAACCCGATTTGATAAACCAAAGCAATGTTTGAAAACCCTTTTCAACAACAAGCTCCAAAACCATGCTTTGCTCAAACATGAAAACCAACCCTTAGCTTAGCAAGCTAAATAAACCTTTTCAAAGCACAACTTGCAAAACATCAATTTAACCTTTCAATGCATAACACCAAATGCAAAGTTAAATTCAAAACCTTGGAAAACACTTCCATTTCACATTATACATTCCTCTTACTTGGTTAACATTTCAATCAAGAAACCTTTAAAAACCATTTATTTAATCAATCCAACACATGCATTAAACAAATGCAACATATGAACCTCATCATCAACATTTGCTAATACATGCATCATTCTCAATAGATAATCAACACTTGTTCAAACTTAACAAGCAAACATGCATACTTAATACATTATGCACTTCCCATGCAACCATGCATCATTCCAAGCATCTCATGCTTCATTATAATCAAGAACATCATATTGGCTTTCAAGTGATAATTCAAATCCACCTTTCAACTCAACATCCAATCGGATACGCGGATCGCAAGCGTTGTCCCTACGCTTCATACACACTACCAATCCAAGGTCCCCAAATGGACTTTTAACCACCATTTGACCTCACCATTCACAAGGTTCCCATGTATGGAGTTTTAACCACCATACAACCTTATCTTCCTCAAGGTTCCCATGTATGGACTTTCAATCACCATACAACCTTAACTTTCACAAGGTTCCCATGTATGGACTTTTAAACACCATACAACCTTAACTTACACAAGGTTCCCATATATGGACTTTTAAACACCATACAACCTTAGCATCACCGATTGGTAGTTGTATAACATCACTAACGAGATCCGGGACACCCTATACAAGATCCACACATGGACTTTACACCACCATTGTGATCTTAACAAGCACAAGGTCCACAAATGGAATTTTAACCACCATTACTACATTTGCTTACCCAAGGTCCTCGAATGGGCACTCAATCTCCATTATGACCTTAACCATCTCGTTAGGATACTTGGATGGAGTTTCTCCCTTTTTGGAACCAAAATCTTGAAAATCCAATAAGCAATTGCTCAGGTTTTGTTGAAGGATTGATTAGAAATCAAATGAGAGTTGAAATCTAGTCTTTGGAAGTCAAAATCAGAGAGAATTTTGCTGGAGAAATGTGTTTGGGTTGAGAGAAAAGTTGAGAGAAAAGAAAATAGAAAATTTGTGAAAGTTAGTTGCAAAATAGCAAAATGATTTCCCTCCACTTTTCTTTAGTTTTAAAATCAGAATTAAACATTAAAATATCTTAGAAAAATCTGGAGAAACTCCCTTTGGGTAAATAGCTCCTTAAAGATTCAAAGTTTCAATCCTTTCTAAAACAGTCACGCAACTTTCAAAATTTACATTTTGGTCACTAGCCAAAATGTCACCCTTCCAAACCTCATTTTGTAAAATTGATTTCACAATTCACTTATATATATTAAAAGAGGATTTTAGAACATTTTTCCATATTTTTAATGCAACCCGAACTAGGCTTTCCTAATTTCACCTTTTTATATTCGAACAACACTTTGACCGAACCGGTCAACGCCCAAAACTTCCAAGCCCAAAACCGGGGCGTTACAAATGGAACCTAGGTTGTGTTTTTGGGAGATGTTTTGGACTCCCTAGTTGTGGCATGATGCCTTAAATGCTTTTGATAAGTAAATGGCCATTTTGGTGCTTGCTTTGATATTATGATGGTTGTTTGATTTGGACATTAGGATGCATGCCTATAGTCTTGTGTATTTTCCTAATTGATGCCATGAACGTGTCTTGATGATGCAAACATGTACCTAATATGTATGATGACTTGTTGGCATGATTAGGAGGTCATTAGGATGTGTTTGAGTGATTAATTGAATGTTAAACCAGCAAAATCTGCACTTTCTGGGCAGTCCGTATCAGAACGGGCACTAACGTTTCGAAACGGGGGCCTATAATGGCCTTCGTGTATCGAAACGGGTAGAGGCTGTTCCGAAACGCTTTTGCCACTGCCAAGCTCTGTTTCGGTACATGTCTCGAAACGAACCCGAGTTTCGGAACGGTCAACCCTCGTTTCGAAACATTTGACCGATGGGCACTGATTTGAATGGTTTAAGGTTTGCAAGCTTTACGTTTTAGTCCTGAATTTTGTATTTGCAATTGCTTGAGTTTGAGATGTCCATTTGAGGTGAAATTTGGAAAGGAAGCATGTAATATGACTAATTTTATATTGGTAATCTAAAAATCAGTTAAGTCCTCCATCTTTCCAAACTTTACATTTTGGTCACTAACTTTGTATGTTGTGCAATTGAGTCCTTATCGCTTTCCGATTGTTGTGTTTTACAAGTATGTTTCTCATCAGAGTACGCTTAAGGTTAATGAGCATCTAGATAAGATTAAAAAGAAAAAAAGGGTCCTTAACCAAGGTTGACTTTCAGGTTGACTTTGGTTTTCCCCGTGTAATCTTCGTAGTTCGGGTCAACCGTCTAGGCCGGGCGAAGAGGTTACAATTATGATACTAATGCTAAAAAGTTCGATAACATGCTAGAAAATTGTTATCTCACTAAGTACTCAATGTACTCATCACTCTTGTCTTTTATTCGTCCCAAAATCAGGTTTAAAGTGATTAAAGCTATCAGACCTTGAGCTGAGCAATACACGAGTGAAGATCGAAAGTATGGCTTGTCTTGTTTATGTTGTCCTCTTTGTTGGTGGATTGATTTTATGTCTAGTTGTTCAAGTCTTTTGCATATGGCTTATCTTGAAAATGTATATGAGATGTATGTAAGAACTTGATTAAAAGTTGGTAATGTTTTGTGATACTTTGTGTATGTAAATAGTTAACCTAATGATTATATGAACCTAATGGCTTAATGGCCCTTTTTATGTATATATATATATATATATATAAATGAAATTAAGTTCAATCTTTTTTTAGATGTATTATTGAGTCTTTGGTGATAGTTTTGTGTACATGGGTATTCGAATGGAATCTATGTATCTAGTTTAAAAAGTAATGTTTTGATTAGTAATATGACCAATTATGTTGTTTAATTCTAGTATTTGAATGGTGTAATGAAATGAAATTGTTAATCAAACTTTGAATTACCTAGTATCCATTATCTTATTCGAATGAATGATTTAGAATGTTAATAGAGATTGAATGAAACTTTCTAAGTGGTTAGTTAGTCTATTGGGATAAATTTGTTCTTGTTATTAATTAATCGATTGTGTTAAGAAAAATTTAATTTGGCCTTAAATGTATGCATTCTTGTTTCATCATACGCGTCCGACACTCCTTGCTCGTAACCCGGGAGAGGAGTGTTACACGTGTAATGGGCCCACTTGGGGTATTCTTCCAGGTCTTTATTGTTAGGAATCACATCACCAACCCTCCTTATAGCTCTAGAAACATCATAACACCACAAACACCTCAAAAACTAACAGTTAACAACCTAAAAAGTTAGCAATTCCATTAGTTTCGGGATTTCTTTTGAAATTTCATCACACCAAATTAAAATATACTTCAAATGTGATCGAACCCAATCAAGACAACAAGAATTAGGACCCATAAAAAACTAAACCAACTTCTTAATACATCAACCATTAAATCTTTAAATCTTGATTTAATCATCAAAAAATATCAAAAAAAAAACATATTGCAAAGGATCAAGAACTTGGGAATTTCAATAAAGAACCTTTTTAAAGAAATAGTATGGATATTATTGCATCGAATCAATCGAACTTGAGTATCAACTAGGGCCTCATTAAAAAGCCTCCCTAAAACCTAGGTGTAAAGTGTCCAAAAGTCATATATTTTATGCACATGCCAACTCCTATTATTACTATTATTAAGCACATTTTAGGCATAAGTAGGGTCATGCATAGCATTTTACAGTATTTCATTATTCTGCCTTACCTTTATAACTTATCATTTATTTGGTGAACAAGAGATATTGTTTAGTGTATTCTAGTATGTAGGTACTAACAGCTGAACGAGGGAACCGAGGAGCGGAGGACACAATGCTGAGGAGCGAACCCAGGAGCTGTACTGAAGTAGTTCTAGCAGAAGTTAGTTGCTACCAAGCCCTGCCGAGTAGAGTTGCTGCCAACCTTCCTGCCCTCGGCAACTGGCTATGGAAGTTGGGAGAACCAGAGCGCGATCTGTAGAGCAAAAGCTCTTGAATCTATCACCGGCGTTGATTTGATTTTCCGATGTCTGTAGCAGCGGCCAGGGCTGCCGAAGAAAAATTCTCAAGCTTACTTGCGAACCAAGGAACACGAGATAGAGTCCATATTCCAAGCAAAGAAGTCGGTATTTAAAGCTATATTAAAGAAGGAAAGCTACTTTAGAGGACTTCTACTTTAAGGAGGACTTAACCTACTCTTTAGTCTATAAATACCCATTGTACTCCTAGTTCAAATCATCCTAGGTTTTTTATAGACTTTTCTTGTGTTCTTCACCGCCACCATGTTCTAATTTCCATTGGGTTAGGGTTATGTTGTAACTAGTGAGAAACGGTTATTTTAGGGTTTTGAATTATTCATCAAAAAAATATTCTAAGTTTACTTAATCTATTGTTCTTCATTCTTTCAATCTTTCTACACAAGTCGTTTGAGAGAATCCATTTGTCGGGCACGAAAGTGCAAGGCTCACGAAAGGGTTAAGTACGGTCACAACGTGCTGAGGCGTGACTAACTTGGTTCCACACTAGTCCCCAAGTTTCAGCGGCTAAAAGGGATCACCAACCGAGTTGACTAATTTGGTTCCACACTAGTCCACAAGTTAGCATCTCGAGCATCCTAACCTAGAAATAGGAGGGATCACTGTCAACTATCATGCCAAACTTAGAGTATCTACCAAACTTGCCGCTAGGACTTCTGTCTGTTCCACCTGCTGAGACAGTACACCCCTAGAAATAGGAGGGATCACTGTCAACTATCGATAGGCTGCGAAATGAGAACACAGCCTTTGGACAAGGGGATAACGAGCCAATGTACGAGGCATGGAAGTGGTACCAACAAATGCTGAATAACTGCCCGTTGCATGGTATACCAGCTTGGACTCAGGTATCTATATTCTATAACGGGGTTAACTACCCAACTCGGATGATGATAGATGCCTCGGTCAATGGAATCATCCTAGACATACCTCTAGAGGAAGCACTGCGACTGCTAAACATAGTAGCTAAAAATGATTATAAATAACCGACAGCCCGCCGAGGCGGCACAAGGCGGCCAGCTACTGCAAATGAGGTAGAAGCCTCAGAATCTGTAAATGCCCACCTCGACACTCTGACAGAACTGGTGATGAAGATGGTGCAATCCCCATAAAGGGTCCATGAAGTAAAAGATGTTGAGCCATTCTATGGCGAATGTGGAGGCAACAACGATTCCTCTAACTGCACTGCATCTGCAAACTACATGGGAGGATATGAGAGGAATAGCAGGCTTGCCCAGAAGACCTATAATCCTAACTGGAGAAACCATCCCAACTTCTCCTGAAGCAACCCAAAGACAGCTGCAAATCCCCAACAGCTATAAGAAGGCTACCAGCATAATCAGTCCCGACAGCAGACACAGCAGCCAAAACACAATAATTCACTAGAAGCAACTATGCAAACCTTTATGAAACAAATTGGTGAATTTATTGTTTATACAAACAAATTTATTGAGAAAACTGAGTCTTTTATGGACAGGACGGAGATGAATATGAACAACCAGAAGACTGCCATTAAGAACCTTGAGACCCAATTCGAGAAGTTCACCGAAATCTACCACAGACGGACTATAGGAGCATCATCCAACAACCTGCCAGAAGCAGCCAAGCCCACTTATGAACATTGCAAGGTTATATCTACAAGAAGTGGGAAGCAGCTAGATGAACCAAGGATGGTAGAACAGCCAGGAACTCAGTCGTAACAGACAAGTAAACCTGCCTCAACAGCACCAATATTAGCCGCTCCAGCAGCAACACCAGCCGCCCCAGCAGCAGAACATAAAAGCAAGGATGATCCTCCCCGGACTAAGCCCTCAAGCAAGGAGCAAAAAGAGGACATCCATTGGCCAGCACCATTCCCCAAAAAGCTCAAGCAATAGCAAAAGGAGCACAAATTCAGAAAATTCATGGATATTCTGAAATAGGTGCATATCAACATACCTATGATAGAAGCCATACAAAATATGCCAAACTATGCCAAGCATCTCAGAGATATGGATTCTAAGAAGAAGAGGATAGGGGAATTCGAGACAGTGGTCGTTACTAAAGAGTGCATGGTTATGTTGCATAACAAAATGACGCTCAAGCAGACAGATCCGGGCAGCTTTGTTATACCATGCAAGCTAGGCAACAAGCACAATACCAGAGCCCTGTGTGACTTGGGAGCCAGCATCAACCTGATGCCAAAGGCCGTCTTCAACAAACTAGGTACTGGACCTTCCAAACCTACCTATGTTATGCTTAAACTTGTTGATCACTCATTTGTGCAACCGGATGGAAAGATTGAAGACATACTGGTAAAGGTGGGTAACCTAATTCTCCTTGCCGACTTCCTCATCTTAGATTGTGAGGCCGACGAGAAAGCCCATATCATCCTTGGGTGACCCTTCTTGGCCACGGGCAGAATGCTGTTAGATGTGGAACTCGTGGAACTTACAATGAGGGTAGAGGATCAGAGCATAAGGATGAACGTGCTACAACCCTCAGAGGAAGGAAAGGAATGCCTGGATGGAAGAGCTGCCTAGATCAGTGTGGAAACAGTCCAGGGCAGCAGTTGTCGTGACAGGCCTAGGAGCATACTTAAAGACCCCATAACGCAGCACCTGAAAGAATAGGAGGACCCCCAGGAGGGGAGAAAAAGCTAAGCCACCTCAGGAAGTGGTTATGTCTAGGGGATGCACCCAAATGCACTCCCAACATAACTTAATTTTTATTTTATTATTTTTATCTTTATTTTTATGCATTAGGAGTAGAGTTTATTTTATTTTAGGATTAGATTAATTTTCAGAATATTAGAAATTATTTAATTATTTTTATTAATTTTATTAATTTTATTTTAGGTTCAAGAATAAAAGAGCGTGATCAAAAAGGAGGCCCATCAAGAAGCCTGCCCACCATCCTACCGAAGCAGCAGCCAGCGCAGCAATGCATAACTGCTAGTTGGCCATCAACAGCTAGCTGCCAACGGCTCCGAAAATACAGGGCAAAAAAACATGTAAAGTGTGCTAAAAAAATCGGATCGTTGAGCATTTAATGCCGCCCCAGCACTTCTCGACAGCCCCTATATATAACTCTCACTCACATCATTTTACTTTACTCTCACCTTTTTTTTGTATGATATTTGATTCCCCTGCTCTCTCACAACTTTCATTTCTAGTTTTAGTCAAAGCACAACCGTTCACATGGCTTCAACGTCAACCCAAAAAACCCATTTACACGAGGTTTTGCTTCAAGGCGGACGAGGAAAGATACAGACAAAAATTCTCCAAGCAAACAGTATGGGAGGAACAAGGCTTTCATTACACGCATCAAACGGGAGACCAAGGTCTAGAGCTAGCCTTGTTTCGAACCATCCACTACAAGGGATGGGAGATGTTCACTAAGCAGCCTGATATATCGAACGTCACTATAGTCAAAGAATTCTACTCCTATCAGCCCTACCCGATGAAGCATTTCGTCTACGTCCGCGAGGAGCCAGTTAAACTCAACGATGCTGTCATCAACAGCTACTACGGCCTCGTTATAAACGACAACCCACACGAGGAATGGAGGCAGTCACTGGCGGCTGCCAAATATGAGGAAATCAAGGCAAGAATCTGCAAGCCCAATACACCATGCCTGGGGGGCAAACATGTAGGATCTGTCCAGCACCGCCACCTGCTGCCTGAGGCTATGTTATGGAAAATGTTTGTGAAAAAGCGTATGCTGCCCACATCCCACAACTCAATAGTTGATCGGCCGCACCTCACCTTAATTCACAGTATCCTAATGAACCGGCCGATTAACGTAAGGGAAATTATCTGCACGGAAATATACAACTGCTTCAAGAAGAAAAAAGGCAGGTTGTACTTCCCATCCCTCATTACAAGTCTCTACATCAACTTCTGAGTCTCGACATAGCCCACAGACGAGCTTACAACTGCCAAGTAGGGCTAGACCAAAAAGGTACGCATTCAAATGATGCGGGATGCGGATAAAGAACCAGCAACGCCCAGTCAGCCCTCTGCCACACAGTTTGAAACTCCAGTTGCCCCTAGCAGTACTGATGCTGCTCAAGACAAAGAAGTCCTCCCGCTACTACACGCACTTTTGGAACACACAAAACGGATAGAGTAGTAGCAGTTAACCTTCATGAACTATGTGGGGGAGGCCCAAGAAGCCCTTGTGACATATTTTCTGCAGAATTTCCTGGTAATGTGCCCACCATGCAACCCTATCCTGAGGAGCTTGCAGTAGCAGCTCGTGCACAAAGAATTCCACCATTCGCCGCTGCCCGCCAGACAGACAGCCAAGTGCCCTCTCCTACGAATTCCCCGCACTACTCAGCCACCACCCCATCCAACACAGTGGTAGACTCCCCTAAGAGGAACAAGCAGAATCTCTCCCTAGCCTGCACAGCCAACACAGTGGAAGACACCTCCTCATCAGAGGAGATTGAGCAGCCACCACCAGAGCCAGAAACAGCAGTGGTAGCAGCAACAGCAGCTATCCCAATGGCATTCATCCCTCGGGTAGCACCCACAAAGGAAGAAACCAGGAAGAGGAAGCGGCGCATAATAGACGAAGAACCTGTGGAATTTGAGACGAGTCAAAACAGAGCGACGCATCTCCCGTTGTTCCCCCAGCCAAACCCCAAGAAGAGCCACAGCATACGCCAAAAAGAGTCCAGCCACCGCGAAAAGCAAAAACCTCACTTGCTAGAACTGCCGCCAAGGCATCTGCCGGCCACCGCTTCGTTATCCAAACATCCTCCTCCTCCTCAGCTAACTAGAATCCAGCCTCCTCCCAACCCTTAGCAAACTTTTATTTTTTTCTCTTTCTTTTCTTTTATTTATATTTTTATTTATTCTGTTTTCTTATTGTTATTTTTAGCATGTATATTTTATTTTCCTAACCTTTTTTATTTGTGCATTGAGGGCAATGCCCATCTCGAGTTTGGGGGATAGCTCTCGCATCATTTATAGGCATTCTTAGTTGTATATAGGTTGCATTGTACTTGCCTTAGTAATAATCAGAAAAGAAAAGTTTGCTATGACTTGTGGCTATGATAGGATAGCCGATTAATTTACATTCGCACCTAACTAAAATTGAACTTAATATTGGGGAAAAGTATGAAATATGACTTAGAAATTTTTTTTCTTTATGCCTAAAAATGTAAGCATCTTTGTTACTTGCTGAAAATGTTAGAATATTTGATGAACATTTCCTATTTGTTTTTAGAAATCTTTGCAAATTTCTAACGATGATTACAAGTAGCCGTCGAGGCAGGCAAAAGAAACAGAAAAATAAAGTACTGCCACGGTAGCAATATCAAAAACAAAGAATAAAGATGTAATACCCTAGAGGTGCCTGAAACAGGCTCTAGGAAGAATCATGTGTGATGACACTTCACTGCTATCAAAGTCCATGAATCTAAAATCCTTAAAGTGATGGACAAATTAGCATGAGTGAATGAAAGCCTTCACGGGATGACTCTACTCCAAGGGTTCGAGGTTTTTTAGTTTACTCCTATCTCAATGTCAGATCTGGAAGAGTGGTTGTGATAAGCTAAAGCTCTCACTGCCATGATTAAAAATAATGTGCTTAACTATGTTGCCTCGGCAGCAAACCTTTAAATCACAGTAGCATCTTTTTTTTATTTTTTTATTTTGCGTATTCATTTTGTTTACATATGTGCAAACACCACACAGGCATGAGAAATTTAAATTCTGAGTTATTTTCTTGCTTATATCCCTTCAGTAAATTTTATATATAGTTTCCACGGCCTTGAGGCAGAAAATCGGGTTAAGAGCTAATTTTTCTTTCTGATTATTATTAGAGCAAGTACTTTAGGTTGCATTGCTTGAGGACAAGCAATAGTTCGAGTTTGGAGGTGTGTAAAGTGTCCAAAAGTCATATATTTCATGCACATAACAGCTCTTATTATTACTGTTTTTAAGTACATTTTAGGCATAAGTAGGGTCATGCATAGCAATTTACAGTATTTCATTATTCTACCTTACCTTTATAATTTATCATTTATTTGGTGAATAAGAGATACTATTTTAGTGTATTCTTGTATGTATGTACTAACAGCTGAACGAGGGAACCGAGGAGCGGAGGACACAATGTTGAGGAGCGAACCCAGGAGCTGTACTGAAACAGTTCCAGCAGAAGTTAGTTGCTACCAAGCCCTATCGAGTAGAGTTGCCGCCGACCTTACTGCCCTCGGCAGCTGACTATGGAAGTTGGGAGAACCGGAGCGCGATCTGTAGAGCAAAAACTCATGAATCTATCGCAGGTGTTCATTTCATTTTCCGACGTCTGTAGCAGCGACCAGGGCTTCCAAAGCAAAATTCTCAAGCTTACTTGCAGACCAAGGCAAACGAGATAGAGTCCATATTCCAAGCAAAGAAGTCTGCATTTAAAGCTATATTAAAGAAGGAAAGCTACTTTAGAGGACTTCTACTTTAAGGAGGACTTAACATACTCTTGAGTCTATAAATACCCATTGTACTCCTAGTTCAAATCATCCTAGGTTTTTTATAAACTTTTCTTATGTTCTTCACCGCCGCTATGTTCTAATTTCTATTGGGTTAGGGTTATGTTGTAACTAGTGAGAAATGGTTGTTTTAGGGTTTTGAGTTATTCTTCAACAAAATATTCCAAGGTTACTTAATCCATTGTTCTTCATTCTTTCAATCTTTCTATACCAGTCGTTTGAGAGAATCTATTTGTCGGGCATGAAAGTGCAAGGCTCACGAAAGGGTTAAGTACGGTCACAACGTGTTGAGGCGTGACTAACTTGGTTCCACACTAGTCCACACGTTTCAGCGGCTAAAAGGGATCACCAACCGAGTTGACTAATTTGGTTCCACACTAGTCCACAAGTTAGCATCTCGAGCATCCTAACCTAGAAATAGGAGGGATCACTGTCGACTATCCTGCCTAACTTGGAGTATCTTCTAGACTTGGCGCCATGACTTCTTTCTGTTCCACCCACCGAGACAGTACACCCCTGCAGTGTTAGTTACCTGTTGCGGCTGCGTGACAAGGTCATAGTTTTCTGCCCGCCATACCCGCTGAGGCAGCATTTCATGGCAGCACAAAATAACTCTTACCTATTGCAACGCAGTTTTCAAACTAAGTGGCAGCATAACCATGCCTGCTCTAGCAACCTGATTCACCTTCTTTATTACTTGTGGTTTTATTTACTTTTCTATCTCAACCAATTATTCACTTGTGCTTTTTTCTTTACCTTGTGCAGGGACTACGAAACGAGATAAGCTTTCCAATCCTCGTGGGATTCGATATCTTTTATACTATAACTTGGCAGGAGTGTGCACTTGCGCTCTCACAAAAAGGGAACATCGGCACTCCCTACACTAGGCAGAGGAAAAAGAGTGCCCAAAGTCGAAGCCGAAAGCAGGATCGAAAGTTACACTCATCCCATTATCACATGCAACAATACAAAAAGGCTAGCCCATATCTCTAATGGCTATAAAGAGAAAGCTTTATACGAACTCAAAATCAAAACTAGTCACCCGATACAGACATGGAAAACAAACTTCACCCGCATGGTTTCAGACCTGAAACACCCTAAAGGTACCGTTCTCGAAACTAGCCTAATTGTAGAGCCTATGTAAAACCCCTTCATCACTCAACTAGATGCATCAACCTGAAGTAAGAGCTTATGTTGGCTCAATAGACACTAGATCTACTATTCAATTGATCCTTTTTTGCAAAGATATCATCTCTACTATTGCATTCTCTTGGAATTAGAACAATGGACCAGTCAAAACATGTGCAGGAGGATAAACATGAAAGAACAATCTGCTTGAACGACCCAAAGGCAGTTTGCGGGCTATTAAACCAGTTAACGACTAGGCTGCAATCGCACTCTATGCACACATAATACAATTTCACCCAACAAGTGTAGTTGAAGTGTCCATGTAACCCACCACTTTTGAGAACACGGTCAATGACCTGGATTCCTAGTCTCTCAAAATAATGTCAATCCATGATGCCCCGAAACTCCCTAACACAGCCCCATCAACTTTAAACTTTAGAGAACCCACCTTCGGGAGAATCCAACTGTTCTGAATAAGGCATTTCTCTTTAAGGGATACACCTTTAAGGATAAAGGGCAGATTACAAATATCATATATAGAATCGATGGCATTTGGCCACTTAGATTTACACCATCGGGTCACTCTTAGAACTAAAAGCTCGAACATTTGTGCCACCGAGAAACACTTACCCTTAAATACGACTTCATTTCAACACATAAATGTGGTCCATACAACACCAAAAAAGCTAGCCTTCATATTAGTTCTACTCTAAAACCCGATTGACAACCAAAAAAGCTTCTTAATGAATCCCTCAGGTAGTTAGGCATCACGAAATGAATTCCCCATATTCTACACCATTTTTTCCATAATGCCCAAATGTAAGCACATTCACAAAAAAGGTGGTTCGTTGTTTCATCATATGACCCACAGAAAACGCAAGAAAGGGAAAGTTGAGGAAGTGTACCACGTCTAAAAAGCTCAACCTTTGTTGGAATTTTGTCATGTACTAGTCTTCAAACAAAATTTTCGACTTCGGGGGGGAGCAAGATTTTCCCAAACCATACTCTAAACCTGGTCTGAGCTAGAGCTAGAATCATGGTAGAGACTACAAAAAGACTTTGAGTTGTACATTCCATTAGACGATGCCCTTCACCGTAAGCAGTCACTATCTAGTGCCCAGGCCTTGAACCATTAATAACAGCCATGAAGTCTTCCCAAATAGCCACCTTGCAATCGAATAATCGTCTCCTAAGCGAGATTTCCCAAAACCAAGTATTCCCTTCGAAATGACCACAATCAGATATCGTCCCTTGTTTCTTTATGGCAAGAGTGAAGATCCTAAGAAATCTATCCCTAAGAGGAGAATTTCCTAACCACACATCTTCCCAGAATTTAATGAACTTCCCATTTCTTACAATGAACTGAATATTACGGGTAAACAAATTAGAACCAGAAGAGAGAGGGGATATGATTCCACGCCACAACCAAGTCTTGCTAGTTTTACTCATATTAGAAGGAATGAGACTAGTCAAGTTCTTTTTGTACTTAGCTTTGATTACTTTCCTCCATAGAGAATCAGGTTCTGCACCATACCTCTATATCCACTTATTCAAGAGTGCTCGGTTCTTTGTCTTCATATCAACAATACCCAATCCTCCATTTACCTTAGACTTACATAAGTCTTTCCAACTTAGGCAATGAATGGATCTCTTATCAACGCTTCCCCAAAGGAAGTTAGCGATTAGCTTATTCAATTGGTTGCTAACAAATGCATGCATTTTGAATATTGACATGTAGAAGATTAGAAGGTTTGAAAGTATCGCTTTGACTAGAACAATTCTACTACTTATTGATAGCAACTTTGATTTCCACCTCGCGAGCCTCCTTTTAAATTTCTCCACAATAAGAGCCCATAACGCTACTGAGTTCTTGCAATGGTCGAGTGGCAAGCCAAGGTAAATGCAAGGGAGAGCTTCGGTTGAGCATTTCACCGTAGACGCCCATCGATCGAGTGTTTCCGAATTCAAATTAATGCCCAGCAATTTTGATTTGTACAAGTTCAAGCGAAGACCAGAGGCAATCTCAAAACCTCTCAAAATTCTAACAATGTTCTTAACTTGCATCTCACCAGCCCCGCAAAACACTATCAAATCATCCACAAACTGAAGATGTGTTACCAAAACGTCATTGTTTCCAATAGTCATTGCATCGAAGAAACCCCTACACACTGCTTTTCTCAATATAGCACTTAACGCTTCTACAACTAGATTAAACAGTATAGGTGAGAGTGGACACCCTTGACGCAACCCTCGCCAAGCTGGAAAAGATTGAGTCGGAGACCTATTATCTAGAACAGAAATGAACGTGGTGGTAGTACAAAGTAGAATCCATTGTAGCCACTTCTCCCTAAAACCCATCTTCTTTATGATAAATAATAAAATAAACCCAATCGACCGAGTCATACGCTTTGCGAAATTCTGCTTTAAAGATAATTCTGGGTAGCCTGCTTCTTTTCATGTAAGCTGTAATTTCATTAGATATAATAGCACAGTCTATAATCTGCTTACTCGGACAAAAGGCAAATTGTGAATCAACGATGACTTCATGCATACATTCGTTGAGCCTTATAGATAACACCTTTGCAAGAAATTTGTATATGGTTCCCACAAGGCTTATAGGCCGATAGTCTTCAATTGAATTCAGAGATGAGCACTTAGGGATTAGAACAATAAAAGAATGGTTTAGTGAGATGTCTGGGAAAGAACCATTGAAGAAATCCAAAAGGAAACTTAGGATGCCATCTTTAAGACATTTCAGAATCGCTTCACAAAACCAATGTTGAAAACGTCCAGGCCGGGAGCTCTTGACCCGTCCAATGAGCATAGAGTGCTCTTTATCTCAGCCTCAGTAAACATGCGCTCAAGGCTCGATGTTGAGTCTGGGGACAAAAGCTTGATATCGCAATCGAATCGGTCCACTAGAACAGTTTCTGGCCTATTATACACCTCTCTATAGAACTCAAAAATAGCATGCTTAATATCCTTAGGATTTGACAAAATTGTATCGCCAATGCGTAACGAGGTTATCAGATTCACCCGGCGTCTCGAGGAAGCAACCAAATAGAAGTACTTCGTGTTTCTATCTCCAACTTCGAACCACTCAGGCGAGACTTCTGAATCCACTCTCGCTCCTTTCTACAATGATAGTTCCATAGTTTCGTTCTTAGGGAAGCCAATTCGGCCACAAGGTTCTGATCCGCATTCCACTTAGAATTATATTTTCTAACTCTGCGCATTTCTTCTCGAGGGTAGAGCTTGAGTCAAAAAATTTATCCCTCGTGGATTGCAGCCATTTTTTGATTCAAGGTTACATACTTTTAAAACGGAGCCAATTCCTCCACCCTTCGACAAAGACACTATGTTGTTCACTATACACTCGTACCTTGTCTCATCGGCCCAATAATCAAACCATCTTCAAGGTTTTGGTCCCCCATTAAAATAAATTTTGCATAATGTGATAGGATTATGATTTGAAAGACTACTAGGCAGTAACTTCTGAATCACACCCGACCACTGATGGAGAAACTCAGGTGACAAAAGAAACCTATCCAGCCAGTAGAAAGAATGAACCTCTGTGACTGCTCCATGTAAAAGACCCGCCATTCAACAGAAGATCCACTAGTCCCAAATCCTCAATGAAGTCTGAAAAATCTACAAGGTTGAAGTAGATGATTTGATGTAGAAACAAATGAATCAATTGTTGAAATCAAAAGTAGGATAAAAAAGGTTGATCCCTGAGATTTTTGAGAGGGAAAATGTAGTTTGGTTGCTGAGAATTTGAGAGAAAAAGATTTAGAGCAAAAGTAGTTACGTAAGAAAGTAAAATCTCATTAATTAAAAACCTTTTTAATTCTTTTATTAAATCCTCATTTAAAAACCATTTTAAAATAGCCAAAATTAAGGGAAAAGTTTGATAAAACTAATGGGTTTAATAGCTTCCTAAAGATTCTAAGTTTTGACCATTTTATGATTTAGTCACCAAAATAGTTTTAACATCTTTACATTTTGGTCACCAACCCAAAATATCAGTTAATTCGAATTTATTTTATCAAATTGACTCCTCAATTATGTTTAATACATTAATTAAACAATTTAGGATATTTTTCCATATTTTATTTTAATCAAAAACATTTATTATAATTTATTTCCCAAAACTAGTCGAGCTAGCTAATATGGTTCACCCGAACTGTATATCCTAATCTTCTAGGCCCAAAATTAGGGTGTTACACTCTATCACTTCAGGAACAAGACAACCCATTTTTAAAGGGGGTAATAGGCAAATGACACCATATGCCACTCTGTGTTTCAGCAAGAGCAGTAGGCGAACAACACTCTATCGTTTTGGCACCATTTTCAACTAGAGTAATGGGCGAATGACACCATGTCACTTTAGGAAGAAGACATCCCATTTTAATAAGGAGGAATGGGGGAACGAAATCCTATGCAACTTCATTTTCTAGCAAGAGTGGTAGGCGAACGACATCATATTGCTTCGACATTGTTTTCAACTTGAGTAATAGGCGAACGACACCGTATCGCTTCAGGGACAAGACACTCGCATCATTTTTAACTGGATTAGTAGGCGAATGACACCCTATCATTTCGGGACATGACTACAGTTACCAGGAACAGTTTAACCGGATAAAATCAATGTCTTTGGTTCTTTGCTCTGTTCTTGTTTCACTGATATGAGCAAAGAGGGGCAAATGCAGTCACCAATTTTATCCGACCATTTGAATTATATATTTTTAAATATATTATAGTCCAGAAAAGAGTCTATTAAAAATAAAAAAGAAGTCCATATACATGAGTAAAGGCCCAATTGGCCTATTTGTTATCATTATTTCATTTTTATTATTATTAATGTATTTTAGTTATTATTTTAGGTCACACAATATCCTAACCATGTCAAATATGGTAAGATTGCAAGAGATTTTTGTCCAACAAATATGGGAAATCAAGTGATGTGCAAGGAATTTTGATTGTGGATTCATGGCAAATTTTCGTTAGAATCCGAGCATTTTTTGGCTAGGATGTCTGCTTAAGAACTGACCGTCTTTCAGTTACCTTTTCAACGCATCTTGAAACACCTTAATAAAATATCGGGAGCTCAAGATATGTTCGTTTTACTGAAGATAGCACGTGTAAAAATTTGGATACGGGTCTGATAGTTCTTTAAAGAACATGTATTTTCTTTAGATTTATTGATTAAATTGTCCTCACTTTAGTTTCTCATGCATAATTTCTTGCATTTTTATTAGTTTATCTATGCATATCCTTTAACTCGGCTATACTTGTGTGTTTAGTGCTGAATTTGGTGAATTATGTTGTTTTCATTGCAACTCTAATGTTGTTGTAAAAAGCCTTCTTTATTGAAGCAAGATATGACACTACAGTTTTGATGTCCCTGTAAAAGCATCTAATTATTGTGTCCTGTCTCTTTCATTGCATTAACAGCTGTTGAAAAGATAAGATCAAATGACGTCAACAAGAAGATAAGATCAAATGACAATGAGCTGGCAGTTAGTTACAACAACTTTTGTCCGGACCTGATGTGGGTGCAATGAAATAGTCAATTTCTTCACAATGACAGTTGTCAATATAAGATCAAAAGGATGATGAGTTGTTCATTAATACAGTTTTCCTTCACGAAATTCATAGCTGCAAATCTATAAAATGACACTTGTAAACACCCAATTGAAAGGTGAAAATGATATATATTCACATATTTTCTCACATTAGGGAGGGAGAGCTCATACCATCATTTTTTGAGAAGATCTTTTTCTCCTTCCTTTCAAGCTTCTCTCATGGCGACTTGAGTTCTTTTTTTTGGTGAACCAAGGTGGCAATGAGGCAAATCTCTTAGTGACAAAGAGGATTCAAATGCTTGTGCAAGGGGAACGTGTGGATCATATCGATTCAACTAGGAATAGAGATTTACGTGTGATTTTCATGTTCTTTTATAAATATTTTAAACGATAATTTACTGTTTATCTTTTTCTTGGACAGAGTGACACCTCTGAGGTTTTAGAACTCTGGTTTATTTTATAAAGCTTTCTCTATTTTCCTTACTTTTGGATTCGAATGCTTTGTTTGCACAGAAGTGTTTCATTGCTGCACTGACATTGAGAGATGCAGTAATAGTTTAGATTAACAAGTCATCACAACGAGAGTTGAATGAGGATGCAACGAGAGTTGATCCACTTGTTTGAGGATTTGTAAATTTGGCCAGCAACGAGAGTTGTGGTCGAATCACATTAGTTTAGAGTGGAAGAGAATGTAGTAAAATAGATATATTCTTCATTGTTAATTAAATCATTGAATACTTTTACCTTGTAGAATTTGCTCATCTACAAAATTACACTAAGGGGATCCAGTTTACATATTGATAATCTCTCTCCTTATTTCCTTTATTGTTTTTGTCATTTCATCATTGCACTCGCAATATTCACTACAATCAATTACATTTACATTTCCTTTGCACTGACAACTACACTCACATTTCCTTTTATCTTTCAGAACTTTTGCACTGACATCAATACGCAGAAAATCAATTTCCTTGTGGGATCGATATTCGATAGGATCAACCTATCAACTATACTTACATCGACGTGTGAACGCTTGCACAATTGCTATGACGTTTCATAGTCGATCAGGGTCCAATACAAAAATTCGATTTTATTACGAATTTTCAATTAATTTATTGATTATTTGCAATTGAAGTCAAATTTAGGCTTTTTCTCTATTTGTTCTAATTAATTTAGAGCCATTTTCTTTTTAAGAAAAATGGTTTGATGCCCAAGTAAAAGCATTATTCTCTTTCCGGAAAAAGAATATTAAGCATTAACGTTTTAGGGTTTTTCGCTTCATTCTTTTGTAATTTTCACAACGAAGTAGATACACACCACAGACCACACACACACCACACACTCAGATAGAGAAAAGTATATGCAAGCATTTTGTGTTACCAAAATTTTGGAGCAATAATACAAGAAGTGATTCGATTGTTGGAGGTATACTTTGTGTTTTCTCTTTGTGTATATGTTTATGCTAACAATTTCAGGGTAAAAGGGAGTAAGGGTGTGGGTTTTACCATTTGAATCGTCGGAGGAGCCACCATTAGAGATCACTGAACCGGCCGCCACTATTAGGACTGAGAAGCGCAACTGCATGCGCCAAAGGTGGTCGTGGACGAGCAACCGTCCGCATCCATTCCCAGTGGCCAGAGTGACGATGCGCGACAACGTTGAACTGGAACCATGGATTCACGACAATTCTAATTTTTTTTGTCCTTTAATAATTTAATTTTTCCCTCGAATTTTAATTTTCATTCAAATCAATTATTTGAATTATTTCTTTTACATTTTTATTTCGTTTTCATATTGATTATCTATCATTTTAAATTTAGACCATTATGGTAATTTTTCAGGTTTGAGTCATTTACTTTAATTAAAGCCTTGAATTTGTTTACTTAGTTAGGTTTTTCTTTAATTAAATAAGTAGACCCCCTGGTTTAGATTTCTTAATTAATTGTAATATTAATATTACCTCAATTAGGATTAATAATTAATTTCATCTCATTTTAAACTAATTACTTAGGTTAGACTCTAAATAATGGATGAGTCTACCACATGCGACGAACACTGCTGAACACCACTAATGATGAACAGCGCTGAACACCATTAATTTTTATAAAAAAAACTAAAAATTACAAGGACTAAAATTATAATTAAAATTACTTTTTTAAAAATAAAAATTAAATTTAATAAATTTAATAAAAATTATAATTATAATTTCCCAATAACATAAACCCTAATATCCCAACCCTTTGGATTACTGTTGTCGGCATCGCCTCCTCCGCTGCTGTGATCCGGCCGACTTGTCTCACCGGCATTCATCCAAGCCACTCCGTCGTTCCGCCACTCGCCGCCTACTGTGAGCATTGTTTAAGCCGTGAAAAAGTAAGTTCTTTCCCTTTCTTTTATCTTCGATATTGGTCAGCCATCCCAGCCGTCGTCGGGTGTTTTCGGCCTTCGTCTGTCGTCCCCGGCCTAGCCCAGGCGAACTAAACCCCATCATCGGCAGCCCCAAACACCAAATCAGAAACCCTAATTTTTTAATTTCCCCAACTTCGTAAACCTAATTAGAAACCCTAATTTTGAAATTAGGAACCCTAATTCAAAAATTAAAAACTTTAATTGTGAAATTTGGAACCCTAATTCTAAAATTTTCCAAATAACCCGATTCTAGAATTATTCAAAATAAGAATCCTAATTACAAATTCTCCAATTACGTTGAAGATTGTGCATTCTTGAACTCCTTGTGATCAGAATTCAATGATTAAAAGGGTAGTTACAATTAGTTTATAGGAATCTGAATTCTATCAACTTTAAATTTGTTCTTTCAAATATTTTCCTTTTAAACTATGTTCAGTGTACAAATGGGTGGGCAGGATCAAGGATATAGGCAAGACGGTGCGTAAAATTTATAGAACATTCTAGTAAATCTGAAAGAAATAAAAATAATATTTGATCCTTATAATTATAGAATTAGGAAGTTCTCTTTTTGTCGATCCTTATAGTTATTAAGTTGATTGTAATGGTTATAAGTCCTTTTTCACAGTATTTGATTCTTTGTTGTGTATTTTTCCTACACTTTAGTCATTTTGTTTTGGTTAACATGTCCACATTGTGGTCCATGTAATTTTATTTACTTATGGTCTTGCTATCTTTATTGTATGCTTTAGGCTTTAAAATAAAAACATATTGAAAAGCTTTAATTAAAGATGTTAAGAAAATGTCATCGATGACAGGAAGTGAGTATAGAAGATCAAAGAATATGTATTAAACGATTCATTGACTTTTAAATTTGATACGCATTTATTTTGATATTCTCTCAAGGTAAAGGCGGGAGAAATCCCATTTCTTTACTAGTCAAAAAGAATGCGAAGAGGTAGACATGAACTTTCTTTTGGTCATTTACTAGCTATGGGTTGTGTTTCTATTATTTAAAAATTTCCTTTTATCTTTAAGCTCGGCTATATAATGCTCGAGTCATTTTTAATTATAGCTAATTGGGGAACTTTTTTTTCTTTTGGTTTCTTGCCATAAACTTGACGTGTATGTTTTTTTAGAAGCTGTATATTTCTTGTTTCACTAGTAGATAGCACAAGTGTTGCCTTTCTTGTTGTTATGATTCTATTTTAATTATTTGGTTCAGTTTTTCAGTAGATAATAAGTTGGTGTTGTTATGAATCTATTTTTCTTTTAGTTATTTCCTATTGTTTCTTAATATTTTAATTTCTCCAATTTCATAAACCTAATTTAGGGTGACTGCAGTAGATGGTTGAACTAGTGGGATAGTAACGGTTTGTAATATAATTAAATTAGTCTTAGTTAGTTGTTTGGTAGGTTCTAGTTTGAGAAGCAATTTCTATTAAATTATAAGTACAGTTCAACCATGAGTTCTTCAATGAAGCTATAGTAATCAAAAGAGGAGGAAAAAATGGACTGCAAATGGATCCAACTATGATACAACAAAAAATTTCAATTCCTAAGTTTTGATCAAGCTTGAAATATCAAAAACTCACTAACCTGGTGTAGTTAGCAGTCTCCAAATTCTATATTTTTAGACTTTTCAGTAAGAGGTAAGTAGAATCCTTGTTTTGAACTTGAGGGAATCATACAATGGTGTATAAGTTCAAATAGGATATTTCGATGCTAGAAATTTTATTAGCAGATTGTTCTAAAGATACATGGGGCCTTAGGGACTGTTTGGTAAGAAATTAGAGGTTACAACTTGTTACTAATGCTTGGTGAAATTGTTTGATATAATTAGATAAATAAGGGGATGATCTAAAGAAGCATAAAGTATATCATGTGGTGGAAAGGCAAAAAGGAATTGCGATTCGCGATCATAATTAGCTTGGATGGTGATATGTTATGCAAATGTTTGCTTAGTTTGAGAGTAACTGTATAATTTATGGCTTATCCTTTGCAAGTTCGAATGAAAGAAGAAATTGCTATATGTTATGGAAAACTTGATAATTGGGATTAAGATACTTATGTGTGACTTTGTACAATGGCTGATTGATTAAGTATGTGATTAGTTTTAGTCCAAGCTAAAGCTCACTTGTTCGATTCAATGGATGGAAAGATTTATTTCTTGAACTTGGTTTCTCTTTTGTTATACGTTTGAAACTACCTCACTAAGTACTTGTACTTATTTATTTATTTCCATCCTTCAAGTCGAGCTACTTTTTGTTGATCCGTGAAACTTGGGCACGATCACAAGGCTACTAGAAGTATGTTTTGTCCTCCTTTTATTTCAGAACCCCTAATAGGTGGCATATGTTTGCTAGTTGCATTGTGCATTTTAGCATATATTTTTTGTGGTTGTATATAATTTGGTTAAGCACTTTTGATATATGTAATGAATTAAATCTTATTTTGGTTGGTGGGTTCTGCTGGGTTTGATGATTAAATGTCTAAGGTTAGCTTGGTGGTTATGTTATGACATAATGTGGTCACCTTACAAATGAGTAGCTTGGTTGTAAAATATTGAGTTTAAAATAGTTTGTTAATGTCATGTTTTGTTGAGGTTTGATCGAATATTTGCTTAGATAATAAGTTGTTGTGTTATATTCTTCGGTGTTTACGTGTATTCCAAGTCTGAGGATACTTTAATCGATTATGATAGTTATGGGCCAGCATATGATGTGTGAATGAAAAGGAATCGAGTTTGGATTATGTTCTTATAAGAATAATGATAGATAGCTACCTAGTTATGCTATGGTGTATTCAAATGACATTTATCAATATACACACTTTGCTTATGTTTTGTTAGCGAGTAAACTTTTGCATGATACAATGACAATAGTTCTCCCTTATTTTCGAATGAAACGATTCATTTTTCTATGATTTGTTTTGTCCTGAAATTAAGCTTTGCTGTTATGTGTCAGATGTATGGCTTTGCTACCTCACCAAGCCAAAAAGGCGTAATTAGTTCATGTCTATGTCTTTTTAGGAAATCCAACTTAGTTGATGTCGAATCGTGTCTTTCTAGAAGCTTCAAGTCACTCTCCTTCAGCATTTTGCGTGTAAGTTGTCTTGACTAAAACTTCAAATTAGTTTAAGGTATGAAAGTTTTAGAACATGAAAGCATGTAAATTATATTCAATAATAATGTAATAATTACATATGTCAATAAGCACAATCTCATCTTTTCATTTGAAACAATGCGTTTGTAAAACCTATGTTTGATTTTGATATAATTAGATCTTTAAGGATCAATTTGAAAAACTTAAAATTGTTTATGTAAGTCCCTTAATAAGTTTTAAATCACCAACTCATTAAAACTGATTTGAAAAACTCAAACTCAAAATATTTTCTAAGTGTTCCAAGGCCAAACTATTGAAAAACGTTCAGATGTATCGATACACTCCCAAGCGTATCGATACCTTTTTACCAAAGTTGGCTACTGGAGGAACACGTATCGATACGGTAAACCCTCGTATCGATACGCCTCTGTGTTAAAGTCTAAAGAGTTTGAATGGCGTACCGATACGGAAAACCCTCGTATCGATACAGGCTTAATAATTTTTAAATATAAGTTGGTTTAAATTTTGTGACCGTTGGTGTCAGTTGGTTGGTAACTAAATTTTAAATGGTCGTTGACCCGTATCGATACGCCTAACCCCCGTACCAATACGGAAATCGACAGTGAGTTTAGTTGAGAAAAAGGTATCGATACGGCCTTTACCATTTCGATACCCTGTACCGATACGCTAACGCGCGTATCGATACCCCTTATTTATTGCACACAACGGCTCTTTCTTTTCTGAGACAGGTATCAATACACCTCCCCGTGTACCGATACGCATAGCTGCAGAAGTGCATTTATGGTGGTAAGAGAGGGTTCCAACGACTCCATTTATGTTCCCAACCACCCAAACGGCTAGAAATCAATGAGGAGGTATAAAAGAGACATCCAAAAGCATCAGCAACAACTATTGATCATCAAGAAAACATATATACATCAAATCCAAGCAATTGTGCAAAAATCCCATATTGTCTAGAAACCCCAATTGTAATTTTCATTCTTATCTTGTTCAATTGGGTTGAGTGCTTGTAATTGGACTACAATTTGTATTGCGAGATACTCTATTAGCCATCAATTTCTTTGTTATCTTGTTGTGAGGATTGGGTTAAATTTTGGGTAGAAAATTTAACCGATATTGTAAGGGTTGCCTCCTTAGCCTAGAAAAGGGGAAGAGCAATTAGTGGAATTGTTGCAAATCCTTAGTGAAGCTAAGGTAGTGGA
Source organism: Hibiscus tridactylites (assembly GCA_958450335.1). Lineage (NCBI taxonomy): Eukaryota > Viridiplantae > Streptophyta > Magnoliopsida > Malvales > Malvaceae > Hibiscus > Hibiscus tridactylites. Next base: position 30,061,096 of record OY288289.1, read on the forward strand.
TGTAGAGTTCATTTGGAACTTGAACCACTCTAAAATCCCTTGTATATCTTTTTAATTGGCAATTTCCACCACAAAATCTTTAAAAATCCAATTCACCCCCCTTTTGGTTTATATCGATCTTTCGATCCACTCAACAATTGGTATCAGAGCATACCTCTTTGAGGATTAACAACCACAAGAGGAGTTCCTTGGAAGAGTGTTATCATCATATATCAAGAGATGGCTTCAACCTCCGGTTCGGGCATGTATGAGTCTCAATCCACTACAAAGCCTCCCTTCTTTAATGGTGATAACTATTCTTTTTGGAAGAATAGATTGCGTCTCTTCATCAAGTCAAATGACTACCTAGTGTGGGATGTGATTGAAGATGACCCTTATATTCCATTGAAGCAAGATGGTGAAGGCAAGATGGTCTTGAAGAAAAATATGGAGATGAGCGAAGAAGAAAGGAAAAAGATTCAAGTCAATGATAAAGCTCTCCACATGCTCTTTTGTTCTTTCGGTTCGGATATATATTCTAAGGTCTCATTCATTGAGAGTGCCAAAGAAGTATGGGACGCTCTTGAGACTACCTACGAGGGCACCAACGATGTTAAAGAAACTAAGATTGGAATTATCAATCTTAGTTATGAGAATTTCAAGATGGAGCCTGATGAGACGGTATCCAAGATGTTTGATCGTTTCTCCACTATTGTCAATGGGCTAGAGAGTTTTGGAGAAATCATACCAGAAGACAAGCTTGTCCGGAAGCTACTCTATTCACTTCCCGAGTCTTGGGATGGTAAGAGAACCGCTATCATTGAAGCTAAGAATTTGAAAACTTTAAAGCTTGATGAGCTTATGGGTTCTCTCCTTACTCATGAGATCATGAAGCAAGGAAGGGAAGAAGAGAAGAAGAAAGAAGAGAAAAGGGTAGAGAAGCTTGAGGTTGAGAAGAAGAAGAAGAAGATGGGAATAGCTCTCAAAGCTTCACAACGTGAAGAGAGCTCTTCTAGTGAGGAGGATGAACTAGAAGAATTGTCTATGAGAGCCAAACGATTCTCACGTTTTATGAGGTCCAACTCGGGAAGAAAAATCCAAAGAAAGATGGACTTCAAAAGCAAGAACAAAGAAGAAGGAAGGGGTCCTATCATTTTCTTTGAGTGCGAACAACCCGGCCACAAACGTTCGGAATGCCCTCAACTCAAGAAGAAGGGCTTTGAGAAGAAGAAGAAGCTCGAAGCCAAGCTTGCTACTTGGAGTGATGAGGAGTCATCGGAGGATGACGAAAAAGAAGTGGCTAACCTTTGCCTCATGACACTTGAGGAAGATTCCTCCATGGTAACCTCTAACTCATCTACTTTAGATTTTACATATGAAGAATTGAATGATGCATATGATGAGTTACAAGAGGTCTATGATGAATTAGTTGAAAAATATAAAGAGTCGGTCATTAGGAACAAAAAGATTATTTTGGAACTAAATGAGAAAAATGACTCACTCACTCAAGCTAATTCAAAATTTGAGAAAAATATATTAGGATTAAAAAATGAACTAATATTCTTTCAAGATGAAAATGTTGATCTTAATAATCTTTTGTCTCAATGTAATAGTGAACACCAAAAGGTGTTGGTTGAGCTAAGTGAGCTCAAAAATTCTTTGAAAAATGTTGGTAGTGTCAAGCATGAAATAGGTGAATCCTCAAGAACACACCAACCTAAGAAAAAGACTAACTACTACAAACAAGGTAGCCATCCTAAACATAGTAGAGCTAAAAGAATTAGAAGTGTATGGGTTACTAAGGAACTTGTAAAATCTAATAATATTATTGCTATGTCATCTTGGATTCCTAAGGGAACCAAGGTTTTGGGAGCTAACACTCATGGACCCAAAATGATTTGGGTACAAAAAACAAAAGCTTAATATCTTTGTTTGTAGGGGGAGCATTGCTACAAGGCCAAAGCACAAAGTCAAAACTCATGGTACCTTGATAGTGGATGCTCAAGGCACATGACCAGAGACAAGAGTAGATTCATGGATCTAAAGCCAAAAAGTGGAGGAGTAGTGACATTTGGTGACAACTCCAAAGGCCACATTAAAGGTATTGGCTCCATAGGTAATCACTCTACTATTCTCATTGAAAATGTCTTATATGTCGATGGTCTTAAACACAATTTATTGAGCATAAGTCAATTGTGTGATAAAGGATTTAATGTTTTATTTGATAAAAATGGATGCAAAATTGTAGACATTAAATCTAATAATATTATGCTCATAGGTCATCGCATAGAGAACATATACATGGTGCATCTAGATGACATTCATACATCTCATGCATGCTTAGTTGCACAAAATGAAAATGATGCATGGTTGTGGCATAGGAAGCTAGGACATGCTAGCATAAGTGTTTTAGAAAAACTAATCTCCCTTAATCTAGTTAGAGGTTTACCCAAGATAAAATTTTCAAATGATAAAATTTGTGATGCGTGCTCAAAGGGTAAACAACATAGATCTTCCTTTAAATCCATTAATGATGTTTCTACTAGTAGATGCTTACAACTTATCCACATGGATTTATTTGGGCCAATTAGGACTATGAACTTGGGTGGTAAGTCTTATGCTTTTGTACTTGTTGATGATTTTTCTAGATTTACTTTGGTTCTATTTTTAAGTACTAAAGATGAGGCTTTGGAAAAATTCATCACATTTTCTAAATTAACCCAAAATGATCTTGAACTTAAAATTTCACAAATTAGAAGTGATTATGGAACCGAGTTTCAAAATTTAGGGTTTGAAGATTTTTTAAATGAAAATGGTATTAGCCATAATTTTTCGGCTCCTCAAACTCCTCAACAAAATGAGGTAGTTGAGTGAAAAAAAATAGAACTTTACAAGAAATGGCTAGAACTATGCTTTGTGAAAACAATTTACCTAAATATTTTTGGACGAAAGCCACAAACACCGCTTTCTATATTGTAAATCGAGTAATGATTAGGCCAATTTTAAAGAAAACACCTTATGAGATCTTAAAATCTAAAAAGCCTAACATTAGCTATTTTCACCCTTTTGGTTGCAAGTGTTTTGTTTTAAATACTGGAAAAGACAACTTAGGTAAATTTGATGCAAAAAGTGATGAAGTTATTTTCATAGGTTACTCTTTAACCTCTAAAGCCTATCGAGTATTTAACAAAAGAACTTTAGTAGTAGAAGAATATATTCATGTTGTATTCGATGATAACCTCCTTCCTAGGAAGGATTCTTGTGATGATGATGATGTAGGAATCATAAATGCCTTTGATGGAGGACAAACTTCAAAGGAGGATGAGATTCCAAAAAAAGAAGAGGACACACAAGATCCACCTCTTGAAGCCTTGAAGGACTTGGCTCTTGAGGAAAAGGAAGTGAGCTACCCAAGGGAGTTGAACTATGTCAAAGATGGTGAAATCTTGGGTGATCCATCCAAGGGGGTAACCACTCGATCTTCTCTTAGATTAATGAATCATGTTGCATTTATCTCATCCATAGAGCCTAAGAATATTAAAGAAGCATTGAAAGATGACTTTTGGATTATGGCTATGCAAGAAGAGTTAAATAAATTCTAGAGAAGTAACGTTTGGACATTTGTTGATAGGCCTAGTAATCAATCTACAATAGGAACTAAATGGGTCTTTAGGAACAAGCTAGATGAGTGTGGTAACATTGTAAGAAATAAAGCTAGACTAGTAGCATAAGGTTACACCCAAGAAGAGGGAATAGATTTTGATGAAACCTATGCACCCGTAGCTAGAATGGAAGCCATTAGGATGTTGCTTGCATATGCATGTTATCATAATTTCAAGCTTTTTCAAATGGATGTTAAAAGCGCATTTTTAAATGGTTTTATAAATGAAGAAGTGTATGTGGAACAACCAACGGGTTTTGAAGACTCAAAATTTCCAAATCATGTTTTCACTTACCAAAGCTCTTTATGGTTTAAAACAAGCTCCTAGAGCTTGGTATGAAAGACTTTCAAACTTTTTAATTGAAAAAGGATTTGAAAAAGGTAAGGTGGACACTACACTTTTTATAAAAATGTATAAAAATGACATCTTAATAGTTCAAATTTATGTTGATGATATTATTTTTGGTTCTACTAATGAATGTCATTGTCAAGAGTTTGCTAAGTTAATGCAAGGTGAATTTGAGATGAGCATGATGGGGGAGCTCTCATTCTTTTTGGGACTCCAAATCAAGCAAAAGAAGGATGGCACCTTCATCAACCAAGCAAAATACATTCAGGATATGCTCAAGAAGTTTGGCTTGGAGAATGCAAAGCCTCAAGCCACACCTATGAGCTTATCTACAAAGCTTGACAAAGATGAAGAAGGTAAATGTGTTGACTCTAAACTTTATCGTTCTATGATTGGATCATTGCTTTACCTTACCGCAAGTAGACCGGATATCTTGTTTAGTGTTTGCTTGTGTGCTAGGTTTCAAGCTAGTCCTAGAGAGTCTCACCTTATAGTCGTTAAGAGAATCTTCAGGTACGTTATAGATACTCCTTGTTTAGGTCTTTGGTACCCTAGAGACTCTACCTTCAACCTTCATGCTTATTCGGATGCGGATTATGGGGGTTTCAAAATCGATAGGAAAAGTACTTCGAGAATTTGTCAATTCCTAGGTAGTATGCTCATATCTTGGTTCTCTAAGAAACAAAATAGTGTAGCCTTATCTATTCTCAGTTTTTATTATCGTCTTTTGGTTTTGATTTTCTACTCTAATGCCAAATGTATTACTCGTAATGGGGAAGTTGTTGCCATTATATCTTATCTCATGGGGAAGAAAATAATCCTTGATGTCAAATCCATTTGTGAGGTTTTCAAATTAGAGGATGAAGGCATTGATGATAAGCATGCTTTGGGGCATGTTCTTAGTGGATCCGTCACCGCCTTAAATGCTCAAGACCGGATCTTACATTTGATGGTGTCTTGGTGGTTTCGTCCCTCCGGAGGAAAATATTCCACCATCCGTAAAGTGGATGATTTTTGGATTCGTTGCTTCTGTGAGCGTAACCGCCCAAATCTTGCTCGACTCATATTCGCGGAGATCGTCTACCTTGTGCAAAATCGTCACACAACTATCGTCACCTCATTTACATATGGTACGGCTTTGAGTTATTTCTTTATTAAAAAGGATATTGATTGCTCTTTTGACTACCCAACTCCCCTCACCGATCCCATTGATGAGCGATCTCTTGCACGGGCAAAGTTCCAATATTTTAATGGTGAATGGGTACATCTTGTCGAGCTACCACCCGAGGCCGCCGTCGTATTTGAAGAGCCTCAAGCTCCTCAAGCTCCTCAAGTCCCACAACCCTCCATGGATGCTCTCATGACTTACCTCAATGAGCAATTTACCGGGTTGCGCACGGACATGAACACTCGTCTTACTTCCCTTGAAACAACTTTTGATACAAGGATGACGGGTATGGAGAATCGCCTCACATCCCTTGAAAGCGGTCACAATTTTGTGAATATTTCCATCGCCGCTTTCCATGATGAGTGGCACAATAGCATGCGGGATAATGAGCCAATGGGAGTTGATGATGAAGATGATGAAGACGACGAAGACGATGCCTAAACGTTTCTTCTTGCATCTCATGCATATCATTTAGGATTTTCTTTTTATTCACCTTTGCTTTATGTTCTTAGGACTAAGTTTATTGTTAAACCTATGCTTTTATTTTCTGTTTTTGTTTGGATTTTCAGTTTGATGCTATGATCAATAATAAATGTTGGCTACTGGAGGAACACGTATCGATACGGCAAACCCTCATATCGATACACCCCTGTGTTAAAGTCTAAAGAGTTTGAATGGTGTACCGATACGGCAAACCCTCGTATCGATACGGGCTTAATAATTTTTAAATATAAGTCGGTTTAAATTTTGTGATCGTTGGTGTCAGTTGGTTGGTAACCAAATTTTAAATGGTCGTTGACCCGTATCGATACGCCTAACCCCCGTACCGATACAGAAATTGACAGTGAGTTTAGTTGAGAAAAAGGTATCGATACGGCCTTTACCGTTTCGATACCCCGTACCGATACGCTTACGCGCGTATTGATACCCCTTATTTATTGCACACAACGGCTCTTTCTTTTCTGAGACAGGTATCGATAAACCTTCCCGTGTACCGATACGCATAGCTGCAGAAGTGCATTTATGGTGGTAAGAGAGGGTTCTAACGGCAAAGCCACATTTCAGGTAAGTTAAAATGCATTATGTTTTCCAACATTGACCACGCGTTTATTTTTAATCAACTACCACACCTTCCACATTGTAATAATGTTGTATGTTTTTTAAATTTTTCTGTAAATAACATAATTGTAAGAGATGGTAGATAATCAAAATACCAAAACTGAAGATAGAGAGTTAGAGTGTTATAATCAGAATGAAGGGGGCTATAATCATGATGATGATGGCTACAACGGTGAATCAGATTGTGAAACTTATGCCGAAGAGGGACAAATTGAATATAATGTTGATGATGAGAAACATATAGATGATGATAAGACAATTGACTACTTCATTGACGAGAGTATATGGGATAAGATTGGGGGGAAATTGGAAGATTACGATGAGAATGATATGAATATGCTGAAGTGGAAGACTTTAGATGATTGCATTGGGTTTTATTTTACCTATGCAAAAGTGAAAGGTTTTGGAGTTCGAATGAGCCAGTCAGTGACAAGTCGAAATGGCGGTCACATAATTTGAAAGAAATTGTTGTGCCGTAAGGAAGGATATAGAGAGGAAAGGTGGATTAACTTGCCAAACCGAAAACGTGAACAAAGACCAGTCAGCAGAGTTGGATGTAGAGCACTTATTAAATTCAAATTGGACGAACGATATCAACATTGGAAAGTTGCTAAATTTCGCGCAGAACATAACCATGAAATGGTTCAGCCAACACAAGTTGTTTACATTAGGTATGTAATTCATCAATAAGTAAATTGTTACATATTAACTTCTTTGGAGGAAGAAATCGAGTTTGTCTCCATTTCTGAATTGTGATCCTGATTATTTGTCTCCCTCATTAGAACCTATTAGTAAAGGAAAACTTGAAGTTAATTTTGAAGACAACGTCAAAAATGGCACTGATGGTCTCCCAAAAATTCCTAGCGAGAATTTTAAATTTCAGTTTGGTCAGCATCGATTTCCTAATCAATTAGTTACGTTGAAGGAAAGTTCAATAATTAGAAAATGCCACCTAAAATGTCAAACAGTCTTAAGGCTTTGTCAAAGAGTAAAGACTCTAAATAGAAAAAGAGTGTGAGTTCGACTGCACATTTTGATTTTACTGATGATCTGAAGTCGAAATATGTGACATCGAAGAAAAGAGCTCGAACTTCTAAAGTGAATACAACGGTATGTATAAATCATTCTTTATTGGTTATATTTTATCTTATACTTTAATATTATATGTTTGCTTAAAACTAATTTTTCCCATATGTAGATACAAGAAAATTTCACAAATTTTCATTTGAGTTGAATATATGATCAATTACTTTTTTATTATGCAGGTGGAAAAAGAAACAAGCTTTGTATTTTTTATATCGAACCAGGATTGAAAGATTTATTCGTAGAAGCTCAAATCAAATGTAAAACAAAAAAGGTGTAAACTAGAAACACTTTTTTTGTAATATTTGTTGGTGAAATTGGACTACAAAACTAGCTGATTAGCACTGCCTGGAAATATAAAAACAGAAATGAAAATTGATGAACTGTGTCGTGGTATGTTGGCCACTGCCTTAGAAACAAAACTGCCTCGAACAGTGTAGTCGCTTCACAGGCAGAATGTCCCCTGAGGTGAACGTGGATGCTCCAAGAATCGTACACTTGACTCCGAAGTGAACAACGGTGGTACTGCTCAGACGATGGAGGAAAGCAGAGAGAATTTGAGACTATGTAATGTGTGTTTGATGATACTAATGTTGCATGGTAGCACCTCTATTTATAGGCTGAACATCATGGACATAATAGACATTTCACTGTCCAAATAAATACAGAATTATATATGTATAATTGCAGTATTAACTTGTTGTAACGGCTGATGTAATAGCTTCTCAATAACAACATTTTAATTATGCAATCAAACCTAGTAACAGCTCTATGAACACATGAATTTGACTGGAAAAAAGTCTGAATTCAACACTTGAACAGACTGCTTATATTCGAATAAATTTGAATAAAACTGCACTGATCAAAAACGTTAATAAAAATGTTCAGATTCAAATTTAATTAAAAAATAAATTCTGAATTCGAACAAGAAGAAAAAGAAAAATTCTTTCACATAAATCTTTTGTTCTTAAGAAAATTCCATACGAATTTTCTCTAAAAAGAATATATTCGTGCGCATACGTGTCGTAGACACGTGTTGCCCGAGCCCGAGTCGGTCGGCGGCGGCGGCGCGTGAGGACTTCCCTTGTTCTTTCCCACTCAACAAGGGAGGGGGAAGCATGGGTATAAATACCCTTCACTAGCTATTTTCTCAACCAATGTGGGATATAGCATTAGTAATACTTGAAGCATTACCAACAATATTTACATTTAATTTTCATGTTATTATCATTTTCAAGAGTTAAATGTTTTTTACGCAGGATAAATATGAGGCATGTGATTTGTTATCAGAAAAGTCCAAAGAAGTTGGTATGATAAGTGATGCGTACAAGCATTATTTGGAATACCTAACGCCTGAAGAATGCACAATTTATACGAATGTTGCTACTTGGAATAATACATCCAACACTCTTTACATGGCCAAAAATGATATTTTGGACGTTGCCAATGCTCATACTGTTTTTCCAGGAAAATGATTATCTAACTGGGTATTATAGATTAAACTATTAAATCTTTTACATGCTCTATATTTGTTCTTTTATTTGTTATTAATGCAAGTGTTTTTATTATTTTTAAATATTTAATAGTTTATCGATATCTATGAGTACGATTTGCACTTGAGACAAGAGCCTATGCCGAAAAAGTTATATTTGCATCTGTCCTTTTAGGTAAAAAATAATTTATTGGTTAGAGATCACATTATTTTTTTATGATTTTATGACATTTTCACATTTAATGTTTGTCTCAGAGTATCATTATTGAATATTTCACACATGCTCAGAAGGCGGGGAAAATGACTAACATTTTCAAATTTCATTCCCGATGGATAGAGGATTTTATACCTATTGCTAGTAGTGATGTGGAACAGGTATATTTATAATTTGTTGTTTGCTTGTATGTAGTTGACATTGATTTTTAACTCAATTGATTTAGCAGGTATATGTGCCTTTACATGATGCAAAAGGTAAACATTGGTTTTTATTAGTTTTTGATGTTGTGGAGGGACATAATTACGTTTTAGACTCTCTTGAAGTCAATGAAGTGCGTAAAAACATTGCAAAATACTTAGTAAGTTCTTTATTCATTTGTGAGAACTAATAGAATTGGTATAGTTTTTAATTATCAATTTTCTAATTTTGTTTTGACTTATTATAACAGTTGAGTAAAGCTCCACTTATGTTGGGTCTCATGCTCATTTGGGTAGATTATTTAAGATGCTGCAAAATTTGCAATCTCTTTTCTTGAATTACCAAAGCAGCCAAATTCGTACGTAATTTAAATTTAAAATAAAATTTTATTTGTTATGTCTGTGAATTTTTTAATAAATTAATTTATTTTATATTGGATTCAGAGATGATTGTGGCATGTACATATTGAAGTATATAGAAGACGATAAAAAAAGTGATTGGTCAAAGATTATTTTCACGGTAAAAATATACCTTGTAGCTTCGTTTAGTTATTGTATGATATTGATAACATAATATATTAAGGGAAAACTACACCGGTGGTCCCCTAACTATCATTGTTCTCCTGTTTTGGTCCCCAAACTATGTTTTTCGACAAACTCGTCCCTTCTGTTACATAGTTCTCCTGTTTTGGTCCCCCTACGTTAAATAGCTAACGGTTTTGCTGACGCGGCATTTTGTAATATTTTTTTAATCATTTCTCTCTCCTCTTATATTATTTTTATTTAATTTTATTCACCCAATCATGTCGTGACACATGTCACTACCCTATTACTTGGAAAAAAAACCCCAAAATCCTTAAAAATACATTTGGTGTCGCTGGGATTCGAACCAAGGAACACCAGCACAAAAGGCATGTGTGTGAACCAGCTATACTAGGTTGGTTACTTGATTTAAGCTATACAAATTAACCCAAAAAAACCTTAGAACTCTTCAGCAATTCCCAACAACAAACCCAGATTCCAAAACCCCCCACCTTTTGGTTCCCAAAAACTTCGAGTATTTCGTCAGGCATCAATGTAAATCAGGTAAACTCACCCTCAACGATGCACTCACTTATTTTGACAAGATAATAGCAACTCAACTTTCACCGTTGATTCAAACCTTTAACTTTGTATTAAGTTCGGTCTCAAAGCTTAAATGCAATCCAGATGTGTTTTCCATGTATAGGAAGTTGAATGTTGAAGGAATTAAGCCGAATTTGTATACTTTAAGCATTTTGTTGATGTTGCTGTCAGTTGAAGCAGATGAGTTCTGGGTTTTTTGTTTTTGGTGAAGTTATAAAGAGGGGATTCGAGCCTGATTTGGTTACCGTTATTAATTTGTTGAAGGGTATGTGTGGGGATGGTAAGGTTTTGGATGCAGTTCAGGTTTTTGATAAAATGTCTGAAAAAGGGTTTCAAGGGGATGGTGTTATATATGGGATTCTGATTAATGGGCTTTGTTCCATTAGCCATCCGGCTATGGCTCTTGAATTGCTTAGGAAGATGGAAAAGAGTGGTTTTCGAGGGACTTTGATGACATTCAGTATGGTTATTGATGCTTTTTGTAAAGATGGAATGGTCAATGAGGCAGTGAGTTTGTTTTTGGAAATGGTTTCGAAACAAATTAGTCCTGATCTCGTTGTTTATGGTTCTTTGATCAATGGATTTTGTCGTTTAGGTAGATTGAAAGAAGCTGTTAATGTTTCAACGAAATGGTTAGTCAAGGAATCACTCCGAATTTGTTCATGTATAACACTTTGATTCATGGTTTCCGGGTTTGTTGTTGGGAATTGCTGAAGAGTTTTAAGGTTTTTTTGGGTTAATTTGTATATCTTAAATATAAATGTTAGTAAACTTGAATCAAGTAACCATCTTAGCATAGCTGGTTCACACATATGCTTTTTGCGTTGGTGTTCCTTGGTTCGAATCCCAGCAACACCAAATATATTTCTAAGGATTTTGGGGGGGTGTTCCAAGTAATAGGGTACTGACACATGTCATGACATGATTGGGTGAATAAAATTAAATAAAAATAATATAAGAGGAGAGAGAAATGATTAAAAAAATATTAAAAATGCCACGTCAGCAAAATCGTTACCTATTTAACGTCGGGGGCCAAAACAGGAGAACTATGTTGTAACCCCCTTAACCCGGTCTAGACGGTTGACCCGAATTAAGAAAGTCACACGGGGAAAACCAAAGTCAACCCGAAAGTCAACCTTGATTAACGACCCTTTTTTTCTTTTTAATCTCATCTAGATGCACATTAACCCTAATTGTGATCACACAACATCATACTCAAAGATCACTAACATCAGAGATCAAACAGGGACCCAATTGAACAAATTACAACTTTAGGGACCAAATTGTAAATTCTGATAAATATGAGGACTTAGTACAAATTAAAGTTACCATCTTGAAATTAGTCAGGTTCCATGCTTCCCTGCGAAATTTCAGCTCAAAAGGACTTCCCAAGCTCACACAATTGAACATACAAGATTCAGGACCAAAACGTAAACAATTCAAAACACATAACTGCCAATGTCAGCTCCCTAACGGTCGGACGTTCCGAAACGGCTCGACCCTGTTCCGAAACACGGGCCGTTCCGAAACCGACCAACACCGTTCCGAAACACGGCCTTGGCAAAGACCAAACCGTTTCGAAACGGTGCACACCGTTTCGGACGCCTGGGTTCGTGTAAGGCACCCGTTCCGAAACGGTGCATACTGTTCCGAAACGCCTGCACAGATTGCAGCAAACAAGCATACCAAATCATGCAATTGATCATCCAAACATGCTCCAAACGTCACCAAACTTTACCAGCATACAATTAAACATATATATGACTTATAGGAACCAACAAATCAACAATACAATATCATATGCAAAAAGCCCCAATTCTATAGGCATGCTTCCTACACAAATTAGCCACTCAAGCTTCAAACTTCCAAAACAAGCATATAAGGTTCCAATCCAAAAACCAGCAATTAAAACAACATTCAACATATTTAGGGAGTCTCAAACACCTCTCAAATCATACACATTGGTCCCCCATTGCCAAAACACACAAAAGCTAAATGTTTAACAAAACCTTCCATACTTTGAGCTTCTCTTGAACTTGATTGCTTGACCTTTCTTGCTGCCCCTCAAAGACTCTAATGCTCTGCATTATTGAATTAAGAAAACGTAGAGAGCGTAAGCAAAAGCTTAGTGAGGCATGCTCATTAAAAACAATTCAATAATGCAATTAAAACCATTTATAAACCATGCTCAAAATCAATCCTTGTACATGCTCAAAGCATACTTAAAACAAGCAATCTCATGCTTCAACATAAACCTTAAAACAAGCATCTCATGCTTCACAAATTACTCAACATGTCATATTGGCTCAAATGATACATTTCATTTCATAAAACAAGTTCAACAACTTTCCCAAGGACTTTTAAACACCTTGGCCCCAAGGACTTTTAAACACCTTGGCCATGGACTTTTAAACACCATGAATAAGGACCACACAAGGACTTTTAACCACCTTTGTGTCCAATGCTTGAATCACCCCAAGGACTTTTAAACACCTTGGCCCCAAGGACTTTTAAACACCTTGGCCCATGGACTTTTAAACACCATGGAAGGATCACCTAAGGACTTTTAACCACCTTAGTGTCCGCAACAAGACTCATCCAAGGACTTTTAACCACCTTGATGATCTTAAGTAACAAGGCTCACTCAAGGACTTTTAACCACCTTAGTGACCTTAACATTTTCAAAACACCACTTGCCAATATACATCATTATCAACATTTAATCCACTGTTTTAAAGCATTAAACCAAGCCATTTTCATCATGCATTTCAAAGCATCAAACTACATCATTTCAATGTATAAAATCAAGGAACTCCTACCATGAGTTACCTTCAACATATGGCTTATATAATCAGCAAAATCCATGCTAAAACATGCTTCCAAAACAGTAATTAAAACATGCAAATCATCACTTTGCAAAACATCAAAACATGGCCACCACTAGAGAGAAAATCCGAAAACTTACACTTGAGCTTAGCAAAGTTGTTTAGACTTAAACTAAGCTCCCAAAACCTTCAAACCTTGGTTTTAAAGCTGAAAATCCATTTTCACAAATGCACTCACCAAATTCCACTTTGCTTCAACCAAAGCACCGAATCAAGCCTCCGGATCAACAACTCTCAGATCCAAGGATGCCCCCCCTGTTTCAACACATTAAAGCAGAGGATTAATGCATCATCATGCATTAATTGCTTCAATGAAAGCATCTAAACTTGCTGCTCTCACACAACCTCCATTTTCGGCCACCAAACACAACCGAAAATGCATCCAAAACACTTCCAAACAAAGCCCAGCCATAAACCAGCAAAACCTCACTTCCATTAACATCATATAACATCTAAAAACAACCTATTAACAACCTTATACCTCCAGCAACAACAGATCACCAAGATCACCACAAAAACTACCTTAAAACACAAGCTAAACTTAGGAAACTCAACCTATCCGGGATTGCATCAATCAAAACTCATTTCCTTATCAATTTAGAGATCATTTAACATCAAAAACACCCCTCAAATCACAGATTTAACAGATCAAACGAAAATCATGTGAAATCATCAAAATCTTGCATAATTAGCCAAGATCTATAAATCAACTTAAAAGCCTTTAATTAATCATCAATTTAGGATTGAAAACTTAGGAATTTCAGTAAAGAACTTGAAGTTCAGAGGAGAAGGACGTTCTTACCTCCAAACTTGAGTTTCTCCTCTTTTTGGAATGAAAATCCTTGATGAAACTTGTAGAAATTGAAGAGGTTTTGAAGATACAATGATTAGGGATTAAATGAGAGTTGAAAGGAGGAATTTAGGTGAGAAAATCAGAAACAAAACTCTGGAAATGGAGTGTTTGGGCTGAGAGAAAAAGAGAGAAAGAAAATGAGAAGTTAGTTGAGAAAATAGCAAAAATGAGATTTCCCTCCTTTATGAAATCTTTAAAAATCAGAATTATAACTCAAAATATCATAGAAAAATCTGGAGAAACTCTCTTTGGGTAAATAGCTCCTTAAAGATTCAAAGTTTCAACCCTTTATAAAACAGCCACCAAACTTTCAAAAATTACATTTTGGTCACTAGCCAAAATGTCACCCTTCCAAAACTCATTTTCCAAAATTGATTTCACAGTTCACTTAATTATATTAAAAGATGATTTAAGAACATTTTTCCATATTTTTAATGCAACCCGAACTAGGCTTTCCTAATTTAACCTCTTACGATTCGAACAGCACTTTGACCAACCGGTCAACGCCCAAAACTCCTAAGCCCAAAACCGGGCCGTTACAACTCTCCCCCCCTTAAGAAATTTCGTCCTCGAAATTTACCTGAAGGAAAGAGATAAGGAAACTGCTTCAGCATATCTTCCTTCCGCTCCCATGTGGCTCCCTCAACACCTCGATGCTTCCACAGCACCTTCACCAACTCAATGGTCTTGCCACGAAGAACCTTGCTATCTGAATCCAGAACCTTCACCAGTTCCTCATCATAGGTCAAATCCGGATTCAATTCCACTTCCTCCACAGGCATCACATGCGAAGGATCAGATCTATACTTCCGGAGCATAGAAACATGGAACACATCATGAATCTTCTCCAGCTCTTGAGGTAACCTCAACCGATACGCAATAGGACCCACTCGCTCAACAACCTCATACGGTCCAATGTATCTAGGGCTCAGCTTACCCTTCCGACCAAACCTCATCACCTTCTTCCAAGGCGAAACCTTCAAGAACACACGATCACCCACCGCAAACTCTATCTCCTTACGCTTCAAATCCGCGTAGGATTTCTGCCGGTCAGAAACAGCCTTCAACCGCTCACAAATGAGCTTCACCTTCTCGGTGGTTCCTTTCAACAAAGCTGGCATCGAAACCAACTTTTGACCAGTTTCAGCCCAACAAAGAGGAGTCCTACACTTCCTCCCATACAGAGCCTCATAAGGTGCCATCTGTATACTTGCCTGAAAACTGTTGTTATAAGCGAACTCAACCAAAGGCAGATGCTTCTCCCAAGAACCTTGGAATTCTATCACACAGCATCTCAACATATCCTCCAAAATCTGAATAACCCGCTCAGACTGACCATCCGACTGAGGATGATAGGATGTACTGAAATGCAACCTTGTACCCAAAGCTTGATGCAAACACTGCCAGAAACGCGATGTGAACCTCGGATCCCTATCCGACACGATCGACTTAGGCACACCATGCAGCCTCACAATCTCAGCAATGTACAGCTCTGCCAGCTTATCCAAAGAAAACGTAGTATGCACAGGCAAGAAATGCGCACACTTCGTCAAGCGATCCACAATCACCCAAACAGAATTCTTCTTTGATGGAGACAAAGGCAAACCAGATACAAAATCCATGGTAACCCTCTCCCACTTCCATTCAGGGATTCTCAACGGTTGCAACAAACCAGAAGGAACCTGATGTTCAGCCTTAACTCGCTGACACACCAAACACTTGCTCACAAACTCTGCAACATCCTTCTTCAAACCCACCCAATAGTACTCATCACGAAGATCACGATACATCTTAGTACTACCAGGGTGCATAGCAAAAGGACTACTATGACCTTCAGTCAGAATAGCATGCCTCAACTCAGCATCAGCAGGCACTACTATTCGACTACCAAAACACAACACTCCATCCTCATTAAAGCAGAAATCCGAAGGTCTACCCTCCGCGATATCCTGAACATGAGACACCAAGGAATCATCCAACAACTGCTTATCCTTGATCAACTGAACCAACGAAGGCTTCACTTGCAACTCAGCAACAAGACCACCATCTCGCGATATGCTCAAGCTAGCAAACATCGCCCTCAGCTCAACAGCTACCTTCCTACTCAAGGCATCCGCAACAACATTAGCTTTACCAGGATGATACTCAATCGTCAAATCATAATCCTTGAGCAACTCCAACCAACGTCGCTGCCTGAGATTCAACTCTTTCTGAGACATCAGATACCTCAAACTCTTGTGATCCGTGTACACAGTACACTTCTCACCATACAGATAATGTCTCCAGATCTTCAGAGCAAAAACCACAGCTGCCAGCTCAATATCATGCGTAGGATAGTTGCGCTCATGCACCTTCAACTGCCGCGACGCATAAGCCACAACCTTACCCTCTTGCATCAACACACATCCCAAACCAACATAGGATGCATCACTATAGACCACAAACTCTTTCCCCGATTCAGGCTGAATCAAGATAGGAGCTTGCGTCAAAGCCGCCTTCAGCTTCTCAAAAGCTAGCTGTCTCGCTTCCGTCCACTCATACTTAACATCCTTCTGCAACAGCTTCGTCAAAGGAGCAGCAATTTTAGAAAATCCATCCACAAACCTCCGGTAGTATCCCGCCAAACCAAGGAAACTACGGACCTCCTGAACAGACTTAGGAACTTTCCAGTTCATCACCGCTTCAATCTTCTGAGGATCAACACGAATCCCCTCGGCTGAGACCACATGTCCAAGAAACACCATCTCTCTAAGCCAAAACTCACACTTGCTCAACTTAGCATAAAGCTGATTCTCCAACAAAGCTTGCAGCACAATCCTCAAATGCTCTTCGTGCTCCTCCTCAGTACGCGAGTACACGAGGATATCATCAATGAACACCATAACGAACTTGTCCAGGTATTCATGAAAAACACGATTCATCATGTCCATGAAAGCAGCAGGAGCATTTGTCAACCCAAACGGCATCACAAGGAACTCATAATGCCCATACCTTGTCCTGAAAGCTGTCTTAGGCACGTCCACATCCTTCACCTTCAACTTATAATACCCTGACCTCAAGTCAATCTTAGAGAACACAGCAGCTCCCCGAAATTGATCAAAGAGATCATCAATCCTCGGCAAAGGATACCGATTCTTGATAGTCAACTTGTTCAACTGACGGTAATCAATGCACATCCTCATAGTGCCATCTTTCTTCTTCACAAACAAGACAGGAGCACCCCAAGGCGACACACTTGGCCGGATGAAGCCACGATCAAGCAGCTCTTGCAACTGTGTCTTCAGCTCCTTCAGCTCCTTAGGTGCCATTCTATAGGGAGTAATGGACACAGGAGTGGTATTTTCATACAGCTCAATTCCAAACTCCACCTCACGATTAGGAGGTAAACCAGGCAACTCCTTAGGAAAAACATCAGGAAACTCCTTCACAACCCTGATATCTTGCACCCTCAACTCCTTAGAACAAGGATTCATCACAAAAGCCAGATAAGCCTCACAACCCTGCCTCAGCATCCTGCTCGCCTCCAAGGTAGAAACAACATTGGCAAGAAACTTCACATTCTCGCCAACAACAACAACTTCATAATCATCCGCAAGCTTAAGCGAAACCCGCTTATTCTCACAATCCACAACAGCACGATGCTCCGCAAGCCAATCCATACCAAGGATCACATCAAAACCATAAAAGGGCAACTCCATAAGATCAACATGAAAGACATGCTCTTGAACAACCAAAGGACACCTTCTATAAAGCTTACGAGTCACAACAGTTTCACCAAAAGAACTAGTGACTCTAACACCAACATCCAAAGACTCAACAGGCAAACCAAGCAACTCAGCATGCTCACGCAAAATGTATGAATGCGTAGATCCAGAATCAATCAAAGAAAGCAATGACAAGGATTGCAAAGTAAAGGTACCTGCAATCACATCAGCATCATTCCTTCCCTCGCGCTGAGCATACACTCTCGCCTGGCCTCCACCCTCAGGTTGAATAGCCACAACATGAGCTACTCCGCGACCACCTTCCTCACGCCTCTGAAAATTACCACGGCCGCGTCCACGACCTCTCTGCGGTGCTGCAACAACAGGAGCACGATCTTGGCCACCAGCCATCCTCAGACAATCTCGCCTCAAGTGGTCAGCAGAACCACAATTCCAGCACTCATAACCAGCTGCAGCAACAGGAGCTTGCACCTCCCTTCCAGCACGAGGACAGTCACGCTTCAAGTGACCACGGGAACCACAAATCCAACAAGCACTAGGGTCAGCTCTAACATTACCACCCCTAGCAGGTGCACCTCCACCTCTCTTAGCTGAGGACTGAAACCTCTGATCACGTCCCCTCTTGTTCCGTCCACCTCCGGAACTATACTCAGCAGCTCTCTTCCCAGAACTCGCTCCAGCACCCTTCGCAGACAAACTCAGATTCATCTCTATGTCCTTGGATCGACTAACCAACACATCAAAATCATTGTACTCAGCAGCCAACATGTAGGTCTTTACTTCCGTCACCAAGCCATAACGGAACCTTTCGCACCTCTCTCGCTCATCAGGTATCAGCTCCGGTGCATACTGACTGAGGCGTACGAACTGTACTTCATACTCAGCCACGCTCATGCTCCCTTGGGTAAGAGACA
Source organism: Hibiscus tridactylites (assembly GCA_958450335.1). Classification (NCBI taxonomy): domain Eukaryota; kingdom Viridiplantae; phylum Streptophyta; class Magnoliopsida; order Malvales; family Malvaceae; genus Hibiscus; species Hibiscus tridactylites. The sequence continues at coordinate 30,079,863 of OY288289.1, forward strand.
TGAATTCACGCTTTTTCTCATCCAGATATCTCACTCCTAGATATCTCCTCTTGAACGCATTCTGAAAGAATGTCCAAGTGATGTCAGCTTCAGCCATTCCAGAGATTGTGGTCGTCCACCACGTATAAGCATCGCCTTGCAGCAAAGACACAACACAACCCAACTTTTGCACATCAGTGCAGCTCATCTGTCTCAAGACACGCTTGGTACTCTCTAGCCAAGCTTCCGACCTCTCGGCTGACATACCCCTAAACTCAGTCCCACCAAGACTGCGCAGACGCTCTAAGGGTAGTCTAGCACCAGCATCTCCCTGATGCCCAGCTCCTTGAGCTCCAGCTACTGCTGCTCAAAAAGCACCCGCAATAGCTTGTACCAGCACAGACATGTCAGGCATCGCTTGCCCCTGACCAACCTCAGGTCCTGCAGCTCTAGCACCAGCTGCCTCAGCTCCAGCTCTTTCCCTCTCCGCACCACCACCACCAGGTGGAGGAGGAGGTAACACAGCACTACCCGTATTCTCTTCATTCACATTCCCTTCTGGGGTCGTAGCTCTCACGCTACTCCTTAACTCTCTACGTGGTGCCATACTTTTACCATGCATAACAATACAAAATAAAACAAGTCAGGCCCAGCAAGGTAAGCAATTTCAAGTATTCAAGCTCAATCTCTTTCAAAATCAACATCATTTCTTTAGCTTTTGTTTGGCAATGGGTACCCTCATCATGCATCATCACAACATACATCTCAAAAACATCATCATCTCAAATCACTGAACATGCTTTCATTCAACAAGCATACAAGCCAAACCATGCTTCAATCATGCATAACAACATTCCCAATTACTCGAGAACTCAGCTCTGATACCACCAAATGTAACCCCCTTAACCCGGTCTAGACGGTTGACCCGAATTAAGAAAGTCACACGGGGAAAACCAAAGTCAACCCGAAAGTCAACCTTGATTAACGACCCTTTTTTTTTCTTTTTAATCTCATCTAGATGCACATTAACCCTAATTGTGATCACACAACATCATACTCAAAGATCACTAACATCAGAGATCAAACAGGGACCCAATTGAACAAATTACAACTTTAGGGACCAAATTGTAAATTCTGATAAATATGAGGACTTAGTACAAATTAAAGTTACCATCTTGAAATTAGTCAGGTTCCATGCTTCCCTGCGAAATTTCAGCTCAAAAGGACTTCCCAAGCTCACACAATTGAACATACAAGATTCAGGACCAAAACGTAAACAATTCAAAACACATAACTGCCAATGTCAGCTCCCTAACGATCGGACGTTCCGAAACGGCTCGACCCTGTTCCGAAACACGGGCCTTTCCGAAACCGACCAACACCGTTCCGAAACACGGCCTTGGCAGAGACCAAACCGTTTCGAAACGGTGCACACCGTTTCGGACGCCTGGGTTCGTGTAAGGCACCCGTTCCGAAACGGTGCATACTGTTCCGAAACGCCTGCACAGATTGCAGCAAACAAGCATACCAAATCATGCAATTGATCATCCAAACATGCTCCAAACGTCACCAAACTTTACCAGCAGGCAATTAAACATATATATGACTTATAGGAACCAACAAATCAACAATACAATATCATATGCAAAAAGCCCCAATTCTATAGGCATGCTTCCTACACAAGTTAGCCACTCAAGCTTCAAACTTCCAAAACAAGCATATAAGGTTCCAATCCAAAAACCAGCAATTAAAACAACATTCAACATATTTAGGGAGTCTCAAACACCTCCCAAATCATACACATTGGTCCCCCATTGCCAAAACACACAAAAGCTAAATGTTTAACAAAACCTTCCATACTTTGAGCTTCTCTTGAACTTGATTGCTTGACCTTTCTTGCTGCCCCTCAAAGACTCTAATGCTCTGCATTATTGAATTAAGAAAACGTAGAGAGCGTAAGCAAAAGCTTAGTGAGGCATGCTCATTAAAAACAATTCAATAATGCAATTAAAACCATTTATAAACCATGCTCAAAATCAATCCTTGTACATGCTCAAAGCATACTTAAAACAAGCAATCTCATGCTTCAACATAAACCTTAAAACAAGCATCTCATGCTTCACAAATTACTCAACATGTCATATTGGCTCAAGTGATACATTTCATTTCATAAAACAAGTTCAACAACTTTCCCAAGGACTTTTAAACACCTTGGCCCCAAGGACTTTTAAACACCTTGGCCATGGACTTTTAAACACCATGAATAAGGACCACACAAGGACTTTTAACCACCTTTGTGTCCAATGCTTGAATCACCCCAAGGACTTTTAAACACCTTGGCCCCAAGGACTTTTAAACACCTTGGCCCATGGACTTTTAAACACCATGGAAGGATCACCTAAGGACTTTTAACCACCTTAGTGTCCGCAACAAGACTCATCCAAGGACTTTTAACCACCTTGATGATCTTAAGTAACAAGGCTCACTCAAGGACTTTTAACCACCTTAGTGACCTTAACATTTTCAAAACACCACTTGCCAATATACATCATTATCAACATTTAATCCACTGTTTTAAAGCATTAAACCAAGCCATTTTCATCATGCATTTCAAAGCATCAAACTACATCATTTCAATGTATAAAAGCAAGGAACTCCTACCATGAGTTACCTTCAACATATGGCTTATATAATCAGCAAAATCCATGCTAAAACATGCTTCCAAAACAGTAATTAAAACATGCAAATCATCACTTTGCAAAACATCAAAACATGGCCACCACTAGAGAGAAAATCCGAAAACTTACACTTGAGCTTAGCAAAGTTGTTTAGACTTAAACTAAGCTCCCAAAACCTTCAAACCTTGGTTTTAAAGCTGAAAATCCATTTTCACAAATGCACTCACCAAATTCCACTTTGCTTCAACCAAAGCACCGAATCAAGCCTCCGGATCAACAACTCTCGGATCCAAGGATGCCCCCCCCTGTTTCAACACATTAAAGCAGAGGATTAATGCATCATCATGCATTAATTGCTTCAATGAAAGCATCTAAACTTGCTGCTCTCACACAACCTCCATTTTCGGCCACCAAACACAACCGAAAATGCATCCAAAACACTTCCAAACAAAGCCCAGCCATTAACCAGCAAAACCTCACTTCCATTAACATCATATAACATCTAAAACAACCTATTAACAACCTTATACCTCCAGCAACAACAGATCACCAAGATCACCACAAAAACTACCTTAAAACACAAGCTAAACTTAGGAAACTCAACCTATCCGGGATTGCATCAATCAAAACTCATTTCCTTATCAATTTAGAGATCATTTAACATCAAAAACACCCCTCAAATCACAGATTTAACAGATCAAACGAAAATCATGTGAAATCATCAAAATCTTGCATAATTAGCCAAGATCTATAAATCAACTTAAAAGCCTTTAATTAATCATCAATTTAGGATTGAAAACTTAGGAATTTTAGTAAAGAACTTGAAGTTCAGAGGAGAAGGACGTTCTTACCTCCAAACTTGAGTTTCTCCTCTTTTTGGAATGAAAATCCTTGATGAAACTTGTAGAAATTGAAGAGGTTTTGAAGATAAAATGATTAGGGATTAAATGAGAGTTGAAAGGAGGAATTTAGGTGAGAAAATCAGAAACAAAACTCTGGAAATGGAGTGTTTGGGCTGAGAGAAAAAGAGAGAAAGAAAATGAGAAGTTAGTTGAGAAAATAGCAAAAATGAGATTTCCCTCCTTTATGAAATCTTTAAAAATCAGAATTATAACTCAAAATATCTTAGAAAAATCTGGAGAAACTCCCTTTGGGTAAATAGCTCCTTAAAGATTCAAAGTTTCAACCCTTTATAAAACAGCCACCAAACTTTCAAAAATTACATTTTGGTCACTAGCCAAAATGTCACCCTTCCAAAACTCATTTTCCAAAATTGATTTCACAGTTCACTTAATTATATTAAAAGATGATTTAAGAACATTTTTCCATATTTTTAATGCAACCCGAACTAGGCTTTCCTAATTTAACCTCTTACGATTCGAACAGCACTTTGACCAACCGGTCAACGCCCAAAACTCCTAAGCCCAAAACCGGGGCGTTACATATGTAATAGAAGGGACGAGTTTTTCGAAAAAACATAGTTTGAGGACCAAAATAGGAAAACGGTGATAGTTAGGGGACCACCGGTGTAGTTTTCCCATATATTTATTGTGTAGACGCAACAAATAGGAGTTGAACGACTGAAAATTTTGGCAAAACTTGTTACAAGCAACCACAATGAAGTTGATCTTTTCAATCCTCGTGAACTGACCATACAAGATGTAGAAGTTGTGGAAAGGAACGGTGTAAAGAGAGCTAAAGTAGCAGATGGCGGTTTTCAATAATTGGCTAAAATTTCTAGTTAAATCATATAATTTTTCTTTTTTACTTTATAATTATATCATACTATGATCCAAAGAAATGGATGAGATTATATATCTAGGGTTTCATTATTCACTTTTTCTCTTTTTCTAGTTAAATTTCTATCTAAAATTTTGAATGCTATTGTACCGGTTTTTGGATGGTTAACAACCTTCCCAGTTTTTACTTTTTATTTATTTTCTTCATGTGGTGAGTAATGGATGAGATTATATATCTAGGGTTTCATTATTCACTGCAAATAGACTATTGTGTTATTATGTACAATCAACATATTTATCTATATGATACTACTATCGAGATGTGCATTGTAATGTAGGTTTGTCACGTTATTTCAAGTTGTTTATCGTCTTTTGACTGCAAAGTTTTCATCCGTAAAGGGGCTATTTTAACCCAAAATAAATGTTACGAGTTAAATAGTTTAAAATAAGAATATGGACCACAGTGACTATTTAGTCAAACATTATTGGAAAAAAATTTCAGATTAGGCCTGAAATCTAGAATTTCAGATATAAAGTATGCTTATCCTTTCTTATAACATGTTACAAATTTTTAAGCAGCCAAGCTCAATGATGCAAGCTGTGAATTGTTTCGCACTTGCTTTGTCGTTTTAGAGATTTTTCTTTTAAAATTTTGCTAACCACTGCATTCCATTAGGAAATATTTGAAAATTAGGAAATATCCAAATGGAATTCACATGTAACTAATCCCATAGGAATATTTTTATATTTAAAATTTTTTCGTTTTAGTTTTATAAGCTCAATCACTCTGGTGTTTCGAGACAATCCATAGCTTGCATTAATTAGTTCGTACATTAATTTTTGGGTTTGTTCGTGCCTTGAAAGAAAACAATCAATTTCCCTTTGCTTTGTTCGATTAAAATCTTGAAAGAAAAAAATAATTATGGAGATACTATCAATCTTGGAAGAAGGAGAAGCCATGCTAGTTTGATTAGGTTACATAAAATAAGTAGTGTTAACTTACAAACTCAAAGCATTGGTTTGGTGGTTAGGCACTAAGCCTTTCACCCATTAGACTTGGGTTCAAACCTTATACCCCCCATTTCATAATTTTAATTAGGGTAAACTACCTACGTGGCTGTTAATGAAAATTTGTATAACTATGCATTTGGTCTCTTTTAGTTACCTATTCTATCAATTTGATATTAATTTTAATTTTTCATTCAAACGTTAGGGGATATTTTTGATTTTATGCCTGAAATGAATATGAAAAGAAATCAAAGAAGAAAAAAACTACAATCTCAAACAATTTGAACTCATATAAAATGAGACAACATAAACACCCTTGATCATTCAACCAATTAGTCTTGTTCAAGGGTGTTCAGTAAGCGAGTTGATCACAAGTTGAACAATCCTTGACTGGACTCGAAACTTGATAAGCTCCATAATTTTTTAACTTTTAAATTTTAAAGAACCAAGTTGATCATTGTTAATTTTAAAGTTAGGTAATTTAATTTCTCTTGTTCAAATGTGTTCAGTAAGCGAGTTGATCACAAGTTGAACAATGCTCGACCGGACTCGAAACTATTTAAATTAACAATAATAAGTCGTACAAAAACTAAACATGGTACATAAAACTAAACATATATATACATACTGCGGCACATAAAGTATACCACATTATAAATAAAGTTAAACATATGCAAAGCATACAGTACACTAAAAAACTAGAACAATGCATGGGGTAAACACATACACATGCAATACTACAAACAAATATATACAAAGTATATATGCACATAAGATCCATGCTATACAAGAAAACCCAATCATTAAAATCAAATCACACCATGCATCACGTAAAAACAAAAAAAAAAGAAGTGTGGCATGAACATATACATACATACGAATTGCACATATATACATTGGCACGAATATGAAAAAAAAACAAATAAATTGATGGTTTAATAATTTGGCACGGATATAAAACCAACTTCATACAATCTAAAAATTAAAACTTAACAGTATTTCTTGCATACAACTAGTATTTCATGTATGTATAACTAGAATAAAATAACTAAACTAAATCTCTCAATAGACACGGAAAGGAAGGGAAACCGCGACCATCATCTATCATGCGGTAATTACTTCAAATTTTGATATGTTATCAAGGCACGCTCAGACCTAGTCCTATTCATCATAAGAGGGAAAACCGTAGAAATTAACATTAGCAATCACAACAACAAACAAAACTAAAACATATTTTAAAATCAATGAATCAATAATAAAATTAATTCTCAACTTACAAGATCAAAGCCTATAATTTTTGAACAAGACTGCACACTACCAATCTTTATTTAGTTGCCAATCCAAAACAGTTGGATCTTTTTCCATATTTTTTAATTCATTAGTATATGCATCCTACAAAAAATATTATCAATATGAATAACAACAAAGAATAATTATTATTATATTTCATATTTAATTACCTTAGATATGTCGTCTTTTTTGTATGTGTTGGGCATGTATTCAGCTAATTTTGATATTTGAAGTGCATCAGTATGCCTCGTATCTTGATCAGAAGGCTTGTTCGGAGAAGGTTAAGAGGTTTTATGCAAGTCTAAAGTGACATCGTCATCATATGAAACATGTGTTGGGTTGAACGATGAAGCTTGGCGTTTAATTTTCTTGGGTTTTCCTCTTCCTGATTCAAGAACTATAGGATCGCCAATTCCAAGAAGCTCTCCGCTTTTAGTGGCTCTCTTTTTACATCCCACTTTCACCGCTTGCAATTTGAGGCTCATTTTTACAAATTGATCTTTAACCTCATTGAAAGTTTTAAATGTTTGTGATGCACAGTGACATATAGTCATACAATAAGAGGCTAGAGTAGAATACTTGGCTTTAATTATTGTTGGATTATTATCTTCAACATATGCATTCTTCTTTTGTAATCCAACATCTTTCTTCGCATAAATAGTCCATCTTTTCATTATACATCCTTGAGGTATTTCTTTTGCCTTTTCATATTTCAACACGGCAAACATATGATGACATGGAAATCCAACAGACTCTAACTTCATACAACAACAATACATAGTATCATGTGTTGTATTTTTAAGTACAAGGTACAACTTCTCCTTTTCAACATGCTCTAACCAATAACACATGCACTCATTTTGTACTTCCCTATTTTTGACCAAGTAATAACCCTCATAGGACATTTCTTTGCACAATGTAGCAAAAGCATTTCTCGTATATACTTGGGCTGCATTACGTTTTAAAGTTGCCAACACACCGTCACAATACGGTAGTTCATCCATTGTTTTGTAGTCTTGAAAACTTTCCTCCCATCTTAGAGATTACAGTTGTCTATGATAGTTTTCAACAAATCGATACAACATTATCTTTTTGTCCAACCAAGTTTTAAGTGTTCTATTCATTGACTCGCACCGTTGAGTAGTCCTCATTGATTCACACCAAAATGTTTAATAATTTGGTTAAATGTAGTAAATAAATATAATATTAAATACAATTAAAGTGTATATGATGTTACCTGCATAAATATATCCTTGCAAATATGCTTCTGCCCATTTCTCTTCATCTTCATACATTTCTTGTACCCACCTCCTTCTTTCAACTTTGTGTTTGTCCACTAATTCTTTCCAAGCTCTTTCAAAATCTGATGGCGTTCTACACTTGTCAGCGCATCTCATAAGCTCATCGAGAAAATTGTGTTCAGCATTATACTGCACGTTCCTCATGATATGCCATAAACACAATCTATGTTTTGCCTCAGGAAGTACTTGCGAAATGGCATTTGCCATGGCTTTATCTCTATCAGTAATAACAGTAAGTGGTTTGTATCCATCTCCAACTTCAATCAATTGTTGTAACATCCACACATAGGTATCTTGTTTCTCATTCACAACCAATGCACATCCAAATGGCACTGTGTTTCGATGATGATTGACACCAACCAAAACAACGAACGACTTGTTGTATGCATTGCACTTGTAAGTTGTATCAAATGCAAGTAGATGACCGAATTCTTTATAGCCAGCGCGTGATATACCATCGCACTAGAACAACTTCTCTAAGTTTCCGAATTCATCTCTTGTGTTCCTAACAGAAAAAAGGGATCAGATTATTGCTTTCCATATAAATGTGCCATCACCGTTTCAGTATCACCATCTTGCACTTCTTCTCGTTTGATTCTATATAGATAGTTGTACAAATCCTTTTGTAAAAATCCAACATTCTCAATTGAACCAGCTTCTTTCACAAAATTTCGCATAATTTTACTTGGAGAAATTCCAGAGTTATGCATGCTCTTAATCTTAATTTCGTCTATCTCACTAATTTTTCGGAATGACCTACAAAATAGATCATTAAAGAACATTATATATATAAGATAGAAGTTAATATGTAACAATTTACTTATTGATGAATTACATACCTAATGTAAGCAACTTGTGTTGGCTGAACCATTTCATGGTTATGTTCTGTGTGAAATTTAGCAACTTTCCAATGTTGATGTTGTTCATCTAATTTTAATTTAATAAGTGCTCCACATCCAACTCTGCTGACTGGTCTTTGTTCATGTTTTCGGTTTGGCAAGTTAATCCACCTTTCCTCTCTATATCCTTCCTTACGGCACAACAATTTCTTTGAAATTATGTGACCGCTATTTCGACTTGTCACTGACTGGCTCATTCGAACTCCAAAACCTTTCACTTTTGCATAGGTAAAATAAAACTCAATGCAATCATCTAAAGTCTTCCACTTCAGCATATTCATATCATTCTCATCGTGATCTTCTAATTTTTTCCCAATCTTATCCCATATACTCTCGTCAATGAAGTAGTCAATTGTCTTATCATCATCTATATGTTTCTCATCATCAACATTATATTCAATTTGTTCCTCTTCGGCATAAGTTTCACAATCTAATTCACCGTTGTAGCCATCTTCATCATGATTATAGCTCCCTTCATTCTGATTATAACACTCTAACTCTCTATCTTCAGTTTTGGTATTTTGATTATCTACCATCTCTGACAATTATGTTATTTGCAGAAAAATTAAAAAACATACAACATTATTACAATGTGGAAGGTGTGGTAGTTGATTAAAAATAAACGTGTGGTCAATGTAGGAAAACGTAATGCATTTTAACTTACCTGAAACGTGGCTTTGCTTTTCACTTGAGGACATAGTCTCACATTTGTTCACTGCAAAACATGGGTATAATGAGTAAGAAAATAATATTCAAACCACTACCACTTTAAAACTACTTTAATACATTTAGGAGAGAAAAAGTAAAATACGACAAGTATGTGAAGAGATGGAAACATGGGCCACCAAAGCTCTACTTAGTGTTATCAACGCTTTGTTTCAAATGAAAAGCTGAGCAGTTGTGCTTATTGACATATGTAATTATTACATTATTATTGAAGATAATTTACATGCTTTCATGTTCAAAAACTTTCATACCTTAAACTAATTTGAAGTTTTAGTCAAGACAACTTACACGCAAAATGTTGAAGGAGAGTGACTTGCAGCTTCTAGAAAGACACGATTCGACAGCAACTAAGTTGGATTTCCTAAAAAGACATACACATGAACTAATTACGCCTTTTTGGCTTGGTGAGGTAGCAAAGTCATACATTTGACACATAACAGCAAAGCTTAATTTCAGGACAAAACAAATCATAGACAAAGAAATCGTTTCATTCGAAAATAAGGGAGAACTATTGTCATTGTATCATGCAAAAGTTTACTCGCTAACAAAACATAAGCAAAGTGTGTATATTGATAAATGTCATTTGAATACACCATAGCATAACTAGGTAGCTATCTATCATTATTCTTATAAGAACATAATCCAAACTTGATTCCTTTTCATTCACACGTCATATGTTGGCCCATAACTACCATAATCGATTAAAGTGTCCTCAGACTTGGAATACAAGTAAACACCGAAGAATATAACAAAACAACTTATTATCTAAGCAAATATTCGATCAAACCTCAACAAAACTTGACATTAACAAACTATTTTAAACTCGGTATTTTACAACCAAGCTACTCATTTGTAAGGTGACCACATTATGTCATAACATAACTACCAAGCTAACCTTAGACATTTAATCATCAAACCCAGCAGAACCCACCAACCAAAATAAGATTTAATTCATTACATATATCAAAAGTGCTTAACCAAATTATATACAACCACCAAAAAGATATGCTAAAATGCACAATGCAACTAGCAAATATATGCCACCTATTAGGGGTTCTGAAATAAAATGAAAACAAAACATACTTCTAGTAGCCTTGTGATCGTGCCCAAATTTCACGGATCAACAAAAAGTAGCTCGACCTGAAGGATGGAAATAAATAAATAAATAAGTACAAGTACTTAGTGAGGTAGTTTCAAACGTATAACAAAAGAGCAACCAAGTTCAAGAAATAAATCTTTCCATCCATTGAATCGAACAAGTGAGCTTTAGCTTGGGTAAAACTAATCACATACTTAATCAATCAGCCATTGTACAAAGTCACACATAAGTATCTTAATCCCAATTATCAAGTTTTCCATAATATATAACAATTTCTTCTTTCATTCAAACTTGCAAAGGATAAGCCATAAATTATACAGTTACTCTCAAACTAAGCAAACATTTGCATAACATATCACCATCCAAGCTAATTATGATCGTGAATCGCAATTCTTTTTTGCCTTTCCACCACATGATATACTTTATGCTTCTTTAGATCATCCCCTTATTTATCTAATTATATCAAACAATTTAACCAAGCATTACTAACAAGTTGTAACCTCTAATTTCTTACCAAACAGTCTCTAAGGCCCCATGTATCTTTAGAACAATCTTCCAATAAATTTTCTAGCATAGAAATATCCTATTTGAACTTATACACCATTGTACGATTCCCTCAAGTTCAAAACAAGAATTCTACTTACTTCTTACTGAAAAGTCTAAAAATATAGAATTTGGAGACTGCTAACTACACCAGGTTAATGAGTTTTTTATATTTCAAGCTTGATCAAAACTTAGGAATTGCAATTTTTTGTTGTATCATAGTTGGATCCGTTTGCAGTCCATTTTTTCCTCCTCTTTTGATTACTATAGCTTCATTGAAGAACTCATGGTTGGACTATACTTATAATTTAATAGAAATTACTTCTCAAACTAGAACCTACCGAACAACTAGCTAAGACTAATTTAATTCTATTACAAACTGTTACTATCCCACTAGATCAACCATCTCCAGCAGTCACCCTAAATTAGGTTTATGAAATAGGAGGAATTAAAATATTAAGAAACAACAGGAAATAACTAAAAGAAAAATAGAATCATAACAACAACTTATTATCTACCGAAAAACTGAACCAGATAATTAAAATAGAATCATAACAACAAGAAAGGCAACACTAACGCTATCTACTAGTGAAACAAGAAATATACAACTTCTAAAAAAACATACACGTCAAGTTTATGGCAAGAAACCAAAAGAAGAAAAAAAAGTTCCCCAATTAACTATAATTAAAAAGGACTCAAGCATTATATAGCCAAGCATAATAGATAAAAGGAAATTTTTAAATAATAGAAACACAACCCATAGTTGGTAAATGACCAAAAAAAGTTCATGTCTACCTCTTCGCATTCTTTTTGACTAGTAAAGAAATGGGATTTCTCCCGCCTTTACCTTGAGAGAATATAAAAATAAATGTGCATCAAATTTAAAAGTCATTGAATCGTTTAATACGGATTCTTTGATCTTCTATACTCACTTCCTGTCATCGATGACATTTGCTTAACATCTTTAATTAAAGCTTTTCAATATGTTTTTATTTCAAAGCCTAAAGCATACAATAAAGATATCAAGGTCATAAGTAAATAAAATTACATGGACCACAATGTGAACATGTCAACCAAAACAAAATGACTAAAGTGTAGGGAAAATACATAACAAAGAATCAAATACTGTGAAAAAGGACTTATAACCATTACAATCAACTTAATAACTATAAGGATCGGCAAAAAGAGAACTTCCTAATTCTATAATTATAAGGATCAAATATTATTTTTATTTCTTTCACATTTACTAGAATGTTCTATAAATTTTACGCACCATCTTGCCTATATCCTTAATCTCGCCCACCCATTTGTACACTGAACATAGTTTAAAAGGAAAACATTTGAAAGAACAAATTTAGAGTTGATACAATTCAGATTCCTATAAACTGATTCTAACTACCCTTTTAATCATTGAATTATGATCACAAGGAGTTCAAGAATGCACAATCTTCAACGTAATTGGAGAATTTGTAATTAGGATTCTTATTTTGAATAATTATAGAATTGAGTTATTTGGAAAATTTTAGAATTAGGGTTCCAAATTTCACAATTAAAGTTTTTAAATTTTGAATTAGGGTTCTAAATTTCACAATTAAAGTTTTTAATTTTTGAATTAGGGTTTCTAATTTCAAAATTAGGGTTTCGAATTAGGTTTACGAAGTTGGGGAAATTAAAAAATTAGGGTTTCTGATTTGGTATTTGGGGCTGCCGATGATGGGGTTTAGTTCGCCTGGGCTAGGCCGGGGACGACGGGCGAAGGCCGAAAACAGCCGGCGACGGCTGGGATGGCTGACCAATATCGACGATAAAAGAAAGGGAAAGAACTTACTTTTTCACGGCTGAAACAATGCACACGGTAGGCGACGAGCGGCGGAACGACAGAGCGGCCTGGATGAACGCCAGCGAGACAAGTCGGCCGAATCACAGCGGCGGAGGAGGCGACGCCGACAGTAGTAATTCAAAGGGTCGGGATATTAGGGTTTATGATATTGGGAAATTTGGGTATATTTAATTCAAACATATCAATTTTTAATACTATAGAAAATATAACAAATTTATTATATTTTTTATTTTTTAAAAAATAATTTTAATTATAATTTTAGTACTTGTAATTTTTAGTTTTTAAAAACAAAATTAATGGTGTTCAGCGGTGTTCATCGTTAGTGGTGTTCAGCGGTGTTCGTCGCCCGTTGTAGAATTTTCCCTAAATAATACTCACAAATCACTATAAATGTAATTAATTAAATTTAAAATAAATACTTTAGTTAGGATTAGTATTAGATCTTTAAATGATTCCCCTTAATAACCTTGGTAAATATTACCTCATCTAAGCCGTCTTTAATTCAATGCTAAATATCAAAAAATGTAGACTTTAGGTTTGATTGTTTTTAACTCAAAATACGCTAGAAAATATGAGTGACTAAATAAACGTCTTTTTATGGGCGTTGTGGGGTGCTAATCCTTCCCCACATGTAACAGTGCCCCCAAACCCTGTGATTTCGTTATCTTTAGTTTGTTTTAGGTTTCCGGTCTACTTATTAAAAAGGAACTGGTGGCGATTCTGTTATCACACATGTATAAAACTTGACCACTGTATTTTAAATATGTTCCAAATCAAACCCAATATAACATTCATTACTAGAATTAATGTAGATTGATAGAAAAACTTAATAAGCATCCAACTCGATTGAAATAGTTAAACACAACGCCATTATTTTTTTTAACTATAGGCATTCAACTCATTGGCGGACTAATATAGGTTTAATTTTGTAAAGGTTTAATATGGGAGCGACCCTATCAACCCAATTTTTTCCATTTATGACCATGATTCGAACCTATGACCTTGCTTAATGGACCTAAGATTTTATCTTGTTAGATCAATCGATTATTAATAACAACCTTAATTGTTTAATAAAAAGAAAACAATTTTATACATAGGACCCCTAAAACAATGAACATATATTAGCAACCCAATTATGCAGTTTACTTATTGCTGATATTTTCCTCATTTATTATTTCTCAGGTAGGCTCAACAATATTAGTAAAGAACAGATATTCTTATGCTATGATCTATCACGATGTTCCATAATTGAATGCTTGAATTATTTTTTGGTGTTGGACTTCTATCACATCATACTTAGTATGTTCTACTTCATCCTCTTCTGTTATAAATATATTTTATTTTGAAAATCACTATTACATCCATGAATATTGGATAAAATTATCTCTGCTTAGTTATTTCTAATAAATTTTAATTTTTTAAAATAATTCTTAAAAATAGTTAAATGTAAAAAATAAAGTATCTTTCGCAATTTGTCTAAGCATAAAAATACAAATAGAAAAAGAATTTATATTTTTATAGGATATAATTTTATCCGATTAAAAATGGGTAATTATTTGATATATTGTTGATGAAAAAAAATTTACAAGTAGACTTCTAAAGCTGTAACATGTCATCTTTAAACTTTAATCCCTAAGTTTTAAACTTTAAACCATAAGACATATTTTCAAAACTTAAACCTAACCAAAAATATTAAAACTTTACTCATAAATCTTAACATCAAAACCCTAAAAACTAGCTGCCCGTGCCGCCCGTGCATAGCATATTTTCACTTAAAAAATGATAACGACGAGCCAGATGAAGTTATCGTAATCGTTCCATATCCATACTGAAAAAATCCACTCAACTCCACCTGGACCTGCCCTACGTCTAGTTTTCTAGAAAAAATCACTTCATTTGAAACGGAGCAATTCAAAATCCATTGAAAAGGAAAACACGAAAGTAAATGACTTGTAATCTGTAAGGTACTGGCTAAAGAAATGGCGTTAAAAAAATGCTGTGAAAGTTTGCTGCAAACAGATTAGCATGGAGTTCAGAAATGGCACTAAAGCAGTTCGGAAAGGAAAAAGATGAATGCAACTCCAACAAAATCTACTTTGAGGAAAAGCTTTGACATTGAAATCGGAAACAAACAAACGAGATTTCATGGCATTCCACTACCCACGATTTTAGCATTTTTTTTAAAAGCAAACAGTTGCTTTGATGGTGGAAGTACCTAAGAATAGCTTGTAATGTAACAAGTGGCGTCTTCAACATGGAGAAAAAGAATGTACCAAGTAAAGAAATTAGTTAAGTACATCGACATTTTAAAGAGTTCGATGTTTTTAAACAAAGTTTCGGTTTATGTCTTACATCGACATTTGTTAAGTACTGTGAATGATAAAAATAAACTTTGGGTATCGAACGATTAATTGTTTTTTTTTTTAATATCAAATTATTAGAAGAGATATAGTTTTGGGTCAATTTTAAAAGAAAAAGGCAATTGTAAAATGGAAAAGGGTGGTGGCAATTATTCAATTGAATCATTGGTGCGCCAACTTCCTATATGCCAAAATGATAGACATCACATGTTAATGTTCCCTAATCTTGTCACTGTGTGGTGCTCGAAAGGGTTCAAAATCCCCTACATGTGCCCTTCAAACTAAATCTTTCTGCTTTTCTATCTGCTCACCTCAATCATTTTACCAGTTCTCTTTATGCAAATTCAACTTTTTTCATCTTTGAATTTATATATTATCTTTTCTGGACGAGGAGAAGCCAAAGAAAAGCTGCCATGGAACTTTCAATCTTCCACATGGCCTTAGCCTACACAAGGAACCAGGTGAATACTACTTCCAATGACATTAAAAAAAACATCAAGTTCTGATTATAGTTATAATCCCAGCTGAAGTGATGACTTGTATCTTATGAAATAACCTCAAATGTTCGACTTACATGTAAATTTATTCATTGGCCGAGCATAGTTAATAAAAAGTTAACGTGTTGGGAGCAAAGAAGATGGCAATATCATAATTCCTTGATCATATGCACACTTACCACTGATGGAAAATTTTGCTCATACTACATCAGACATTGCTTCTTTTGTCGAAAGTGAATCAAAATACAACGACCCGAAGCTCTGAGGGGAACCTGTCCCTGGCTTTTACAAACAAGCCTTGTTCACTAATTTATCATTGGTGATAGATATTTCACTGACCATTGCCCAACCAACAAACATATATATAATTATACCTTTACACTTAATTACATCATCGCTCGTTGTGTGAGATTCTTCTAGACCCTTCCAACCGGGAAACAGTAGGGTACAAGACATACCTAGTAGGGGGGGCTGCTTCAATTGGATTAGGTTCACTTGCTCTGTCATTTACCATGTCCATGGTTTCCCCCAAAGTTCTTTCTTCATACAAGGGAACTGATTCCGAAAGCTCACAGTGGTTTCCACTATCCCAAACAGCAATACAAATCGAAAAGGCTTGCATAAGAGAAAGCGATGAATTGAACTCGACTGAATAGATACCATCACTGAAAGGGGCCAGGCTGAAGAAAGGCTTCTTGTCATGTGCTCCTCCCTGTTTGTTATAATTAAAACAAAAAAAGAAATCAGTTGACATTTTCTATTATAAAATGGTGAACATTTTAGATTGATTAGCATTAGATCCAGAATCATACCTGAAAGAAAAGTTCGAATTGGTTAGAAGTTGAAGAACCTTTCAACAAACTAGGTCGCTGGCTGCATTGACTCTTATTAGACAGAATCCTAAGTTTGCAACCCAAATCCCAACCACCACAATCACATGCTCCACCCAATTTCCATCGTTGGATCAGTGACGAAGGTTCACCTTTATTTGGCAAACTATGTATGCCACTTGGAAGTATAACTGTAGCACTAATGTCTTGAACACCCACAAAAGAACCCTTTTTCCCCGAATTGAGTTCAAGCTTTACCTCCGGCAGACACGCTTTCAATGCAGCATCAGGCATGCTGTGACGCTTATCAATCAAATACCCATCTCTGATTGAAATTCTGCTGTTCCTTTGTGGGATCTTGACAACAATAGCTGCCTGCTCATCATTTGGCTGGAAATCAGATGCTTGTGAATTTGTCTGTTCTACATCAAAGGTAAGAAGAACAAATTCCCTGGTGCTAAATCGATCCACATGGTTTGGCCTGGGCAAATAAGAAAGTTCAGAACCAGAAACCTTCATCTGGGCAACAACTTTAGGGGTATAATCCTGACCTTTGCCTTTGCCGCCTTGATTTATCCACAGACCAGTCTTTTTCCTGACTTCTTGAACGGCAAAGAATGTGTAAACGCATCCATAACAACCCTTACCCGAGGAACTTAACATCTTCACCGTAGCTGCAAGTACATTACTCTCATTATCAACAGCAAATGTTAACAGAGGCAACCCATTCTTAACTTGAACTCTGAGAAGGGCTTGAGCTGCTGAAGATCCATTCTTACTGGTTGGTGCTGGATCATTTACATTGGTTGTGCAATGACTGATCGTATTTGATTTCGCTTTCACCGACTGCACAGTCACAGATGAATGTCTTGTTTGTTCTGAAGACTTACAGGCACCTTCTCTTATAATTGACTCCTGTAGTTGATTGGTAAAACTGCGACAGTTAATTGTCTTTGGTTTCAGAAGCGGGTCTAATAATCTTCTCAAAGGGCTGGATCTGGCTCTGCTTTTACCATTGAGTGTATCCCCACAAGAAGTGTCAACACCAGAAGCGACAAGATTTTCTAGCTTGGTTTTGGCAGAACTACACGTCGAGCTCATCTGAGGTATAGAAGAATCCTCTTTGGCGCTGGAACTTTTGCCTGTCTTGCCATTGCTGAAGCTAAGACGACGGAAAGGAGAAGTGCTACTAACTTTTTCAGATGCAACCTTGTGTACTTTTGGGTCCAATCCTTTGCGAGCCTCATTTGCAGCAGAAGCTACATTTGTTGCGTTTAACTTTTTCTCCTCTAGGTTTCTGCTTCTGGAAGAACAAATTTCTACCGTTGCTGCACGAGGTACAGATTGAGATCGCTCTGATGTAAAGCCATCAAGTTCACTCGGCAATGAGCCTGAATGATATAAACTGGAACTAAGCTGTGCATGGGGAGCCTCTTTAAATGTTTCTGTGAAGGCACTCTGCTGCTTGGGTTCTGTTTCTTTTTTACTAGACTCAGTTGTTAGATCAGAAAGGTTAGCTGCTCCTGAATGATTTGTTTTGGGCAAATCTCTTGGCATAAGGAGGACAACTGTGTTTCTTTTTTCAGTGACGTCTTGGTTAGCCCCTTTTGGAACAACTTCTTGAAACATCACAGCTTTTTTCATAATTTCACCACGCGGTTTCTTCATTTTCACCTTCTCACATGATGCCACGTTATCTTTTACCCCACTAGGCACAGTTCCACTTTCTGAATCAATCTTTTGGAGCATTTCTCCTATCTTGAACTGTTCCAGCTTGATTTGTGGATTAGTTTTGCAAAAGGATTTGTCTTCTCTGATGATTTTTTCTTGAACAGTAAAGGTGCTTCTCTGGGTAGTCTTGAGATCTTGAAACTTTCCAATGCTTTCCCTAAAAGGTTTGACAGAAGGCAAATGGCCTCCACTGGGAACAGATGTCAGATGAGATTGCAGTGAAGGGCGCTGTAACATTTGATGTGCAGAAGAGGAACTGTGACCTGTGCTCGAATGTGCTGATGATTCATCAGCTGATAATGATGAAGATGTGTTACTGCTAGAAAATGAAGAAATACTACTATGTGAAATCTGCTTATGGCTACCCTGCCATTTTTCAAGACGCCCCCACTCAAGGACCCCAACATTTAAAACTTTTTCTTGGGGATTTTTTGCTCCTCTCTCCAGATAACTTGGTAAATGGGACATGTACTTCACAAGCTCTTCTTCTTCTTCATTTGCCTTGATATCAGCATGTGGTTTTTTATTCTTCCATGAAGATTTAGGTAAAACCTCTTTTCCACCTTTTTTATTTTCTTGATGAAGATCAGAATATAACAAATTAGGCCTTTCAGGTTTAAACCTGTCTTGCATATTTTCCCTCTGCGGCAACATGGTCTTCACAGAAGTTCCAAAGGATTAACCTCTTGGATTATGTTTGAGCTCTAAATGGCATTCCATAGACTGTATAGGCATTAATAACTCCAGATCCTTCTCAGCAGCATGGTTTTGACTCAATTCACATACATTCATGCCACTCTGGAGATAAGAACGAACATTATATAACAATATTGTAGAACCAGATCAAATCGAAAACAAAAACCAGTCTATTACATGCATAGTGACAAAAGGCTCTCAAAAGAAATGAGAGAGGAAGGTTCAGTAACTAGAGCAACTGAGAGGACATAAAACCCCTAAAGCAACAAGCCATCAAGCATGGATTCTCTTAAGCAGCAATCTTTATCATATCAAGTATTTTTCAGCTAGTTTTACCCTTTAATAGCTAAACATTATTCGAAGACGCTTAATCTCTTTTAAAGTATTGTTATAACATTAACATATACCATCCTAAACATGCCCTTAATACTTAAACATTGAAAGTACTAGTGCACTAATAGAAAGTAGAGCAGCAAATGCCTAAATTCAAAGAATGCAACAAACCAGTTAAGCCATAAAACTTATTTCACAAGTAATGTTTCCTAACTCAGTAAGCACAAGGGTTCCATCAAATTTGTTTCCTTCTGAGTACCCCATAAATCAACCACAAATTGCCATGATTCCTAACTAAACAATTAAATCAATGCACTTTTTTTCTTTTTCAATATTTTCCAGGTTAAATATTAAAAAATAACAACTAACAGAGCTCAAATCACTTTAAAAACTAACAAATTTACCGCGAAATAGATATAAAGTGAACAATTTCCACCAAAAGATTCCAAAATCTTATCAAAAGTGAAGGAAATTCAAAAGTTTCGCGAGTTCAAGGTTGACAAATTGACAAAAGGGTGAAGAAAATTTTGAAATTGAAGCCAGATAATCTTGAAGTGTAGTTTGAAAAGAATCGGGAGTTAGTGGTCCATAAGGAGGAAAAAAACATAAAGGGTTTGAGTGTAATTATTCAGATAAGGTACAAATGAAGAGTTATCGCCGATCAACTTAAATTTACTGGAAACGACAAGATCGACCTCAGCTTATGCAAACCAACAGATGCAATCATTTTTTTCAAACTTCTAAGAACTAAAAATCTCATCTATTTCACAAAATTAATTAGAAGTTGTTTGTTTTTCTCCTTTTTAAAGAAAAATAGAAATAGTGTTTTACTCAAAGAAAAGATTCACCTCACTTTCTCTCTTTTCTCTTTTAGGAATCCAAGTTCCAAACAGTGTCTAATGCTTACTGTAATTGTGCTTTTAAACAACAACAAAAAATGTGCTTGTTAACTTGGACACTCAACAGCATTAAAAATTTCCCCAGGAACCAAGCAAAACATACCGGTCTGAGTACTGGAAATGCAGAACAAAACTGCGGTCAGTAGCGGAAAACGCGAGCGCCTTGGGGAAGAAACGCCAGGTTTCTGCCGCGCATTGGGCAGTGAAAAAAAAAAGCAGCTTAACCAGAGAAGATCAGATGCTAAAAAGGAGAGATAAAACGCCCAAAACAAGGATGAATCTCCTAGTAAAAAAAACCCTTCAGCTTACTTAAGAAATCCAAAGCTCAAAGTCGCAGCCGAAGAGTGTTGTATTATTTACTTTGTTTTTAATGGGTCAAAGTGAGTTTGAGGATGGTTTGTTGTGAAAAATGAGTTTTTGATCGACGGTTGACAACGGAAGATTTAAGAGAAGGGAGTAAATCAAGTGGTCACATCGGATCAGAAAGATGCGAGACGGGAGGGTTATGTTCCGATGGTCCCGACATTAAAAAGCTGATTAATCAAAGTTGTGGGTCCACTCTAGTATTAGATCTGAATTGTGTGATCGGGTCCATTATTGATAGATGAACGGTCTGATGGAGTTTTTTTATCACCGGGGATTCCTCGGCCTTCATCATTCTAAATTCTCTTCGTCTTCGCTTAGAGTGTATTTAATTAGAAAATTATCATTTTATTTTTTGAACAAAGAAATATCATTTTATAGATGAAAATATAATATTTTGAAGAACTATATTTTGATAAATAGATTGTATAAATAAAATTTATATTATTTTAAAGAGTTATATTTTGATAAATAAATTTTATATTATTTTTTAGTTTAATTTTCTATCAGTAAAAATATAAATTATTAATAGAAGATAATACCAATTAATACTATTACATATCTCGTTCAATATCTCCTTAAAAGTAAGATAAAAGAAAAAAAAAATACTCACAATGATGCAAAATGTAGAAATCCAAAAGAAAAACACTCCCAACACCTAACTAAAATTCAACCAAATCTCAACGCCAAAACCCAAACTTAACCGGCCCCTAACCATCGCATCAATCACATGTATTCCCAAACCGCAACGCTCAACACAACCAATTACTGCAGCCGACCAGAACCAAACACCCAACAACTGAGCCCCTACCTCCACCTTATATGGATGGGCACAAGTCGGGCGGGTTTTTAGCCTACTCGAATTCGATTCGAAAATAAATATCTTAAAATCGATCTGAACATATTATTTAAAAAACTTGAAACGAAAATAAACACACTAAATCTGATCCGATCCGACTTATAGAAAAAAATTTAGGGACCTAATTGTAAAAAATAATTTTAGGATATTTAATCGTTCAAAAATATAATTTTAAGATTAAATTGTAAATAAAATTATAATTTTAAAGACCTAATTATAAAAAATATGAAGATGGGGTATTATTATAAATATACTTAAAAAATTTAAAAAAAAATTATACAATTAATCTCGAATCAAATCGAGTCGGATATTTTTTACCTTAAACTCAAATTCGACCCTAACTCAATTTTTTTATTAAAAAATCTCATACAATGAGGCTGGGTCGAGTAAAATACCCATCCCTTCTCCACCTCTTCTTTGGCGATGAGGCTGGGTCGAGTAAAATATCCATCCCTTCTCCACCTCTTCTTTGGCCAATGCGTTCCCAAAACCATCGCCTAAACAAAACGTATGTACGAAGCACACACTACTACTTCAAGCACATATCGAGACAATCATAACAAACAAATTCCAAAACTTCCATGGCCTTCTATTTGTTTTCATGACCCAACCAAGAGCCACGTACGAATCCTAAATTTAAAAAATTTAAACATAAAATTTTAAATTTATAACCTAAATTCATAACCCTATATTAATAGAATTACGTAAAATTTTTGCATATTCTGCATGACTCTATCAAAATATTTTTTTCTATTTTAAAATATGATTTTTGATTTGCAAATATTTTTGGGAGTCGATAATGCATATTATCAGTAATTAAGAATATTAGTAAGAAAACTATTACTACCGACTTCCTAGGGAGTATAAAATTACCAATAGTATGTATTATTTTAGATAGCTTTACCATTGAGAATTATTTATTTTATTATTGAAAAAAAATTGTTTATTTTATCAACTTAATCATATCAAATAAAAAGTGACTAAGAAAATAATAATAAAACTACTTGATTAGCGAAAATTGATGTGAAAACTATTATTAATTTTATTCTATGAATAGTCAAAAGGTGATTACAAAGTACTACTTATGTATATATATTCTAAAGATTATATTATTATTATTATTATTTGGTAATATACATATTTGTCTTATGGTCCATGTTCAGAGTGCGTGGTTGCCCCTTTCAACAATGAGATCTTCAAGGTTCGAATTCATGTCTTCTCCTTGAGAGTGCAAGGTGTCTTACCAATGCACCAAACACTTATTAGTGAAGACTATTATTATATATTATTAAAGGTAGAGAAGAGAATCGTTTATGTTTGAGCTTTGCCACGATGTTAATCAAGTTTTAAAAGTAAAGTATTTAATATTGTATCAATTGATATATTCCTCAAATAATGTTTAAAATTTTAATTTTAAAATTATAAATAGAGTATATTAATTAAGATATTATCCTAATTAAAATTAATCGATTAATGAATTAAACGCCTATAATTTTAGAAAAAATTAAATAAACCTTTAGTGTATACTATAATCAAAATTATTAATACCCGTTTTCCCGAAAATCCCTTAAAAAGCCAAAATAAATTTATCCAAGAGTGAGAAATTAGAATGAAAAGAAAACGTGGAGATTAACGTTGATTGGTAATTACTAGTTATATATTTGGTAAGATCGAAGCAAATGATTGCAAGTATTGATTTCGAAATCACTTCCTACAAAGCAATATCAAAAAAGTGTGGGGGGAAAAACATCATAGGATCTGTTTTTGTCTTTTAATGCTTTTTTCTACACCTTTTTCATTAATCTCCTTGGATTCTGACATAAGTTCATTTTTCAACATATGTAAGCAATCATTAAGCTTAAACAATGTTAAATTAGATATGTGCAGCTAAGTGAGCGTTTTGAAAACATCAACAAATATTGCATGCATCATCCGGACAGTAATATTAGCAAGAAATTTATATAAAAATAAAATGACTTAAGAGCTAGTTTTGCTTTTGTAGTAATCTTAATTTATCGTTTTCGTTCATATGGTATTTTTGTATTAATTTTACTTTTGAATTAGTCAAATTGTATCATTGTTTGCCCCTTGACTGACGGAAACCAACATTAACCCTTACGGTGCTGATGTGGCAGTCTACGTATGATGATGTGATAGAGGGACAAAATTTATTTTCTAACGGAGTTGAAAGAAAAAATTAATTTTCTGATTGAATTCGAAGGCAAAATTGAGTTTTTAGACAAAAAAAAATGAATTTAAGAAAATATTAGAATGATATAAAAATTAATAAAATGTTTTAAAATGTTTTATTAATATATGGCTAAGAAATACAAAAATTAAAAATATCAAAAAATAATTAAAAGTTATAAAATTAAAATATCATAAACTATTAAATTAAAAATTATTCAAAAATCAAAACTTGAAAATAAACTCTACACTCTAACCCTAATTTTTAAATCTCAAACCCTAAATTTCAAACTCTAGATCAAAAACCTTAAATCCTAAACCTCAATTGAAAATTTTATTAATCTGAAGTGATATGAAACATAAAAGTATGCGTATAAATTTAATTAAACAAATAAAGAGTTTAATTTTTAGAGTTTAAGGTTTGTGATTAGAAATTAGAGTTAGAGTGTATAGTTTAAATTTTTAGTATTAGGGCATAGATACTGGCACAAAAAGGGACATATATTTTTGTTCGGTTGAGATAATCACATTAACCCTATTTTGAGATTTTCCCCCTTAGTAAGGATGAACCTAGAGGAGGGCTGGAGGGGCGGTCGCCCCCTCTAAAATTTTGAAATTTCTATATTTATTTAGAATTTCTTTTAAGAAATTTTTATGTATTTCTTATTGAAAATATGTTTTCGCCCCCCTAAAATTTTATAAGTTCGCCCCCTAGAATTCTATAGATTTGCCCTCTAACATAAAGTTTTGCGTCCGTCCCTATCCTTACTCCAAACTTTTTTGATGAAGGTTTTCATAATTTTTACTACGTTATAAATTTTTTTCAAATTTTTAATTATTAAATAATTTATTAGTTTATGATATTTTAATTTTATACTTTTTATTTATTTTTAGATATTTTAAATAATTTTGTTTTATGTTTAGTCTTACATTAACAAAATAGTTTTTAAAATGTTTTTATTAATTTTTCTGTTAGTTTAATATTTTTTAAAATTTATATTTTTTACTTAAAAAGTTAATTTTGCCCTCGTACTCAACCATAAAATCAATTTTACCCTCAAACTTACTCGAAAAATTAATTTTGCCCCTCTGCCACGTCATTTTCACACATGAATTGTCACGTCAGCACTGTAAACTACCACGTTAGCACCGTAATGGTCAACATTGGCTTCCGTCAGTCAAGGGGCAAAGGGTGATGCAATTCGACTACTCTAAGAAGCCAAATTGATGTGAAAATACCATAAGGACGAAATCGATAAATTGAGACTAGTATATGGGCAAAAGTAGCCCTTAAGCCAAATAAAATTTCTAATTACTCAAATGAGTAAATAAGTAAATCTTTGTACCAGATGAGCTTTTTTTTGTTCAAAAGGTAACTGACTTCGATTAAGATAAAAGGGGCTCGACCCCATGCACGTGTAGTGCAGGAAACAAAGAGACAACATCAGACATAAACCAAAAGGCAGTCAAGCGGCAAGACTCAGTATCCATGCAAAGTCGAGCTATGCAGAGGGAATACAAATCAACGGAGGCAAAGAGCCTATCCAGGACTGGGGCACGCATGCCCACAAGGAAAAACCAAAGCCACTCAGGGCAAAGGAAAAGACCACCACAAGACAACCTTGAATCAGAAAGGGCGTAAACGTAATTCCTGTTCGTCTGAGAGAGTTCCATTCGGAGGCAGGCTCCCAATTCCATAGTAGGATTGGGCCTTGTCACCAAAACTGCAGAAAAATGCAACCCTATCTGATCTGGTTTCACAGTCCGGACAAATAAACTAAAATTCGACATACTAAAATCCGAAATCAGTAGCCTCCGAAAAGACACGTCCATCTCCAGAACTCCCAACATCCGCACTACGCCTCAGCAAGAAAAACCTTATGACTCATAGTCTCCCTCCCTTAGACTACTCTACTATTAACATGACATCCATTGAATCCATCTAACTGACTAGCTAAGTCTACTATTTGGCAGCCAAAGCATAGGCTGAAAGCCTATGGGCTAAAGACCAGATCTTATCCTAACGATGTAACATCCCAAACATTAGCCTAGAAAATTAAGGGATTTAATTAAGTGATTAGATAAATTATTAAGATTTAATTCTTAATTATTGAATTGGAAATAGGTTCAATATGGACCAAATTGAATTTAAAGGAAATGTTCAAGAAAAATTCGGTCATTGTGTCTAGTGACCAAACCGAACAAGAAAGAAAATATGAAGCTTGCATGCTAAAGTCAAAATGTATAGATTAACCCTTGAATTAACATGAAAACATAATATTATTAAGGATTTATATGATTAAATGGTGTTATTAAAAGATGATGAGAAGAGAATTAGTTGAGATATGACATAGTAGTCATATCCCATTAAATTTGTCTCCTCTCTCTCTTTTCTTTCCTTAACCGGCTACCCCAAACCAAACTATCTAAGTCTCATTGTTCATTTCACACCAACATCACAAACATAAAATTTGAGAGAAATTAGAGAGGTGCACGGTGAAGAAGAAGAGAGTCTTGCATGGCATAGGAATTCACTTAGAAAATTCAAGGAAAAATCAGAAGTAAGTAGCCCTTTCTCTCTATAGTTCGAATATGGTGAAATTTCTAATAGATCAATGATTTTAATGTTCTTAGAAAATCATTAAAGGGATGATACTAAATGTGTTGTTGCTGGAAATTCTAAGTTCATAAGAAACCTTAAGAAATTTTAAAAGATGAAAGCTTATGAACATGCAAGAACTAAATTGGACAAATTTGGTAGTTACAAAGACATGCAACTTTAGAAAATTGTAGAAAATTGATTAGTAGGAGTTTCGTGATGAAATTATGATATGTTCTACTTTGACATGTCTAAAGTGGTAGAAAAATTATAAATCTGAGTTTTGATTATTGTAGTGAAATCTGGAGGCTTAAAATGAACAGCATGCAAAACTGTCCAGCAATGCTCTTAGCTGGACAGTGAACTTTGGAAATTTGTAGAAAATAATCTGTTGGGAGTTTTAAGCTGAATTTTTAATATGATGAAATTGGGAATATTAATTGAATTTAAAAACAAACGGTGATCGATTTAGAGTTGTGTACTAGATATGAGAAACAAATTAAGTTTGGTGGTCAAAACTGTGTGTAAATGAATAGAAGGAAATTTAAGAACATGTGACTTATTAAATTTGTAAAATCGAATAAAAAATAAAGGAAGTGAATTGATTAACAATCTTTGGAAAGTGTAATCCTCATTATTTAGTGATCAATTTGAGGGTTTAAGCACTAAATTGAAGGAATTAGTGAAAATGGAATTGGCCATGTCGAACCATAATAATATAGGGACTGAATTGAAATAAAAGATAAAATTCAGCCTTGAAATTTATGAAATGAATTCTGAAAAATTTCCTATTGTTTGGCTTAAATGCCTTAGATCCTAGAAGTGAAAGAGTTGAGGAAGAAACTGTACCCGGAAAGGCTGCGGATCGAGCAAAAGGCGTTCAAATCCAGAACTAGCTCGGCGAACTGTGAGTGAAACAACCTTAGAGTTGAGATTAGAGTCTCAAATACCCTTAATTTGATTTTATTATTTGTTGAGCATGCAATTGGACTAAATAATTATTGGATTTTTAATACAGGAAGAAGGAATAAAGGAAATTGATAAAATGCATGTGATATGTGATTTGGTATTCTATGTGTTTGAATTGAAATGTGATGTTGCCGTGTTAATTGTGAATCTGAATTGATGTTTATTGGACTGATTTTGGATGAGATTGAATGCTGAATATAGAGCTTTTAATGTTGGCATGGATTGATTGATGAATTGATGATAATATAATGTGTTATATGATCGTTTATTGATTTTATATGACATTGTATGTATGTTCGATAACTCAATTGGAAAAATTGAGCGATGAAATGTGAAACTTAGTTATATGATATGAAATATGAAATTGAACTATATGGTATGAAATTGAGATTTTGTATATGCTGAATTGTGGAATTGCCGATTGTGTTGCAATCCAGTATGTGTTATATGTTCATATGAGATAATATGATATTCGAATTGAAATTATGAGAAATTAATCAAAAGGATTAATTAAGCAATTCTAAAAATCTGTTCGAATAAGAGTATGATTAAATTAAAGATTGATAAGCAAAGCCCTTGGTGTGTACAGTCTGTCCAGGTAGTACGGCTAGCCTAGAGTCTGAGCTCGATAAGAAAATCGGTACGTTAGTGTACTCGATATTGTGGTACGTAAGTGTACCTTCTTTCTTAATGTCTGCGGACATTATGATATGTTATACGATGATACGATTTGGGTACGTGGTACCAATTACATGGTGAATTTGATTCACACTTCAGTTATATGTGACTTGATTACCTAGCTTACTCTACTATCCAAGACATTGCTAATCGATTTAATAAGAAATTAAAGTATTGACAAGTGATGTTGAAATTCTGAATTTTGTTGGTATAATTCGTTGAATTGGATGGTAGCATGTCAATTATAAATTAAGTAATTAATTGATTCTCTGCTACAGTTTGCCGCTGCTTGATAATTGAAATTATCGTTGATTGAAATTGTGAAATTTAAGAAATTGATTCGAATTGAACATTATGACTTCGAATTGGGTGATTTGATTTGAATTGTTTGTTAAATTGGGATGCAATTGAAATATATATAGTCATTGAAAGACTCGAATAGTTCGATTATGATACTAATGTTATCATGATTTGCCGTATTTGACATGTTATGCAATTTGAGCATGATATTTGATAAATGAATAGTGTGATTTTGGATTCATGATTTTTATGAAATATCAATGTTATGCTTGGTATGAAATTGCTTGTATTCGAATGGAATTAAATTGCCTTGCTATGCATATAATTCGAATGTTTGATAATGTGACCAATTGATTGTGAATTTGGTTGTTTAATCAAGCCATTCGAATGAATTGAAATAAATTGCAAAGTGAAATCTAATGTGTGATCATTAGAAATTAATGGAAATTGATTAGATTATGGTTTCCTCACTAAGTACGAAAAGTACTTACCACTTGAACCCTTCCTTCCTTCCCAAAAATTCCAGGTTCTAGCTTGCTGATCCTCCACCCATTATTTCCTCACACGAAGATTAAGTATGCCTTTTCCTATCTTTGTCGTGCTTATGTTGGGTGGCCTAGCGTTCTGCATGTTAGTTCAATTCAGTTTAATGGTGATGTTTATGAACTATTACTTTAGTTATGTATAAACTTTATAAGACGTTTCCCTTCATTTTGGTATGTAATTAAGGGGTAAATATTTTGGGGTATAGATCGCCCAAGTATATGTTTGGGGCTTGATTCTTTTTGTTGAAGTTCTTTTTGTATAGGCAACCTATAGGTTTGGCCGTTATAGTTACCCCGGGTAGTATTTTGTAAAAAGGGAAACCAAAACTCTATGGATGTTATTCGGATATTATTATATGAATGATGTATGAATCAGTTAGCCCTATGAATTGAATTGCATTTATAGGTTAACATGAAAATAGAATTGAAAGGATTAAGGTACAATTGAATGATTAAATTGGTAGGATTAGAAATGGTATATGGAAAATCGAATTGGAAAGAAATTGAATTGTAAGCATTCGAATGGAGTAGACTTAATACAATTGAAATTGAGTTTGTAGATTTGAAATGTATACACTATTCGAATGGTACATGTAATTCAATTAGTTGTTTAAAAGTATAAGATAGATAAGGAATCATACGAGATTTCATAATTAACAATAGAATTATAATTAGAAACCTTTGTATGATAAAATGTATAGCTGAATATACATGGTTAGTGAATGAATTTGAGATAGCTAATTTATATGAATGTATTTGAAAGAAATAAAAAAATAATACACGAAAATAGTAACCCCTTCCGCTGCCTAATATGAATCTGTTATAAGTTAATATAACGCTCATTGCCTCTAATCCGGGGTGAAGGGTGTTATAAACGACCCATCCATAGCCGTCACTAGACCTAGCTTAGTCCCATCGAACAGTGTCTCTCACCTATAAATATCTCCTAACTAGAAAGGAGCGGGGGCAACTAACTCTACACAACTGAGACCTCTGCTTATCCCTTATTACTTTTAGTGGCTCTTCGCCCACATCAAAATGGGTGAACCACCACCAACCGTCATCAACCACCACCCTCTTACCCATCTTCACCTTCATCTCCACCTACATGTTTGGTGCTTAATCTTCCCGGCATCAACAATTAGTGCGGTGAGCGCAGAGATTTTCCCGACCAAAAGAATTAGTCGTGATCTCCTCTCGTTAAGAGCTATCTTGACCATGAAAGAAAAGAGCAGAAAAGATGGGCTAGAAATTTCTCACTACGCGCGTGTAAGAAAAGAATCGTGCAAACATTGGAATGACAATTCCTAATCGAATATGCTGGAGGAGATTTGCCTCCCAGTGATGTAAAATATGACATCTTGAAGAAGACATGCATCACCAAAAAATTTGCAGAGTTGTTCCTCCATCATGACCACTATTCCAGCTCAACGGGTATAGCTCGTTCACGATTATCGTGGTGTGCAATAGATGTAGCCTTGAAATGTCTTAAACCCCTAACCGCCAACATGAAGCTCATGTGTAACACCTCAAAATCCGGTCTAGTTGGAATTTGGTTCTAGTGATCAGAATTTTTCATCAATAAAAGTCTAGACATTGTATCAGCTGGTTAATTATTGATGTTGGACTCTAAATTAGCTAAATTGTTGTCATTGGGCCCTATCAAATAATATTGAAACCTATTTAGTGGCTAATTGGAGAAAACTAAAATTTTGTGGGTAAAGTTTCAAAGTATTGAGAATTGAGTGACTAAAATTTTGATTAGCCCATTTTCCTTTATAAATTCCATACGTGGAATCACCGGGAGAGTTCCTTCATTTGAAAGAAAACCATTTCAATTAAAAGCTAATGAAATAGCTAAAGATAAGCTTACCCGATTGCAAAGAGAAAACAAGCACCATCCTTACATCTTCTTCTTGGAAGCATACACCTCCATTGAAGCTAGGGTTCAAGTTTAGTTTTTCTTCAAGTTATGGTTATCGAATCGTTCCTATCGTTCGGGTAAGTAATAACCCTAAAAAATCATTGAGTTCCATAGACGTGTCAAGCTTAATCTTAAGCTAGGGTTCTAGCCATCCATGGATAATTCATCGTTGGTGCTTATATTGAATTTGGATATCGATTTTGATATCGTTATATTAATTTTGATATCATAATATCGATCCTAATTATCTCCCTATTGATTTTCTAGCTCAAGAAGTGGAGAGATATGTTTCACTATCTCCATCGAAAGCTAGAAGCAAGGGTATTGTCATCCGAGAGCCGTAAGAGCATCGAATTTCAAGGTGAGTGTAGTCGGAGTCTCAAGATTAGGCGAAAAGCCTTCCTGAATCTTTTATTGTTGTTTTAGACCATATCGCTAATATTATCATTGAAGAAGTTGCATTGGATTGTTAATCAGACACCTTGGTAAGTGTCGGTAAGTTGTTATTGAATATCAGACATAGTCATTGGTATCGTCATTGTGCATTGTCATTGATATAGTTATTGTCATCGAAACATTGTAAAGAAGCCATCGGATATTGATATTGGTATTGGACCATGAAACATTGATAATGAGACATGTTTGACATTGATAATATTGAGGTCATTGGTCATTGGAATTCTCATTGAACATTGACTATGGAAATGAACATTGAAACCTTGGATTTGAATAGACATTGGATACAATTGGCATGCCGTAAAATTCATGAGCTCAGTGTACGGGTGGACTACGGTCCTAAGGCTACGACCTATATTGATTTGGCGAGATGGAGGGATGTGTATTGATATTGGTCATATTGGCGAGGCGGAGGGACTAAACTATCCATTGATTTGGCGAGGCGTAGGAATTCGCGTATCCACTATCTTGATTCAATCCGAGGATTAATGATGAAATGAATATGGTAAACATTGTATATTGATGTATAGTATTGACATTGATGAGCATTAGAGCATGTATATAGATACTTGTTACATTGTTGTCCACATTGCTTATGACTACCTCACTAGGCAATGTATGCCTAACGTCTCTCATCTCATGCATTTCAGGTTGAAAGATCGTGTGTTGGACGGTCGGATAGTCAAGTCAAGTCAAGACAAGTCACTACAAGCCCCCAAAATAATGTGTTTTGACTTAATAACTCCTAGAAAGGTGGCAAAGTAGTTGAACTAGTTGTTTATGCTCGTTTTGATATGTTTGTGTGATGCCTATGTTAAAATATGGTTGATGGCCCTAAAAGGCCCTTTTGTTTAGCTTAAAATGGTTTAAAAATGTATACTTGGCTTCTAAAGGTCAAAACATACTAAATGAACTCGTATGATCTTGAAATTTGACATGCTAGTAGTTTATACTATTGAAAAGTTCCGTTGCATTTGGACATTGTTTAGTAGGTTAAATCGAATAAAAACCAGCAAAAATCTGTCATTATAGGTCACGTTGTATCGATATGGGTCATGGCATATCGATATGAGTATGCATAATTGAACCTAATGAACAGGGCATATCGAAACAAAATATAGCCGTTTCGAAACATTTTGTCGTTGGAATGAATCGTTTCGATACGGGTTCATAGTGTATCGAAATGGGTCAAAAGTCAAAGTCAAAGGAAGTCAACTCGTATCGATACTGGTGTTTCTGTATCGATACGGTATGGAAGGAAAAGTCAACCTGTACCGATACTGGTGTGTCCGTATCGATACAGTCTAAAGGGTAAAGTCAACATAGGTTGACCATCGTTCACCTGTTTCGAAACAACCTTAGGGTGTTTCGATACGGGGTTAGTTAAATTAGTTAAAGGCATATTAAATAGATTGCAATGTTCATAGTTTAGTCACTGAATTTTCGAAAGATTAAATTGAATGAGCTAATGGGCTCCAAATTGAATGAAATTGTACATGTATACTAATTGTGTGGTGAATTTCAATCTAGTATAATCAATTTCATTAAAGGACCTCTAATCTGTAGAATTTATAGGTTGGTCCATAAAACTTGTAATAGTTAATATTGCCCCTAATTGATTAATTATTACTTCGTATGGACTAATTGGACTAAGTTATATCGAGGTATTGAGTTATTGGATTAATTATTAATATAAAAATAAAATTTTGTTGCACCGATTACTGTATTAATCATCAATATCACCTTCCGACCCGGTTCTCGACCAAACTGGGAAGAGGGTGTTACATCATGTGCCTCTTCTTACAAGTGAAGAGGAGGTGGAACAGCCAAGACATCCTCAAAGGGCGTCAAAAATTGTTATCTCTAGCTAGTCCATGACCTCCCCCTTGAGCTGTCGGTGTGTGCAGATTTGAAGGAAACATTGAAGCACCCCCAACAATGGGACGAAAAGGAATTGACACGCAACATTAATCTCTCCAAAATTGTTTTTCCCATACATCTCCGCCAAAAACGTATTCTTCTCCAAACATCCAAGTAATGGGAAAAGCCCATTGCTTCATTAAGAAGCATCCTAGATACTCGATACAGCCCTAGAAAATGTTTGAACTACTAATAAATGTATGAAAGAGCACTTGGATGAATGACTTGATGAAAGTTTGAGTGAGTGAATGAATAAATGTCTGAGCATATAAATAGTTGAACATATCGGTGAACCTTTTCATCTCCTAACATTATTACTTCGCTATGAACGACACTGAGAATTTCTTCTCCAAAAAAATTAGACCAAGAAACCGTCCATTCTACGGTTGTTCCCATATTTCACTGCTCTTAATGCTTCTGTCATATTGGAGAACCACACAAAAGCAAAGGTGTTCTTCATCCTGGACCTCCTTGGATTATTGTAGGTTATGTGCACGCCTAGAACCTTACCATAATCCTTGAAAGCTTCTCTTAGCGTTGTCTTATGGATTCTTTTACTCACGAAGTTGATGAAGATTAAGATGTCATGTCGATCAGGTCAATAAGGGCTCTTTTCCCTGTACTCGAATTGCCTGCTAAGTTTGCCTAAATCATTATTCACTAGAGGGCGACGATCCTTCGCCCGAACTTCCACTTGATCCTTTGCCTAACCTTTCGCCTAGAACCCCGGTTTTCCCTGCACCTAACTTTTCGCCTTCCTCATCTCCTCGCTTTTTTTACAATAATAATTATTTAAATGGCTTAACTCAGAAATAGGTGTCCAAACTATACACTTTTTTTAAGATAGGTGCCTACTGTTTCTTTTTTTTGATAAAATAAGTGCCTAAAGTTTCATTTCGTTAGTGATTTAAGGTAACATACGTGTCTTTATTTTTATTTTTTTAATAAAAAATGAAAAATGAAAAATTATTTTTTAAAAAAATCTAAAAAGTCTTAAAATCTCTAAAAATGTCTCAAATCCCTAAAACCCCAAACCTCAAAATCAATGCCACTACTTCCATCGATAGCCTCGCCGGACCTCGTCGTCGCCGCCGTCTCCTAAGGCCACAGTCTATTTCCCCCAACCATACATCACCGGTAACCGACGAGAGGCGTGCCAACCGGACGT
Organism: Hibiscus tridactylites; assembly: GCA_958450335.1. Classification (NCBI taxonomy): domain Eukaryota; kingdom Viridiplantae; phylum Streptophyta; class Magnoliopsida; order Malvales; family Malvaceae; genus Hibiscus; species Hibiscus tridactylites. Next base: position 30,114,279 of record OY288289.1, read on the forward strand.
CGAACGTCTAGAGCCTTTCGCGTTCACCGTTCGATGTCTGATTGACACCCCTCCCACCGGTTATCGACGATGGGTTGTGGCCTCATGCGACTGTGATGACGATGTTAGGCAATGCTATTGACGACGATAGTGGCATCAATTTTGGGAGTAAGATTTTGGGGTTTAAAGATTTTGAGACGATTTTGTGATTTTTGAAAATTTTGGGATATTATTTATTTTATTTTTTAGAAAAATAAATAAAAACAAACAACCACATGTCAATTTATTATTGGGTGATGACTTTTTTGTAACAGTGTTATCTTAAAACACTATCGATGTGAAACTTTAAGACATTTATTTCAATAAAAAAATATTAGGCACCTATCTAAAAAAAGTGTATATTTTGAGACCTATTTTTGAGTTAAGCTTTATTTATATGACATGCACGAGGTTTGTAATCATTGATTATAATCATAATTAAAGAAAAACTTTGAAACATTGGATTAATACACATTTAATAAGTCATGGTTAAATTTATCAATTTATTATAGATGGATAGTAAATTTTGTTATTTTGCATTTTTATTAAATTCATTAATATAATTTTTGTGATTTTTGGAGAAATTTTGATGCTGATATTAAAAAATAGATAAAATGGATCAATCAAACTTATTAAATAAAAAAACTGAATCAATATGCGATAAGAAAATCGTTGTATTTATATTCAAAGTTAAGGCAACAAAAGAAACCAATGTTGGATTTGATATATATGGATTGGGTTTAGGGATGGACATGGGCTCGAACCCTACGTGTTCTGACTTGACTCGATCCTAAAGTGGTAATTGTTTTGAATTTGATGAATCTAGATAGTTTTGTGAAAGCTCAAAGTATTTTTGGTGAAACGAACATCAAATTGGGGTTCACGAGATCAAAATGAGAGAATTGAAAATTTTGGATCCAACGACTGTTTTTGACATCGGTCGATGCTCAATAGCAGGCGACAAGGTGAGCGACGTTGGTGGCAGGGGATTTAGCTAAAGTTTAGTGGTCAAATTGATATTTTATCTAAAATGTAGGGGTCAAATTGATATTTTATTTAAAGTTCACGGGTCAAATTAAAAATATTTTTTTGACTAATGTAAAACATCATCATTCTAATCGGAGTTAATGACTCGGTGACTAGAATGTTATAAATTGATATGAAAGTAACCAAAATGTAACATTTTTAAAACCAATGACAAAAATCAAATAGTACGAAAAATAAAAGGATAGAACTATGCAGTTTACCCAAACGTTTTCCCTGACCCTTCGTTGACTTGAGACACTCTGTAGCACTGCCATGCTAAACCTAGGTCAAGGCCACCATCATTTTTATATATTTTTAGTGAGATTACAAAAAATTAAATTATAAATTTTTGTATAAAAATATAAAAAATAATTAAAGAGAAGAAAAGAAAGGGGCGGAGGCGCCGCCCAGCCACCTAGCAGCGTCCCTCGCCACCATTGAAAAGACAAAACCACCGACAGTGGAGTGGGCCATATATGTTTGGAGAATGGAGGCTGCCTCGTCTTTCTTTTCCTTGAATTGTTTGCGTGCCTACTTTATTATATAATAAAAATATTAAAAAATATAGAATCTAAACAGTTATCATCATTTGATTATTTTTTAATAACATTTTAAGTTGGTTGTACATTTTAAAACTTGTAAATAAATTTTGAAATTTATCGTAATTTTTTTTTGAATTTCAGGTTATATTTTAAAATATTATTAAAAATTTAAAATATTTTTAAATTATATATTTTTTACATTTTATTTGTGCCGTTAATTGTGCGAAGAAAAACACGGTTAAAACACAAAGGAAAAAGAAACTAATCAATCAACATTTTGAGCATCTAGAACTGGAGCTACGCCAGCAAAAATTTGAATGATTTTGCATTCGAAATTAGATGGTAATAGTAATAGCCAAACCATTGCTGGAATATATACACACAAGTATATTATATAAATAAATATATTTAAAATAGAACCAGATAATAAAAAAATATTTCATAAATGAAATTATATATTTTTTATGTGGCTTTATTATTTTATTTCAAAATTTAATTAAAAACGATGTCACTAATAAAATAATACATGAAACAATAAATCTATTAAAACATATATTCAAAGGAAACAATTTTCCGATTTCATAACCATCGCTGACACTGTTTGTCTGTTTATTAATTATGTAATGTGTTAATTGTTTGTTTGACTTGGAGCCATTTAAGTGCTGTGCATTTTCTAAGCTTTAATGCTTCCTCATTTCAACCAGGACCAATTGATCGATCATACGGCATACCATAAAATAGAACAAATACTAACACCATCTTCTCAACAAGATCAGTCACGGGGAAGGAAAAAAACAAAATCTGAAATTGCAACAAGAAATCAATGCACGTTCAACGAGCACAATTCAATTACTTTACCATGATATTAAATGTTTATGGTCATGTCGAATCAAATAAATTTTAGACTAAATATGTTTAAATTAGATTCTTATTGAAAGTTCACAATCAAATAAATATTTAAATTTAATTATAATTTTTTAAATAATAATGTAGTTGAGAAAACATTTCACATAGATCCTTACAAAATCTCTAGTGTTGTCAGTAGTTGCAATCAAATTGATCACTTTAAGATCTTATTTAAGTACAAATTAAAATGTTAAATAAAAAATAAAGTACATATTCTTCTTGATTTACATTAAATATCGAGATTAATCATTAATCTCGAACAATTTCTCCTTTCATTTCTTATTGAAATTCAGACTATTTTTATTAGTATAGCCGAAAAAATACAAAAAATTGAAAGAAGCTCAGTAGAAATAAGTGGACTCTAACAAGAAAGAAAAGCCTCGAAGGCACATGTATTTACTAGATTTTTCGTCCATTGAAGCCCAAAATTGCATGGCCTAGAAAGTACTAGAATCTTCCTTTGAATCCTTTAAATACCCAGCCCATCCTTTTTTCCATTCAAGAAGTACAAGTAAACCGCTTTTGATTTTCAGTTATTCTCAACGCACTTAAAAGAAAAAAATAGCGCTGTATCAGTTAAAATAGACATTTTCTTTTTGCACCATATATATTTTTATGGTGTATTGTAAGAAGGGTATTTCAAGAGTTTTTAAAATATAAACTAGACGAAAATTCAAAAATCGACAATCATCTTTTAAGTTAATTCTCAAATACGACGATCCACTACATATTATATCAACAAACAATTTAAAAGGAGATAAGCTTTACATGACCATCGACAAATACAAATAAAAAACAAGCACTATGAGAATTATCGTACGAACGCCAAAAATTCGTAAAATTAACAATAAAAACGTGACATAAAATAGAGATGTGTCATAAAGGCAGAGAAAATATATTACAAAGGTAGATGAAAGCGCAATAAGACGTGTAAAAAAATAAAACATATAAAAAAAATATGAATTACCAACTATTGACAATTAATATTAAGTAGATGCCACCGCAAATCAGACAAAGAAAAAAAAATCAAGCAATTAAGAAAATTGATAATATTTGAATAAAAGAAGGAAAACTACACCAGTGACCACCGAAGATATTGGGGATACCTATTTGAACCACCGAACTAAAAAAAACGTTAATCACACCACCGAACTTATAAAATCAACCTATTTTGACCACCGCCGTTAAAAACCTAACGGTGGAGTGACGGAACTGCCACGTGGCAGTTGATGGATATATTTAAAAATTACACATTTGGTCCTTGTTATTTACACATTTTTTCAATTTAGTCCTAATTTTCAATTAATAAAATAATAAATTATTTAATTAAGTGGTGACACGTGTCAAGATCTTATTGGAGGATTTTAATTATTCATATTTAATTTTATTAATTTATTTTCCCCATCCAATTAGGTGGTGACACGTGTCACCACCAATTTAAAGGAGAAAAACAAACATTTTTCACACATGCAGGCTGGGGGACTCGAACCTAGGTCTCCAGGGTGTAAGTGCAGCTGCTTTACCACTGCACCAAGCACATCTTTGCGCTATAATTCTCCACATATAATATATATCTCTTATTAGTTTCTACATTTATAAGCCAAAAGCTCAAACCCTAAACACTAATTTCACATGTATAAATCCTAAACCCTAAACTCTAACCCTAAATATTTCAAATTAAATCTCAAACCCTAAAAATTTTAAATTAATTTCACGCTAAATATCTTAAACCCTAAACACCAAACCCTAAAAAATTTAAATTGATTCCACGCTTAATATTTCAAATTAACCCTTAAACCCTAAACCCTAAATATTTCAAATTAAACCCCAAACCTTAACCTTAAACCCTAAATTTCAAATTAATTACACGGTAAATATTTAGGGTTTAATTTGAAATATTTAGGGTTTAGGGTTTAAATTAAAATAGTTAGCGTGTAATTAATTTGAATTTTTTAGGGTTTAAGGTTAAGGGTTTGGGGTTTAATTTGAAATATTTAACGTAAAAATAATTTGAAATATTTAGGGTTTAGGGTTTAAGGGTTAATTTGAAATATTTAGCGTGAAATTAATTTGAAAATTTTAGGGTTTGGGGTTTAGGGTTTAGGATATTTAGTGTGGAATTAATTTAAAAATTTTAGGGTTTGAGGTTTAATTTGAAATATTTAAGGTTAGAGTTTAGGGTTTAGGATTTATACATGTGAAATTAGTGTTTAGGGTTTGAGCTTTTGGCTTATAAATGTAGAAACTAATAATAGATATATATTATATGTGGAGAATTATAGCACAAAGATGTGCTTGGTGCAGTAGTAGAGCAGTTGCACTTTTGAGTCCCCCAGCATGCATATTAGTGAAATGTTGTTTTTCTCCTCTAAATTGGTGGTGACACGTGTCACCACCTGATTGGAGGGGGAAAATAAATTAATAAAATTAAATATAAATAATTAAAATCCTCCAATAAGATCTTGACACGTGTCACCACTTAATTAAATAATTTATTATTTTATTAGTTGAAAATTAGGACTAAATTGAAAAAATGTGTAAATAACAGGGACCAAATGTGTAATTTTTAAACATACCCATCAACTGCCACGTGGCAGTTCCGTCACTCCACCGTTAGGTTTTTAACGGCGGTGGTCAAAATAGGTTGATTTTATAAGTTCGGTGGTGTGATTGACGTTTTTTTTTAGTTCGGTGGTTCAAATAGGTATCCCAATATCTTCGGTGGTCACTGGTGTAGTTTTCCCATAAAAGAATCTGTTGTTACATTTATACGTAAGATCAGTTATTAAATATATGTAAATGTTAGTATGAAACAGATAAAATACGTAAATATTAATAATTAAATTTATAATTATTTAATCAAAGTATGTAAAATGAATGGAAACATTATCTTTCTTATTTGTTTTTAATTGTTTTTTTAAAAAAAGGGAAAATTACACCGGTGGTCCCCAAACTATTACCATTTTTCTATTTTGGTCCCCAAACTATGTTTTTCGGCAAAATCGTCCCTTCTATTACATAGTTCTCCTGTTTTAGTCCCCGACGTTAAATAGCTAACGGTTTTGCTGACGTGTCATTTTTTAAGAGGAGAGAAAAATGATTAAAAAATATTTAAAAAATGCCACGTCAGCAAAACCGTTAGCTATTTAACGTCGGGGACCAAAACAGGAGAATTATGTAACAGAAGGGACGATTTTGCCGAAAAACATAGTTTAGGGACCAAAATAGGAAAACGGTAATAATTTGGGGACCACCGGTGTAGTTTTCCCTTTAAAAAAATACTAACTATACGCTGATCACTTTTCATTGCTCTATTTTTCTCTCAAATTTATTGCCGTTAGCACTTATCCTTTCTTGTTTAATTTTTATGGCCGGCGGCGGCACCAGTCTTAGGACTGGTTGTCGACCGCCGGTCACCCTCTTTTATTTATTTGTTTTGTTCTTTTAGTTTTAATCTTTTTAATTTAATAATATGTTTTTATGTAATATTTTTTTTACCTTTAGCATATTTTTTTTACCTTTTGGTACATTTTTTTACTTCTTAGCATGTTTTTCTGTCTCTTGGCATGCTTTTTGTTCTTTGTATTTTGTCAAGGTTAAATTTGACGTCGCCACGACTGATTAAGATGACGCTTTTTTTATTATCCCGTCGATCTCTTTGTTTTGGACCCTCGGTTTGGATCTCGATGCAAGTTTCATCACTGCTCTTGTTCGCGATTGAGTTGTGGTAATAAACGTGTTGTCAACGTGCCCCAATTCTATAATATGCATTTTTAATGTCGTTTGTTGATGGTTTTTACCTTCATCGCCGAGCTTTGGTGATGTTTTGTACGAGTCTTTGAATTAGTTTTTACCTTTTCTTTCTTGGGTCCTGTTTATGATCTAAAGACGTTTATTTTCGTGCTTTTAGGAACATATTCGGATCATGCTTGTTTACCTACATTGTAAACTTTTATCTTAGATGTTTCCTTTATTAATAAAACTGACGTACTCATGTTAAAAAATTAAATTATTTTTTTGAGAAAATAAATTTACCTAATTACGAAAAGCGAGAGAACCTTAAAGATATTTTTATCTTTTATCTTTAAATTATTTCCTTTTTTGTAAGTTATCATGTGCGCTGGTAGAACATGAAAAACTCACACGTAATTTGTATAATATTATAATCTCAAAGTTTATAAATCATCACAGTAATAGATTACATCGATAGTAATCAGACGAGTTTAGAACGAGCGACGTACACTGTTACACACCATTAACGTTATATATATCTGTATATTATTATTATTTTTAAATTTTTTAAATAAATATTAAAATTTTTAATAACTCAACATGTAATTAATCCTATTAAAAAAACATATAATTTTATCGCCCTAAACTTTAAACCAAAACAAAAACCAACTACAATTCAAATACTTTGTCAAACGATTGTAACCTTCATCCATTCATCCCCGATCCCTCACTACTACATCAAGTCTCATAACTCATCGCACAATCTTCTCTATTTTTCGAAAAAATTATTAGATGGACATAGCTCACCGCGTCATCTATGGTCCATCCAATAATATACACTAATTTTAATGTAATTTTCAAGTAACTACCCATTCCTTAGTGACATGTAGGAAAGAGGTGGAGATTCACCTTAGAAAAAAATGACATAAAAAAACATTATTTGATGAGACCATAAATGACTTGGTGAGCCTATCCCATTTAATAATTTTCTATTTTTTTCTTTATTTTTTTTACAAGATCTACCAAATTCTACATATGGGTTTTTTTTTGATTATGGGTATCTGATATAATGGGGGAAGGGAATTATGAATCAATTGTAAGATTTTACCGAGTGGAGAGAGATTGGGTTTTCTTTTATTTTACTTTGTTAATTATACATTTAGAAAAATATGTGATAAATTGATCGATCATTAATAAAGAGACAATAATTGATTTTATTATAGAGTATAAGATGAGAGTAACAATTCATCAATGATTGTAGAAGAAGGGCAGGGTTGGTCCTGAGATTTTGGAGGCCCGAGATAAATCAAAAAATTAGACTACTAACAATAAATGTGTAATACCCCAGGTTTAGGGGTCGGGTGAAAATAATATTAAAATAATATTTCGGGTTTCGGTTTTTACAATTAAAATAATAAAATATTTTTATGGGCTTCGTGTTTGCAAATAATTAGAATCTACGTTGGGTCCATCTTCTAATAGATGCGGCAAACGGGTCAATCGGTTCGGGTCATTTCGGTTTCGGTTATTTCGGGTATGATATTTTCAGTTCAGATTCAGCTTCGGTTCGGTTCGGTTCGATTTTAGTTTGGGTCATTTTGGGTCAGTTGATTTTCGGCTCGATATTTTCGGTTCAGTTGATTTCAGTTTGGTTATTTTCGGTTCAATGAGAGATCAATCGATTTTAATCAAATTTTTAGGTTGGTCAGATTTTTACACCCTATAAATGACTTTATAAAGTCAATATATTTGACATTTTAGTGACTTGTGCGGCTATTCATATTTTATCTTTCTTTATTTCTGTTAATCGGGTCTATTCGGTTCGGGTCTATTCGGTTCGGGTCCATTCGGTTCAACTAAATTCGGTTAAGTTTCGAATCGGTTTATTTTGGGTTTCAGATCAAATTTCGGATCAGATTTTGGGTTAATTTCGGGTTGATTTTCGGTTTCGGTTCAGGTAATTTGGTTCGGGTTTCGGTTCTCAGGTCAAGTTTGCCAGGTCTATCTTCTAAGTCCAAATTCCATGGATTTTAGGAGATGAGTGTTTTTAGCCATTTCATTAATGGCACTATGGTAATTAAGTAGACTTTCAAAATTAAAATCCCTTTTTGTCTAAAATAAGCCTTTGTCATCTTCTTCTTCACTCCCATTTTTATTTCAACGACAAGAGAGAGCTCTTCTCTTCAAAATCACTATTCCATCACATTACACCATCATTCTTGGTGCTTTTCGATAGGTAATTACGTTTTTGACTTGTCCTCCTTTCCCTCTACAAGCTAGTATCTTTATTTTTCTCAAAGCTCATAGTTTGTGGATTTTGATGTTTTGAAAGTTTAGTTTAAAAATGAGAACTTTATTGTCTTCATCAAAAGCTTTTGATTATTTATTGTTAGATAAGTTGTTTACAACCTATAAGGTCCAACATATTTGAATTTTAAAGGATTTTATGAAGATTCTCGGATTTGGGTTTAAGTGGGGTTTTTGAAGGGTTTTAAGGTTGGTTTTGGGGTTGCTATGTGTTGGAAATTGAGGGCTGATGTTAGTGTGATAGTTAGGGGTTGTTTTGGGAGCATTTAAGTGTGTTAAAAAGGTTGAAATCAAGAGTTTCTGGCTGAGCTTCATGGCTGCTCGGGAATGAAGAAATTTAGAGTTGTTCTTAGCTTGACACTTGTGTTACGTGATTGAATTATGTTCCGGGTTTGCTACATTGAATTGTGGACTGAATTATGATTGTTTTGATTGTCTTGGGATGATTAGAAGCAAGGAATCTTGTTGGTGAAGCCTCAGGGACGAATTCGGAGAATCCGGTGACTTGAGCTTGGATTTCGGCTCTCTTTTGGGTAGAAACGGTGTGTAGAAATGTCGAACTTTGATTTGTTTACGAATCGGAACTCTTGGGGGTTTGGATGGGACCTTGAGGGTTCACCTAAACCCAAGTGTAAGTTAATCCTCCTACATCTTGTTATGTGTTGACGAATGGTTGTATGATGTGGTCTTGTGCATCTTGAGTTGTTTACATTGTTGTTGTTGTGTAGTCGTGTAGAAGTTCAGCCTCACGTGATGGTTGTTTAAACTATGGTGATGAGTGGTCCCGCCAGTAGTGACTAGTAGTAGAGTAAGGTGATGAGTGGTCCCATCGAAAAACTACTAGTCGAACGGTGATGTGTGGTCCCACCGTGTGTATGTTGGTTGTGCTTGTGCAAGCCATGTGTAGTCTTGTTGTGATGATCATTCGTGCATTCATTGATTTCATTGTGAATTGTGAAAAGTGTTTTGAAAACTGCATGCTTGTTGAATTGTAGAGCTTCTCTCACTAAGCTAGTTAGCTTACGCTCTCCTTTGTTTCCAACATGCAGATCGTTAGTGTTCGGGAGGCAAGCGGGCAAGGAAGAAGCTTTTGGAGTTCTCAATTTAGCTCAAGTATGATTTATGTATTGTAATAATGCCTAGACGATGGGGGTGTAGACTTGTAGGAGTGGGTGTCAAACTTCTTAGTTGATGATGTGTTTGTTGAGCATGTTGATTTGTTGAGCTTATGTTGGCCATGTGTATGCCTTTATGTTATGGATTGTAAACCATATTTACTTGATGCATGCTTGTCTTGTGGTTGAAACTTATATCCCTTTTATGTATTGCTATATGCATGTATGTCTAAGGCTTGGATCTTGAATGTATGTATGAATCTTATGTGGTTGTGTTGATCTCTAATGTATGGTCTTTATATGTTCGATGTGTGTTAAGCATGTTCACATAGGATGTCTTGTATCTACGGTTGATGCTTGTGTGTTTTGTGAGGTTTTAGTTGTGTTTGGGGAACGCCTTGTGCCTTAAACCAGCTAGAACCAATATGCAGACAGAGGGCGTTTCGAAACGGTTGGTCCCGTTTCGATACGGCCTCTTGTTTCAGGCTTGGCGTTTAGATACGCATAGGGGCCGTTTCGGTACAATTTTTTCCACTGGAAATATGAGAATTTGCCGATAAATTTAGGTACCGAAATGGGTCTTGGTGTTTCGAAACGGTCAATATGTCATTGACCACGAGAAGTTGACCGTTGGGGGAGTTTCGGAACGGTCGTATAGGATGCCTTGTATCTAGGGTTGATGCTTGTGTGTTGTGTGAGGTTTTAGTTGTGTTTGGGGAAAGCCTTGTGCCTTAAACCAACTAGAACCAATCTGCAGACAGAGGGCGTTTCGAAACGGTTGGTCCCGTTTCGATACGACCTATTGTTTTAGGCCTGACGTTTCGATACGCATAGGGGCCGTTTCGGTACAATTTTGCCACTAGAAATCTGGGAATTTGCCGATAAATTTAGGTACCGAAACGGGTCAACATGTTATAGTGGCTTTTCTTGTTGGGTTAAGGGCTAGTCGAATGTCCCCATTGTTAGGTATTGTTGTCAAAAAGGAAAATTGTTTTGGTTTAACAATCTTGAGAACCAGAGTCCTTGCCCTTTTGCTAACCTAACGTGTTCCTTGTTTGTTGTGTGTTTATTGTTTTAGATCTTGTTATGCTATGGTGAGACCGAGGGGACGACCTAGAGCGGGTGACCAGGCACCCAAGGACATGCCTCTTGCTCCCGATGGTAATGGGGTAAATGCTGGAGGTGATGGTAATGGGCCTCAGGTTGATGCTAATGTGGGAGGTAACGGGGCTCCAGCGGGCCAGGGTCAGGCAGGTGTAGATGTGGTCCATTTGATTCAGACCATAGATGGAGCTTTTTAGACAGCTTTGGCCGGTATGCAAGCTGCATCACCACCTTAGGGTTCGAGGACATGATTACCCCTAGAGAGGCTTCGTAACTTGGGAGCAGTTGAGTTTCGTGGATTGACTCCTGAGGGTTCAGAGGGGTGGCTTGAGAGTACTACTAGCATCCTGGGTCAGATGGAGTGTTCAGACACCCGTAAGTTGGGCTGCATTGTCTCCTTGCTTCAACGGGATGCTTATACTTGGTGGACCACTGTTACCTCTGGTATGACCGAGGCGGATATCACATGGGAGTTCTTCATAAATGCTTTCAAGAGGAAGTATCTTGGAGTCCGGTACTTAGATGAGAAGAAGAGAGAGTTTATGGCTTTGGTTCAAGGTAATAGGACCGTGTCTGAATACGAGGTTAAGTTTGTGAGATTGAGTCAGTATGCACCTGAGTTATTTCCTAGTGAGAAGGAACGGTGTGACCTCTTCAGGTATGGGTTGACTACAGATGTGAAGACCTACATGCTTGCCTCCGACTACACTGAGTTCAATGTCTTGGTCTCTAGGGCCAAGGATATAGAGCAGAACCTAAGCTCTAGAGCATATGCTAGTGGGTCCGATTCCGGAAAGAGACATGCGAATTGGGATAGAGACCAGGCCAAGAGGCATAGGGACAAGAGGTACTAACCAGATACGAGGTATAGTGGTGGTAACTATGGTCAGGGCCATCAGGGCCAAGGAGCTGTTATGCACACACTAAAGTGCAATAGGTGTGGGAGATGCCATCATGACGAGTGTGCGGGTACCTTTGGGCCTTGTTGGAACTGTGGATCTCGAGACCATATGAGGCGTAACCGTCCACACCCAGCTAAGGGCGGACCGGCTCCAGCTAGGGGCTTTGAGCACCAGAGAGGCCGTGGGAACGGTCGCGGGAACTTTTAGCCAAGGAATGAGGGTCAGAGGAACTTGGCTCATGTTGTAGCAGTCTAGCCCAAGGGAGGAGGACCGACTAGGGTGTATGCTCAGCGAGAGGCTGGGAATGACACTGATGTCATTGCAGGTAACTTCTCATTACAGTCTTTGAGTTTGCTTTCTTTGATAGATTCAGGGTCGACACATTCGTATATTTTGGGTGAGCACGCGAGGTCTTTAGGGTTACCATGTGATTGGCTAGAGGTAGGTGTAAATGTTACTAGCTCTTTTGGTGATATAGTGGTAGTTAGGAAGGTGTATAGGAGGTGTCCCTTGATGGTTCATGGCCACGTATTTCCTATCGATATGATGGAGTTACCCTTCTACGGCTTTGATGTGATTTTGGGCATGGATTGACTTGTAGAGCATAGAGCTAGGGTTGACTTCGAGACCAAGAGAGTCTCCTTGAGGCTTACCGATGACTTTGAGGTTGTGGTAGTTGGTGAGAACGTCAGGTTCTTGTCCAATGTGGTTTCGGCTTTGGAAGCTCAGAGGTTGTTGAGTTCGGGGTGTTAGGTTTACTTGGCTTATGTAATTAATCCTAATATGAGTGAGGTGAGACCTCAGGACATCAGAACAATATGTGATTTCCCTAGCGTTTTTCCGGAAGAGTTATCAGGTTTGCCTCCAGACAAAGCAATTGAGTTTGCTATTGAGATGTATTCTGATTCAGCACCAGTGTCGATTACTCCGTATAGAATGACATCGAAAGAGTTGAAAGAGTTGAAGACACAAATTCAGGAGTTGACTGATAGAGGCTTCATTAGGCCTAGTATTTCTCCGTGGGGTGCTCCGGTCTTGTTTGTGAAAAAGAAGGATGGTAGCATGAAGATGTGTATAGATTATAGGCAGTTGAATAAGGTAACAGTGAAGAACAAATATCCTTTGCCTAGGATAGATGACTTGCTAGACTAGTTGAGAGGTGCTTCTGTGTTTTCGAAGATTGACTTGAGGTTCGGGTACTACCAGTTGAAGGAAAAGGATGTGGACATACCGAAGACGGCTTTTCGTACACGTTATGAGCACTATGAGTTTTTGGTGATGCCTTTTGGGTTGACTAACGCTCCAGCAGCCTTCATGGATATGATGAATCGTGTGTTTCATGTGTTCTTGGATAGATTTGTGGTAGTTTTCATAGATGACATCTTAGTATACTCTAAGACCGAAGAGGAGCATGATGAGCATTTGCGGTTAGTACTTCAGACCCTACTAGAGAATCAGTCTATGCCAAGCTAAGCAAATGTGAGTTTTGGATTAGGGAGATAGTCTTCCTAGGTCACGTGATCTCGGCTAGTGGGATTAGTGTGGATCCCAAGAAGATAGAAGCTATAGTGAATTGGAAACAACCGAAGTCAGTGACAGAAATCTGCAGTTTCCTAGGCTTGGCGGGATACTATAGAAGGTTTGTTGAGGGGTTTTCTAGAATAGTTGCTCCTTTGACTAAGTTGCTATAGAAGAATGTTCCGTATGAGTGGTCAGATGCAAGACAAGAAGCGTTTGAGAAATTGAAGAAAGATTTAACCGAAGCTCCTATCTTGATTCAGCCTGAACCGGGGAGAGAATTCGTGATTTATAGTGATGCATCCTAAGTAGGGCTAGGTTGTGTGCTTATGCAAGAAGGTAAGGTGGTAGCATATGCTTCGCGACAGTTGAAAGTTCATGAGAAGAATTACCCCACCCATGACATAGAGCTAGCCACAGTGGTGTTCGCATTGAAGATTTGGAGACACCATCTTTACGGTGAGAAGTGCACCGTGTATACCGACCACAAGAGTTTGAAATATTTGATGTCTCAGAGAGAGTTGAACCTCAGGCAACGTAGGTGGTTAGAGCTCTTTAAGGATTATAACCTCACTATAGAGTATCATCCAGGCAAGGCAAACGTAGTGGCCGATGCCTTGAGTAGAAAAGTGACCGTTGAGTTACGAGCAATGTTTGCAAGGTTGAATGTGTCTAAGGATGGTGGGTTGATAGCCGAGCTTCAGGTTAAGCCTTCATTAGTCCAATTAATTCGAGAGAAGCAGTTGCGAGATGAGTCTTTGGCACCTCATGTGCAAGACATAGCCGAAGATAGGCCTACTGAGTATTGTTTTGGTGAGAATGGGATTCTATGTTACAAGGATATGATAGTGGTTCCGGAGGATGTCGAGTTAAGGCGTACGATCTTGAATGAAGCTCATAATAGTCCTTTTTCTATGCATCCGGGTAGCACGAAGATGTATCGAGGGTTAAAAGAAGAGTATTATTGGGTTGGTTTGAAAAATGACGTGGCCGGGTTTGTAAGTAGATGTATGGTTTGTCAGAGAGTCAAGGCCGAGCATCAGTTTCCCTCAGGTTTGTTACAACCATTGAAGATTCCAGAATGGAAGTGGGAACGTATCACCATGGACTTTGTGTCAGGGCTACCGTTGACTCCTTCGATGAAGAACTCAGTGTGGGTGATAGTGGATATGTTTACTAAGTGTGCTCACTTCATACCAGTTCATACCACCTATACCCTAGATAAGTTAGCCGATCTGTATATCTGTGAGATAGTGAGACTACATTAAGTACCGAAGTCGATTGTGTCAGACCGAGATCCGAGATTTAAAGCTAGATTTTGGGAGTGTTTGCATCGAGCTTTGGGTACTTGGTTTAACTTCAGCACTTCGTATCATCCGTAGTCAGATGGTCAGTCTGAGAGAGTGATTCAAGTGTTGGAAGATATGTTGAGATGTTGCATGATTGATTTTCAGGGGTCGTGGGAGAAACATCTACCATTAGTGGAGTTCGCGTATAGCAACAATTTTCAGTCGAGTATTCAGATGGCTCCTTATGAGGCCTTGTATGGTAGGAAGTGTAGAACCCCGATTTGTTGGGCCGAAGCCGGACAGAAGCTCGTACTGATGCCTGAATTGCTTAAGGGCACCACCGAGAAGGTAAAGTTGATATGTGATCGTCTGAAGGCAGCTACAGATCGACAGAAGTCCTATGCCGACTTAAAGAGGAAAGAGGTAGAGTATTCCGTGGGAGATAAAGTATTTTTGAAAGTCTCACCTTGGAAGAAGGTGATGAGGTTTGGGAGGAAGGGCAAGCTAAGCCCAAGATTCACTGGACCCTATGAGATAGTTGAGAGGGTTGGTCCCGTTGCGTATAGATTGAGACTCCCGACTGAACTAGAGAAGATTTATGATGTGTTTCACGTATCGATGCTCTGAAAGTATAGATCGGATCCGTCCCATGTGATGCACGTTGAAGAGATAGAGTTGAATCTGGATTTGTTTTACAATGAAGAACTTGTTGAGATACTTGCTTCTGATAGCAATGTGTTGCGTGGCAAGACCATAGAGTTGGTCAAGGTGTTGTGGAGACATAGAGGTGTGGAAGAGGCCACGTAGGAGAGGAAAGCTGATATGCTTGAGAAGTTTCCGTACTTGTTTCCGCCAGGTAATTTCGGGGAAGAAATTCTTTAAGTGGGGGAGAGTTGTAACACCCGGGTTTGGGGGTCGAGTGAAAAGTAATATTAAAATAATATTTTGGGTTTCGATATTACAATTAAAATAATAAAATATTATTCTGGGCCTCGGGTTTTCAAACAAATAATTTATGTTGGACATGATTTGATTTTAAAGCCCAATCCCATGAAATTTGGAAATTGAGATAGCTATCCTCATTATTGGCATTATGGTAATTAAATGGACTTTCAAATTAAAACCCCTTTTATTAAAATAAGCCATTGTCATCTTCTTCCTCACTCTCCTATTTTCATTTCACGACATTGAAGCTCTCTCCCCTCCATTTCACTATTCCATCACATCCTTTACTCTTTGTTGGTGATTTTCGAAAGGTAATTACGTTTTTGACTTGTCCTCCTTTCCCTCTACAAGCTAGTATCTTTATTTTTCTCAAAGCTCCTAGTTTTTGGATTTTGGTGTTTTGAAAGTTTAGATAAAAAATGAGAACTTTATTGTCTTTAACAAAAGCTTTTGATTATTTAATGTTAGATAAGTTGTTTATAACCCATAAGGTCCAACATATGTGAATTTTAAAGAGTTTTATGGTAATTCTCGGATTTGAGTTTAAGTGGGGTTTTTGAAGGGTTTTAAGATTGGTTTTGGGGTTGCTATGTGTTGGAATTTGAGGACAATATGTGATTTTCCTAGTGTTTTTCTTGAAGAGCTACCAGGTTTGCCTCCAGACAGAGCAGTTGAGTTTGCTATTGAGACGTATTCTGATTCTGCACCAGTGTCGATTGCTCCGTATAGGATGACACATAAAGAGTTGAAAGAGTTGAAGACACAACTTTAGGAGTTGACTGATAGAGGCTTCATTAGGCCTAGTATTTCTCCGTGGGGTGCTCCGGTCTTGTTTGTGAAAAAGAAAGATGGTAGCATGCGAATGTGTATAGATTATAGGCAGTTGAATAAGGTGACAATGAAGAACAAATATCCATTGCCTAGGATCGATGACTTGCTAGACTAGTTGAGAGGTGCTTCTGTGTTTTCGAAGATTGACTTGAGGTCCGGGTACTACCCGTTGAAGGTAAAGGATGTAGACATACCGAAGACGGCCTTTCGTACACATTATGGGCACTATGAGTTTTTGGTGATGCCTTTTGGGTTGACTAACGCTCCAACAGCCTTCATGGATATGATGAACCGTGTGTTTCATGAGTTCTTGGACAGGTTTGTAGTAGTGTTCATAGATGACATCTTAGTATACTCTAGGACCAAAGAGAAGCATGATGAGCACTTGCGGTTAGTACTTCAGACCCTACTAGAGAATCAGTTGTATGCCAAGCTAAGCAAATGTGAGTTTTGGATTAGGGAGGTAGTCTTCCTAGGTCACGTGATCTCGGCTAGTGGGATTAGTGTGGATCCCAAGAAGATAGAAGCTATATAGAATTGGAAACAACCGAAGTCAGTGACAGAAATCCGTAGTTTCCTAGGCTTGGCGGGATACTATAGAAGGTTTGTTGAGGGGTTTTCTAGAATAACTGCTCCTTTGACTAAGTTGCTATAGAAGAATGTTCCGTATGAGTGGCCAGATGCAAGACAAGAAGCGTTTGAGAAATTGAAGAAAGATTTAACCGAAGCTCCTATCTTGATTCAGCCTGAACCGGGGAGAGAATTCGTGATTTATAGTGATGCATCCTAAGTAGGGCTAGGTTGTGTGCTTATGCAAGAAGGTAAGGTGGTAGCATATGCTTCGCGACAGTTGAAAGTTCATGAGAAGAATTACCCCACCCATGACATAGAGCTAGCCACAGTGGTGTTCGCATTGAAGATTTGGAGACACCATCTTTATGGCGAGAAGTGCACCGTGTATACCGACCACAAGAGTTTGAAATATTTGATGTCACAGAGGGAGTTGAACCTCATGCAACGTAGGTGGTTAGAGCTCCATAAGGATTATGACCTCACTATAGAGTACCATCCGGGCAAGGCAAACGTAGTGGCTGATGCCTTGAGTAGAAAAGTGGCCGTTGAGTTACGAGCAATGTTTGCAAGGTTGAGTGTGTCTAAGGATGGTGGGTTGATAGCCGAGCTTCAGGTTAAGCCTTCATTAGTTCAATTAATTCGAGAGAAGCAGTTGCGAGATGAGTCTTTGGCACCTCACGTGCAAGACATAGCCGAAGATAGGCCTACCGAGTATTGTTTTGGTGAGAATGGGATCCTATGTTACAAGGATAGGATAATGGTTCCGGAGGATGCCGAGTTAAGGCGTACGATCTTGAATGAAGCTCATAATAGTCCTTTTGCTATGCATCCGGGTAGCACGAAGATGTTTCGAGGGTTAAAAGAAGAGTATTATTGGGTTGGTTTGAAAAAGGATGTGGTCGAGTTTGTAAGTAGATGTATGGTTTGTCAGAGAATCAAGGCCGAGCATCAGTTTCCCTCAGGGTTGTTACAGTCGTTGAAGATTTCAAAATGGAAGTGGGAACGTATTACCATGGACTTTGTGTCAGGGCTACCGTTGACTCCTTCGAGGAAGAACTCAATGTGGGTGATAATGGATAGGTTTACTATGTGTGCCCACTTCATACCAGTTCATACCACCTATACCCTAGATAAGTTGGCCGATCTGTATATTTGTGAGATAGTGATACTACATGGGGTACCGAAGTCGATTATGTCAGACCGAGATCCGAGATTTACAACTAGATTTTTGGAGTGTTTGCATCGAGCTTTGGGTACTTGGTTGAACTTCAGCACTTCGTATCGTCCACAGTCAAATGGTCTGTCTGAGAGAGTGATTCAGGTGTTGGAAGATATGTTGAGATGTTGTATCATTGATTTTCAGGGGTCGTGGGAGAAACATCTACCGTTAGTGGAGTTTGCGTATAACAACATTTTTCAGTCGAGTATTCAGATGGCTCCTGTAGAACTAAGTGTTTTGATATAATATTTGAAAAATGTTTTGGACTAAATCGAAAAGAATTTAAAATATGTTTTTAGTCAAAAACAACTTGAAAATATGTTTAAGGGTTTTACAAGGCTTTGGAATGATTTAAAGTACATTTAAAGTAGTCAAAACCAGCCTTTTCAAGTGCCCGTACCGATACGGTCTCGGACCGTATCGATACGCCTTAGGGTTTGAACTACCTGAATTTTCCAGCAGCTAAAATCCGTACCGATACGCTTAGTCGTATCGATACGGTGTGTTTTGAAATAGCCCAACGGCTAGTCGCGTATCGATACAGGTGTATCGCGTACCGATACGCCTATCTACCCCAACGGTCATTTTCCCAACGGTCTTTTAATTGCAGGACCGTACCGATACGCCAGGTAAGCGTATCGATACACATCAACTGAAGAAGCCCAATAGCTAATTCCTCATTGAGACCGTATCGATACGGTTTGACGAGTATCGAAACGCCCAGCTGCAGAACTGCATTTATGGTGGGAAATAAAGGCTCCAACGGCTCCAATTCAATCCCAACGGCTAGTAACGGCTACAAACTCATCAAAGAGTATAAAAGGGACCTCCAAGCATCTTGTAATGGTTAATGCTTCAATTTTTACAACATTATGATGTCAAAATTTGTCTAGAGCTCAAATTATATATTTCTTGCTTAGACAACACTTGTGAGCTTACATTGTTATATTTGCTCAAGTGTTTAGGTTTTGGGTGAGTGCTTAGAATTGCAAACAAACACCTATTAGAGGGATTTCTAGTTTGCTAAGTCTTTCTTTGTACAAGAGAGTGTTTCCTCAAGATTTTGGTAGAAAGCTTTGAGGGTTGTAAAGGTTGCCTCCTTAGCCTAGAAAAGGGGACGAAATTCTTAGTGAATTTGTTTGGAAATCCTTAGTGGGGAGCTAAGGTAGTGAATGTAGACCTTGGTTAGAAGTTTGAACCACTATAAATCCTTGTGTCAAATTTCCAAATTTTCACCTCCCACTAAAACACCCAATTGTCCAACTTCTCCACACTTGGCGAGCAAGAACAGTTGAACGAATCGAGCCCCTAAAATCTCAACAATTGGTATCAGAGCTTGGCTCAATCGAAGGGGATTCACATCCTATTGAGAAGATCCGGCAAGCTCGATCATCATTTCACCAACCGGCTCAAATGGCGCAATCCATCGACAAACCGCCTTTCTTCGACGGAAATCACTATGCCCATTGGAAGAAAAAGATGGAATTCTTCTTGAAGTCAAGAGACTACAAGCTATGTGACATAGTTGAAGATGGTCCGTTCGTGCCTCAAGGAAGTAAAGCGGAATGGAGTGCCGACGATCGCAAGAAGTTGGAACTTAATTGCAAAGCCTTGCACATGCTCTTTTGTGCTTTTGGCCCAACCATCTATGAGAAGATGTCTTCTTGTGAGAGTGCGAAAGAGGTATGGGACAAGCTTGAAGTCACATACGAGGGAACCGATGAAGTCAAGGAGACCAAGATTGAGCTCCTCACCTTAGAGTATGAGAACTTCAAGATGGATCCGGAAGAGAACATCGAGAAGATGTTTGATAGGTTCTCCACAACCACCAATGGTCTCAAGGGCTATGGAGAAGCCATTCTGGAAGAGAAGCTTGTCCGAAAGCTCATCTACTCCCTTCCCGAGTCATGGGACTCAAAGAGGACTGCCATCATCGAAGCCAAGAATCTCAAAACCTTGAAGCTTGATGAACTCATGGGGTCACTTCTCACTCATCAAATAATGAGGAAAAACAAAGAATAGGAGAAGAAGAAGGAATATATTAGAGCGATGGGGAAGAAGAAGATCATGGAGCTAGGCATCAATGCAAGTGCCGTTGCTCTCAAATCCTCCACATGCCATCATGTAGATTCAAGTGAGGAGGAAAGTGAAGATGAAGAGATGACCTATCTCTTCAACAAATTCACCCGGTTCATGAAGAGCGAAATGGAAAAATCCAAGCATGAATCGAGGAAGAAGATGAAGGACTCCCACAAATCCAAAAAGAAAGGATCATCTTCAAAACAAGCATATGTGGCCACATGGACTGATGAAGACTCTATCGATGATGAAGTAGCCCACCTATTCTTGATGGCCCTCAATGAGGGGGAGGTAACTTCTAACTCATCTATTTCAAATTCATATACATTTGATGAGTTGCAAGATGCCTATGATGATTTGTTTTTGGAATTCAAGGCATCATTTTCCAAGAACAAAAAGTTGATTTCAAAAATAAAAATTGAAAATGATTTTCTTTCCAAAACAAATCTTGAACTTGAAGTAAAATTAAAAGATTTTGAACAAAAATGTTTTGATTTACAAAATTTGCTTCTAAAAGTTCAAAAAGAAAAAGATTTGATTTCCAATGAACTTGAAAAAAAATAGTTTTGGAAAATCAAATTTTTATGTAAGACAATCTAGTGCCCCTAGATTTGTAAATGATAAATGTTTTAGAAGTGTTTGGGTCCCAAAAGGACTAACCACTTCAACTAAAAAGGATGAAATTGAAAAATGGATTCCTAAGGGGACTAAATTTTGTGCAACTAACGTCTATGGATCCAAAGCAATCTGGATACCAAAAATTACTTGATTGTCTTGTTTTAGGTGTGATGGAGAGTGATCAACAAGTCAAAAATTGAGGGGGAGCTCCATGCACACATATGAAGAACACTTGAAGAAGGAAGGCTTTACATCCTCCCTCGAGTTCAAGTGTGGTAAAATCTAGTTGTTTTTGTTCTTATTTGATTTATTTTCATTTATGTCAACTAGATAATCATATATGTTGAACTAACATTCTCATGATGCTTTGAGTAAGGGGGAGCCAATTTTTTTAACCAATTTTTTTTAAGTGTGTCGAATTTTTCTTACCTCCTAAGTTATTTTGAGCTCAATGTCATTTTAAATTCTTTTTGATATAACAAAAAGGGGGAGAAATGGTTTGAAAAATTGATCTTTCAAGTTTTTCAAGAGAATAAGGGGGAGCTTTAATCAAATTCAAATTTTAAATCTCTTATTCAAATTTTTAAAACAAAGGGGGAGAGAATCCCAAAGAATTTTTCAAGTTGGTTTTATTATATCAAGTTGGTTTTGATATAATATTTGAAAAATGTTTTGGACTAAATCGAAAAGAATTTAAAATATGTTTTAAGTCAAAAACAACTTAAAAATATGTTTAAGGGTTTTACAAGGCTTTGGAATGATTTAAAGTACATTTAAAGTAGTCAAAACCAGCCTTTTCAAGTGCTTGTACCGATACGGTCTCGGACCGTACCGATACGCCTTAGGGTTTGAACTACCTGAATTTTCCAGTAGCTAAAACATGTACCGATAGCTTAGCCGTATCGATACGATGTGTTTTGAAATAGCCCAACAGCTAGTCGTGTACCGATACGGGTGTATCGCGTACCGATACGCCTATCTACCCCAACGGTCATTTTCCCAACGATCTTTTAATTGCAGGACCATACCGATACGCCAGGTAAGCGTATCAATACGCATCAGCTGAAGAAGCCCAACGACTAATTCCTCATTGAGACCGTATCGATACGGTTTGACGAGTATCGAAACGCCCAGCTGCAGAACTGCATTTATGGTGGGAAATAAAGGCTCCAACGGCTAGAAACTCATCAAGGAGTATAAAAGGGACCTCCAAGCATCTTGTAATGGTTAATGCTTCAATTGTTACAACATTATGATGTCAAAATTTGTCTAGAGCTCAAATTGTATATTTCTTGCTTAGACAACACTTGTTAGCTTACATTGTTATATTTGCTCAAGTGTTTAGGTTTTGGGTGAGTGCTTAGAATTGCAAACAAACACCTATTAGAGGGATTTCTAGTTTGCTAAGTCTTTCTTTGTACAAGAGAGTGTTTCCTCAAGCTTTGGGTAGAAAGCTTTGAGGGTTGTAAAGGTTGCCTCCTTAGCCTAGAAAAGGGGACGAACCTCTTAGTGAATTTGTTTGGAAATCCTTAGTGGGGAGCTAAAGTAGTGGATGTAGACCTTGGTTAGAAGGTTGAACCACTATAAATCCTTGTGTCAAATTGCCAAATTTTCACCTCTCACTAAAACACCCAACTATCCAACTTCTCCACACTTGGCGAGCAAGAACGGTTGAACGAATCGAGCCCCTAAAATCTCAATAGCTCCTTATGAGGCCTTGTATGGTAGGAAGTGTAGAACCATGATTTTTTGGGCCGAAGCCGGACAAAAGCTTGTACCGATGCCTGAATTGCTTAAGGGCACCACATGGAAGGTAAAGTTGATATGTTATCGTCTGAAGGCAGCTTCAGATCGACAGAAGTCTTATGCCGACTTAAAGAGGAAAGAGGTAGAGTATTCCTTAGGAGATAAAGTGTTTTTGAAAGTCTCACCTTGAAAGAAGGTGATGAGGTTGGGGAGGAAGGGCAAGCTAAGCCCAATATTCATTGGACCCTATGAGATAGTTGAGAGGATTGGTCCCGTTGCGTATAGATTGAGACTCCCGACTGAACTAGAGAAGATTCATGATGTGTTTCACGTATCGATGCTCCGAAAGTATAGATCGGATCCGTCCCATGTAATGCCTGTTGAGGAGATAGAGTTGAATCCGGATTTGTCTTATAATAAAGAACTTGTTGAGATACTTGCTTCTGATAGCAAGGTGTTGCGTGGCAAGACCATAGAGTTGGTCAAGGTGTTGTGGAAACATAGAGGTGTGGAAGAGGCCACGTGGGAGAGGAAAGATGATATGCTTTAGCAGTTTCCGTACTTGTTTTCGTCATGTAATTTCGGGGACGAAATTCCTTAAGTGGGGAGAGTTGTAACACCCGGATTTGGGGGTCGGGTGAAAATAATTTTAAAATAATATTTCGGGTTTCAGTTTTTGCAATTAAAATAATAAAATATTTTTGTGGGCTTCGTGTTTGCAAATAATTAGAATCTATGTTGGGCCCATCTTCTAAGTCCAAATTCCATGGATTTTAGCAAATGAGTGTTTTTAGCCATTCCATTAATGGCACTATGGTAATTAAGTAGACTTTCAAAATTAAAATCCCTTTTTGTCTAAAATAAGCATTTGTCATCTTCTTCCTCACTCCCATTTTCATTTCAACGACAAGAGAGAGCTCTTCTCTTCAAAATCACTATTCCATCACCTTACACCATCATCCTTGGTGCTTTTCGAAAGGTAATTACGGTTTTGACTTATCCTCCTTTCCCTCTACAAGCTAGTATCTTTATTTTTCTCAAAGCTCCTAGTTTGTGGATTTTGATGTTTTGAAAGTTTAGTTTAAAAATGAGAACTTTATTGTCTTCATCAAAAGCTTTTGATTATTTATTGTTAGATAAGTTGTTTACAACCCATAAGGTCCAACATATTTGAATGTTAAAGGATTTTATGAAGATTCTCGGATTTGGGTTTAAGTGGGGTTTTTGAAGGGTTTTAAGGTTGGTTTTGGGGTTGCTATGTGTTGGAAATTGAGGGCTGATGTTAGTGTGATAGTTAGGGGTTGTTTTGGGAGCATTTAAGTGTGTTAAAAAGGTTGAAATCAAGAGTTTTGGGCTGAGCTTCATGGCTGCTCGGGAATGAAGAAATTTAGAGTTGTTCTTAGCTTGACACTTGTGTTATGTGATTGAATTATGTTCCGGGTTTTCTACATTGAATCGTGGACTGAATTATGATTGTTTTGATTGTGTTGGGATGATTAAAAGCAATGAATCTTGTTGGTAAAGCCTCGGGGACAAATTCAGAGAATCCGATGACTTGAGCTTGGATTTTAGCTCTCTTTTGGGTAGCAACAATGAGTAGAAATGTCGAACTTTGATTTGTTTACGAATCAGAACTCTTGTGGGTTTGGGTGGGACCTTGAGGGTTCACCTAAACCCAAGTGTAAGTTAATCCTCCTACATCTTGTTATGTGTTGATGAATGGTTGTATGATGTGGTCTTGTGCATCTTGAGTTGTTTACATTGTTGTTGTTGTGTAGTCGTGTAGAAGTTGAGCCTCACGTGATGGTTGTCTAAACTACGGTGACGAGTGGTCTTGCCGGTAGTGACTAGTAGTAGAGTAAGGTGATGAGTGGTCCCATCGGAAAACTACTAGTCGAACGGTGATGTGTGGTCCCACCGTGTGTATGTTGGTTGTGCTTGTGCAAGCCATGTGTAGTCTTGTTGTGATGATCATTCGTTCATTCATTGATTTCATTGTAAATTGTGAAAAGTGTTTTGAAAACTGCATGCTTGTTGAATTGTAGAGCTTCTCTTACTAAGCTAGTTAGCTTACGCTCTCCTTTGTTTCCAACATGCAGATCGTTAGTGTTCGGGAGGCAAGCGGGCAAGGAAGGAGCTTTTGGAGTTCTCAATTTAGCTCAAGTATGATTTTTGTATTGTAATAATGCCTAGACGATGAGGGTGTATACTTGTAGGAGTGGGTGTCAAACTCCTTAGTTGATGATGTGTTTGTTGAGCATGTTGATTTGTTGAGGTTATGTTGGCCATGTGTATGCCTTTATGTTATGGATTGTAAACCATATTTACTTGATGCATGCTTGTCTTGTGGTTGAAACTTATATCCCTTTTATGTATTGCTATATGCATGTTTGTCTAAGGCTTGGATCTTGAAGGTATGTATGAATCTTATGTGGTTGTGTTGATCTCTAATGTATGGTCTTTATATGTTCGATGTGCGTTAAGCATGTTCGTATAGGATGTCTTGTATCTAGGGTTGAAGCTTGTGTGTTGTGTGAGGTTTTAGTTGTGTTTGGGGAAAGCCTTGTTCCTTAAACCAGCTAGAACCAATCTGCAGACAGAGGGCGTTTCGAAACGGTTGGTCCCGTTTTGATATGGCCTCTTGTTTCAGGCCTGGCGTTTCGATACGCATAGGGGCCGTTTCGGTACAATTTTGCCACTGAAAATCTGAGAATTTGCCGATAAATTTAGGTACCAAAACGGGTCTTGGTGTTTCGAAACGGTCAATATGTCGTTGACCACGAGAAGTTGACAGTTGGGGGAGTTTCGGAACGATTGAGCACCGTTTCGATATGGTTCTCTCGTGTTGACTTAGGCCTGTTAACCAAGTCAATGCGTTTCGATACACTTCTTGGGTGTTTCGAAACGACCTGCTTAATAAGCTAAAAGTGGACTGTTTTGTAATGATGTTGAGTTGGTTGTGTAACACCCTAATTTTGGGCTTAGAAGTTTAGAGTCTGAACCGGACCGGTCTAATTTTCGGTTCGAATATAAAAGGAGGTTTTAGGGAAAGCCTAGTTCGGGATGCTTGAAAAATATGGAAAAATAGCTCAAAATCCTCTTTTAATATATATAAGAGAGTGGTGAAATCGATTTTACAAAATAAGGTTTGGAAATATTACATTTTATATTAGTGACTAAAATGCGATTTTTTGAAAAGTTCAGTGGTGACTGTTTTGTAAGGATTGAAACTTTGAATCTTTAAGGAACTAATTTACCCAAAAATGATTTCTCTAAATTTTCCCTTAATTTAGATGATTCAATTAATGTTTAATTAACTAAATGAAAAAGGAAAACAGCTTTTTGGAATTTCAAAACTAATTTTTTCTAAAATTTTCTCATCTCTTTTTCTCTCAAAATTCCATCATCCCAACAATTTTCTCCAGCAGCTTTTCCATTGATTTTCACTCCAATTGATGAGGTTTCAATCATCAATTAGTTCCTAATCCATCTTACACCAATTCCTTTTGATTTGCTCATTGGATTTTCAAGAAATCACCATTTAGAGGTAAGGTTGTTCTTCTCCTCTAAATACTTAGTTATTTACTAAAATTCCCAAGTTATCAATCCTTAATTTAAGTTTTATAAATGGTTTTAATGATATGAACTTGATTTTGGCTTAAAACTCAAGATTTGGAGGAAATCTTGAAGAATTTCGTTGTGATTGTTTGGGCTCTGTTTTGAGATGATTCTTAAATGTATTTTGGATGTCTAATGATGTGTTAATGAGGTCTTATCAATGCAATCCTGAATAGGTTGTGTTTCCTAAGTTTTTTCTTATGAAAATGGTGGTTTTTGGGGTAATCTTGGTGTTCTGTTATAGCTGGAGGTATAAGGACGAGTTTAGGTTCATTTTGGATGTTGATTGATGTTTAGAAATGGTTAGAAGTGATGGATCTTGGCTGGGTTAAGTTTTGGAAGAGTTTGGTGGTGATTTCGGTTGTGTTTGGTAGCCGAAATGCTGGCTTTAAGTAGAGCAGCGAGTTTAAGTGTGTTGGCTGAAGATTTCAATTCTTGATGATGCATTAATCCTCTGCTTTGATGTGTTTAAAACATGGGAGACATCTTCGGACACTTGTGGTGTTGATTCGGAGGCTTGATCGGCGTTTCGGCAAGCTTGCGAAACGGAATTGGTGAGTGAAGTTGGGTTTCCAGCTTTGTAACAAATGTTTGAAGGTTTTGGGAGCTTAGTTTAAATCTAAGCAACTTAACTAAGCTCAAGAGTAAGTTTTCGGAAGAACTCTCTTGGATGAGCCATGAAGTGGTTCAATACATTTGTTTGTAAATTGCATGTTTAAATTCTGTTTTGAAAGCATGTTTTAGCATGGTTAATGCTGGTTTTGAAAGCCATGTGTTGAAGGATGCTCAAGGTAAGAGATCCTTGGTTTGACATATTGTAAGTATGGTTTTGATGCATAGTGATGCATGATGATAATTGGCTTTGATTAATGCTTTAAAATAGTGAATTGTTGATGGTAAATGATTTATATTGGAAAGTGATGTAATGGTTTTAAAGTACTTGAATCGGATATAGTTAGCCGACTATAGGATTAGGTGCACCGTGAATAAAGTCGCCTTGGATGTTGAGGGGTTGTAATTGTAATGTAAACTCCATCCAAGTACACTAACGAGAAAGGTAAGATCACAACAGTGGTTAAAACTCTGTGTGTGGATCTTGTGTTGTATGTCCCGTGTTCTCGTTAGTGGAGTTATACAACTACCGATGAGTGGTGTTGAGGGGTTGTGATTGTGCCGGTAAACTCCACCTTGTGTGTTCGGTAGTGTGTATGAAGCGTATGGGACAAAGCTTGTAATCCGCGTATCCGATTGTGTTTTGTGTTGTAAATGGTTATGGATTATCACTTGGAAGCCAATATGACATGTTGATTTTAATGAAGCATGAGATGCTTGTTATGTATGCAAGGTTGCATGAATAATGATGATCATGTGATGAAATGCCTTGTTAAAAGCGTTTTATAAAAAGCATTATTGTGTTGTTTCTTTAGAGCATGCCTCACTAAGCAATTGTGCTTACGCTCTCTCTCTTGATCCAATAATGCATATAATTGAAGTTTTAAAGGGCAACAAGGAGGCAAGAGAGTCCAAGGGAACTAAGCTCATGTATGGTGATCTTTTCATAACACTATTGGTTTTTGATATTTTGGCAATGGGAACCTAAGACGTGTTTTGGGAGATGTTTTGGACTCCCTAGTTTGTGGCATGATGCCTTTGCTGATTTGGATTTGTAATTGGCTTTTTGATGCTTGATTTGGTGTTTTGTTGGTTGTTTGGTTTTGGATATTAGGATGCATGCCTATAGACTAGTGGAATTCCATGCTTGATGCTATGAATGTGATTTGAAGATTTCAAACATGTACCTTATATGTATGATGACTTGTTGGCATGATTAGGCAGTCATTAGGATGTGTTTGAGTGGTTTAATGTGTGTAAAACCAGCAAATTATGCAACTTCTGGGCAAACCGTATCGGAACGAGCACTAGCGTTTCGAAACGGGGGCCTGTAATGACCTTCGTGTATCGAAACGGATAGGGGCCGTTCCGAAACGATTTGGCCACTGGAAGGCCCTGTTTCGGAACTTGTCTCGAAACGAACCCGTGTTTCGGAACGGTCCATACCGTTTCGAAACAGGTGACCGTTGGGTACTGATTTGAATGATATTTTGGTTTGCAAGCTTTACGTTTCAGTCCCGAAAATTGTATTTGCAATTTCATGAGTTTGAGATGTCCGATTGAGGTGAAATTTGACAGGAAAGCATGTAATATGACTAATTTAATATTGGTAGCTTAAAAATCAGTTAAGACCTTCAAATTTCTAGAATTTGCAATTTGGTCCCTAATAATTGAAATTTGTGCAATTGAGTCCCTTATTGTTATTCGATCGTTGTGCTTTATACATAAATGTTTCTCATGAGTACGCTTAGGGTTAATGTGCATCTAGCCAAGATTAAAAAGAAAAAAAAGGTCATTAATCAAGGTTGACTTTCGGGTTGACTTTGGTTTTCCCTGTATAATCTTCGTAGTTCGGGTCAATCGTCTAGGACGAACTAAGGGGGTTACATTTGGTGGTATCAGAGCTGAGTTCTCGAGTAAATGGGAATGGTTATGTGGGATATGTATGTGTATTTGCCTGATATGTCTTTTGAATGAAAGTATGTTGTATGAATTGTAAAGTATGTTACAATTGTGATGCTATGCTATGTTGAAGCATGTTAGAGGAACCCATTGCCATATCAAAACTAATGAAAGAAATTATTTTTTGAAAATGAGCTTGAGTACTTGGATTACTTAGCTTGTTGAGCCTAATTATGTTTATTAAATTGGTGTCAGTGCATTGTTTTTCTTGTAAATGGGGCCTCGTAGAGAAATGAGGATGAATACGAGAGCTATGGCTCAGAATGAGAATGAGGAAAACGTTGAGAACACTGTGGATATACCTCCTCCTCCTGGTGTTGCTGGAGGTGAAAATGCTGGAATGGGTGCTGGTGTTGGGGTCGCTGGACCTGAAGCTGTGCAGGGGCAAGCTGCTCCTGACATGACTGTTTTGATACAGGATATTGCTGGAGCCTTTCAGGCAGCAGTAGCTGGAGCTCACGAAGCTGCGCATCAGGGTGATGCTAACTTGAGATTGCCTTTGGAACGTCTTTCTAGTCTGGGAGGGACTGAGTTCAGAGGTTTATCTCCCGAGGGTTCTGAATCTTGGTTGGAAAGCACCAAGAGGATATTGGGACAAATGAACTGCAACGATGTGCAGAAGCTATGTTGTGTAGTATCGCTGCTACATGATGATGCGTATACTTGGTGGACGACCACTATCTCTAGAATGGAGGAAGTTGATGTGACTTGGACGTTCTTTCTGAATGCGTTCAAGCAAAAGTATCTAGGTGTGCGATACCTGGATGAGAAGAAAAGAGAATTCATGTATCTTGTGCAAGGAAGCATGACGGTGGCTGAGTATGAGATCCAGTTTGCCCGTCTTAGTCAGTACGCACCTGAGCTTATCCCTGATGAATGGTAGAGGTGTGAACGCTTCCGATATGGTTTGATGCCGGATGTGAAGACCTTTATGCTTGCAGCTGAGTATACAGATTTTGAGGTGCTGGTGAGTAGAGCGAAGGACATTGAGCAGAACCTGGGTTTGTCGTCCAGGAATGTTAATTCTGGCTCGGGCAAAAGAGCTGCTGAGTATAGTTCCGGTGGTGGACGGAACAAGAGAGGACGAGATAAGAGGTATCAGTCTTCTGCTAGGCGTGGTAATGGAGGGCATGGTGCGCCTGTTCAGGGAGATAGGATAAGATCTGATCAGAACACGTGCTGGACGTGTGGATTGCGTGGCCATTTAAGGTGTGATTGTCCTCGAGCAGCGAGGGAGGTGCACGCTCCTGTTGCAGTGACCGGTAATTCGTGCTAGAATTATGGTTCGACAGACCACTTGAGGAGGGAGTGTCCTTTGTTGGCCGGTGGTGGTCAGGGACATGCTCCCGGGGTTGTTGCACCACAGAGAGGTCGTGGGCGAGGCCGTTGTAACTTCTAGCGCAGAAGATGGTGGAAGGAATGTGGCGAATGTGGTGGCTGTTCAACTTGAGGGTGGTGGCCAGGCTCGAGTGTATGCTCAGCGAGAGGGGAGAAATGACACATATGTGATCGCAGGTACCTTTACTTTGCAATCCTTGTCATTACTTTCCTTGATTGATTCTGGATCTACACACTCATACATATTGTGTGAACATGCTCAATTGCTTGGTTTACCTGTTGAGTCTTTGGATGTTGGTATGCGTGTGACTAGTTCTTTTGGTGAGACCGTTGTGACACGAAAGTTATATAGAAGATGTCCTTTGGTAGTGCAAAACCATGTTTTTCTTGTTGATCTCATGGAATTGCCATTCTATGGTTTTGATGTAATCCTTGGTATGGATTGGCTTGTTGAACATCGAGCTGTGGTGGATTTTGAGAACAAGAGGGTTTCGTTGAAACTTGCGGATGATTATGAGGTAGTGGTGGTTGGTGAGAATGTGAAGTTTCTTGCCAACGTGGTGACTACATTGGAAGCAAGCCGTATGCTGAGGCAGGGTTGTGAGGCCTACCTAGCCTTTGTGATGAATCCTAGCTCTAAGGAGTTGCGAGTTCAAGATATCAGGACTGTGCGAGAGTTTCCTGGAGTGTTTTCGGAGGAGTTACCTGGATTGCCTCCTAATCAATAGGTGGAGTTTGGAATTGAGCTGTATGAAAACACAACTCCAGTGTCCATTACTCCTTACCGAATGGCACCTAAGGAGTTGAAGGAGCTGAAGACGCAACTTCAGGAGTTGCTTGATCATGGTTTTATTCGGCCGAGTGTGTCACCTTGGGGTGCACCGGTCTTGTTTATGAAGAAGAAGGATGGCACTATGAGAATGTGCATCGATTACCGTCAGCTGAATAAGTTGACTATAAAAATTCGGTATCCTTTGCCGAGGATTGATGATCTTTTTGATCAATTTCGGGGAGCGGATGTGTTCTCTAAAATTGACTTAAGGTCAGGTTATTACCAGCTCAAAGTGAAGGATGTGGATGTGCCAAAAACAGCCTTCAGAATGGGGTATGGGCATTATGAGTTCCTTGTGATGCCGTTTGGTTTGACGAATGCTCCTGCAGCTTTTATGGACATGATGAATAGAGTGTTCCATGAATATTTGGACAAGTTTGTTGTGGTGTTCATTGATGATATCCTTGTGTACTCTCGTACCGAGGAGGAGCATGAAGGGCATTTGAGGATTGTGTTGCAGGCTTTGTTGGAGAATCAGCTTTATGCTAAGCTGAGCAAGTGTGAATTCTGGCTTAGGGAAGTTGTTTTTCTTGGACATGTGGTTTCTGCTGAGGGGATTCGTGTCGATCCTCAGAAGAGTGAGGAAGTGATGAATTGGAAGCCTCCTAAGTCTGTTCATGAAGTTCGTAGTTTCCTTGGGTTGGCAGGATACTACCGGAGGTTTGTGGATGGATTTTCAAAGATTGCTGCACCTTTGACGAAGTTGTTGCAGAAGGATGTCAAGTATGAGTGGACAGAAGCGAGACAACGGGCTTTTGAGAAGCTTAAGGCAGCTTTGACGCAAGCTCCTATCTTGGTTCAACCTGAATCAGGGAAAGAGTTTGTGGTGTATAGTGACGCATCCTATGTTGGTTTGGGGTGTGTGTTGATGCAAGAGGGTAAGGTGGTGGCTTATGCATCATGCCAGTTGAAGGTACATGAGCGCAATTATCCTACGCATGATATTGAGTTAGCTGCGGTGGTCTTTGCTTTGAAAATTTGGAGGCATTACCTGTATGGTGAGAAGTGTACTGTGTACACGGATCACAAAAGTTTGAAATATTTGATGTCTCAAAAAGAGTTGAATCTTAGGCAACGACGTTGGGTGGAGTTGCTTAAAGATTACGATCTGTCGATCGAATACCATCCGGGAAAAGCTAATGTTGTAGCGGATGCTTTAAGTACAAAAGTGGCACTGGAGTTGAGGGCTATGTTTGCCAGCTTAAGCATTTCGCGAGATGGAGGTTTTGTGGCTGAATTGCAAGTGAAACCATCTTTGGTTCAGTTGATAAAGGATAAGCAGCTGTTGGATGATTCCTTGGTGCCACATGTTCAGGATATTGCTGAGGATAGACCATCGAATTTTTGTTTTAATGATGATGGGGTTCTGTGTTTTGGGAGTCGGATAGTAGTGCCAAATGATGCCGAGTAGAGGCGTACTATTCTGACTGAAGCTCATAGTAGTCCTTTTGCTATGCACCCTTGTAGTACAAAGATGTATCGTGATCTTAAGGATGAGTACTATTGGGTGGGATTGAAGAAAGATGTTGCGGAGTATGTGAGTAGGTGCATGGTTTGTCAGCGAGTTAAGGTTGAGCATCAGTTCCCTTCTGGGTTGTTGCAACCGTTGAGGATTCCTGAGTGGAAGTGGGAAAGGATTACCATGGACTTTGTGTCTGGTTTGCCTTTGTCGCAATCGAAGAAGAATTCGGTGTGGGTGATTGTGGATCGCCTTACGAAGTGTGCTCATTTCTTACCTGTGCATACTACGTACACCTTGGATAAGCTTGCAGTGCTGTACATTGCTGAGATTGTGCGGCTGCATGGTGTGCCAAAGTCTATTGTTTCGGATAGAGATCTAAGGTTTACATCGCGTTTCTAGGAATGTTTGCATCAAGCTTTGGTTACACGGTTGAATTTCAGTACTTCTTATCATCCACAGTCGGATGGACAGTCTGAGCGTGTTATCCAAGTGCTGGAAGATATGTTGCGGTGCTGTGTGATTGAGTTTCAAGGCTCTTGGGAGAAGCATTTGCCTTTGGTGGAGTTTTCTTATAACAATAGCTACCAGGAAAGTATTTAAATGGCACCTTATGAAGCCTTGTACGGGAGGAAGTCCAGAACTCCTCTTTGTTGGGCTGAAACAGGTCAGAAGTTGGTTTCAATGCCAACTTTGTTGAAAGGAACCACTGAGAAGGTGAATCTCATTTGTGAGCGATTGAAGGCAGCTTCTGATCGACAGAAGTCTTATGCGGATTTGAAGTGTAAGGAGATTGAGTTTGCGGTTGGTGACCGTGTGTTTTTGAAGGTTTCGCCTTGGAAAAAGGTGATAAGGTTTGGTCGGAAGGGTAAGTTGAGCCCTAGGTACATTGGACCATACGAGATGATTAAACGTGTGGGTCCTATTGCATACAAGCTGAGGTTGCCGCAAAAGTTGGAAAAGATTCATGATGTGTTTCATGTCTCTATGCTTCAGAGGTATAGATCGGATCCTTCGCATGTTATGCCTGTGGAGGAAGTGGAGTTGAATCCAGACTTGACCTATGATGAGGAACCGGTTGAAATTCTGGATTCGGACAGTAAAGTTCTTTGAGGCAAGACCATTGATTTGGTAAAGGTGTTGTGGAAGCATCATGGTGTTGAGGAAGCCACGTGGGAAAGAAAGGATGACATGAAGAAGCAGTTTCCATACCTTTTTCCCCCAGGTAAATTTCGAGGACGAAATTTCTTAAGGGGGGAGAGTTGTAACACCCCAATTTTGGGCTTAGAAGTTTAGAGTCTGAACCGGACCGGTCTGATTTTCGGTTCGAATATAAAAGGAGGTTTTAGGGAAAGCCTTGTTCGGGATGCTTTAAAAATATGGAAAAATAGCTAAAAATCCTCTTTTAATATATATAAGAGAGTGTTGAAATCAATTTTACAAAATAAGGTTTTGAAATATTACATTTTGGATTAGTGACTAAAATGTGATTTTTTAAAAAGTTCAGTGGTGACTGTTTTGTAAGGATTGAAACTTTGAATCTTCAAGGAGCTAATTTACCCAAAAATGATTTCTCCAGATTTTTCCTTAATTTAGATGATTCAATTAATGTTTGATTAATTAAATGAAAAAGGAAAACCACTTTTTGGAATTTCATAACTAACTTTTCCTAAAATTTTCTCATCTCTTTTTCTCTCAAAATTCCATCATCCAAACACTTTTCTCCAGCAGCTTTCCAATTGATTTTCACTCCAATTGATGAGGTTTCAATCATCAATTAGTTCCTAATTCATCTTACACCAAATCCTTTTGATTTGCTCATTGGATTTTCAAGAAAATTGGCTCAAATCAAGGAGAAATCACCATTTAGAGGTAAAGTTGTTTTTTTCCTCTAAATAATCAGTTCTTTACTGAAATTCCCAAGTTATCAATCCTTAATTTACGTTTTATAAATGGTTTTAATGATATGAACTTGATTTTGGCTTAAAACTCAAGATTTGGAGGAAATCTTGAAGAATTTCGTTGTGATTGTTTGGGCTCTGTTTTGAGATGATTCTTAAATGTATTTTGGATGTCTAATGATATGTAAATGAGGTTTTATCAATGCAATCCCGAATAGGTTGTGTTTCCTAAGTTTTTGCTTATGAAAATGGTGGTTTTTGGGGTGATCTTGGTGTTCTGTTATAGCTGGAGGTATAAGGACGAGTTTAGGTTCATTTTGGATGTTGATTGATGTTTAGAAATGGTTAGAAGTGATGGATCTTGGCTGGGTTAAGTTTTGGAAGAGTTTGGTGGTGATTTCGGTTGTGTTTGGTAGCCGAAATGTTGGCTTTAAGTAGAGCAGCGAGTTTAAGTGTGTTGGCTGAAGATTTCAATGCTTGATGATGCATTAATCCTCTTCTTTGATGTGTTTAAAACAGGGGAGACATCTTCGGACACTTGTGGTGTTGATCCGGAGGCTTGATCGACATTTCGGCAAGCTTGCGAAACGGAATTGGTGAGTGAAGTTGGGTTTCCAGCTTTGTAACAAATGTTTGAAGGTTTTGGGAGCTTAGTTTAAGTCTAAGCAACTTAACTAAGCTCAAGAGTAAGTTTTCGGAAGAACTCTCTTGGATGAGCCATGAAGTGCTTCGATACATTTGTTTATAAATTGCATGTTTAAATTCTGTTTTGAAAGCATGTTTTAGCATGGTTAATGTTGGTTTTGAAAGCCATGTGTTGAAGGATGCTCAAGGTAAGAGATCCTTGGTTTGACATATTGTAAGTATGATTTTGATGCATAGTGATGCATGATGATAATTGGCTTTGATTAATGCTTTAAAATAGTGAATTGTTGATGGTAAATGGTGTATATTGGCAAGTGATGTAATGGTTTTAAAGTACTTGAATCAGATATAGTTAGCCGGCTATAGGATTGGGTGCACCGTGAATAAAGTCGCCTTGGATGTTGAGGGGTTGTAATTGTACTGTAAACTCCATCCAAGTACACTAACGAGAAAGGTAAGATCACAACGGTGGTTAAAAGTCCGTGTGTGGATCTTGTGTTGTGTGTCTCGTGTTCTCGTTAGTGGAGTTATACAACTACCGATGAGTGGTGTTGAGGGGTTGTGATTGTACCGGTAAACTCCACCTTGTGTGTTCGGTAGTGTGTATGAAGCGTATGGGACAACGCTTGTAATCCGCGTATCCAATTGTGTTTTGTGTTGTAAATGGTTATGGATTATTACTTGGAAGCCAATATGACATGTTGATTTTAATGAAGCATGATATGCTTGTTATGTATGCAAGGTTGCATGAATAATGATGATCATGTGATGAAATGCCTTGTTAAAAGCGTTTTATAAAAAGCATTATTGTGTTGTTTCTTTAGAGCATGCCTCACTAAGCAATTGTGCTTACTCTCTCTCTCTTGAACCAATAATGCAGATAATTGAAGTTTTAAAGGGCAACAAGGAGGCAAGAGAGTCCAAGGGAACTAAGCTCATGTATGGTGATCTTTTCATAACACTATTAGTTTTTGATATTTTGGCAATGGGAACCTAAGACGTGTTTTGGGAGATGTTTTGGACTCCCTAATTTGTGGCAAGATGCCTTTTCTGATTTGGATTTGTATTTGGCTTTTTGATGCTTGATTTGGTGTTTTGTTGGTTGTTTGGTTTTGGATATTAGGATGCATGCCTATAGACTAGTGGAATTCCATGCATGATGCTATGAATGTGATTTGAAGATTTCAAACATGTACCTTATATGTATGATGACTTGTTGGCATGATTAGGAAGTCATTAGGATGTGTTTGAGTGGTTTATTGTGTGTAAAACCAGCAAATTATGCAGCTTCTGGGCAAACCGTATCGGAACGGGCACTAGCGTTTCGAAACGGGGGCATGTAATGGCCTTCGTGTATCAAAACGGACAGGGTCGTTCGGAAACGATTTGGCCACTAGAAGGCCCTGTTTCGGAACTTGTCTCAAAACGAACCCGTGTTTCGGAACGTTCAACACCATTTCGAAACAGGTGACCATTGGGCACTAATTTGAATGATATTGAGGTTTGCAAGCTTTACGTTTCAGTCCCGAAAATTGTATTTGCAATTGCATGAGTTTGAGATGTCCGATTGAGGTGAAATTTGACAGGGAAGCATATAATATGACTAATTTAATATTGGTAGCTTAAAAATCAGTTAAGACCTTCAAATTTCCGGAATTTACAATTTGGTCCCTAATAATTGAAATTTGTGCAATTGAGTCCCTTATTGTTATTCGATCGTTGTGCTTTATACATAAATGTTTCTCATGAGTATGCTTAGGGTTAATATGCATCTAAACAAGATTAAAAATAAAAGAAGGGTCATTAATCAAGGTTGACTTTCGGGTTGACTTTGGTTTTCCCCGTGTAATCTTCGTAGTTCGGGTCAACCGTCTAGGCCGGACTAAGGGGGTTACAGGTTGCCTTGTTTTTTGCTTCCGTTGTTGACCCTTCATATATGATTTAATAAAACCATTTAGACAAGATAATAATAAAAGAAATTTTATAGGGTTGCTAACCGATGGGGTGCCTTAGCGGGTTTCACTTCGGTTTTCCCCGTGTAGCCTACTCGGACCGGTCAGTCATCCAGACCGGGACGAGGGGGTTACAAAGTGTTGAAAAAGATTAATTCTAAGAGCACATCTCCAATAATAAATATTTAAAAATAATGAATTTTAAGAGTATATTCATAATAATAAATATGTTAAAAGATTAAATTTAAAGAATAAGCCTCTAATAACACATATTGGGAAAAAAGTGAGCCTTTAATAACAATTATTAAAAAAATTTGGCCCCCAATAAAAATATTGAAAAATGAAATTTAAGAGTATGCCCCTAATAACATTTATTGAAAAATTAACAATTTCAAGAGTATGTAATTAGAAATATTAAAAAAAATAGTGAGCCTTTAATGACAAGTATTAAAAAATTTGAACCTCAAATAACAAGTATTAAAAAAATTGGACCACAAATAACAAGTCTTGAACAATTTAAGACCCCTAATAACACATATTGAAGAAAAAAAATTATGAGCAGTCTCCTAATAACAAATATTAAAAAAATTGAATTTTAAGAGTAGGTCCTAATAACAAATATCAGGAAAAAATGAACCTCTAATAACAAGTATTTAAAAAATGTGAAGAACTAATGGTTTGATATAATAATGAAAAATAATTTTAGACTAAATTGAAAAGATTTCAAAAGTGCCTTTAAGTCCAAACAAGTTTGTGGATATTTATAAATGGTTTTGGTAAGGTTTAAAACGTTTTCAAGTAACCAAACTAGACTTTTCAAGGTAACCGTTTCGAAACAGGGGTACCTGTATCGAAACATTTTGAAACTGCAAAAACCCATACCAAAATAGGGCTTGCCCGTTTCGATACGGAGGGTCTTCGTTTCGAAACACCCCTTTGGTGTTTCGATACGTCCAACAGTCAAAACCTCCCCAACGGCTTTTTAAATTGCAACTCAACTGTCACACGTCCCGAAACAGGGTTGCTACCGTTTCGATACTGATCAAGATTGTTTCGAAACGACTTGCTGCATCAGACTCCAATGGCTAGTTCTGAAGAAGGGCGTTCAAAATGAGGTCGATTGTTTCGAAATGGACGTCTGCAGAACATCATTTATGGTGGGAAATAAAGTCTCCAACGGCTCCAAAATATCCGCAACGGTCTTCAACGGCTATAAACTCAATTGGGAGTATAAATGTGTTTACGCCTCATTGATTATTTTGTGCTTATGATGGTTATGTATAAATGTGTTATACATTGTTATATGCATGTGGTTTGTGCATGATGTCAATCATGGTGAGTACGTGCTAAGCACGGCTAGAGTTTGGATTAGAGTGGTAGCCTAATCCCAAGTTTTAGTTAGAGACATTGATTGAACTCTAATTGTTGTTTACGCCTCATGATTATTTTGTGCTTATGATGGTTATGTATAAATGTGTTATACATTGTTATATGCATGTGGTTTGTGCATGATGTCAATCATGGTGAGTACGTGCTAAGCACGGAAATGGTTGTGAAATGATATTGTGGATTGTGGTTAATGTTGGCACTAGTATTCTTGGGTACAAATGATCGATCATTATGATGTTAGTGTGCACACGTGAGTCAAATGCGCGCGTGGTCTTGATGATGGTAGTCATCAAGATGGAGTACGGGTTCGCCCGGAAAATCTTCTTATATATATATATTAGTCGATGATGAGTGTAATCCCATCAACGGGGCGTGAGGATGAGTGGAATCCCCTCCGCGTGAACGGTGATGAGTGTAATCCCACCGTAAGGTAATGGTTGTGTTGGATGTGAGTTCCAACATGTTTATCCGCGTATTCGAGTCATAGCTAGGTGCCAATATGAGTTGATATGTGTATCAATATGATATGAAATGTGATTCCTATATGGATTGATTTATGTGCTAACATATGATGTAGTTACGAATTGATGAGCATGTCATAATATTGTATATATGTTCGTGCATCAT
Source organism: Hibiscus tridactylites (assembly GCA_958450335.1). NCBI lineage: Eukaryota > Viridiplantae > Streptophyta > Magnoliopsida > Malvales > Malvaceae > Hibiscus > Hibiscus tridactylites. The sequence goes on from OY288289.1 coordinate 30,153,084, forward strand.
GTATGTTTTGGCTCATGTGGATCGAAGGTAAGACCATGCATTCTACCTTGTTTGCGCTCGTGCTTAAACCCTGCATTGTCGAGGTTTGTTTTTATTGAGCTTACCCTCACTAAACTATATGCTTACGCTCTCTTTTGTTTGACAATGCAGATCCGTAGTTCGTGGGTTGCTAGTGCAAGAAAGGGCCTCCAAGTGTGCTTCGTGGTGCTATCTTAGCTTTCAAGTATGAATATTTTATTATATGATGTAATGGTCAAGAAATGGGACATGTATATGTTGTTTGAGCCTTTGAAGCATGTTGGTGTTGGGTTGGTTAGGAGCGTGCTAGACTCCTTTTATATGTTATGTTGATTTGACTTTTGGATGTTATGATTTGCTTGTAAACCATGTTGGATTTGCCTATCTTAAATATCTAAGTATATGTCCTAGTGTAAGCATGTTATCTTAAATGCCATGTATGATCTTTGAATGGATGCCCTACGTAACCCCCTTAGCCCGGCCTAGACGGTTGACCCGAACTACGAAGTTTACACGGGGAAAACCAAAGTCAACCCGAAAGTCAACCTTGATTAACGACCTTTTTTTCTTCTTTTTAACCTTGTCTAAATGCATATTAATCCTAGGTGTACTCTTGAGATAAGCATACTCAAAAATCACAGCAATCAGAAAACAAATAAGGACTCAATTGCACAACATATGAATTTAGGGACCAATTTGTAAATTCTGGAAATTAAGAGGACCTTGCAAATTTTTGAGTTACCATTAAGAAATTAATCATGTTTCATGCTTCTCTGCCAAATTTCATCTTAAACGGACATTCCAAACTCAAGCAATTGCACATAAAAAAATCAGGACTAAATCGTGAAGATTTCAAAACATATAACCATACAATTCAGTGCCCAACGGTCGAGTTTTCCGAAACGTGGGATGACCGTTCCGAAACGCGGGACCGTTTCGAAACCTGTTCCGAAACAGGGCTTGGCAGTAGCAAAAACGTTTCGGAACGTCTCTACCCGTTTCGAAACGCTAAGACCATTTTAGACCCCTGTTCCGAAACGGTAGCACCCGTTCCGATACGGGCTGCCCAGAATTGCAAAAATTAACTGGTTTAACAAGCATTCGACCCATCAAACGCATACCTATGACGACCAAATCATGCCAGCAAGTCATTATGCACTAAGGGAACATAATAGCATCATCAAAACACATCCATAGCATCGATTAGGAAAAACCTCAAACTATAGGCATGCAACCTAACACTCAACACCAACCAAACATCAAGTCATCAAAGCAAACATCAAAGTGGCCAATTAAATATCCAAAACACCATAGGCATCAAGCCAAACTTAGGGAGTCCAAAACATCTCCCAAAAACACAATCTAGGTTCCCATTGCCAAATACCAAAAGCTAATAGTGTTGTGAAAATAGTCACCATACATGAGCTTAGACTTCCACTTTGATCCTTGACCTCCTTGCTGCCCTTAAAGCACTTCAATGCTCTGCATTATTGGTTCAAGAAACAGAGAGCGTAAGCACATATGCTTAGTGAGGAATGCTCTAATAAAACAACACAATAATGCACTTTGTAAAAACACCTTTGTAGAACTAATGTTTTGATATAATAATTGAAAAATGTTTTGGACTAATTTGAAGAGAATTTAAAACTTGTTTTTAAGTCCAAACAACTTGAATTTATGTTTGAGGTATTTTAAGAGGTTTTTGGCAAAGATTTTTCATGTTTTAAATAGCCAAACTTGTATTTTCAACGTCCCAGTATCGATACGGTTGTACCCGTACCGATACCATTTTGCCTAAGTTTGGCCACTGTCAAGACCCGTATCGATACGAGGGTTTCGTGTATCGATACGGATCGGGGTCGTTTCGATACGCCAGGTAAACGTACCGATCCCATTTCAACTACCCCAACGGCTATTTCCCAACGGCTATTCAAATATGGACCCGTACCGATACGCCCTCAAGCGTATCGATACGCCTATGCTGGCAAGAGCCCAACGGCTAGTTCCTATGAATGTCGTATCGATACCGTTCCACGTGTATCGATACTGGTAGCTGCAGAACAGCATTTATGAAGGGAAATAAAGTCCTCAACGGCTCCAATTCATCCCCAACGGCTAGAAACGGCTACAAACTCATTTGGGATTATAAAAGGGACCTCCAAGCATCAAGAGAAGGCTAATGCTCATATTGTCAAACATCAAATGATCAAGAAATTGTCTTAGTGCTTAATTTGTCATTTCTTGTATAGACAAACACTAGTGAGCCAAAATTGTCAAATTTGCTCAAGTGTTTTAGGTTTTGGGTGAGTGCTTCATTGTGCAAACAAACACCTATTAGAGGGTTTAAGTTTGCTTTTATTTATCTCTTTGTAAAAGAGGGTTTTGATCAAGGCTTTGGGTAGAAGCTTGATCGGTTGTAAGGGTTTCCTCCTAATCCTAGAAAAGGGGACGAATCAATTAGTGGATTGATTGTGAAATCCTTAGTGGGAAGCTAAGGTAGTGGATGTAGGTGCTTGTTAGAAGGCCGAACCACTATAAATCATTGTGTCTTTTTACATTCTAGCTTCCACAACCCTTCCACCCAAAAATCCACCTCTCCACCACTTGGTGAGCATTATTGGTTGATCGAATCGAGCCCCACACAACTCAACAACCTTTCCAAGGCCTTTAATTCAAAACATCATTTATCATGCATTTATGCATACTAAACAAGCATCTCATGCTTCAATATATCAACATGTCATATTGGCTTTCAAGTGATAATCCATAACCATTTTTCAACTCAAAACACAATCGGATACGCGGATTACAAGCGTTGTCCCATACGCTTCATACACACTACCAACACTCAAGGTGGAGTTTACCGGTACAATCACAACCCCTCAACACCCGTGATGGAGTCTACGGTACAATAACAACCTCTCCACATCACTAGTTGGTAGTTGTATAACATCACTAACGAGAACACGGGACACACAACACAAGATCCACACATGGACTTTTAACCACCATTGTGATCTTAACCATCTCGTTAGTGTACTTGGATGAAGTTTACGGTACAATCACAACCCCTCAACATCCAAGGCGACTTTATTCACGGTGCACCCAATCCTATAGCCGGCTAACTATATCCGATTCAAGTACTTTTAAACCAACACATCACTTGCCAATATACAACATTTACCTTCATCAATCCATTGTTTTTAAGCATTTAACAAAGCCATTAAATAATTATGCATCACCATGCATCAAACCACATTTATCAATGTTCAAAACAAGGATCTCTTACCTTGAGCATCCTTCAACACATGACTTACAAAACCAGCATTAAACATTCTAAAACATGCTTTCAAAACAGAATTTAAACATGCAAATAAAACACATTGCATCCAACCATCTCATGGTTCATCAAAAAGAGAGTTTCTCCGAAAACTTACTCTTGAGCTTAGCTAAGTTGTTTAGACTTAAACTAAGCTCCCATAACCTTCAAACATTGGTTTCAAAGCTGAAAACCAAACTTCACTCACCGATTCCGTTTCGCAAGCTTGTCGAACGCCGATGAAGCCTCCGGATCAACACCACAAGGATCCGAAGATGTCTCCCCTGTTTTAAACACATCAAAGCAGAGGATTAATGCATCATCATGCATTAAAATCTTCAGCCAAAACACCTAAACTCACCGCTCTCATCAAAACTCACATTTCGGCTACCAAACACAACCGAAATCACATCCAAACACCTCCACAACATTACCCATCCAAGATCCATCAATTCCAATCATTCTTAGACATCAATTAACATCCAAAAAGGACCTAATCACGTCCTTATACCTCCAGCTATATCAGAACATCAAAATCACCCCAAACCCACCATTAACTCAAGTAAAAACTTAGGAAAATCAACCTATTCGGGATTGCATTGATTAAACCTCAATTACACATCATTTAGACATCCAAAATACATCAAAAAGACATCTCAAAAAAGAGCCCATTCATTTAATACGAATTTCTTCAAAATTAAATCCAAATCTTGCATTTTAAGCCAAAATCAAGATCACAACATCAAATCTTTAATAAAACTCAATTTAAGGATTGAGAACTTGGGAATTTCAGTAAAGAACTGAGTATTTAGAGGAGAAGGACGTTCATACCTCTAAATGTGGATTTCTCCTTGTTTAGAGCCAAAATTCTTGAAAATTCAATAAGCAAATGATGAGGATTTGGTGTAGAAATGATTAGAAATCATTTAGATATTGAAATCAAAACTTTAGGTGTGAAAATCAAAGGAAAAGTGGCTGTGGAAATGTGTTTGGCTGAGGGAAAATTGAGAGAGAATGAAATGGGAAAATTTTGTCAAAAGTTAGTTATAAAACTAAAATATCTCTTTTCCCTCTTTTCTTTTTATTAAATAACCTTTAATAAATCTTTAAAATTTTAGAAAAATCTGAAGAAACCCTCCCTTGGGTAAATTAGCTCCTTAAAGATTCAAAGTTTCAATCCTTTTAAAACAGTCACCAACTTTTCAAAAATTACATTTTAGTCACTAACTTGAAATGTCATATTTTCAAACCCTATTTTGTAAAATTGATTTCACCACTCTCTTATATATAATAAAAGAGGATTTTTAGATATTTTTCCATATTTTTAATGCATCCCGAACTAGGCTTTCCCTAAAACCACCTTTTATATTCGAACCGTAATTTAAACCGGTCCGGTTCAGACCCGAAACTTCCAAGCCCAAAATTGGGGTGTTACAACTCTCCCCCCTTAAGAAATTTCGTCCTCGAAATTTACCTGGAGGAAAAAGGTACGGAAACTGCTTCAACATGTCATCCTTCCGTTCCCACGTGGCTTCTTCAGCACCACGATGCTTCCACAACACATTTACCAACTTAATGGTCTTGCCTCGAAGAACTTTACTATCCGAATCCAGAGTCTCCACCGGTTCCTCATCATAGGTCAAATCCGGATTCAACTCCACTTCCTCCACAGGCATCACATGAGAAAGATCCGATCTATACTTCCGAAGCATAGAAACATGAAACACATCATGAATCTTTTCTAACTCTTGCGGTAACCTCAACTTGTACGCAACAGGACCCACATGCTCAATCACCTCGTATGGTCCAATGTACCTAGGGCTCAACTTACCCTTTCGACCAAACCTCATCACCTTTTTCCAAGGCGAAACTTTCAAAAACACACGGTCACCCACCGCATACTCAATCTCCTTACGCTTCAAATCCGCGTAAGACTTTTGCCGATCAGAAGCTGCCTTCAATCGCTCACAAATGAGCTTCACCTTCTCGGTAGTTCCTTTCAACAAAGCTGGCATCGAAACCAACTTCTGACCTGTTTCAGCCCAACAAAGAGGAGTCCTACACTTCCTTCCGTACAAAGCTTCATAAGGTGCCATTTGAATACTTGCCTGATAACTATTATTATAGGCAAACTCCACCAAAGGCAAATGTTTCTCCCAAGAACCCTGAAACTCAATCACACAGCACCTCAACATATCCTCCAACACCTGGATAACACGCTCAGACTGTCCATCCGACTGCGGATGATAAGATGTACTGAAATTCAACCGTGTACCCAAAGCCTGATGCAAACACTGCCAAAAACGCGATGTAAACCTCGGATCTCTATCCGACACAATCGACTTTGGCACACCATGCAACCGCACAATCTCAGCAATGTACAGCTCCGCAAGCTTATCCAAAGTGTACGTAGTATGCACAGGCAAGAAATGCGCACACTTCGTCAAGCGATCCACAATCACCCACACCGAATTCTTCCTCGATGGCGACAAAGGCAAACCAGACACAAAGTCCATGGTAATCCTCTCCCACTTCCACTCAGGAATCCTCAACGGTTGCAACAACCCTAAAGGAAACTGATGCTCAGCCTTAACTCGTTGACATACCATGCACTTGCTTACAAACTCAGCAACATCTTTCTTTAAACCCACCCAATAGTACTCATCACGAAGATCACGGTACATCTTAGTACTACCAGGGTGCATAGCAAAAGGACTACTATGAGCTTCAATCAGAATAGCACGCCTCAAATCAGCATCATTGGGCACTACTATCCGACTCCCAAAACATAAAACTCCATCAACATTAAAGCAGAAATCCGATGGCCTATCCTCCGCAATATCCTGAACATGTGGCACCAAGGAATCATCCAACAACTGCTTTTCCTTAATCAACTGAATCAAGGATGGTTTCACTTGCAACTCAGCCACAAGACAACCATCACGCGAAATGCTCAAGCTGGCAAACATAGCCCTCAATTCCACAGCTACCTTCCTACTCAAGGCATCCGCTACAACATTAGCTTTACCCGGATGATACTCGATAGTCAAATCATAATCCTTAAGCAACTCCACCCAACGTCGTTGCCTAAGATTCAACTCTTTCTGAGACATCGGATACTTCAAACTCTTGTGGTCCGTGTACACAGTACACTTCTCACCATACAGGTAATGTCTCCAAATTTTCAAAGCAAAAACCACCGGAGTTAACTCAATGTCATGCGTAGGATAATTGCGCTCATGCACCTTCAACTGACGCGATGCATAAGCCACCACCTTACCCTCTTGCATCAACACACATCCCAAACCAACATAGGACGCATCACTATACACCACAAACTCTTTCCCTGATTCAGGTTGAACCAAGATAGGAGCTTGCGTTAAAGTTGCCTTAAGCATCTCAAAAGCCTGCTGTCTCGCTTCCGTCCACTCATACTTAGCATCCTTCTGCAACAACTTCGTCAAAGGTGCAGCAATCTTTGAAAACCCATCCACGAACCTCCGATAGTATCCTACCAAACCAAGGAAACTACGGACTTCATGAACAGACTTAGGAGGCTCCCAATTCATCACTGTCTCAATCTTTTGAGGATCAACACGAATCCCCTCCGCAGAAACCACATGAGCAAGAAACACAACCTCTCTAAGCCAGAACTCACACTTGCTCAGCTTGGCATAAAGCTGATTCTCCAACAAAGCTTGCAACACAATTCTCAAATGCCCTTCATGCTCTTCCTCAGTACGAGAGTACACGAGAATATCATCAATGAACACCACAACAAATTTATCCAAGTATTCATGGAACAATCTATTCATCATGTTCATGAAAGCTGTAGGAGCATTCGTCAAACCAAACGGCATCACAAGGAACTCATAATGCCCATACCTCGTTCTGAAGGCTGTCTTTGGCACATCCACATCCTTCACCTTGAGCTGATAATACCCTGACCTTAAGTCAATTTTAGAGAACACAGCCGCTCCCTGAAATTGATCAAAAAGATCATCAATTCTCGGTAATGGATACCGATTCTTGATAGTCAACTTGTTAAGCTGACGGTAATCAATGCACATCCTCATAGTGCCATCATTTTTCTTCACAAACAAGATCGGTGCACCCCAAGGTGACACACTCGACCGAATGAAACCACGATCAAGCAACTCCTGAAGTTGCGTCTTCAGCTCTTTCAACTCCTTAGGTGCCATTCCATAAGGAGTAATGGACACTGGAGTTGTGTTTTCATACAGCTCAATCCCAAACTCCACTTCGCGATTAGGAGGCAATCCAGGCAACTCCTTCGGAAACACACCAGGAAACTCTCGCACAGTCCTGATATCTTGCACTCGTAACTCCTTAGATCTAGGATTCATCACAAAGGCTAGGTAAGCTTCACAACCTTGCCTCAGCATCCGACTCGCTTCCAATGTAGACACCACATTGGCAAGAAACTTCACAATCTCACCAACCACCACTACCTCATAATCATCCGCAAGCTTCAACGAAACTCGCTTATTCTCAAAATCCACTACAGCTCGATGCTCAACAAGCCAATCCATACTAAGGATTACATCGAAACCATAGAAAGGCAGTTCCATAAGATCAACATGAAAAACATGATCTTGCACAACCAAGGGACATCTTCTATAAAGCTTTCGTGTCACAACAGTCTCACCAAAAGAACTAGTTACACGCATACCAACATCCAAAGACTCAACAGGCAAACCAAGCAATTGAGCATGTTCACGCAATATGTATGAGTGTGTAGATCCAGAATCAATCAAGGAAAGTAATGACAAGGATTGCAAAGTGAAAGTACCTGCAATCACATCCGTGTCATTCCTCCCTTCCCTCTGAGCATACACTCTGGCCTGGCCACCACCCTCAGGCTGAACAGCTACCACATGAGCCACATTCCTTCCACTATCCTCATTGCGCTGGAAGTTACCACGGCCGCGCCCACAACCTCTCTGTGGTGCAACAACTCCAGGAGCACGTCTCTGACCACCACCGGCCAACAGAGGACACTCCCTCCTCATGTGATCTGCCGAACCACAGTTCCAGCATGAATTACCGGTCACCACAACAGGAGCATGTACCTCCCTCGCTGCTCGAGGACAATCACGCCTCAGATGACCACGCGATCCACATGCCCAACATGTGTTCTAATCAGCTCTCGCCTTGTCCCCCTGAAAAGGCGCACCTTGCCCTCCACCACCACGCCTAGATGAAGACTGATACTTCCGATCACGTCCTCTCTTGTTCCGTCCGCCACCGGAACTATACTCAGCGGCTCGCTTGCCCGCACTAGGTCCAACACCTCTAGAAGATAAACCCAAATTCAACTCAATATCTTTCGCTCTACCAACCAGCACATCAAAGTCAGTGTACTTAGCAACCAACATATAGGTCTTCACTTCCGTCACCAATCCATAACGGAAACGTTCACACCTCTCTCGTTCATCAGGGATAAGCTCAGGTGCGTACTGACTGAGTCGGACAAACTGAACCTCGTACTCAGCCACTAACATGCTCCCTTGAGTAAGAGACATGAATTCCCTTTTCTTTTCATCCAGGTACCGCACACCCAGATACCTCCTCTTGAACGCGTTCAGAAAGAACGTCCAAGTCACATCAGCATCCTCCATTCCGGAGATAGTGGTTGTCCACCAGGTATACACATCGTCATGCAACAATGATATTATACAGCCCAGCTTCTGCACTTCATTGCAGTTCATTTGTCCCAAAATTCTCTTGGTACTTTCCAACCAAGACTCAGAACCTTCAGCAGACAAACCCCTGAACTCAGTCCCTCCCAGACTGCGCAAGCGTTCCAGAGGTAGTCTAGCATTAGCATCTCCCTGATGCCCAGCTCCATGAGCTCCAGCTACCACCGCCTGAAAGGCTCCAGCAATAGCCTGAATCAGCACTGTCATGTCAGGAGCAGCTTGCCCCTGCCCAGCTTCAGGTCCAGCGACCCCAGCACCAGCACCAGCACCAGCTCCCTCACCCCCAGCACCACCACCACCGGGTGGAGGAGGTAAATCCACCACATTTTCAGCATTCTCTTTGTTCTCATTTTGAGCCATGGCTCGCGTATTAATCCTCGTCTCTCTACGAGGTCCCATTTACTAAATAATGCAATCACAAATGCAATAAAAATAGTCAGGCTCAACAAGGTAAGCAATCCAAGTACTCAAGCTCATTTCCAATTAAAAACAAATCATTTCATTAGCTTTGATATGGCAATGGGTCCCTCTACATGCTTTACCACAGCATACACCACAATTGCAACATACTTACAATTCATACATCATACTTTCATTCAACAAGTATACAAAGCAATCATACACTTATCACCCACATAATCATTCCCAATTACTCGAGAACTCAGCTCTGATACCACCAAATGTAACCCCCTTAGCCCGGCCTAGACGGTTGAACCGAACTACGAAGATTACACGGGGAAAACCAAAGTCAACCCGAAAGTCAACCTTGATTAACGACCCTTTTTTTCTTTTTAACCTTGTCTAAATGCATATTAACCCTAGGTGTACTCTTGAGATAAGCATACTCAAAAATCACAGCAATCAGAAAACAAATAAGGACTCAATTGCACAACATATGAATTTAGGGACCAATTTGTAAATTCTGGAAATTAAGAAGACCTTGCAAATTTTTGAGTTACCATTAAGAAATTAATCATGTTTCATGCTTCTCTGCCAAATTTCATCTTAAACGGACATTCCAAACTCAAGCAATTGCACATACAAAAATCAGGACTAAATCGTGAAGATTTCAAAACATATAACCATACAATTCATTGCCCAACGGTCGAGTGTTCTGAAATGGGGGATGACCATTCCAAAACGCGGGACCGTTTTGAAACATGTTCCGAAACAGGGCTTGGGAGTAGCAAAAACGTTTCGGAACGTCTCTACCCGTTACGAAACGCTAAGGCCATTTCAGACCCCTATTCCGAAATGGTAGCACCCGTTCCGATACGGGCTGCCCAAAATTGCAGAAATTAACTAGTTTAACAAGCATTCGACCCATCGAACGCATACCTATGACGACCAAATCATGCCAGCAAGTCATTATGCACTAAGGGAACATAATAGCATCATCAAAACACATCCATAGCATCGATTAGGAAAAACCTCAAACTATAGGCATGCAACCTAACACTCAACACCAACCAAACATCAAGTCATCAAAGCAAACATCAAAGTGGCCAATTACATATCCAAAACACCATAGGCATCAAGCCAAACTTAGGGAGTCCAAAACATCTCCCAAAAACACAATCTAGGTTCCCATTGCCAAATACCAAAAGCTAATAGTGTTGTGAAAATAGTCACCATACATGAGCTTAGACTTCCACTTGGATCCTTGACCTCCTTGCTGCCCTTAAAGCACTTCAATGCTCTGCATTATTGGTTCAAGAATGAGAGAGCGTAAGCACATATGCTTAGTGAGAAATGCTCTAATAAAACAACACAATAATGCACTTTGTAAAAAAACCTTTCCAAGGCCTTTAATTCAAAACATCATTTATCATGCATTTATGCATACTAAACAAGCATCTCATGCTTCAATATATCAACATGTCATATTGGCTTTCAAGTGATAATCCATAACCATTTTTCAACTGAAAACACAATCGGATACGTGGATTACAAGCGTTGTCCCATACGCTTCATACACACTACCAACACTCAAGGTGGAGTTTACCGGTACAATCACAACCCCTCAACACCCGTGATGGAGTCTACGGTACAATCACAACCCCTCCACATCACTAGTTGGTAGTTGTATAACATCACTAACGAGAACACGGGACACACAACACAAGATCCACACATGGACTTTTAACCACCATTGTGATCTTAACCATCTCGTTAGTGTACTTGGATGGAGTTTACGGTACAATCACAACCCCTCAACATCCAAGGCGACTTTATTAACGGTGCACCCAATCCTATAGCCGGCTAACTATATCCGATTCAAGTACTTTTAAACCAACACATCACTTGCCAATATACATCATTTACCTTCATCAATCAACTGTTTTTAAGCATTTAACAAAGCCATTAAATAATTATGCATCACCATGCATCAAACCACATTTATCAATGTTCAAAACAAGGATCTCTTACCTTGAGCATCCTTCAACACATGACTTACAAAACCAGCATTAAACATTCTAAAACATGCTTTCAAAACAGAATTTAAACATGCAAATAAAACACATTGCATCCAACCATCTCATGGTTCATCAAAAAGAGAGTTTCTCCGAAAACTTACTCTTGAGCTTAGCTAAGTTGTTTAGACTTAAACTAAGCTCCCATAACCTTCAAACATTGGTTTCAAAGCTGAAAACCAAACTTCACTCACCGATTCCGTTTCACAAGCTTGTCGAAACGCCGATCAAGCCTCCAGATCAACACCACAAGGATCCAAAGATGTCTCCCCTGTTTTAAACACATCAAAGCAGAGGATTAATGCATCATCATGCATTAAAATCTTCAGCCAAAACACCTAAACTCGCTGCTCTCATCAAAACTCACATTTCGGCTACCAAACACAACCGAAATCACATCCAAACACTTCCACAACATTACCCAGCCAAGATCCATCAATTCCAATCATTCTTAGACATCAATTAACATCCAAAAAGGACCTAATCACGTCCTTATACCTCCAGCTATAGCAGAACATCAAAATCACCCCAAAAACCACCATTAACTCAAGTAAAAACTTAGGAAAATCAACCTATTCGGGATTGCATTGATTAAACCTCAATTACACATCATTTAGACATCCAAAATACATCAAAAAGACATCTCAAAACAGAGCCCATTCATTTAATACGAATTTCTTCAAAATTAAATCCAAATCTTGCATTTTAAGCCAAAATCAAGATCACAACATCAAAACCTTTAATAAAACTCAATTTAAGGATTGAGAACTTGGGAATTTCAGTAAAGACCTGAGTATTTAGAGGAGAAGGACGTTCATACCTCTAAATGTGGATTTCTCCTTGTTTAGAGCCAAAATTCTTGAAAATTCAATAAGCAAATGATGAGGATTTGGTGTAGAAATGATTAGAAATCATTTAGAGATTGAAATCTCAACTTTAGGTGTGAAAATCAAAGGAAAAGTGGCTGTGGAAATGTGTTTGGCTGAGGGAAAATTGAGAGAGAATGAAATGGGAAAATTTTGTCAAAAGTTAGTTATAAAACTAAAATATCTCTTTTCCCTCTTTTCTTTTTATTAAATAACCTTTAATAAATCTTTAAAATTTTAGAAAAAATCTGGAGAAACCCTCCCTTGGGTAAATTAGCTCCTTAAAGATTCAAAGTTTCAATCCTTTTAAAACAGTCACCAACTTTTCAAAAATTACATTTTAGTCACTAACTTGAAATGTCATATTTCCAAACCCCATTTTGTAAAATTGATTTCACCACTCTCTTATATATAATAAAAGATGATTTTTAGATATTTTTCCATATTTTTAATGCATCTCGAACTAGGATTTCCCTAAAACCACCTTTTATATTCGAATCGTAATTTAAACCGGTCCTGTTCAGACCCTAAACTTCCAAGCCCAAAATTAGGGTGTTACACCCTATCTTATATCTTATGTAATTTGAGTATGTTTGCGATAGGGTGCATGCCTCTAGAGTGTGTTCGTATGTTATGTATGCTTCTTGGGGTCGTTAAGGACGTTTGGGACCATTTGGAGATGTTTTAGACTGATTTTGGGAATTCACAGATTGCAGGTGTTTCGAAACGAGTTGCCTTGTTTCGAAATGGGTGTGGTTCTAGGGCCCCCATATCGGAACTCGTTTTGATACGTTTTGGCTACTGTGAGCCCCTGTTTCGAAACAAGTTTCGAAACACTTTGGCTACTAGAATTGCCTGTTTTGAAACGGGTATCGGAACGCCTAGGCAAAATGTGACCCTGTTCTGAAACGGGGTGGATGCGTTTCGTTACGGGTGTCTGGCTTTTAAAATTGGACCCCGTGTTTCGAAACGGGCATTGTCTGTTTCAAAACACAGGCCTGTAAATGGACTTTTTGACATCTCTAAAGGGTCTCAAGGTTTGGGCTTAGGCCCTGTTTGTTGTTGGACTTCTCGTAAGCCTTGTTTCCGCTGTCGTTTCATGCTTAGGCTTAATTAACACATCTAGATAATATAATAAATGTAAAAGTTTTTCCTAGGGTCGGTAACCAAAGTGGAGCCTTAACGGGTTTCATCTCGGTTATCCCCGTGTAGTCCACTCGGATCGGTCAAGCGTCCGGACCGGGACGAGGGGGTTACATCTCACGTGGGTTTTAGCCCACTTTTTTGTTTTTTTTACGTTTTGATTTTTTTTATCTTTTTCTTTGCTTTTTTTACTTTTTTGTACTATTACAATATTATATAACCTAAAAAACAAGTCCTCCCCAGACAAAATTAGTGATTACAGTTGCCCCTCTTTGCTTATACCCGTGGAACAAGGATAAAGCAAAAACCATGAGAACTAATTTTGTCCTACTTCCCTACTTGGAGAATCCGAGTTGTCAAGTTCTTCCTATATATAATTGTTCACCCTTTCTCTCCTCTAGAACCTGGAGCTATGAGTATCTACCTCATTTGCTCTAGAGACCTTAAGCTATGGATATCTACCCTGTTCGCTCCCAAACCCAAGCTACGAGTATCTGCCTCCTCCGGTGGGTAGTTCTGAAATCCTTGAGCTTCGAGTATCTACCTCCTCCGCTCTAAAAAACTCCAAGCTACGAGTATCTGCCTCCTCCGCTGGATTTTTTTTGAAATCCTTGAGCTTCGAGTATCTGCCTCCTCCGCTCTAAAAACCCCAAGCTACGAGTATCTGCCTCCTCCGCTGGGTAGTTCTGAAATCCTTGAGCTTCGAGTATCTGCCGCTTCCGCTCTGAAAACCTGACGTGGCGAATTTGAAATCCTTTGCCTGAAATCCTTGAGCTTTGAGTATCTGCCTCCTTTGCTCGGAAATTTTGACGTGGTGAATTTGAAATCCTTCACGTGAAATCCTTGAGCTTTAAGTACCTGCCTCCTTTGCTCAGAAATTTTGAGCTATAAGTATCTGCCTCCTTCGCTCTGAAATCCTGATGTGGCGAGTTTGAAACTCTTCACCTGAAATTCTTGAGCATTAAGTTTTTGCCTCCTTTGCTCTAAAATCCTGACGTGGCGAGTCTGAAATCCTTCGTCTGAAATCTTTGAGGTTTGAGTATCTGCCTCTTTTGCTCTAAAATCCTTTCTTGCTTTCTTTTTCTTCCTTTTTTTGCAATGGTGGCGCCTCCTTTCTCACCTCGGGTCCACCCTTTATGCTCCATATTTTTCCTGAGTTCCTTAACCTCTTGCTCTAAAGCGTCTTCACAAGTTTTCACTTTAGAGATTTTCTTCTTTTTTCTTCTCATTTCTCTTTTCCTTCTTTTTTCTTTCTTTCTTTCCTCTTCTTCTTTTTTTCTTTCTTTTCTTCTTTTTTTTTATTCTTCTTATCTAGAGCGACACCCTATCTTATATTAAGGTTCAACCATCTTTGTTACTTTCTTTTAAGGGTTTTGAACATTTATTCTTTAAGCGCCTTTCCAAGTTTACACTTCAGGCTTGCTTTTCTCAAAGTTTCATTTCGGGTTTTCACTTTTTCCTCTTTTTTTCTCTCTTCTTTTTTCTTCCCTTTTTTTTATCTCTTTCTCTCTCTTCTTTTCCTTTTTGTTTATTTTCTTCTTTCTCTCTTTTTTTCTTTCTTTTATTTTCTTTTGCTCTCTTCCTTTTTCTCTCTCTCTTTCTTTTACTTTTTTTTTCTCTCTCTCTATTTTTTCTTACTTTTATTTTCTTTTGCTCTCTTCCCTTTTTTCTCTCTCTCTCTTTCTTTTGCTTTCTTCTTTTTTTCTCTTTCTCTCTTTTCTTTCCTCTTGTTCTTCTCATTTTTCTTTCTCTCTATTTTTTCTTTCTTCTATTTTCTTTTGCTCTCTTCCTTTCTCTCTCTATCTTTCTTTTGCTTTCTTTTTCTTTTTTTTCTCTTTCTCTCTTTTCTTTCCTCTCGTTCTTTTCTTTTTCTCTCTTTTTTCTTTCTTCTCTTTTCTTTTTCACTTTTTCCCTTTTTTATTTGTTCTCTTTCTTTCTTTCTAGCGAACTTTTCCTTCACCTCGGCTAAGCGAGTCCTCTTCCTTGGAAACTTCTTTGAATCTTCATTAGCTGAGTTCTTCTCGTTAGGGACTCATCGTCGAGGAGTTTCAAGTCAAAATCCTTTGTAGTCTACAAAATCTTTCAAAACAATAAAAATGCTTTGATGATATGAGTTAGCATGCTCCTAACCTAGCGGTGTCTAGCTAAATATGACGCATGAATTGAGTCATTTTTTAGAGCTGCTGGGGAAGAAGCCTCACTTTCAGGTCGATCATCCTTAACTTCCATGGGTTTTATATCTTTGCCGAGTCTTCATTTCTGTCTTGTCTTGGAAGGACATGGTTGATCTGTACTAGTTTGACTAGAATCAGTCACTTCATAAAGTCCCTCTTTGAAGCACTGCCCCACTCACCTTGGGCTTAGCTGTTGTCTTTTCGTTGGCTCTTCATGATGCGCCTTCTTTAATCTCAACGCTAGGGTGAACGCATGACTCTCCTAGGTTTTTCTTACTCTTATAAGGTTCAATATTCATCTTTCTTTACTAAATCTTCCTTCTTCCTTCCTCTTGAAAGGAGGTGTTGAATTACACTAGTCGAATTTGAATCTTTCATTTGCTGAAGTCCACATTCATAGCACTACCCTTGCTTAAACTGGGCGTGACTGCTATCTCCTCTCGGGCTCGTCATGGTAAGCCTTCTATAAATTCAACCTTCGGGCAGACTCATGCCTTACAAGTTTTTTGCATTTTCTTCGTCCCCAAATCTTCGAATGGTCTGGAACAGGAGTTCTTGCAATTGTTCAGTTATGTCAACCATGTCAGTCCTTGATTTAGAGTTGTGGAGGGAAGCCTTCATCGTCAAGCGTTCGAACAAGTCCGAAATAAGAACATCACTGTCATCCAAAATTCCTTAAGAAAAGGCGATCAAGCCATAAATCCCTATCAGATCCATCCCTATGACCTCAGCCTAACGTGTAGGCACGATCCCATGAAAAGATGGCGATATCCCACAATTCGGCATTTGAGACTTTCCCTGAACGTCAAGGCCAACTTTCTTCTTTCTCCCATTATAATTCTTTCTTTTTCTCGACATTAGGGTGATCACATACCTCTAAGTCCTTAGATTCTTTGTCAAATTCAATCTTTATTTTTTGAACCCATCAAAGCATCTTGGCGAAGATAAGCTTTAGAACCGTGTACCTTTCGGATAGGCATTCATAATCTAGCACCAAATAGTTCTCTTGTGGGCATTACTTCTCGACCTTCATTCTTGGACACAGTCTCAGTCTACTTGTTCATTTCTATGCGAGAGACATATTAGAATGGTATGGATAAAATAATTTTATTATATATATATATATATACATTTTAAAGGAACATGGCAAACGATGTTTATGGAAACCAAACTTGGGTTTTGGAAAAAAGACCAACCCAAATAACATTTGTTGTTCAAAAGATCACAAATGTTGTGAAGGTATGTACATGTGAAATCCTTGCTGGGCTATTAAGCTTTCGAGAGGAACAACCCCCACACCTAATTTCTACCCAATTTAAGGTGGCTCTCTTTAACTCACTAACTCACCATTCCCCATCTTTCCCTCTTTTCTGATCTCAATCAGGCATTAGAAGTGTGGTAATCCTTGAAGAAAGGTTAACCCCGATAGGTGGGATATGATCTGAAGATAAATTCATCCGTGTATGATCAAAATGGTCTTTCAAGGCTTGTATTGTAGGTTATGGCTCACGGTTATGAAAGGAAAGGTATGTAGGCCCAAATAAATGTTTAAGCGTAATAAAACCATGGATCATTTCTTCCAACTGAAAGTCTCAGTTATGCACTATCTGACCTGGATACGCTCATATGACATACTTATTTTTGCTTTTCCCTTTTTTGGATCGCTCTAGACTGCCCGCTTTTGGGTTTTCACCCTAGAGTTCATTTCCTTTCACTTATTGTATATTTGGATCAACTTACGTCTTTATACTACATTGCAACATGCTTTCATTCAAAGGCGATCGATCTTTCAGGGCTGGTCTATTTGGATGGAGAATTCTTATAGCCTTTTATCACTTTCACTCTCTTTTCCTTTCCCCTGTCTCCTTTTCTTTTTCCTTTTTTTTTCTTTTTTTTTCTTTTTTTCTTCTTCTTTTTTTACCTTTTACAAAACTGCACTTAGTGCTTTCACTTTTAGTTTCCTCACTTTTTTATGTTGGTGATTTTCACCTTGATTTGGGTTGACTCCTTGAGTATAAACTTTCAGTTCTCCGTTTCCTTGTGGCACAAACTGAGAATTATTCTACGCATTGACTATCCTTTATTGCCTCCTAATTCACGAGGCGTCATTTTCATAGCATGATCAAACTCAATGTCATTCATTCTCCCATAAACTTTTATCTCTTTTGCCCCCAATGTAGGGGCGATCCTTGGTTTTGGTTGAAACAGAAAAAAATATTAGGCTCAAAATGGGACAGCAATGGATATTTTCTCATTTTCTTTCTTTGAGAAGGGAAATGAAGGAATGCAAAATATCCTTTCATACATGGATATCAAACAGTCTTTAGGTGATAAATGTTTTAGGGTTATCACTTTATTCAAGGACCTTAAACAACAATGCTCGAGAGGAAAATTCACTCATTGGGATTGGCCCATTATTCCTGAACACTCATCGTTATTCCTCCCTTGGCCTAAGTAGAACAGAGGGTTTTCACATTTATAGTGTCCTCACAACGTTCAGTTTTTGAATTTTCGAATAAAAGTCATTCTTGCAATATATAAATATATATGTTTGGGAAAACAAAATCAATCTCATAATAATAAAAAATAAATAAAATGTTTAAAAAGAAATCAAAGAATATAAGATGCTTGCCAAATGAAATGCACATGAATGTCTCTTTTATTTAAATCGAACAAGTAAACATAACATAAGCCCTCACAAGAGATCCTTGCTACCTTCGGGTGACAATAGCAACGTTAGTTCCACGTATTACTTCAAGAGAAAATGCAACAGTCAAGACTTAAACCACCAATTCCCAGGGAAAAGATCGAGAACCAAAACCCTAAAGGTCGTGTCTCTGAAAGTCATGCTAGGTTGAGCTTTAAGAAAAGGCTCCGTCTTGACGAGCAGAAGATGCCCCTTGGGGTAGGTTGGTGAGGAACTAATAACAAGAGGATTCTTAAATATCGGGGTGCCCGAGTGGTCTACCGGTTCTTGAGCAACACTCTTTCCTTTTGGATTGGACTGTAGCAGTTGGGATATTCCTTTCATCATATCTTGTTGGGACTCGATGATGGTGTCCCTTAATCCTTGCTGAGTTCATTCCATATGACTTCTCAAAACGGCCTCTATCTTAGCAAAACTTTCCTCCATTTTCTTCTTTTTGGTGTCGGGTAAAAAGCGGATGCAGAATCTTTGATGGCTAATGATGCTGTCACGAACCCCCACCCATTAAATTTGTTCATTTTAGGAGTGAATGCATGTAATGTGTTGTATGCACGACAAGGATAGATGATTAGTGGTAATCAAATAGACATATACTATTGAATGCAAAGATGCATTGAACATTAATTTATTTGTTTTATAAATGAATGAATGAATGAATTTGTTGTATGTACAACAGAAACATAGTATTAAAGGTAATCAATCAAAATGTATAATTGAAATGCAAAGAGTATTGATTCGACAAACATTCTCATTAAGTGACTTTTCATAACGAAGATCAAGTCATGTTACAACGGGAAAAGAAAAGTAATTTCCATACAAGGCCTAATTGAAACTCGAGTTCCTTCTTTGCCGATAACTGGGTTTGCTTTTGTTCATCTTGTGATCAATCCCAGGCTTTGAGATTCTTTTGTTTGTCGTTACAGATTCTCTCTCCCGTTATGAAAGTCTTAAATTTCGAACTGTTCTCGAATCAACGTTTCATGCAAAAAGTGCTATGAATATGCACAAAGGGAATTGAGCAAGAAAACAAAAATAAATTCGTCACAAAATAATGCTACTATGAGCATACGAATGAATGTAAAGAGCAACACTGAGTTCGGAAAACATCCTTGTTAAACGACTTGCCTTAATGGGAACATTGGCTTGTTACAAGGATCAAGAGAAACCCACTACATATGTGGTCCTTAAGGTAGCATCCAAACAATCCCTTCTTCTTTCTTGGAAGCTTGGCAGCATCCTTCGTTAGGAATTGTAACCTCAGACGACACTTTCTATCTAAATTATCAAATGTGCCCATTCTTGGCCTTCCCCTTAGGTGATGTTGGCAACGAATTGTAAGTACTCCAATGTCAGTATTTGGTACACCTAACTTGCTCTTCAGAAAAGGTCCTGTCGAACTCGATCTTTGAAGTATGCTGAAGCTAAAGTCAGAATTCCTTCTTATTCAGAATGTTCTTTCTTGTTTTGAATTGTCAACCCAAGATGGCAAAGTGCCCGTAAAACTTTTAATCTTGCCTTGGAAGGCTTTGTTCTTGTTTGGCATAGTTCTATTGATCTTCTTGTAAGAGCTTGGTATTCCACAATTGTTGTAGTCAAAACCAAATTGCCAATCGTGAAACAACTATAGGTTGAACTCCAAGGTTCTACCAAGGCTTAAAGTAGTGATCGCTTGATTAGGACATCTATCAAATATGAGAGGTCGTCATTCTTGCCTTTGAAAGCATTTCTTGCCTCGGAATTCTAACCATACTAACTTTGATTTGGAGACATTATTAAACTTTTTGTTCGTGAAAGTCTCGACTGACATTGTTGACTTAAATCCCCGACTAGAATATTCTCAAAGTCACGTAGTTGCTCTCCTTCTGGCTATATTTGCACGTCGAGATCCTTCTCGTCATTGTCATGGCCCAAATTTCCCATTAATCTAGTTTTTAATTTTAGACTATTTCCAACTCAATGTGCTCTTCATGATATGATAAAATATGCAAAAACACAAAGATAAAAAGAAGGGGCAAAACAAATAAAAGTGTTAGTCCATCTGATAATAATAATAAATTCAAGAGATAAAAAAGCAAGTGCGGAGGATTCAAACACACAATGAACACATACAAAGTCCTATATGAACTCTAACTTGCTAAGGTTATCCGCATAGCTCTAATGGGGTGGGCTTCTTAGATTCTCACGCATGGATTTGGTTCTAACAAGGGTACCCAAACCTATCTTATCACCTACTAAGGCGACAAGAACCCTAATTCTGGCCCATCACAAGCTTGCGAATTGGTTTCGATTCGAGAGAAAGCACAACCTAATGACGTGGAGGGCTGCTAACGTGTCAAAGGCGTGGATTCCGAAAGTGAATTACCGACCCGTAGAGGGATACTCACGTGGGTATGGGCGTTTCACTCCCACTTAAGAGGGATAGCTCATGTATAAAGCTTGATGATCATGATGCAACACATGTCGGTGACTCCTTAGAAATTAAATG
The DNA here is from genome assembly GCA_958450335.1 of Hibiscus tridactylites. Taxonomy (NCBI): domain Eukaryota; kingdom Viridiplantae; phylum Streptophyta; class Magnoliopsida; order Malvales; family Malvaceae; genus Hibiscus; species Hibiscus tridactylites. The sequence goes on from OY288289.1 coordinate 30,173,993, forward strand.
AAAATTAATTGGAATGCCACAAATTTTCAAAGTCCGTTCAATTTAAGTCATATTTTCAAGAAAGAACAAACTTATTAAATTCACTTTAAATTTTAAATAGTTTTTATCGATTAAAGGCAACATGTGTTTTTATCGGCTTAACTCTCTTTTTGTTTTGTAAAAAACAAAAATTCTTCCCTAGCGGAGTCGCAAAACTGTAATAACCTTTTTTTCAGATTTTTTTTAAAGTGTCCCACTTTTTGAAAGAGATTTGTTAAAAGGGGGGGTTTGTTCTAAAAATTGGAGTTTTGGGAAATAATAAAATTCCTTAGTTGCCATCGGCCACTAAGGTAGGCCGAACACCACAAAAACCAGAGATTCAATTTAAAAAGGGTTTGGGAGTTGGTTACGTGTGGGAAAGGGTTAACACCCCCATCACGCCCGGAAATCGATACCAAAATACTTGTTGCCTTTAATTGATAGAAATTATTTAAGATTTAAAGTGAATTTAATTTGATGTTCTTAACTGAAAATTTGACTTAACTGGTACAGACTTTATCAAATCTTGGTTTTACAATTAATTGAGCATTTAATTAAAAATGATGACGGTACACTGGACCATAGACTAAACCGACATCATATTAGTCTGACTGCTGTGTTAGTTTAGGGTTCGGATCCCGTATGTCACCTTTATGCATGATGCAAACATTTAGGAGTGATGACATGATATTTTCATTTTTATTATTGGTTACCTAGAGACTGTGAGAATTAACCCAAATATTTGGTCTACATCCATTAAGCTCGGACTGTTTTGACACAGATACCGGGGTTAATAGATACCTGTCTTTTGTATATTTTAAATTGATTAATTCAAAATAAATCGGTCTTATGAATGACAAATTAAAAATAAATGTCACAAAAAAACTTAAAATTAAACATGCAAAAGCCTACTAAAGCTCTAACCTAAAAAGGCTAAAATTATGTAAGTTTAATTAGTGACCTAATTATTAACTATGTGAATCTAATATTTAACCTTAATTAATTGTCCCTTAAAAGACTAAGAAAAACTATAGTAAATTATGAAAATTAATTTTAATTCAATCCGAATGGTGAGGTTGATTTTACCCCTAAAATTATTAAGAAATATTCGATTAATTTAATAAATTTAATATTTACCCTAATAAGCCAAGGGAAAATTTAAATTCATAAATTAATTCGAATTCTAATTCTAACTAAGGCTCTAAAAGACTAATTTAAGATTAATCTGATCAATTTAAGAATCGTGCCTCTATAAGACGAGCACACGACGCTAATTGATTAGATCAATTCTCCTATTTAATCTAAACCTTAAAAGCCTAATTTAATATTTTATTTTAACGAACATAAATTAAAACATACATGATGATAAATAAATTTAATAAAAAAAGAAACATAAATATATAGAGCATAATAATATTCGAATATAAACATAAAAACCAAATATAGAAAAAAATAACTAAAAGTTTATTGAATAAAAAAATAAAATAAAAATAAGGACATACTTGACCCGGAGCATAGACGAAATGCCTCGATTGACTCGTACCCCAACATTAAAATTAAATCGTATCAAAAAGAATCCCCAATCAAATACTAAATCGAACCAACTAGGAATGAAACTCCCAACCCTTCGCGGTCACTTGGACCGCCTCCCCTAAAATAAGGAACATGGCTCGAATACACTAAATTTAGGGTGCTAAAATGCGTGAAAAAGAGAGAGAAAACCGGGTGCTTTTCTCACGTGGGCTTTTAGCCTACAGTTTTGCTTTTTAATTTTTTTTTACCTTTTTCTTTACTTTTCTTTTTTATCATTTTTTTTTACTTTTTTTTACTCTTTTTCTAATATTACAATATTATATAACCTAAAAAACAAGTCCCCGAGCAAAATTAGTGATTACAGCGAGATTTGCGCATCTTTTAGGGTTTTGGGCAAATTAGGACTTTGGTCCCTGGAGCTTTGACTTGTATTTCAATTTAGACTTGTATTTCTTTTTTAATTCAATTTGGCCCCCTTTTGCTTTAGTTTCTAAGTTTTATTTTATTTGATTTGGTCATTATTTGATGCTTTAATTAGATGTTTGAATTTATTTAATATGGTAAGTTTCCGTTAATTGTTTTGATTAAATTATGTACCATATATATATATACAAACGTTATGCATCATTTGTGCATATTACCATATATTTTGTATGCTTTTCTAAATATATATATTGAACTGTTAATTATCACATGTTTTCCTACCATACATACTTTACCGATTTATTACATTAATTAATAGTTTCCCTCTAAATGTGTAATAAGTATTTTTTATATATGGTATAGTATAATATATGTAAAATACGCTTAGCTTGCAGTTACCCTTTAATAACTTTACCATATATATTTAATATCAAGTATATGTCGAATATCTTTTGAATATCAATATAAGATATATATCATACATAGCATACATTTAAATATATATACATAGTAGCTTCTTTTTCCTTTGAATACATGCATTTATATGTGGATTAATTACTTAATGTATAGAATATAGAACTTTATTTAAAGTATTTAGCCTTATGTTCTCTATTAGAATTAAATAATTAATTAGCTGCACGAATAAACTTGCCTTAATGGTTAAGGGAACAATTGTTGTTTTTAGAGGTCACGGGTTCGAGCACCAGCAGCTGCAGCAGGGTGATTGATCATTCATCGTCAAATAGTTGTGAGTATATTCCGAACAGATACTACTTGTAATCACTTTAGCTTTAAAAAAAATAATTAAATTAGGAGGGACAATTGTAGAAAATAAATGAATATTAAATGAAAACTTTAATGTTCTAAGTTGGTTAGTATTTTATTGTAATGAGATGTTGATCAAGGGGCATTTTAGTTGAATATTTAATGTTTCATTTAAACTTAAAATATTGTAATCACACATAGTTAGTCTAATTAAAATAAATTAGGATAAGATTTAAATAGTTAGTGTCACTAAATGATTAGGAATATTATTAGTTTAGAGCTTAATATGGGTAGTGCCCAATTATTTGGGTGTTATTTCATAAACCCTAAAACTTAATAATATTCATAGTATTTTAATTAATTAAATCAATGATGCCTAAATTAGGTCTTACTTAAAATAGACAACAAAATAATTGATCATGCATTAAACTTTTTGTGTTGAGATACATTTTAAATATAAATTGAAGTGTTCTAATGCATTTGGACGTTTCAAAACTTATATTCGTCCAAAATATATTTTCTTAGAAAAGGATATTCTCATTCGAAATGAAATTTGTTTAGCAATTAAAATATTTAATTAAATCTCGATTAATGTTCGAAATGCTAAAATGCCACGTAAAATGAATAAGGTACCGATGACGGACATTTGTAGGAGTGCTAACCCTTCCCTACACGTAACCGACTCTCGAACCTGAATTTTATTAAAAGAATCTCTGGTCCGCTTTTTATGGTGTCCGTTCTACCAAAGTAATCGGTGACAACTCCAAAATGTTTTTTAAGCAAATAAAGGAAATATTATTAAAATTGGAAAATCCCCTAATTTCAAGATCAAATTAAAATTAAAACCTCGATTTCCAAAACCCTAATCGTTAGGCTATTTTTCCACAAACGTGTCTCTAAAAACGGTCGCGACAGCTTGGTGACTCCGCTGGGGACAAAATTGAAAGTCAGGCCTATTAATTAATTCCACGTGACATTTTGGCAGCTTTTGTGTATGATATATCTGTCATTAATGCATAAACCTTCGACCCGGGTTTTTCACCCTTAAGTGGGAGAAAGACAATATCTGACGTGATGCTCTCCAGCTCCGAGCTCGGATTTTTGTCTTCTTCCAATATACTAATCTTACGCGTCGCGAGGCTCACGCCTCCGTTATAAGGGACCTATACTAACGTATCGATGTCTTACTGTCGCAGTAGACGGTAACGACAATTTAGGAACCAAGAGTCTAGAACAAAGCCCACATTCTGTTTTAGATGCCCACCCCACTAGAGCCAGAAAGGGACCTAGGACATATGCTGCCGGTTTAAATATATTTCTCTGGTTATTTTCTTTGTTGAATATTTGTGCTTTTCTGTGTCGCTAATTTATTTATTTGTTTTATATATTAATTCACAATACTAACACTATTTTTTGGTTTTATTTCCTTGTTTTTTTACCTAACATCATTTTGCATTCATTAGAGGTAATCGATTCAAGGATCAGTCAAGTTAGGTAGTGTTCTTAGTGGCCAATGAGTTAGATAGACAAGAATAAGGCAATACGACGGTGTGAACCTGGTCAGAGAAGACTTAGTTTAAGAAAGGGACAACATTTAACAGATGTCATATGTCAGAATGTAAGTAGCTACAAAAAGAGGCTAAAAGGGCAACGAAAGAGGAGATTCAAAAATTGAAGGATTCAAACAGCTAAATTAAACAAGCATTATAGGAAGAGCAAGCTTTGAATTCAAAATTGTCATCACGAGCTAAAGAAAATTATTAAAAGGATACAATAACAAGGAAAGTCAATCTTTAACTAAAAGATAAACAACAGAAAAAGAATGTGACATAATTGAAAAGTAATGTACAACATTTGAAAGATTAGCTCAGAAGTTTCAGAAGGGGCACTATAAATGAAGAGCAAGGTATCGAAAGCTGAGCTTCAAGTGGTTATCCAGATTATCCAAAGGCAAAGTCATGAAATGATCAAGTTCAAAAGCCATGCGGGGAGTCGCCCGATCTGAGAAGATTTTATCCATTGAAGCCTTGGACCTGTAACAACACCTTGACATCAACACCAAGCTAAAACAAAGGCTGACTCAAAAGCGGAACAAAGTGATCAACCTAGGTACAAGGTCTAGATGATCTCTGTAATTAAATTGTCTATTTCTTGTATTCGAATTTTTGGCTAATGTATGTTTCTCTAAAGACTAGTCCTTGAAATCGATACCCCGTGCATTCATGCATTGCATTGCATAAACATTGCATTTTAAAAAATCATCGCATTTTTTTTAAATAACATCATTTTAAAAAAATAATAATAATTGCATTTTGATTAAATAATATTGCATTATTTTTTAGATAATAGTGTGAAGGTTGAAAACTAATATTTTGAGAAGCATGGGAAATAGGATTATTAAGGTAAGGCAATTTCAGAAAGTTGTTGATGACCGCTTGGGTGTAGTTGAGAAAAATATTGATCAGTTCTAGAACGAGTTGGTAATCGAGCTGCTGTTTTGTCTGATATTAGGGAAGCCGAAAAAAGGATGTTTCAAACAAAAAATACTGGTGTTGATAAGCAAGCAGGTACCACATCTCACATGAAGGTCCATCTTGAATGATTCTTCTTGCAAAAAAAAAAGAAGTCAAAGAGAAATATCAAAAGACCAAAAAAGACAAAAAGGGTCAAAAAAGTAAGAAGTAAAAAAAAAGACAAAATAAAGGGCAGAAATCAAGGTAAAAAAAGCAAACTCATGTCAATAAAATCAGTGCATTTATGAGAAGTCCAATAGATTTGAAGGAAATAATAAAGTGCTTGACGTCGATACACCGGTGGTTTTTGAAAATGTTGAGATGAAGGTTCTAGTAGACAGGCATAGAAGAACTGAATGAAAGCCAAATTTAGGTTTTTCTGCCAAAAATTTTGTTGATCAATGGTTCAGTGACATATTGAGTACAAGATGAATTTAGGAAAGTTGAGGGACTGTAGAGCCTTTTCTCTGAAGCGGTGAAAGATAAGTATCCAGTTGAAGGTTAAATCTTTCTCACAAAGGAATTAACTACAAGAGGAGCAAAAAACATGAAAACTCAAGATAGAGAGATCGAATGGTTCAACAGGAAAAGAGATACAATTATTCCTAGTCTAATTTCGTATTCAGACTTTTTGCCCTACCCTGTGCATAATCCACCTTTTGATGATAGTTCCCCGAAATTTCATAAGTCATTTCATGGTATGGTTCAGAAACCGAGTCAGTGATTTCATCAGAAATGAACATTTATGATTTGAGAATAGAGAACCTCAATTCTATAAAAGTTCCAACACTTCCAACCAACATCTTGAAAATTAGAGTTCATCTATACGCAGACCAGAGGAGGTAATTAATTCCAAATGCAAATGACTGGGTATTCCATAGAAAAAAGAGCAAGCAACTGATTGAAGAAATAAAGAAATTCATAAGCAGAATGGTCTTACCTCGAGATTCGATGATAATATCAGAACATGAGCGAAAATGGGCATGTCTTTATGCTGACAAAGGAAAATAAATGAAGAAATGCTGATAGAATTGGAGTGGTTGAAATGTAGCGCCCCGGTTTTGGGCTCAGAAGTTTTGGGCGTTGACCGGTTCGGTCAAAGTGCTGATCGAATATATAAGAGTGAATTTAGGAAAGCCTAGTTCGGGTTGCATTAAAAATATGGAAAATGTTCTAAAATCATATTTTAATATATAAAAGTGAACTGTGAAATCAATTTTGGAAAATGAGGTTCGGAAGGTTGACATTTTGGCTAGTGACCAAAATGTAATTTTTGAAAGTTGCGTGACTGTTTTATAAAGGATTGAAACTTTGAATCTTTAAGGAGCTATTATTCCAAAAAGAGTTTCTCCAGATTTTTCTAAGATATTTTAAGGCTTTATTCTGATTTTAAAGTTTATGAAATGTGGAGGGAAATCATTTTACCATTTTATAACTAACTTTTCTATTTTCTCTCAATTTTCCTTTTCTCTCATTTTCTCTCCACCCAAACACATTTCTCCAGATTTTCTTCTCTGATTTTGTCAATCTAAATCCCTCATTTCAACTCTCTTTTGATTCCTAATCATCTCATCAACAAAACCTCTCAATTTGCAAGTTGTTTCATCAAGCTTTTTGGCTCTAAAAAGGAGAAATTCAAGTTTGGAGGTAAGAACATCCTTCTCCTCTAAACTATCAGTTCTTTAATGAAATTCCTAAGTTCTCAATCCTTGATTTGTGTTTTGTTAATGGCTTTTCAATTGAAATCTTGATTTTGGCTTAAAATGCAAGATTTGGTGATTTTTGGTGAAATTTTCGTGTGATCTGTTTGGGCAGTGTTTTGAAGTGTCAAAATGATGTTAAATGAATGCTAAATTGATTAGAAGTTGAGGTTTAATTAATGCAATCCCGGATAGGTTGAATTTCCTAAGTTTGGCTTGAGTTTTTGGTTGTTTTTGGAGTGTTTTTGGTGATCTGTTATACCTGGAGGTATAAGGATGTGTTTGTGATCATTTTGGATGTTAATTGATGTTTAAAAATGGTTATAAGTGATGGATCTTGGCTGGGTTAAGTTTTGGAAGTGTTTGGAGGTGATTTCGGTTGTGTTTGGTAGCCAAATTGTTGGATTTGGGATGAGCAGCGAGTTGAGTCTTGTTGCTGGTGTTTTTAATGCATAATGATGCATTAATCCTCTGTTGTTGTGTGCTTAAAACAGGGGAGTTTGATCCGTGAGCTTTGAAGGTGTTGCGGAAGGTTTTCGGATGCTTGGAAGGCTTATTGGCTAGCCTTGTTTTGTGTATCGGTGAGTGAAGTTGGGTTTTCAGCTTTTAAACCAAGGTTTGAAGGTTTTGGGAGCTTAGTTTAAGTCTAAACAACTTTGCTAAGCTCAAGAGTAAGTGATTGGATTTTCGCTCTTGAATTGTGTTGTGTTTTGGTTTTAAAAGCAATTGTGGTTGATGATTGAGATGCATGTGTTTTGCATGGTTTAAATCTGTTTTGAAAGCATATTTTAGCATGGTTTAATGCTGGTTTTGAAATCCATTTGAGAAGGATGCTAAAGGTAAGGGATCCTTGGTTTTGTACATGGTAATTGTGGTTTAGATGCATAGTGTTGCATGTTGATCAATGGCTTTGTATGATGCTTTAAAACAGTGAATTGATGATGGTAAATGATACTTTTTGCATATTGGTTATGCATGTGAATCATTGGACTAATGAGGTAATGGTTTTGCATATTGGTTATGCATGTGAATCATTGGACTAATGAGGTAATGGTTTTGCATATTGGTTATGCATGTGAATCATTGGACTAATGTGGTGATGGTTTTTGCATTGTGGTTATGCATATGAATCAGTGGAATAACATGGTAAGATGGTTATGTTGGCAAGTGATGAAAGTGGTTCTTGGTTCGTTGATCGGATATAGTTAGCCGGCTATAGGATTGGGTGCACCGTGAATTAAGTCGCCTTGGAGGTGGAGTGGTCAAGAGTGGACCGGTAAACTCCCTTCAAGTATCCTAACGAGATGGTTAAGGTCATAATGGAGGTGTTGCCCATTCGAGGACCTTGGTTGAGCAAAGGTTATATGGTGTTTAAAAGTCCATATATGGAACCTTGTGCTTGTTAAGATCACAATGGCGGTGTAAGTCCATGTGTGGATCTTGTGTGGGGTGTCCCGGATCTCGTTAGTGATGTTATACAACTACCAATCGGTGATGCAAAGGTTGTATGGTGTTTAAAAGTCCATACATGGGAACCTTGTGCATGTTGAGGTTGTATGGTGTTTAAAAGTCCATGCATGGGAACCTCAGGAAAAGCTAAGGTTGTATGGTGTTTAAAAGTCCATACATGGGAACCTTAGGCTTGTAAGGTCAAATGGTGTTTAAAAGTCCATTTGGGAGACCTTGGATTGGTAGGGTGTATGGAGCGTAGGGACAACGCTCGGAATCCGCGTATCCGATCGGGTTGTTGAGTTGAAAAGTGGATGTGGTTGATCACTTGGAAGCCAATGTAATGTTCTTGATCATAAAGAAGCATGAGATGCTTGAAAAGATGCATGGTTGCATGAAAAGTGTATGATGCTAGTGAATGCATGTTTACTTGTTAAGTTGAACAAGTGTTGATTATCATTTGGTAAATGATGCATGTGTGCATGAAATCTCTTTAATGCATTGGAGTCTTGTTAAGACTTGTTTTAAAAGGCATGTGATGATGATGATGTGATTCATAAGTTGTCTTTGCTTAATGCATGAGTTGGTTTGCTTGAGTAATGGTTTAAAAGGGTTTCTTGCTTGAAATGATGTTCAAGTTTATGAATGGGTAATATGAAATGGAAGTGTTTTCCAAGGTTTTAATTTAGCTTTGCATATGGTGTTTATGCATGAAATGGTTAAAGGAATGTTTTTGCAAGTTGTACATTGAAATGGTTTTCTTAGTTGCTGAGCTAAGGGTTGGTTTTCATGTATGTGCAATGCATGGTTTAAGCATGTTGTTGAAAAGGGTTTTCAAACATGGTTTTGGTTTGTCAAATCGGGTTGTTTTAAAAGTGTTTTGTAACCCGCTGCATTGATGGTGTTTTGGTTTTGAGCATTCCTCACTAAGCATTATGTGCTTACGCTCCTTTTTGTCCATCAATGCAGATTCTTGAAGTTTGGACAGCAAGGAGCAAGGGATTCAAGGTGGACTCCAATTGAGATGTATGTCTCGGTGAATAGCTATAGTTAATAAAGGCAATGGGGGTAGAATCTCTCGGATTGATGTTTTTGTGTTCGTATATGTTCGGACAAGTATGTTTTAATGTTGTTGATGTTGCTGAATCATGATTTGGCTTTAATGAGATTGATTTGGAAAGTTTGTACTTATGTGGTTGCTTGTGTAGGAAGCATGTCTTTAGATTTGGGGCTTTTCATATATGATGTTATTTTGATGAATTGATGATGCAAGTATGTCTCCTTTATGTTGAATTGCATGTTGGTGAAGTTTGGTGGCTTTTGGAGCATCATTGGATGGTTAATTGTGTGTTTGAGTTAGCAAAATGCTGCAATTTGTGCAGGGCGTTTCGGAACAGTTGACACCGTTTCGGAACGGGTGCCTTGCATGAACCCAGGCGTCCGAAACGGGTGCCACCGTTCCGGAACGGTTTGGCTTCTGCCAGACCCCCGTTGCGGTACGCGTTGCGGAACGGCCCCGAGTTTCGAAACGGGCTCTGCCTGTTTCGGAACGGGTGACCGTTGGGGGCTGACATGGGCGGTTAAATGTTTCAGAATGTTTGCATTTTGGTCCTGAAACTTGTTTGTGCAATTGTATGAGTTTGGGATGTCCGTTTGAGCTGAAATTTGGCAGAGAAGCATGAAACCTGATTAATTTTAAGTTGGTAACTTAAAATCTAGTTAAGTCCTTAAAGTTTTCAGAATTTACAATTTGGTCCCTAAAGTTGTAAATTGTTCAATTGGGTCCCTGTTTGATCTCTGATGTTTGTGATCTTTGGGTATGCTGTTTGCATGATCACATCTAAGGTTAATGTCCATCTAGACAAGATTAAAAAGAAAAAAAAAGATCGTTAATCAAGGTTGACTTTCGGGTTGACTTTGGTTTTCCCCGTGTGACTTTCTTAATTCGGGTCAACCGTCCAGGCCGGGTTAAGGGGGTTACATGAAATCCGCTCATGTTTTCCTTGACCAATGATTGACAGTTGAACCACATGAGATATGTTTATACTTTTAGGACCGTTACAGAATAATAACCTGAACCATCCCAATCGCTTTTGTAGTGAGCATTGGGGGTCCTTTGTAAGGGAGGTTAGTCGGTTTATTTGTTTACGATGCTTGTTTCCTACACAATTTTTCTCAAATGGAAAGCATTTTACATTATTTGATTCTTTTAATAATTCATTTATTCTTTGTTATGGGTTAGTTTTTGTTCCCCCAAACATATATGTATATATCTTCTCTATCATTTTTATCAGGTCCCTAGATATTGATGGCAAGAGCGCCCAAGAATCAAATTCATAGATCAATTTTGAAATGTGGCTATCTTCCAAGTTATTTAGGCCAACGTGAAGACATTAATGAGTGTTCAGGAATCACATGAGAGTCCCATATATAAAATATGAGTGAATTTTCCTCTCAAGCATTGTTGACTAAGGTCCTTGAATGGAGTGATAACCCGAAACATATACCACCTGAATACTGCTTTTCTTCGAAGATATCCGTATATGGGAGGAAAATTGGCATTCCTTCATTTCCCTTCACAAAGAAAGAATATAAGAAAAATATCATTTGTTGTCCTCTTTGAGCCGGATGATTTTCTTTCGATTCAACCCAAACCAAGGATCACCCCTACACTGGGGCAAAGAGGATGAAAGTTTGTTTGCAAGTGAAAGATGTTTGGTTTTGATCATGCTATAATAGTGATGCCTTGAGAATTAGGGGCAATAAACAAAAATGGATGCTTTGAGTACAAGAGCAAGAAAGGCAAGCTGAACGGAGACATATATTCAGAATAAAGTAAAAAAAAGTCAAAAGGAAAAGGAAAGGAAAAAAAAGAAAAAAGGTCAAAAATAGCCCCTAACGTTTCACATTTTGGTCATTTTAGCCCTAACTTTTTTTGGTGCAAACAACCACCTAATATTTCTTTTTTTTCATTCAAATTTCACCCTTGCTGGATGAAAATCGTTAGTTAACTAACGGTCAATGCCTAAGGATGACGTGGCATGTCTGCAGGGCATGGGGAGATGATGTGGCATTGCCACATGGCATTTTTGCTGACGTGGCATTTTAAAAAAATTTAAAAATTAATTAATTATTTTTTAAAGATTTTTTTTAAATATTTTTAATCAATATCTACATCAGCAAAGTGCCACGCGGCAGTGCCAGGTCATCTCCCCATGCCCTGCAGACATGCCATGTCAACCTCAGGCGTTGACTATTAGTTGACTAATAGTTTTCATCTAAGAAGGGTGAAAAAGGATAGGGCTAAAATGACCAAAAGGATAGGGCTAAAATGAACAAAAAATGAAACGTTAGGTTGTTGTTTGCACCAAAAAAAAGGATAGGGCTAAAATGACCAAAAGGTAAAACGTTGGGGGCTATTTTTGACCTTCTGCCAAGAAAAAAAGAAAGAAAATGAAGAAGAAGAAATGAAAAAGAAAAGAAAACAGTGGAAAGTTCAAAGAATTGACTGAATCAAGTTGAAAATTGCTGACATAAAGTTGAAGTAGATGAAAGAGAAAGCACAAAGTTGAAAAAGTGCAAGAAAAGTAAGGAAAAAATGTGAGATCTTTCATTCAAAATAAGTCTCTATCTAAAGGAGAAGTGGAGGATTGTTAATATCTGAATTCAACAAAAGGAAATGAACTCTAGGGTGAGAACCTGGAAATAGGCAGTCTAGAGTGATCCATAAAAAAAAGAGAAAAAGGAGAAAAAGAAAGAAAAAAGAAAAAGAAAAGGGTTTCATCCAAGCATATTCAGATCAAGGAGAACAAAAATAAGATTTCACTTAGAAGAAATGATCCTCGGTTTCGTCACCCTTAAACACTTATTTGAGCCTATATATCATTTCTTTCATAGCTGTGAGCCATAGCCCCATTACAAGCCTTAAAAGACCATTTTGACCATATACGGGTATTGGAGTATGTGGAGTTTGTCTTTAGAATACACCCTGCTTATTAGGGTTAACCTTTCTTCAAGGATTGGGTTGGTGAGTTAGTGAGGCAAAGAGTGCCACTTAAACGGGATAGAATTAGGAATATGTGAATGTTTTTCTCGGAGGTCAAATAAAGTGGAAGGGGTCACATTTGAGTTGATCTTTGTCAATTTGGTTAAAGGGCACTCTTGCACTTAAGATTCCAGGGCCCAATTTTGTTTATTTCTTTTGTTTGCCATGACTTATCAAATTATTTCATTTTCTGAAATTTATTAAAATAGTATTTTGAGCCTTTCACTTATCGTTTCAACAAGCATCATGCATATAAATTGATTAGATACAAGAAAAGCAAAGGATTTCATGGGTATTATTATGATATACTAATCCTTTAAGTGCAGGAAGAATAGAAGGTGGTCTCGATACTTGGTTAATGATGAAAAGTATGACGAAGAAAGGACACAACTCTAAGGAACTGCAAGAAAGATACACAGACAAGCTTAGGGCAAAGAGAAAGTGTAGACCATCTTTTGGTGTAAAAGGCACAACAAGTTCAGTCAGTTAAAGGTACATAAAAGCAAATGTCATTACCTCTGAGGCACTGCAAGACAGGAAAGCTTTACGAGTGTTAGAGTGAGCAGAGATGATAGTTGAATTCAAGAGCGGGGCAATGCTACAAAGAGCAGTCTAGAAGAATGTGTTCTGTTCCAAAGGTGATGGTCTTCGTTGGGAACCATGACTCATGAATAGTAAAGAAGGGAGTTTAAAGGGAAGACAATGTTGAAACCCACGCCAAAAAATGCACAGAAATGGGTCTCTATGTAATGTGCAACATGGAATTGATATTGACAACAAAGTCTGTCACCCGAAGAATAATGATTTTTATCTTTGTGCGCATGCCAAGATGATTGGAACCACAAGGACAACACATTATCATGATCAGAACTTGTCAATTCTCTATCTTATGTGTATCAAATGAACATCATTGATATCTATGCTATTATTCTTGCCAGTAGTGATCACTTGGCAGCATCTCAATTGGGACAATTTATAAAGTGTGAAGCAGATTCTTAGATATTGATCGCCAGCTTCTTAGATTTACAGTCCTATGTTCCTTCGTTGAAAAAAGAAATTTGAATTGTCAACTTTTGAGATATGGATGAAGTTAATTTGTGCTTTCAAAAAAAAAAAGAAGAAGAAGAGGAGAAGAAGAGAAAGAAAGAAAGAAAAATTGAGGTGAAAACCTAAAATGACGCCTTGGAAAAAGAAAAAGGAAAAAAACCAAAGTGAAAACCCGAAAGGGCGCTTTCAGAAAAGCAGTCTAAAGAGAAAACCTGAAAAGGCACTTTAGATCAAAAAATGCAGAGATCATGAAGATTGAACTTGAGCGTCAGATGGGTTACCTTGTTAGCCAAAGGAGTTTTGATGAAAAATGAAGCAAGAAATTTTTAAGCTTCCCTGAAAATGAAAGCTCACATGAGTGGTCCTCAATTGACAACATTCATGCATCATAAGTTAGACATCCATAAGATAAGAGCATGCTAACTCATACATTTAGAGCATTTTTGCACATTTTGGCAGGAATATACCAAGAATCAGGAAGAAACAAGAAAAGATTTCAACTTACAGCTTCAATTCTAGAGGATTAGACCCAATAATATTTGTTTCGAGCGTATGGATCGAGCAGCAAAGATAGAGAAGCAAGAGACCTTATATGAGTTCCAGGCCAAAAGATCGAGATACTTTAGGCAGAATGTGCTGTGATTCTAAAGATCTTGGAGCATCAAGCATAAAAAATTAAAGATATTTCATATTACTTCAGGAACAACTCTTATTAATTGATGATATTTCTTTTTGCAAAATCAACATTACGAAAGAAGAAAAGCTTGTACCTGTAACCCCCTTAACCCGACTTAGACGGTTGACCCGAATTAAGAAGTTTACACGGGGAAAACCAAAGTCAACCCGAAAGTCAACCTTGATTAACGACCCTTTTTTTCTTTTTAATCTTATCTAAATGCATATTAACCCTAGGTGAACACTTGAGACAAACATATTAAAAACCCACAACAAACGGATAACATTTAGGGACTCAATTGCACAACATACAAATTTAGGGACCAAAATGCAAATTCTGAAAATTATAAGGACTTAACCAACTTTTGAGTTACCAATATGCAATTAGTCATGTTTCATGCTTCTCTGCCAAAATTCAACTCAAACGGACATCTCAAACTCATTCAATTGCATAAACAAAGTTCAGGACCAAAACGCAAAGATTTCAAAACATAAAACCGTCAATTTCAGTGCCCAACGGTCGGGTGTTCCGAAACGGGAATGATCCGTTCCGAAACGCGGGACCGTTCCGAAACAAGTTCCGGAACATAGCTTGGCAGTGGCAAAACCGTTCCGGTACGGCTCTACCCGTTTCGGAACGCCAAGGCCATTTCAGGCCCTCTGTTCCGAAACGGTAGCACCTGTTCCAATACGGGCTGCCCAGATTTGCAGAATTTTGCTGGTTTAATTCACAATTGACCCATCAAACACATTCCAAAGGCAACCAAATCATACCAGCAAGTCATTCAACACTCAATGAACATGTTAGCATCAACCAATCTCAATCATAGCTTCTAATTAAGAAATACCCAATTCTAAACCTATGTAGAAAACCATATAACCACCAAAACTTCAAACCAACGACAAAAAGGCCATTTACAAGTCTCAACATCACCAAAAGCATAAAACCAACTTAGGGAGTCCAAAACATCTCCCAAAACAACAATTTAGGTTCCCATTGCCAAATGCCAAAAGCTAAACAAGTTATGAAAATTGTCACCATACATGAGCTTAAGCTTCCACTTAGATTCTTGACCACCTTGCTGCCCCTTTAAGCACTTCAATGCTCTGCATTATTGGTTTAAGAAAGAGAGAGTGTAAGCACATAGCTTAGTGAGGAAAGCTCATTTAAAACATCACAATAATGCATTATTAAAACTCCTTTTCAAAACCTTTGGTTCAAAACAACATTTGATCATGCACATATGTATATAACCCAAGCATTTCATGCTTCAAATCATTAACATGTCATATTGGCTTTCAAGTGATAATCCATAACCTTTCTCAACTCAAAACACAAACGACAATCGGATACGCGGAATACAAGCGTTGTCCCATACGCTTCATACACACTACCAATATCAAGGTGGAGCATGGTACAATCACAACCCCTCAACACCCGTGATGGAGACTATGGTACAATCACAACCCCTCCACATCACTCATTGGTAGTTGTATAACATCACTAACGAGATCACGGGACATACAACACAAGAACCACACATGGACTTTTAACCACCATTGTGATCTTACAATACACAAGGTCCACACATGGACTTTTAACCACCATTGTGACCTTAACACAAGACCCATCCATGGACTTTTAACCACCATGGTGTTCTTAACCATCTCGTTAGTGTACTTGGATGGAGTTTACGGTACAATCACAACCCCTCAACATCAAAGGCGACTTTATTCACGGTGCACCCA
Source organism: Hibiscus tridactylites (assembly GCA_958450335.1). Taxonomy (NCBI): domain Eukaryota; kingdom Viridiplantae; phylum Streptophyta; class Magnoliopsida; order Malvales; family Malvaceae; genus Hibiscus; species Hibiscus tridactylites. The sequence goes on from OY288289.1 coordinate 30,189,910, forward strand.
TTCCTATAGCCGGCTAACTATATCCAATTCAAGCACTTTTAGACCAACTACATCACTTGCCAATATACATCATTTACAACATTAATCCACTATTTTAAAGCATTTAATAAAGCCAATCATCATCATGCATCAATATGCATCAAAACCACATTTATCAATGTACAAAACAAGGATCCCTTACCTTGAGCATCCTTCAAAACATGGCTTATAAAACCAGCAATAAACATGCTAAAATATGCTTTCAAAAACAGAATTTAAACATGCAAACAAATCACTTTGCATTCAACCAACTCATGGCTCATCAACAAGAGAGTTTTTCCGAAAACTTACTATTGAGCTTAGCTAAGTTGTTTAGACTTTTACTAAGCTCCCAAACCTTCAAAACATTGGTTTCAAAGCTGAAAACCAAACTTCACTCACCGATTCCGTTTCGCAAGCTTGCCGAAACACCAATCAAGCTTCCGGATCAACACCACAAGGATCCGAAGATGTCTCCCTTGTTTTAAACACATCAAAGCAGAGGATTAATGCATCATCATTTTATATTCGAACCGCACTCCGACCGGTCCTAAAAAATGTCACACCTCCAAACCTCATTTTGTAAAACTGATTTCACCATCCTTTTATATATAATAAAAGAGGATTTTAAGATATTTCTCCATATTTTTAATGCATCCCGAACTAGGCTTTCCTAAAAAATCACATTTTATATTCGAACCGCACTCCGACCGGTCCGGTCCAAACCCAAAACTTCTAAGCCCAAAATTGGGGTGTTACAGTACCTGTTCCAGTTTTCATATCAAGGAAAAGATACATATGTTAGAAAGTTTAGGGACCTGAAGTAAGTTTCTACCTGGCGTTTTTATCGAATCTAAAGAATGAACCTAAAGAAAATACAAGGACTTTGAGAAAGTATGGGGACTAGAAGAAAGTTTAGGTACCTAAGGCATTTGCTCACCCAAAATGTTAAAATATGGACAAATTATACGTGTTAGAGCCAGAAATAAAGAGATTAGTGGGGCCTCATCGTACAAACGAGTACATATCAAGATGGAAAAGGAAGAATGCATAGCCTAAAGAGAATTTGACCACTGAAGAAGTCAAGATTTGCTCTAAAAGAATAAGAGCTCAACAAAAAGAATTTGGGGCAAATTTTACCAGGGCATGAAGAAAACAAGAGTTTTAAAGCTGGCTAACTATATTCACGGTGCACCCATTCCTATAGCCGGCTAACTATATCCGATTCAAGCACTTTTAGACCAACTACATCACTTGCTAATATACATCATTTACAACATTAATCCACTGTTTTAAAGCATTTAATAAAGCCATTCATCATCATGCATCAATATGCATCAAAACCACATTTATCAATGTACAAAACAAGGATCCCTTACCTTGAGCATCCTTCAAAACATGGCTTATAAAACCAGCAATAAACATGCTAAAATATGCTTTCAAAAATAGAATTTAAACATGCAAACAAATCACTTTGCATTCAACCAACTCATGGCTCATCAATAAGAGAGTTTTTCCGAAAACTTACTCTTGAGCTTAGCTAAGTTGTTTAGACTTTTACTAAGCTCCCAAACCTTCAAAACATTGGTTTCAAAGCTGAAAACCAAACTTCACTCACCGATTCCGTTTCACAAGCTTGCCGAAACACCAATCAAGCTTCCGGATCAACACCACAAGGATCCGAAGATGTCTCCCCTGTTTTAAACACATCAAAGGAGAGGATTAATGCATCATCATGCATTAATATCTTCAACCAAAACACCTAAACTCGCTGCTCTCATCAACACTCACATTTCGGCTACCAAACACAACCGAAATCACATCCAAACATCTCTACAACACTACCCAGCCAAGATCCATCAATTCCAATCATTAATAAACCTCAATTAACATCCAAAAAGGATCTAATCACGTCCTTATACCTCCAGCTTTAGCAGAACATCAAAATCACCCCAAAAACCACCATTAACTCAAGCCAAAACTTAGGAAAATCAACCTATTCGGGATTGCATTGATTAAACCTCAATTTCACACCAATTATACATCCAAAAATCATTAAAAAGACATCTCAAAACAGTGCCCAATCATTTCATACGAATTTCATCAAAATTAAACCAAATCTTGCATTTTAAAGCCAAGATCAAGAACACAACGATAAACCTTTAATAAAACTCAAATCAAGGATTGAGAACTTGGGAATTTCAGTAAAGAACTGAGTATTTAGAGGAGAAGGACGTTCATACCTCTAAATGTGAGTTTCTCCTTGTTTGGAATCAAGATTCTTGAAAATTCAATAAGCAAATGCTAAGGTTTTGATGTAGAAATGATTAGAAATCAAATGAAGATTGAAATCTCATCTTTAGGTGTCAAAATCAGAGGAAAATTTGCTGGGGAAAAGTGTTTGGGCTGAGAGAAAAGTTGAGAGAAAATGAAGAGGGAAAATTTTGAGAAAAGTTAATTAAGAACTCAAAATATCTAATTCCCCTTTTCCTTTTATTAAAAATCATTAATTAAACCTTTAATATTAAGAAAAATCTGGAGAAACTCTTCTTGGGTAAATTAGCTCCTTAAAGATTCAAAGTTTCAATCCTTTTAAAATAGTCACCAAGTTTTCAAAAAGTACATTTTAGTCACTAACCCAAAATGTCACACCTCCAAACCTCATTTTGTAAAATTGATTTCACCATCCTTTTATAAATAATAAAAGAGGATACAATGATATTTCTTTATATTTTTAATGCAACCCGAACTAGGCTTTCCTAAAAAATCACCTTTTATATTCGAACCGCACTCCGACCGGTCCGGTCCAAACCCAAAACTTCTAAGCCCAAAATTGGGGTGTTACAACTCTCCCCCCCTTAAGAAATTTCGTCCTCGAAATTTACCTGAAGGAAAGAGGTACGAAAACTGCTTCAACATGTCATCCTTCCGCTCCCACGTGGCTTCTTCAACACCACGATGTTTCCACAACACCTTTACCAACTCAATGGTCTTGCCTCGGAGAACCTTACTATCCGAATCCAGAATCTTCATCGGTTCCTCATCATAAGTCAAATCCGGATTCAACTCCACTTCTTCCACAGGCATCACATGTGAAGGATCCGATCTATACTTCCGAAGCATAGAAACATGAAACACATCATGAATCCTCTCCAACTCATGCGGTAACCTCAACTTGTACGCAACAGGACCCACACGCTCAATCACCTCGTATGGTCCAATGTACCTAGGGCTCAACTTACCCTTTCGGCCAAACCTCATCACCTTTTTCCAAGGCGAAACCTTCAAAAACACACGGTCACCCACCGCATACTCAATCTCCTTACGCTTCAGATCCGCGTAAGACTTTTGCCGATCAGAAGCTGCCTTCAAGCGCTCACAAATGAGCTTCACCTTCTCGGTGGTCCCTTTCAACAAAGCTGGCATCGAAACCAACTTCTGACCCGTTTCAGCCCAATAAAGGGGAGTCCTACACTTCCTCCCGTACAAAGCTTCATAAGGTGCCATTTGAATACTTGCCTGATAACTATTATTATAGGCAAACTCCACCAAAGGCAAATGTTTCTCCCAAGAGCCCTGAAACTCAATCACACAGCACCTCAACATATCCTCCAAAACCTAGATAACACGCTCGGACTGTCCATCCGACTGCGGATGATAAGATGTACTGAAATTCAACCGTGTACCCAAAGCCTAATGCAAACACTGCCAGAAACGCGATGTAAACCTCGGATCCCTATCCGACACAATCGACTTAGGCACACCATGCAGCCGCACAATCTCATCAATGTACAACTCCGCAAGCTTATCCAAAGTGTACGTAGTATGCACAGGCAAGAAATGCGCACACTTCGTCAGGCGATCCACAATCACCCACACTGAATTCTTCTTCGATGGCGACAAAGGCAAACCAGACACAAAATCCATGGTAATCCTTTCCCACTTCAACTCAGGAATCCGCAACGGTTGCAACAACCCTGAAGGAAACTGATGCTCAGCCTTAACTCGCTGACACACCATACACTTTCTTACAAACTCAACAACATCTTTCTTTAAACCCACCCAATAGTACTCATCACGAAGATCACGATACATCTTGGTACTACCAGGGTGCATAGCAAAAGGACTACTATGACCTTCAGCCAGAATAGCACGCCTCAACTCAGCATCATTGGTCACTACTATCCGACTCCCAAAACATAACACTCCATCATCATTAAAACAGAAATCCGAAGGTCTATCCTCCGCAATATCCTGAACATGTGGCACTAAGGAATCATCCAACAATTGCTTTTCCTTGATCAACTGAACCAAAGATGGTTTCACTTTCAATTCAGCCACAAGACCACCATCACGCGAAATACTCAAACTGGCAAACATAGCCCTCAACTCAACAGCTATTTTCCTACTCAAGGCATCCGCTACAACATTAGCTTTACCCGGGTGATACTCGATCATCAAATCATAATCCTTGAGCAACTCCACCCAACGTCGCTGTCTAAGATTCAACTCCTTCTGAGACATCAGATACTTCAAACTCTTGTGATCCGTGTACACAGTACACTTCTCACCATACATGTAATGTCTCCAAATTTTCAAAGCAAAAACCACTGCAGCCAGCTCAATGTCATGCGTAGGATAATTGCGCTCATGCACCTTCAACTGCCGTGATGCATAAGCCACCACCTTACCCTCCTGCATCAACACACATCCCAAACCAACGTAGGACGCATCACTATACACCACAAAATCTTTCCCTGATTCAGGTTGAACCAAGATAGGAGCTTGCGTTAAAGCTGCCTTAAGCTTCTCAAAAGCCTGTTGTCTCGCTTCCGTTCACTCATACTTAACATCCTTCTGCAACAACTTCGTCAAAGGTGCAACAATCTTTGAAAACCCATCCACGAATCTCCGATAGTATCCTGCCAAACCAAGGAAACTACGGACTTCATGAACAGACTTAGGAGGCTTCCAATTCATCACTGCCTCAATCTTCTGAGGATCAACATGAATCCCTTCAGCAGAAACCACATGACCAAGAAACACCACTTCGCTAAGCCAGAACTCACACTTGCTCAGCTTGGCATATAGTTGATTCTCCAACAAAGCTTGCAACACAATTCTCAAATGCCCTTCATGCTCCTCCTCAGTACGCGAGTACACGAGGATATCATCAATGAACACCACAACAAATTTATCCAAGTATTCATGAAATACTCGATTCATCATGTCCATGAAAGTTGCAGGAGCATTCGTCAAACCAAATGACATCACAAGGAACTCATAATGCCCATACCTCGTTCTGAAAGCTGTCTTTGGCACATCTTCATCCTTCACCTTCAACTGGTAATACCCTGACCTTAAGTCAATCTTAGAGAACACAACTGCTCCCCGAAATTGATCAAAAAGATCATCAATTCTCGGCAATGGATACCGATTCTTGATAGTCAACTTGTTAAGCTGACGGTAATCAATGCACATTCTCATAGTGCCATCCTTCTTCTTCACAAACAAGACCGGTGCACCCCAAGGTGACACACTCGGCCGAATGAAACCACGATCAAGCAACTCTTGCAGTTGCGTCTTCAGCTCCTTCAACTCCTTAGGTGCCATTCGATAAGGGGTAATGGACACTGGAGTTGTGTTTTCATACAACTCAATCCCAAACTCCACCTCGCGATTAGGAGGCAATCCATGCAACTCTTCAGGAAACACACCAGGAAACTCTCGCACAGTCCTGATATCTTGCACACACAACTCCTTAGAGCTAGGATTCATCACAAAAGCGAGATAAGCTTCACAACCTTGCCTCAGCATCCGGCTCGCCTCCAATGTAGACACCACATTGGCAAGAAACTTCACATTCTCACCAACCACAACTACCTCATAATCATCCACAAGTTTCAACGAAACTCGCTTATTCTCACAATCTACTACAGCTCGATTTTCAACAAGCCAATCCATACCAAGCATTACATCAAAACCATAGAAAGGCAATTCCATAAGATCAACATGAAAAACATGATCTTGCACAACCAAAGGACATCTTCTATAAAGCTTTCGGGTCACAACAGTCTCGCTAAAAGAACTAGTGACACGCATACCAACATCCAAAGACTCAACATGCAAACCAAGCAATTCAGCATGCTCACGCAATATGTATGAGTGTGTAGATCCAGAATCAATCAAGGAAAGTAATGACAAGGATTGCAAAGTGAAAGTACCTGCGATCACATCCGTGTCATTCCTCCCCTCCCTCTGAGCATACACTCTGGCCTGGACACCACCCTCAGGCTGAACAACTACAACAGGAGCCACATTCCTTCCACCATCCTCTCTCCGCTGGAAGTTACCACGGCCGCGCCCACGACCTCTCTGTGGTGCAACAACTCCCAAAGCACGTCCCTGGCCACCACCGGCCAACAGAGGACACTCTCTTCTCATGTGATCCGCTGATCCACAGTTCCAGCACGAGTTACCAGTCGCCCCAACAGGAGCCTGCACCTCCCTTGCCGCTCGAGGACAATCACGCCTCAAATGACCACGCAACCCACATGTCCAACATGTGTTCGGATCAGCTCTTGCCTTGTCTCCCTGAGTAGGCGCTCCTTGCCCACCACCACCTCGCTTAACTGAAGACTGATACTTTCGATCACGTCCCCTCTTGTTCCGTCCACCACCAGAACTATACTCAGCAACTCGTTTACCAGCACTAGAACCAGCACTTCTAGAAGATAAACCCAAATTCATCTCAATGTCTTTTGCTCTACCAACCAACATATCAAAATCATTATACTCAGCAGCCAGCATATAAGTCTTCACTTCTGTTACCAAACCATAACGGAAACGTTCACACCTCTCTCGCTCGTCAGGAACAAGCTCAGGTGCGTACTGACTGAGTCGAACAAACTGGACCTCGTACTCAGCTACAGACATGCTCCCTTGAGTAAGAGACATGAATTCCCTTTTCTTCTCATCCAGGTATCGTACACCCAGATACCTTCTCTTGAAAATGTTCAGAAAGAACGTCCATGTCACATCAGCATCCTCCATTCCAGAGATAGTGGTTGTCCACCAAGTATATGCATCGTCCTGCAACAATGATACCACACAACCCATCTTCTGCACATCAGTACAATTCATTTGCCCCAAGATTCTCTTGGTACTTTCCAGCCAAGACTCAGAACCTTCAGCAGACAAACCCCTGAACTCAGTCCCTCCCAGACTGCGCAAACGCTCCAAAGGTAGTCTAGCATTAGCATCTCCCTGATGCCCAGCTCCTTGAGCTCCAGATACTGCTGCTCGAAAAGCTCCAGCAATGGCTTGTATCAGCATTGTCATGTCAGGAACAGCTTGCCCCTGACCAGCTTCAGGTCCAGCGACCCCAGCACCATCACCAGCAGCAGCTCCTTCACCCCCAGCACCACCACCACCAGGTGGAGGAGGAAAATCCACTACGTTTTCAACATTCTCCTCATTCTCGTTTTGAGCCATAACTCGCGTATTAATCCTCGTTTCTCTACGAGGTGCCATTCACTAAACAATGCAATCACAATGCAAATAAACAAAGTCAGGCTCTGCAAGGTAAGCAATCCAAGTACTCAAGCTTATTTCCAATTAAAAACAAATCATTTCATTAGCTTTGATTTGGCAATGGGTCCCTCTAACGTGCTTCACCACATCATACATTACAATTGCAGCATACTTACAAATCACACAACATACTTTCACTCAACAAGCATACAAAGCAATCATTAACATATCACCCACATAACCGTTCCCAATTACTCGAGAACTCATCTCTGATACCACCAACTGTAACCCCCTTAACCTGGCCTAGACGGTTGACCCGAATTAAGAAGTTTACACGGGGAAAACCAAAGTCAACCCGAAAGTCAACCTTGATTAACGACCCTTTTTTTTCTTTTTAATCTTATCTAAATGCATATTAACCCTAGGTGAACACTTGAGACAAACATATTCAAAAACCACAACAAACGAATAACATTTAGGGACTCAATTGCACAACATACAAATGTAGGGACCAAAATGCAAATTCTGAAAATTATAAGGACTTAACCAACTTTTGAGTTACCAATATGCAATTAGTCATGTTTCATGCTTCTCTGCCAAAATTCAACTCAAACGGACATCTCAAACTCATTCAATTGCATAAACCAAGTTCAGGACCAAAACGCAAAGATTTCAAAACATAAAACCGTCAATTTCAGTGCCCAACGGTCGGGTGTTCCGAAACGGGAATGATCCGTTCCGAAACGCGGGACCGTTCCGAAACAAGTTCCGGAACAGAGCTTGGCAGTGGCAAAACCGTTCCGGTACGGCTCTACCCGTATCGGAACGCCAAGGCCATTTCAGGCCCTCTGTTCCGAAACGGTAGCACCCGTTTCGATACGGGCTGCCCAGATTTGCAGAATTTTGCTGGTTTAATTCACAATTGACCCATCAAACATATTCCAAAGGCAACCAAATCATACCAGCAAGTCATTCAACACTCAATGACCATGTTAGCATCAACCAATCTCAATCATAGCTTCTAATTAAGAAATACCCAATTCTATAGGCATGCAACCTATGTAGAAAACCATATAACCACCAAAACTTCAAACCAAGGACCAAAAGGCCATTTACAAGTCTCAACATCACCAAAAGCATAAAACCATCTTAGGGAGTCCAAAACATCTCCCAAAACAACAATTTAGGTTCCCATTGCCAAATGCCAAAAGCTAAACAAGTTATGAAAATTGTCACCATACATGAGCTTAAGCTTCCACTTAGATTCTTGACCACCTTGCTGCCCCTTTAAGCACTTCAATGCTCTGCATTATTGGTTTAAGAAAGAGAGAGCGTAAGCACATAGCTTAGTGAGGAAAGCTCATTTAAAACATCACAATAATGCATTATTAAAACTCCTTTTCAAAACCTTTGGTTCAAAACAACATTTGATCATGCACATATGTATATAACCCAAGCATTTCATGCTTCAAATCATTAACATGTCATATTGGCTTTCAAGTGATAATCCATAACCTTTCTCAACTCAAAACACAAACGACAATCGGATACGCGGAATACAAGCGTTGTCCCATACGCTTCATACACACTACCAATATCAAGGTGGAGCATGGTACAATCACAACCCCTCAACACCCGTGATGGAGACTATGGTACAATCACAACCCATCCACATCACTCATTGGTAGTTGTATAACATCACTAACGAGATCACGGGACATACAACACAAGAACCACACATGGACTTTTAACCACCATTGTGATCTTACAATACACAAGGTCCACACATGGACTTTTAACCACCATTGTGACCTTAACACAAGACCCATCCATGGACTTTTAACCACCATGGTGTTCTTAACCATCTCGTTAGTGTACTTGGATGGAGTTTACGGTACAATCACAACCCCTCAACATCAAAGGCGACTTTATTCACGGTGCACCCATTCCTATAGCCGGCTAACTATATCCAATTCAAGCACTTTTAGACCAACTACATCACTTGCCAATATACATCATTTACAACATTAATCCACTATTTTAAAGCATTTAATAAAGCCAATCATCATCATGCATCAATATGCATCAAAACCACATTTATCAATGTACAAAACAAGGATCCCTTACCTTGAGCATCCTTCAAAACATGGCTTATAAAACCAGCAATAAACATGCTAAAATATGCTTTCAAAAACAGAATTTAAACATGCAAACAAATCACTTTGCATTCAACCAACTCATGGCTCATCAACAAGAGAGTTTTTCCGAAAACTTACTATTGAGCTTAGCTAAGTTGTTTAGACTTTTACTAAGCTCCCAAACCTTCAAAACATTGGTTTCAAAGCTGAAAACCAAACTTCACTCACCGATTCCGTTTCGCAAGCTTGCCGAAACACCAATCAAGCTTCTGGATCAACACCACAAGGATCCGAAGATGTCTCCCTTGTTTTAAACACATCAAAGCAGAGGATTAATGCATCATCATGCATTAATATCTTCAACCAAAACACCTAAACTCGCTGCTCTCATCAACACTCACATTTCGGCTACCAAACACAACCGAAATCACATCCAAACATCTCTACAACACTACCCAGCCAAGATCCATCAATTCCAATCATTCATAAACCTCAATTAACATCCAAAAAGGATCTAATCACGTCCTTATACCTCCAGCTATAGCAGAACATCAAAATCACCCCAAAAACCACCATTAACTCAAGCCAAAACTTAGGAAAATCAACCTATTCGGGATTGCATTGATTAAACCTCAATTTCACACCAATTATACATCCAAAAATCATTAAAAAGACATCTCAAAACAGTGCCCAATCATTTCATACGAATTTCATCAAAATTAAACCAAATCTTGCATTTTAAAGCCAAGATCAAGAACACAACCATAAAACCTTTAATAAAACTCAAATCAAGGATTGAGAACTTGGGAATTTCAGTAAAGAACTGAGTATTTAGAGGAGAAGAACGTTCATACCTCTAAATGTGAGTTTCTCCTTGTTTGGAATCAAGATTCTTGAAAATTCAATAAGCAAATGCTAAGGTTTTGATGTAGAAATGATTAGAAATCAAATGAAGATTGAAATCTCATCTTTAGGTGTCAAAATCAGAGGAAAATTTGCTGGGGAAAAGTGTTTGGGCTGAGAGAAAAGTTGAGAGAAAATGAAGAGGGAAAATTTTTGAGAAAAGTTAGTTAAGAACTCAAAATATCTAATTTCCCTTTTCCTTTTATTAAGAATCATTAATTAAACCTTTAATATTAAGAAAAATCTGGAGAAACTCTTCTTGGGTAAATTAGCTCCTTAAAGATTCAAAGTTTCAATCCTTTTAAAACAGTCACCAAGTTTTCAAAAATTACATTTTAGTCACTAACCCAAAATGTCACACCTCCAAACCTCATTTTGTAAAACTGATTTCACCATCCTTTTATATATAATAAAAGAGGATTTTAAGATATTTCTCCATATTTTTAATGCATCCCGAACTAGGCTTTCCTAAAAAATCACATTTTATATTCGAACCGCACTCCGACCGGTCCGGTCCAAACCCAAAACTTCTAAGCCCAAAATTGGGGTGTTACAGTACCTGTTCCAGTTTTCATATCAAGGAAAAGATACATATGTTAGAAAGTTTAGGGACCTGAAGTAAGTTTCTACCTGGCGTTTTTATCGAATCTAAAGAATGAACCTAAAGAAAATACAAGGACTTTGAGAAAGTATGGGGACTAGAAGAAAGTTTAGGTACCTAAGGCATTTGCTCACCCAAAATGTTAAAATATGGACAAATTATACGTGTTAGAGCCAGAAATAAAGAGATTAGTGGGGCCTCATCGTACAAACGAGTACAGATCAAGATGGAAAAGGAAGAATGCATAGCCTAAAGAGAATTTGACCACTGAAGAAGTCAAGATTTGCTCTAAAAGAATAAGAGCTCAACAAAAAGAATTTGGGGCAAATTTTACCAGGGCATGAAGAAAACAAGAGTTTCAGATCAAGCTAAAAAAGATCAAGCAAAACAAGACTTGATAAGAACAATCTTAAGAGATGAGACACCACTACAACAAAAGCTGAAAACTTAACGGAGAAGCAAAGAAAATTAGAATCCATCCAAGTGGAATTTACAAGATTCAATAAAGAACAGATAAGGATTTCAATTTGCAACTTCGAGATTGAACAAATAAATCTAGAAAAGACTAGCGAAGATTCCAATCACGTTTTTGTGAAGCAAAGATATCCCCTCGTTTGAAGAGGCGGATCACAACCAAGATTCGAATCCGTTTAAAGAGGCAGATCTCTGCAGAGATATTCGATTGTTTGCGCATGAAAGGAAGTGTATTACAACTCTGATCCTTCGGATAGTCAATAAGCCCTTCCAGCAATATGATTTCAAATCTTCCAGACATCTCTGGGAATGATGAGAACTGTTTGGATGGTGTCATAGTAAGACAGTTGGGGCATGGTATTGTCAAAGAGATTGATCTTCCGGGGTCTCAATTTAAAACAAGAAAAAGGGGAGAGAAAGAAAAACAAAATGGTTCATGCTACAAGGAGGGAAGCACGAGAAAGATCAACTTTAGGACCAAATAAGTCACATACAATAGAAAGAGATGGACTTATATAGAAAGAAACAAGAGACTTGATATGAGTTTCAGATTGATAGATGGAGATACCTTTGATAGAAAGCAGTGACTCCAAAAATCTCATTGCTCTAAGATGGGAATTGAAGATGTTTCATACTATTCCAATTTAAATTCTTATTAACCAATGATATTTTTTTTTGCAGGATTTGGACCTTTTCCCTAGGAGCAAAGATATTCCGTTTACAGATACAGATTTCAAGAAGTTCCGTTTAGGGAGGCGGATCTCATGACATTCCGTTTACAGAGGGTGATTTCAAAACATTTCATTACAGAGGCGGATCTCAAGACGTTCCATTTACAGAGGCAGATCTTAAGACATTCCGTTTACAGAGGTGGATCTCAAAACATTATGTTTACAGAGGCGGATCCCAAGATATCCCGCTTATAGAGGAAGATCTCAAGTCATTCTGTTTATAGAGGCGAATTTCAAAATATTCTGTTTACAAAGGCGAATCACGAGACATTCCGTTTATAGAGGCAGATCTCAAGATGTTCTGTCTACAGAGGCGAATCTCAAGACATACCGTTTACAGAGACAGATCTCAAGACATTTCGTTTATAGAAGCTAAGACATTTCGTTTATAGAGACGTGTCTCAAAAAAGATTTCAACATGGTTGAAGAAGCGGATCTCAACAGTCCGTTTGAAGGGGTGGACCCCGGAAAAGATGTTAACCTCTTGGGTTACCAAATAAAAAGAGAGAATAGAAAATGAGATTAAAAACTTTAAGCTCAAAAGAGGAGGATTCACGGTTTAATTGATCGAAAGTTTCAATGTTTCTTATTGAAACCCTTGAAGTTTCTTAATGATATACCCAAGTTGTACACTTGCTTTACATATATGTTGGAAGATAAATGATATATTTGACTTTTGCAGGTCATGCAATTTTCGAGTGTAGAAAGGAATAGACCAATAATGAAAGCAACAAGGGGTCTTATATGAGTCTCATATTAAAAGATTAAGGCACCATAAGTAGAGAATCAGTGACTTTAAAGATTTCAGTGCTTCAAGCGGAAAATTGAAGATATCTCATATTACACCAAGAAGAATTCTAATTAATTGATGATATTTCTTTTTGCAGGAATGATGAGCTCCTAATGTGAAGAGTTCGCCCAGCAAATATAGAACTCCTAATAAGAAAAGTTCACCCCCTGCAAAGAAGGACTCCTAATAAGAAGAGTTCGCCCCAGCAAAGACAGAGCTCATAATGAGAAGAGTTCGCCCAGCAAAGAAGGATTCCTAATAAGAAGAGTCTGCCCAGCAAAGACAGAGCTCCTAATGAGAAGAGTTCGCCCAGCAAAGAAGGATTCCTAATGAGAAGAGTCCTTCCCAACAAAGAAGAACTCTTAATGAGAAGAGTTCGCCCAACAAAGAAAGGATTCTGAATGAGAAGAGTTCGCCCTGACAAAGACAGAAATCCAAATGAGAAGAGTTCACTCAGCAAAGACAAAACTCCTAATGAGAAGAGTTCGTTGTTTGAAGAATGAGGAAGTTCCTAATAAGAAGAGCTTGCTTATTCGACGCCTTTGTAGAGAGACAAATCCATGTTTTCCAGAAGAACAAAGAGATCCTAATGAGAAGAGTTCGCCCTTTTGAAAATGAGGAAGTTCTTAATGAGAAGAGCTTGCTTATTCAACGCCTTTACAGAAACGTGGACCAGCAAAAAAGTGAGGAATGCATAATTTCATAATAAGAAGAACAACTTCAGACCTCAGAGGATGAAGAATTTCAAGGAGCAACACTAGACCTTAGAAGATGAAGAATTTCATAATGAGAAGAACAGCTTCGGACTCTACGGTTTGACAGAAGATTGAAGGATTTCATAATCAGAAGAACATCTTCAAGTCTCGATGGGTGAATGGTTCGGACGAAATCCGTGTCTTTTCAGTCTTTGCTCTATTCATGTTCCACAACAATGAGCAAAGAGAGGCAACTGTAATACCCGTATTTTGTCCGGGGTTAGTATTATATTAGTAATTCTATATAAGTAAGGCCAAAAAATAAATAGGTACATATAATAAAACCCAAAATAGGGTCCATAATAGTCCAAAAGTCACTCTAAGTCCATTTACACACAAAAGTCTGATAAATGCCCAAATTCCTAATTTACAAGCTATTAATACTCAACAAACACATATTTGATCAAAAACTCAACTTTCCCGCCCAATTTGTGCCAAGTGGCAACGTCTTATCAGCCCGAATGGGTATCACACAGATTATGGTTTAGTTTCCCTTTAGTTGGCACCAGCTATGGAGTGATGTCACTCATGTGACATCATCTTTTATGTCACATTCCACCTACTATAAATACCTGTCAGGAGAGAGAAATGGGGGGCAATTAATACCATAATTAATACCAAAAATAAAATAATAATGTAATAAAGAAAGAGAGAAAAGGGCAATATGAGAATTTTACCTACTCTTGGGAGTTGAACCGTCAGTAACCAAGGAGTCAATGGATATTTGAAGGGTTGCCGATACCGATCGCCACCATAGGAAGCCGAGTAGATGCCACCAGAGCTACGACAATACTGTCAGAACCAATGTTCTGCCGCCATGAAGGTGAGATTTTTTTCACCCATTGATTTTCTGTTCATAAACGCGAAAGAGGGTTAGATTGGGGTTAATAATGAAAAAAGAGAAACATATTAGGGTGGTTGATGCGTTTTGTGTACGGTGGCCAGAGCGGTTCGTGATGGTCGGAGTAGATTTTAGGTTACTGGTCGGAGTTGAAAACGGACCGAGAGGGTAGATTTAGGCCGAGAAAGAAGGGAAATATGATAGGATCGGGTTAGATCTAGGATTTTAGGCTCAAAATCAGAATATTTATGGGAAGAGTTAGGGTTTCGATCTCGGCGGCAGGCAGCGGCGGACGAGAATCACCCCGTGGTGGTCGGGAATTGCACCACGGTGGCCGGCTCGCCTAATTAGAGAGAGGGGACAATTTGCGAGTTAGAGCGAGAATGAGACTCAACTGAATGACCGAGTTCGGCTCGGTGAGGGTATTTTATATCCATCTGGAAATGGTGTCGTTTTAAGAGGGGATCCGCGCGTCGAGCCGGGTCAAGTACAAGGGATTCACGCGTCGAACCAGGTCGGGTACAAGGGATCCGCTCGTTTTTTAGGGTTTTGGTTAAATTAGGGCTTTGGTCCCTAGAGCTTTGATTTGTATTTCAATTTAGTCTTGAAATCATGTGATTTGGCACCTTATTTTCTTTATTAATTCAATTTGGTCCTCTTTTGCTTTAGTTTCTAAGTTTTATTTTATTCGATTTGGTCATTATTCGATGATTTAATTAGATGTTTGAATTTATTTAATATGGCAAGTTTCCATTAATTGTTTTATTAAATTCAACTATTCAATTGTATAATAATTATATAATATATATATATATAGACACACATTATGCATCGTTTGTGCATATTACCATATATTTTGTATGCCTTTCTGTATATTGACCGATTAATTATCACTTGTTTTCCTACCGTACATACTTTACCGATTTATTACATTAATTAATAGTTTCCCTCTAAATGTGTAATAAGTATTTTTTTATATATGGTATAGTATAATATATGTAAAATATGCATAGCTTGCAATTACCCTTTAATAACTTTACCATATATATATTTAATATATAAGTATATATCGAATATCTTTTGAAATTGAATCAACTAATTTTATTAAACAAGGAAATATCTGAAATTACAATGAAAGTTTACCACTGAGTAAAAAAACACCTAAATCCAGACACAAACCCAGAGAAACTAAATTAGCGGCTCTAGAACATAAGTGGACCATACCAAGAAACATGTAAGAACCTAATCCAAAGACTCGAAACAAAAGATGGATACAAACATCCCCAAATCGACGATGATGGGTAAAATCATCAACAAACAACATTGACAAATACATATTACAGTGAACGTAAGTTGACAATAAGGTCATTACCACAACTCAATCGCGAATAAACAGAAGATGTAATCGCGTATCCAAAACCAAATCAAGGGTCCAAGACAGGGAGATCAACAACATAATGAAAGGAACGCCATCTTGATCAGTCGTGGCAACGTCAGATCCAACCCTGATAGAAAAAAATAACAAAAAAGCATGCCAAGAGGTAAAAAAAACTTGCTAAGAAGAAAAAAAACCATACCAAAAAGTAGAAAATTTACTGAATCAAAAGGATTGAAAATCAAAAGAACGGTGCTAATAAATAAAAGGATATATAAATAATGAGTCTGGCGGTCGCCAACAAACTTAAAAGTTGGAACAGCCGTCGGCTAATTAAAGAAAAGAGGATGAAGACCCTTGCAGCGCAGTGTTGAGTGTGTAAAAGTTCTATAATTTATCCCCTATTTAACCTATATTTCTGCTGCATTCAAGCATAATTCATTGCATTTAGGATAGATTTCATTCATACATCACAATTGTATTAAATGGCACAGTTTCTACTGAAATTGGTTGCTTTTGCAGGTAGCTGCTGTAGCAAATGAAGGGCAGTGGTGTAACACCCCAAAAACCGGTCTAGTCAGAATTAGGTTCCGATGACCAAATATTTTGTATTGATAAAATAATTTATTCGATCTTATTTAGAATATTCGAGTAATTTATGGTTTATTATTATTAGATTATTTGGGTCTAGTAGAAATTAGATTCGAAACATATTTATTCGGTTTATTATTATTATTATTATTAAAAAGAAAAAAATATAATAAATAATGGCAGTGAGACCCACGGCTAATTCCTTCAAATTGAAGGAACTTGCCGTGGCATTCCCACATCATGGGACATTCGGCACACCCATAAAGTGGGTGGCAAAGCTATGATTCCACGTGGACCAGCATAAGGGCATGATGCCCCAAAATTTGGCCACGACTCCCACATACGTGGAACTTGGGAAAGCCTTTGGGGGACGGCAATTTCTACTATAAATATGGGAGATATGTGCAAAGTACACAGCAAGATAAGAAAAAAAATTAGTGATTGCGTGGAACAAGGGTGGCCGGTTTAAGCCCTATAAATTGGGGAGATTATGGCGCAAGAGGTACAACAAGAATTAAGGAGAAAAATAACACGTTTCAGTATTAGATTGGTTGTCCGATATTTTCGATATAGTAATATCGAATCTCTGCCGACGTCGGGGTAAGCTCAAATCCTTGGTTGGTCTAAGTTTCGATATCGAGTTTAATTAATATTTTCATATTTATTTGATATCGTCTTGTCAGTTCTAACCGATTCCTATTTAATCTAGTTCAAGAAGTCGTGAAAGAACAACCGCCCACCCAAGGAAAAAGGTGACGTTATAAGGGAACCCTAATATCGAGGTGAGTGTAGTAGCGTCTCGGGTTAGGCAAGGGCCTACCCGAACATGTTATTATTTTTGTTATTACTAACCCTTAAATTAGGGGTTTTCATCATTGATCACATGTTTGTAAGTGAATGGTAAGCATTTCATTGATTCCATGATTTTTAAGCATGTTAGTTATTGTTATGAAATTCATTGCAAGCATTTACATATGATAAGTATGATATGAATAATTGAAATTGTTATTGTTACGATTTATGAAATATGAACCTTGAATTCAAAGTATTGGATACAATTGGCATGCCATAGAATTCACGAGCTCAGTGTACGGGTGACTACGGTCCTAGGGCTACGACCTATATGATTTGGCGAGGCGGAGGGATGTATTGTGTTTGGTCTTTGGCGATGTCGGCAGGATGACCATTTATGTGTATTGGCGAGGCGGTGGAATTCGTGTATCCATATACTATGAATCGATCCAAGGGAAATTATGAACTCAAGATATTGTTTGCCATGAACCATGATATTAGTATATGCCTTGTTGTGAATATGAAATATGCCATGATATTGCATGATCAATGATGATTCTTAGAAGCATGTTATAAGTCATTATATGTATATTTATAGTTATATGACTACCTCACTAGGCAAAGTATGCCTAATGCATTTCATGCATCCATTTCAGGTTAAGCAAGTTTTGGGATCGAGATCGGAGAAGTTGGTACGTTGTACAAGTCACAACCAAGTCCAAGTAATGTGTTCTATCCTTCGAACTCCTAGTATGGTGGCAAGGTCTATGTAATAAGCTTAATATGTTTGTTTTAGTATGCCTAAGTGATGTTCAAGTGCCTTGGTTTAAATAAGATGAAAATAGTGTTCTTATATTAAGAGTTTGGCTTTAAGATTATGTTTTTGGGCTAAATTGGTAAAACCGAGTAAAAGGGATTCAAATAGCTATAAAACTTGGCAAGACAATAGTTTATATCCTTAGAAAGATGTGGGTAAAGTTTCACTGAAACTGGACTAAGTTTGCTAAGCTAAATTGATCAAAAACTAGCTAAAATCTGTTTATTTTAGGTTCACCGTACCGAAACAGGTGATGACGTTTCGATACGGGTATGTGAAATTTTGGGTCTGGAATGCTTGGTGTACCGAAACGGATAAGGTCCGTTTCGATACAGTTTTGCCTCTAGAGACCCCTGTTTCGAAACGGGTTTCGAAACAGGTATAAGTCAAGTCAAGGTCGGTCAATCCGTATCGATACGGGTCAAGCCGTATCGAAACGGTTAAGAAGAAAAAGTCAAAATATTGACTGTGGTCAAGCCGTACCGAAACGGATTAGGGCGTTTCAATACGGGCAGCTTCTTGTGGTCAAGCCGGTAAAGATTACAAGTATTGAGATTAATAAGATTCAGTTATTAAGTCAACTCGTTTTAAAAAGGAGTATTATAAGATGAAAAATGATTAAAATATTTCCGCATCGTTTCCGGTAACGCTCTCCAACCCGGTTCTCTACCAGGCCAGGATGGGGGTGTTACATTTGTGGTATCAGAGCTAGAGTTTAGTCGGTTCTGGACTAAACTTAAGTATGTTTGTATTGTGTGTTAAGTTACTTTGCCACCTAGGAGTTAATTTGTTGTGACTTGACAACTGATCCGATCTCTTTTTAATATATATATCAGTCTTGAACTAACGAAGCTTGTAACAATGAGTCTGCTGCTAATTTCTCGAATGGTGGCGAAGAAGTGCAAGGAGGAAATCCTCCGAATCTAAGAAACCCACCTGTTCAGAATGTAGAGTCTGAAGCACCTGCCGCTCAGGCAGAATGCTATCAGAACATGGCTGATATGTTTCAGCAATTTTATGAATGTGATAGGGACTAGTCAAGTCGTGCAACCTACGCCACCTGTTGCGCAATCTCTTCGAGCCCCAATCGATAAGTTATCGCAAATACCGAGCTTACACCTTTACTAGTCGGGATGATGATAATCCCGAAATAGCCGAGTATTGGTTAGACAATACTTTAAGGATTTTGGATAAGCAGTTAAGATGTTCGGATGAACATAAGCTTAAATGCGCTCTCGCATTGCTTGCTGATGAAGCTTTAATGTGGTGGGAGACTACTATTCTTACAGTCCCGGAAGAATCAGTCACCTGGGAATTCTTCCTTAAAGAATTCAGAAATAAGTACATTAGCGAGTACTATCTCGCGGAAAGACGGAGCATCTTCCTCCATTTGAAGCAAGGAGGGAAACCAATCGAGCAGTACATTCATGACTTCTGTAAGTACTACCGATATGGAGCCGAGTTCATAAAGAAAGAAGAGGACAAAATGTCGAATGTTCATTGCTGGGTTGAGTGATGAGTTGCGGCCTATGTTTACTGCTTTGGGGATCACAAACTTCCAGGATTTGGTGAATCGTGTGAAGGCGACCGAAGCTGCACAGAAAATCCCAAGGGGGAACATGGCTAGCAGATTTGAGAAGAGGGCATGGAGTGATTCCCGACCTCCCAAATGGAAAAAAGAAAGGTAAATATTAGGGCTCGAAGCAGACCTCATACTCGCAGCCTTCCCGTACAGTGAATATTGAGAGACCACAGACTATTACTCAGTCTTGATCCAAGGCGGCTTCTGTGGAAAGTACTGGAGGTTCTAACCGAGGTGTTCAGCATTTAGTTTGTAATTTTTGTCAAAAGCGACACGTAGCAGGGCAATGTCGCATGCAAACAGGAGTGTGCTTCTTATGTGGAAAGAAGAGACATTTCATTAGGGACTGTCCTCAGAATCCATCAAAGACAGTTGTTGTGCTAGGGGATACTTCATCACCTGCTCAGTCCTTTCGGGGAAAAGGGGCGAGACAAGGACAATCAGGAACTTCAGGAAGGCCAGGTGGATCTGGGAAGCAGAACAAAAAACAAGAGTCAAAAGCTTCTGCACATATGTATCATGTAAGGAGTCGTGAGGAAGATGATGATCCTGATGTCACAGCAGGTACTGTTATGTTATATTCATATTCTTTGTATGTATTAATTGATCCTGGATCGGCACACTCTTTCATAAGTCTGGAGTTGGTGAGGAAGCATAAGATGTTTAGTGAACCTTTAGTAACAAAGGTTTCTGTAACAAATCCCTTGGGCGATTGTGTTGTTTTAAACCTAGTATGTAAGAATTGCCCAATTATGATTCAAGGAATTCCGTTCCCTGCGGATTTCTTGGTTTTGCCAGTCCACGAGTTTGATGCAATTTTAGGAGTAGATTGGCCTAGTAAACATCAAGCATGGGTAGATTGTGGCAAGCGGAAGTTGTATCTTCGAGGACTAGGTAAGGAAAGAATAACCTTGATGGAATCTCGGAATTCTATGCTGTGCACATTGACCATTGAGCCCAAGAATGAACCTCAGATTAATGATATTGATATGGAGAGTGAATTTCTGGATGTCTTTCCTGATGAGCTTCCAGGATTGCCCCTGTTGCGTGTAAAATAGTCTATCGCAATTGTAGTGCAAGTGTACACGACGCAAGTAGTAAAGTGATACTAAGTATCGGTTATCGTCTCCACAG
This sequence comes from Hibiscus tridactylites, assembly GCA_958450335.1. NCBI lineage: Eukaryota > Viridiplantae > Streptophyta > Magnoliopsida > Malvales > Malvaceae > Hibiscus > Hibiscus tridactylites. The sequence continues at coordinate 30,210,985 of OY288289.1, forward strand.
GGATTGGGCTAATGACTTCACCTCGAATTACTGCACGAAAGTAAAAGAAATATTTGAGAGTTGTCACGAGAATAATAAAGTAAAGACGTAAATAAAAGGATTGAGTTATCAAGATAGAGAGAATAGGCTGGTATTGAATTGCTTAGGATCTCCAGTTCTGTCGTCGCTCTCGTCGTCGACAGCACCTGTCGCGGCGTCTGTCCGTTGGCTGTCGCGGCAGCAGACACACCAACTCCGTACTTCAAGTTTGGCAAGAATCCCAGATCTGCCTTGCCCTATCCTTAGGCACAAGTCTATCGATGAACACGTCTTTGATGATACCTCCCGGCGTGAGTTGAAGGATGAACACCGATGTGTATGAATTCTTCCTTAGCCACTTAACCTCGCCCTATCCCTAGGCACGAGATGGTTCAACTATAAACTAGAGAACGCGCTCTTATTTCTTTCATATACTTAAATCTCCCGATGCTAAGTAAATGGATAACCTCGCAATGCTCTCCCGATGCTCTTGCAAGATATTAAAACCAAAATAAGAGAACTTGAAGTTTATTTTATTGAACTGAAAAATCCTAAAACAAAGCAACCCTTGCAACTACTTTACAAAACAACCCGTAGCCCTAGGGGGAATTTAGAACATGTCGGTGACGGGTGGACGGCAGGGGTTTGGTTTCGGTTCTGGGGTAATCGGGTATGCCTCCTAGGTTAAATCTATGCCCTTATATAAGCTTTGGGCTCAAGTCATCTAAGGTAACAAGGATTACAACTTTAATTAAAAGTAAGATTCTAATAAAGACTAAATCTCTAAAGTCTCCTACTTTCCAGCCGCATCCTTGCTTTTAGGAATTTCTTCTCCTTGAGCTTTGGCTTGGCATATCTTTCGATCCGGGGCTTGGAAAAATATGTGGCTTTCACACGACAGACGAGCAGATTTTTCTCTATCTATCGAGGTCCACTTTGCTTTTCCTCTTAATGAGTCTGCTGTCACCATGCTGTCACGACAGGTCCATGACAGCTTCGTCTTCTTCGTCTGCTTGTCTAGTTCAGCTCTCCTGCTTCTCTGCCCTGCGCCTGCCTTCATCGTCTACTATGACAGATACCTGCAAAAATAGCCATCTTTTAGTAGAATCCGTGCTTTTAATCCATTTGTGATGTTTTACTAAAAACTAACCTAAATGCAATGCAATGATGCTTGAATGCAGCAGAAATATGGGTTAAAAAGGGTGTAAATAATAGAACTTTTACACACTCAACACACCCCCAAACTCAAGTTTTTGCTTGCCCTCAAGCAATGAAGAAAGAAAAAATGAAAATTTTTGTGTTGGCCTTCAAACAGTGAACTTTTCCTTACCCGTCGCTCAATCTCTATGGCGGCAGCAACCTGTCGGAAAGGTTAGGATCTGTCCGGAATCTCCCTATAGCTCTCGTGTAGTGGGTGCATGCTTGTGAACAGTTATATGCTAAGACTCTCTTAGTTTCACTAGAATATTCAACTTCTTCACTCGAATTTTTATGCCAAAGTTTATTTTTTTAGAAGGCACATTTTCATGCTTCTTTTTCTTCTATTTTCAAGCTAAATTTTTCTAGAGCCAGTTTTTGGGCACCTCTAGTTAGCTTCCTAGAGCCGGTTTCGGGAACCTTTAGGTTTTTGATTTTCTTTTACTAAACTTCTTTCCTAGAGCCAGTGTTAGGCACCTCTAGGGGCTATTCAAGTTCTAAGCTTCCTATTCTAGTTTGGCTAAAAGAAATCTAAGCAATATAACATTCACAAAAGTGTTTAAGTTTTTCAGAACTATAGAAAGGCTCTAAACTTTTCCTTAACCTGTCCTAAAGATGCTGCCACGACAGAGCTGTCATGACAGGTAAGCTAACTTCACAGTTTTAAGCCAACATTTTTAATTTTCTGATTTTTTTAAGAGAAAATAAATAAATAATAAGACACAACAAATAATAAAGAGATGTGCTAAAGACTCCATTAAAGATGGAGGGTTGCCACCCCCAAACTAAAGGGTTGCATTGCCCTAAATGCAAAATGACATGGAAATTAAAAGAAAGAGAAAAAAAGTACATCACAAAATATAATGGCAGGCAGCAATAAGAGGAAAGAAAATAAAAACTTAAATTTTAGTCGCTGTTCTCGCTGCTGCTGCTCACACGGATCTACCAGCGACGTCTGGGCTGAGGAGGCGGCTGGGCAGGTTCAGGGGTAGGTGCTGTGGCAGGTTGCTCTACAAGTTGGACATCAGAACTGCTGCCACTGTCCCAGCTGCTGCTGGTGGTTGTGCTGGCCTTGGGCAGCCGTTTCTTGTCTGCCACGTGCTTAATTCTCTTGACCCTCGTGAAGTCACTCTCTAAATTCCTCCGGATAATAGGGCTGTCATCAGTGGCATGTCTCTTGGTTCCTCGAGGGGAGGTGTCTGCCGGTTGCCGTCGGGGCAAGAGATGGTGTGGAGGTGGCAGAATGTGTATGGGGAGAGACAGGTGGTGTAGGTGTGGGGGAGGGGATATGGAAATAATGGTCGGGGAAGATGACATCCGAATAATGTAAAGTATTAGTAATGAAATTTACCGTTGCATTTGAGAAATCGCGGATGAAAGTCATCAAACCCATTTGCCGCTCCTCGACCCGTAGGATTGCAGCAAGGATAAGTGCTGACTGGTCTGTCGGAGCGGTGGCGGTGGCAGCTTCAGGGGCAGGCTCGGTGGCAGGTTCCTCATCCGAGTCTGCAGGTGGTGCATTTGGATCAAAGGCGTTGATGGGTGTTGCAGCTACAACCTCCATGAGGCTGGAGATGTTATTGTCGGTCCAGCCATGACCTTGGTGTAATTTGTCGGAGGGCTCCTCTGGTACAGCAGCACATCGGCAGAGGGCGGTGATGGTGAACGGCAGACAGAGTCGTGAGTCTGAGCGGAAGGCACAATCAATGATGCTGTCCCTCATGTACCTGCCCACATTGATGGGCCTGTCATGCATAATAGAGTGAATGAGTGCCAGCCGCTGTCGGTTGACTGTCGTGTGGTGGGACAAGGGCAGGATACGCTTTTTGATGAAAGCGTTCCACAGTTTTGCTTCGGGGAGGAGCTGCCCCCTATTGACAGAGTGGGGGTTCTTCTTGCTGGTAGTCCATGTTGTACCAGCCTCTGTCAGCTCCACCATGACAGCATCATAGGCAGCAGCGTCGAGGGTGTCCAGAAATTGTTGGTGAGCATCATCATCGGGGCCAAAGAAGAGGTCGAACATATGGTTGATGCTGTTGGCGGTGAAGGGCACTTCCACTCCTCGGACAGTGACATATGTCGCTGTTTTGCTGTCGATGGCCTCGTAAAACTCCCGAACCAAAGTATCATTTAGCTCTGCCGGCTGTTCAGCAAAGTCCTCCCATAGCTGTGCCGTTATGGCCTTCACAATGAACGGCCGGAGTCCCATATGGGGAGCGTTTCTGTTGTATATGAAGCCACGCTCCTCCCATAATTCCTTGTTGGCGAAGGGTGACGCTGCTGCTGAAGAAGAAGCGGCAGCAGTGTTACGACGGGTCTGTCTCGACGACATTTTGGTTGCAAGGGCTGTGAAAGAGAGAAAACAAATAAAACTAGAGGAGAAAACAAGAGGGAAAAAACAGAAGTGATGAGAAAATGAAAGGGGAAAACGGGGTTATATAGCTGTTGGGTATCTGCCCATTTAATGCCGCAACGGCAGGCAGGAATAACGGGGCGGCAGATTGGATGTAGCGTGTCTGACGCGTCTGACACGCATTTATGCGTCTGCTGTGCGTCTGCCGCACGCTTCTGCGTCTGTAGTGTCAGTCTGTTGACAGCTTGTCAAGTCCGTCTGCGGCGGCAGCTGAAACGACAGGTTATCATAAATGGGCTTAATTGGGCTGATTGATGGGCGGTGGGTTTGGGCCACTTCTTCTTTCCTTCTTGACTCCTTTATTTCCTAAAAACTGAAATTATGAAAACAAAACATTATTGAAATAAAATAAACCTAATTCCTAATAAATAATAATAATAATAATAAAATAAAAATAAAACTTAGGTTAAATTAGAGGTGCCTTGTGGGGCATCTCCTAAAGTAACCACTTCCTGAATTCCTGGGGCTTCAGTCCCCTGATAGTGCTTGAGGCGCTGTCCATTGACTTTGAATTGGTGCCCGTCTTTTAATGATTGAATGGTGATGGCACCATGGGGAAAAACTTGAACTACTTGAAACGGGCCAAACCATCTAGACTTTAGCTTTCCTGGGAAGAGTTTAAGTCTAGAATTAAATAACAACACAAGCTGCCCTGGGCAGAACTGTCGTGGCAGCAGTTTCTTGTCATGCCACTTCTTAGTCTTTTCCTTGTAGATCCTTGCGTTGTCGTAGGCCATTGTCCGTAATTCTTCAATCTCGTTCAGATCTAATAACCTTTTCTGGCCGACCTTGTCCAAGTCCATATTCACTGCCTTGATTGCCCAATATGCTTTGTGCTCGATCTCGACAGGCAAGTGACAGGTTTTCCCATAAATCAGTCGGAATGGAGACATGCCCAATGGAGTCTTGAAAGCTGTCATGTATGCCCATAATGCATCATTCAGAAGTAAGGACCAATCTTTCCTAGTTGGTTTAACCATCTTCTCAAGAATGTTCTTTACTTCTTTATTGGATATCTCAACCTGTCCATTGGTCTGTGGGTGGTATGCTGTCGCGATCTTGTGCTTGACACCATATTTTTTCAAAGCGGCAGCAATTACCCTATTATCGAAGTGTCTCCCTTCATCACTGATAATCGCCCTAGGGATGCCAAATCTAGAAAAAATGTTTTTGTGCAAAAACTTTTGGACCGTTTTGGCATCATTCTTTTGAGTTGCGATTGCCTCTACCCACTTGGAGACATAATCCACTACTAGGAGAATGTAAAGATTTCCACACGACGATGGAAAAGGTCCCATAAAATCAATCCCCCAAACGTCGAAGATCTCGACTTCCAAAATATTCTGCAGTGGCATCTCGTTTCTCCTCGAGATGTTACCTGTCTGCTGGCACCTGTCACAGTTTTTGTAAAATTCCTGTGCATCTTTATATAATGTCGGCCAGTAAAACCCTGACTGCAGCACCTTGGCAGCAGTCTTATTGCCTCCTAAGTGACCTCCATATTGTGAAGCATGACAGTGATGGAGAATGTCTTCTTGTTCTTCTTGTGGTACACACCTTCTTATAACCTGATCTGCGCACATTTTGAAAAGAAGAGGTTCGTCCCAATAATAATGCTTAACATCATTTTGGAACCTCTTCCTGGCTTGATAATTAAGATCAGTAGGTAATATTCCGCTAACTATAAAATTAACGAAATCAGCATACCAAGGAAGGTTAGAAGACTTACCTGCCGCCATGGCTGTCGCGACAGCGATTGCGGCAGCAAATAGCTGCTCATCTGGGAAGATCGCCAGTATGTGTGTCTCATCTAACGGTAGACTCTGTCCCGTCTCCAACCTCGACAAGTGATCTGCCACCTGATTCTCTGTCCCCTTTTTGTCCTTGATCTCAAGGTCGAACTCTTGTAATAGCAAGATCCACCGTATCAACCTAGGCTTTGCATCCTTCTTTGCGAACAAATACTTGAGGGCATAATGGTCGGTGTGTATTATTACCTTCGTTCCAAGTATGTAAGAACGAAACTTGTCGATGGAGAACACCACAGCTAACAGCTCCTTTTCTGTGGTGGTGTAGTTCACTTGGGCGTCATTTAACGTCTTGCTGGCATAGTATATGACATGAAACAACTTGTCTTTGCGCTGCCCAAGTGCTGCCCCGACAGCATAATCACTGGCATCACACATGATCTCAAACGGTTGTGTCCAGTTTGGTGGCTGTACTATGGGGGCTGTCACTAACTTTTCCATCAGAACCTTGAATGCTTCAGTACATTCTTCATTAAAGTCAAAGGGTCGGTTCTGCTCTAAGAGATGGCATAGGGGCTTCGTGATTTTCGAGAAATTTGCAATGAATCTCTTATAAAAACCAGCATGCCCTGAAAAACTCCTAATGCAGCTAATCTTATGGCCTAGAACTATCCCTTCATCTACCATAAAATGGCATTTTTCCCAATTTAGAACAAGATTAGCTTTTTCACATCTTTCAAGTACCTTTTGAAGGTTGCCGAGGCAGCTCTCAAAATCGTCTCCAAAGACAGAAAAATCATCCATGAAAATCTCAAGGAAGTCCTCTACCATGTCGGAGAATATAGCCATCATGCACCTTTGGAAGGTGGCAGGTGCGTTACAGAGGCCAAACGGCATCCTCCTAAATGTGTATGTTCCGTAGGGGCATGTGAAAGTCGTTTTCTCTTGATCCTCCGGTGCAATAGCAATTTGGTTATAACCTGAATAACCATCAAGAAAACAATAATAAGATTTACCCGCTAATCTATCAAGCATTTGATCAATAAAGGGTAAAGGGAAGTGGTCCTTTCGGGTAGCTTTGTTAAGCTTCCGATAGTCCATACAAACCCTCCAACCGGTCACAGTCCTGGTTGGGATTAGCTCATTGTTCTCATTGGTTATCACTGTCATTCCTCCTTTCTTTGGAACACATTGCACCGGGCTTACCCATTTGCTGTCGGAGATGGCGTAAATAATACCATCATCTAACCATTTAATTATCTCTTTACGCACTACCTCCTTCATCGCAAGGTTTAACCACCTTTGGGCATCAATAGTTGGCTTATGATCTTCCTCTAGTAGGATTTTGTGCATGCAAATCGCCGGACTAATGCCCTGAATGTCTGCTATCGTCCATCCAATCGCCTTTTTGTGCTGCCTTAGCATGTCGACCAGCTGTCGTTCCTGTTCCTGCGGCAGCTTAGCCGAGATGATTACGGGCAGTGTGTCATCACAACCAAGATAAGCATATTTAAGCTGCCCTGGCAGGGGCTTAAGTTCTAAGACAGGTGGTTCAACAGTAGAGGGCTTTTGGATTAAATGGTTATCCGAAGTGTAATTCAAGGGTTCGAATAACTTTCCTGGACGATGGTCTAACCAGTTTACCTCCTCATGACCTTCAGTATTAGATGTATCGGATTCAGAGGAGTCGCTGTCGTCGGTGCTGTCGTCATCGCTGTCGTCGTTACTGTCGTGGCAGGCCTTTAAGTGGCTGTCGCAGCAGTGACCAAATTTTATATCACGGCAGCCCGACCTGATGTAGGGGTAATCAAAGGTCACCTCAATGATGGCTTTGCATTCCTCGTCCACATCGGCATGTTTCATTGCTTGGAGAACATTCAACTTAATTTCTTGATCGTTCACGCGCATGGTGAGTTCTCCTTTCTCCACATCAATCAATGATCTTCCCATGGCTAAGAAGGGTCGCCCGAGGATGACGGGTGCGTTCTCATCTGCCTCACAATCGAAAATAAGAAAGTCAGCAGGAAAAATAAGCTTATCCACTCTTACCAAAATATCTTCAATTTTTCCCTCGGGGTGAACGTAAGAGCGGTCGGCTAGCTGTAGGGTAACTGTCGTGGGCCGCGCCTTCCCAATACCTAATTTCTGAAAAACAGATTTGGGCATTAGATTAACACTAGCTCCAAGATCACAAAGTGCCTTACCCACAAATTTGTCGCCGATTACGCAAGGTATGATGAAGCTCCCCGGATCCTTCTTTTTCTGGGGTGGCTGTCGATGAAGAATACTCATGCAACCTTCTTGCATCCTTACCGTTTTAAATTCCCCAAATTTAGATTTTTTCGACATGACATCCTTGAGAAATTTAGCGTAACCGGGCATCTCCCTAACAGCATCTAACAACGGAATATTAATATGAACCTGTTTAAAAATATCATAAATCTTTTTAAGTTGAGATTCATGCTTAGCTTGCTATATCCGTTGAGGGAAGGGTGGTGGGGGACGATAATCAGCAATGCGTCCTTCCCACTGCATGCGAATCTGAGGACGATAATCTTCTTTTTTCTCCTCTGTTGCTTCTGCTGTCGTGACAGGCTCATCGGCAGCAGTCTGTTTATCACCTGTCGGGGCAGCTTCCTCGGCAGGTTTTTCCAAGGCAGGGTCCTTTTCTGTTTCAGCTTCTTTTTCCTGCCCTGGTAGTTTCTTCCCACTCCTAGTAGTAATCGCCTTACATTGCTCATGTGGGGGTGGTCTAGCATTTTCAGTATTGCTAGGGAAACCTCCATTCTGCCTCGGCTTAATATGCTGCGACACCTGACCCATTTGTGTCTCTAAAGATTTCAATGTAGCTTCATGGTTTGTCATCCTCATCTCGGTTTTATCTATAAAATTTTCCGTCTTCTTGACAAACTGATTTATATTCTCCATATACGTACAAGTCTGAGACATAAAAGTGGCCAGAGTCTGTTCTAATATACTACTCGTGGCAGGTGGTGGCTGCTGTTGCTGCTGCGGCGGCAGGTACTGCGGCAGGTTCTGCTGCGGTTGCTGTCGCGTCAGCAATCTAGGACCCCCTGATTCTGATTATGTGCTTGCGGATTCAGGGCATTGTTAGGGTTACTCCAGGAAAATTTGGGATCTTTCCTCCAATTAGGGTTATAATTGTTGGAATTGTAGTTTGGCTTGTAATTTCCAACATACTTCCCCTCTTATATATTTATAGGGCACTCATCCCTACTATGATTTCCCTCACAGATAGTACAAACTTCCTCGACAGCAAATCCTTGTAATTCATCTTCATTCAATAATCGTTTCATTGCTTTAGTAAGGAATGCTACCTGTGATTTTATAGTGCTGTCGGCCTCATAGTCCTTGACAGCAAGTACCCGTTTACCCCCTCTTCTAGCTGTCGGAAACTGCTCCTCATTCTTAGCTAGATTTTTCAGAACTTGCAATGCCTCGTCCGGATCTTTATCCAATAATAGTCCATTTGCTGCAGAATCAATTCAAATGCGAGTTTGTAAGTTAGCAGCATTATAAAAATTAGTTACTTGATTCCAGACGGGAAATCCATGCATTGGGCAGTTCCGAAGAAGAGTAGTAAACCTGTCCCAGGCCTCGTGCATTGGCTCGTCATCTTCCTGTTGAAAAGTAGCAATTTCGTTACTTAATCGCTCAGATAAATGTGAAGGATTAAAACGAGATAAAAATTCACGAGTTAGATCTGCCCAAGTCATAATGGAACCCGATGTAAGTTTATTCCACCAAGTTTTAGCTCTGTCCCTCAATGAATGGGGGAATAACCGAAGCCTCAGTATCTCCGGACTCACTCCTAGCAGTCTAAACGAACCACAGATCTCCTGGAACGTTTTGAGATGCTCCCTAGCATCTTCTGTCGCAGAACCACTAAACTGCTCGGCGTTGTTGATCATACTAAACATGACAGGTTTAAGCTCAAAGTTGTCAACATCAATATCCGGCAGCGTGGTCTCCAGCTCTACATGATCGTTCAGCATGTAGTCACGACATGACCGTCGTCCACCTGCTGCGGGCGGGTCATCGACAGGCGGTACACCGCCACCAACAGGCTGGTTACGTGCCATCTGCTCTATATGTTCCTCGAGGTATTCGTTCCGGTCTAAAAGGCGGCGAAGTTGTTTCTTGAGATTGAAGGAACGTTCGATCTCTGGATCTAATTTATACTCAGGATCTTCACCTCTTATGGATCTGCGCATAAACAAGAAAACCTCGTGAAAAGCGAGAGTTGAAAGCACAAAAGAAAAATTAAAGAAAAAAATAAAAACGAAAACAAAAATAAAATAAAAATAAAAGAAAAAAGTGCAATAAAAGAAAGATGTAGTTATGTTGCCAATCCCCGGCAACGGCGCCAAAAACTTGTTGCGTGTAAAATAGTCTATCGCAATTGTAGTGCAAGTGTACACGACGCAAGTAGTAAAGTGATACTAAGTATCGGATATCGTCTCCACAGGGATTGGGCTAATGACTTCACCTCGAATTACTGCACGAAAGTAAAAGAAATATTTGAGAGTTGTCACGAGAATAATAAAGTAAAGACGTAAATAAAAGGATTGAGTTATCAAGATAGAGAGAATAGGCTGGTATTGAATTGCTCGGTAGTGCATGTATTGAATTGCTTAGGATCTCCAGTTCTGTCGTCGCTCCCGTCGTCGACAGCACCTATCGCGGCGTCTGTCCGTTGGCTGTCGCGGCAGCAGACACACCAACTCCGTACTTCAAGTTTGGCAAGAATCCCAGATCTGCCTTGCCCTATCCCTAGGCATAAGTCTGTCGATGAACACGTCTTTGATGATACCTCCCGATGTGAATCGAAGGATGAACACCGATGTGTATGAATTCTTCCTTAGCCACTTAACCTCGCCCTATCCCTAGGCACGAGATGGTTCAACTATAAACTAGAGAACACGCTCTTATTTCTTTCGTATACTTAACTCTCCCGATGCTAAGTAAATGGATAACCTCACAATGCTCTCCCGATGCTCTTGCAAGATATTAAAACCAAAATAAGAGAACTTGAAGTTTATTTTATTGAACTGAAAAATCCTAAAACAAAGCAACCCTTGCAACTACTTTACAAAACAACCCGTAGCCCTAGGGGGAATTTAGAACATGTCGGTGACGGGTGGACGGCAGGGGTTTGGTTTCGGTTCTGGGGTAATCGGGTATGCCTCCTAGGTTAAATCTATGCCCTTATATAAGCTTTGGGCTCAAGTCATCTAAGGTAACAAGGATTACAACTTTAATTAAAAGTAAGATTCTAATAAAGACTAAATCTCTAAAGTCTCTTACTTTCCAGCCGCATCCTTGCTTTTAGGAATTTCTTCTCCTTGAGCTTTGGCTTGGCATATCTTTTGATCCGGGGCTTGGAAAAATATGTGGCTTTCACACGACAGACGAGCAGATTTTTCTCTATCTATCGAGGTCCACTTTGCTTTTCCTCTTCATGAGTCTGCTGTCACCATGCTGTCACGACAGGTCCATGACAGCTTCGTCTTCTTCGTCTGCTTGTCCAGTTCAGCTCTCCTGCTTCTCTGCCCTGCGCCTGCCTTCATCGTCTACTATGACAGATACCTGCAAAAATAGCCATCTTTTAGTAGAATCCGTGCTTTTAATCCATTTGTGATGTTTTACTAAAAACTAACCTAAATGCAATGCAATGATGCTTGAATGCAGCAAAAATATGGGTTAAAAAGGGTGTAAATAATAGAACTTTTACACACTCAACAGCCCCCAACCTGTGAAGTTAAATTTGGTATTGAAGTGCAACCTGGGACTGCACCAGTCTCTATTTCACCTTATAGAATGGCAGCTGTGGAATTAAAGGAGTTAAAAACTCAAATCCAAGACCTTATGAATAAGGGCTTTGTTAGACCCAGCTCTTCACCTTGGGGAGCTCCGGTCCTCTTTGTTAAGAAAAAGAATGGTTCGATGCGTTTAGGCATTGATTACAGGCAACTAAATAAAGTTACCATCAAGAATAAGTATCCTCTGCCGAGGATCGATGATTTGTTTGAGCAGTTAAAGGATGCTTCCGTGTTCTCTAAGATTGATTTAAGGTCGAGGTACTATCAGATGAAAGTCAAGGAGTATGACGTGCCCAAAACAGCGTTTCGTACAAGATATGGACATTACAAATTCTTGGTGATGCCTTTCGGACTGACGGATGCACCTGCAGCTTTCATGGATCTAATGAATCGTGTGTTTAGGCCCTATCTTGATAAGTTTGTTGTTATCTTCATAGATGACATCTTGATTTATTCAAAGAATGAAGCGGAACATCGAGATCATCTTCGAATTGTACTCCAAACTCTAAGAGAGAAGCAGTTGTATGCAAAATTTTCTAAGTATGAGTTCTGGCTCACCGAAGTATCCTTTTTGGGGCATGTTATATCAGCTTCGGGCGTTCAGGTGGACCCGAAGAAAGTACAAGCTATGGTAGATTGGCAGCCTCCTAAGAATGTGGGGGAGGTTAGGAGCTTTCTTGGACTTGCGGGATGTTACCGTAGGTTCGTGAAAGGATTCTCTATGTTAGCTGCTCCTTTGACAAAATTATTGCGGAAGGAGGCACCTTTTGTATGGAATGAAGATCAGTAGCGAAGTTTTGATCAATTGAAACAAGTCCTAACCCATGCACCTGTCCTGACCCAGCCTGAGTCTGGAAAAGATTATACTGTTTATAGTGACGCTTCGCACCTTGGGTTAGGGTGTGTATTGATGCAAGAAGGTAAGGTTATTACTTACGCTTCGAGACAACTTAAGCCCCATGAAATGAATTATCCCACTCATGATCTAGAATTGGCTGCAGTTGTTTTTGCATTGAAAATTTGGAGGCATTACCTCTACGGAGAGAAATGCTATCTTTTCACTGATCACAAAAGCCCTCAAGTATTTGTTATCGCAGAAGGAGCTCAATTTGCGACAGCGAAGATGGATGGAACTTCTTAAGGACTATGATATAGTCATTGATTACTATCCGGGAAAGGCCAATGTTGTAGCTGATGCACTCAGCCGCAACCCTTTACCTGCTCCTCGAGCAATTAATGCTCATTTCAGACTTCGAAAACATCAATGTCTTGTAACTAAACTCCAAGTTCAGTCTACTGTTATTTCTCGAATTAAAGATTTGCAAGAACAAGACCCCAAGTTTCAAACCATTGTTTCTAAATTATCTGATAGCCCGGATTTCAGAATTCATGCTGAAGGACTCTTATGTTTTCATGATCGGGTTTGTGTACCAAATGATGAAACTCTCCGTAGGGATATTCTTGTTGAAGCATATTCAAGTTCTTTCTCTATTCACCCGGGGTCTGTGAAAATGTACAAGGATTTACGTGAGCTTTTCTGTTGGCCAGGCATGAAGCAAGCTTTTGTTGATCATATCTCGAAGTGCCTCACTTGTCAACGGGTTAAGGTAGAACATTGTGCTCCTACAGGGCTTTTACAACCCATTGATCCACCAAAGTGGAAATGGGAAAAGATCACTATAGACTTTGTTAGTGGTCTACCATTAACCCCTGCCAAGCATGATGCTATTTGGGTTATTGTTGATCGATTTGCAAAGTCAGCTCATTTCATACCTATCAGAATGGACTACGGTCTTCCTAAGCTAGCTGGCTTGTACATTAAGGAAGTGATCCGACTTCATGGTGTGCCTGAATCTATCATTTTGGATCGAGATCCTCGGTTTGCATCTCGATTTTGGAGAACCTTACAAAGAGCCTTGGGCACAAGAGTCAATCTTAGTACAACCTTCCACCCTCAGACTGATGGTCAGTCAGAAAGAGTTATTCAGATTTTGAATAAGAAATAACAAGAAGAATAGCTTGAAATTAGAGGATGATGACTCACCTTATGTGTTGGACACCTAAGATGTTGAATGCTATTAGAAAGTGCAAATGCCAGGTGAATACGAAGAGGTGAAAGGATAAGCTTTGCAAAGCCTTAAGAGAAGTTGTAATTGGTTCTTGGAAAGGTGGGAAAAAGACAAAATTTACAATCTATATATAGTAAACTCTAGCAAAAGTAAGACCAAAACCCACCTCTCTTTCAAGGAAGTGAAATAATATTTTCCTTGGGAAGTACCTACGTTCCTAAGTAATGTCAAATTCAATCGAGAAGTTAAGTGAATTAAAACAAGAAAGATTCATGTGTATCTCGTGCCAGGTCAATCACCCGATCAGACAATGTTCAAAGGAAATTGAAGCTTGTTTCGATTGTGGTAAGATTGGTCACCTCGCTCGGAATTGTCCTAAGAAATTCTCAAGAAGCGTTGACACGTAAGTGCGAAGCGAACATGGCCTGAAGGTCTAGGAAAGGTGAATTCCTCATCTCCAGATGATTATGATCCCGAAGAGTGTTCGGATGAACAATCTGAAGCTACATGTAAGAATTCGAGGACGAATTCTTTTCTAAGGGGGGGGAGAGTTGTAACACCCTGAAAACCGGTCTAGTCGGAATTAGGTTCCGATGACCAAAAATTTTGTATCGATAAAATAATTTATTCGATCTTATTTAGAATATTCGAGTAATTTATGGTTTATTATTATTAGATTATTTAGGACTAGTAGAAATTAGATTCGAAACATATTTATTCAGTTTATTATTATTATTATTAAAAAGAAAAAAAATATAATAAATAATGGCAGTGAGACCCACGGCTAATTCCTTCAAATTGAAGGAACTTGCCGTGGCATTCCCACATCAAGGGACATTTGGCACACCCATAAAGTGGGTGGCAAAGCTATGATTCCATGTGGACCAGCATAAGGGCATGATGCCCCAAAATTTGGCCACCACTCCCACATACGTGGAGCTTGGGAAAGCCTTTGGGGGACGGTAATTTCTACTATAAATATGGGAGATATGTGCAAAGTACACAGCAAGATAAGAAAAAAATTAGTGATTACGTGGAACAAGGGTGGCCGGTTTAAGCCCTATAAATTGGGGAGATTATGGCGCAAGAGTTACAACAAGAATTAAGGAGAAAAATAATACGGTTCAGTATTAGATTGGTTGTCCGATATTTTCGATATAGTAATATCGAATCTTTGCCGTCGTCGGGGTAAGCTCAAATCCTTGGTTGGTCTATGTTTCGATATCGAGTTTGATTAATATTTTCATATTTATTCGATATCGTCTTTTCGGTTCTAACTGATTCCTATTTAATCTAGTTCAAGAAGTCGTGAAAGAACAACCGCCCACCCAAGGAAAAAGGTGACGTTATAAGGGAACCCTAATATCGAGGTGAGTGTAGTAGCGTCTCGGGTTAGGCAAGGGCCTACCCGAACATGTTATTATTTTTGTTATTACTAACCCTTGAATTAGGGGTTTTCATCATTGATCACATGTTGGTAAGTGAATGGTAAGCATTTCATTGATTCCATGATTTTTAAGCATGTTAGTTATTGTTATGAAATTCATTGCAAGCATTTACATATGATAAGTATGATATGAATAATTGAAATTGTTATTGTTACGATTTATGAAATATGAACCTTGAATTCGAAGTATTGGATACAATTGGCATGCCATAGAATTCATGAGCTCAGTGTACGGGTGACTACTGTCCTAGGGCTACGGCCTATATGATTTGGCGAGGCGGAGGGATGTATTGTGTTTGGTCTTTGGCGATGTCGGCAGGATTACCATTTATGTGTTTTGGCGAGGCGGTGGAATTCGTGTATCCATATACTATGAATTGATCCAAGGGAAATTATGAACTCAAGATATTGTTTGCCATGAACCATGATATTAGTATATGCCTTGTTGTGAATATGAAATATTCCATGATATTGCATGATCAATGATGATTCTTAGAAGCATATTATAAGTCATTATATGTATATTTATAGTTATATGACTACCTCACTAGGCAAAGTATGCCTAATGCATTTCATGTATCCATTTCAGGTTAAGCAAGTTTTGGGATCGAGATCGGAGAAGTTGGTACGTTGTACAAGTCACAACCAAGTCCAAGTAATGTGTTCTATCCTTCGAACTCCTAGTATGGTGGCAAGGTCTATGTAATAAGCTTAATATGTTTGTTTTAGTATGCCTAAGTGATGTTCAAGTGCCTTGGTTTAAATAAGATGAAAATAGTGTTCTTATATTAAGAGTTTGGTTTTAAGATTATGTTTTTGGGCTAAATTGGTAAAATCGAGTAAAAGGGATTCAAATAGCTATAAAACTTGGCAAGACAATAGTTTATACATTAGAAAGATGTGGGTAAAGTTTCACTGAAACTGGACTAAGTTTGCTAAGCTAAATTGATCAAAAACTAGCTAAAATCTGTTTATTTCAGGTTCACCGTACCGAAACAGGTGATGACGTTTCGATACGGGTATGTGAAATTTTGGGTCTGGAAAGCTTGGTGTACCGAAACGGATAAGGTCCGTTTCGATACAGTTTTGCCTCTGGAGACCCCTGTTTCGAAACAGGTTTCGAAACGGGTCTAAGTCAAGTCAAGGTCGGTCAATCCGTATCGATACGGGTCAAGCCGTATCGAAACGGTTAAGAAGGAAAAGTCAAAATATTGATTGTGGTCAAGCCGTACCGAAACGGATTCAGGCGTTTCAATACGGGCAGCTTCTTTTGGGCTTTTATAGGATAAATGGATTAAATTGTAAACCCGGTAAAGATTACAAGTATTGAGATTAATAAGATTCAGTTATTAAGTCAACTCGTTTTAAAAAGGAGTATTATAAGAAGAAAAATGATTAAAAGATTTCCGCATCGTTTCCGGTAATGCTCTCCGACCCGGTTCTCTACCAGGCCGGGATGGGGGTGTTACAAGTGGAGAAGCAGAGCTGGAACACTGGACTGCAGCTGAGAAGAAGGATGCTGCCATGGCCGTTGCCGTGGCAGCCAAGGACGACATCAATGGTGAAGGGAAGAAGTGAAGTGGACCTCGACAGAAAGAGGAAATTAAGCCGGTCTGTCGTGGAGCACTCTTATATTTTTCGAGCCCTAGATCAGAATGAAGGCCAAGCCCAAAGTTCAAGGAAGAAACTCCAAGCAAGAAGGAAGGACGAATTAAAGACATATGCTCTGAAGATTTAGTCTTTAATAGAGTTGTACTTTAATTTAAACTTGTATTCTTGCCATATTAGAAAACTTGAACCCAAGGCCTATATAAAGGCATGTAATTCGACCTAGGGAAGGATATCATATTCTCTAGCCATCTTCCCCTAAACCCTAGTCATTTTCCCCTTCTCATCATGTTCTAAACTTCCCCTAGGGCTAAGGGTTGATTCTGTAAAGTAGTTGCAAGGATTGCATTGTTTTAGGATTTTTTCTTTTCAATAAAATAGACTTCAAGTTTGCTTATTCTGGTTTTCAACATCTTGCAAGAGTATCGGGAGAGCATTGTGAGATTACTCATTTACTTAATATCGGGAGAGTTAAGTATACGAAAGGAATAAGTACGAGTTCTCCAGTTTATGGTTGAACTATCTCGAACCTAGGGATAGGACGAGGTTAAGTGGCTGAGAAAGAATTCAACAACATCGGTGTTCATCCTTCGATTCACGCTAGGAGGAATCATCAAAGACGTGTTCATCGATAGACTTGGACCTAGGAATAGACCAAAGCATAACCGGGATTCTTGCCAAGCTTGAAGTACTGAGTTGTGTGTTCGCTGCCGCGACAACAACAGACCGCTGCCGAAACAGGTGCTTCCGCGACATGCGCTATGACATAAAATAGAAGTTTTAGACATTGCACACACCTGCACTACGGAGCAGATCAATACGGGCCCATTCTTTACTATTAATATTTTCATCCTTTATTTTAAATCTTCTTTATTCCTTAGTGACAACAATTAAACTATTTCTTTTCCCTCTTATGCAGCAATTCCAGGTTAAAGCTATTAGCCCAGTCCCTGTGGAGACGATATCTGATACTTACGCATCACTTTACTACCTGCGTCATGTACACTTGCACTACATTGCGATAGACACTTTTACACGCAACAAGTTTTTGGCGTCGTTTTCGAGGACTGGCAACATATCTTTACCCTACCTTTTACTGCACTTCTTTTATTTTTCTGTTTTTACTTGGATTGTTCATCCTGTGCTTTTCACAAGGTCTTTTTTTGCTTATGCGCAGATCTCAACGAGGAAAAGAACCTGAGCAGCAGTTAGATCCTGAAATCGAACGAACGTGCAATCTCAGGAAATGAGTCCGCCTCCTTGTAGAAAGAAACGAATACATGGAGGAACAAATAGAAGCAATGGTGAACGAAAGGCGCGAAGAAAGGAGGAACAACCAAGGGGATCTCCGAGGTCCTGAAGATCCTGTCAGAGATGGAGGAAACAGACAACCTGCCGATCCTCCTGCTGCTGCCACACGCCGGTCATGCCGAGACTACATGATCAACGATCACGTGGAACTAGAGACCATCCTGCTAGACGTAGAAGCTGAAAATTTCGAGCTGAAACCTGTCATGTTCAGCATTATTAATAACGCTGGCCAATTTAGTGGTGCTACTACAAAGGATGCTAGGGAGAATCTGAAAACGTTCCAGGAAATTTGTGGTTCGTTTAGACTACCAGGAGTAAATCCGGAGATACTGAGGCTTCGGTTATTTCCTTATTCATTGAGGGACAGGGCGAAAACTTGGTGGAATAAACTAACGTCGGGTTCAATAAAAACTTGGGCTGATTTAACTCGTGAATTTTTGTCTCGTTTTAATCCTTCACATTTATCTGAGCGATTACGTAACGAAATTGCTACTTTTCAACCGGAAGATGACGAGCCAATGCACGAGGCATGGGACAAGTTTACCACTCTACTGAGGAACTGCCCGATGCATGGATTCCCCGTTTGGAACCAGGTAATTAAGTTTTATAACGCTGCCAACTTACAGACTCGTATGAGAATTGATTCAGCAGTGAATGGATTGTTGTTGGACAAAGATCCAGATGAAGCAATGGTAGTATTGAAAAACCTGGAAAAGAACGAGGAACAAATTCCTATAGCAAGAAGATGGGGTAAACGAGTACTAGCTGTGAAAGATTATAAGGCCGACAATTCCCTAAAAACACAGGTGGCATATCTCACAAAGGCAGTGGAAAAGCTATTGAAGAAAGATTCAAAACCTGTCCACTCTACCGAAGAGGTATGTGAAACTTGCGATGGGAATCACAGTTCGGAAGATTGTCCACGATAGTTAGAGGAAGGGATGTATGTTGGGAACTACAACAAATAGAACTACAATTCCAACAACTATAATCCCAACTGGAGAAAGGATCCCAAATTCTCTTGGAGCAACCCTAACAATACCCTAAATCCTCAAGCACATAACACTCAAAATCAGGGGGACCTAGATTACTGACTCAGCAGCAACCGTAATAGCAGTGGCAACAGCCACCAGCTGCCACGACTAGTATACTGGAGAAGACCTTGGCTACGTTTATGTCTTAAACAGGAACTTACATTGAAAACATGAATCACTTCATCAAGAAAACTGAGTCATTCATGGATAAAACATAGATGCATATGACTAACCATGAAGCTACTCTAAAATCACTGGAGACACAGATGAGCCAGGTTTCCCAGCATATTAAACCAAGGCAGAATGGAGGATTCCCTAGCGATACTGAAAACGCTAGACAACCCACACATGAGCAGTGCAAAGCCATCACAACTAGGAGTGGGAAGAAATTACCTGCGCCGGAGAAGGAAGCTGAACCAGTTAAAGAACCAGCCCTAGAAACGACTGCCGAGAACGCTGCCCCGGCAGACGACAAAAACACTACTACCAATGAAACTGTCACGACAGCAGAAGGGACAGAGGAGAATGATGAAGATCCTAAGCCTTCTCTGATCCGAATGCAGTGGGAAGGACGCATTGCAGATTATCGTCCTCCACCTCCTTTTCCACAACGGGTACAAAAGTTGAAACAAGAATCCCAACTTAAGAATATCTATGATATTTTTAAGCAGGTCCATATCAATATTCCGCTGTTAGATGCTATCAAGGAGATGCCTGGTTATGCCAAATTTCTCAAGGATGCCATGTCGAAGAAATCCAGACTTGGGGATTTTGAGACGGTTAAAATGACAGAGGGATGCATGACTATTCTACACAAGAATCCACCCTAGAAAAAGAAGGATCCTGAGAGCTTTATAATAACGTGCATAATCGGAGACAAATTTGTGGGTAAGGCACTTTGTGATCTTGGTGCTAGTATAAATTTAATGCCCAAATCTGTGTTTCAGAATTTAGGTATTGGAAAAGCACGACCCACAACAGTCGTACTGCAGCTGGAAGACCGCTCTTACGTACATCCAGAAGGGAAGATAGAAGATATTCTGGTAAGAGTGGATAAATTTATTTTTCTTGCTGACTTTCTTGTTTTAGATTGTGAAGTAGATGAGAATGCACCAATCATCCTGGGGCGACCCTTCTTAGCCACAGGAAGATCACTAATTGATGTAGAAAAGGGAGAACTCACTATGAGAATGAATGATCAAGAGATCAAACTGAATGTTCTCCAAGCAATAAAGCACGCCGATGCAGAAGAAGAATGCAATGTTATCACTGAAGTTATCCTTGACCAACCCTGCATCAGGTTGGACTGCCATGACATCAAATTTGGCCATTGCCACAACAACCATTTAGAAGACTGTCACGGCAGCGACGATGATAGCAGCTCCTCAAACTCTGACAAATCTGATACTGAAGATCATGAGGAGGTAAACTGGATGGGCAATCGTCCATGTAAGTTATTCGAGCCCTTAAATTATACCTCGAATGAACATATAGTCCAAAAGCCATCAACTGTAGAGCCACCTGTTCTAGATCTTAAGCCCCTGCCAGGGCAGCTTAAATATGTTTTTCTTGGATTAAATGATACGTTGCCCGTAATCATTTCTTCCAAGTTGATGCGGGAATAGGAACAACAGCTGATAGGGATGCTACAGCAGCACAAAAAGGCTATTGGATGGATGATAGCTGATATCCAAGGCACCAGCCCGACACTATGCATGCATAAAATCCTCTTAGAGGATGATCACAAGCCGACCATTGATGCCCAAAGACGTTTGAATGATGCTATGCGAGAAGTGGTCCGAAATGAAATTATCAAATGGCTAGATGCTGGGATAGTTTACGCCATCTCGGATAGTAAGTGGGTGAGCCCGTTGCAATGTGTTCCTAAGAAAGGAGGAATAACCGTGGTAACCAATGAAGAAAATGAGTTAATCCCAACCAGGACTGTGACCGGTTGGAGGGTTTGTATGGACTACCAGAAGCTTAACAAAGCTACTCGGAAGGACCACTTTTCTGTGCCTTTTATTGATCAAATGCTTGATAGATTAGCGGGAAAGCCTTACTATTGTTTTCTTGATGGTTACCCAGGGTACAACCAAATAGCCATCGCACCGGAGGATCAAGAGAAGGCGACGTTCACTTGCCCATACGGTACTTACGCTTTTCAGAGGATGCCATTTGGACTTTGTAATGCACTAACAAGCTTTCAAAGGTGTATGATGGCAAATGTAACCCCCTTAGCCCGACCTAGACGGTTGACCCGAACTACGAAGATTACACGGGGAAAACCAAAGTCAACCCGAAAGTCAACCTTGATTAACGACCCTTTTTTTCTTTTTAAACTTATCTAGATGCTCATTAACCTTAAGCGTACACTTGAGAAAAGCATACTTGAAAATCACAGCGATCAGAAAGCAATAAGGGACTCAATTGCACAACATACAAAGTTAAGGACCAAAATATAAATTCTAGAAAGATGAGGAACTTTACTGATAATTAAATTACCAATATCAAATTAGTCATATTACATGCTTCCCTGTCAAATTTCACCTCAAAAGAACATCTCAAACTAAAGCAATTGCCAATACAGAATTCAGGACTAAAACGTAAAGCTTGCAAACCTTAAACCATTCAAATCAGTGCCCAACGGTCAAGTGTTTCGGAACGGGGGTTGTTCGTTCCGAAACGCGGGTTTATTTCGAGACCAGTATCGAAACAGGGCCTGGTAGTGGTAAAAGTGTTTCGGAACGGCCTCTACCCGTTTCGATACACGAAGGCCGTTACAGGCCCCCGATTCGAAACGTTAGTGCCCGTTCCGATACGGACTGCCCAGAAAGTGCAGATTTTGCTGGTTTAACATACATTTAATCACTCAAACACATTCTAATGACTTCCTAATCATGCCGACAAGTCATCATACATATTAGGTACATGTTTGCATCATCAAAACACGATCATGGCATCGAATAGGAAAATTCACGAGACTATAGGCATGCATCCTAATGTCCAAAGCAAACAATCATCAAAACATCAAAGCAAACACCAAAATGGCCATTTACATATCCAAAACAATTAAGGCATCATGCCACAACTAGGGAGTCCAAAACATCTCCCAAAAACACAACCCAGGTTCCCATTGCCAAGTATCAAAATCTAATTATGTTGTGAAATAGTCACCATACATGAGCTTAGCCTTCCCTTGGATTCTTAGCCTCCTTGCTGCCCACAAATACCTCAATTATCTGCATTATTGGTTTAAGAGAGAGAGCGTAAGCACAAATGCTTAGTGAGGCATGCTCTAAAGAAACAACACAATAATGCACTTTATAAAAACACTTTCCGTGATGCCTTTAACACTTAAACATCATTATTCATGCAACATTGCATTCACAACAAGCATCTCATTCTTCAATATCAATTACATGTCATATTGGCTTCCAAGTGATAAACCACAACCTTTTACAACATAAAACACAATTGGATACGCGGATTACAAGCGTTGTCCCATACGCTTCATACACACTACCGAACACACAAGGTGGAGTTTACCGGTACAATCACAACCCCTTAACACCCGTGATGGAGTTTAACGATACAATCACAACCCCTCCATATCACTCATCGGTAGTTGTATAACATCACTAACGAGAACACGGGACACACAACACAAGATTCACACAGGGAATTTTAACCACCATTGTGATCTTAAACATCTCGTTAGTGTACTTGGATGGAGTTTACGGTACAATTACAACCCCTCAACATCCAAGGCGACTTTATTCACGGTGCACCCAATGCTATAGCCGGCTAACTATATCCGATTCAAGTACTTTAAAACCAACACATCACTTGCCAATATACATCAATTATCATCAATAATCCACTGTTTTAAAGCATCTAAAACAAAGCCATTTACAACATGCATCACTATGCATCAATCCACATTTTTAACAAATCAAACCAAGGATCTCTTACCTTGAGCATCCTTCAACAAATGGCTTACATAACCAGCATTAACCATGCTAAACATGCTTTCAAAAACAGAATTAAATATGCAATTATCAACAAATGCATCGAACCAATCCATGGCTCATCCAAGAGAGTTATTCCGAAAACTTACTCTTGAGCTTAGTTAAGTTGATTAGACTTAAACTAAGCTCCCAAACCTTCGAATATTCGATACAAAGCTGGAAATCCAACTCCACACACCAATTCCGTTTCACAAGCTTGTTGAAACGTCGTTCAAGCCTCCGGATCAACACCACAAGGATCCGAAGATGTCTCCCCTGTTTTAAACACATCAAAGCAGAGGATTAATGCATCATCATGCATTAAAATCTTCAGCCTTAACACCTAAACTCGCTGCTCTCACCAAAACTAACATTTCGGCTACCAAACACAACCAAAATCACCTCCAAACTCTTCCACAACATTACCCAGCCAAGATCCATCACTTCTAAACATTCTTAAACATCAATTAACATCCAAAAAGAACCTAAACTCGTCCTTATACCTCCATCTATAACAGAACACCAAGATCACCCCAAAACCACCATTTTCATAAGAAAAAACTTAGGAAAATCAACCTATTCGGGATTTGTAACGCCCCGGTTTTGGGCTTAGGAGTTTTGGGCGTTGACCGGTTGGTCAAAGTGTTGTTCGAATCTAAAGAGGTGAAATTAGGAAAGCCTAGTTCGGGTTGCATTAAAAATATGGAAAAATGTTCTAAAATCATCTTTTAATATAATTAAGTGAACTGTGAAATCAATTTTGGAAAATGAGTTTTGGAAGTGTGACATTTTGGCTAGTGACCAAAATGTAATTTTCGCAAGTTTGGTGGCTGTTTTATAAAGGGTTGAAACTTTGAATCTTTAAGGAGCTATTTACCCAAAGGGAGTTTCTCCAGATTTTTCCAAGATATTTTAAGTCTATAATCTGATTTTAAAGGTTATTAAAATTGGAGGGAAGCCATTTGGCTATTTTCTTAACTTTCCAATTTTCTTTCTCTCATTTTCTCTCAACCCAAACACTACTTTTCCAAAGAATTGGATCTGATTTCTTCACCTAAATCCCTCCTTTCAACTCTCATTTGATTCCAAATCATTGTATCTTCAAAACCTCTTCAATTGCTAAGTGTTTCAACAAGGATTTTGATTGCAAAAAGAGGAGAAACTCAAGTTTGGAGGTAAGAACGTCCTTCTCCTCTAAACTATCAGTTCTTTACCGAAATTCCTAAGTTTTCAATCCTTAATTGATGTTTAATTAAAGGTTTTTAAGTGTTGAAATGGATCTTGGCTTATTATGCAAGATTTTGATGATTTTTGATGATTTTCGTTAGATCTGAGTAATCTGTGATTTGAGAGGTGTTTTTGATGTTAAATGATCTCTAAATTGATAAGGAATTGAGTTTTGATTGATGCAATCCCGGATAGGTTGAGTTTCCTAAGTTTAGCTTGTGTTTCAAGGTAGTTTTTGAGGTGATCTTGGTGATCTGATGTTGCTGGAGGTATAAGGTTGTTAATAGGTTGTTTTTAGATGTTTTATGATGTTAATGGAAGTGAGGTTTTGCTGGTTTATGGCTGGGCTTTGCTTAGAAGTGGTTTGGATGCATTTTCGGTTGTGTTTGGTGGCCGAAAATGGAGGTTGGATGAGAGCAGCGAGTTTAGGTGCTTTCATTGAAGCAATTAATGCATGATGATGCATTAATCCTCTGCTTTGATGTGTTGAAACAGGGGAGGCATCTTTGGATCCAAGAGTGGTTGATCCGGAAGCTTGATTTGGTGCTTTGGCTTGAAGCAAAGTGGAAATCGGTGAGTGAGTTTGTGGAAATTGGATTTCAGCTTTTAAAACCAAGGTTTGAAGGTTTTGGGAGCTTAGTTTAAGTCTAAACAACTTTGCTAAGCTCAAGTGTAAGTTTTCGGATTTTCTCTCTAGTGGTGGCCATGATTTTGTTGTGATGCAAGATGATGATTTGCATGTTTTTAATTACTGTTTTAAAAGCATGTTTTAGCATGGATTTTGCTGATGATGTAAGCCATATGTAGAAGGTAACTCTAGGTAGGAGTACCTTGCTTTTATACATTGAAATAATGTGGTTTGATGCTTTGAAGTGCATGATGAAAATGGCTTGGTTTAATGCTTTAAAACAGTGGATTGAATGATGAAAATGATGTATATTGGCAAGTGATGTTTTGAAAAGATTAAGGTCACTAAGGTGGTTAAAAGTCCTTGAGTGAGCCTTGTTACTTAAGAACATCAAGGTGGTTAAAAGTCCTTGGATGATTCTTGTTGCGGACACTAAGGTGGTTAAAAGTCCTTAGGTGATCCTTTCCATGGTGTTTAAAAGTCCATGGGGCCAAGGTGTTTAAAAGTCCTTGGGGCCAAGGTGTTTAAAAGTCCTTGGGGTGATTCAAGCATTGGACACAAAGGTGGTTAAAAGTCCTTGTGTGGTCCTTATTCATGGTGTTTAAAAGTCCATGGCCAAGGTGTTTAAAAGTCCTTGGGGCCAAGGTGTTTAAAAGTCCTTGGGAAGTTGATGAACTTGTTTTAAGAAATGAAATGTATCACTTGAGCCAATATGACATGTTAAGAATATTGTGAAGCATGAGATGCTTGTTTTAATGTTTATGTTGAAGCATGAGATTGCTTGTTTAAAGTATGCTTTTGAGCATGTGCAAAGGTTGATTTAAAGCATGTTTTGTAAATGTTTTGAATTGCATTATTGAATGGTTTTTAAGAGCTTTCCTCACTAAGCCTTTGCTTACGCTCTCTTTGTTTTCTTAATTCAATAATGCAGAGCATTAGAGTATCTTGAAGGGCAGCAAGAAGGGCAAGAGTTCAAGTACAAGTAAAGCTCAATGTATGGAAGGTTTTTGTTAAACATTTTAGCTTTTGGGTGATTTGGCAATGGGGGACCAATGTGTATGATTTGGGAGGTGTTTGAGACTCCCTAAGTATGATGAATGTTGTTTTGAATGCTGGTTTTTGGATTGGATCATTGCATGCTTGTTTTGGAAGTTTGGTGTTTTGAATAGCTAGCTTGTGTAGGAAGCATGTCTATTGAATTGGGGCTTTTTGCATATGATGTTAGATTGTTGTTTTGATGATTCCTATAAGTCATATATATGTTGAATTGCATGCTGGTAAAGTTTGGTGACATTTGGAGCATGTTTGAATGATCTATTGCATGATTTGGATTGCTAGTTTGCTGCAATCTGTGCAGGCGTTTCGGAACAGTGTGCACCGTTTCGGAACGGGTGCCTTACATGAACCCAGGCGTCCGAAACGGTATGCACCGTTTCGAAACGGTTTGGTCTCTGCCAAGGCCATGTTTCGGAACCCGTTGCGGAACGGCCCGTGTTTCGGAACAAGGTCTACCTGTTTCGGAACGGTCGACCGTTGGGGGCTGACATTGGCAGTTATATTTTTGAATTGTTTACGTTTTGGTCCTGAATCTTGTTTGTTCAATTGTATGAGCTTGGGAAGTCCTTTTGAGCTGAAATTTCACAGAGAAGCATGAAACCTGATTAATTTCAAGTTGGTAACCTTAATTTGGGTTAAGTCCTTTTAATTATCAGAAATTACAATTTGGTCCCTAAAGTTGTAATTTGTTCAATTGGGTCCCTGTTCGATCTATGATGTTTGTGATCTTTGAGTATGATGTTTGTGTGATCACAATTAGGATTAATGTGCATCTAGACAAGATTAAAAAGAAAAAAAAGGGTCGTTAATCAAGGTTGACTTTCGGGTTGACTTTGGTTTTCCCCGTGTGACTTTCTTAATTCGGGTCAACCGTCTAGGCCGGGTTAATGGGGTTACATTTGGTGGTATCAGAGCTGAGTTTGCGAGTAATTGGGAATGAATGTATGCATGATTGAAGTATGTTTAGTTTGTATGCTTGTTGTTTGAAAGCATGATCAGTGGCTTGTGATGTTGATGCAATTGAGATGTATGTTGTGATGTTGCATGTTGAGGGTACCCATTGCCAAACAAAAGCTAATGAAATGATGTTGATTTTGAATGAAATTGAGCTTGAATAATTGGATTGCTTACCTTGCTGGGCCTGACTTGTTTTATTTTGCATTGTGATTGCATGGTAAAAGTATGGCACCACGTAGAGAGTTAAGAGGTAGTGTGCGAGCTACGGCTCCCAATGAGAATGAGAATGAAGAGAATACGGGTAGTGCAGTGTTACCCCCTCCTCCGCCTGGTGGTGGTGCTGGAGGTGAGCGAGCTGAAGCTGCAGCTGGTGCTGGAGCTGCTGGACCAGAGGTTGGTCAGGGGCAAGCTATGCCTGATATGTCTATGCTGGTACAAGCTATTGCGGGTGCTTTTCGAGCAGCAGTAGCTGGAGCTCAAGGAGCTGGGCATCAGGGAGATGCTGGAGTCAGATTACCTTTGGAGCGTCTGCGCAGTCTTGGTGGGACTGAGTTCAGGGGTATGTCTGCTGAGAGTTCGGAAGCTTGGCTAGAGAGTACTAAGCGTATCTTGGGTCAGATGAGCTGCACGGATGTGCAAAAGTTGGGATGTGTTGTGTCCTTGCTGCAGGACGATGCATATACGTGGTGGACGACCACCATAGCTGGGATGGCTGAAGTTGATGTTACTTGGACATTCTTTCAGAATGCGTTCAAGAGGAGATATCTAGGAGTGAGATATCTGGATGAGAAAAAGCGTGAATTCATGTCTCTTACCCAAGGGAGCATAAGTGTGGCCGAGTATGAAGTGCAGTTCGTACGGCTCAGCCAGTGTGCACCGGAGCTGATACCGGATGATCGAGAGAGGTGCGAAAGGTTCCGTTATTGCTTGGTGACGGAAGTAAAGACCTACATGTTGGCTGCTGAGTACAATGATTTTGATGTGTTGGTTAGCCGATCCAAGGACATTGAGATGAACTTGGGTTTAGCTGCGAAAGGTGCTGGAGCAAGTTCTGGCAAGAGAGCTGCTGAGTATAGTTCCGGAGGTGGACGGAACAAGAGGGGACGTGATCAGAAGTATCAGTCCTCAGCCAAGAGAGGTGGTGGTGCACCTGCTAGAGGTGGTTTTGCTAGAGCTGAACCAAGTGCTTGCTGGATCTGTGGTTCGCGTGGTCACATGAAGCGTGACTGTCCTCGTGCTGTGAGGGAGGTGCAAGCTCCTGTTGCGGCAGATGGGAATGGATGTTGGAACTGTGGTTCTGTTGATCATCTGAGGCGAGATTGTCCGAGGTTGGCTGGTGGCCAAGATCGTGCTCCTGTTGTTGCACCGCAGAGAGGTCGTGGACGCGGCCGTGGTAATTTCCAGAGGAGAGAGGAAGGTGGTCGCGGAGTAGCTCATGTTGTGGCTATTCAGCCTGAGGGTGGAGGCCAAGCTAGGGTGTATGCTCAGCGCGAGGGAAGGAATGATGCTGATGTGATTGCAGGTACCTTTACTTTGCAATCCTTGTCATTGCTTTCTTTGATTGATTCTGGATCTACGCATTCATACATTTTGCGTGAGCATGCTGAATTGCTTGGTTTGCCTGTTGAGTCTTTGGATGTTGGTGTTCGTGTCACTAGTTCTTTTGGTGAAACTGTTGTGACTCGAAAGCTTTATAGAAGGTGTACCTTGGTTGTTCAAGAACATGTCTTTCATGTTGATCTTATGGAGTTGCCCTTTTATGGTTTTGATGTGATCCTTGGTATGGATTGGCTTGCTGAGCATCGTGCTGTTGTGGATTGTGAGAATAAGCGGGTTTCGCTTAAGCTTGCGGATGATTATGAAGTTGTTGTAGTTGGCGAGAATGTGAAGTTTCTTGCTAATGTGGTGTCTACCTTGGAGGCGAGTAGGATGCTGAGGCAGGGTTGCGAAGCTTATCTAGCTTTTGTGATGAATCCTAGCTCTAAGGAGTTGAGGGTGCAAGATATCAAGGTTGTGAAGGAGTTTCCTGGTGTTTTTCCAGAAGAGTTGCCAGGTTTACCTCCTAATCGCGAGGTGGAGTTTGGAATTGAGCTGTATGAGAATACAACTCCTGTGTCCATTACTCCCTATAGAATGGCACCTAAGGAGCTGAAGGAGCTGAAGACGCAGTTGCAAGAGCTGCTAGATCGTGGTTTCATCCGGCCGAGTGTGTCGCCTTGGGGTGCTCCTGTCTTGTTTGTGAAGAAGAAAGATGGCACTATGAGGATGTGCATTGATTACCGTCAGCTGAACAAGTTGACTATCAAGAATCGGTATCCTTTGCCGAGGATTGATGATCTCTTTGATCAATTTCGGGGAGCTGCTGTGTTCTCTAAGATTGACTTGAGGTCAGGGTATTATCAGTTGAAGGTGAAGGATGTGGATGTGCCTAAGACAGCTTTCAGGACGAGTTATGGGCATTATGAGTTCCTTGTGATGCCGTTTGGTTTGACAAATGCTCCTACTGCTTTCATGGACATGATGAATCGTGTGTTTCATGAGTACCTTGACAAGTTCGTTGTGGTGTTCATTGATGATATCCTCGTGTACTCGCGTACTGAGGAGGAGCACGAAGAGCATTTGAAGGTTGTGCTGCAAGCTTTGTTGGAGAATCAGCTTTATGCTAAGCTGAGCAAGTGTGAGTTCTGGCTTAAGGAGGTGGTGTTTCTTGGGCATGTGGTCTCAGCTGAGGGGATTCGTGTTGATCCTCAGAAGATTGAAGCGGTGATGAACTGGAAAGTTCCTAAGTCTGTTCATGAGGTCCGTAGTTTCCTTGGTTTGGCGGGATACTACCGGAGGTTTGTGGATGGTTTTTCCAAGAGTGCTGCTCCTTTGACGAAGCTGTTGCAAAAGGATGTTAAGTATGAGTGGACGGAAGCGAGACATCAGGCTTTTGAGAAGCTTAAGGCGGCTTTGACGCAAGCTCTTATCTTGATTCAGCCTGAATCAGGGAAAGAGTTTGTGGTCACGACCGACATCGATTACTCAGGTTAGATCGTTTCATGGTTTAGCGAGTTTTTATCGACGGTTTGTTCCTAACTTCAGTTCTATTACCGCCCCCTTAACCGGGATTATAAAGAAGAATTCAGTCTTCTCATGGGGTAAAGAACAAGAAGATGCCTTTTTGAAAATTAAAGATTGTTTGACTAGAGCACCTGTGTTAGCATTACATGATTTTGGTAAAATGTTTGAAATCGAATGTGATGCTTCTGGAATTGGTATAGGTGCTGTTTTGATGCAGGAAAAAAGGTTCGTTGCTTACTTTAGCGAGAAATTGAGTGGTGCTACATTGAACTATCCAATTTATGATAAAGAGATGTATGCACTGATTCGGGCATTGGAGACATGGCAGCATTATTTGTTGCCTAAGGAGTTTGTGATCCACACCGACCATGAGGCTTTACGTTACATCACAGGTCAGCATAAATTGAATAAACGACATGCTAAGTGGGTTGAATTCTTAGAATCTTTTCCTTATGTCATTCGTTACAAGAAAGGGAAAGAAAATGCCGTTGCTGATGCATTGTCACGTAGGTATGCACTTTTGAGTTATCTTGATTCACATCTGATTGGTTTTGCATATATTCGTGATTTATACCCTGATGATCCTGATTTTAGAGATAAGTTTAATGCTTGTTCGAAAGGTGCAGATGGAAAGTTTTACAGGCATGATGGCTATCTTTTCAAGGAAAATAGGATTTGCATTCCACAGGGTTCGATACGTGATATTCTTATTCGTGAGGCACATGAAGGTGGATTAATGGGTCATTTTGGTGTCACTAAGACGTTACACACACTGAAGGAGCATCTGTTTTGGCGAAAGATGCACAGAGACGTTGAAAGGTATTGTGAACGTTGTGTGACATGTAGGAAAGCAAAATCGAAGGTTTCACCACATGGTATGTACTTACCTCTACCTATTCCTGATTCCCCTTGGACTGATATTTCCATGGATTTTGTTTTGGGATTGCCTCGAACTAGAAATGGTAGAGATAGTGTATTTGTTGTGGTTGATAGGTTCTCTAAGATGGCACATTTCATTGCATGCCATAAGGCTGATGATGCTGTTAATGTGGCTAACTTGTTCTTTAGAGATATTGTTCGTTTGCATGGTATTCCTAGGTCGATTGTTTCTGACAGGGATGTAAAGTTTTTGAGTCATTTCTGGAGGACTCTTTGGAGCAAAATAGGTACAAAACTCATGTTTTCTACTACTTGTCATCCCCAAACTGATGGACAGACTGAGGTTGTTAATCGTGTCCTATCTACTTTGTTGCGTTCCATCATTAAAAAGAATATTAAGACTTGGGAAGATTGTTTGCCACATGTTGAATTCGCTTATAATCATGCTATACATCCTGCTACGAAAATGTCACCGTTTGAGGTTGTTTATGGTTTTAATCCTATTACGCCTCTAGATTTGTTGCCTTTGCCACATGAACAGGTGATAAGCAAGGACGGAAAAGCGAGAGCAGATTATGTGAAGCGTTTACATCAACAAGTTAAGGAGAACCTAGAGAAGAGGACTCAACAATACAAAAAGCAAGCAAACAAGGGAAGAAAGCGAGTCACCTTCGATGTTGGTGATTGGGTTTGGGTTCATTTCCGAAAGGAACGATTTCCAGTCCAAAGGCGGTCCAAGCTGTTACCGCGAGGAGATGGTCCTTTTCAGGTGTTGGCGAAAGTGAATGACAACGCCTACAAGGTAGACTTACCGGGAGACTACAATGTGAGTGCTACATTTAATGTTTCTGATTTAACCCCTTATGGTGACTCTACAGATTTGAGGTCAAATCCTTTTCAAGAAGGGGGGGATGATGTGAGCACATCAGTACAGAACAAACAAGCTGATCCGGAGGTCTTACCACAGGACCCATCACTCGTTCTAAGGCAAAGAAATTCAGAGAAGCCCTTTTTCTTACTTGTGCTACAATTCCTGATTCATTCGAGCATGTTCATGTCTTAGAACATAAGCTTTATAATGTGTTGCATGCTGATATGTGACATAATTATATTATATTATTTATATAGTTGTGTTTCCTATGTATATATATTATGTTAATTATTTTTAGTTACAATAATGAGGGTGTACGATCAGCTTGCATGGCCCATGCGTAACCATGCAACAAAGCCGGTGCAGCATTCCTAGCCCGTGCAACTCTTGTGCGCACACTACCAACCGGTGCAACCCATCTCTTTGCTACATGGTGCGGCATTGTGGATAGGATCAAGGGGAGTTGCTGCCATTTGAATTTCACACACACATTTGCCATGTGTTTAATTCATGGGGCGCCATACATTCAATTCAAAACGGTGGCAGAAAGTCTTTGCATTTGGACATCAAACCGCACATTTAACATGTGTTAAATATGCCCATTAAGGATAGCCATTCATTTGAAATTCTGCCAACTTCTTTCTTCTTTTTGTGGCTATAATTCAATAGCTAATTAACTTCTCATTAACTTCTTTTCTTCATCCATTCATCACATGGCCGAAAGGTGGTCATCTTCTCCTATATATGTTTGTAATCAACTTTGTAAAAAGGTTACACATTTTGGATGAATAAATTATTTTGTGAGATTTTCTCTCAAATTTGGTTCTTTTTAGAACTTTTTCTTTGATACTTCGGGTTCTCAATTGTTCGATAATTGAAGGGTCCAAGTCCGTATTTGAGCAAATTCAAGATAAGGTTCGGGTTCGTTCAACAGATTGTTCGAGTTCTTCCTTGGAGTTTGTTCACCTTTTTCGACTACGAAGAACAGTTTCGATTCGGGTTTGCATAACAGATTATGCAGGTTCTTTCGAGTTCATCGTGTCAAATTCCAAGAACGTTGCTACCGTTGTTGAATGCTTGAAGAATTTCATCTTCGTCATTCAAATTATCCTAAAATTTCTGCAACTTTCTTCTCTCCCAATTCTGAATTTTTTTTCTTTCATTTTTTTTTACTATTTAAAATATCTAACTGCAACATCATGTTTGTTTCTATTGCAGAGAAATACTTGCTATTATCCTAGATCCGCGAATAAACGAGGAATGTTGTTTTCTTCAACAACACCCATGTAACATCATGTAATCCTTTCGTTCCTACGTGGCTTCGTCAACACCACGATTCTTCCACAACACCTTTACCAAATCAATGGTCTTGCCTCGAAGAACTTTAATATCTGAATCCACCGGTTCCTCGTCATAGGTCAAGTCTGGATTCAATTCCACTTCCTCAACAGGCATAACATGCGAAGGATCCGATCTATACCTCCGAAGCATAGAGACATGAAACACGTCATGAATCTTTTCCAACTCTTGTGGCATCCTCAACTTGTACGCAACAGGACCCACACGCTCAATCACCTTGTATGGTCCAATGTACCTAGGGCTCAACTTACCCTTTCGGCCAAACCTCATCACCTTTTTCCAAGGCGAAACTTTCAAAAACACACGGTCATCTACCACATACTCAATCTCCTTACGCTTCAAATCCGCGTAAGACTTCTGTCGATCAGAAGGTGCCTTCAATCGCTCACAAATGAGCTTCACCTTCTCGGTGGTCCCTTTCAACAAAGCTGGCATCGAAACCAACTTCTGACCTGTTTTAGCCCAACAAAGAGGAGTTCTGCACTTCCTACCGTACAAAGCTTCATAAGGTGCCATTTGAATACTTGCCTGGAAGCTATTGTTATAAGCAAACTCCACCAAAGGCAAATGCTTCTCCCAAGAGCCCTGAAACTCAATCACACAGCACCTCAACATCCTCCAGCATTTGGATAACACGCTCAGACTGTCCATCCGACTGTGGATGATAAGAAGTACTGAAATTCAGCCGTGTACCCAAAGCCTGATGTAAACACTCCCAAAAAACGTGATGTAAACCTCAGATCTCGATCCGACACTATAGACATTGGCACACCATGCAGCTGCACAATCTCAGAAATGTACAGCTCCGCAAGCTTATCCAAAGTGTACGTAGTATGCACATGTAAGAAATGCGCACACTTCGTAAGGCGATCCACAATCACCCACACCGAATTCTTCTTCGATGGTGACAAAGGCAAACCAGACACAAAATCCATGGTAATCCTTTCCCACTTCCATTCAGGAATCCTCAACGGTTGCAACAACCCAGAAGGAAATTGATGCTCAGCCTTAACTCGCTGACATACCATGCACTTACTCACATACTCAGCAACAACTTTCTTCAAACCCACCCAGTAGTACTCATCTCGAAGATCACGATACATCTTAGTACTACTAGGGTGCATAGCAAAAGGACTACTATAAGCTTCAGTCAGAATAGCACGCCTCAACTCAGCATCATTGGGCACTACTATCCGACTCCCAAAACATAAAACTCCATCATCATTAAAGCAGAAATCCGATGGCCTATCCTCAGAAATATCCTGAACATGTGGCACCAAGGAATCATCCAACAACTGCTTATCCTTTATCAACTGAACCAAGGATGGTTTCACTTGCAAATCAGCCACAAGACCGCCATCTCACGAAATACTCAAGCTGGCAAACATAGCCCTCAACTCCACTGCCACCTTCCTTCTCAAGGCATCCGCTACAACATTAGCTTTTCCCGGATGGTACTCGATCGTCAGATCGTAATCTTTAAGCAATTCCACCCAACGTCTTTGCCTAAGATTCAACTCCTTCTGAGACATCAGATACTTCAAACTTTTGTGATCCGTGTACACAGTACACATCTCACCATACAGGTAATGTCTCCAAATTTTCAAAGCAAAAACCACCGCAGCCAATTCAATGTCATACGTAGGATAATTACGCTCATGCACCTTCAACTGTCGCGATGCATAAGCCCCCACCTTACCCTCTTGCATCAACACACACCCCAAACCAACGTAGGATGCGTCACAATACACCACAAACTCTTTCCCTGATTCAGGTTAAACCAAGATAGGAGCTTGCGTCAAAGCTGCCTTCAGCTTCTCAAAAGCTTGTTGTCTCGCTTCCGGCCACTCATACTTAACATCCTTCTACAACAACTTCGTCAAAGGTGTAGCAATCTTCGAAAATCCATCCACGAACCTCCGATAGTATCTCGCCAAACCAAGGAAACTACAGACTTCTTGAACAGACTTAGGAGGCTTCCAATTCATCACTGCCTTAATCTTCTAAGGATCAACACGAATCCCCTCAGCAGAAACCACATGACCAAGGAACACAACTTCCCTGAGCCAAAACTCGCACTTGCTTAATTTAGCATAAAGCTGATTCTCCAACAAAGCCTGCAACACAATCCTCAAGTGCCCCTCATGCTCCTCCTCAGTACGAGAGTACACGAGGATATCATCAATGAACACCACAAAAAATTTGTCAAAGTATTCATGGAACACTCTATTCATCATGTTCATAAAAGCTGCAGGAGCATTCGTCAAACCAAACGACATCACAAGGAACTCATAATGCCCATACCTCGTTCTGAAGGCTGTCTTTGGCACATCCACATCCTTCACCTTGAGCTGGTAATACCCTGACCTTAAGTCAATTTTAGAGAACACAGCCGCTCCCCGAAATTGATCAAAAAGATCATTAATCCTCGGCAATGGATACCGATTCTTGATAGTCAACTTGTTAAGCTGACGGTAATCGATGCACATTCTTATAGTGCCATCCTTTTTCTTCACAAACAAGACCGGTGCACCCCAAGGTGACACACTCGGCTGAATGAAACCACGATCAAGAAACTTCTGAAGTTGCGTCTTCAGCTCCTTCAACTCCTTAGGTGCCATTCAATAAGGAGTAATGGACACTGGAGTTGTGTTTTCATACAGCTCAATTCCAAACTCCACTACTCAATTAGGAGGCAATCCAGGTAACTCCTCCGGAAACACTCCGGGAAACTCTCACACCATCCTAATATCTTGCACACGTAACTCCTTAGAGCTAGGATTCATCACAAAGGCTAGGTAGGCTTCACAACCTTGCCGCAGCATTCGGCTTGCTTCTAATGTCGACACCACATTGGCAAGAAACTTCACATTCTCACCAACTACCACTACTTCATAATCATCCGCAAGCTTCAACGAAACTCGCTTGTTCTCAAAATCCACTACAGCTCGATGTTCAACAAGCCAATCCATACCAAGGATTACATCAAAGCCATAGAAAGGCAATTCCATGAGATCAACATGGAAAACATGGTTTTGCACTGCCAAAGGACATCTTCTATACAACTTCCGTGTCACAACGGTCTCACCAAATGAACTAGTTACACGTATACCAACATCCAAAGACTCAACAGGCAAACCAAGCAATTGAGCATGTTCACGCAATATATATGAGTGTGTAGA
Organism: Hibiscus tridactylites; assembly: GCA_958450335.1. Classification (NCBI taxonomy): domain Eukaryota; kingdom Viridiplantae; phylum Streptophyta; class Magnoliopsida; order Malvales; family Malvaceae; genus Hibiscus; species Hibiscus tridactylites. Next base: position 30,246,905 of record OY288289.1, read on the forward strand.
TCCAGAATCAATCAAGGAAAGTAATGACAAGGATTACAAAGTTATGGTACCTACGATCACATCCGTGTCTTTCCTCCCCTCTCGCTGAGGATACACTCGAGCCTGACCACCACCCTCACGTTGGACAACCACCACATGTGCCACATTCCTTCCACTATCATCTCTGCGCTGAAAGTTACCACGACCGCGCCCACGACCTCTCTGTGGTGCAACAACACCAGGAGCACGTCCCTGACCACCACCGGCCAACAAAGGACACTCCAACCTCATGTGGTCTGTCGAACCACAATTCCAGCACGAATTACTAGTCACTGCAACAGGAGCCTGCACCTCTCTCGCTGCCCGAGGACAATCACGCCTCAAGTGACCACGCGATCCACATGCCCAGCATGTATTCTGATCAACTCTCGCCCTGTCTCCTTGAACAGGCGCACCATGCCCTCCACCACCACGCCTAGTAGAAGACTGATACCTCCTATCTCGTCCTCTCTTGTTCGTCCACCACCGGAACTATACTCAGTAGCTCAATATCCTTCGCCCTACTAACCAGCACATAAAAATTAGTGTACTCAGCGGCAAGCATAAAGGTCTTTACGTTCGTCACCAAACCATACCGGAAACGTTCACACCTTTCCCGCTCATCAGGAATAAGCTCAGGTGCGTATTGACTGAGACGGACAAACTGAATCTCGTACTCAGCCACCGTCATGCTCCCTTGAGTAAGAGACATGGACTCTCTTTTCTTGTCATCCAGGTATCGCACACCTAGATACTTCTGCTTGAAAGCGTTCAAAAAGAACGTCCAAGTTACATCAGCTTCCTCCATTCCGGAGACAGTGGTCGTCCACCAAGTATACGCATCATCATGTAACAGCGATACCACACATCCGAACTTCTGCATATCATTGCAGTTCATCTGTCCCAATATCCTCTTGGTACTTTCCAACCAAGATTCGGAACCCTCAGCAGACAAACCTCTGAACTCATTCCCTCCCAGACTACGCAAACGCTCCAAAGGTAATCTCGCATTAGCATCACCCAGATGCCCAGCTCCATGAGCTCCAGGTACTGCTGCCTGAAAGGCTCCAGCAATAGCCTGTATCAACACTGTCATGTCAGGAGCAGCTTGCCCCTGCCCAGCATCTGGTCCAGCGACCCCAACACCAATACCAGCTCCATCACCTCCAGCACCACCACCATCGGGCGGTCCACCACCAGGAGGAGGAGGTATATCCACAACATTTTCAGCATTGTTCTCATTCTCGTTCTGAGCCATAGCTCGCGTATTAATTCTTGTCTCTCTACGAGGTCCCATTCACTAAAACAATGCACTAACACAAATGCAATAAACATAATAAGGCTCAACAAGGTAAGAAGTCCAAGTACTCAAGCTCATTTCCAAATAAAAACAGTTCATTTCATTAGTTTTGATATGGCAATGGGTCCCTCTAACATGCTTCATCACATCATACATCACAATTGTAACATACTTTACAATTCACACATCACAGTTTCATTCAGAAAGGCACATCATGCAATCATACATACATCACCCACATAACCATTCCCGTTTACTCGAGAACTCAGATCTGATACCACCAAATGTAACCCCCTTAGCCCGGCCTAGACGGTTAACCCGAACTACGAAGATTACACGGGGAAAACCAAAGTCAACCTGAAAGTCAACCTTGATTAACGACCCTTTTTTCTTTTTAAACTTATCTAGATACTCATTAACCTTAAGTGTACTCTTGAGAAAAGCATACTTGAAAATCACAGCGATCGGAAAGCAATAAGGGCCTCAATTGCACAACATACAAAGTTAAGGACCAAAATGTAAATTCTGGAAAGATGAGGGACTTTACTGATTTTTAAATTACCAATATCAAATTAATCATATTACATGCTTCCCTGTCAAATTTCACCTCAAAAGGACATCTCAAACTCAAGCAATTTCCAATACAGAATTCAGGACTAAAACGTAAAGCTTGCAAACCTTAAACCATTCAAATTAGTGCCCAACTGTCAAGTGTTTCGGAACGGGGGTTGACCGTTCCGAAATGCGGGTTCGTTTTGAGACCAGTATCGAAACAGGGCCTGGCAGTGGCAAAAGTGTTTCGGAACGACCTCTACCCGTTTCGATACACAAAGGACATTACAGGCCCCCGTTTCGAAACGTTAGTGCCCGTTCCGATACGGACTGCCCAGAAAGTGCAGATTTTGTTGGTTTAACATACATTTAATCACTCAAACACATCTTAATGACTTCCTAATCATGCCAAAAAGTCATCATACATATTAGGTACATGTTTGCATCATCAAAACACGATCATGGCATCGAATAGGAAAATTCACGAGAATATAGGCATGCATCCTAATGTCCAAAGCAAACAATCATCAAAACATCAAAGCAAGCACCAAAATGGCCATTTACATATCCAAAACAATTAAGGCATCATGCCACAACTAGGGAGTCCAAAACATCTCCCAAAAACACAACCTAGGTTCCCATTGCCAAGTATCAAAATCTAATAATGTTGTGAAATAGTCACCATACATGAGCTTAGCCTTCCCTTGGATTCTTAGCCTCCTTGCTGCCCACAAACACCTCAATTATCTGCGTTATTGGTTCAAGAGAGAGAGCGTAAGCACAAATGCTTAGTGAGGCATGCTCTAGAGAAACAACACAATAATGCACTTTATAAAAACACTTTCTGTGATGCCTTTAACACTTAAACATCATTATTCATGCAACATTGCATTCACAACAAGCATCTCATTCTTCAATATCAATTACATGTCATATTGGCTTCCAAGTGATAAACCACAACCTTTTACAACATAAAACACAATCGGATACGCGGATTACAAGCATTATCCCATACGCTTCATACACACTACCGAACACACAAGGTGGAGTTTACCGGTACAATCACAACCCCTCAACACCTATGATGGAATTTAATGGTACAATCAAAACCCCTCCATATCACTCATCGGTAGTTGTATAACATCACTAACGAGAACACGGGACACACAACACAAGATCCACACATGGACTTTTAACCACCATTGTGATCTTAAACATCTCGTTAGTGTACTTGGATGGAGTTTACGTTACAATTACAACCCCTCAACATCCAAGGCGACTTTATTCACGTTGCACCCAATCCTATAGCCGGCTAACTATATCCGATTCAAGTACCTTAAAACCAACACATCACTTGCCAATATACATCAATTATCATCAATAATCCACTGTTTTAAAGCATCTAAAACAAAGCCATTTACAACGTGCATCACTATGAATCAATCCATATTTTTAACAAATCAAACCAAGGATCTCTTACCTTGAGCATCCTTCAACAAATGGCTTACATAACCAGCATTAACCATGCTAAACATGCTTTCAAAACCAAAAATAAACATCCAATTATCAACAAATGCATCGAACCAATCCATGGCTCATCCAAGAGAGTTTTTCCGAAAACTTACTCTTGAGCTTAGTTAAGTTGATTAGACTTAAACTAAGCTCCCAAACCTTCGAATATTCGATACAAAGCTGGAAATCCAACTCCACTCACCAATTCCGTTTCGCAAGCTTGCCAAAACGCCGTTCAAGCCTTCGGATCAACACCACAAGGATCCGAAGATGTCTCCTATGTTTTAAACACATCAAAACTAACATTTCGGCTACCAAACACCTAAACTCGTTGCTCTCACCAAAACTAACATTTCGGCTACCAAACACAACCGAAATCACCTCCAAACTATTCCACAACATTACCCAGCCAAGATCCATCACTTCTAAACATTCTTAAACATCAATTAACATCCAAAAAGAACCTAAACTCGTCCGTATACCTCCAGCTATAGCAGAACACCAAGATCACCCCAAAAACCACCATTTTCATAAGCAAAAACTTAGGAAAATCAACCTATTCAGGATTGCATTGATTAAACCTCAATTACACATCATTAAACATCCAAAATACATTGAAAAGTCATCTCAAAACAGTGCCCAAACAATCACCACGAATTTCTTTAAGATTTAATCCAAATCTTGAGTTTTAAGCCAAAATCAAGATCACAACATTAAAACCTTTAATAGAACTTAATTTTAAGGATTGAGAACTTGGGAATTTCAGTAAAGAACTGAGTATTTAGAGGAGAAGAACATTCTTACCTCTAAATGTAGATTTCTCCTTGATTAGAGCCAAAATCCTTGAAAAATCAATAAGCAAATGAAGAGGATTTGATGTAGAAAGGATTAGGAATCATTTGATGATTAAAATCTCATCATTTAGTGTGAAAATCAAAAGAAAAGTTGTTGTAGAAATGTGTTTGGCTGAGAGAATTTTGAGAGAAAATGAGATGAGAAAGTTTTCAAGAAAGTTAGTTATAAAATCTCAAAATTGGTTTTTCACATCTTCCTTTAATTAATTAAACATTAAATGAATCATTAAAAACTAAGAAAAACCTGGAGAAATCAATCTTGGGTAAATTAGCTCCTTAAAGATTCAAAGTTTCAATCCTTACAAAAAGTCACCACTAAACTTTTCAAAAATTACATTTTAGTCACTAATTCGAAATGTCACACTTCCAAACCTTATTTTGTAAAATTGATTTCACCACTCTCTTATATATATTAAAAGAGGATTTTTAGATATTTTTCCATATTTTTAATGCAACCTGAACTAGGCTTTCCCTAAAACCACCTTTTATATTCGAACCGAAAATCAGACCGGTCCGGTTCAGACCCTAAACTTCCAAGCCCAAAATTGGGGTGTTACAGCAATATTCTCGGACATGGTGGAGGATTTCCTGGAGATATTCATGGATGATTTCTCTGTCTTTGGAGATAGTTTTGAAAGCTGCCTAGGCAACCTATAGAAAGTGCTCGAAAGATGCGAGAAAGAAAACTTGGTATTGAACTGGGAGAAATGTCACTTCATGGTGGATGAAAGGATAGTCCTAGGCCATAAAGTAAGCTGTCGCGGCATAGAAGTCGACGGAGCTAAGATCGAGGTAATTGAAAAGCTGCCGCCACCCACCACAATCAAGGGAATCAGAAGTTTCTTAGGGCATGCTGGGTTTTATCGAAGGTTTATCGCAAATTTTTCGAAGATCACCAAGCCTTTGTGCCACCTTCTGGAGCAGAACCGTCCCTTCGACTTCAATACTGAATGTACTGAGGCATTCAGAATTCTGAAAGAAAAGCTGGTAACAGCCCCGATAGTACAACCACCAGATTGGAAACTACTATTTGAGATCATGTGTGATGCTAGTGACTATGTTGTTGGGGCAGCACTTGGGCAGAGGAAGGACAAGCTCTTTTATGTTATATACTATACGAAAAAAACACTGAACGAAGCCCAAGTAAACTACACCACAACAGAGAAGGAACTATTAGCTGTGGTGTTCTCGATTGACAAGTTTCGCCGAAAAGGATGCGAAGCCTAGACTGATACGCTGGATTCTATTATTGCAAGAGTTCGACCTTGAGATCAAGGATAAAAAGGAGACAGAGAACCAAGTTGCAGATCACTTGTCAAGATTAGAGAAAGGAAAGAGTCTCCCAACGGATGAGACACACATACTGGAGACCTCCCTGATGAGCAACTGTTCGCTGCCACAAGCACTGCCGTAACAACCATGGCGGCAGGTAAGTTTTCTGAACTCCCCTGGTATGCTTATTTCGTTAATTATTTAGTTAGTAGAAAATCTCCTCCTGACCTTAACTATCAAGCTAGGAAGATGTTCCAAAATGATGTTAAGCATTATTATTGGGACGAACCTCTTCTTTTCAAATATTGTGCAGATCAGGTTATCAGGAGATGCGTACCACATGATGAACAGGAAGTTGTGCTTCATCACTGCCATGCTTCACAATATGGAGGGCACTTAGGTGGTAACAAAACTGCTGCCAAGGTTTTGCAGTCTGGATTTTGTTGGTCGTCACTGTTCAAAGATGCCCAGGCATTCTACAAAGGCTGTGATAAATGTCAACGGACTAGAAATATCTCAAGAAGACATGAGATGCCGCTGCAAAACATTCTTGGAGTCGAAATTTTCGACGTTTGGGGGATTGATTTTATGGGACCATTCCCAGCATCATGTGGGAACCTATATATCCTCCTGGAAGTGGACTATGTGTCCAAATGGGTTGAAGCGATCGCTACACTGAAAAACGATGCCAAGACTATTCAGAGGTTTTTGCACAAGAACATATTTTCTAGATTTGGGATCCTCAGGGCGATCATCAGTGATGAAGAGAGGCATTTTGATAACAGGGTTATAGCTGCTGCCTTAAAAAGGTATGGTGTCAAACATCGGATCGCAACAGCTTACCACCCTCAGACCAATGAACATGCTGAAATATCTAATAGAGAAGTATAGAACATTCTTGAGAAGATGGTTAAGCCAACTCGAAAGGACTTGTCTCTACACCTCAACGATGCACTATGAGCCTACAGAACATCATTTAAAACTCCATTGGGAATGTCACCCTACCAGCTGATTTATGGAAAAACATGCCATCTATCTATTGAGATTGAGCACAGAGCATACTGGGCCATCAAGGCAGTGATTATGACTTGGAAAAGGCAGGTCAGAAAAGGCTACTTGACTTGAATGAGATTGAAGAAATTCGAGCAATGGCCTATGACAACACAAGGATCTACAAAGACAATACAAAGAAGTGGCATGACAAGAAGCTGCTGCCACGACAGTTCTGCCCAGAGCAGCTTGTGTTGCTGTTCAACTCTAGGTTGAAACTCTTCCCAGGGAAGCTGAAATCTAGGTGGTCCGACCCATTCCAAGTGGTGCAAGTTTTTCCTCATGGTGCCATCACGATCAAATCTTTAAAATATGGGCACCAATTTAAAGTCAACGGACAGAGATTGAAGCATTATAAGGGGACTGAAGCCCCATGAATGCAGGATGTGGTTACTTTAGGAGATGCCCCTCGTGACATCCCTAATTTAACCTAATTTATTTTTATTATTATTTATTATTTATCTATATATATTAGGTAATTAGAATTATTTTATTTTTAGGAACAAAGTTTTTATTCTTATTATTTTTAGGAAATAAAGGATACAAGGAGAAGAGGAGAAGTGAATTCAGCCCACCATCTTTCCATCAGCCCAAAAAGCCCAAACTAGGAGCCTGCCGTTACAGCTGCCGTGGCAGATGCGGAAAATCTAGCATGTCAACACGCTGTCGCGGCAGACACGCTAACGTGTAACAGACGCACAACAGGCACGGAAACGCATGACAGACGCGTCAGAAACCACGTAACAGCTGGCCTCGTTATTCGCGCCTGCCGTTACAGCTCCAACGGGCAGCAAACTCCTCATCTATATAAAACCTGTTTTATTATTCATTTTTCACTCACTCTTACTCTCTCTACTTGCTTACTCTCTAGAATTTCATTTGCTTTCATCTTTTTCTACAGTTCATTGCAATATGAGTACTAGAAACACCCGTCGTAGTACTACCTCAGGATCTGCCCCAGCAGCAGCCACTCCCAGCTCCTTCTAGGCCAGAGATATGTGGGAGGAGAAAGGCTTCATCTATACCACATGAACGAAGAACCTTGGGCTAAAACCATTTATAGCCCGTAAGATCAGAGCCCTGCAGTGGCAGTTGTTTGCCGAGTAGCTGAAAGAGATGAACGTCACTTTAGTCCGAGAATTTTATGCTGCCATCGACAGCAGGGAGGCGATAGCAGTGACGGTTCGTGGGAAGGAGGTACCCTTTGGGCCTGAATACATCAACCCCCTTTATGTATTCTATGTTGGCAGACGGGAAGACGACCACCAGATATTTGTGGAGAGCTTGGAGCCAGCAGATTATGATGATGTCATGGCAGAACTCACCGATGAAGGCACCGAATGGAATACCGATCCTAAACATCGAAGGACGATAAAACGAGTCCAATTCACTCTGGAAGCCAAGCTGTGGAATGCATTGATCAAAAAGAGGATTATGCCCTCCTCGCACAACAGCACGGTAGACCAACCAAGGTTAGCTCTCATCCATTCAATTTTAAACGAGAGGCCTATCAATGTTGGTAGATACGCTCGGGAGAGAATTTTGGTTTGCGCATACCGGCCATCGGGACCACTCTTTTTCCCTACCTCATAACAGCCCTCTACCGTGGCCACAACGTACCTGAAGCTTTCAATGATTTGAGAGTCTGAGGAAAATGATGGACGGAAAGGAACATCCTCAGCTTGATGGAGCTGAAAGCTGCCACGCCCCTGTCGTCCTTCGACCCCACTGCCGCGGTAGGTGAGTCGACAGAGCCCACCGAGACAGAGCCTGCCCCCACAGAACAAAGGCAGCCCACTGCAGTAGCTCCCCCAACAGACTCCTCAACACAAATCCTTGCTACCCTGCAAAAAATGGAGGAACGACAACTGGGCCTGATGAGCTTCATTCAGGACTTCACAACAGCAACGGTACATTTCATTAAAACCAATCTTAATTTTCCTGATGTATTGTTTCCTGCCTTCCCCGACCATTATTTTGCTGCCCCCACACCTGCCCATACCCCTACCCCTGCTGCCACACCGAGAACACCATCTGCCGCGTCCACCCCAACCCCGACCACAACAGCTGCAGGCGGCAGCCACACTGCCACAGCATCTGCCAAGGGAGAAAAGAGCCCATATCCGACCTCGACAGGTATATACCTGACTTATCCTTCTCCTCTATTTGGGGGGAATACGATGACGAGCCCTCAGTCAAGAGGAACCTGTCCAAGGAGTTCACCCCGGGGAAATGACAGAAACCAAACACCAGAGTCGGACCATCCGACCAAGGAAAATCTGTCAGTGGCAACAGTGGTAGCAGCAGCAGCAGCTCCTCCAAGGAGGTTCAGGTGTTGGAGAAACCACCCCATATCTCACCTACCCGCATCCAGCCTCCGAGGGAAGCCAAGAACAAGAACACCTCTGCCTCTCCCAGCCATCTGTCGGCACCGACAAGGAAAGTCACTCCCCGCCGGCAGATTCGGATCAGCAGCAACAGTGATGACATCACTTAAAATTCAAGTTTTTTTCTTATATTTGTTGTATGCTATTTTATTATAATTATGTTGTTGTTTTTATTTTCTTTTTATTCTGTCATTTGCATTGAGGGCAATGCAACCCTTGAGTTTTGGGGTGGCATCCCTCCATTAATGAAGTGTCTTTAAGTTTAAAAAAATTGTGTCTGTAACCCCTTAGCCCGGCCTAGACGGTTGACCCGAACTACGGAGATTACACGGGGAAAATCAAAGTCAACCCGAAAGTCAACCTTGATTAACGACCTTTTTTCTTTTTAAAACTTGTCTAGATACATGTTAACCCTAGGTGAACACTTGAGAAACATATACGTGTAAAGCACAGCGATCGAATTTCAATAAGGGACTGAAAATGTAAATTCTGGAAATTTGAAGGTCATAACTGATTTTAAGGTTACCAATATTAAATTAGTCATATTACATGCTTCCCTGTCAAATTTCATCTTAATCGGACATCTCAAACTCATGCAATTGCAATTACAACTTTCGGGACTAAAACGTAAAGCTTGCTGACCTCAACACCATTCAAATCAGTGCCCAACGGTCACCCGTTTCGAAACGGTGTTGACCGTTTCGAAACACGGGTTCGTTTTGAGACTAGTTCCGAAACAGGGCCTTCCAGTGGCCAAATCGTTTCGGAACGGCCTCCAGCTGTTACGAAACACGAAGGCCATTACAAGCCCCCGTTTCGAAACGCCAGTGCCTGTTCCGATACGGTTTGCCCAGAAGCTGCATATTTTGCTGGTTTTTCATACATAAAACCACTCAAACACATCCTAATGACTTCCTATCCAAGCCAACCAAATCATCATACATATAAAGAGCATGTTTGCAACTCCTAAACACATCCATAGCATGAAACATGGAATTTCACATATCTATAGGCATGATTCCTATTATCCAAACCAATCAATCAACCAAACTCCAAAACAAGCATTAAAAGACCATTTACAGTCTCAAACCATTAAAAGCAACATGCCACAACCTAGGGAGTTCAACACATCTCCCAAAACACACTTTAGGTTCCCATTGCCAAATTACCAAAACTAATAGTGTATGAAAACATCACCATACATGAGCTTGGTTTCCCTTGGACACTCTTGCCTCCATGTTGCCCTTAAAAACTTCAATTATCTGCATTATCGGTTGAAGAGAGAGAGCGTAAGCACAATTGCTTAGTGAGGCATGCTCTAAAGAAAACAACACAATAATGCATTTTAGAAAACACTTTCAACAAAGCTTTTAAACACATGCTCATCACTTTTCATGCAACCTTGCATACTTAACAAGCATCTCATGCTTCATTATAATAAACACATCATATTGGCTTTCAAGTGATAACTCATAACCATTTACAATCTAAAACACAATTGGATACGCGGATTACAAGCGTTGTGCCAAACACTTCATACACATTACCGAACAACATAAGGTGGAGTTTATCGGTACAATCACAACCCCTCAACAGCTGTGACGGAGTTTAATGGTACAATCACAACCCCTCCACATCACTCATCGGTAGTTGTATAATTCCACTAACGAGTGCAAGGGACACATAACACAAGATCCACACACGGACTTTTAACCACCATTGTGATCTTACCTCACTCGTTAGGGTACTTGGATGGAGTTTACGGTACAATCACAACCCCTCAACATCCAAGGCGACTTTATGCACGGTGCACCAAATCCTATAGCCGGCTAACTATATCCGATTCAAGTACTTTAAAAACCATTACATCACTTGCCAATATACACTATTTACCATCAACAATTCACTGTTTTAAAGCATTAATCAAAGCCATTTAACATCATGCATCACAATGCATCAAAACCATATTAACAATATGTCAAACCAAGGATCTCTTACCTTGAGCATCCTTCAACACATGGCTTTCAAAACCAGCATTAACCATGCTAAAAACATGCTTTCAAAACAGAATTTAAACATGCAAATTATAACCAATGCATCAAACCACTTCATGGCTCATCCAAGAGAGTTTTTCCGAAATCTTACTCTTGAGCTTAGCTAAGTTGTTTAGACTTAAACTAAGCTCCCAAAACCTCCAGATAATTGTTTCAAAGCTAGAAACCCAATTCCACTCACCAATTACGTTTCGCTAGCTTGCCAAAACGCCGATTAAGCCTCTGGATCAACTCCAAAAGTGTCCGAAGATGTCTCCCTTGTTTTAAACACATCAAAGCAGAGGATTAATGCATCACCAAGCATTAAAATCTTCAGCCAACACACTTAAACTTGCTGCTCTACTTAAAATCAACATTTCGTCTACCAAACACAACCGAAATCACCTCCAAACTCTTCCAAAACTTAACCCAGCCAAGATCCATCACTTCTAACCATTTCTAAACATCAATTATCATAAAAAAATAAACCTAAACTCGTCCTTATACCTCCATCTATAACAGAACACCAAGATCACCTCAAAAATCACCATTTTCATAAGCAAAAACTTAGGAAATACAACCTATTCGGGATGGCATTTATAAAACGTCATTTCCACATCATTAGACATCCAATATACATTTAAGAATCATCTCAAAACAGAGCCCAAACAATCACAACGAAATTCTTCAAGATTTCTTCCAAACTTGAGTTTTAAGCCAAAATCAAGTTTCTAACATTAAAACCATTTATAAAACTTAAATTAAGGATTGATAACTTGGGAATTTCAGTAAAGAACTGAGTATTTAGAGGAGAAGAACAATCTTACCTCTAAATGGTGATTTCTCCCTTGACTTGAGCCAATTTCCTTGAAAATTCAATGAGGAAATCAAAAGGATTTGATGCAAGATTGATTAGGAATTAATTGATGATAAAAATCTCATCAATTGAAGTGAAGACCAATGCAAAAGTTTCTGGAGAAAAGTGTTTGGATGATGGAATTTTGAGAGAAAAAGGAATAAGAAAATTTTAGGAAAAGGTAGTTATGAAATTCCAAAAAGTAGTTTCCCTTTTCTTTTAATTTAATTAAAACATTAATTAAATCACCTAAATTAAGGAAAAATCTGGAGAAATCATTTTTTTGGGTAAATTAGCTCTTTAAAGATTTAAAGTTTCAATCCTTACAAAACAGTCACCACTAAACTTTTTAAAAATCGCATTTTAGTCACTACACCGAAATGTAGTATTTCCAAACCTTATTTTGTAAAATTGATTTCACCACTCTCTTATATATATTAAAAGAGGATTTTTTTTGATATTTTTCCATATTTTTAAAGCATCCCGAACTAGGCTTTCCCTAAAACCTCCTTTTATATTCGAACCAAAAATCAGACTGGTCCGGTTCAGACCCTAAACTTCTAAGCCCAAAATTGGGGTGTTACAGTGTCTATTATTTAGTTTATTTTTGCTTAAAAAACTGAAAATTTGGCTTAAGTCTTTGAACTGAACTTACCTGCCGTGACAACCTCTGTCGTCGCAGTGCCTTTAGGATAGTTTTAGGAGCAGTTTAGAGCCTTACTATAGTTCTGATTCTTAAACACCTTTTGTGACTTTAGGATAGTTTACTAGTAAACTAGAATAGGGAAAAGCGTAACACTTGAATCGCCCCTAGAGGTGCCTAACACTGGCTCTAGGAAAAGAAGTCAAAGAAAAATAGACTCAATACACCTAGTGGTGCCTGAAATGGGCTCTAGGAAGTTAGCTAGAGGTGCCCGAAACCGGCTCTAGTCAAACTTAAGCTTGAGAAAATAGAATCGAGTCTAAATAAAAACTAAAGGAGCCTAAGAATTGCCTCCAAAAAGATGAAAATTGGCATAAAAATTCAAGTTAGAAGCTTAGCTATTCTAGTAAACTAAGGGAGTCTTGGCATATAATTGTTCACAAAACATGCACACACTACACGAGAATTATAGCAAGGTTCCGGATGAATCCTGAATTATCCAACAGGGTGTTGCTCACAATAGGGAATGAATGGTAGGTAAGGAAAAGTTCATTGTTTTAAGCCAAAATTTTTGTATTTCTTTCTTAGGTCTTAATTGCTTGAGAGCAAGCAAAAACTTGAGTTTAGGGGTGTGTTGAGTGTGTAAAAGTTCTATAATTTATCCCATATTTAACCCATATTTCTGCTGCATTCAAGCATAATTCATTGCATTTAGGATAGATTTCATTCATACATCACAATTCTATTAAATGGCACAGTTTCTATTGAAATTGGTTGCTTTTGCAGGTAGTTGCTGTTGCAGATGAAGGGCAGTGGAGAAGCAGAGCTGGAACACTGGACTGCAGCTGAGAAGAAGGATGCTGCCATGGCCGCTGCCGTGGCAGCCAAGGATGACATCAATGGTGAAGGGAAGAAGTGAAGTGGACGGATTAAAGACATATGCTTTGAAGATTTAGTCTTTAATAGAGTTGTACTTTAATTTAAACTTGTATTCTTGCCATATTAGAAAACTTGAACCCAAGGCCTATATAAAGGCATGTAATTCGACCTAGGGAAGGATATCTTATTATCTAGCCGTCTTCCCCTAAACCCTTGTTGTTTTTCCCCTTCTCATCATGTTCTAAACTTCCCCTAGGGTTAAGGGTTGTTTCTGTAAAGTAGTTGCAAGGATTGCATTGTTTTAGGATTTTTTCGGTTCAATATAATAGAATTCAAGTTTGCTTATTCTGGTTTTAAACATCTTAAAAGAGTATCGGGAGAGCATTGTGAGATTACTCATTTACTTAATATCGGGAGAGTTAAGTATACGAAAGGAATAAGTACGAGTTCTCCAGTTTATGGTTGAACTATCTCGAACGTAGGGATAGGACGAGGTTAAGTGGCTAAGAAAGAATTCAACAACATCGGTGTTCATCCTTCGATTCACGCCGGGATGTATCATCAAAGACGTGTTCATCGAAAGACTTGGATCTTGGGATAGGCCAAGGCGTAACAGGGATTCTTGCCAAGCTTGAACTACTGAGTTGTGTGTTCGCTGCCGCGACAACAATAGACCGCTGCCGCAGCAGGTGCTGCCGCGACAAAACAGAGAAGTTTTAGACATTGCAAACACCTGCACTACAGAGCAGATCAATACCGGCCCATTCTTTACTCTGAATATTTAATCCTTTATTTTCAATCTTCTTTATTCTCTAGCGACAACAATTAAACTATTTCTTTTCCCTCTTGTGCATAAATTCCAGGTTAAAGCTATTAGCCCAGTCCCCGTGGAGACGATATCCGATACTTACGTATCACTTTACTACTTGCGTCGTGTACACTTGCACTACATTGCGATAGACACTTTTACAGGCAACACGTAGCAATATTAAAGAGAAAAAAATTAGGTTTTTAGGCTTCATATGTCGTATATTTTTTGAATATCAATATAAGATTTATATCATACATAGCATACATTTAAATATATATATATATATATATATATATATATATATACATAGTAGCTTCTTTTTCTTTGAATACATGCATTTATATGTAGATTAATTACTTAATGTATAGAATATAGAACTTTATTTAAAGGCTTTAGCCTTAGGTTCTCTACTAGACTTAAATAATTAAATTAGGAGAGACAATTGTAGAAAATAAATGAATATTAAATGAAAACTTTAATGTTCTACGTTGGTTAGTATCTCATTGTAATAAGATGTTGATGTATATTTTAGTTGAATATTTAGTATTTCATTTAAACTTATAATATTGTAATCACACATAGTTAGACTAATTAAAATAAATTAGGATAAGATTAAAATAGTTAATGTCACTAAATGATTAGGATTATTATTAATTTAGGGCTTAATATGGGTAGTGCCCAATTATTTGGGTGTTATTTCATAAACCCTAAAACTTAATAATATTCATAATATTTTAATTAATTAAATCAATGGCGCCTAAATTAGGTCTTACTTAAAATGGACAACAAAATTATTGGTCATGCATTAATCCTTTTGTGTTGAGATACATTCTGAATATAAATTGAAGTGTCCTAATGTATTTGGATGTTTCAAAACTTATCTTCGTCCAAAATGTATTTTCTTACAAAAGGATATTCCCATTCAAAATGGAATTTGTTTAACAATTAAAAGATTTAATTAAATGCGAGTTCTATATGATGTTACGACAGACACAAGTTCCGAGATCGCGCTTAGTAAAATGCGAGTTCTATCTGATGTGGTGTGTCTTATCCGTTGACGTCTTTTTTATATTCAATTAAAAGAACTCGCGCTTATCAGGGCGTGAGTTCCGCGATATATTCAGGCGCGAATTTATTGCAGTCAATATGAATAGTTGAAAAATAAATGATCGCGTTGAATATACACAAAAATAGCGCTACACGAAATGTGGATTCCTGGGTATTAAAGAGAACCAGCGTCCTACAAGACGCGAGTTTCATTGAACACGCATTTGAACCGGTGCGAGTTCTGCTATAAATTAATCCATACCCCACCCCTTTATTCACACACAAAAAAGTTCTCTCTTTATTCAAATTTTCGTGAAAATATCTCGAGTTTGAAGTAATGACAGGGCTGATAAGGTTGGATTAGAAACACATTTTCTATTATTGGCGGAGAAATGTAAGTTTTATTCTTTTTAAATTTTGTATTTTGTATTTTCATTTTTTATTTTATTATATTTTATGAACAAATAGTATGGTTACTTGAATTTAATTTGCGATTGTTTATTTTTTTATAATAGGATGGAACGTCATCTGAAAGTTTTCATCAATCGAATGACGAATGGACCCGATCCGCCTCTAGAAGATTATATCTCGAGAGCTAAATTTCTGCACGTATCCAAAATCATTGGAGGTGCGAAATTGGATTTTGATTTGATCAACGTGCTTGTAGAGAGGTGGAGGCCGGAGACACACACATTCCACCTTCCGTGCGGTGAGGCGACTATAACCTTGGAGGACGTGTCACATATTCTCTGTCTTCCAATTAACGGAGAGGCTATTTCCGGTCACAGCAGCGGTGACTGGCATGGCCTGTGTTTTGAGTTGCTAGGGGATGCGCCCGACAAGATGGATGGTGGCTGCGGGAAAATTTTAGCCATATACCGGATACCGCGAACGAAGAAGTGAAGATGGTAAAAAATATTATTTTTTATGAATATCAATGAAATAATTAAATTTCGATATGTTAATATATTTTTTCTTATTGTAGGCATATGCTCGCGTTCATATTTTACAATTGGCGGGATATTGGTGCATGACAAATCCCGTAACAATGTTCACATGTTGTGGTTGCGACATTTGCAGAATTTTGATGATGCCGGTAGATTAAGATGGGGATCGGCAGTACTGGCATTTTTGTTTAGGGAGCTGTGCAAGACTACCGATCCAGAGAAGCGTGACATTAGAGGTTGTCTTCTGTTGCTTCAGTCGTGGGCGTGGTTTAGAATGCCTTTTTACGGCATGAACTGTCTGTCCCTAGTCTATATATTTTCCACTATGCCGGAGGTAAGAAAAAAGTAATATTTTTTAATATACGATTTTTTGAATATTAAAGTTATGTTTGTTGTTTTGTAGATGGAGCATTAATTTAATTTACGTCGGTCTGCCAAAGGTCTGAATGCTATCAGACATAATATTGACATGGAATCCCGAGATTAGGTAAAAATTTGGAGTTTATTTGTTAGTGAATTTGGTTTATTTATTTAAATTAAATTTTATTAATTTCAGTTATAATTGAATATTTTACAGTTGTTATGGACACCATACGGGGATCCAAGTATCAACGCATGCCTCCCGGAATATTCAGAAGCGACAAAGATTGCTTGGATGGCCACTGTACCACTAATTTTTACACTACAGTTGAGTGGCATCTAAGCGATTGCGTCTTACGGCAGTTTGGTTGTGTCCAATGAATCCCGATGGGCCTTCCAAATTTTGACGTAGGCTCACTCGACAAAGGAAGCTGGAAGTAAAATATTTTAAATTGATTCAATGTTTTATTAATTTGAACGTAGTTTATATTTATAAAGCGAAATAAAACTTCTTTATTGTCTGATAGGTTGATTGGTCGGTGAGACATATACATTAGATCGCTTAGTGGAGGGAAAGGGAACTACGGCAACCCATTCGTGACTACATAGTGTTTGATACGATGGTTAGCGACGATTACATTGCATGGTTTATGGAGAATGGTAAGCCAAATCTTTTGACTCCAGAGGAACGAACGTTTGTTATTGAGCGTGTGCAATGTAATCGCCCACGGACGTTGTTGCGCCTAAAAGGTGCTCCGCAATTAGTGCAAGTGTACACGTCTCAAGTGATATAATGATGGGTATTAGAGTATTGCTCCACAGGGATTAGGATGGCTTCCTTCGTTTATCTTCTCGCACAGAAAAAGAAAATTAAAAAGTAAAAACACAAGTGTGGGAGTTTTGGGTTTTAATTAAACTTAAAACCATAAACTAAAGTAAGCAAGTAAAAGTTGAGAAATCAAGATGAGAGAATGGGCCAGATTAGATTGCGTCGTAGTGTAGAAATCAAATTGACTTGTCTCGGTCTTTGAATACAATAAACACCAAATGGCCTCGGCAATGACCTCAATCCCTACCGCGAAAATCAGTTGCGCTGCCTCGGCAATCCCTTGCTGGTCGGCAGACGATGTCAAGGTTCGATAAAGTGTCCTTTGATGGCTCCTCCTTATCCCTAAGTGGAAGCACTGTTGATGAGTGGGCCTTGGTAATACCTCCCGGCGTGAACCAATGATGAACACCAACCAATCTCACGTTTTTTAGCCGTTGAAACTCCAACTTATCCGTAAGCCGGGATAGCTTCCACCTTTAGGATGAAAACCATGCTTATTTGTTTCTTGAGTTTAATTCTTCAGATATTAAACAAATGGATAACCTCAAAATACTCTATCCCGATGAGATTGCAAGAATAGAATCAATGCTAAGAATAAGCAAACCTTAAATTAAATTGCATTAACAAAAACTTAAACAAAGTACAATTGTTTTCTCACAACTACTAAACAAAATAATCCTAACCCTAGGAGAATTTAGAACACGATGAACATAGAAAACACACAACTAATCCTAATCTCAAGCTCTCAATACTCGACCTCCTGATGTATGCGTCAAGCCTTGTTTAAATAGGAAAATGTGTAGGGCAAGGTCCTTCTTGTATAGAGGTGAATCTCTTAAATTTTAATGCATTTATCCACTTTGGCCAAATTCCATCTTTAACAATCCTTCTATGTTTTCGTCATCTTCCCTAATTGTAACCCCCTTAACCCGGCCTAGACGGTTGACCCGAATTAAGAAGTTTACACGGGAAAACCAAAGTCAACCCGAAAGTCAACCTTGATTAACGACCCTTTTTTTTCTTTTTAATCTTATCTAAATGCATATTAACCCTAGGTGAACACTTGAGACAAACATATTCAAAAACCACAACAATCGGATAACATTTAGGGACTCAATTGCACAACATACAAATTTAGGGACCGAAATGCAAATTCTGAAAATTATAGGGACTTAACCAACTTTTGAGTTACCATTATGCAATTAGTCATGTTTCATGCTTCTCTGCCAAAATTCAACTCAAACAGACATCTCAAACTCATTCAATTGCATAAACCAAGTTCAGGACCAAAGCACAAAGTTTTCAAAACATAAAACCGTCAATTTCAGTGCCCAACGGTCGGGTGTTCCGAAACGGGGATGATCCGTTCCGAAACGCGGTACCATTTCGAAACAAGTTCCGGAACAGGGCTTGGCAGTGGCAAAACCGTTCCGGAACTGCTCTACCCGTTTCAAAACGCCAAGGCCATTTCAAGCTTTCTGTTCCGAAACGGTAGCACCCGTTCCGATACGGGCTGCCCAGATTTGCAGAATTTTGCTGGTTTAATTCACAATTGACCCATCAAACACGTTCCAAAGGCAACCAAATCATACCAGCAACTCATTCAACACTCAATGAACATATTAGCAGCAACCAATCTCAATCATAGCTTCTAATTAAGAAAAACCCAATTCTATAGGCATGCAACCTATGTAGAAAACCATATAACCACCAAAACTTCAAACCAAGGACCAAAAGGCCATTTACAAGTCTCAACATTACCAAAACCATAAAACCAACTTAGGGAGTCCAAAACATCTCCCAAAACAACAATTTAGGTTCCCATTGCCAAATGCCAAAAGCTAATCAAGTTATGAAAATTGTCACCATATATGAGCTCAAGCTTCCACTTAGATTCTTGACCACCTTGCTGCCCCTTTAAGCAAATCAATGCTCTGCATTATTGGTTTAAGAAAGAGAGAGCGTAAGCACATAGCTTAGTGAGGAATGCTCATTTAAAACATCACAATAATGCATTAACAAAAACTCCTTTTCAAAACCTTTAGTTCAAACATCATTTGATCATGCACATATGTATATAAACCAAGCATTTCATGCTTCAAATCATTAACATGTCATATTGGCTTCCAAGTGATAATCATAACCATTTTCCCATTCAAAACACAAACGACAATCGGATACGCGGAATACAAGCGTTGTCCCATACGCTTCATACACACTACCAATATCAAGGTGGAGCATGGTACAATCACAACCCCTCAACACCCGTGATGGAGACTATGGTACAATCACAACCCTTCCACATCACTCATTGGTAGTTGTATAACACCACTAACGAGAACACGGGACACACAACACAAGATCCACACATGGACTTTTAACCACCATTGTGATCTTAACACAAGGTCTATACATGGACTTTTAACCACCAATGTGACCTTAACACAAGACCCACCCATGGACTTTTAACCACCATGGTGTTCTTAACCATCTCGTTAGTGTACTTGGATGGAGTTTACGGTACAATCACAACCCCTCAACATCCAAGGCGACTTTATTCACGGTGCACCCATTCTTATAGCCGGCTAACTATATCCGATTCAAGTACTTTAAAACCAACACATCACTTGCCAATATACATCATTTAACATCATTAATTCACTGTTTTAAAGCATTTGACAAGCCATTAAATCCACATGCATCACTATACATTAAAATCACATTTATCAATGTTCAAAACAAGGATCCCTTACCTTGAGCATCCTTCAACACATGGCTTATAAAACCAGCAATAAACATGCTAAAATATGCTTTCAAAAAACAGAATCTAAACATGCAACAAATCACTTTGCATTCAACCAACTCATGGCTCACCAACAAGAGAGTTTTTCTGAAAACTTACTCTTGAGCTTAGCTAAGTTGTTTAGACTTTAACTAAGCTCCCAAACCTTCAAAACATTGGTTTCAAAGCTGAGAACCAAACTTCACTCACCGATTCCGTTTCGCAAGCTTGCGGAAATACCAATCAAGCTTCCAGATCAACACCACAAGGATCCGAAGATGTCTCCCCTGTTTTAAACACATCAAAGCAGAGGATTAATGCATCATCATGAAATAATATCTTCAACCAAAACACCTAAACTCGCTGCTCTCATCAACACTCACATTTCGGCTACCAAACACAACCGAAATCACATCCAAACACCTCTACAACACTACCCAGCCAAGATCCATCAATTCCAATCATTCATAAACCTCAATTAACATCCAAAAAGGATCTAATCACGTCCTTATACCTCCAGCTATAACAGAACATCAAGATCACCCCAAAAACCACCATCAACTCAAGCCAAAACTTAGGAAAATCAACTTATTCGGGATTGCATTGATTAAACCTCAATTTCACACCAATTATACATCCAAAAATCATTAAAAAGACATCTCAAAACAGTGCCCAATCATTTCATACGAATTTCATCAAAATTAAACCAAATCTTGCATTTTAAAGCCAAGATCAAGAACACAACCATAAAACCTTTAATAAAACTCAAATCAAGGATTGAGAACTTGGAAATTTCAGTAAAGAAATGAGTATTTAGAGGAGAAGGACGTTCATACCTCTAAATTTGAGTTTCTCCTTGTTTGGAATCAAGATTCTTGAAAATTCAATAAGCAAATGCTAAGGTTTTGATGTAGAAATGATTAGAGATCAAATGAAGATTGAAATCTCATCTTTAGGTGTCAAAATCAGAGGAAAATTTGCTTGGGAAAAGTGTTTGGGCTGAGAGAAAACTTGAGAGAAAATAAAGAGGGAAAATTTTGAGAAAAGTTAGTTAAGAACTCAAAATATCTAATTCCCCTTTTCCTTTTATTAAATATCATTTAATAATTGTTTAATATTAAGAAAAATCTGGAGAAAACTCTTCTTGGGTAAATTAGCTCTTTAAAGATTCGAAGTTTCAATCCTTTTAAAACAGTCACCAAGTTTTCAAAAATTACATTTTAGTCATTAACCCAAAATGTCACACCTCCAAACCTCATTTTGTAAAATTGATTTCACCACTCTCTTATATATAATAAAAGAGAATTTTAAGATATTTTTCCATATTTTTAATGCAACCCAAACTAGGCTTTTCTAAAAATCACCTTTTATATTCGAACCGCAATCCGATCGGTCCGGTCCAAACCCAAAACTTCTAAGCCCAAAAATTGGGGTGTTACAACTCTCCCCCTTAAGAAATTTCGTCCTCGAAATTTACCTGAAGGAAAGAGGTACGGAAACTGCTTCAACATGTCATCCTTTCGCTCCCACGTGGCTTCTTCAACACCACGATGTTTCCACAACACCTTTACCAACTCAATGGTCTTGCCCCGAAGAACCTTACTATCCGAATCCAGAATCTTCACCGGTTCCTCATCATAGGTCAAATCCGGATTCAATTCCACTTCTTCCACAGACATCACATGTGAAGGATCCGATCTATACTTCTGAAGCATAGAAACATGAAACACATCATGAATCTTCTCCAACTCTTGCGGTAACCTCAACTTGTACGCAAAAGGACCCACACGCTCAATCACCTCGTATGGTCCAATGTACCTAGGGCTCAACTTACCCTTTCGGCCAAACCTCATCACCTTTTTCCAAGGCGAAACCTTCAAAAACACACGGTCACCCACCGCATACTCAATTTCCTTACGCTTCAGATCCGCGTAAGACTTTTGCTGATCAGAAGCTGCCTTCAAGCGCTCACAAATGAGCTTCACCTTCTCGGTGGTCCCTTTTAACAAAGCTGGCATCGAAACCAACTTCTGACCCGTTTCAACCCAACAAAGAGGAGTCCTACACTTCCTCCCGTACAAAGCTTCATAAGGTGCCATTTGAATACTTGCCTGATAACTATTATTATAAGCAAACTCCACCAAAGGCAAATGTTTCTCCCAAGAGCCCTGGAACTCAATCACGCAGCACCTCAACATATCCTCCAACACCTGGATAACACGCTCGGACTGTCCATCCGACTGTGGATGATAAGACGTACTGAAATTCAACCGTGTACCCAAAGCCTGATGCAAACACTGCCAGAAACGCGATGTAAACCTCGGATCCCTATCCGACACAATCGACTTAGGCACACTATGCAGCCACACAATCTCAGCAATGTACAACTCCGCAAGCTTATCCAAAGTGTACGTAGTATGCACAGGCAAGAAATGCGCACACTTCGTCAGGCGATCCATAATCACCCACACCGAATTCTTCTTCGATGGCGACAAAGGCAAACCAGACACAAAATCCATGGTAATCCTTTCCCACTTCCATTCAGGAATCCTCAACGGTTGCAACAACCCTGAAGGAAACTGATGCTTAGCCTTAACTCGCTGACACACCATGCACTTGCTTACAAACTCAGCAACATCTTTCTTTAAACCCACCTAATAGTACTCATCACAAAGATCACGATACATCTTAGTACTACCAGGGTGCATAGCAAAAGGACTACTATGACCTTTAGCCAGAATAGCACGCTCAACTCAGCATCATTGGGCACTACTATCCGACTCCCAAAACATAACACTCCATCATCATTAAAACAGAAATCCGAAGGCCTATCCTTCGCAATATCCTGAACATGCGGTACCAAGGAATCATCCACCAACTGATTTTCCTTAATCAATTGAACCATAGATGGTTTCACTTGCAATTCAGCCACAAGACCACCATCACGCGAAATACTCAAACTGGCAAACATAGCCCTCAACTCAACAGCTACTTTCCTACTCAAGGCATCCGCTACAACATTAGCTTTACCCGGGTGATACTCGATCGTCAAATCATAATCCTTGAGCAAATCCACCCATCGTCGCTGCCTAAGATTCAACTCCTTCTGAGACATCAGATACTTCAAACTCTTGTGATCCGTGTACACAGTACACTTCTCACCATATAGGTAATGTCTCCAAATTTTCAAAGCAAAAACCACTGCAGCCAACTCAATGTCATGCGTAGGATAATTGCGCTCATGCACCTTCAACTGCCGTGACGCATAAGCCACCACCTTACCCTCTTGCATTAACACACATCCCAAACCAACATAGGACGCATCACTATACACCACAAACTCTTTCCCTGATTCAGGTTGAACCAAGATAGGAGCTTGCGTTAAAGCTGCCTTAAGCTTCTCAAAAGCCTGCTGCCTCGCTTCCGTCCACTCATACTTAACATCCTTCTGCAACAACTTCGTCAAAGGTGCAGCAATCTTTGAAAACCCATCCACGAATCTCCGATAATATCCTGCCAAACCCAGGAAACTACGGACTTCATGAATAGACTTAGGAGGCTTCCAATTCATCACTGCCTCAATCTTCTGAGGATCAACACGAATCCCTTCAGCAGAAACCACATGACCAAGAAACACCACTTCTCCAAGCCAGAACTCACACTTGCTCAGCTTGCCATAAAGCTGATTCTCCAACAAAGCTTGCAACACAATTCTCAAATGCCCTTCATGCTCCTCCTCAGTACGCGAGTACACGAGGATATCATCAATGAACATCACAACAAATTTATCAAGGTATTCATGAAATACTCGATTCATCATGTCCATGAAAGCTGCAAGAGCATTCGTCAAACCAAACGGCATCACAAGGAACTCATAATGCCCATACCTCGTTCTGAAAGCTGTCTTTGGCACATCCACATCCTTCACCTTCAGCTGATAATACCCTGACCTTAAGTCAATCTTAGAGAACACAGCTGCTCCCCGAAATTGATCAAAAAGATCATCAATTCTCGGCAATGGATACCGATTCTTGATAGTCAACTTGTTAAGCTGACGATAATCAATGCACATTCTCATAGTGCCATCCTTCTTCTTCACAAACAAGACCGGCGCACCCCAAGGTGACACACTCGGCCGAATGAAACCACGATCAAGCAACTCTTGCAGTTGCGTTTTCAGCTCTTTCAACTCCTTAGGTGCCATTCGATAAGGGGTAATGGACACTGGAGTTGTGTTTTCATACAACTCAATCCCAAACTCCACTTCGCGATTAGGAGGCAATCCAGGCAACTCCTCAGGAAACACACCAGGAAACTCTCGCACAGTCCTGATATCTTGCACACGCAACTCCTTAGAGCTAGGATTCATCACAAAAGCTAGATAAGCTTCACAACCTTGCCTCAGCATCCGGCTTGCCTCCAATGTAGACACCATATTGGCAAGAAACTTCACATTCTCACCAACCACCACTACCTCATAATCATCCGCAAGCTTCAACGAAACTCGCTTATTCTCACAATCTACTACAGCACGATGCTCAACAAGCCAATACACATACCAAGGATTACATCAAAACCATAGAAAGGCAATTCCATAAGGTCAACATGAAAAACATGATCTTGCACAACCAAAGGACATCTTCTATAAAGCTTTCGAGTCACAACAGTCTCACCAAAAGAACTAGTGACACACATACCAACATCCAAAGACTCAACAGGCAATCCAAGCAATTCAGCATGCTCACGCAATATGTATGAGTGTGTAGATCCAGAATCAATCAAGGAAAGTAATGACAAGGATTGCAAAGTGAAAGTACATGCGATCACATCTGTGTCATTTCTCCCCTCCCTCTGAGCATACACTCTGGCCTGGCCACCACCATCAGGCTGAACAGCTACAACATGAGCCACATTCCGTACAGCCTCCTCTCTACGCTGGAAGTTACCACGGCCGCGCCCACGACCTCTCTGTGGTGCAACAACTCCAGGAGCACATCCCTGGCCACCACCGGCCAACAGAGGACACTCCCTCCTCATGTGATCCGCTGATCCACAGTTCCAGTATGAGTTACCAGTCGCCCCAACAGGAGCCTGCACCTCCCTCGCCGCTCGAGGACAATCACGCCTCAAATGACCACGCGACTCACATGTCCAACATGTGTTCGGATCCGCTCTTGCCTTGTCTCCCTGAGCAGGCGCACCTTGCCCTCCACCAGCTCGCTTAGCTGAAGACTGATACTTCCGATCACGTCCCCTCTTGTTCCGTCCACCACCGGAACTATACTCAGCAACTCGCTTACCAGCACTAGAACCAGCACTTCTAGAAGATAAACTCAAATTCATCTCAATGTCTTTTGCTCTACCAACCAGCACATCAAAATCATTATACTCAGTAGCCAGCATATAGGTCTTTACTTCCGTCACCAAACCATAACGGAAACGTTCACACCTCTCTCGCTCGTCAGGAACAAGCTCAGGTGCGTACTGACTGAGTCGAACGAACTGAACCTCGTACTCAGCCACTGACATGCTCCCTTGAGTAAGAGACATGAATTCCCTTTTCTTTTCATCCAAGTACCTCACACCCAGATACCTTCTCTTGAAAATGTTCAGAAAGAACATCTATGTCACATCAGCATCCTCCATTCCGGAGATAGTGGTTGTCCACCAAGTATATGCATCGTCCTGCAACAATGATACCACACAGCCCAGCTTCTGCACATCAGTACAATTCATTTGCCCCAAGATTCTCTTGGTACTTTCCAGCCAAGACTCAGAAGCTTCAGCAGAAAAACCCCTGAACTCAGTCCCTCCCAGACTGCGCAAACGCTCCAAAGGTAGTCTAGCATTAGCATCTCCCTGATGCCTAGCTCCTTGAGCTCCAGCAATGGCTTGTATCAGCATTGTCATGTCAGGAACAGCTTGCCCCTGACCAGCTTCAGGTCCAGCGACCCCAACGCCAGCACCAGCAGCAGCTCCTTCACCCCCAGCACCACCACCACCAGGTGCAGGAGGTAAATCCACTACGTTTTCAACATTCTCCTCATTCTCGTTTTGAGCCATAGCTCGCGTATTAATCCTCGTTTCTCTACGAGGTGCCATTCACTAAACAATGCAATCACAATGCAAATAAACAAAGTCAGGCTCAGCAAAGTAAGCAATCCAAGTGCTCAAGCTCATTTCCAAATAAAACAAATCATTTCAATAGCTTTGATTTGGCAATGGGTCCCTCTAACATGCTTCACCAACGCAATACCACAATTGTAACATACTTACAATTCACACAACATACTTTCATTCAACAAGCATACAAAGCATTCATGCACTCATCACCCACATAACCATTCCCAAATACTCGAGAACTCAGCTCTGATACCACCAAATGTAACCCCTTAACCCGGCCTAGACGGTTGACCCGAATTAAGAAGTTTACATGGGGAAAACCAAAGTCAACCCGAAAGTCAACCTTGATTAACGACCCTTTTTTTCTTCTTTTTAATCTTATCTAAATGTATATTAACCCTAGGTGAACACCTGAGACAAACATATTCAAAAACCACAACAATCGGATAACATTTAGGGACTCAATTGCACAACATACAAATTTAGGGACATAAATGCAATTTTTGAAAATTATAAGGACTTAACCAACTTTTGAGTTACCATTATGAAATTAGTCATGTTTCATGCTTCTCTGCCAAAATTCAACTCAAACTCATTCAATTGCATAAACCAAGTTCAGGACCAAAGCGCAAAGTTTTCAAAACATAAAACCGTCAATTTTAGTGCCCAACGGTCGGGTGTTCCGAAACGGGGATGAACTGTTCCGAAACGCGGGGCCGTTCCGAAACAAGTTCCGGAACAGGGCTTGGCATTGGCAAAACTGTTCCGGAACGGCTCTACCCGTTTCGAAACGCCAAGGCCATTTCAGGCCCTCTGTTCCGAAACGGTAGCACCCGTTCCTATACGGGCTGCCCAGATTTGAAGAATTTTGCTTGTTTAATTCACAATTGACCCATCAAACACGTTCCAAAGGCAACCAAATCATACCAGCAAGTCATTCAACACTCAATGAACATATTAGCAGCAACTTATCTCAATCATAGCTTCTAATTAAGAAAAACCCAATTCTATAGGCATGCAACCTATGTAGAAAACCATATAACCACAAAAACTTCAAACCAAGGACCAAAAGGCCATTTACAAGTCTCAACATTACCAAAACCATAAAACCAACTTACGAAGTCCAAAACATCTCCCAAAACAACAATTTAGGTTCCCATTGCCAAATGCCAAAAGCTAATCAAGTTATGAAAATTGTCACCATACATGAGCTCAAGCTTCCACTTAGATTCTTGACCACCTTGCTGCCCCTTTAAGTACTTCAATGCTCTGCATTATTGGTTTAAGAAAGAGAGAGCGTAAGCACATAGCTTAGTGAGGAATGCTCATTTAAAACATCACAATAATGCATTAACAAAAACTCCTTTTCAAAACCTTTAGTTCAAACATCATTTGATCATGCACATATGTATATAAACCAAGCATTTCATGCTTCAAATCATTAACATGTCATATTGGCTTCCAAGTGATAATCATAACCATTTTCCCATTCAAAACACAAACGACAATCGGATACGCGGAATACAAGCGTTGTCCCATACGCTTCATACACACTACCAATATCAAGGTGGAGCATGGTACAATCACAACCCCTCAACACCCGTGATGGAGACTATGGTACAATCACAACCCCTCCACATCACTCATTGGTAGTTGTATAACACCACTAACGAGAACACGGGACACACAACACAAGATCCACACATGGACTTTTAACCACCATTGTGATCTTAACACAAGGTCTATACATGGACTTTTAACCATCAATGTGACCTTAACACAAGACCCACCCATGGACTTTTAACCACCATGGTGTTCTTAACCATCTCGTTAGTGTACTTGGATGGAGTTTACGGTACAATCACAACCCCTCAACATCCAAGGCGACTTTATTCACGGTGCACCCATTCCTATAGCCGGCTAACTATATCCGATTCAAGTACTTTAAAACCAACACATCACTTGCCAATATACATCATTTAACATCATTAATTCACTATTTTAAAGCATTTGACAAGCCATTAAATCCACATGTATCACTATGCATTAAAATCACATTTATCAATGTTCAAAACAAGGATCCCTTACCTTGAGCATCCTTCAACACATGGCTTATAAAACCAGCAATAAACATGCTAAAATATGCTTTCAAAAAACAGAATCTAAACATGCAACAAATCACTTTGCATTCAACCAACTCATGGCTCACCAACAAGAGAGTTTTTCCGAAAACTTACTCTTGAGCTTAGCTAAGTTGTTTAGACTTTAACTAAGCTCCCAAACCTTCAAAACATTGGTTTCAAAGCTGAGAAGCAAACTTCACTCACCGATTCCGTTTCGCAAGCTTGCCGAAACACCAATCAAGCTTCCGGATCAACACCACAGGGATCCGAAGATGTCTCCCCAGTTTTAAACACATCAAAGCAGAGGATTAATGCATCATCATGCATTAATATCTTCAACCAAAACACCTAAACTCGCTGCTCTCGTCAACACTCACATTTCGGCTACCAAACACAACCGAAATCACATCCAAACACCTCTACAACACTACCCAGCCAAGATCCATCAATTCCAATCATTCATAAACCTCAATTAACATCCAAAAAGGATCTAATCACGTCATTATACCTCTAGCTATAACAGAACATCAAGATCACCCCAAAAACCACCATCAAATCAAGCCAAAAGTTAGGAAAATCAATCTATTCGGGATTGCATTGATTAAACCTCAATTTCACACCAATTATACATCCAAATATCATTAAAAAGACATCTCAAAACAGTGCCCAATCATTTCATACGAATTTCATCAAAATTAAACCAAATCTTGCATTTTAAAGCCAAGATCAAGAACACAACCATAAAACCTTTAATAAAACTCAAATCAAGGATTGAGAACTTGGGAATTTATGTAAAGAACTGAGTATTTAGAGGAGAAGGACGTTCATACCTCTAAATGTGAGTTTCTCCTTGTTTGGAATCAAGATTCTTGAAAATTCAATAAGCAAATGCTAAGGTTTTGATGTAGAAATGACTAGAGATCAAATGAAGATTGAAATCTCATCTTTATGTGTCAAATTCAGAGGAAAATTTGCTGGGGAAAACTGTTTGGGCTGAGAGAAAAGTTGAGAGAAAATGAAGAGGGAAAATTTTGAGAAAAGTTAGTTAAGAACTCAAAATATCTAATTCCCCTTTTCCTTTTATTAAATATCATTTAATAATTGTTTAATATTAAGAAAAATCTGGAGAAAACTATTCTTGGGTAAATTAGCTCCTTAAAGATTCAAAGTTTCAATCCTTTTAAAACAGTCACCAAGTTTTCAAAAATTACATTTTAGTCACTAACCCAAAATGTCACACCTCCAAACCTCATTTTGTAAAATTGATTTCACCACTCTCTTATATATAATAAAAGAGAATTTTAAGATATTTTTCCATATTTTTAATGCTACCCAAACTAGGCTTTCCTAAAAATCACCTTTTATATTCGAACCGCAATCCGACCGGTCCGGTCCAAACCCAAAACTTCTAAGCCCAAAAATTGGGGTGTTACACGAACTCCCATTGCCACACAAAGTATGTAAAAAAATCCAACGTTTTGTGCTCTTCAAATCGACTACCACTTTGCATGTTCTGCCCTCCAGCAAATTGATTTGTGCAATGCCTCGGCGGTGGCTAACTGCTGCCTCGGTAGAGGCATGTCACTGATTATGCTCCATAAGGCTTTATCTTCATGCTTCAGCTTCCTTCAGTAGAAACTGTCATTTTTGTCTTGGCTTGATGTGGACCTATCTAGAGTTCGTTCTGCATCATCCTCCCTTTTCTTCATTGCCCGCTCAGCATCACCTGCCCCGGCAGTGAGTAAATCTGCTCAAGAACCAAACATGCATTAAAACGGCACCTTTTTCATTAGATAAACCAAATATAAGGATCAAAGATAAAAACATTGTAATTAATGCATGAAGGTCCATAATGCAGCTCAACTGGATGTAGGTTAAGCAATAATTGACACTTATCAGACGTAATGTACGAGGGGAGAACAGATGACTTCTGGAGATGCTTTGTCATCGAGAAGATGGCATGCTTTTGCCTCTTCAGCACCAGGACCATCTCAGACCACCCCATCGATCCGACCATAGGCCTTTACCCACTCGATGCATTTATCATTTCATCCGCTGCCGAGTCAGATGGAAGGTTTTTTCACGCATGTTGTGGCCAAACCCTACGATATATGATTAGTGGGACGTTGAGTCTTCCTCCAACATACATACCTTTCTATCCGTTTCAACTGTTGGCAACCGGTTTTGGGACCAAGTTTGTTCAGCAAACACCACCGCAGTCCCTATTCTTCACAGGTGGGCTAGTTGAAACGAGTGATATTGCTGGAGTTAGAACCAAGAATGATGACGACGATGATGATGAGCAGCAAGTTAATTCCCTTCATCGTCGACGCAATCCCGACCAACCTCGTCATCCACCAGGGTGTAGTACCGGTGGACATATGCATCATTAGTTTTATTTTTTCCTTTTTAAGTAGTATATAATAATT
The DNA here is from genome assembly GCA_958450335.1 of Hibiscus tridactylites. NCBI lineage: Eukaryota > Viridiplantae > Streptophyta > Magnoliopsida > Malvales > Malvaceae > Hibiscus > Hibiscus tridactylites. Next base: position 30,277,712 of record OY288289.1, read on the forward strand.
TTAGTTGTACTTTGTATATCAATATTTCTCTAACTTTATAAATTATTTTTTCGTTTTTAATATTTTACATTAAATTTTGCCTTTATTTTGACAAAATCGTTCTTAATTGTAGCGATAACAAATGAAAAATATTTTGGCGTACGACTGAACTCACGTTACGAAGAACACGAGTTTCACTAACACGTCTGTAATCCGCATCCAGATGAACTTGAGTTCGACTGACACGTCATGAATCTTGGGCCGTATTCGCGTTTGGCCAAACGCGATTGAATTACCTATCCGAGCAGGGCATAGATTCGAACATAAAAAATCGACCGTGTTGTAGTGCTTTAAGTTTTCCATTGTATTGTAGCTACTAATGGCAACAAACCTTGTATCTAGAAATTTCTTTTGCAAAGAAATTTCCCGGATATTGTGGTTTGTTGGTATCTGTAGTTGCATTTATATGATGACTACATACTTTTGTTGGGTTACCAATTTTGGTGAGATGAGTGTTCGATGTTTTTGTTCACGAGGAACGACAAATCACAACATTCAGAAATTTTGGGCCTTTTAGAAGTGTATTTAACCGGAGTCAAAGCTCCTTCCATTGTCGTAGTACACGATCAATGTGTAGAATTGGACGTCTTTGTGGGCACAAAAATCCGCGAAGCTTGTTTATCTGCCCACTCTGTCAACGCATCTGTAGGGGTACAATATCAACCTCAAATATGCCTCTAAGCTTTACAAAGAGCATCGGCTGTTAAGGCGTATCTTAACAAAGACTTTGGAAGATGCATACCCCAAGGTTTTAAATTTGCTGGACTACTCAGCCCTAGAAGTAAGCCGAGGGTATGTTAATAAATACTTCGTAAAAAAGCCCACTAATAATCAGTTGTTTTTTGGGGTACAAGTAACCGATTACAATGTCTCTTATGTGCCAATATCAACCTAAAATACCAGTCTATGCTTGAAGAAGAGAATCAATTGTTTAGGGGGTACAATTGTACAACTTGACTAAGGATGAGACCAAGAGCGCAAAACAAGTTGAGGATCTTTTATGTTTGTACAATGTCTGATATGCTTGTATACCGCTTGTTTATATTATTTTATAAGCTTCTCTATTAGCATGTTTAGAGGTACAATTTACATGTTTATAGTAATGTTCATACTGATGGGGGTCATCGAATCAACATAAACATGCCTATCGTCCTATGTTTGCTTGTTCTTCTTGGGAAAAAATAAGCTTAGATAGCATTTTTAACGTGATTTCTACACCTTTTAGGATGCCATATATACGCCAATTTTAGCACCATTGTAAACATATGTTTCACTACTACGACTTCAAACTTAAACAACAACAAAAAATATCCCTCAACATACCACAAAATCAACTTAAACATGCCTACGTACCCATATTTGCTTGTTCGTCATGGGAAAACATGCTTAGATAGCGTTTTAATGCGATTTGTACAAACTTTAGGATGCCACACGTGCCAATTTTAGCACCATTGTAAACATATGCTTCACTACTACGATGTCAAACTTAAACAAAAACAAAAAATATCCCCAAACATACCACAAAATCAAGTTAAACATGTCTATGGACCCATGTTTGCTTATTCTTCATGCAAAAAAAAACATGCTTAGATAGCATGTTAACGTGATTTATACACACTTTAGGTGCCTTATACGCGCCGATCTTTACACTATTTTCAAGAGATGTTTCAGTATAACGACGTGCAAGTTCAAAAATACGAACTACTATCCCCCAACACCCCGTAATTTCACCAACAACATGCCAATCGAAGCTTGTTTTAACAACAAAAATATACCAAACTCGCGTTGAACCAAACACGACTTTTATTCAGATTGAGCGATAATATCGCTTCGTTCTATCTCAATATCTTGGCGAACTCGTATCGTGTTAGGCGCGAGTTTCTTTAATCGAATATTTAAAAGACGCCAACGGATAAGACACGCCACATCAGATGGAACGTGTTAGGCTTGATAGGCTCGATTTCCTTCAACCGTTATGGATTGCCATGTAGTGGAGAAGTTGGATTTTTTGGTGATTGAGGTGTGGAAGCTAAAAGATAAAAGGCATGATAATTTAGAGTGGCTCGGCCTTGTAACAAGGACCTACATCCACTACCTTAGCTTCCCACTAAGGATTTCACAATCAATCCATTAATTGATTCGTCTCCTTTTCTAGAATTAGGAGGAAACCCTTTGTAACGCCCCGGTTTTGGGCTTGGAAGTTTTGGGCATTGACCGGTTCGGTCAAAGTGCTGTTCGAATCTAAAAAGGTGGAATTAGGAAAGCCTAGTTCGGGTTGCATTAAAAATATGGAAAAATGTTCTAAAATCCTCTTTTAATATATATAAGTGAACTGTGAAATCAATTTTACAAAATGAGGTTTGGAAGGGTGACATTTTGGTTAGTGACCAAAATGTAATTTTTGAAAGTTGCGTGACTGTTTTAGAAAGGATTGAAACTTTGAATCTTTAAGGAGCTATTTACCCAAAGGGAGTTTCTCCAGATTTTTCTAAGATATTTAATGTTTAATTCTGATTTTTAAACATAAAGAAAGTGGAGGGAAGTTATTTCTAACTAATTTTCTCCTAAAATCTCATTTTCTTTTCTCTCATTTTCTCTCAACCCAAACACCTTTTTCTCCAGAGATTTTCTTCTGATTTTGTCACTCAAATCTCTCTTTTCAATTCTCTTTGGATTCCTAATCATCTCATCAACAAAACCTCACCAATTGCTAATTGGATTTTCAAGCTTTTTGGTTCTAAAAGAGGAGAAACTCAAGTTTGGAGGTAAGAACGTCCTTTTCCTCTAAACTCTCAGTTCTTTACTGAAATTCCTAAGTTCTCAATCCTTAATTGATGTTTTATAAGTGGTTTTGAAGTTGTGTAATGGATCTTGGCTTAAAATGCAAGATTTGGTGATTTTTGATGAATTTTCGTTTGATCTGTTAAAGCTGTGAGTTGAGGTGTGTTTTTGATGTTAAATGAACATTAATTTGATAAGGAATTGAGTTTTGATTAATGCAATCCCGGATAGGTTGAATTTCTTAAGTTTAGCTTGTGATTCTTGGTTGTTTTGGTGTGATCTTGTGGATCTGATGTTGCTGGAGGTATAAGGATGCTATTAGGTCCTTTTTAGATGTTAAATGATGTTAAAGGATGTTTAGTTTTGATGGTTTATGGCTGGGCTTTGTTCAGGAGTTGTTTGGATGCATTTTCGGTTGTGTTTGGTGGCCGAAAATGGAGTGCGGATGAGAGCAGCGAGTTTAGGTGCTTTCATTGAAGCTATTAATGCATGATGATGCATTAATCCTCTGCTTTGATGTGTTTAAAACAGGGGAGTCATCCTTGGATCCAAGTGGTGGTGATCCGGAAGCTTGATTTGTGCTTCGGCAAGAGGCGAAGTGGAATCGGTGAGTGAAATTGGGTTTTCAGCTTTGAAACCAATGTCTTGGGAGCTTAGTCTAAGTCTAAACAACTTTGCTAAGCTCAAGTGTAAGTTTTCGGAAAAACTCTCTAGTGGTGGCCATGGTTTGGTTGTTATGCAATGTGGTTTATTGCATGTTTTAAATTCTGTTTTGAAAGCATGATTTAGCATGGTTAATGCTGATTTTGTAAGCCATATGTTGAAGGAAGCTCAAGGTAAGAGTTCCTTGTTTTTAAACATTGTTAAAATGTGGTTTAATGCTTAAAGATGCATGATGATTATGGCTTGGTTATATGCTTTAAAACAGTGGATTATTTGATGAAAATGATGTATATTGGCAAGTGATGTTTTGAAAAAGGTTAAGGTCACTAAGGTGGTTAAAAGTCCTTGAGTGAGCCTTGTGGATTCTAAGAACTTCATGGTGGTTAAAAGTCCATGAGTGATTCTTGTTAAGGTCACTACGGTGGTTAAAAGTCCTTGAGTGAGCCTTGTTACTTAAGAACATCAAGGTGGTTAAAAGTCCTTGGATGGTTCTTGTTAAGGACACAAAGGTGGTTAAAAGTCCTTGTGTGGTCAAGTCCTTGGGGCCAAGGTGTTTAAAAGTCCTTGGGGTGAAACTTGTAAGGGCACAAAGGTGGTTAAAAGTCCTTTTGTGGTCCTTGTGAATTATAAGATCACAATGGTGTTTAAAAGTCCATGTGTGAGTCTTATGTTGATCTTGTTTTTAAAAGATGGAATCTATCACTTGTGGCCAATATGACATGTTTTGATATGGAAGCATGTATTGCTTGTTTAAGAATGCTTGAAAGCATGTATAAATGATGTTTTGAAGTATGATTTATAAAGTGTTTTATAAATGCATTATTGAATGGTTTTAAATGAGCATTCCTCACTAAGCTTTTGCTTACGCTCTCTTTCGTTTTCTTAAAACAATAATGCAGATCATTAAGGTGCTTTGAGGGCAGCAAGGAAGGCAAGCAATCAAGTGGGAATTAAGCTCAAGTATGGAAAGGTTTTCTTGTACACCTTTAGCTTTTGGCATTTGGCAATGGGGGACCTATGTGAATGTTTTGGGAGATGTTTTGAACTCCCTAAGTTTTTTAAAGTTGTTATTAATGCTGGATTTTGTATTTGACCATTATGTGCATGGTTTGAAGGTTTTATGCTTGAATGGTTTGCTTGTGTAGGAAGCATGCCATTAGAATTGGGGCTTTTCACATATGATGATATTATGTTGATTGGTTGATGCTAATATGTCTCTTGTATGTTGTATGAGTTGCTGGTAAAGTTTGGTTGCATTTGGAGCATGATTGGTTGATCAATTGTATGTTTAAGCATGCATTTTGCTGCATTCTGTGCAGGTCGTTTCGGAACAGTAGCTACCGTTTCGGAACGGGTGCCTTGTAGCAGCCCAGGCGTCCGAAACGGGAGACACCGTTTCGAAACGGTAAGCCCTCTGCCAGCCCTCATTTCGGTACGCGTTGCGGAACGGCCCCGTGTTTCGAAACAAGCTCTCCCTGTTTCGGAACAGCCGACCGTTGGGGGCTGACATTGGTAGTTAAATGTTTTGGAAAGTTTGCATTTTGGTCCTGAATCTTGTTTGTGTAATTGTATGAGTTTGGGATGTCCGTTTGAGCTGAAATTTGGCAGTGAAGCATGAAACCTGACTAATTACAAGTTGGTAACATTAATTTGGGTTAAGACCTTATAATTTACAGAATTTACATTTTGGTCCCTAAAGTTGTAAATTGTTCAATTGGGTCCCTGTTTGATCTCCGATGTTTATGATCTTGTGCATGCTGTTTGAATGATCATAACTAGGGTTAATGTGCATCTAGACAAGTTTAAAAAGAAAAAAATGGTCGTTAATCAAGGTTGACTTTCGGGTTGACTTTGGTTTTCCCTGTTTGACTTTCTTAATTCGGGTCAACCGTCTAGGTCGGGTTAAGGGGGTTACACCCTTACAACGATCAAAGCTTTCTAGCCCAAAGCTTGATCAAACCCTTTCTACAAGAGATAAAGATAAGCAAACTAAAATCCCTCTTACAAAGTTGATGTTTTCACACGAAAGCACTCACCCAAACCTAAACACTTGAGCAAATTTGACAATTTAGGCTCACAAGTATTGTCTATACAAAGAATGGATAAATAAGGCTCTAAAGACAATTTGACATCACATGGTTGTTGACAATTGAAGCATTAGTCTTCCCTTGATGCTTGGGGGTCCCTTTTTTACTCCCAATTGAGTTTATAGCCGTTGAGGACCGTTGGGGTTGAATTGGAACCGTTGGAGACTTTACTTCCCACCATAAATGCAGTTCTGCAACTACCCGTATCGAAACAGTACCTACATATTTTGAAACACGACTAAAATAGAAAGACTCGTTATACGCATTGAAGAGGCTGTATCGAAACATCTTGGGTCGTATCGGAACGCCCGTATCGAAACGCCTAGTGTCGTATCGGAACAGCCTGCAATTTAAATAGTTGTTGGGAAATAGGCGTTGGGGTTATAGCCGTTAGGGTGTATGCAACGTAGGCGTATCAAAACACCAAAGGGTGTTTCGAAACAAACACCTATCCGTATCGAAACAGGTGATCCCTGTATCGAAACAGGTTCTGGCAGTTTCAAAACGTATCGATACAGGTTATGCCTGTATCGAAACGGGTACATTAAAAACATTGGTTTGGCTACTTAAAAACGTTTCAAACATTGCCAAAACCTTTTTAAACATCCTCAAACTTATTTCCAAGTTTTTTTTCACTTAGAGAATATTTTTAAATTCTTTTCAATTAAGTCCAAAATATTTTTCAATTATTATATCAAAACATATATTTCTACAATCTCCCCCTTTTTGATATAATAAAACCAACTTGAAAAATCGTTTGGGATTCTCCCCCTTACTATTTTAAAATTTTTGAATAAGAGATTTTAAAAATAGAATGATATTAAAGATCCCCTTTATTCTCTTGAAAAATCAAATTTTCAAACCATTTCTCCCCCTCTTTGTTATATCAAAAAGAATTTAAAAGACATTAAGCTCAAAAATAACATAGGAGGTAAAAAAAATTGACACAATTAAAAACTTTTGGTTTTAAAATTGGCTCCCCCTTACTCAATGCATCAAATATGTGAGTCCAACAATATGATAATCTAGTTGAATTAAAATAAATTAATTAAATAGAAAAAAAAATTCAACTAAATTTTACCACACTTGAATCAAAGGTAGGATGTGAAGCCTCCTTCTTCCAGTGTTATCTTTGTGTGCATGGAGCTCTCTCCCCCCCCCCCCCCCCCCCAAATTTGGACTTGTTGATCACTCTCCATCACACCTAGACAAGACAATCAAGTAATTTTTGGTATCCAAATTGTTTTGGATCCATAGACGTTAGTTGCACAAAGTTTAGTCCCCTTAGGAATCCATTTTTCAATTTCATCATTTTTAGTTGTAGTACTTAGTCCTTTTGGGACCCAAATACTTCTAAAAACTTTTCCATTAAAAAATCTAGGGGCACTAGATTGTCTAACATAAAAATTCGGTTTTCCCAAATTGTTTTTCTTTTGAAGTTCATTGGAAATCAAATCTTTTTCTTTCTTAAGATCATCAATCTCCTTTTGATGATCTTTTTCAATCGTTTGAAACAATTCTTGTAAACTTGAAATTTTAAGTTCAAAATTTTTTATTTTTGCTTCAAACTCTAAATTGGTTTTAGAAAGCAAATCATTTTCGATTTTTAACTTTGAAATCAATTTCTTGTTTTTCGAAAATGAAGCATTGAATTCAAAAATCAATTCATCACAGGCTTCTTGTAACTTATCAAACATATAAGAATTTGAATAAGATGAGTTAGGAGTTATCTCTCCCTCATTGATGGCCATGAAGCATAGGTGTGCTACCTCATCATCGGTGGAGTCTTCATCACTCCATGTCGCCACATATGCTTTCTTTGAAGATGATCCATTTTTGTTGGACTTGTGGGAATCCTTCATCTTCTTCTTCGATTCATGCTTGGATTTAGCCATCTCACTCTTCATGAATCAGGTGAATTTCTTAAAGAGATGAACCATCTTTTCATCTTCACTTTCCTCCTCGCTTGAATTTGCATGTGGAGGATTTGAGAGCAACGACACTCGCGTTGATGCCTAGCTCCATGATTTTCTTCTTCCCCATCTTCTTTATCTAATTCTTTTTCTTCTCTTCTTCTTCTTCTTCTTCTTCTTCTTCTTCTTCTTCTTCTTCTTCTTCTTCTTCTTCTTCCTCTTCTTCTTCTTCTTCTTCTTTCTTCATTATTTCATGAGTGAGAAGAGACCCCATGAGTTCATCTAACTTCAACGTCTTTAGGTTTTTGGCTTCGATGATGGTGGTCTTCTTTGAGTCCCATGACTCGGGAAGATAATATAGAAGCCTTCGGACAAGCTTGTCTTTCGGAATGATTTCTCCATACCCTTTAAGTCCATTTGTGATGGTGGAGAATCTATCGAACATCTTTGTGATGTCTTCATCTGTTCCATCTTGAAGTTCTCATACTCGTGGTTGAGGAGGCCGATCTTGGTCTCCTTTACTTTGTTTGTTCCCTCGTTTGTGACTTCAAGCTTATCTCATACTTCCTTGGCATCTTCGCAAGAGGACATCTTCTCATAGATGTTGGGGCGAAATGCACAAAAGAGGATGTGCAAGGCCTTGCAGATAAGCTCCATCTTCTTGTGATCATCCATACTCCATTCCGCCTTTATTCTTTGTGGCACATAAGGACCCTCTTCGACAACATCCCAAAGCTTGTAGTCCTTGGATTTGAAGAAAAACTTCATTCTTATCTTCCAATGAGCGTAGTTGGTCTCGTCAAAGAATGGTGGCTTGTTGATGGATTGTGCCATTTGACCGGTTGATTGAATTTTTGTATCGAGCTTCCGGATCGCCTCAATAGGATGTGAATCCCATTCGATTGAGTCTCGCTCTGATACCAATTGTTAAGCTTGATAGTTTGGATTTTCTTTAACCGTTATGGATTGCGAAGTAGTAGATAAGTTGGATTTTTTGGTGATTGAGGTGTGAAAGCTAAAAGATAAAAGGCACGATAATTTAGAGTGGTTCGACCTTCTAACAAGGACCTACATCCACTACCTTAACTTCTCACTAAGGATTTCACAATCAATCCACTAATTGATTCGTGTTCTTTTCCAGGATTAGGAGGAAACCCTTACAACGATCAAAACTTTCTTGCCCAAAGCTTGATCAAAACCTCTCTACAAGAGATAAAGATAAGTAAACTAAAATCCCTCTTACAAGGTTGATGTTTGCACACTAAAGCACTCACCCAAACCTAAACACTTGAGCAAATTTGACAATTTAGGCTCACAAGTGTTGTCTATACAAAGAATGGATAAATAAGGCTCTAAAGACAATTTGACATCATATGGTTGTTGATAATTGAATCATTAGTCTTCCCTTGATGCTTGGAGGTCTCTTTTATACTCACAATTGAGTTTATAGCCGTTGAGGATAGTTGGGGTTGAATTGGAGCCATTGGAGACTTTATTGCCCATCATAAATGTAGTTCTGCAACTACCCGTATCGAAACGGTAATTGCCTATTTCGAAACACGACTAAAATAGAAAGAGATGTTATGTGCATGGAAGAGGTCGTATCGAAACATCTCGGCTTGTATCGAAACGCCTAGTGTCGTATCGGAACAGCCTGCAATTCAAATAGTCGTTGGGGTTATAGCTGTTATGGTGTATGCCACGTAGGCGTATCAAAACACCAAAGGCTGTTTCGAAACAAACACCTATCTGTATCGAAACAGGTGACCCTATATCGAAATAGGTTCAGGTAGTTTCAAAACGTTTCACTACAGTTTATGCATGTATCGAAACGGGTACATTAAAAACACTGGTTTGGTTACTTAAAAACCTTTCAAGCATTGTCAAAACCTTTTTAAACTTCCTCAAACTTATTTTCAAGTTGTTTTTCACTTAGAAAATATTTTAAATTCTTTTCAATTAAGTCTAAAATATTTTTCAATTATTATATCAAAACATATATTTCTTCAAAACGCGCGTCTGGCGGAACACGAGTTCTGAATTCGCGCTTACTGAAACGCGAGTCGTTCCTACGTGTACCAAAATGGGGTGTATTTTTCTAAATATTTTCAAAATAGGGTATTTTCCAAAATTTTTCCCAAAAGAAAATATTCAACCAATCTAGCCTTTACAACTCAATTGATTCTTAAAATGTATTTTTAAAATTGTGTTATTAATTTAAACTTGTTAATAACATTCTATATTGAAATGACTAAAATATATTAAATTAAAATAAAAAAAATTATAAAATTTTAGAATATGTGGAAAGGCAAGGAGATAATTCGTTTGAATAGTCTAAAGGTGATTATAAGATAATATATATTCATACATATTGTTTACTCTTTGACAATAGTCATACACCTCGAAGACAAAGTGATTTGAACCCGTGTCTCCTAGGATGAACATCATCCGTTTTTCCACTGGAACATTTGTTGGGTTCAGATAATTAAACTTTAATTAATTCCTCTTTATTTTCCTATACAGTAATTAGACTATTCAAATATCTCACCACTTTTAAACATAATTATATTAAGCGTTTAAACCTAATTAGTTTTAAACGTTTAAATATATGCAATCCTTTAATATTTTAGTTAAACTTTAAAACAACAAATAAAAAATTAATCAACTAATACATGTTGGGTCTGGTTTTTAGAAGTTATATCGGTATGTTTGGATTAGATGAATTTATAGCCTGGGTGGGGTTGAGGTTTGATTTTTTCGTGCCTGGGTCAAGCTATTTAAATGATCTAATTTTTATATTAAAATAATAAAATATTTAAAATAGTATTTATATTAATATATAAAATTAAATTTGAATAATGACATATACATTTGTAATTTTTTTAATAATTATGCCAGATTGAGCGGATAAAATTCGTCTGCCCCTTTTCGGTGCCCCTACATATGCCCCAACACTAAAAAACACTACAAAATTAAAATCTAAGCCCTAACCCTAAATTCTAAATCCTAAACCCTACACCCTATACCCTAAAAAATACACCCTACCCTAAATTCTCTAAACCCTAACCACAACCCCTAACCTAAAACCCTAAACCCTAAATCCTAAAATTAATTTTGAGCGTGGGGGGATATGTAGGGGCACCGAAAAGGGGCAGAGGAATTTCATCCAAATTGAGCATATGGATTAGGGGTGTTCAAACTTCGGTTAAAACCGAATTAACCGAACCGAACCGAACTTTTTTCGGTTAATCGGTCGGTTAATTTTAGGTTTGGTCGGTTAACGGTTAATAATTTTTTTAAACTTCGGTTATAGGTTAATTCGGTTCAAAATCGGTTAATTAACCGAATTAACTGATTTAACCGAAATTTTTATATATTATATATTTCATATATTTATTTTTAGTCACAGAATTTTTAAAAATTATAAAATAGTCATTAAATTTTTTGATATATTATAAAATGGTCATTAAACTTTATCAAATTAGCGCAAAATAATTTAATAATAATTTATAACGTGCAAGTTAATGATTATTTTGTAATAGTTCGATAAGTTTAATGGTTATTTTATAATTTTTGAAAGTTTAGCGACCAAAAAGATTATTTTAAAATAGTTTAGTGACCTTTTGGGTGATTTACCCAAAATTTTCTAACAAATTTTTGTTAATTCGAAAACCGACCGAATTAACCGAACTTTTTTCGATTCGGTTAAAAACTTTCAAAAATTTTCGGTTTGGTTAACGGTTAATATGAAAAAAAATTCGGTTAATGAAATTTTAAAAGTTCGGTTCGGTCGGTTAACCGAACCGACCGATTGAACACCCCTAATATGAATGGTAATTCAGATACTGTATGTTTCGGATGTCTGATTATATTACGAATTAAGATAATATATGAATTTATATATTAACACCACTATTATCCACTGCGTTTATATACAATTTAGTGAACCCCTAATTAAAAGTAATATAAAACTTATTTTGATTAACCATGCGTTATTCTTTCGATCCTCAAGAATTGAAGACTGCTCACTAGTAAAATTAACATTTTTTTTTGTATAATTACTGGTATCGAATTTTTTACAAATGTTTACAAATTCATATATTAATTTTTTTCTCCACAAATTATTTTATTAATTAAGGTTAAACATACAATCTTAGACCTACCTTGTGTGCCTCATTAAAAATCTATCTAATTCTAAAGGGAAGAAAATAGTACAACACAATCACGTACAAGAATAAGTCAAGCAAAACCAGCAAGCAACAAAACATCAAATGCATATATTATAAATAATATTTTTACCATGGATAAATATTATATACACAGGCGGTGGAAACTGAAAGTTTCCACAAACGCCTTAGTTTTAGGGTACATGGAGTTAGTTTAGGGTATAGGGTTTAGAGGTTTAGGTATAGGGGGTTAGAATTTAGGAATAATTGTTTTAATTTAAGGTTTAGGGTTATAATTTAGGGTTTATAGGTTAAAACCTAAATCTTCACCATATTACCCTAAAAACTAAACCCTAACCTATAAACCCTAAATTATAACTTAAACCTTAAATTGAAACAATTATTCCTAAATTCTAACCTCCTACACCTAAACCCTTAAACCATATACCCTTAAACCATATACCCTAAACTAACTCCCTATACCCTAAAACTAAAGCGTTTGTGGAAACTTTTAGTTTTCACCTCCTGTGTATAGGATATTAATCCTTTTACCATTTACTATATATGTATTATATCAAAAAATGGGTAATGGTATTATTTGGATAACAAAACATCAAATGCATATATTGCAAAAGATGTTTCCTGCTAGCAAATGGACAGCGATGCAACTGGGAACCAACGACCAGTTGTCTCTTATAGGAACATGGTGATTGGAGCCAAGGACACTCAATTAGACGACTAAAGCTTTAACCTTGAGGATGATGATATTAAACTCCTTGAAGAAGATGTTGCTCTTGGTATGTCAGATGACATCCCCACTATAGATTTCTCCGAACGGGTTCAGGCCTTTCAGCTCTTAGCAGTTAAAAGCATGGACCTTACTTTGGTTGTCAAGGACTCAAGGTCCTTAATCGTAGGGTTGGCTACAACACCCTCCATAATCGGATCATGGCCGACCTTGAGGGCCCGCCCACTATTTATATATTTTAATTATAAATATAATTTTTAAAATTTAAATATTTATTCATGCAGCCCACCATCCTCAATTAAAAAAAAAATTATTTAGTTTAAATATTAATGAGTCTTGGGTTTCGTTTGGATCACGGAATGTAAGATTTACGAGTGAGAATAAGATTTTTGAAATGTAAGATTACTTGTCATATTACTTGGAATGTAACATTATATTGTTTGGTTTAATTGCATGAATATGAGATGAGAATATTTAATTGAGGGAATATAAGGTTGTCTGAAAACAAACTTGACAAAACTGTCCTTAAGATGTATTTGCCTTTAAACAACCTAAATTTTCCATATATAATTGAAAATATTTACATAAAAATACATATAACTATTTCAGTTACATTGTGTAAATTTTAAAAAAATACGTAACATCATTTTAATATAACTAGTACGTTGAACCTATATTTTTAAATAATTGTCATAATTATTAAATTTATTTATATATAAGATATAATATAGTATGAAACATAAAGGTTTAAAGTAAGATTTTATTAAAATTTAATAAAAGATATAGTAAAAATATACTTATGACAATTATTTAAAAATTATCCAAAGTAAGATTTAAATTTACATTTTATTGTGAGATTAGATTAGTGATATTATTCAATCTATTTTATATTATAGGAACATGTGATAAATTTATATTTTTCAGTTGTTGAAATTGAATTTTTTTCTATTAATTCGTTATAATAATCCTTCAAAAATTACTATCAACAAAGGATGTTTAATGTGTTTTTATAAATTTATAGAAATATAATTATATATTTTGATATTGTAATAGTTCAAAATGTATAATTTATTTTATAAAAAACCTTTATATTTATATTTTTTAACACAATTCAAATCATCATCCAACGGTCATCCATTTCGGAACAAAAAACCCTCGTACCGAAACGCCTGTATCGAAACGGTGTTGACTGTTTCGGTACTCGGGTGTGTTCCGAGACCAGTATCGGAACAAGCCTCCCCAGTAGCCAAACTGTTCCGAAACACCTTTAACCGTACCGAAACGCTATGGCCATTACAGGCCCCCGTTTCGGAACAGTTAAGGGTGTTTCGATACACCCTCCCCTCTGACAGCAGAAAATGCTAGTTTTTCATGCTTTGCACACTCGAATCAACCCCGAGACATCTCGTAACATGCATACAACATGTATATATATCAACAATCATTATACCAAGGCAATAGCTTAAACATAGCAACCAATACGTAAGTAGAGGCACTAAAGGCAAGCTCCCTAATTCACCAAAACCATAACAAGCTATAACACCATATAAACCAAAATCCAATCACCAAATGCCATTTACAACTCATGTGTAGGCAAACCAACATGCTCAAAGTAAAGGGAACATTCTCAAACAATCATAAGCATAAAATCACACCCGTTGCCTCTTATTACACTTGAGAAAAACCACATACATTGTCTAACCAAAACAGTTGGAATTCACTTGCTCTTGAGCTTCCGTGATTGTTCAATTCTCTGCATCGATGAAACAAATGAGCGTAAGCAATAAGCTAGGTTAGGTCCGCTATAAACCAAACATTCATCAATGCATTGCAAACCAAAACGTCATCCTTTGTAAACATATGCCTTCCTTTAAAACATGCACTTTAGAGCAGCAAAATCACTTTCAAATTCACATGTTCATAACATCGTTAAATACAACAGCAAGAACCTTTACTCATGCTTAAACCAAGCATCATATGCATTCTAGCCAAAATTCTCAAGCATCACATGCTTTCACAAAACAAATGTTCTTCACTAAAACATTGAGTCACCATCATCATACTGGCTCAAAAGTGATTCAAACATATATCATAACAAAATACTTCACACTTGACACAATCGGATACACGGATCACAAGCGTTGTCCCACTCACTTCATACACACTACCAGACTACTTAAGGTGGAGATAAATGGCACAATCACAACCCATCAACACCCGTGATAGAGATAAATGGCACAATCACAACCCCTCAACACCCATGGTGGAGTTAATGGCACAATCTCAACCCCTCAATATCACTCATCGGTAGTAATATAACCCACTAGCGAGAGTCGGGACACAAACAAGGCTTACACATGGAAGTTACATCAACCATTGTAATCACCTTAACCAAGCTCGGTGACTAGGGCTGGTGTGAGACCTATATTTTTTGAAATTTTTCGCATCCACAAGATCGTCTACAAAGACGTCCTTCCTTTTACACAAGGCTTTTATTAGGTTAGGAAACACTAAAGGACTACGAGGCCTCTTTAAGCAAGCATAAACTTCATCCACAATAATTTTTCCTATATCTATATGTCTACCATGCAGTATAGTGGAGAAGAAATAGCCTAGAAATATGGACAGTGGCTTTGTGCAACATGGGCATTATCTTGTGTCGCAAGAAGTGATTCCATACCTTAGCCTCTGGCTTAAGGCGGTCTCTCTCTACCGATCTCCTATTGTCCATCACTGTGCCCTCGAAAAAAATGTCTTCCAAAACTTCGCGCTGTGTTTTTGGGTCGATAGTCGTTACGAAGGTGGTGTGATGGTCCACGGTATGCTTCAGCCCGTAGTACTTGTTGATTGCTGCAGCGGTGAACTTGATCTGCTCGCCACGTACGTAGAACTCCTTGACCAGTGAATGACTTCCATTCATGCCTACCACTACAAAAAAGTGACATATACCGACGGACACAAATTTGTCGGTAAAACATCAAATATCCGTCGGTATATACCCTAAACCTTTTTACCGACGGACAAAAGGGAAATTCCGACGGACAAAACGCCGTCGGTAATATGCTTTTCGGTACAAAGTTATACCGACGGACACAACCGTTGGTATAGATATTCCGAGCCTATACCGACGGACACAACCGTAGGCATGGGTATGGACTACCCCGACAAATTAGGGTATATATTCTGACGTATTTTGTCCGTCGGTATAGGTTCAGCATATCTATACCAACGATTGTGTCCGTCGGTATACCTGTTATCTATAATGACGATTTGTCCGTCGGTATAGGGTCAGAATCTATACCAACGGTCTTGTCCGTCAGTATAGCTGTTATCTATAATGACGGTTTGTCCGTCGGTATAGGGTCAGAATCTATACCAACGGTTTGTCCGTTGGTATAGCTGTAATCTATAATGACGGTTTGTCCATCGGTATAGCTCCTAGCGTTTAGCTTTGATCTGTATAAAATATTTATACCGACAGCTTTGTCCGTCGGTATAGGGTTTAATTGATATTTATTTGTTTTTTAAATATTAAATAATTATTAATATATTCCATTATTTTTATTTAATATTTTTTATTTTAAATATTAAAATTACTAAAACTACTATAACAAATATTATTTCATTTGAAAGGGAAAATATTATATTTAATGTTCGAATAAAATAAGTATGTAATACATAATCAGTAAAACATGTACCTAGAAGTTTAGTACAGACAAAAGTAATATGCTAGCAAATATTTTTATTTCTTAATAACTTACATAATAAAAGCTAGAAATAATTGAAGATCACCCTCTATTGTTTGCCAGTATCATTTCCACTTGTATTTTGTTGATTTGTTGAAGGCAAGGATGGACTGATACAATTGATTGGTGCTGAAGCACTACCAGCATCAGGTGTTGCCTATTAAAAGTAATTAAAATAATAAATTTAAATAAAAAATGAATGGATTAATAAGAAAGAAAAATAATTTGAATACCTCTGTATCAACCATACGAAGCAAAGCATCCATATCAGGCACATGTAGATCTGGACGTTGTTGTTGAAAGTAGGGTAGAAAGCAAGTTTTAAAAAGTTTTTCTAATTTCGCAACTTTAGATTTCAACCCTTCCACTTCTTCAGTATTTTGAACTGATTGTGAAGGTCCAGATTCCTGAGAAGAACGAGTGTGAACCGCCCCTACACAACGAACACGTCCTCTTCTTTCTGGTCCCTTAACTTGAGCAAACACATCATTTGACCATGAATTTTGTGATAAATTCTCAGAAGACGAGCTTTCATTTCTCCTCTCTTGAATACGTTCCTAAAAATATAAGCAAGTTAAACATATAATATAATAACTATATTATATTTATACCAAACACATATACAAGACTTAATAATCATAAATTACCACAACAACCGCGGCCCTAGAATTCACGATGCTTCCATCTTTGCGTGTACGGGATCGAACATAGACATCAGCTCGTGTTGGTGGGATTCCATTAGATTCTGCAGTCTGACATTAAGAAAACAACGAGAGATATTAGAAACAATTTTTCAAATAAATGGTAATAATAAAGAAAATTATACACACCAATTCTTCAACAATCCTAGGGAAAGATCTTGTTCCTGTGCAATGTGGTTCACTTAGCTTTGACCTATTTGATCTATTTGTGGCACTTTGTTCCCATTCGAATTATAAATAATAAATTGTTAATAAAGGTTTAAATATTAAAGTTATAGAAATTATAAAACTGTAGTATTTTACCATCGCCTTTGAGGACAACCAATATTCAACAAGTGTCTTCAATTGGTCCAAATTAACTCGTGGATCCTTGCAATTTTCGACGATCTGCTCTACAGTTTGGTTCTCATCAAATATTTGAGATTTTAATTCATTTTTCCACTGCCTCCATTTGGTATTCATATCTGAGAGAACCCATTTCTTAACATGTTTTAATGTGGCTTCATCAACGCCTTCCTCCGAATCAAATGATTGGAATTGAAACTTTAACTGCATTAACAAAATAAGAGGGTATCACAATCCAAGAACAATTATTATTTAGATAAAGTTAGTGTTTTATTATCCAAAGGTAAACAAGCAAGATGCTCACAAATACAAAAAGTAACAGTCCTCCATATCTATAAATACTCAAAACAGTCCCTTAACAATTTCATAAGCAAGAACAAACCCAAAATTCATACATATATACATGGGACAGCCTAAAAACTTAACAATTCAATCCTTACGCATCTTAGAAACCATGAAAACAGTCCACTTAGATACTCACATATACAAAACAGGGCAGCTTGCAATATTAATTGAAATAACTAATTGGAATGATTCATTTCCAATAGAAATAGAAGTATAAAAAATGTTTATTTGAGCCTACGAATTTTAAACAATGCAGTGATCCATAAGAAGATTGCTTTGCTTAAATGATTGGTTTTTGAAGGTTGTAAAGAGTGACAGACATCCTCCTCATCATTATTAGTCATGTTAACACCTTTTAAAGAAACAATAATCCTCAATGTCATGTTAACTTAACACCTTTCACAGAAACAACAATCCTCTATCTCATGTTAACCTTCATTTCGGCCTTAAAATTTTTTAAGAAGTCATTTTAGTTCACCTTTCACATATACATAACAATCCTCTATCTCATGTTAAACAATGCAATATTCAATTAGTGCACATACCTCGATCATGGACCACATTTCTTCCTTTTTATTGTTCGACATCTCATGGCAATTCAAATAACTAATTGGCGCAAACTCAGCCTTTCGCACCATCGTTCCAATAAAGCGACATAAGCAAGTCGATTCTTCACCCACAGGTTGATATAAATTGTTAATTTTGACATTAACGCGTTGTCCCTCTGGCAGCTCCCAAATATCTGGCATAAGTGTTGCTCCTCGAACTTTGTTATGATTAATGTCCTCTACATGAATATGAGTAAGTACAAATGAAACCCAAACAAATAATTGTACTTGAACCGTTGATTTGAGGTGAAAATATCATACCTGATGAAGGTTGTGATTGTTCTTCACGGGATTGTTGTCCAACTACTCCTTGAACTTCTTCAGATTGTTGTGATTGAGATTGCTCTTGATGCTGCACAGATGTGGCTCATTGTTCTTCACTTTGAGCACGGGATTCAGAGTTTCTGATTGTTGAAACAATGTCAAGACGTTTTCGGTTGGCCATATTGTTCAAACTCATGCAAAATTCAATATAAAATATGAGTAAACTTATATTGTAGCAACATCTTATTGTTAGCAAATTTAGTATTAAAAACTTATATTGCAATTGCAGGAAAAAAAACTTAATCTAGTATTAAATAACACAAAAGTACCAATTTTAGATCATACTTCTTACTTAAATTAAATTTATAAAAAAATTAACAATAAAGTAACACATTCAATTACTAAGTTCTCATATTGTAATTGTAGAAAAGGATCAATAAAAAATAACATCCAATCCATTAACCCATGACTACAATAAAACATGTACAAAATATGACATATAACTCTAAAACATGTCTTCTCCATTTTCTTCATTAATTGGGTATTCCTCTATATTTTCATTTTCCATATCAGGAGTGACATCCAATCCATTAGCACCATCATTTCTGATCCAACCTGAGACACTAGTGTCGGTAGAATCATCTGAAATCAATTGTTCAAGTTCCTCATCTTTGTTAAAGCATGACACATCACCCATATCGAACACATCTCTAAGCTTAGCATGTTTGACGATTTGCCAACCGGGTTGTCTTTCATCCTTAACAAAGTAAACTTTCTTAACTTGTGATGCTAACACAAATGGATCATCAATTAAATTGTTCCCTTTGTGCGCCAAATGCAAGAAATTCACAAGCGTGAAACCAAATTTATCTTTCTTGCAACCTCTATTGATATCAACCCAATCACATTTAAACAATACAACTTTAAATCGACCTGAATAATTCAATTCAACGATATCTTTCAAAGTCCCATAATAGTTAACTTCTCCTTCGACTGGTTGCTTGTCTCTTGTAGTTGCATAACTCCACGTCTTACTTGTAACAACAACTCCTCTATTTTGAGTTTTCAAGTTTTTATCTCTTCTTGTTGTATGAAATCTAAAGCCATTTATCATGTAACCACTACATCTCTTAACAACTTCGGTTGGACCTCGAGCAAGCCACTTAACTACATCGACAACACTTGAATGTACTTGTTGATCCAAAAGTGCAACCGATGAAATAGTTGAAGTGTCAATACTAATTGTTTAAATAATATTGTTGCGTGTAAAAGAGTCTATCGCAATTGTAGTGCAAGTGTAAACAACGCAAGTAGTAAAGTGATACGAAGTATCGGATATCGTCTCCACAAGGATTGGGCTAATGACTTCACCTTAGTTTACTGCACGAAGTAAAGGAAATAGTTTAGAGGATTATCACGAGAATAATAAAAAAAAACGTAAATAAAAAGATTGAGATATCAAGATAGAGAGAATGGGTTGGTATTGAATTGCTCGGTAGTGCAGGTATTGGATTGCTTAGGATCTCCAGTTCTGTCGTCGCTCCCGTCGCCGACAGCACCTGTCGTGGCGGCTGTCCGTTAGCTGTCGCGGTAGCGAACACACCAACTCTGTACTTCAAGTTTGGCAAGAATCCCAGATCTGCCTTGGCCTATCCCTAGGTCCAAGTCTGTCGATGATCACGTCTTTGATGATACCTCCCGGCGTGAATCAAAGGATGAACACCGATGTTTATGAATTCTTCTTTAGCCACTTAACCTTGCCCTATCCCTAGGCACAAGATAGTTCAACTATAAACTAGAGAACTTGCTCTTATTTCTTTCGTATACTTAACTCTCCCGATGCTAAGTAAATGGATAACCTCACAATGCTCTCCCGATGCTCTTGCAAGATGTTAAAACCAAAATAAGAGAACTTGAAGTTTATTTTATTGAACTTGGAAAATCCTAAAACAAAACAACCCTTGCAACTACTTTACAAAACAACCTGTGGCCCTAGGGGGAATTTAGAACATGTCGGTGACGGGTAAACGACAGAGGGGTTTAGGTTTCGGTTATGGGGTATTCGATGCCTCCTAGGTTAAATCTATGACCTTATATAAGCTTTGGGCTCAAGTATTCTAAGTTAACATGGATTACAACTTTAATGAAAAGTAAGATTCTAATAAATGCTTAATCTCTAGGGATTCCTACTTTTCAGCCGCCTCCTTGTTTTATGGGAATTCCTCTCCTTGAGCTTTGGCTTGACATATCTTTTGATCCGGGGCTTGGAAAATTATTTGGCTTTCACACGACAGACGAGCAGATTTTTCTCTGTCTATCGAGGTTCACTTTACTTTTCCTCTTCATAAAGCTGATGTCACCTTGCTATCACGACAGGTCCATGGCAGCTTCGTCTTCGTCGTCTGCTTGTCCAGTTCAGCTCTTCTGCTTCTCTGCCCTGCGCCTGCCTTCCTCATCAACTATGGCAGCTACCTGCAAAATCAGCCATTTTTAGTAGAATCCGTGCCTTTTACATATTTGTGATGTTTTACTGAAAACTAACCTAAATGCAATGCAATGATGCTTGAATGCAGCAGAAATATGGGTTAAAAAGGGTGTAAATAATATAACTTTTACACACTCAACACACCCCCAAACTCAAGTTTTTTCTTGCCCTCAAGCAATTAAACCTAAAAGAAAAATGAATATTTTTGTGTTGGCCTTCAAACAGTGAACTGTCCCTTACCCGTCGCTCATTCTCTATGGCGGCAACAACCTGTCAGAAAGATTAGGATCTGTCCGGAATCTCCCTATAGCTCTCGTGCAGTGTGTGCATGCTTGTGAACTGTTATATGCTAAGACTCTCTTAGTTTCACTAGAATATTCAACTTCTTAACTCGAATTTTTATGCCAAAGTTTATTTTTTTAGAAGGGAAATTTTCATGCTTCTTTTTCTTCTATTTTCAAGCTAAATTTTTCTAGAGCCAGTTTTGGGCACCTCTAGTTAGCTTCCTGGAGCCGGTTTCGGGCACCTCTAGGTTTTTGTTTTTCTTTTGCTAAACTTCTTTCCTAGAGCCAGTGTTAGGCACCTCTAGGGGCTATTCAAGTTCTAAGCATCCTATTCTAGTTTGGCTAAAAGAAATCTAAGCAATATAACAGTCACAAAGGTGTTTAAGTTTTCAGAACTATAGAAAGGCTCTAAACTTCTCCTTAAACTGTCCTAAAGATGCTGCCACGACATAGCCGTCATGACAGTTAAGTTAACTTCACAGTTTTAAGCCAACAGTTTTATATTTTCTGATTTTTTTAAAAGAGAAAACTTAATTAAAAACAAGACACAACAATTAATAAAAAAGATGTACTTAAGACTCCATTAAATGATGGAGGGTTGCCACCCCCAAACTCAAGGGTTGCATTGCCCTCAATACAAAATGACAGAAAAATAAAAACATGAAAAAAATACATCACAAAATATAAAAGCAGGCAGCAATAAGAGGAAAATAAAAACTTAAATTTTCAGTCGCTGTCCTCGCTGCTGCTGCTGACTCGGATCTGACGGCGGCGTCTGGGTTGTGGAGGAGGCTGGGCAGGTTCAAGGGCAGGTGCAGGGGCATGTTGCTCCACGAGTTGGACGTCGGAACTGCTGCCACTGTCCCAAGTGCTGCTGGTGGTGGAGCTAGCCTTGGGCATCAGCTTCCTGTTTGCCACATGTTTTATCCTCTTGAACGGCGTAAATCTCTCTCCAAATTCTTCCTGATCAGAGGGCTGTCATCGGAGGTAGGCCTTTTTGTTCCTCTGGCAGGGGTGTCGGGCGGTGGACTGTCTACTGCTGTCGGGGTAGGTGATGTGGTGGAGGCAGTCGAGTGGGAATGTGGGGAGGCAGGTGGTGTGGGTGTGTGGACAGGGGTGGGAATATGGAAATAGTGGGCAGGAAAAGTAGGGAATTGAACATCGGGAAAATTTAAAGTTTGGGTAATGAAGTTTACCGTCGAATGAGCGAAGTCCCGAATGAACGTCATCAATCCCATTTGTCTTTCCTCTACCCGTTGTAGCGTAGCAAGGAGGAGGGTGGACTGGTCTGTCGGAGCGGTGGCGGCAGCAGGTTCCGGGGCAGGCTCCTCTGATGATTCTTCTGGGGAACCGACTGGATTGAAAGATGAGACAGGTGTAGCCACGACCAGCTCCATGAGGCTGTTGATGTTGTTGTCTGTCCAGCCTCTGCCCTTCATTATTTTGTTGGAGGGCTCCTCGGGGACAGCAGCACAGCGACAGAGGGAGGTTATTGTGAACGGCAGGCAGAGGCGGGAGTCGGAGCGGAAGGTGCAGTCCAGGATGTTGTCCCTCATGTAGTGGCCCACATTAATAGGCCTGTCGTGCATGATGGAATGGATAAGGGCGAGCCGCTGCCGGTTGAGTGTCGTGTGGTGGGAAGAGGGCATGATGCGCTTTTTGATAAAAGCGTTCCAGAGTTTAGCTTCAGGGAGGAGATGCCCCCTGTTGACGGAGTAGGGGTTCTTTTTGCTGGTTGTCCAAGACGTTCCCTCCTCTGTCAACTCCACCATGACAGCATCATAAGCGGCAGCATCGAGGGTGTCGAGAAATTTCTGTTGGGCATCATCATCGGGGCCAATGAAGAGGCCAAACATGTGGCTGATGCTGTCGGCAGTGAAAGGCACCTTTACACCTCGAATGGTGACAGATGTCGTCATTCTACTGTCTATGGCAGCATAAAATTCCCGGACTAATGTGTCGTTGAGCTCTGTCGGTTGTTCCGCAAAGTGCTCCCATAGAAAATTCTGGATTGCTCTAGTAATGAATGGCCGGAGTCCCATATTGGGTGTCTTACGGATGTAAATGAAACCACGTTCCTCCCATAACTCCTTCGTGGCGAAGGGCGTTGCTGCTGCTGAAGAAGAGGCTGAGGCAGCACTACGGCGGGTCTGTCTAGATGACATGTTGGTTGCAAGGGTTGTGAAAACTGAAGAAAGCAAATAAAACTAGAGGAGAAAGCAAGGAAGAATAAGCAGAAGTGAGAAAAAATGAAAATGAAAACGGGGTTTTATAGCAGTCGAGTTGCTGCCCGTTTAATGATGTAACGGCAGACGTGAATAACGGGGCGACGGATGGGATATAGCGTGTCTGACGTGCATTTATGCGTCTGTTACGCGTCTGGCGCACGCTTTTTCGTCTGCCGTGTCAGTCTGTTGACAGCCTGTCATATTCGTCTGCGGCGGCAGCCAAAACGACAGGCTTCCATAAATGGGCTTGTTGGGCTGATGGATGGGTGGTGGGCTTGGGTCACTTCTCCTTTTCTTTTTGACTCCTTTATTTCCTAAAAACAGAAAATATAAAAAACATTATTCGAATAAAACAAACCTAATTTCCTAATAAATAATAATAAATAATAAATAAATAAAAATAAAAATTAGGTTAAATTAGGGATGCCTTGTGGGGCATCTCCCAAAGTAACCACTTCATGTATTCCTGGGGCTTCAGTCCCCTAATAAATCTTGAGGCGCTGTCCATTGACTTTGAATTGGTGCCCGTCTTTTAATGATCGGATAGTGATGGCACCATGGGGAAAAACTTGCACCACTTGGAACGGGCCAGACCATCTAGATTTTAAATTTCCTGGGAAGAGTTTAAGTCTAGAATTAAACAACAACACAAGCTGCCCTGGGCAGAACTGTCGTGGCAGCAGTTTCTTGTCATGCCACTTCTTAGTCTTTTCCTTGTAAATTCTTGCATTGTCGTAGGCCATTGTCCGTAATTCCTCAATCTCGTTTAGATCTAATAGCCTTTTCTGGCCTGCCTTGTCCAAGTCCATATTCACTGCCTTGATTGCCCAATATGCTTTGTGCTCGATCTCGACAGGAAGATGACAGGTTTTCCCATAAATCAGTTGGTATGGAGACATGCCCAATGGAGTCTTGAAAGCTGTCCTGTATGCCCATAATGCATCATTCAGAAGTAAAGACCAATCTTTCCTAGTTGGTTTAACCATCTTTTCAAGAATGTTCTTCACTTCCCTATTGGATATCTCAGCCTGTCCATTGGTCTGTGGGTGGTATGCTGTCGCGATCCTGTGCTTGACACCATATTTCTTCAAGGCGGCAGCAATTACCCTATTATCAAAATGTCTCCCTTCATCACTGATAATCGCCCTAGGGATGCCAAATCTAGAAAAAATGTTTTTGTGCAAAAACTTCTGGACCGTCTTGGCATCATTCTTTTGAGTGGCGATGGCTTCAACCCACTTAGAGACATAGTCCACTGCTAGGAGAATGTATAGATTTCCACACGAAGATGGAAAGGGTCCCATAAAATCAATCCCCAAAACGTCGAAGATCTCGACTTCTAGAATGTTCTGCAGTGGCATCTCGTTTCTCCTCGAGATGTTACCTGTCCGCTGGCACCTGTCACAGTTTTTGTAAAACTCCTGTGCATCCTTATATAGTGTCGGCCAGTAGAACCCTGACTACAGCACCTTGGCAGCAGTTTTATTGCCTCCTAAGTGACCTCCATATTGTGAAGCATGGAAGTGATGGAGAATGTCTTCTTGTTCTTCTTGTTGTACACACCTCCTTATAACCTGATCTGCACATAGTTTGAAAAGAAGAGGTTCGTCCCAATAATAATGCTTAACATCATTTTGGAACCTCTTCCTGGCTTGATAATTAAGATCAGAAGGAAATATTCCGCTAACTATAAAATTAACGAAATCAGCATACCAGGGAAGTTCAGAAGACTTACCTGCCGCCATGGCTGTCGCGACAGCGATTGCGGTAGCAAAGAGCTGCTCATCTGGGAAGGTCTCCAGTATGTTTGTTTCGTCTGTTGGTAGACTCTGTCTCTTTTCCAACCTCGACAAGTGGTCTGCCACCTGATTTTCTGTCCCCTTTTTGTCCTTGATCTCAAGGTCGAATTCTTGTAATAGCAAAATCCATCGTATCAACCTAGGCTTTGCATCCTTCTTTGCGAACAAAACTTTAGGGCAGAATGGTCGGTGTGTATTATTACTTTCGTTCCAAGTATGTAAGAACAAAACTTGTCGATGGAGAACACCACAGCTAACAGCTCCTTTTCTGTGGTGGTGTAGTTCACTTGGGCGTCATTCAACGTCTTGCTGGCATAGTATATGACGTGAAACAGCTTATCTCTGCGCTGCCCAAGTGCTGCCCCGACAGCATAGTCACTAGCATCACACATGATCTCAAATGGCTGTGTCCAGTCTGGTGGCTGTACTATGGGACTGTCACTAGCTTTTCCTTCAGAACCTTGAATGCTTCAGTACATTCTTCATTAAAGTCAAAGGGTCGGTTCTGCTCTAAAAGATGGCATAGCGGCTTGGTGATCTTTGAAAAATTTGCAATGAATCTTCGATAAAAACCTGCATGCCCTAAAAAACTCCTAATGCCCTTGACTGTGGTCGGCAGCGGCAACTTCTCTATGACTTCTATCTTGGCCCTGTCGACTTCTATCCCACGGCAGCTAATCTTATGGCCTAGGACTATCCCTTCATCTACCATAAAGTGGCATTTTTCCCAATTGAGAACAAGATTAGCTTTTTCACATCTTTCAAGTACCCTTTGAAGATTGCCGAGGCAGCTCTCAAAATCGTCTCCAAAGACGAAAAAATCATCCATAAAAATCTCTAGGAAGTCCTCTACCATGTCGGAGAATATAGCCATCATGCACCTTTGGAAGGTGGCAGGTGCATTACAGAGGCCGAACGGCATCCTCCTAAATGCGTATGTTCCGTAGGGGCATGTGAAAGTCGTCTTTTCTTGATCCTCCGGTGCAATAGCGATTTGATTGTAACCTGAATAACCATCAAGAAAACAATAGTAAGGTTTACCCGCTAATCTATCAAGCATTTGATTAATAAAGGGTAAAGGAAAGTGGTCTTTTCGGGTAGCTTTATTAAGCTTCCGATAGTCCATACAAACCCTCCAACCGGTCACAGTCCTGGTTGGGATTAGCTCATTGTTCTCGTTGGTTATCACGGTCATTCCTCTTTTCTTGGGAACACATTGCACCGGGCTTACCCATTTGCTGTCGGAGATGGCGTAAATAATACCAGCATCTAACCATTTAATTATCTCTTTACGCACTACGTCCTTCATCGCACGGTTTAACCGCCTTTGGGCATCAATAGTCGGCTTATGATCTTCCTCTAGGAGGATTTTGTGCATGCATATTGCGGACTAATGCCTTGAATGTCTGCTATCGTCCATCCAATCGCCTTTTTGTGCTGCCTTAGCATGCCGATTAGCTGTCGTTCCTGTTCCTGCGGCAGCTTAGAAGAGATGATTACGGGCAGTGTGTCATTGCAACCAAGATAAGCAGATTTTAACTGCCCTGGCAGGGGCTTAAGTTCTAAGGTAGGTGGTTCAACAGTATATGGCTTTTGGATTAAATGGTTATCCGAAGTGTAATTCAAAGGTTCGAATAACTTACCTGGACGATGGCCTAACCAGTTTACCTCCTCTTGACCTTCAGTATCAGATGTATCGGAATCAGAGGAGTCGCTGTCATCGTCGCTGTCGTCGTCGCTGTCGTCATCGCTGTCGTGACAGGCCTGTAGGTGGCTGTCGCAGCAGTGACCAAATTTTATATCACGGCAGCCCGACCTGATGCAGGGTTGATCAAAGGTCACCTCAATGATGGCCTTGCATTCCTCGTCCACATCAGCATGTTTCATTGCTTGGAGAACATTCAGCTTAATCTCTTGATCGTTCACGCGCATGGTGAGTTCTCCTTTCTCCACATCAATCAATGATCTTCTCGTGGCTAAGAAGGGTCGCCCAAGGATGACTAGTGCGTTTTCATCTGCTTCACAATCTAAAATAAGAAAGTCAGCAGGAAAAATAAGCTTATCCACTCTTACCAGAATATCTTCTATTTTTCCCTCGGGATGAACGTAAGAGCGGTCGGCCAGCTGCAGAGTTACTATCGTGGGCCGCGCCTTCCCAATACCTAATTTCTGAAAAACAAATTTGGGCATTAGATTAACACTAGCTCCAAGATCACAAAGTGCCTTACCCACGAATTTGTCGCCGATTACACAAGGTATGATGAAGCTCCCCGGATCCTTCTTTTTCTGGGGTGGCTGCCGATGAAGAATACTCATGCAACCTTCTTGCATCCTTACCGTTTCAAATTCCCCAAGTTTAGATTTTTTCGACATGACATCCTTGAGAAATTTAGCATAACCGGGCATCTCCCTAACAGCATCTAACAACGGAATATTAATATGAACCTGTTTAAAAATATCATAAATCTTTTTAAGTTGAGATTCATGCTTAGCTTGCTGTATCTGTTGAGGGAAGGGTGGTGGGGGACGATAATCAGCAATGCGTCCTTCCCACTGCATGCGAATCTGAGGGCGATAATAATCTTTTTTCTCCTCTGTCGCTTCTGCTGTCGTGACAGGCTCATCGGCAGCAGTCTGTTTATCACCTGTCGGGGCAGCTTCCTCGGCAAGTTTATCCAAGGCAGGTTCCTTTTCTGTTTCAACTTCTTTTTCCGGCCCTGGTAGTTTCTTCCCACTCCTAGTAGTAATCGCCTTACATTGCTCATGTGGGGGCGGTCTAGCATTTTCAGTATTGCTAGGGAATCCTCCATTCTGCCTCGGCTTAATATGTTGCGAAACCTGACCCATTTGTGTCTCTAGAGATTTCAACGTAGCTTCATGGTTTGTCATCCTCATCTCGGTTTTATCCATAAAGGTTTCCGTCTTCTTGACAAACTGATTCATATTCTCCATGTACGTACCGGTCTGAGCCATAAAGGTGGCTAGAGTCTGCTCCAATATACTGCTCGTGGTAGGTGGTGGCTGCTGTTGTTGCTGCGGCGGCAGGTGTTGCGGCAGGTTCTGCGGCAGTTGCTGTCGCGTCAGCAATCTAGGTCCTCCCTGATTCTGATGATGTGCTTGTGGATTCAGGGCATTATTGGGATTACTCCAGGAAAATTTGGGATCCTTCCTCCAATTCGGATTATAATTGTTGGAATTGTAATTTGTCTTGTAATTTCCAACATATTTTCCCTCTTCTATTTGTATTGGGCACTCATCCCGACTATGATTTCCCTCACAGATGGTACAAACTTCCTCGACAGCAAATCATTGTAATTCATCCTCATTCAATAACCTTTTCATTGCTTTAGTAAGGAATGCTACCTGTGATTTAATAGTACTGTCGGCCTCATAGTCCTTGACAGCAAGTACCCGTTTACCCCCTCTTCTAGCTGTCGGAAACTGCTCCTCATTCTTGGCCAGAATTTTCAAAACTTGCAATGCCTCGTCTGGATCTTTATCCAATAATAGTCCGTTTGCTGCAGAATCAATTCGAATGCGAGTTTGTAAGTTAGCAGCATTATAGAATTTAGTTACCTGATTCCAGACGGGAAATCCATGCATTGGACAGTTCCGAAGAAGAGTAGTAAATCTGTCCCAGGCCTCGTGCATTGGCTCGTCGTCTTCCTGTTGAAAAGTAGCAATTTCGTTACGTAATCGCTCAGATAAATGCGAAGGATTAAAACGAGATAAGAATTCACGAGGCAAATCTGCCCAAGTTACGATTGAACCCGGTGTAAGTTTATTCCACAAAGTTTTAGCTCTGTCCCTCAATGAATGGGGGAATAACCGAAGCCTCAGTATCTCCGGACTAACTCCTGGCAGTCTAAACGAACCACAGATCTCCTGGAACGTTTTGAGATGCTCTCTAGCATCTTCTGTCACAGCACCACTAAATTGCCCGGCATTGTTGATCATACTAAACATGACAGGTTTAAGCTCGAAGTTGTCAACATCAATATCCGACATCGTGGTCTCCAGCTCTACATGATCATTCAGCATGTAGTCACGACATGACCATCTTCCATCTGCTGCGGGCGGGTCGCCGACAGGCGGGTTATTATCGCCAATGGGTGGTATGCGACCGCCAGCAGGTTGGTTGTGGCCCATACTCTCTAACTGTTCCTCAAGGTATTCGTTTCTGTCTAAAAGGCGGCGAAGTTGTTTCTTGAGACTAAAGGAACGTTCGATTTCCGGATCTAATGGATACTCAGGATCTTCACCTCTTTTAGATCTACGCATAAACAAGAAAACCTCGTGAAAAGCAAGAGTTGAAAGCACAAGAGAAAAATTAAAGAAAAATAAAAATAAAAACAAAAACGAAAATAAAAATAAAAATAAAAACGAAAAGTGCAATAAAAGAAAGATGTAGTTATGTTGCCAATCCCCGGCAACGGCGCCAAAAACTTGTTGCGTGTAAAAGAGTGTATCGCAATTGTAGTGCAAGTGTACACGTCGCAAGTAGTAAAGTGATACGAAGTATCGGATATAGTCTCCACAGGGATTGGGCTAATGACTTCACCTTAGTTTACTGCACGAAGTAAAGGAAATAGTTTAGAGGATTATCACGAGAATAATAAAAAAACGTAAATAAAAAGATTGAGATATCAAGATAGAGAGAATGGGATGGTATTGAATTGCTCGGTAGTGCAGGTATTGATTTGCTTAGGATCTCCAGTTCTGTCGTCGCTCCCGTCGCCGACAGCACCTGTCGCGACGGCTGTCCGTTAGCTGTCGCGGCAGCGAACACACCAACTCTGTACTTCAAGTTTGGCAAGAATCCCAGATCTGCCTTGGCCTATCCCTAGGTCCAAGTCTCTCGATGATCACGTCTTTGATGATACCTCCCGGCGTGAATCGAAGGATGAACACCGATGTGTATGAATTCTTCTTTAGCCACTTAACCTTGCCCTATCCGTAGGCACAAGATAGTTCAACTATAAACTAGAGAACTTGCTCTTGTTTCTTTCGTATACTTAACTCTCCCGATGCTAAGCAAATGGATAACCTCACAATGCTCTCCCGATGCTCTTGCAAGATGTTAAAACCAAAATAAGAGAACTTGAAGTTTATTTTATTGAACTTGGAAAATCCTAAAACAAAACAACCCTTGCAACTACTTTACAAAACAACCCGTGGCCCTATGGGGAATTTAGAACATGTCGGTGACGGGTAAACGACAGAGGGGTTTAGGTTTCGGTTATGGGGTATTCGATGCCTCCTAGGATAAATCTATGCCCTTATATAAGCTTTGGGCTCAAGTATTCTAAGTTAACAAGGATTACAACTTTAATGAAAAATAAGATTCTAATAAATGCTTAATCTCAAGGGATTCCTACTTTTCAGCCGCCTCCTTGTTTTATGGGAATTCCTCTCCTTGAGCTTTGGCTTGACATATCTTTTGATCCGGGGCTTGGAAAAATATTTGGCTTTCACACGACAGACGAGCAGATTTTTCTCTATCTATCGAGGTCCACTTTACTTTTCCTCTTCATAAAGCTGCTGTCACGACAGGTCCATGGCAGCTTCGTCTTCGTCGTCTGCTTGTCCAGTTCAGCTCTTCTGCTTCTCTGCCCTGCGCCTGCCTTCCTCATCAACTATGGCAGCTACCTGCAAAATCAACCGTTTTTAGTAGAATCTGTGCCTTTTACATATTTGTGATGTTTTACTGAAAACTAACCTAAATGCAATGCAATGATGCTTGAATGCAGCAGAAATATGGGTTAAAAAGGGTGTAAATAATAGAACTTTTACACACTCAACAAATATCATATAAGTTTCACATTTTAATTATTGTATACTTACATGATCACGAAACCATGTATGAAAAGTTTCACTTTGCAACTTCTGCATCTCAAATGGTGAAAATCGCTTCTTTCGGTTACGTCTCTTAATCTCTTGTTCTTGTTTCCTAAGTGAAAAAACAAAACAATTATAATTCGCGTGGAGTCATATCTATAAACAATTGAAGAAACTTACTTTTTATATGGAGATACTTCATCTGAATTGAATAGTACATATCGATGAGCTTGCGCTAATCCTTGTTCATCAAGCACAAGTCTTGAAACCCTTTTACGTTTCTTGACATGAAAAGTTGATTGTTTCTTCCTTCCTAATGGTCTTCTAGATGTAGAAAAGATTGTAATTTCAGAACCAAGATAAGGATTTTGACCATCATCATTACGACCAAGTCGATTGAATATAGTCTCAACCCCTCCAAATATCGAGAGCAAAAGGTCAAACACTCATGTGATAAGTAACCTTCCGTGATAGATCCTTCTGGATGAGCTCTATTGCGTACAAAAGACTTTAGTACCGACAGATACCTATTTCATTGGAAGAAAAAGATTATATTTTAGTAAACATCTTATTAAATATTTTTATATTTTCACTCCTAATAATATATTCTTAAATTGTACCTTTCCACTGGATACATCCACCGATAAGTAACAAGACCAGCAATTTTAGCTTCATTCGCTAAATGAATTAGCAAGTGCATCATGATTGTGAAAAATGATGGAGGAAAAATCTTTTCAAGATCACATAAAATTGATGCAACTTTTAACTCAAGTCCATCAAGTTCACTTTCTTCAAGGACCTTAGAGCAAATATCTCTAAAAAATTGCACACTTCAATAAGAACTATGCAAACTTTTTCAGGCAAATTTCCCCGAATGGCTATAGGAAGAATCTCTTGCATTAGGAGATGACAGTCATAACTTTTGAGCCCAAGTAGTTTCCGTTGTTTAAGATGCACACAACGTGAGACATTGGAATAATATTCATCAGGAGTTTTCATTTCCTTGAGAACTTTCAAGAAAGAATTTTTCTCACTCAATGTCATTTGATAAGAAGCTTGAGGCAAGTACAAAGTGCTACGGCCAATTCGTGTTTGTGGATGAAGAACACTCCTTATACCCATCTCGATAAGGTCTATTCGTGATTTATAGGTGTCCTTATTCTTTCCTTCTTGTCCAATCAATGTTCCAAGAATATTATCACAAATATTCTTCTCTATATGCATCACATCAAGATTGTGACGCAATAGTTGATGCTCCCAATATGGTAAAGAAAAGAAAATAGATTTTTTCTTCCAAGGGCCATTTTCGGTTCCATTTAAACCTTCCAATTGCCTCAATACATCGCTACCTGATGGTGGTGAAGGCGCACTTCTATGTTCTTCAGTGCCATCAAAAGAATGTTTGTCGGTTCGAAACTTGTGGTTAGGATCTAACCACCTACGATGACACATATAGCAAAACTTTCGACTATGCTTCAACCACTTAGAAGCAGTATTATACCCACAACAAGGACAAGCATACTCTCCTCTAGTACTCCATCCAGATAAGTTGGCATATGCTGGGAAGTCATTTATAGTCCACATCAAAGCTGCACAAAGTTGAAATGTTTGACTCGTTGCAGCATTAAAAGTTTCAACACCAACTTCCCAAAGCTTATTTAATTCTGCAACTAAAGGTTGCAAGTATACATCTATATTATTTCTTGGACCTTTTGGACCAGAAATGAGCAAAGAGAGTATGAAATTGGACTACTTCATACATATCCACGGTGGCAAATTATAAGGTATCACGATAACAGGCCAAGTACTGTGCGTCACACTTAGAGTTCTAAATGGATTAAAACCATCAGAAGCCAATCCTAAACGGATGTTACGAGGATCTGAAGAAAATTCAGGATATCGAGAATTAAATGATTTCAAAGCCAAGGAATCTGCCGGATGCCTTACACGTCCATCGTTCTTACGACTGTCTTCATGCCAAGTCATCAAAGGAGCAACATTTGAAGACATAAATAGTCTTTGCAATCTTGGAATGAGGGGAAACCAACGCAAAATCTTTGCAGCTTGTTTCTTTTTTTTGAAGAAGTGTGAACAGCCTCATCTTCGACACTATTGGAGGTTCCTTTCCATCGGGAGGCTCCACATTTCAAACAAATTTCTCTTTTTTCATTTTCCTTTCAAAACAACATGCAGTCATTTGGGCAAGCATGAATCTTTTCATATCCTAAACCCAATTCACGAATGATCTTTTTCAATTTATGATAAGACCTTGGCAAAGTATTATCATCCGGCAATGCAAGTTTTAACACCTCCAACAAGGAATTGAATGACTTATTTGTCCACCCATTAAAACATTTAATGTGGAACAAATAAATGATAAAGGACAACTTTGAAAAGTTTTTACAATTTGGATAAAGTGGCACCTATGCATCCTTGAGTAAATCAAAAAATTTGTCTCCTTGAAGTCTATGATTATGATCGCCAAGCCTTGTAGTTTCATCTACCGAATTATTGTTATGTTCATCATTATTCATAACTCGGTCTGCCATCATATCATTCAAGAGGTTATGAATGTCGTGTTCAAACTCTCTTTCTTCTACATTAGTTGAAATTGGTGGCGTAGATCCATCACATCGCTCCCCATGAAAAATCCAACGGACATAACCCTTAAGAAAGCCGTCACATATTAAGTGATCAAATGCATCTCTTCTAGATACTCTATAAGTGTTTAGAGAATTCACACAAGGACACCAAATTTTTCCATCTTCAGTTCTCTCAAAGGCGAAGTTTAAAAAACTAGTAACCCCTCTAATGTACTCTTCACTTGCCCTTGATGTGAGATTGATCCATGTCTTATCCATCAATGATACATGTATTACCAATGAACTAATGACATTTTAAATTTGATTTATTTTTGCAGTTGTTTCAAACTATCTACTGTCCATCATGTGCAGTTCTTAGTCTTAAAATAAATTATTTGAGGTTATATAGTATTTAGACATTTTAAATTTAATTTTAGATTCACATAAACATAACATAGCTTAATCTAGTATATTAAAGTAAACGACAAAATGGGTCAAAACTCTAATAGCTTTTGCGTCCAACTCTAATAGCTTAAACTTAGATTAACATACGTTAATAATTTAAAATAAATAAATAAATAAAATGATCGACTTACTCACCTTGTCGTCCCGTATCAGAAGAAGATGAGAAGATAGGTCAAAACTCTAATAGCTTTTGCATCCAAGAAGAGATGATAAATCAACAACGCATCTTTGAAAAAATATCAAGGAAATCAGTCACTCACCAATAAATAAAAAAATTAACTTACATTTAAAATTATAATATTAAGTTCATAGTGTATGTACATTGAGCTTAAAGACGTGAAATCATTATTATACCTATTCCTATACAAGGAAAAAAGTATTTGGATATCTCACTCACAAAACATAAACAATAATGTTCCCTGATGATTCATAATCTAAGCACTACGATATATAAACACCAAATGCAATTGTAAAATATTTTGGGAAGAACAATTATTTATATGACAACCTGCCACCAGAAAAGAGTTTAATCTAAAAGCACATTGTGATCCGTAAGCAAACTCATCATACTTTTATTATGCATGCAACCTGCCACCAAAATTCTATTATTGTTTGCATTATGTGCCTCAATTTATTATGCATGCAAGTTGACTTGTTGATTTTCAATAATTGGAACGTTGACAAGTCTAAATTATTATATTTATTTTTAATAGAAAAAACGTTGTTTTTGCTTCATATTTTTACCTTCTCGAAAATGGATAGACTTCATCCGTAAGCAAACTCATCATACTTTGATTAAATATTTTTGATTTAAGACTAGGCATAATGTTTATAAGTTTTATTATTTTTTAGTTAGATTTAATCGAATTATCTCTAAACCTTTTATGAGAATATTTAAAAAAATATTAACTAAAATATTAATTTTTTATGTCAATAACTAACTTACTGTCTAAACTCTACATCATTTATAAACTATTGATATTGAATATTTAAACTTTTTTATTTTATATTTTCCTATGTGTTGTACCATTAATAATACTAATCGAAATAAACTAAAATGACAATTAAACAAAGATTTTTTTTTGCGAAACAATAGCCATTAGGTTTATTGAATAAAGAGAAAATACAATGACATTACAAGTATAGTCTACAAAATTAGGATAGACTAGTCACATTAACCAGATGGTTTCATAAAATTATTGAAGTGTATGAACTAATCACTAAAGCATAAAAGAGAGTTATACAAGAAAATGATTAAAAACTAACCAAACAACTCAAATAAAATGATAGATAAACAAACATCAGTATTATTTCGGTGAAGAATAAATACCATTATACCAACAATTATTCATATGTGTAATTTGGTTCAATACAAGCCCATCTAATCATTTAGTGTTTCATAAGAAATTGGTTAGACCTTCTAAATTCTATAAAAGATGAAGCACTAAGGTTTAAACTGAACAAAGAAAATGGAGAACATTGGACTTGAAAGTTGTGGACAAGGAACCTGAAAAACACATACTGTCTGTGATTGAAAATGTTCATCCACTCCCACCCAAATAAAGTAAAATAATGTTTAACAAAAACAAAATAGAAACGAATAGAACTTTGTTTCATTAGATTTCCACACATTATAAAACTTAAAAACATAGTTTTGATTTGGCTTAATACACAATTTTCCCTTGAAATATACCATGTTGTCATAATTATGACAAAACTAGTCCTCGATTCAATCAAAAGCACAAAACATGGAAAGCAAAGACGTCGTGCTGAAATTATGTCACCTTAAAGACATGTTCAATCTTAAATCTTGATGAAATTATCTCTTAATCCCCCCTCTAATTCAGAACCAATCTTGTCACTAACAGCAAAAGATTAGTTTTGGGCATTGGGGTATCAAAATTGGACTAAATGCCGTGAAAAAGCTTGTCAAACAACAAATAATGGCAACACTTTAGGGGCCAAAAGGAGAAAAAAGCCAATAATGAAACAACTTCTTTAAAACTTTGTAGATATTCGATTACAGTTGTAACGCCCCGGTTTTGGGCTTAGGAGTTTTGGGCGTTGACCGGTTGGTCAAAGTGTTGTTCGAATCTAAAGAGGTGAAATTAGGAAAGCCTAGTTCGGGTTGCATTAAAAATATGGAAAAATGTTCTAAAATCATCTTTTAATATAATTAAGTGAACTGTGAAATCAATTTTGGAAAATGGGTTTTGGAAGTGTGACATTTTGGCTAGTGACCAAAATGTAATTTTCGAAAGTTTGGTGACTGTTTTATAAAGGGTTGAAACTTTGAATCTTTAAGGAGCTATTTACCCAAAGGGAGTTTCTCCAGATTTTTCTAAGATATTTTATGACTAAATTCTGATTTTAAATGATATTAAAAGTGGAGGGAAAGCCATTTGGCTATTTTGGATATTTTTGCAACTAACTTTTCTCAATTTTCTTTCTCTCATTTTCTCTCAACCCAAACACTTTCTCTCCAGAGAATTTGCTCTGATTTTCTCACCTAAATCCCTCCTTTCAACTCTCATTTGATTCCTAATCAACATATCTTCAAAACCTCTTCAATTGCTACTTGTTTCAACAAGGTTTTTGATTCCAAAAAGAGGAGAAACTCAAGTTTGGAGGTAAGAACGTCCTTCTCCTCTAAACTATCAGTTCTTTACTGAAATTCCTAAGTTTTCAATCCTTAATTGATGTTTTATTAAAGGTTTTTAAGTGGTGAAATGGATCTTGGCTTATAATGCAAGATTTGGTGATTTTTGATGATTTTTGTTAGATCTGATTAATCTGTGATTTGAGATGTGTTTTTGATGTTAAATGAACTCTAAATTGATAAGGAATTGAGTTTTGATTAATGCAATCCCGGATAGGTTGAGTTTCCTAAGTTTAGCTTGTG
Organism: Hibiscus tridactylites; assembly: GCA_958450335.1. Taxonomy (NCBI): domain Eukaryota; kingdom Viridiplantae; phylum Streptophyta; class Magnoliopsida; order Malvales; family Malvaceae; genus Hibiscus; species Hibiscus tridactylites. The sequence goes on from OY288289.1 coordinate 30,314,701, forward strand.
TTTCAAGGTTGTTTTTGAGGTGATCTTCTGGATCTGATGTTGCTGGAGGTATAAGGATGTTAATAGGTTGTTTTTAGATGTTATATGATGTTAAAGGATATGTGGTTTTGCTGGTTTATGGCTGGGCTTTGTTTAGAAGTGGTTTGGATGCATTTTTGGTTGTGTTTGGTGGCCGAAAATGGAGGTTGGATGAGAGCAGCGAGTTTAGGTGCTTTCATTGAAGCAATTAATGCATGATGATGCATTAATCCTCTGCTTTGATGTGTTGAAACAGGGGAGGCATCTTTGGATCCAAGAGTTGTTGATCCGGAAGCTTGATTTGGTGCTTTGGCTTGAAGCAAAGTGGAATCGGTGAGTGCGTTTGTGAAAATTGGGTTTTCGGCTTTGAAACCAATGTCTTGGGAGCTTAGTTTAAGTCTAAACAACTTTGCTAAGCTCAAGTGTATGTTTTCGGAATTACTCTCTAGTGGTGGCCATGATTTTGTTGTGATGCAAAATGGTTATTTGCATGTTTTAATCATTGTTTTGAAAGCATGATTTAGCATGGTTTTTGCTGATGTTGTAAACCATATGTTGAAGGAAACTCTAGGTAGGAGTTCCTGGCTTTTGTACATTGTTTAAATGTGGTTTGATGCTTTTAAATGCATGATGAATATGGCTTGGTTTAATGCTTTAAAACAGTGGATTAATTGATGAAAATGATGTATATTGGCAAGTGATGTTTAAAAAAAGGTTAAGGTCACTAAGGTGGTTAAAAGTCCTTGAGTGAGCCTTGTTACTTAAGAACATCAAGGTGGTTAAAAGTCCTTGGATGATTCTTGATGCGGACACTAAGGTGTTTAAAAGTCCTTAGGTGATCCTTTCCATGGTGTTTAAAAGTCCATGGGGCCATGGTGTTTAAAAGTCCATGGGGCCAAGGTGTTTAAAAGTCCTTGGGGCCAAGGTGTTTAAAAGTCCTTGGGGTGATTCAAGCTATGGACACAAAGGTGGTTAAAAGTCCTTGTGTGGTCCTCATTCATGGTGTCTAAAAGTCCATGGCCAAGGTGTTTAAAAGTCCTTGGGAAAGTTGATGAACTTGTTTTAAAGAAATGGAATCTTTCACTTGAGCCAATATGACATGTTGTGTTGTTAAGAAGCATGAGATGCTTGTTTTAAGTATGCTTTTGAGCATGTGTAAAGGTTGATTTAAAGCATGATTTGTAAATGTTTTTAATTGCATTATTGAATGGTTTATAAGAGCATTCCTCACTAAGCTTTTGCTTACGCTCTCTTTCGTTTTCTTAATTCAATAATGCAGAGCATTAAGGAACCTTGAGGACAGCAAGGAGGGCAAGCATTCAAGTTAAAGTAGAGCTCAATGTATGGAAGGTTTTGTTGGTACATTTTAGCTTTTCGTAAATTGGCAATGGGGGACCAATGTGTATGTTTTGGGAGGTGTTTGGAACTCCCTAAGTATGTTGAATGATGATAAGAATGCTGGTTTTTGTATTGGATCATTACATGCTTGTTTTGAAAGTTTTGTGCTTGAATGGCTAGCTTGTGTAGGAAGCATGCCTATAGATTTGGGGCTTTTTGCATATGATGTTAGTTTGTTGATTTGATGATGCTTATAAGTCATATATATGTTGAATTGCATGCTGGTAAAGTTTGGTAGCATTTGGAGCATGTTTGAATGATTAATTGCATGTTTTGGAATGCATTTTGCTGCAATCTGTGCAGGGCGTTTCGGAACAGTGTGCACCGTTTCGGAACAAGTGCTTGAATGAACCCAGGCGTCCGAAACGGTAGGCACCGTTTCGAAACGGTTTGGCCTCTTCCAGCCCATGTTCCGGAACCCGTTGCGGAACGTCCCGTGTTTCGAAACGGGGTCTACCTGTTTCGGAACGGTCGACCGTTAGAGGCTGACATTGGCAGTTAAATGTTTTGAATTGTTTGCGTTTTAGTCCTGAAACTTGTTTGTGCAATTGTATGAGTTTGGGAAGTCCTTTTGAGCTGAAATTTCACAGAGAAGCATGAAACCTGACTAATTTCAAGTTGGTAACCTTAATTTGGGTTAAGTCTTTTTAATTATCAGAAATTACAATTTGGTCCCTAAAGTTGTAATTTGTTCAATTGGGTCCCTGTTTGATCTCTGATGCTTGTAATCTTTGATTATGATGTTTGTGTGATCACAATTAGGACTAATATGCATCTAGACAAGATTAAAAAGAAGAAAAAAAGGGTCGTTAATCAAGGTTGACTTTCGGGTTGACTTTGGTTTTCCCCGTGTGACTTTCTTAATTCGGGTCAACCGTCTAGGCCGGGTTAAGGGGGTTACATTTGGTGGTATCAGAGCTGAGTTCTCGAGTAATTGGGAACGAATGTATGCATGATTGAAGTATGTTTGGCTTGTATGCTTGTTGATCGAAAGCATGTTTAGTGGCTTGTGATTGGATGCAGTTGAGATGTATGCTGTGATGTTGCATGTTGAGGGTACCCATTTCCAAACAAAAGCTAATGAAATGATGTTGATTTTGAATGAAATTGAGCTTGAATACTTGGATTGCTTACCTTGCTGGGCCTGACTTGTTTTATTTGCATTGTGATTGCATGGTAAAAGTATGGCACCACGTAGAGAGTTACGAGGTAGTGTGCGAGCTACGGCTCCCAATGAGAACGAGAATGAAGAGAATACGGGTAGTGCGGTGTTACCCCCTCCTCCGCCTGGTGGTGGTGCTGGAGGCGAGAGAGTTGAAGCTGCAGCTGGTGCTGGAGCTGCTGGACCAGAGGTTGGTCAGGGGCAAGCTATGCCTGATATGTCTATGCTGGTACAAGCTATTGCGGGTGCTTTTCGAGCAGCAGTAGCTGGAGCTCAAGGAGCTGGGCATCAGGGTGATGCTGGAGTTAGACTACCTTTGGAGCGTCTGCGCAGTCTTGGTGGGACTGAGTTCAGGGGTATGTCGGCTGAGAGTTCTGAAGCTTGGCTAGAGAGTACCAAGCGTATCTTGGGTCAGATGAGCTGCACGGATGTGCAAAAGTTGGGTTGTGTTGTGTCCTTGCTGCAGGACGATGCGTATACGTGGTGGACGACCACCATAGCTGGGATGGCTGAAGCTGATGTTACTTGGACATTCTTTCAGAATGTGTTCAAGAGGAGATATCTTGGAGTGAGATATCTTGATGAGAAAAAGCGTGAATTCATGTCTCTTACCCAAGGGAGCATGAGTGTGGCTGAGTATGAAGTGCAGTTTGTGCGACTCAGTCAGTATGCACCGGAGCTGATACCTGATGAGCGAGCAAGGTGCGAGAGGTTCTGTTATGGTCTTGTGACGGACGTGAAAATGTATGTGCTGGCCACTGAATATGATGATTTTGATGTGTTGGTGGGTCGAGCCAAGGACATAGAGATGAACTTGGGTTTATCTGCGAAAGGTGCTGGAGCGAGTTCTGGCAAGAGAGCTGCTGAGTATAGTTCCGGAGGTGGACGGAACAAGAGGGGACGTGATCAGAAGTATCAGTCCTTAGTCAAGAGAGGTGGTGGTGCACCTGCTAGAGGAGGTAATGCTAGAGCTGATCCGAGTGCTTGATGGATCTGTGGTTCACGTGGTCACATGAAGCGTGACTGTCCTCGTGCTGTGAGGGAGGTGCAAGCTCCTGTTGCGGCAGCTGGTAATGGATGCTGGAATTGTGGTTCTGTAGACCATTTGAGGCGAGATTGTCCGAGGTTGGCTGGTGGCCAAGAGCGTGCTCCTGTTGTTGCTGCACCGCAGAGAGGTCGTGGGCGCGGCCGTGGTAATTTTCAGAGGCGAGAGAAAGGTGGTCGTGGAGTAGCCCATGTTGTGGCTATTCAGCCTGAAGGTGGAGGCCAAGCTAGGGTGTATGCTCAGCGTGAGGGAAGGAATGATGCAGATGTGATTGCAGGTACCTTTACTTTGCAATCCTTGTCATTGCTTTCTTTGATTGATTCTGGATCTACGCATTCATACATTTTGCGTGAGCATGCTGAATTGCTTGGTTTCCCTGTTGAGTCTTTGGATGTTGGTGTTCGTGTCACTAGTTCCTTTGGTGAAACTGTTGTGACTCGAAAGCTTTATAGAAGGTGTCCCTTGGTTGTTCAAGAACATGTTTTTCATGTTGATCTTATGGAGTTGCCCTTCTATGGTTTTGATGTGATCCTTGGTATGGATTGGCTTGCTGAGCATCGTGCTGTGGTAGATTGTGAAAATAAGCGAGTTTCGCTTAAGCTTGCGGATGATTATGAAGTTGTTGTGGTTGGTGAGAATGTGAAGTTTCTTGCCAATGTGGTGTCTACCTTGGAGGCGAGTAGGATGCTGAGGCAGGGTTGCGAAGCTTATCTAGCTTTTGTGATGAATCCTAGTTCTAAGGAGTTGAGGGTGCAAGATATCAGGGTTGTGAAGGAGTTTCCTGGTGTTTTTCCTGGGGAGTTGCCTGGTTTACCTCCTAATCGCGAGGTGGAGTTTGGAATTGAGCTGTATGAAAATACAACTCCTGTGTCCATTACTCCCTATAGAATGGCACCTAAGGAGCTAAAGGAGCTGAAGACGCAGTTGCAAGAGCTGCTAGATCGTGGTTTTATCCGGCCGAGTGTGTCACCTTGGGGTGCACCAGTCTTGTTTGTGAAGAAGAAAGATGGCACTATGAGGATGTGCATTGATTACCGTCAGCTGAACAAGTTGACTATCAAGAATCGGTATCCTTTGCCGAGGATTGATGATCTCTTTGATCAATTTCGGGGAGCTGCTGTGTTCTCTAAGATTGACTTGAGGTCAGGGTATTATCAGTTGAAAGTGAAGGATGTGGATGTGCCTAAGACAGCTTTCAGGACAAGGTATGGGCATTATGAGTTCCTTGTGATGCCGTTTGGTTTGACAAATGCTCCTGCTGCTTTCATGGACTTGATGAATCGTGTGTTTCATGAATACCTGGACAAGTTCGTTGTGGTGTTCATTGATGATATCCTCGTGTACTCGCGTACTGAGGAGGAGCACGAAGAGCATTTGAGGGTTGTTTTGCAAGCTTTGTTGGAGAATAAGCTTTATGCTAAGCTGAGCAAGTGTGAGTTTTGGCTTAAGGAGGTGGTGTTTCTTGGGCATGTGGTCTCAGCTGAGGGGATTCGTGTTGATCCTCAGAAGATTGAGGCGGTGATGAATTGGAAAGTTCCTAAGTCTGTTCATGAGGTCCGTAGTTTCCTTGGTTTGGCGGGATACTACCGGAGGTTTGTGGATGGTTTTTCCAAGATTGCTGCTCCTTTGACGAAGCTGTTGCAGAAGGATGTTAAGTATGAGTGGACGGAAGCGAGACAGCAGGCTTTTGAGAAGCTTAAGGCGGCTTTGACGCAAACTCCTATCTTGGTTCAGCCTGAATCAGGGAAAGAGTTTGTGGTCTATAGTGATGCATCCTATGTTGGTTTGGGATGTGTGCTGATGCAAGAGGGTAAGGTTGTGGCTTATGCATCGCGGCAGCTGAAAGTGCATGAGCGCAACTACCCTACGCATGACATTGAGCTGGCTGCAGTGGTTTTTGCTCTGAAGATCTGGAGACATTATCTGTATGGTGAGAAGTGTACTGTGTACATGGATCACAAGAGTTTGAGGTATCTGATGTCTCAGAAGGAGTTGAATCTTAGGTAGCGGCATTGGTTGGAGTTGCTCAAGGATTATGATCTGACGATTGAGTATCATCCTGGAAAAGCTAATGTTGTTGCGGATGCCTTGAGTAGGAAGGTAGCTGTTGAGCTGAGGGCTATGTTTACTAGCTTGAGCATATCGTGAGATGGTGGTCTTGTTGCTGAGTTGCAAGTGAAACCATCATTGGTTCAGTTGATCAAGGAAAAGCAGTTGTTGGATGATTCGTTGGTGTCTCATGTTTAGGATATCGCGGAGGGTAGACCTTCGGATTTCTGCTTTAATGATGATGGTGTGTTGTGTTTTGGGAGTCGGATAGTAGTGCCTGCTGATGTTGAGTTGAGGTGTGCTATTCTGACTGAAGGTCATAGTAGTCCTTTTGCTATGCACCCTGGTAGTACTAAGATGTATCGTGATCTTCGTGATGAGTACTATTGGGTGGGTTTGAAGAAGGATGTTGCAAAGTTTGTGAGCAAGTGTTTGGTGTGTCAGCGAGTTAAGGCTGAACATCAGGTTCCTTCTGGTTTGTTGCAACCGTTGAAAATCCCTGAATGGAAGTGGGAAAGGGTTACCATGGATTTTGTATCTGGTTTACCTATGTCTCCATCAAAGAAGAATTCTGTTTGGGTGGTTGTGGATCGCTTGACGAAGTGTGCGCATTTCTTGCCTGTGCATACTACGTTTTCTTTGGATAAGCTGGTAGAGCTGTACATTGCTAAGATTGTGAGGCTGCATGGTGTGCCTAAGTCGATTGTGTCAGATAGGGATCCGAGGTTCACATCGCGTTTTTGGCAGTGTTTGCATCAAGCTCTGGGTACAAGGTTGCATTTCAGTACATCCTATCATCCTCAGTCGGATGGTCAGTCTGAGCGGGTTATTCAGATTTTGGAGGATATGTTGAGGTGTTGCGTGATTGAGTTCCAAGGTTCTTGGGATAAGCATCTGCCTTTGGTTGAGTTCGCTTATAACAATAGTTATCAGGCGAGTATACAGATGGCACCTTATGAGGCTCTGTATGGGAGGAAGTGTAGGACTCCTCTTTGTTGGGCTGAAACTGGTCAAAAGTTGGTTTCGATGCCGGCTTTGTTGAAAGGGACCACCGAGAAGGTGAAGCTCATTTGTGAGCGGTTGAAGGCTGCCTCTGATCGGCAAAAGTCTTACGCGGATTTGAAGTGTAAGGAGATAGAGTATGCGGTGGGTGACCGTGTGTTCTTGAAGGTTTCGCCTTGGAAGAAGGTGATGAGGTTTGGTCGGAAGGGTAAGTTGAGCCCTCGGTACATTGGACCATATGAGGTGGTTGAGCGTGTGGGTCCTGTTGCGTATCGGTTGAGGTTACCTCAGGAGTTGGAGAAGATTCATGATGTGTTCCATGTTTCTATGCTCCGGAAGTATAGATCTGACCCTTCGCATGTGATGCCCGTGGAGGAAGTGGTTTTGAATCCAGATTTGACCTATGATGAGGAACCGGTGAAGGTTCTGGATTCGGATAGCAAGGTTCTTCGTGGCAAGACCATTGAATTGGTGAAGGTGTTGTGGAAGCATCGAGGTGTTGAGGAAGCCACGTGGGAGCGGAAGGAAGACATGCTGAAGCAGTTTCCTTATCTTTTCCTTCAGGTAAATTTCGAGGACGAAATTTCTTAAGAGGGGGAGAGTTGTAACGCCCCGGTTTTGGGCTTAGGAGTTTTGGGCGTTGACCGGTTGGTCAAAGTGCTGTTCGAATCTAAAGAGGTGAAATTAGGAAAGCCTAGTTCGGGTTGCATTAAAAATATGGAAAAATGTTCTAAACTCATCTTTTAATATAATTAAGTGAACTGTGAAATCAATTTTGGAAAATGGGTTTTGGAAGTGTGACATTTTGGCTAGTGACCAAAATGTAATTTTCGAAAGTTTGGTGACTGTTTTATAAAGGGTTGAAACAATGAATCTTTAAGGAGCTATTTACCCAAAGGGAGTTTCTCCAGATTTTTCTAAGATATTTTATGACTAAATTCTGATTTTAAATGATATTAAAAGTGGAGGGAAAGCCATTTGGCTATTTTGGATATTTTTGCAACTAACTTTTCTCAATTTTCTTTCTCTCATTTTCTCTCAACCCAAACACTTTCTCTCCAGAGAATTTGCTCTGATTTTCTCACCTAAATCTCTCCTTTCAACTCTCATTTGATTCCTAATCAACATATCTTCAAAACCTCTTCAATTGCTACTTGTTTCAACAAGGTTTTTGATTCCAAAAAGAGGAGAAACTCAAGTTTGGAGGTAAGAACGTCCTTCTCCTCTAAACTATCAGTTCTTTACTGAAATTCCTAAGTTTTCAATCCTTAATTGATGTTTTATTAAAGGTTTTTAAGTGGTGAAATGGATCTTGGCCTTGTTACTTAAGAACATCAAGGTGGTTAAAAGTCCTTGGATGGTTCTTGTTAAGGACACAAAGGTGGTTAAAAGTCCTTGTGTGGTCCTTGCCATGGTGTTTAAAAGTCCATGGGCCAAGGTGTTTAAAAGTCCTTGGGGCCAAGGTGTTTAAAAGTCCTTGGGAAGAACACAAAGGTGGTTAAAAGTCCTTGTGTGGTTCTTGGAAATTATAAGATCACAATGGTGTTTAAAAGTCCATGTGTGAGTCTTATGTTGAACATGTTGTTTTTAAAAGATGGAACTTATCACTTGTGGCCAATATGATATGTAATGACGTGGAAGCATGTAATGCTTGTTTAAATTGCTTTGAGCATGAGTAAATGATGGTTTGAAGCATGATTTTTAAAGTGTTTTATAAATGATTATTGAATGGTTTTAATGAGCATTCCTCACTAAGCTTTTGCTTACGCTCTCTTTCGTTTTCTTAAATCGATAATGCATATCATTAAGGTACCTAAGGGCAGCAAGGAAGGCAAGCAAACAAGTGGGATTTAAGCTCAAGTATGGAAAGGTTTTCTTGTACTTCTTTAGCTTTTGGCATTTGGCAATGGGGGACCAATGTGAATGTTTGGGAGGTGTTTTGAACTCCCTAAGTATGTTGAATGTTGTTGAGTTTGCTGGTTTTTGTATTTGACCAATACATGTTTGAATTGGAAGTTTATGCTTGAATGGTTTGCTTGTGTAGGAAGCATGCCTATAGATTTGGGGCTTTTCATATATGTTGATATTTTGATGAATGGTTGATACAAATATGTCTCTTATATGTTGTATGAGTTGCTGGTAAAGTTTGGTAGCATTTGGTGCATGATTGGTTGGTCAATTGCATGTTTAGGCAAGCATGTTGTTGCAATCTGTGCAGGGCGTTTCGGAACAGTGGCTACCGTTTCGGAACGGGTGCCTTGAATCAACCCAGGCGTCCGAAACGGGAGGCACCGTTTCGAAACGGGTGCCTTGAATCAACCCAGGCGTCCGAAACGGGAGGCACCGTTTCGAAACGGGAAGCTCTCTGCCAGCCCTCGTTTCGGTACGCGTTGCGGAACGGCCCCGCATTTCGAAACGGGCTCTCCCTGTTTCGGAACACGTGACCGTTGGGGGCTGACATTGGCAGTTAAATGTTTTGGAATGTTTGCATTTTGGTCCTGAATCTTGTTTGTGCAATTGTATGAGTTTGGGATGTCCGTTTGAGCTAAAATTTGGCAGTGAAGCATGAAACCTGATTAATTTCAAGATGGTAACTTTAATTTGGGTCAAGACCTCATAATTTACAGAATTTACAAATTGGTCGCTAAAGTTGTAATTTGTTCAATTGGGTCCCTGTTTGATCTCTGATGTTTGTGATCTTTGAGCATGTTGTCTGAGTGATCACAACTAGGGTTAATGTGCATCTAGACAAGTTTAAAAATAAAAAAGGGTCGTTAATCAAGGTTGACTTTCGAGTTTACTTTGGTTTTCCCCGTGTGACTTTCTTAATTCGGGTCAACCGTCTAGGCCGGGTTAAGGGGGTTACATTTGGTGGTATCAGAGCTGAGTTCTCGAGTAATTGGGAATGAATGTGTGCATGATTGAAGTATGTATGCTATGTATGCTTGATTGATCGAAAGCATGTTTAGTGGCTTGTGATTTTGGTGTTATTGAGTTGTATGCTGTGATGTAGCATGTTGTGGGTACCCATTGCCAAATCAAAGCTAAGGAAATGATGTTGATTTTAAGTGAAATTGAGCTTGAGTACTTGGATTGCTTACCTTGCTGGACCTAACTATGTTTATTTGCATTGTGATTGCATGGTTAAAGTATGGCACCACGTAGGGAGTTGAGAAGTAATGTGAGAGCTACGGCTCCTAATGAGAACGAGAATGAGGAAAATGCGGGTATTGCAGTGTTACCTCCTCCTCCACCTGGTGGTGGTGGTGCTGAGGGTGAAAGAGCTGAAGCTGCAGCTGGTGCTGGAGCTGCTGGACCTGAGGTTGGTCAAGGGCAAGCTATGCCTGACATGACGATGTTGGTACAAGCTATTGCTGGTGCTTTTTGAGCGGCAGTAGCTGGAGCTCAAGGAGCTGGGCATCAAGGAGATGCTGGTGTTAGACTACCTATGGAGCGTTTGCGCAGTCTTGGTGGGACTGAGTTCAGGGGTATGTCTGCTGAGGGTTCTGAATCCTGGATGGAGAGTACCAAGAGGATCTTGGGGCAGATGAGTTGCACTGATGTGCAAAAGCTGGGTTGTGTTGTATGCTTGCTACAGGATGATGCATATACGTGGTGGACGACCACTATAGCTGGGATGGCTGAAGCTGACATAACTTGGACATTCTTTCAGAATGTGTTCAAGAGGAGGTATCTTGGTGTGAGGTACCTGGATGAAAAGAAGCGTGAGTTCATGTCTCTTACCCAGGGGAGCATGACTGTGGTTGAGTATGAAGTGCAGTTTGTGCGACTCAGTCAGTATGCACCTCATCTGGTACCTGATGAGCAGGCGAGGTGCGAAAGATTCCGTTATGGTTTAGTGACGGATGTGAAGATGTATGTGCTGGCCACCGAGTATGATGATTTTGATGTGTTGGTGGGCCGAGCCAAGGATATTGAGATGAACTTGGGTTTATCTGCTAGAGGTGCTGGAGCAAGTTCTGGTAAGCGATCAGCTGAGTTTAGTTCCGGTGGTGGACGGAACAAGAGGGGACGTGATCAGAAGTATCAGTCCTCAGCTAAGAGAGGTGGTGGTGCACCTGCTAGAGGAGGCAATGCTAGAGCTGATCCGTGTGCTTGTTGGATTTGTGGTTCACGTGGTCACATGAAGCGTGACTGCCCTCGTGCTGTGAGGGAGGTGCAAGCTCCGGTTGCGACAGCTGGTAATGGGTGCTGGAATTGTGGATCCGCAGATCATTTGAGGCGAGATTGTCCTAGGTTGGCTGGTGACCAAGTGCGTGCTCCTGTTGTTGCTGCACCGCAGAGAGGTCGTGGGCGCGACCGTGGTAATTTCCAGCGAAGAGAGGAAGGAGGTCGAGGAGTGGCCCATGTTGTGGCTATTCAGCCTGAAGGTGGAGGTCAAGCTAGGGTGTATGCTCAGCGGGAGGGGAGGAATGACGCGGATGTGATTGCAGGTACCTTTACTTTGCAATCCTTGTCATTACTTTCCTTGATAGATTCTGGATCTACGCATTCATACATTTTACGTGAGCATGCTGAATTGCTTGGTTTGCCTGTTGAGTCTTTGGATGTTGGTGTTTGTGTCACTAGTTCTTTTGGTGAGACTGTTGTGACTCGAAAGTTGTATAGAAGGTGTCCTTTGGTTGTGCAAGAGCATGTTGACCTTATGGAGTTGCCTTTCTATGGTTTTGATGTAATCCTTGGTATGGATTGGCTTGTTGAGCATCGTGCTGTTGTGGATTGTGAAAATAAGCGAGTTTCGCTGAAGCTTGCGGATGATTATGAAGTTGTTGTGGTTGGTGAGAATGTGAAATTTCTTGCCAATGTGGTGTCTACCTTGGAGGCGAGCAGGATGCTGAGGCAAGGTTGTGAAGATTATCTAGCTTTTGTGATGAATCCTAGCTCTAAGGAGTTGCGTGTTCAAGATATCCGAGTTGTGAAAGAGTTTCCTGGTGTGTTTCCTGAGGAGTTGCCTGGTTTACCTCCTAATCGCGAGGTGGAGTTTGGAATTGAGCTGTATGAGAATACAACTCCTGTGTCCATTACTCCTTATAGAATGGCACCTAAGGAGCTGAAGGAGCTGAAGACGCAGTTGCAAGAGTTGCTTGATCGTGGTTTCATTCGGCCAAGTGTGTCGCCTTGGGGTGCACCGGTCTTGTTTGTGAAGAAGAAAGATGGCACTATGAGAATGTGCATTGATTACCGTCAGCTGAACAAGTTGACTGTCAAGAATCGGTATCCTTTGCCGAGGATTGATGATCTCTTTGATCAATTTCGAGGGGCAGCTGTGTTCTCTAAGATTGACTTGAGATCAGGGTATTACCAGTTGAAGGTGAAGGATGTGGATGTGCCTAAGACAGCTTTCAGGACAAGGTATGGGCATTATGAGTTCCTTGTGATGCCGTTTGGTTTGACAAATGCTCCTGCTGCTTTCATGGACATGATGAATCGTGTGTTTCATGAATACCTGGATAAGTTCGTTGTGGTGTTCATTGATGATATCCTCGTGTACTCGCGTACTGAGGAGGAGCATGAGGAGCATTTGAGGATTGTTTTGCAAGCTTTGCTGGAGAATCAGCTTTATGCTAAGCTGAGCAAGTGCGAGTTTTGGCTTAAGGAGGTGGTGTTTCTTGGGCATGTAGTTTCTGCTGAGGGGATTCGTGTTGATCCTCAGAAGATTGAGGCGGTGATGAATTGGAAGGTTCCTAAGTCTGTTCATGAGGTTCGTAGTTTCCTTGGTTTGGCGGGATACTACCGGAGGTTTTTGGATGGTTTTAACGCAAGCTCCTATCTTGGTTCAGCCTGAATCAGGGAGAGAATTTGTGGTCTACAGTGATGCGTCCTATGTTGGTTTGGGATGTGTGCTGATGCAAGAGGGTAAGGTTGTGGCTTATGCATCGCGGCAGTTGAAGGTGCATGAGCGCAATTATCCTACGCATGATATTGAGTTGGTTGCGGTGGTTTTTGCTCTGAAGATCTAAAGACATTATATGTATTGTGAGAAGTGTACTGTGTACACGGATCACAAGAGTTTGAGGTATCTGATGTCTCAGAAGGAGTTGAATCTTAGGCAGCAGCGTTGGTTAGAGTTGCTCAAGGATTATGATCTGACGATTGAGTACCATCCTGGAAAGGCTAATGTTGTTGCGGATGCCTTGAGTAGGAAGGTAGCTGTTGAGCTGAGGGCTATGTTTGCCAGTTTGAGTATATCGCGTGATGGTGGTCTTGTAGCTGAGTTGCAAGTGAAACCATCTATGGTTCAGTTGATCAAAGAAAAGCAGTTGCTGGATGATTCCTTGGTGTCTCATGTTCAGGATATCGCGGAGGGTAGACCTTCGGATTTCTGCTTTAATGATGATGGTGTGTTGTGTTTTGGGAGTCGGGTAGTAGTGCCCAATGATGCTGAGTTGAGGCGTGCTATTCTGACTGAAGGTCATAGTAGTCCTTTTGCTATGCACCCTGGTAGTACTAAGATGTATCGTGATCTTCGTGATGAGTACTATTGGGTGGGTTTGAAGAAGGATGTTGCGGAGTTTGTGAGCAAGTGTATGGTGTGTCAGCGAGTTAAGGCTGAGCATCAGGTTCCTTCAGGGTTGTTGCAACCGTTGAGAATCCCTGAGTGGAAGTGGGAAAGGGTTACCATGGATTTTGTATCTGGTTTACCTTTGTCACCGTCGAAGAAGAATTCGGTTTGGGTGATTGTGGATCGCTTGACGAAGTGTGCACATTTCTTGCCTGTGCATACTACGTTTTTTTTGGATAAGCTTGCGGAGCTGTACATTGTTGAGATTGTGCGGCTGCATGGTGTGCCTAAGTCGATTGTGTCGGATAGGGATCCGAGGTTCACATCGCGTTTCTGGCAGTGTTTGCATCAAGCTTTGGGTACAAGGTTGAATTTCAGTACATCTTATCATCCTCAGTCGGATGGTCAATCAGAGCGTGTTATCCAGATTTTGGAAGATATGTTGAGGTGCTGCATGATTGAGTTCCAAGGTTCTTGGGAGAAGCATTTGGCTTTGGAAGAGTTTGCTTAAAACAACAGTTATCAGGCGAGTATTCAAATGGCACCTTATGAGGCTTTGTACGGGAGGAAGTGTAGGACTCCTCTTTGTTGGGCTGAAACTGGTCAAAAGTTGGTTTCGATGCCGGCTTTGTTGAAAGGAACCACATAGAAGGTGAAGCTCATTTGTGAGCGGTTGAAGGCAGCCTCTGATCGGCAAAAGTCTTACGCGGATTTGAAGCGTAAGGAGATAGAGTATGCGGTGGGTGACCGTGTTCTTGAAGGTTTCGCCTTGGAAGAAGGTGATGAGGTTTGGCCGGAAGGGTAAGTTGAGCCCAAGGTACATTGGACCATATGAGGTGGTTGAGCGTGTGGGTCGTGTTGCGTATCGGTTGAGGCTACCTCAAGAGTTTGAGAAGATTCATGATGTGTTCCATGTTTCTATGCTCCGGAGGTATAGATCTGATCCTTCGCATGTGATGCCTGTGGAGGAAGTGGAATTGAATCCGGATTTGACCTATGATGAGGAACCGATGAAGGTTCTGGATTCGGATAGCAAGGTTCTTCGTGGCAAGACCATTGAGTTGGTGAAGGTGCTGTGGAAGCATCGCGGTGTTGAGGAAGCCACGTGGGAGCGGAAGGAAGACATGCTGAAGCAGTTTCCTTATCTCTTTCCTTCAGGTAAATTTCGAGGACGAAATTTCTTAAGGGGGGGAGAGTTGTAACACCCAGGTTTTGGGCTTAGTAGTTTAGGGCGTTGACCGGTTTGGTCAAAGTGTTGTTCGAATCTAAAAAGGTGAAATTAGGGAAGCCTAGTTCGGGTTGCATTAAAAATATGGAAAAATGTTCTAAAATCATCTTTTAATATATAAAAGTGAACTGTGAAATCAATTTTACAAAATGAGGTTTAGAAGGGTGACATTTTGGCTAGTGACCAAAATGTAAATTTTGAAAGTTGCGTGACTGTTTTAGAAAGGATTGAAACTTTGAATCTTTAAGGATCTATTATTCCAAAGGGAGTTTCTCCAGAATTTTCTAAGATATTTTAATGTTTAATTCTGATTTTAAAGCTAAAGAAAAGTGGAGGGAAATCATTTTGGCTATTTTGTAACTAACTTTCCATATTTTCCAATTTTCCTTTTCTCTCATTTTCTCTCAACCCAAACACTTTCTCTCCAGAGATTTCTTTCTGATTTTGTCACCTAAATACTTCTTTTCAATCCTCTTTTGATTTCTAATCATCACATCAACAAAACCTCACCATTTGCAAGTTGATTCTTCAAGCTTTTTGGTTCTAAAAGAGGAGAAAATTAAGTTTGGAGGTAAGAACGCCTTTCTCCTCTAAACTATCAGTTCTTTCCTGAAATTCCTAAGTTCTCAATCCTTAATTGATGTTTTATTAATGGCTTTTAAAGTTGTGAAATGGATCTTGGCTTAAAATGCAAGATTTGGTGATTTTTGGTGGATTTTCGTTTGATCTGTTAAATCAGTGATTTGAGATGTGTTTTTGGTGATTAATGAATGTTAATTTGATAAGGAAATGAGTTTTGATTAATGCAATCCCGGATAGGTTGAATTTCCTAAGTTTAGCTTGTGATTCTTGGTTGTTTTTGAGGTGATCTTGTGGATCTGATGTTGCTGGAGGTATAAGGATGTTGTTAGGTTCTTTTTAGTTGTTAAATGATGTTAAAGGATGTTTAGTTTTGATGGTTTATGGCTGGGCTTTGTTGAGAAGTTGTTTGGAGGCATTTTCGGTTGTGTTTGGTGGCCGAAAATGGAGTGTGGATGAGAGCAGCGAGTTTAGGTACTTTCATTGAAGCTATTAATGCATGATGATGCATTAATCCTCTGCTTTGATGTGTTTAAAACAGGGGAGTCATCTTTGGATCCAAGAGTTGGTGATCCGGAAGCTTGAATTGGTGTTTCGGCAAGAGGCGAGGTGGAATCGGTGAGTGAAAATGGGTTTTCAGCTTTGAAACCAATGTCTTGGGAGCTTAGTTTAAGTCTAAACAACTTTACTATGCTCAAGTGTAAGTTTTCGGAAAAACTCTCTAGTGGTGGCCATGGTTTTGTTGTTATGCAATGTGGTTGATTGCATGTTTTAAATTCTGTTTTGAAAGCATGATTTAGCATGGTAATTGCTGTTTTTGTAAGCCATATGTTGAAGGAAGCTCAAGGTAAGAGTTCCTTGTTTTTGAACATTGATTAAATGTGGTTTGATGCTTTAAAATGCATGATGAATATGGCTTGGTTTAATGCTTTAAAACAGTGGATTATTTAATGATAATGATGTATATTTGGCAAGTGATGTTTTGAAAAAGGTTAAGGTCACTATGGTGGTTAAAAGTCCTTGAGTGAGCCTTGTGGATTCTAAGAACTTCATGGTGGTTAAAAGTCCATGTTGATTCTTGTTAAGGTCACTAAGGTGGTTAAAAGTCCTTGAGTGAGCCTTGTTACTTAAGAACATCAAGGTGGTTAAAAGTCCTTGGATGGTTCTTGTTAAGGACACAAAGGTGGTTAAAAGTCCTTGTGTGGTCCTTGCCATGGTGTTTAAAAGTCCATGGGCCAAGGTGTTTAAAAGTCCTTGGGGCCAAGGTGTTTAAAAGTCCTTGGGAAGAACACAAAGGTGGTTAAAAGTCCTTGTGTGGTTCTTGGAAATTATAAGATCACAATGGTGTTTAAAAGTCCATGTGTGAGTCTTATGTTGAACATGTTGTTTTTAAAAGATGGAACTTATCACTTGTGGCCAATATGATATGTAATGACGTGGAAGCATGTAATGCTTGTTTAAATTGCTTTGAGCATGAGTAAATGATGGTTTGAAGCATGATTTTTAAAGTGTTTTATAAATGCATTATTGAATGGTTTTAATGAGCATTCCTCACTAAGCTTTTGCTTACGCTCTCTTTCGTTTTCTTAAATCAATAATGCAGATCATTAAGGTACCTAAGGGCAGCAAGGAAGGCAAGCAAACAAGTGGGATTTAAGCTCAAGTATGGAAAGGTTTTCTTGTACTTCTTTAGCTTTTGGCATTTGGCAATGGGGGACCAATGTGAATGTTTGGGAGGTGTTTTGAACTCCCTAAGTATGTTGAATGTTGTTGAGTTTGCTGGTTTTTGTATTTGGCCAATACATGTTTGAATTGGAAGTTTATGCTTGAATGGTTTGCTTGTGTAGGAAGCATGCCTATAGATTTGGGGCTTTTCATATATGTTGATATTTTGATGAATGGTTGATACAAATATGTCTCTTATATGTTGTATGAGTTGCTGGTAAAGTTTGGTAGCATTTGGTGCATGATTGGTTGGTCAATTGCATGTTTAGGCAAGCATGTTGCTGCAATCTGTGCAGGGCGTTTCGGAACAGTGGCTACCGTTTCGGAACGGGTGCCTTGAATCAACCCAGGCGTCCGAAACGGGAGGCACCGTTTCGAAACAGGAAGCTCTCTGCCAGCCCTCGTTTCGGTACGCGTTGCGGAACGGCCCCGCGTTTCGAAACGGGCTCTCCCTGTTTCGGAACACGTGACCGTTGGGGGCTGACATTGGCAGTTAAATGTTTTGGAATGTTTGCATTTTGGTCCTGAATCTTGTTTGTGCAATTGTATGAGTTTAGGATGTCCGTTTAAGCTGAAATTTGGCAGTGAAGCATGAAACCTGATTAATTTCAAGATGGTAACTTTAATTTGGGTCAAGACCTCATAATTTTACAGAATTTACAAATTGGTCCCTAAAGTTGTAATTTGTTCAATTGGGTCCCTGTTTGATCTTTGATGTTTGTGATCTTTGAGCATGTTGTCTGAGTGATCACAACTAGGGTTAATGTGCATCTAGACAAGTTAAAAAAAGGGTCGTTAATCAAGGTTGACTTTCGGGTTGACTTTGGTTTTCCCCGTGTAACTTTCTTAATTCGGGTCAACCGTCTAGGCCGGGTTAAGGGGGTTACAAGAAGAAAAGGGTTGAGTGTTGAAGAAGATTATGAAGAAGATGAAGGGACTGGTGATGATGGTAAAGTGTGGGATGTTGAAAAAGGTGAGGGGAGGAAAAGGACGAATTAAAAGGAAGAGAAGAGTGATGGCGACGTGTGTCGGCTTTAAGGGAGAGAGAAAAAGCTGGGAGTTAATGTGATGGGTGATGGCCAGAGAGAGAATAAATAGGTTTTGTGGCTAGGGTTTTACCACATTAATTGGATGAATATTCTCTCTCTCACTTTTTCCTTGTTTTTTCCTTTTCTTTTTATTCCCCCTCTCCCACTTTTTGGATAAAACCTTTTCTCCTCTTTTTTTATACTCCTTAAAGTGGATAAAAACAAAACTCCATGTCATTTGCATGTTTGCTACCAACCCTTTAGGCGACCATGCTCACCTGCCTCTGCACCTGACATAGTACTATGAAAGAGAAAGCTTGTACGAGGGTCACGTGAAAAGATAAGAAAATAAAGACAAAGATAACACAACAACTAAACTAAAAAGAAAAGCATTATTTATGAAAATGCTATAGCATAAAGGATAAAGTTTAGAGAAGCAAACTCTCAAGGACCTTTTAGATCCAAGTGTGACTTGTCTCTAAGGATAAGGGCTCCATTGTACACCTTCAGGCGTTGTTCATTGACCTTCAAGACTTTATCATCGTCCAACTTCTTGATATCAACCGCGCCATGAGGGTACACCTTGTGTATAATGAATGGTCCTTGTAACACCCCAATTTTGGGCTTAGAAGTTTAGGGTCTGAACCGGACCGGTCTGATTTTCGGTTCCAATATAAAAGGTGGTTTTAGGGAAAACCTAGTTCGGGATTCTTTAAAAATATGGAAAAATATATAAAAATCCTCTTTTAATATATACAAGAGAGTGGTGAAATCAATTTTACGAAATAAGGTTTGGAAGTGCAACATTTCGAAATAGTGACTAAAATGCGATTTTTGAAAAGTTCAGTGGTGACTGTTTTGTAAGGATTGAAACTTTGAATCTTTAAGGAGCTAATTTACCCAAGAATGATTTCTCCAGATTTTTCTTAGATTTTAGTGATTTAATTAATGTTTAATTAATTATATGGAAAGTCAAAAACCATATTTTAGATTTTCATAACTAACTTTTCTTAAAACTTTCTCATCTCATTTTCTCTCAAAATTCCCTCAGCCAAACACATTTCTACAGAAACATTTCTATTGATTTTCACATCAATTGATGAGGTTTCAATCATCAATTGATTTCTAATCCTTTCTACATCAAATCCTATTGTTTTGCTTATTGGATTTTCAAGGAAATTGTCTTTAATCAAGGAGAAATCTACATTTAGAGGTAAGGATGTTCTTCTCCTCTAAATACTCAGTTCTTTACTGAAATTCCCAAGTTATCAATCCTTAATTGAAGTTTTATAAATGGATTTAATGTTATGAACTTGATTTTTGGCTTAAAACTCAAGATTTGGAAGAAATCTTGAAGAAATTCGTGGTGATTGTTTGGGCTCTGTTTTGTGATGGTTTTTAAATGTAATTTGGATGTTTAATGATGTGTAATTGAGGTTTGAACAATGCAATCCCGAATAGGTTGAATTTCGTAAGTTTTTGCTTATGAAAATGGTGGTTTTTGCGGTGATCTTGGTGTTCTGTTATAGCTGGAGGTATAAGGACGAGTTTAGGTTCATTTTGGATGTTAATTGATGTTTAGGAATGGTTAGAAGTGATGGATCTTGGCTGGGTTATGTTGTTGAGGAGTTTGGAAGTGATTTCGATTGTGTTTGGTAGCCGAAATGTTAGATTTGGTTAGAGAAGCGAGTTTAGGTGTGATGGCTGAAGATTTTAATGCATTATGATGCATTAATCCTCTACTTTGATGTGTTTAAAACAAGGGAGGCATCTTCGGATACTTGTGGTGTTGATCCGGAGGCTTGAACGGCGTTTCGGCAAACTTGCGAAATGGAATTGGTGAGTGGAGTTGGTTTTCAACTTTGAAACCAATGTTTGAAGGTTTTGGGAGCTTAGTTTAAGTCTAATCAACTTAACTAAGCTCAAGAGTAAGTTTTCGGAAAAACTCTCTTGTGTGAGCAGTGGTGTGGTTGGATGCATTTGTTGATAAATTGCATGTTTAAATTCTATTTTAAAAGCATGTTTAGCATGGTTAATGCTGGTTTTGAAAGCCATACGTTGAAGGATGCTCAAGGTAAGAGATCCTTGGTTTGATATGTTTAAAATGTGGATTTGATGCATAGTGATGCATGTTATTTAATGGCTTTGAATAAATGCTTTAAAACAATGAATTAGTGTTGATAAATGATGTATATTGGCAAGTGATGTGTTGGTTTTAAAGTACTTGAATCAGATATAGTTAGCCGGCTATAGGATTGGGTGCACCTTGAGTTAAGTCGCCTTGGATGTTTAGGGATTGAGATTGTACCGTAAACTCCATCCAAGTACACTAACGAGATTGTCCCGTGTTCTCGTTAGTGATGTTATACAACTACCGATGAGTGATGTTGAGGGGTTGTGATTGTACTGTTAAACTCCATCACGGGTGTTGAGGGGTTGTGATTGTACCGGTAAACTCCACCTTGTGTGTTCGTTAGTGTGTATGAAGCGTATGGGACAACGCTTTTAATCCGCGTATCCGATTGTGTTTTATGTTGTAAATGGTTATGGTTTATCACTTGGAAGCCAATATGACATGTTGATGTTAATGAAGCATGAGATGCTTGATGTGTATGCAATGTTGCATGAGAAACGATGTTTATGTGTAAAAAGGCTTTGTGAAAAGTGTTTTATAAAATGCATTATTGTGTTGTTTCTTTAGAGCATGCCTCACTAAGCAATTGTGCTTACGCTCTCTCTCTTGAACCAATAATGCAGATAATTGAGGTGTTTGAGGGCAGCAAGGAGGCTAAGAATCCAAGGGAAGGCTAAGCTCATGTATGGTGATGTTTTCACAAAACTATTAGTTTTTGATATTTGGCAATGGGAACCTAGGATGTGATTTGGGAGATGTTTTGGACTCCCTAGTTGTGGCAAGATGCCTTAAATGATTTGGATTTGTAAATGGCCATTATATGCTTGTTTTGGTGCTTTGATGGTTGTTTGGTTTTAGACACTAGGACGCATGCCTATAGACTTGTGGATTTCCTTGATTGGTGCCATGCATGTGTTTTGGTGTTGCAAACATGTACCTTATATGTATGATGACCTGTTGGCATGATTAGGAAGTCATTAGGATGTGTTTGAGTGGTTTAATGTGTGTAAAACCAGCAAATTATGCAACTTCTGGGCAATCCGTACCGGAATGGGCACAAGCGTTTCGAAACAGGGGCCTGTAATGGCCTTCGTGTGTCGAAACGGACAGGGGCGTTCTAAAACGAATTGGCCACTGCCAGGCCCTGTTCCGATACAGGTCTCGGAACGAACCCGAGTTTCGAAACGGTCAACCCCGTTTCGAAACAGATGACCGTTGGGCACTGATTTGAATGGTTTTAAGGTTTGCAAGCTTGATGTTTTAGTCCTGAAAATTGTATTTGCAATTTCTTGAGTTTGAGATGTCCGTTTAAGGTGAAATTTGACAGAGAAGCATGTAATATGGTTAATTAAGTATTGGTAACCTTAAAATCAGTTAAGTCCTCCATCTTTCCAGAATTTACAAATTGGTCCCTAACTTGTGTATTTGTGTAATTGAGTCCCTTATTGTATTTCGATCGCTGTGCTTTGCAAGAATGCGTTTCTCGAGAGTACGCTTAGGATTAATGTGCATCTAGATAAGACTTAAAAAGAAAAAAAAGGGTCATTAATCAATGTTGACTTTCGGGTTGACTTTGGTTTTCCCCGTGTAATCTTCGTAGTTCGGGTCAACCGTCTAGGCCGGGCTATGGGGGTTACATTTGGTGGTATCAGAGTTGAGTTCTCGTGTAAATGGGAATGGTTATGTGGGTGAAGTATGTGTGATTGCATGATATGCCTTTTAAATAAAAGTTTGATGTGTGAATTGTAAATATGTTGCAATTGTGATGTTATGTTGTGTTGAAGCATGTTAGAGGAACCCATTGCCATATCAAAACTAATGAAAGGAATTGTTTTTTTTAAATGAGCTTGAGTACTTGGATTTCTTACCTTGTTGAGCCTTATTATGTTCATTGAGTTGTGTCAGTGCATTGTTTTAGTGAATGTGACCTCTTAGAGAGACGAGAATTAATACGCGAGCTATGGCTCAAAACGAGAATGAGAACAATGTTGATAATTTTGTGGATATACCTATTCCTCCTCGTGGTGAACCACCCAGTGGTGGTGGTGCTGGAGGAGAGAATGCTGGTGTTGGTGCTGGGGTCGCTAGACCTGATGGTGTGCAGGGGCAAGCTGCTCCTGACATGAAATTTTTGATACAGGCTATTGCTGGAGCCTTTCAGGCGGCAGTAGCTGGAGCTCACGGAGCTGTGCATCAGGGAGATGCTGGTGTGAGATTACCTCTAAAACGTCTTCGCAGTCTGGGAGGGACTGAGTTCAGAGGTTTATCTGCTGAAGGTTCCGAATCTTGGTTGGAAAGTACCAAGAGGATATTCGGACAAATGAACTGCAATGATGTGCAGAAGTTAGGTTGCGTCGTATCGCTATTGCATGATGATGCATATACTTGGTGGACGACCACTGTCTACAGGATGGAGGAAGCTGATGTGACTTGGACGTTCTTTTTGAACGCGTTCAAGCGAAAGTATCTAGGTGTGCGATACCTGGATGAGAAGAAAAGAGAATTTATGTCTCTTGTGCAAGGAAGTATGTCAGTGGCTGAGTATGAGATCCAATTTGTCCGCCTTAGCCAGTACGCACCTGAGCTTATCCCTGATGAGCGGGAGAGGTGTGAGCGTTTCTGGCATGGTTTGATGTCGGATGTGAAGACCTTTATGCTTGCAGTTGAGTACACGGATTTTGATGTGCTGGTGAGTAGGGCAAAGGACATTGAGCAGAACCTGGGTTTGTCTTCCAGAGGTGTTCGTTCTAGCTCGGGCAAAAGAGCTGCTGAGTATAGTTCCGGTGGTGGACGGAACAAGAGAGGACGCGATAAGAGGTACCAGTCTTCTGCTAGGCGTGGTAATGGAGGGCATGGTGCGCCTGTTCAGGGAGACAGGATGAGAGCTGATCAGAACACGTTTTGGGCGTGTGGATCGCGTGGCCATTTGAGGCGTGATTGTCCTCGAGCAGCGAGGGAGGTGCAGGCTCCTGTGGTAGTGACTGGTAATTCGTGCTGGAATTGTGGTTCGGCAGACCACATGAGGAGGGAGTGTCCTTTGTTAGCCGGTGGAGGTCATGGACGTGCTCCTGGAGTTGTTGCAGCACACAGAGGTCGTGGGCGCGACCGTGGTCACTTCCAGCACAAAGATGATGGTGGGAGGAATGTGGCGCATATGGTGGCTGTCCAACCTGAGGTTGGTGGCTAGGCTCGAGTGTATGCGCAGCGAGAGGGGAGGAATGACACGGATGTGATCGCAGGTACCTTTACTTTGCAATCCTTGTCATTACTTTCCTTGATTGATTCTGGATCTACACACTCATACATATTGCGTGAACATGCTCAATTGCTTGGTTTTCCTGCTAAGTCTTTGGATATTGGTATGCGTGTAACTAGTTCCTTCGGTGAGACCATTGTGACACGTAAGTTGTATAGAAGATGTCCCTTGGTTGTGAAAAATCCTGTTTTTCATGTTGATCTCATGGAATTGCCATTCTATGGTTTTGATGTAATCCTTGGTATGGATTGGCTTGTTGAACATCGAGCTGTGGTGGATTTTGAGAACAATCGAGTTTCGTTGAAGCTTGCGGATGATTATGAGGTAGTGGTGGTTGGTGAGAATGTGAAGTTTCTTGCCAATGTGGTGTCTACATTGGAAGCAAGTCGGATGCTGAGACAAGGGTGTGAAGCTTATCTGGCCTTTGTGATGAATCATAGCTCTAAGGAGTTGCCAGTCCAAGATATCAGGACTATGCGAGATTATCCTGGTGTGTTTCCGGAGGAGTTACCTGGATTGCCTCGTAATCGAGAGGTGGAGTTTGGAATTGAGCTGTATGAAAACACAACTCCAGTGTCCATTACACCTTATAGAATGGCGCCTAAGAAGTTAAAGGAGTTGAAGACGCAACATTAGGAGTTGCTTAATCGTGGTTTCATTCGGCCGAGTGTGTCACCTTGGGGTGCACCGGTCTTGTTTGTGAAGAAAAAGGATGGCACTATGTGAATATGCATCAATTACCGTCAGTTGAATAAGTTGACTATCAAGAATCGGTATCCTTTACCGAGGATTGATGATCTTTTTGATCAATTTCGGGGAGCGGCTGTGTTTTCTAAAATTTACTTAAGGTCAGGTTATTACCAGTTGAAGGTGAAGGATGTTGATGTGCCAAAAACAGCCTTTAGGACGAGGTATGGGCATTATAAGTTCCCTGTGATGCCGTTTGGTTTGATGAATGCTCCTACAGCTTTTATGGACATGATGAGTAGAGTGTTCCGTGAGTACTTGGACAAATTTGTTGTGGTGTTCATTGATGATATCCTTGTGTACTCTCGTACTGAGGAGGAGCATGAGGGACATTTGAGGATTGTGTTGCAGGCTTTGTTGGAGAATCAACTTTATGCTAAGCTGAGCAAGTGTGAATTCTGGCTTAGAGTGGTTGTGTTCCTTGGTCATATGGTTTCCGCTGAGGGGATTCGTGTTGATCCTCAGAAGATTGAGGCAATGATGAATTGGAAGCCTCCTAAGTCTGTTCATGAAGTCCGTAGTTTCCTTGGTTTGGCAGGATACTACCAGAGGTTCGTGGATGGATTTTCAAATATTGTTGCACCTTTGACGAAGTTGTTGCAGAAGGATGTCAAGTATGAGTGGACAGAAGCGAGACAACAGGCTTTTGAGAAGCTGGAGGCAGCTTTGACGCAAGCTCCTATCTTGGTTCAGCCTGAATCAGGGAAAGAGTTTGTAGTGTACAGTGACGCATCCTACGTTGGTTTGGGGTGTGTGTTGATGCAAGAGGGTAAGGTGGTGGCTTATGCATCGCGACAGTTGAAGGTGCATTAGCGCAATTATCCTACGCATGATATTGAGTTAGCTGCGATGGTTTTTGCTTTGAAAATTTGGAGACATTACCTGTATGGTGAGAAGTGTACTGTGTACACGGATCACAAAAGTTTGAAGTATCTGATGTCTCAGAAAGAGTTGAATCTTATGCAACGACGTTGGGTGGAGTTGCTTAAAGATTACGATATGACGATCGAGTACCATCCGGGAAAAGCTAATGTTGTAGCAGATGCCTTGAATAGGAAGGTGGCAGTGGAGTTGAGGGCTATGTTTGCCAGCTTGAGGATTTCGCGAGAAGGAGGTCTTGTGGCTGAATTGCAAGTGAAACCATCCTTGGTTCAGTTGATAAAGGATAAGCAGCTGTTGGATTATTCCTTGGTGCCACATGTTCAGGATATTTCTGAGGATAGGCCATCGGATTTCTGCTTTAATGATGATGGAGTTTTATGTTTTGGGAGTCAGATAGTAGTGCCCAATGATGCTGAGTTGAGGCGTGCTATTCTGACTGAAGCTAATAGTGGTCCTTTTGTTATGCACCCTAGTAGTACTAAGATGTATCGTGATCTTAGAGATGAGTACTATTGGGTGGGATTAAAGAAAGATGTTGCTGAGTATGTGAGAAAGTGCATGGTTTGCCAGCGAGTTAAGGCTGAGCATTAGTTTCCTTCTGGGTTGTTGCAACCGTTGAGGATTCCTGAGTGGAAGTGGGAAATGATTACTATGGACTTTGTGTCTGGTTTGTCTTTTTCGCCATCGAAGAAGAATTCGGTGTGGGTGATTGAGGATCGCCTCACGAAGTGTGCGCATTTCTTACATGTGCATACTACGTACACATTGGATAAGCTTGCAGAGCTGTACATTGCTGAGATTGTGCGGCTGCATGGTGTGCCAAAGTCGATCGTGTCGGATAGGGATTCGAGGTTTACATCGCGTTTTTGGGAGCGTTTGCATCAGGCTTTGGGTACACGGTTGAATTTTAGTACTTTCTATCATCCACAGTCAGATGGACAGTCTGAGCGTGTTGTCCAAGTGCTGGAAGATATGTTGAGGTGTTGTGTGATTGAGTTTCAAGGCTCTTGGGAGAAGCATTTGCCTTTGGTGGAGTTTGCTTATAACAATAGCTACCAGGCAAGTATTCAAATGGAACCTTATGAAGCCTTGTACGGGAGGAAATGCAGAACTCCTCTTTGTTGGGCTGAAACAGGTTAGAAGTTGGTTTCAATGCCAGCTTTGTTGAAAGGAACCACCGAGAAGGTGAAGCTCATTTGTGAGCTATTGAAGACAGCTTCTGATCGACAGAAGTCTTACGCGGATTTGAAGCGTAAGGAGATTGAGTATGCGGTAGGTGACCGTGTGTTTTTGAAGGTTTCGCCTTGGAAGAAGGTGATGAGGTTTGGTCGAAAGGGTAAGTTGAGCCCTAGGTACATTGGACCATACGAGGTGATTGAGCGTGTGGGTCCTGTTGCGTACAAGTTGAGGTTGCCGCAAGAGTTGGAAAAGATTCATGATGTGTTTCATGTCTCTATGCTTCGGAGGTATAGAACGGATCCTTCTCATGTTATGCCTGTGGAGGAAGTGGAGTTGAATCCAGACTTGACCTATGATGAGGAGCTGGTGGAAATTCTGGATTTAGACAGTAAAGTTCTTCGAGGCAAGGCCATTGATTTGGTAAAGGTGTTGTGGAAACATCGCGGTGTCGAGGAAGCCACGTGGGAAAGTAAGGATGATATGAAGAAGCAGTTTCCGTACCTCTTTCCTCCAGGTAAATTTCGAGGACGGAATTTCTTAAGGGGGAGAGTTGTAACACCCCAATTTTGGGCTTAGAAGTTTAGGGTCTGAACCGAACCGGTCTGATTTTCGGTTCGAATATAAAAGGTGGTTTTAGGGAAAGCCTAGTTCGAGATGCTTTAAAAATATGGAAAAATATCAAAATAAGGTTTGAAAGTGAAACATTTCAAAATAGTGACTAAAATGCGATTTTTGAAAAGTTCAGTGGTGACTGTTTTGTAAGGATTGAAACTTTGAATCTTTAAGGAGCCAATTTACCCAAGAATGATTTCTCCAGATTTTTCTTAGATTTTAATGATTTAATTAAAGTTTAATTAATTAAATGGAAAGTGGAAAACCATATTTTAGATTTTCATAACTAACTTTTCTTAAAACTTTCTCATCTCATTTTCTCTCAAAATTCCCTCAGCCAAACACATTTCTACAGCAACATTTCTATTTATGTTTACATCAATTGATGAGGTTTCAATCATCAATTGATTTCTAATCATTTCTACATCAAATCATATTGTTTTGCTTATTGGATTTTCAAGGAAATTGTCTCTAATCAAGGAGAAGTCACATTTAGAGGTAATGATGTTCTTCTCCTCTAAATACACAGTTCTTTACTGAAATTCCCAGGTTATCAATCCTTAATTGAAGTTTTATAAATAAATTTAATGTTATGAACTTGATTTTTGGCTTAAAACTCAAGATTTGGAAGAAATCTTGAAGAAATTCGTGGTTATTGTTTGGGCTCTGTTTTGTGATGGTTTTTAAATGTAATTTGGATGTTTAATGATGTGTAATTGAGGTTTGAACAATGCAATCCCGAATAGGTTGAATTTCCTATGTTTTTGCTTATGAAAATGGTGGTTTTTTGGGTGATCTTGGTGTTCTGTTATAGCTGGAGGTATAAGGACGAGTTTAGGTTCATTTTGGATGTTAATTGATGTTTAGGAATGGTTAGAAGGGATGGATCTTGGCTGGGTTATGTTGTGGAGGAGTTTGGAAGTGATTTCAGTTGTGTTTGGTAGCCGAAATGTTAGATTTGGTTAGAGAATCGAGTTTTGGTGTGATGGTTGAAGATTTTAATGCATGATGATGCATTAATCCTCTGCTTTGATGTGTTTTCAAACAAAAGAGGCATCTTCGGATACTTGTGGTGTTGATCCGAAGGCTTGAACGGCGTTTCAGCAAACTTGCGAAACGAAATTGGTGAGTGGAGTTGGTTTTCAGCTTTGAAACCAATGTTTGAAGGTTTTGAGAGCCTAGTTTAAGTCTAATCAACTTAACTAAGCTCAAGAGTAGGTTTTCGTAAAAACTCTCTTGTGTGAGCCATGGTGTGGTTTGATGCATTTGTTGATAAATTGTATTTTTAAATTCTGTTTTGAAAGCATGTTTAGCATGGTTAATGCTGGTTTTGAAAGCCATATGTTGAAGGATGCTCAAGGTAAGAGATCCTTGGTTTGATATGTTGAAAATGTGGATTTAATGCATAGTGATGCGTGTTGTTTAATGGCTTTGATTAAATGCTTTAAAACAATGAATTAGTGTTTATAAATGATGTATATTGGTAAGTGATGTGTTGGTTTTAAAGTACTTGAATCGGATATAGTTAGCCGGCTATAGGATTGGGTGCACCGTGAATTAAGTCACCTTGGATGTTGAGGGGTTGAGATTGTACCGTAAACTCCATCCAAGTACACTAACGAGATGGTTAAGATCACAATGGTGGTTAAAAGTCCATGTGTGGATCTTGTGTTGAGTGTCTCGTGTTCTCGTTAGTGATGTTATACAACTACCGCTGAGTGATGTTGAGGGGTTGTGATTGTACCGTTAAACTCCATCACGGGTGTTGAGGGGTTGTGATTGTACCGGTAAACTCCACCTTGTGTGTTCGGTAGTGTGTATGAAGTGTATGGGACAACGCTTGTAATCCGCGTATCCGATTGTGTTTTATGTTGTAAATGGTTATGGTTTATCACTTGGAAGCCAATATGACATGTTGATGTTAATGAAGCATGAGATTCTTGATGTGTATGCAATGTTGCATGAGAAACGATGTTTATGTGTAAAAAGGCTTTGTGAAAAGTGTTTTATAAAATGCATTATTGTGTTGTTTCTTTAGAGCATGCCTCACTAAGCAATTGTGCTTACGCTCTCTCTCTTGAACCAATAATGCAGATAATTGAGGTGTTTGAGGGCAGCAAGGAGGCTAAGAATCCAAGGGAAGGCTAAGCTCATGTATGGTGATGTTTTCACAAAACTATTAGTTTTTGATATTTGGCAATGAGAACCTAGGATGTCATTTGGGAGATGTTTTGGACTCCCTAGTTGTGGCATGATGCCTTAAATGATTTGGATTTGTAAATGGCCATTATGATGCTTGTTTTGGTGTTGCAAACATGTACCTTATATGTATGATGACCTGTTGGCATGAATAGGAAGTCATTAGGATGTGTTTGAGTGGTTTAATGTGTGTAAAACCAGCAAATTATGCAACTTCTGGGCAATCCGTATCGGAACGGGCACAAGCGTTTCACAACGTGGGCCTGTAATGGCCTTCGTGTATCGAAACGGATAGGGGTCGTTCCGAAACAAATTGGCCACTGCCAGGCCCTGTTCTGATACAGGTCTCGGAACGAACCCGAGTTTCAAAACGGTCAACCCCGTTTCAAAACAGATGACTGTTGGGCACTGATTTGAATGGTTTTAAGGTTTGCAAGTTTGACGTTGTAGTCCTGAAAATTGTATTTGCAATTGCTTGAGTTTGAGATGTCCGTTTAAGGTGAAATTTGACAGAAAAGCATGTAATATGGTTAATTAAGTATTGGTAACCTTAAAATCAGTTAAGTCCTCCATCTTTCAAGAATTTACAAATTGGTCCCTAACTTGTGTATTTGTGTAATTGAGTCCCTTATTGTATTTCGATCGCTGTGCTTTGCAAGAATGCGTTTCTTGAGAGGACGCTTAGGATTAATGTGCATCTAGATAAGACTTAAAAAGAAGAAAAAAAGGGTCGTTAATCAAGGTTGACTTTTGGGTTGACTTTGGTTTTCCCCGTGTAATCTTCGTAGTTCAGGTCAACCGTCTAGGCCGGGTTAAGGGGTTACAATCCTGACCATCTTGATTTCAGCTTTCCAAGAAAAAGCTTTAGCCTGGAATTGTAGAGAAGCACTTGTTGACCTTCTGAGAAATGCCTCGGCAAAATATGTTTTTCATGCCATTTATTGGTTTTCTCTTTGTAAATGCGGGCATTCTCATATGCTTGGGCTCAAAATTCTTCCACCTCATTAAGCTCTAGCAAGCTTCTTTCACCAACTAGTTAGGAATCCATGTTGAGTATCTTAATTGCCCAATAAGCCTTGTGTTCAAGCTCAACGGGTAGATGACATTCCTTGCCAAATACGAGCTCGAAGGGTGACATGCCCAAAGGCGTCCTAAAGGTTGTTATATATGCCCATAGTGCTTCATCCAACTTGGGGGACCAGTCTTTTCTCCTAGGGTTGACCACCTTCTCCAAGATTTGCTTGATTTCACGATTGGAAACTTCAACCTGTCCTTTCATCTGCGAATGATATACTGTAGCAATCTTGTGCCTGACTCCATATTGATGTAATGCTTTAGCAGTAAGTTTGTTGTCAAATTGAGTTCCTTCATCACTGATGATGGCTCGGGGTGCTCTAAACCTCGTGAAGATGTTCTCGTGAAGTAACTTCATGACCGTCTTGGAGTCGTTCCTCGGGGTGGCAACAACCTCCACCAATTTTGACACGTAGTCGACTGCTAGCAAGATATATAAATCTCCATATGATGCAGGAAACGGGCCCATGAAGTTAATTCCCCACACGTCAAAGATTTCAACTTCTAGAATATTTTACAATGGCATTTCATTCCTTCTAGAGATGTTCCCTGTTCTTTGGCATCTATCACAAGTCTTGTAAAACTTGTGTGCATCCTTGAAAAGTGTAGGCCAATAGAATCATGTTTGAAGAATTTTTGCTGTAGTCATAGCACCACCAATATGCCCTCCACACGGTGATGAATGACAATGGTACAAAATGCTATATTATTCTTTTTCTGGAACACATCTCTTTAGGATCTGATCAGGACATTGCTTGAACAAGTAGGGTTCATCCCAATAGTAGAATCTTGCATCATGTCTGAATTTCTTGAGTCCTTGGCTAGATAAATCAGGAGGCAAAATACCACTAACAAGATAATTAACTATATCAACATACCACGAATTTGCCGTAGCAGACAACAGTTTCTCATCAGGGAATTCCTCCTTAATTTCATATTCACTACCTTGTGCAATAACATTTTCTAGCCTAGATAGATGATCAGCTACTTGGTTCTCACATCCTTTCCTATCTCTAACTTCTAAGTCAAATTCTTGTAGCAAGAATATCCATGTAATAAGTCTAGGCTTAACATCCTTTTTAGTCACTACGTACTTGATGGCTGAATGATCGGTATGAACTATAACCTTAGTGCCTATCAAGTACGACCTAAACTTATCAAAGGCAAATACTACATCAAGAAATTCTTTCTCAGTAGTGGTGTAATTGATTTGTGCATAATTTAAAGTGTGAATAGTATAATAAATAACATGAAAGAGTTTACCTCGACGTTGTCCAAGTGCTACATCGATGGCGTAGCCACTTGCATCACACATCAGCTCAAATGGCTCGTTCCAATCAGGTGGAATGACAATCGGTGCTGAGATAAGCTTCTCCTTCAGTTCTTTAAACACGCTATGGCAATCTTTGTCAAACACAAATGGTTGATTTTGCTATAGCAAATTGCATATCGGCTTTGAGATCTTCGAAAAGTCCTTGATGAATCTCCGATAGAAGCCAACATGTCGTAGAAAGCTTCTTACTTCCTTGACAATAGTAGGGGGAGTCAATTTTTCAATGACATCGACCTTTGCTTTGTCAACTTCTATCCCTTGCATCGAGATCTTGTGGCCTAAGATCCTTCCTTCCGTTACCATGAAATGGCATTTTTCCCAATTGAGCACCAAGTCAGCTTCCTTACATCTCTTTAGAACCTCGGCGAGATTTCCCAAGCATGTGTCGAAGTCATCTTCGGAGACCGAGAAGTCATCCATGAAAATTTATAAAAAAACCTCGACCATGTCTGAAAAAATAGCCATCATACATATTTGAAAAGTTGTTGGGGCATTGTAGAGACGAAATGGCATTCTACGGAAAGCGTAAGTTCCATAAGGGCATGTGAAAGTCGTCTTCTCTTGGTCTTTGGGTGCTATAGCAATCTGATTGTACCTAGAATACCCATCGAGGAAGCAGTAGAATGCCTTGCCCACTAGTCGATCTAATATCTGATCAATGAATAGAAGGGGAAAATGGTCCTTCTTGGTTTCCTTGTTGAGCTTCCTATAGTCCATGCAAATCCTCCACCCCCTGATGGTTCTAGTAGGCAATAGCTCATTCTCCTCGTTGCTTACCACGGTCACGCCTCATTTCTTCGGTACACATTGCACTAGGCTGACCCATGAGCTATCGGATATTGGGTAGATTACTCCAGCATCAAGCCACTTAATTATTTCTTTCATCACCATATTCTTAATGATTGGGTTTAATCTTATTTGGGGCTCAACAGAATTGCTATGACAATCATCAAGCAAAATTTTGTGCATACATATAGCAGGGCTTACACCCTTCAAATCAGCCACAATCCACCCTAGCGCATTTTAATGTTGTAACAACATATTTACTAAGCTAGTTTCTTGCTTAGGTGCGAGACTAGATGATATTATCACAGAAAAAGTTTCATTGCTTCGTAAGTAAACATATTTAAGATGTGATGGCAAAGGTTTCAGTTCTAGAATAGGTACATGCTCAAGAGAAGGCTTATAAGGTACAAATTCTGAAAAATCAAGAGGTTCAAAGTGCGTACATGGTCTAGCTTCGAGTCGACTAGACTGCTCCAGTTCCCTTAAGAGTTCTTCTAGGTCTAAATCATCATCTTTGTAGAGTGCTTCAAACTCTTCCATTTGCATCTCATTGATAGAACAAAACTCAGCAGTTCCATTCTGTGTTGTAGCATCTATATATTGGCATACTCCTGGATTGTCTGCATACTTGAGGGTGTCATGAATATTGATAGTGATTGTCTGAAGTGGGTGTATTGCTAAAAATGGCTAAAACTCGGTGTATTGCTAAAAATGGCCTACCCAAGATAATGGGTGTATTGCTGTCAGCTTCACAGTCGAGGATTAAGAAGTCGACTGGAAAGATAAATTGTTCCACTTTTACCATGACATCTTCAATTCGTCCTTCTGGGCGAACATGAGAGTGATCTGCTAGCTATAGTACAACCTTGGTGGGTTGTGCCTTTCGTATTCCCTGTTTCAGAAAAATTGACTTAGGCATCAAGTTAACACTTGATCCCAAATCGCAAAGTATTCTTCCAACAAACTTATCGCCAATAGAGCATGGGATGACAAAGCTATTTGGGTCCTTTCTCTTAGGTGGAAGCTTACTCCACATAGAATAGAATTCTTTTGCTATAGCGACAATTTCTTGATTCTCGACCTTCCTCTTTTTTGTAAATATATCCTTAAAGAACTTGGCATATGTTGGCATCTGATCAATGGCCTCCAGAAATGGGACATTGATATGTAATTTGTCCAGGATATCCATGAATTTCTGGAATTGAAGGTCTTATTTCTGCTTCTTGAGTCGTTGAGGAAAATGAGGTGGGGGTCTAACTTCATTTATCTGGACTAGTTGAGTTGCATCTTTGGTTGTAGCAAAAGCAGTCTTCCCCTTCGGTGTTTCTTTTTCTATGACTTCCTCCTCATACTTTTTTTCAGTTGGAGGGTCTTGTGAGTTATCTTCTTCGTGAGGCAAGTTGGTCTGAGATTCCTCATTCTCCTTTCCCCCAAACTTGTCTTCTTTGTTAATTTCCTTTCCACTCCTCAATGTGAGTGCGCTGCATTGCTCTTTTCTATGGTGCTTAGTGGCTTCACTGTCACTAGGAAGACTCCCTTGTGGTTGCGCATGTAAGGTTTGAGCTATCTGATCAACTTGTGTCTCTAAGGCTCTCAGAGAAGAACCATGGCTTTGCAATAAGGCTTCTTGATTCTTAATGTTTATTGCATGGTCCTGCAGTCTCCAACGAACTGTTTGATGAAGATGTTGCTCCCTTGTGACCTTTCCATGTCATCATCTAGTTAGAAGGTGGTGCTTCGATAAGATTTTGCTGTGGCGCTGGCTGTGCAGAATTGATGTGCCCTTGATTACCCTAACTAAAATTTAGATGCTGACGCCATCCTGGGTTGTAGGTGTTAGAGTATGGATTGTTGTTGCAGTTATAATTCCCCACATAGTTGGCTGACTCTTGATTGTCAGGGCATTCACTCAAATGGTGATTGTCATCGCATCTGAGACATGAGGTTGCAGACTTCACTTCCTAGACTTCGCTAGGACATTGGAGGTTCTTTAGCATATCAGTGATAGCAGCTAACTGGGTGGCTACCGAGTCATCAGATTCACTCACTCGAACTACTTGGGGTTCTTCTCCCCGTTCCAAGCCTTGTGGTTGGAAACTGGTAGTCATTGTTGGTTCCCCTATCAAGAATGTCGAATGCTTCCTCCGGTGATTTGTCTAACAAGGTCCCATTTGCTGAAGCATCTAACATCATCCTTGTAGGAGCATTCACTTCATTATAGAACATAACCACTTGGGTCCAATCATGAAAACCATGATTTGTGCACTTCCTCAATAATCCCTTGAATCAATCCCAACATTCATACATGGATTCGCCATCAGCTTGACGAAAATAAACAATATCATTTCTCAACTGAGTGTTTCTATTGGGTGGATTATACGGTAGCAGAAAACTTTTGCATAGATATGTCCAAGTCTCCATTGATCCAGCTAGCACTCCACTTAGCCATGCTCTAGCACGATCTCGTAAAGAATATGCAAACGATTTAAACTTTAGCACATCCTCGTGCACTCCTTGCTGTCGGAACGAGTCACAAACTTCAATGAAAGCACGAATATGTTGTCTTGCATCTTCGTGAGGCATACCTCCAAATTGATCAACAATGTTGAACATAACATGTTTAGGCTCGAACTGGGCTGCCCGAATTTCTGGAGCTACTATTCCGGGATAGAGATCGTCCAAGATAAGAGTCAAATGATATCTAATGGCTCGAGGTAGAGCCATATTTCCATGGCCATTTTCCATAGCATCTTCGTTACCTGGAGGTTGTGGTATCTCTCCGTTCATGTTTCAGGTCTCTTCTCTTCGAACACGTCTCCTGAGTCGCAAGAAATGCTCAATTTCAGAAATAGGTGATTGCATAGGTCCTCTAGGTCTTCTTCTGGTCATGCACTAGCAGGATTCCTGAAAAGAAATATGAAAAACCAAAAATAAATATGAACAAAAACAAAAAGAACAAGCGATATAAACAAAAAACCGTAAACAACCAATTGCCAATCGCAGGCAACGGCGCCAAAAACTTGTTGCTTGCATGTGATGTACTATAAATGATACACAAATATGGTGCAAGTATACACATCGGACGAGTAATTAAGTGAGTGAGTGAGTATCGTCTCCATAGAGATTAGAGGTATTAACGGTTTGTTGTAACAATATTGAATGAACTTTTTGCAGGTGACAATACTATAGTAAAAGAGATGGTGTAAAATAATGTTGTAGCAAAACAGTGCAAAGAAAGATCGATGAACAGGTCTCCTTTTGTATGCGAAACTCACTACGAAATGACTGGCTGGGAATGATGGACAACCTAAACTAAGCTTCTTAACAATACTAAGGCTCTTCACCTATCTTCTATGCTAGGCGGGATTTGTTGAAAGAGTTCCTAAACTATCTCTAGCCAGGAAACTAGGAGTCAGAAATTCTACAACCATACCTCTCGGCGTAAACTCTTAATATTCCCCCACCCTTTACGAATTATCCTTTTTAGCCATTGAAACCTATCACTTATCTCTAAGGAAGGTTAGAGTCTGCCTCTCGACAGCCACTCCATTGCTAATGGGGGTTCTAAGGCTAGCTCCCTTGATTACTAACCTCAACAAACACTTAAAGAACGACCAACTCTCGAGGGCTCTTACAACTTTAAGGAAATAAAACGCATAATCAGAGCATAGAACATGATAAACACTAGAAAACTATAGCATGCATTAAAAAGTACTCAAAATAAAATCATCCATCAAACACAAACCACCTAAAACAGTTCGTGGCTGGGCAATATCATCCAGCGTATCATTTTGATAACATCTCCAAAGATAAAGATATAAACATGAAATGCTAAAGCAAGAGAAAGAAAGGTGAACTCCCTCTCCGCCATGGATTGCTCGAATATCTTAGGCCCACCACCTCTCTCAAGGCCGGTGAGGCTACTCCTTGGAGCTTCAACGATGGAGGACACCAAGTTGGAGAAAATGAAGAAGAACGCTTCTCTCTCCTTGTTCAGCTCACAACTTTCACTCTCTTTACTCTCTTCTACCCCCTTTTTTCATGCTTCTCTCCCTCTTTATATAGTGGAGGCTTTTAGGGATTTGTACCCTAAATATTCCTTGAATATAAGAAGGAATATCCACCGACAAGCTCATCCACGAAGGGACAAGGAGGACAGTCTGCAGGTGGATACCGGCTGCTGCACATGTCAGGTTGTCCTTTTCTACATATTCACGTGCTTCTGCAGCTCACGTGTCTTCACAACTCACGTGTCAACCAATATCCCCTTCCACTAAGCTACAACAATTCTCGGCGCCAACTTTCTCTCGCAAGACTCCCTTCCTGCGCATTATCAAACAGAAATGCAACCTAAATGCAGTACCCCTCAACATGGACTAATAACAATAAAAAATAAAGATGCACCCAGAAGAAGAAAATGCAACCTAAATGCAATCTAAATGCAATGATATGGGCTCAAGAACAGGCAAATGCTATAGCAAAAAAGGTATGAAAATAAGGATATTCATGCAGTTACCAGATTTTGTCACCACATGATGTAGGCAATACCTAGCAATTCATCGTAAACCTAACAGATGCAGTCCACGTTTGGTTGCTACTTTTAGCCACTGAAATTCTAACTTATGTCTAAGCCGAATTAGTCAACACCTCGACATGATGAGATTGTACATAATTCTTTCGTGAGTTTGACACTCTCGTGCCTTACCAATGGATTTCTTCAACTGGACTTTTGGAACTAATTGAAGAAGTGAAGAACATGAATTAAGTAAACTTGGAATATTTTATTACAAAAAAAAACTTTAAAACCTAAACAACCGTTTTCACAACTAATATACAACATAACCCCAAACCCAAGGGAAGTTTAGAACATGACGGCGGCAGAAAACCCTAGCTCTGCCCTAAAAAAACCTCCGATCCTTTGAATTAGAATTACAATGAGTATTTATAGACAATAGCTAGGTCTAGTCCTTCTTGAAGTAGAAGTCTTCAAAAGTAGCTTTCCACATTTAATGTGACTTTAAACTCTGACTTCTTTGAGTTGAATGTGGACTTTATCACGTTGCCTTGTTCTGCAAGCAATCTCAATAATTAGCTTCGTCTGAAAATTAAGTTGAAGGCACCAATAGAATCAAGATTTTATGCTCTACAAATCGCACTCCGGTTCTCCAACTCCATAATTTGCTGTTGTGGGCAGTAAGGTCGGCGGCAGCAGCACTCGACAACTACTGGCTTCGACTGGAACTGCTTCAATACAGATTCATAGTTTTCTGCCTCAGCATCGCATCCTTAGCTCCTCTTTCACTCTATCAGCCTTTAGTACCTAAAACCAAAAATACACTAAAATAGTATCTTTCTTCACCAATTAAAAGATAATCAAAAGAAACATGGTAAAGCCAAGAAATATTGTAAAATCCAATGCATGGTCCTAATTATGCCTAAGATGTACTAAAAACAACAATAATATGAGAAGGAATGTGCATGAAATATAGGACTTGTGAACACTTTCCACACCCCCAAACTCAAACTATTGCTTGTCTTCAAGCAATGCAGCCTAAACATACTTGCTCCAGTAATAATCAGAAAGAAAAACCTATTCTCAACTTGATTTCATACCTCAAGGCCGTGGCACTTATATTAAATTAGTGAAGGGAAATTAGCAAGAAAATAACTCAGAATTAATTTCTAATGCCAGCGCAATGTGTGCTGGACTGTATACAGGTTGAATATGCAGAATGACTAAATAGACAAAGATGTTGTTACGATATATAAGGTTGCTGCCGAGGCAAAACAGTTAAGCACAATGTTTTAATCATGACAATGAGGGATTCAGCTTATCACAACTACTCTTCTAGGTCTGAGATTAAGATAGGAGCAGACTACAAAACCCTGAACCCGTGGAGTAGAGTCATCCCGTGAAGACTTTTATTCACTCATGCTAATTTGTCTGTCACTTCAAAACTTTCAAATTCATGGAATTTGATAGCAACGGAGTGTCCTCACACATGATTCTTCCTAGAGCCTGTTGCGGGTACCTCTAGGGTAAAACATCAATGTTCTTTGTTTTTACTTCTAATGTCGTGGCAGTGTTGTATTTTTTTATTTCTTTTGCCTACGTCGGTACCTACCTGCAACCATTTGTTAGAATTTTGCAAAGAATTCTAAAAACAAGCAGGCAATGTTTATTAGTAATTTTAACAAATTCAACAAGTAACAGAGGTGATTGAAATTTTTTGCAAAAATAAAAAAAATTCTAAGTCATTTTTTCATGTTTTTCCCATAATAAGTTCAATTATTATTGGTGTGAGAATAAGTAATCGGCTAATCTATCATAGGCACAAGTTATGTAACAAATTTTTCTGTTCCAATTATTACTAAGGCAAGTACAATGCAACTTATATACTACTAAGAATGCCTAGACAAATGATGTGAGAGTTATCCTCCCAAACTCAGGATGGGCATTGCCCTCAATGCACAAAATAAAACATAAAACAGAACAATAAATACAAGAGAATAAAATAAAATAAAATAAAGAAAGGAGAAAGAAAAGAAAGAACTAAAAATTGGCTGAGGGTTGAGAGGAGGTATGAGTCTTTTTTGCTGAGAAAAAGGAAGAGGTGAGGATGATGAAGCAGCGGTCGACAGAAGTCTTGGCGCCAAACTTGGCAGGTGAGGTTTTCTCTTTCCGTGGCGGCTCAACTCTTTTTGGTGTAGGATGTGGTTCTTATTGAGGTTCGGAAAGGGAAATGACAGGAGGTGCTTCGCTCTCGTCTGACTCTTTCTTGAACTCTAGAGGCTCAACATCAATGATGTGTTGCTTCCTCTTCCTAGTGCCTTCCTCCGTGGGTGCTTCCGGAGGGACAACCGCCATTGGGATGGATGCTGTTGTTGCTGGCTACGGCGACTGCGGCTCAATCTCCTCTAATGAGGAGGTTTTCACCATTGTGTCTGATGCGGTGGTAGCTGAGTAAGTTGGGTAGTGCGTCAGAGAGTGCACATGACGGGTGGTATGGCGGGCAGCGGTGACAGATGGCGTTCCTTGTGCTAGGGCTGCTGCTGCAAGCTCTGCAGAGTATGGAGGCAGGATGAGTCCGTCATCGGGGAATTTCTACTGGAGATAAGCCACAAAGGCTTCTTGGACCTCCCTCACGAATTTTATGAAGGTCAGTTGCTGCTGCTCGATGCGCTTTGTGTTGTCGATAAAGGTGTGCAAAAGTGTAAGGACTTCATTGTCTTGGGCATCTTCAGTACTGTCGGGGGTGGCTGTAGTGTCAAGCTTAGCGGTAGAAGGCTGGCTGGGAGTTATGGGCTATGTCTTTGGGACCTACATTATATGCAGGCAGACTTGTTTGGTCCACCTTTCCTTGGCAGTCGTCAACTCATCTTTAGGGTATGCCGGAACACCAAAGTTGGCGCAAAGGCCTGTGATGAGGGACGAGAAGTACAACATGTCCTTTGTTTTTCTGAAGCAATTGTGGATCCCCGTGCATATGATTTCCCCAACGTTTATTGGTCGGTTTATCAGAATGCTATGAATGAGAGCGAGGCGCGGCCTATTGACGGTAGAGTTGTGGCAGGTGGGCAGCAGACGCCTCTTTAAAAATGTGTTCCACAGCATTGCCTCGGGCAGCAGGTGGCGGCGTTTGACAGATCCTACATGCTTGCCTACCAACTACGGCGTGTTGGGCCTGCAGAGTTTGGCCTTGATTTTCTCATAGCCGAAAGCCACCAGTGACTGCCTCCACTCCTCGTGAGGGTTGTCATGCATATCTAGGCCATAGTATCTGTTGATGACGGCGACATTCAGCTTGACAGACTCCCCACGAATATAGACAAATGGCTAACCTGGGCGGGGGTGATGGGCGTAGAATTCCCTGACCATGGTGATGTTGGCTATCTCTAGCTACCGTGCGAACGTCTCACATCCCTTGTTGTGGATGGTCTCGAATAGGGTAGGCTCTAAGCCAAGATTGTATGTCTCCCTTGTGTAGTGAAAGCCTTGCTCCTCCCATACATTCTGCTTAGAGAACTGATCTTTGTATCTTTCTTTATCCGACCTGGAGAAAAATCTCTTGTAGGTGGGTTTGGGCTGTGATGCGGATGCCATGTGAAACTGTTGAAGTAACTAAAACTTTGAAAGAAAAATAATTAGAGAGCTGTGGAAGCAAGAAGAAGAAAACAAGGAGGTGAAAGTAAAGTAAATTAATTGAGTGAGAGGGGTTTAAATAGATGTTGCCGAGAGGTGCCGTGGCGAAAATAAATGCCCAACGGTCTAGTTGTCTCGCGCACATTATAGGATTTCTGCTCGTTATTTTCAGAGCCGTTGGCAGCTAGCCAATTGCGGCCAACTAGCCATTACGCGTTGCTGTGCTGGCTGTCTCGGCGGGTTGGCTGGCGGGCTCCTTGCTGGGCCTCCTTCTTGATCTGGCTCTTTTATTCCTAAACCTGAAAAATAAAAACAAAAACAAAAACAATTAAATAACTTTTGAACAATAAAAATCTGAAAACTAATCTAATCCTAAAATAAAATAAACTCTAATCCTAATGCATAAAAATAAAAATAAAGAAAGTATAAAAATTAAGTTATGTTGGGAGTGCATTTGGGTGCAGCTCCAAGACATAACCACTTCTTGAGGTAATGTGGCATGTTCTTCCCTCCTGGGGGTCCTCTTGTTCCTTCAAGTGCTGTGCTATAGGGTCTTTCAGCCTGCCCTTTCGTCTGTCGCAACAGCCACTGCCTTGGCATGTTTCTATGCTAATTTTGGTTGCTTTTGCATTTGTGCATCCTTCCTCTTTTTTTCCTGAGGGTTGTAGTGCATTCAACTTTATGATCTGGTTGTCTACCCTCATGGTCAGCTTCCCAAGCTCCACATCTATTAATGTTCTACCCGTGGCCAAAAATGGTCGCCCAAGGATTATAGGGCTTTTTCATCGGCCTCGCATTCCAGGATGAGGAAATCAGTTGGAAGGATCAGGTTGCCCACCTTCACTAGGATGTCTTCAATTTTACCCTCCGGTTGTACAAACTAATTATCAACAAGTTTTAGCATGACGAATGTAGGTTTGGCTGGCCCAATTCCTAGTTTATCGAAGACTGCCTTGGGCATAAGGTTAATGTTGGCTCCCAAGTCTCACATGGCTTTTGTTTGGTGTTTGATGCCTATCCTACATGGGATAACGAAGCTTCTCGGAATCTGTTTGCTTGAACGGTAGCTTGTTGTGCAACATTGCCATGAACTCTTCTGTGACAGCAACTGTCTCAAACTCCCAAATCCTCTTCTTTTTAGAAACCATGTCCCTAAGATGTTTGGCATAGTTGGGAATGTTTTGAATGGCTTCTATTAGAGGTATGTTTATGTGCACCTGCTTTAGAGTATCCAAGAATCATCTGAACTGGTGCTCTTGCTTTTGCTTCTTATGTCTCTGGGGGAAAGGTAGTGGCAGGCAGATGTCCTCTATGTGTTCCTTGCATTAGAACTTAATCTAGGGAGGATCATATGCTTCAGGGCCCCTGTCTTGTTCAGCTGTTGGGACGGCGGGTGTTGGTGCTCTTGCAGCAGACTGTTCCTTATGGTCTGGCTTAGTTTTTGTTTGTTTCTCCACCCTAGGTTCATCAAACTGCTTCCCAATCCTGGTAGATATAGCTTTGCATTGTTCGTAAGTGTGTTTGGCTGCTGTGTCTGAGCTGCTAGATGCTGCCCCCATTGTTCGGCTACTGTAGATCTCTGTGAACTGCCTAAATTAGGTCTCCAGGTTTTTATAGCAGCCTCCTGATTGTTCATCCCCATCTCCGTTCTGTCCATAAAGGACTCAGCTTTATCAATGAATTTATTGGTACGAACAATAAAATCACTAGTTCTAGATATAAAAGTATGAAGAGTTGCTTCTAGTGAATTATTGTTTTGCGGATGTTGAGCCTGCTGTCTGGACTGGTTTTGTTGGTAGCTACCATGTTGTTGTTGTGGATTTGTTGTAGTCCTTGGGGTTACTCCAGGAGAGGTTGGGATGTTTCTTCCTTCCAGGGTTGTAAGTGTATTGGGCAGGTCTGTTGTCCCTCTCATATCCTCCCATAAAATTGGTAGATGTGGTGTAGTAAGAGGAATCATGGTTGCCCTCACACTCGTCACAGAACGGCTCCATAGCCTTTTCCTCATATGCCTTCCCAACAGGTTTCATGATGCTCATGACTGGCTCTGTCAGCGTGTCAAGGCGGGCATTGATATATTTTGAGGCTGCTACCTTGTTCACAGTGGCTGGCCGCCTAATGCCGCCTCGGCGAGCTGTTGGATACTTGTAATTATTTTTAGCGGCTTGGTTTAGAATCTGCAGTGCTTCCCTCTGGTGGTCTGTCAAGGATGATCCCATTGGATGAGGCATCAATCATCATCTGTGTTGGGTAGTTCACCCCGTTGTAGAATATTGATACCTAAGTCCAAGCCAAAAGACCATGTAGTGGGCAGTTATTCAACATATATTGGTACCGCTCTCATGCTTCATACATCGGCTCATCATCCCCTTGATTGAAAGTTGTTAATCTCATTCTGCAGCCTGTCTGTGACATTGAACGGACTGAAACGGTCTAGGAAGTCCTTGCATAATTCTGTCCAGGTGTTGAACGATCCTGCTGACTAGTTGTTTAACCATTGTTTTTCCCTATCTTTTAGTGAATAGGGGAATAATCTCAGCCTCAGGACGTCTTGATAGACCCCGTTTATTTTGAATGCTCTGCTGATGTCCAGGAATCCTCTCAAGTTCTGCCGAGCATCTTCTGTAGCAGTCCCTCCAAATTGCCCTAATGTATTGATCATGTTAAACATGACAAGCTTTAACATGATGTGGTCCGCCTTAATCTCAGGTTCCGTAATTGTCGGATCGAACCCTCTGAAGTCATGTTCTAGATAATCTCTAGCGGTTCAAACATTTTGGGGCTGCCTGGAAGGAATAGGGGGTCCTGCCTTTGTGGATCTTGCTGACCTCTGGGCGGCAACTTTTGCTACCCATCCCTGCCATTGGCGGCATTGTTGGGTGGGTCCATGTTTACCTTTCCTTCTTCCTTCTCTTCTTTGTTTTTCCAGAGGGTTACTTTGAGTTCCTTCTTGAGTTCTTTTGCTCTACGCTCGATATCATCGTAAAAGAGAAGTTCTCTTTTTGGATTCGCCCTGGTCATACACTAGCAAAGGAAACTGTAAAATTCTTTTTTTTTCGATTAAAAATAAAAAGTAAAGAAAAAGTGCAGAAATTAAAAATGAAATTCGCTATTACCAATCCCCGACAACGACGCCAAAAACTTATAGAACGTTTGGGTGTACTCTATTTATGAGCGCAAGTGTACACTCTTGTCAAGTTACAGTATATAAGATATCGTCTCCCACGAGGATTGGACAGCTTGGTTCGAATTGTAGTTCCTGCACAAGTAAAGAAAATGCACATGTAAGATAGTTGTTTGAGATGAAAAGTAAATAAAAACACAAGTAAAAGAGGAAGTGATCAGATTGATAGAGAGGGC
The DNA here is from genome assembly GCA_958450335.1 of Hibiscus tridactylites. Lineage (NCBI taxonomy): Eukaryota > Viridiplantae > Streptophyta > Magnoliopsida > Malvales > Malvaceae > Hibiscus > Hibiscus tridactylites. The sequence continues at coordinate 30,358,163 of OY288289.1, forward strand.
AGGGTTATGTTGCTGCTAAGTGTCAAACTACGTTGAATAGGCGAAGTTGTTTTGCGCTGCCATGATATGCTGCCTCGGCGGATAATGATGGATTGAGGTTGCGGCCCTTTCGCTGCTGCAACAGATCTCTGCACTTGCAACTTTCGCTGTCACGGCAAGTGATATAGAGAGAAGCCCCGGCGACAAGCCTGGCAGATACTCCAAGTTCGGCAGAGCAATTCTGAAGTGATGCTTCCTATATTTAGGCAAGGATTCTTTCACCACGTGATGTAGGCAATACTTAGCAATCTCAGCGTCAACCTTACATAGGCAGTCGACGTTTGGTTGCTCCTTTTAGCCGCTGAATTTCTAACTTATGTCTAAGCCGAATTAGTCAACACCTCGACATGATGAGACCATACTTAATTCTTTCGTGAGTTTGACACTCTTGTGCCCGACAAATGGATTTCTTCAACTGGACTTTTAGAACTAAGTGAGGAAGATGAATTAAGTAAGCTTGGAATATTTTACTACAAAAACAAACTTTAAAACCTAAACAACCGTTTTCACAACTAATTTACAACATAACCCCAAACCCAAGGGAAGTTTAGAACATGACGGCGGCAGAAAACCTTAGCTATACCCTAAGAAAACCTCTGATCCTTTGAATTAGAATTACAATGAGTATTTATAGACAATAGCTAGGTCTAGTCCTTCTTGGAGTAGAAGTCTTCAAAAGTAGCTTTCCACATTTAATGTGACTTTAAAATCTGACTTCTTTGAGTTGAATGTGGACTTTATCACGTTGCCTTGTCCCGCTAGCAATCTCAAGATTTAGCTTCGGCGGCTATGCCCGTTGCTAGAAACGTCGAAAAATTGAGTGGACGACACAGATAGAATCAGGATTTTCTGCTCTACAAATCGCACTCCGATTCTCCAACTCCGTAGTTTGCTGCCGTGGGCAGCAAGGTCGGCGGCGGTAGCACTCGGCAGCTACTGGCTTCGGCTGGAACTGCTTCAATACAACTCTGTAGTTCGCTGCCTCAACATCGCATCCTCTGCTCCTATTTCCCTCTGTCAGCCTTTAGTACCTAAAACCAAAAATACACTAAAACAATATCTTTCTTCACCAATTAAAAGATAACCAATAAAAACATGGTAAAGCCAAGAAATACTTTAAAATGCAATGCATGGTCTTATTTATGCCTAAGATGTACTCAAAATCAACAATAATATGAGAAGGAATGTGCATGAAATATAGGACTTGTGGACACTTTACATGAACACATTGGAAAGTTGTAAGAAAATGACTAGAAGCGCAAACTATCGGTAAAAAGATATTATCAATATGACTGTTGTTGAGCCGAAGGAAAAGTTCAGTCCCTGGATGCAGGTTACTAATAGGAGGACGCGTCGCAGTAGAGGTGGCCGAGAAAGTGATAGGAATGTCACTGAAGGGAGACCACCTTGGAATGCAAACTCAGGGATTACGAGATACTACGGAATAGCGAGATTGTTTCTAGACTGCCAAGTGCTATTAGGAATTCGATGATGATGGCAGCTCATGTGAAGGATAATGGTTCAATTGGACATCATGGGGGTAGATTTCTACGGTTGTGGTACCTAATTTGAGCTCTATTTCAAGTGGGAGACGAGAAGGGAAGGAGGCTTCTCTTGTCATAGAGAGTCTAAAAAATATAGCACATATTAAAACTCGTCAAAGAAAGGTTCCAAGACTGGTTCTAAGTGGGATAAATTTGTTGTGATCCCATGTTTGATATTAGCAAAATAAATCATTTCGGTTGACACACAAACTGATAAATAGGTGAACACTAAAGTGGCTTCTAAGGATGTTATTGTCCATGTTCCATCTAGACTCAACCCCGAGTACTCATTCGACCGTAAAGGTGGTTTCACGAGGTTCCAATTTGAATGCGGCACTGGTGAGGCACTTGGGGGTAGAGGAAGGGAATGGTTCTGTAGGATTGGTACCTGAGCATCGATTATCAAAGATTAAGGTTGTTACACGTAGAAGCCTTTACCCTCAACATAAAAAGATTCTTGATCGGCGGGAGAATCAAAATCCTAATACGGTTGATTTGGGTAACTAGATCAGGGAGATATCGAAGGGTTTATTAGCGAAAGAGTCAAGGAGCGATGTGAATCCTTTGAATCTAGCTTGCCAGAATAAGGAAGGTGAAACGAAAGTTCAACGGTGTAAAAATACAATTTTTGATGGTGACGGGGAGACCAAATAATTGTTACTTGTTTATCTTTGATAATTTTATAATGCTTACAACTTTATTTTGGAATGTACAGGGTGAATTGGACCCTTAATTTAACTGGTATTTGAGGCTTGTTGTGAGGTCGCAAGACCCTGATGTCGTTGCTCTAATGGAGACAAGGGTGAGTGGAAAGAAAGCTTATGCGATCATATCCCGACATGCCTTCCCTTTCTCTTATCGAGTACAAGCTAATGGATTATGTGGAAAAATAGTGTTACACTAGATGTTATTGTGATCTCTAATCAATTTGTCCATTCAATTTGTGTAGATCGTCAGTCGGGGAAGACATTGTTGTTATCATTTGTATATGCTAGATCGGAAGGGATGGTTTTTTGTCATAGGTTCGGTAAGCTCATGGAAGATGCTGATTTGCATGATTTATGCTACCAAGGTCCACGTTTCACTTAGAGGGGGCACCCTACACCAACGTCTTGAAAGATAAGTGAGCAATAAAGCTTGGTCTGATTCTTGGTCGGACTCGAGTGTGCTACATCTTGCTCGAATTGGGTCCAATCACCATATGGTACTAGTAATTGGATCGTCTATGCAACTCCCCACGACCACATGTGCCTTTCAAATACCTCGCAGCAAGGCAACATGATCCGAGGTTTGTGGATATGCTTAAGAATGTTTGGATCCCGGATGACAATATTATTTCTAATATGACCAAGTTTTCTAATGTTGTTTCCATATGGAATAAAGAGGTCTGGTGATATTGGGAAACGTAAGGTAAGACTTTTGGCACGTATTCAGGGTATTGAGAAGGTCTCTGAATTTTCCAGCAATTATCATCTTCACGATCTTGAAATGGAGATGAAAGGCGAATTAAACACGGTTCTTGCCAAGAGGATAACAGATGGCACCGAAAGTGGATAATGAACAACGCTCGCAATACCGAATTCTATCATTGCGCTACCAAGGCTCTACAACACTAGAATAATGTTTCTTTGATGAAGCTTGATGGTGGGCAATTGAACGATGATCTTGTATTGATTTGGAATGGCATTGTAAATTTTTTCAAGAATCTTTTTGCAGCTTCATAGGACAACCTTGTGTCCTGGACGATCTGAGACCATTTCCCACCCTTGTCGAGTGTGGAAAATGATGCTTTAAGCATGACTGTTATGGATGATGAGGTTCGTAAGGAAAATTTTAACATGAATCTGTTGAATGCCCCGAGGATAAATAATATACATGCTATGTTTTTTCAAAAAAAAAAATTGGACAATGGTCGGGAAAAGTGTTGTGGCTTTTGTAAGGGGATATTTTGAAGCGCACCAAGTTCCTGCCGAGCTTAATTGCATTGTGTTGGTTTTAATTTCTAAGGTACCATCACCGAAAACCTTCTCTCAATATAGGCCAATTAGCCTATATCCAGTGATCTATAAATTTCTCACGAAGGTTATAGTGAATCGTTTGAAGTCGTTCCTACCCAAGTGGATTTCTTAGTCCCAAGTTAGTTTTGTATCGGGCCGATGTATCATGGATAACGTGATTTTGGTTCAAGAGGTTATCCATTCCATGAGCAAGAAAATTGGTCGTAAGGGCTGGATAGCACTGATGATAGACCTTGAGAAGGCATATGATCGCCTTGAATGGAGTTTCATTTTGGACACCTTAGGGGACTTGGGCCTTCCATATGATTTCATTTTCTCGATTATGAGTTGCATCACTTATGTTTCTACTTAAATCTCATGGAACGATGACTTAACACATATCTTTAAGCCGAAACATGGTATTCGTCAGGGGGACCCCATCTCACCATACATTTTTTTCTTTTCATGGAGCGTTTATCAGAGGTGATTAATGTTGAGATTGAGTAGGGGAGATATTCGGAGATTCACCTGAATCGTAATGAGCATGGGATTTCTTACCTTTTCCTTATGGATGATATCTTTTTATTCGCTGAAGTAACTGTTAGGCAGATGGAAGTCATCCGTAATGTATTGGATTCCTTCTTTCCATCATCGGGTCATAAGGTTAGTGCCCCTAAAACACAAATTATTTCTCGAAGAATACTAGCTTGAATTTACGATCCGATATTGTGAATGGTTTTGGTTTTATGAAAGTGCAAGATTTGGGGAAGTACCTTGGCATTCCTCTACTACACCACCGTGTGACTAAAGCCACTTAAGGTTATTTGTTGGACAAAATCCTTACTTACCTATTGTCAAGACTTGTGCGATCTTTATCCTTTGCAGGTCGTATCACCTTGGCGAAATCAATGTTGGAAACGATCCCAAGATATACCATGCAAGAGTCGTGGCTCCCTAAGGGGTGTGTTTAGAAATGTAGAAACTCATTCGTGGCTTTGTATAGGGTAGTTTTGCGGACCAAAAAGGAATTAGTTTGGTACGATATGAGGAAATGAAAACTATGGTGGAAAATGACGGGTTTGAATTTCTTGATATGGAGCGGTTTAATCAAGCCTTTCTTATGAAGTTTGAGTATCAACTAATTACAAAACACAAAAAATGTGTTGGATTGTGCGTGATGGGTGCTGGATAGATTTCTAGTTTGATGAATGGCTAGTAGGGATCGGCCCCTTGGTTTCCAAATATCAGTTGGATAATCTTTCTTTGACATTCCCAATTTTGTTGTGTGTCGCTCCTAACAGCCAATGGGACGTTGTTGCCCACATGGAGGTGCTCCGTGAGGATTGCGTGCAACACATTCTCATAATGTTTAGTTGTGTGCATCAATTGATGAACAAATGGCCAAGAGAGGGCTGAATCAGCTTTTAAAAGTTTGAGGGAGGAAATTGGTAAAATAAAATTGAAGGCAAAAAAGATTTATAGTGGTTCAAGCTTAGAACAAGCTCTACATCCACTACCTTAGCCCCCACTAAGGATTTTTAACCAATTTCACTAGAAATTCTTCCCCTTTTCTCAGATTAGGAGGAAACCTTACAACCCGATTAAGCTTTCTACCCAAAGCTCAATCAACACTCACTCTTTACAAGAGAAGTTTTGGCAACAAAGAAAAGGCTTCACAATAGGTGAATAATTTCCCAAATACAAGTTCACTCTAACCCCAAACTTGAAATAAATTAATACAAGAAAAATAAACAATTTGGGTAATGAGAGTTTAACTCTAAATAGCTCAAATGGAAAGGATTTTTGCTTGAATATAATTAACTTATTCAATAGTTGTTGTTTTAGCTTTTATGGCTTGCTTTTATACCTATTCATTAAATTCTAACCGTTTGCGTGGTTGGCATCATCAATAGAGTCGTCGGGCTCTCTTTTTCCCACCATAAATGCATTTATGCAACCTACCATATTGGTACACGCGTCACTGTATCGATACCTGTCATAAGAAGAAAGAGTCGTTGTATACAAATAGCGTATCAATATGTGAAAAGGCATATCGGTACGAAAACCATATTTTACAAAGGGGATCGGTACAGCATAATGCGTACCGGTACCGATTTTTCTCACTAGAATCTGGAGAAGTGGTTAACCAAAAAGTGTATCGGTACGGTAGTTAAGCGTATCGGTACGGTTAACCAATTTTCAAAGTGTTTGGTTCCAATAAACTAACAAGGCAACAGTGAAAAATTAAATGCCAAGATTTATAAAATCATACCAACTTGTATCGGTACGGAAGTGAGTGTATCGATACGATAAGTAGTTTTTAGTTTCTATGTTTACATCGAGTCTAAAAATTGTATCGATAGGGCAAAGAGTGTATCGGTACACTTTTCATAACTCATTTTCAGTAGCCAAAAATCGTATCGATACGGATGTAACCGTATCGATACCCCTAGACTAAACTTAAAAATTTTAGTTAAAAAATAATTAGATAATATTTTGGATACTTGGCTTTTGATTTAGAAGCACTTAAAGTTCAAATCATTGTCATTTTGTGACTCTTTTGAGTATTTAAAAATTTATTTCATTTTGCAATTAAGTCTTTAAAAATATTGTTATATCAAAATCAATTTAGGTTTTAGAATCTCTCCATTTTTGATATAACAAAACCCTAATAAATTTTTAAAACCTTTCCCCTTACTTTAGGACTAAAAGATGTATCTTTGAAAAAATTCAAGGCTCTTTTTCCTTCTCCCCTTTTTGTTAGATCAAAATCAATGATAGAAAATAATATAAGCAATGCAAAGCAACATAAAGCAAGATAAACTTCATTAAGCACTTTAAGCATAATAGTTCAAAGCAAAATAATATCCAAACTCAAATCCTAAAAATATAATTAAAAAATAAATAATCAAAGCATAGGTTCAAAAGGAAATAACATAGGTAGGTGCATAAAAGAAAATCCTAAATGAGATGATTTGATATGATATGTCTAAGGACCGTCATCATTACCTTCAACATCACCTTCATTTTTCATGGCATCATTATCGAAGGTATGTCCATGTCGCTCTCCACGAAAGGCGGTGAGAGTTATATCCATTGAGGATTGGCTAGCCTCCATAGATGTGACTCTAATATCCAAAGTCGTGAGACGGTGAGAGTCATGTTCATGCTCTCACTCATCGAAGAAAATTGGCCATTAAGATAGGTCATAAGAGCATCAAAGGAAGGTGGTGGAGGAGCAACCGAAGGAGTCACTACTTGTTGGGCTCGATATCCTTCATTTCAATTGCTTGCCAAATGTGGAGAAGTTGTATTTTGGGTGTTTGTAGTGGAAGCAAAAATTGAAAGAATTTGGACAAGGATTTAGAGTGGTTCGGCTTTCTAACCAAAACCTACATCCACTACCTTAGCTTCCCACTAAGGATTTCCCAAATTCACTCTTGAATTTCTTCCCATTTTCTAGACTAAGGAGGCAACCTTTACACATTCAAAGCTTTCTAACCCAAAGCTTGAGTAAACCCTCTTTTACAAAGAGAATATCAAAGCCGACAAGAAATCCCTCTAAAAGGTATGTGTTTGCACACTAAAGCACTCACCCAAATACTAGAACACTTGAGCATACATTGACAATTGGAGCTCACAAGTGTTTGTCTATACAAAAAATGAGCATTTAGCACTAAGGCATGATTTTAATCATAGACATGTTGGCTTATGAATCATTAGTCTTCAATAGATGCTTGAAGGTCTCTTTTATACTCCTAATTGAATTTCTAGTCATTGGAGACCGTTGGGATTGAATTGGAGCCTTTATTTCCTACAATAAATACAGTTCTAGTGATGTCCGTTTTGATACGCTTGAAGCCGTATCGAAATGCCCTTCTTCATATCTAGTTGTTGGAGTCTGATCCAGTATGCTATATCGAAACATGTTGGGCAGTATCGGAACGCCCGTATCGAAATGTCTAGTGTCATGTTGAAATAGTGTTAAATTCAAATAGTTGTTGGGGATTTTAGCTATTGGGATCTTTGCCATGTAGGCATATCGAAATGCACTGGGGCATTTTGAAACAACCCCTATCTGTATCAAAACAAGTAAGCCCTGCATCGAAACGTGTTTTACAGTTTCAAAAGAATTGTAGCTGAAACCCTAAGGCGTTTCGAAACAGGGTAAGTCGTTTCGGTACAGTAAAGCTGGAAAACTTAGTTTTGGCTACTTTAAAACCTTTTAAAACCCTTGAGATTTCCTCAAACATAATTTCAAGTTGTTTGGACTTAGAAACATTTTTGAAATCTTTTCAATTTAGTCCAAAGCTAATTTTCAATTATTATATCAAAACAAATATCTGAACACTACAAGAATATTCTCTTCATTCTCGAGCTGAACATGTTGAGGTAGATCCGCATTCCGAACCCATTGGTTGTTATACCAAGTGAATTTAGCCTTGCGAAGGGATTTGTCATCAATATGATCGGTGAGAGGAATTTCAAGATTGGAAAGTTTCTAAAAAGTCTTATTTTATTTACCATTTTTACTCATATTATTTTAGACTTAGGCGCATTTTAGTTACATAATTAGGCATTAATGCATATTCTCATAATTTCCTTCACCATTAAGCTTGATTACATATTTTAGTGTATTTTGTGGAAAAGGTGTTGTTTTGGTATGTATTTTGGTGCATGTAGGAAAATTACCCGCCAGAACCCACCAAGACAACAAGGTGCCGCCGAAACCCATTGAGACAACAGGGTGCCGCCGAAACCTGCCGCGATAGCAAGGTGCCGCCGGAACCCGCCGCAGCAGTAGGGGAGAAGAATGACCAGAAGGAGGTGAAATATGAGGAGTTGATGCTGAGACAACAAACCAAGGAGTTATACTGAAGCAGTTCAATTCAGAGAAAGACGCTGCCGAGCGCCTGTCGGCGCCATATCTGTCGCCCTAGGCAACAACTTGTGGAATTGGTGAATTGGAGTGCGATTGCTAGAGTATAATTTTCTGAGTCCATTGAGCCCATCTATTCAATTTACTGATGCCGGAAACAGCGAACAAAGCCGTGAAAGAAGAAGATCAAGGCTTGCTTGCGACACAAGACAACGACAAGAGGAGTCCAAATTCAAGTCAAAGAAGTCAGAATTAAAGGATGCATTCAATGCAAAAGCTACTTTATCACGGGGAAGACTTCTATTCCAAGGAGGACTTGATCTAGGCCATGCCCTATATATACTTGATCATACATTGTATTTTAGAGAACTCATAGTCGGCAAAGTTTAGGTTTCTCTTGTGTTTTCTTGTCGCCACTATGTTGTAAATTCTATAGTGTTTGGTTATGTTGTAAAGTAGTTGTGAGAACGATTGTTTAGGTTCAAGTTTGTTTTTGAAATAAATTCAAGGTTTGCTTATTTCATGTTCTTCATTGTTCTCAATTGAGTTCAAAAGATCAATTGGGAGCAATCCATTTGTTTGGTATTGAGAGAGTCATACTCATGAAAGAAGTAAGCACGATCTCATCTGTTGGGTTTTTTTGGTGCTCGATTTCTTTCAACCGAAGTGTTTGCCAAGTTTGGAGAAGTTGGATAACTGAGTGTTTTAGTGGGAGGTGAATAATGGACAATAAGACACAAGGAATTATAGTGGTTCAACCTTCTAACCAAGGTCTACATCCACTACCTTAGCTCCCCACTAAGGATTTCAACAAATTCACTCTAGGGTTTTGTCCCCTTTTCTAGGCTAAGGAGGCAATCTTTACAACCCTCAAAGCTTTCTACCCAAAGCTTGAGTAAACCCTCTTTTCAAGAGAAATTCTAAGGAAACTTGAAATCCCTCTAATAGGTGTTTGTTTGCACTATTTAGCTCACTAGTGTTGTCTATACAAGAAAATGGACAATTAAGCTCTAAGACAAATTCTGAATCATAATGATGTTGACAATTGAAGCATTAGCCTTTCTTTGATGCTTGGAGGTCCCTTTTATACTCCTAATTGAGTTTGTAGCTATTACCAGCCTTTAGGGTTGAATTGGAGCCGTTGGAGACTTTATTTCCCACATTTATTACAGTTTTGGTGCCTATCGTATCGGTACACGGGGACCCGTATTGGTACGCCCTTCTTCAAAACTAGCCAACCTAAGCGTATTGATGCGCTAGGGAGCATATCAGTACGGTCTGCACTTTAAAAGTTCGTTGTGAAATAGCCGTTGGGGGTTGTTAAAACATGGATCATTACGCTTTAAAGGCGTATCGGTACGACCCCTATCCGTATCGATACGGACAAACCTGTATCGGTACGGGTTTTGGCAGAATCAAAACTGGAGTAAAAGGTATCGATACGGGGTATACCGTATTAGTATGGTAGAGCGGAAAAGTCAGTTTTAAGTACTTTAAAACATTCCAAACTTTGCCAAAATCCTTTTTAAATACCTCAAACTTATTTTCAAGTTGTTTGGACTTAAAGACATGTTTTAAATTCTTTTCAAATTAGTCTAAAACATTTTCAATTATTATATCGAAACACTTAGTTCTTCAATCTCCCCCTTTTTGATATAATAAAACCACCTTGAAAAATTATGTAACCCCCTTAGCCCGGCCTAGACGCCCGACCTGAACTAAGAAGATTACACGGGAAAAACTAAAGTTAACTCGTTAATGTCAACCTCGATTAACAACCCTTTTTTCTTTTTATATTTTCTAGATGCACATTATTATCTTATATGTTCATCAAAGCGATTAGGAGAAAACGACACAATGATCGGAGTTCGATTAGGGGTTCAATTGCATACATTTTACTTTTAGGGACTAAATTGTAATTTCTAGAAAATATTGGGACTTTTCAGATTTTAAAGTTTCCAATCCTTAATTAGTCATGTAACATGCCAAATTTCCGCTCAAACGAATCATCCAAACTCAACTAATTAAACATACATCATTCAGAGACCACAATGCAACATTTCAAAACTCAGAAAGATTCTTTTAACTGAAAATAACGAACCCGTATCGGTACGCCTCTCCTCGTATCGATACACAAATTGACAGTAACAATTTTTGGGAAAAGGGTATTGATGCGCCCAAGCTCATATCGAAACGACCTTCAATCTTTTGCCTAGGCATATCGATACGCGGGCAAATCGTATCGGTACACCTGAGCTGAATAGCCTGAATCAAGCCTTAGTGTATCAATACTCTCCCCCGAGTATCGATACGCAAACCAGAAACTCACTTTCAACAACCTTTGAATCATATTAAACATCAACTAAACATGTCTTAAACAATCATACATGCTATAAACAACTTACCAACAGATTTGCAACATCAAACATTCATCGTATAAGCATCAAGCATGACAAATCATGGTGAAAATATTAGCTACTCAAACATGCTTTAGAATATAAGCCATAGCATAGCCAAAACACTATAGGCAAGACCATAAACCAAATAGAGACCATTTAGAAATCCCAAACTACAAACCAAACATGTAACGCCCCGGTTTTGGGCTTAGGGGTTTTGGGCGTTGACCAGTTTGGTCAAAGTGTTGTTCGAATCTAAAGAGGTGAAATTAGGAAAGCCTAGTTCGGGTTGCATTAAAAATATGGAAAAATGTACTAAAATCATCTTTTAATATAATTAAGTGAACTGCGAAATCAATTTTGGAAAATGAGTTTTGGAAGTGTGACATTTTGGCTAGTGACCAAAATGTAATTTTCGAAAGTTTGGTGACTGTTTTATAAAGGGTTGAAACTTTGAATTTTTAAGGAGCTATTTACCCAAAGGGAGTTTCTCCAGATTTTTCTAAGATATTTTAAGACTAAATTCTGATTTTAAATGATATTAAAAGTTGAGGGAAAGCCATTTGGCTATTTTGGATACTTTTGCAACTAACTTTTCTCAATTTTCTTTCTCTCATTTTCTCTCAACCCAAACACATTCTCTCCAGAGAATTTGATCTGATTTTCTCACCTAAATCCCTCCTTTCAACTCTCTTTTGATTCCTAATCAACATATCTACAAAACCTCCTCATTTGCTACTTGATTCAACAAGGTTTTTGATTCCAAAAAGAGGAGAAACTCAAGTTTGGAGGTAAGAACGTCCTTCTCCTCTAAACTATCAGTTCTTTACTGAAATTCCTAAGTTTTCAATCCTTAATTGATGTTTTATTAAAGGTTTTTAAGTGGTGAAATGGATCTTGGCTTATAATGCAAGATTTGGTGATTTTTGATGATTTTCGTTAGATCTGATTAATCTGTGATTTGATATGTGTTTTTTGTTGTTAAATGAACTCTAAATTGATAAGGAATTGAGTTTTGATTAATGCAATCCCGAATAGGATGTTAATAGGTTGTTTTTAGATGTTATATGATGTTAAAGGATATGTGGTTTTGCTGGTTTATGGCTGGGCTTTGTTTAGATGTGGTTTGGATGCATTTTCGGTTGTGTTTGGTGGCCGAAAATGGTGTGTGGATGAGAGCAGCGAGTTTAGGTGCTTTCATTGAAGCAATTAATGCATGATGATGCATTAATCCTCTGTTTTGATGTGTTGAAACAGGGGAGGCATCTTTGGATCCAAGAGTTGTTGATCCGGAAGCTTGATTTGGTGCTTTGGCTTGAAGCAAGGTGGAATCGGTGAGTGCGTGTGTGAAAATTGGGTTTTCGGCTTTGAAACCAATGTCTTGGGAGCTTAGTTTAAGTCTAAACAACTTTGCTAAGCTCAAGTGTAAGTTTTCGGAATTACTCTCTAGTGGTGGCCATGATTTTGTTGTGATGCAAAGTGGTTTATTGCATGTTTTAATTACTGTTTTGAAAGCATGTTTTAGCATGGTATTTGCTGATGTTGTAAGCCATGTGTTGAAGGAAACTCTAGGTAAGAGTTCCTTGTTTTTGTACATTGATGAAATGTGGTTTGATGCTTTTAAATGCATGATGAATATGGCTTGGTTTAATGCTTTAAAACAATGGATTAATTGATGAAAATGATGTTTATTGGCAAGTGATGTTTTAAAAAGGTTAAGGTCACTAAGGTGGTTAAAAGTCCTTGAGTGAGCCTTGTTACTTAAGAACATCAAGGTGGTTAAAAGTCCTTGGATGGTTCTTGTTGCGGACACTAAGGTGGTTAAAAGTCCTTAGGTGATCCTTTCCATGGTGTTTAAAAGTCCATAGGGCCATGGTGTTTAAAAGTCCATGGGGCCAAGGTGTTTAAAAGTCCTTGGGGCCAAGGTGTTTAAAACTCCTTGGGGTGAATCAAGCTATGGACACAAAGGTGGTTAAAAGTCCTTGTGTGGTCCTCTTTCATGGTGTTTAAAAGTCCATGGCCAAGGTGTTTAAAAGTCTTTGGGGCCAAGGTGTTTAAAAGTCCTTGGGAAAGTTGATGAACTTGTTTTAAAGAAATGGAATCTTTCACTTGAGCCAATATGACATGTTATGTTGTTAAGAAGCATGAGATGCTTGTTTTAAGTATGCTTTTGAGCATGTGCAAAGGTTGATTTAAAGCATGTTTTGTAAATGTTTTTAAATGCATTATTGAATGGTTTTTAAGAGCATTCCTCACTAAGCTTTTGCTTACGCTCTCTTTCGTTTTCTTAATTCAATAATGCAGAACATTAAGGAACCTTGAGGGCAGCAAGGAGGGCAAGCATTCAAGTGAAAGTAGAGCTCAATGTATGGAAGGTTTTATTAGTACTTTTTAGCTTTTTGTAATTTGGCAATGGGGGACCAATGTGTATGTTTTAGGAGGTGTTTGGAACTCCCTAAGTATGTTGAATGATGATAAGAATGCTGGTTTTCGTATTGGATCATTACATGCTTGTGTTGGAAGTTTTGTGCTTGAATAGCTAGCTTGTGTAGGAAGCATGCCTATAGATTTGGGGCTTTTTGCATATGATGTTGTTTTGATGCTAGTAAGTCTTATATATGTTGAATTACATGCTGGTAAAGTTTGGTGGCAATTGGAGCATGTTTGAATGATCAATTGCATGTTTAAGTGTGCATTTTGCTGCAATCTGTGCAGGGCGTTTCGGAACAGTGTGCACTGTTTCGGAACGGGTGCCTTGAATGAACCCAGGCGTCCGAAACGGTAGACACCGTTTCGAAACGGTTTGGCCTCTGCCATCCCGTGTTCCGGAACCCATTGCGGAACGGCTCGTGTTTCAAAATGGGGTCTACCTGTTTCGGAACGGTCGACCGTTGGGGGCTGACATTGGCAGTTATATGTTTTGAATTGTTTGCATTTTGGTCCTGAAACTTGTTTTTGCAATTGTATGAGTTTGGGAAGTCCTTTTAAGCTGAAATTTCACAGAGAAGCATGAAACCTGACTAATTTCAAGTTGGTAACATTAATTTGGGTTAAGTCCTTCTAATTATCAAAAATTACAATTTGGTCCCTAAAGTTGTAATTTGTTCAATTGGGTCCCTGTTTGATCTCTGATGTTTGTGATCTTTGTGTATGATGTTTGTGTGATCACAATTAGGACTAATGTGCATCTAGACAAGATTAAAAAGAAAAAAAAGGGTCGTTAATCAAGGTTGACTTTCGGGTTGACTTTGGTTTTCCCCGTGTGACTTTCTTAATTCGGGTCAACCGTCTAGGCCGGGTTAAGGGGGTTACATTTGGTGGTATCAGAGCTGAGTTCTCGAGTAATTGGGAATGAATGTATGCATGATTGAAGTATGTTTGGTTTGTATGCTTGTTGATCGAAAGCATGTTTAGTGGCTTGTGATTTGGATGCAGTTGAGTTGTATGCTGTAATGTAGCATGTTGAGGGTACCCATTGCCAAACAAAAGCTAATGAAATGATGATTGATTTTGAATGAAATTGAGCTTGAATACTTGGATTGCTTACCTTGCTGGGCCTGACTTTGTTTTATTTGCATTGTGATTGCATGGTAAAAGTATGGCACCACGTAGAGAGTTACGAGGTAGTGTGCGAGCTACGGTTCCTAATGAGAACGAGAATGAAGAGAACACGGGTAGTGCGGTGTTACCCCCCCCCCCTCCGCCTTGTGGTGGTGCTGGAGGTGAGAGAGCTGAAGCTGGAGCTGGAGCTGGAGCTGCTGGACCAGAGGTTGGTCAGGGGCAAGCTATGCCTGATATGTCTATGTTGGTACAAGCTATTGCGGGTGCTTTTCGAGCAGCAGTAGCTGGAGCTCAAGGAGCTGGGCATCATGGAGATGCTGAAGTTAGACTACCTTTGGAGCGTCTGCGCAGTCTTGGTGGGACTGAGTTCAGGGGTATGTCAGCTGAGAGTTCTGAAGCTTGGCTAGAGAGTACCAAGCGTATCTTGGGTCAGATGAGCTGCACGGATGTGCAAAAGCTGGGATATGTTGTGTCCTTGCTGCAGGACGATGCGTATACGTGGTGGACGACCACTATAGCTGGGATGGCTGAAGTTGATGTTACTTGGACATTCTTCCAGAATGTGTTCAAGAGGAGATATTGAGGAGTGAGATATCTTGATGAGAAAAAGCGTGAATTCATGTCTCTTACCCAAGGGAGCATGAGTGTGGCTGAGTATGAGGTGCAGTTTGTGCGACTCAGTCAGTATGCACCGGAGCTGATACCTGATGAGCGAGCAAGGTGCGAGAGGTTCCGTTATGGTCTTGTGACGGATGTGAAAATGTATGTGTTGGCCACTGAATATGATGATTTTGATGTGTTGGTGGGCCGAGCCAAGGACATAGAGATGAACTTGGGTTTATCTGCAAAGGGTGCTGGAGCTAGTTCTGGCAAGAGAGCTGCTGAGTTTAGTTCCGGAGGTGGACGGAACAAGAGGGGACGTGATCAGAGGTATCAGTCCACAGCCAAGAGAGGTGGTGGTGCACCTGCTAGAGGAGGTAATGCTAGAGCTGATCCTAGTGCTTGTTGGATCTGTGGTTCACGTGGTCACATGAAGCGTGACTGTCCTCGTGCTGTGAGGGAGGTGCAAGTTCCTGTCGCGGCAGCTGGAAATGGATGTTGGAATTGTGGTTCTGTAGACCACTTGAGGCGAGATTGTCCGAGGTTGGCTGGTGGCCAAGAGCGTGCTCCTGTTGTTGCTGCACCGCATAGAGGTCGTGGGTGCGGCTGTGGTAATTTCCAGAGGAGAGAGGAAGGTGGTCGTGCAGTAGCCCATGTTGTGGCTATTCAGCCTGAAGGTGGAGGCCAAGCTAGGGTGTATGCTCAGCGCGAGGGAAGGAATGATGCGGATGTGATTGCAGGTACCTTTACTTTGCAGTTCTTGTCATTGCTTTCTTTGATTGATTCTGGATCTACGCATTCATACATTTTGCGTGAGCATGCTGAATTGCTTGGTTTGCCTATTGAGTCTTTGATGTTGGTGTTCGTGTCACTAGTTCTTTTGGTGAAACTGTTGTGACTCGAAAGCTTTATAGAAGGTGTCCTTTGGTTGTTCAAGAACATGTCTTTCATGTTGATCTTATGGAGTTGCCCTTCTATGGTTTTGATGTGATCCTTGGTATGGATTGGCTTGCTGAGCATCGTGCTGTGGTAGATTGTGAAAATAAGCGAGTTTCGCTGAAGCTTGCGGATGATTATGAAGTTGTTGTGGTTGGTGAGAATGTGAAGTTTCTTGCCAATGTGGTGTCTACCTTGGAGGCGAGTAGGATGTTGAGGCAGGGTTGCAAAGCTTATCTAGATTTTGTGATGAATCCTAGCTCTAAGGAGTTGAGGGTGCAAGATATCAGAGTTGTGAAGGAGTTTCCTGGTGTTTTTCCTGAGGAGTTGCCTGGTTTACCTCCTAATCGCGAGGTGGAGTTTGGAATTGAGCTGTATGAGAATACAACTCCTGTGTCCATTACTCCCTATAGAATGGCACCTAAGGAGCTGAAGGAGCTGAAGACGCAGTTGCAAGAGTTGCTTGATCGTGGTTTCATCCGGCCGAGTGTGTCACCTTGGGGTGCACCAGTCTTGTTTGTGAAGAAGAAAGATGGCACTATGAGGATGTGCATTGATTACCGTCAGCTGAACAAGTTGACTATCAAGAATCGGTATCCTTTGCCGAGGATTGATGATCTCTTTGATCAATTTCGGGGAGCTGCTGTGTTCTCTAAGATTGACTTGAGGTCAGGGTATTATCAGTTGAAGGTGAAGGATGTGGATGTGCCTAAGACAGCTTTCAGGACAAGGTATGGGCATTATGAGTTCCTTGTGATGCCATTTGGTTTGACAAATGCTCCTGCTGCTTTCATGGACATGATGAATCGTGTGTTTCATGAAAACCTGGACAAGTTCGTTGTGGTGTTCATTGATGATATCCTCGTGTACTCGCGTACTGAGGAGGAGCACGAAGAGCATTTGAGGACTGTTTTGCAAGCTTTGTTGGAGAATCAGCTTTATGCTAAGCTGAGCAAGTGTGAGTTCTGGCTTAAGGAGGTGGTGTTTCTTGGGCATGTGGTCTCAGCTGAGGGGATTCGTGTTGATCCTCAGAAGATTGAGACGGTGATGAACTGGAAAGTTCCTAAGTCTATTCATGAAGTCCGTAGTTTCCTTGGTTTAGCGGGATACTACCGAAGGTTTGTGGATGGTTTTTCCATGATTGCTGCTCCTTTGACGAAGCTGTTGCAAAAGAATGTTAAGTATGAGTGGACGGAAGCGAGACAGCAAGCTTTTGAGAAGCTTAAGGCGGCTTTGACGCAAGCTCCTATCTTGGTTCAGCCTGAATCAGGGAAAGAGTTTGTGGTCTATAGTGATGCATCCTATGTTGGTTTGGGATGTGTGCTGATGCAAGAGGGTAAGGTGGTGGCTTATGCGTCGCAGCAGTTGAAAGTGCATGAGCGCAACTATCCTACGCATGATATTGAGCTGGCTGCAGTGGTTTTTGCTCTGAAGATCTGGAGGCATTATCTGTATGGTGAGAGGTGTACTGTGTACACGGATCACAAGAGTTTGAGGTATCTGATGTCTCAGAAGGAGTTGAATCTTAGACAACGGTGTTGGTTGGAGTTGCTCAAGGATTATGATTTGACGATTGAGTATCATCCTGGAAAAGCTAATGTTGTTGCGGATGCCTTGAGTAGGAAGGTAGCTGTTGAGCTGAGGGCTATGTTTGCTAGCTTGAGCATATCGCGAGATGGTGGTCTTGTTGCTGAGTTGCAAGTGAAGCCATCGTTGGTTCAGTTGATCAAGGAAAAGCAGTTGCTGGATGATTCCTTGGTGTCTCATGTTCAGGATATCGCGGAGGGTAGACCTTCGGATTTCTGCTTTAATGATGATGGTGTGTTGTGTTTTGGGAGTCGGATAGTAGTGCCTGCTGATGTTGAGTTGAGGCGTGCTATTCTGACTGAAGGTCATAGTAGTCCTTTTGCTATGCACCCTGGTAGTACTAAGATGTATCGTGATCTTCGTGATGAGTACTATTGGGTGGGTTTGAAGAAGGATGTTGCAGAGTTTGTGAGCAAGTGTTTGGTGTGTCAGCGGGTTAAGGCTGAACATCAGGTTCCTTCTGGTTTGTTGCAACCGTTGGAAATCCCTGAATGGAAGTGGGAAAGGGTTACCATGGATTTTGTATCTGGTTTACCTTTGTCTCCTTCGAAGAAGAATTCTGTTTGGGTGATTGTGGATCGCTTGACGAAGTGTGCGCATTTCTTGCCTGTGCATACTACGTTTTCTTTGGATAGGCTGGCAGAGCTGTACATTGCTGAGATTGTGCGGCTGCATGGTGTGCCTAAGTCGATTGTGTCGGATAGGGATCCGAGGTTCACATCCCGTTTTTGGCAGTGTTTGCATCAAGCTCTGGGTACAAGGTTGCATTTCAGTACATCCTATCATCCGCAGTCGGATGGTCAGTCTGAGCGGGTTATTCAGATCTTGGAGGATATGTTGAGGTGCTGTGTGATTGAGTTTCAAGGTTCTTGGGAGAAGCATCTGCCTTTCGTTGAGTTCGCTTAGAACAATAGTTATCAGGCGAGTATACAGATGGCACCTTATGAGGCTCTGTATGGGAGGAAGTGTAGGACTCCTCTTTGTTGGGCTGAAACTGGTCAAAAGTTGGTTTCGATGCCGGCTTTGTTGAAAGGGACCACCGAGAAGGTGAAGCTCATTTGTGAGCGGTTGAAGGCTGCCTCTGATCGGCAAAAGTCTTACGCAGATTTGAAGCGTAAGGAGATAGAGTATGTGGTGGGTGACCGTGTGTTCTTGAAGGTTTCGCCTTGGAAGAAGGTGATGAGGTTTGGCCGGAAGGGTAAGTTGAGCCCTCGGTACATTGGACCATATGAGGTGGTTGAGCGTGTGGGTCCTGTTGCGTATCGGTTGAGGTTACCTCAAGAGTTGGAGAAGATTCATGATGTGTTCCATGTTTCTATGCTCCGGAAGTATAGATCTGATCCTTCGCATGTGATGCCTGTGGAGGAAGTGGTTTTGAATCCGGATTTGACCTATGATGAGGAACCGGTGAAGGTTCTGGATTCGGATAGCAAGGTTCTTCGTGGCAAGACCATTGAATTGGTGAAGGTGCTGTGGAAGCATCGAGGTGTTGAGGAAGCCACGTGGGAGCGGAAGGAAGACATGCTGAAGCAGTTTCCTTATCTATTTCCTTCAGGTAAATTTCGAGGACGAAATTACTTAAGGGGGGGAGAGTTGTAACGCCCCGGTTTTGGGCTTAGGAGTTTTGGGCGTTGATCGGTTTGGTCAAAGTGTTGTTCGAATCTAAAGAGGTGAAATTAGGAAAGCCTAGTTCGGGTTGCATTAAAAATATGGGAAAATGTTCTAAAATCATCTTTTAATATAATTAAGTGAACTGTGAAATCAATTTTGGAAAATGAGTTTTGGAAGTGTGACATTTTGGCTAGTGACCAAAATGTAATTTTCGAAAGTTTGGTGACTGTTTTATAAAGGGTTGAAACTTTGAATCTTTAAGGAGCTATTTACCCAAAGGGAGTTTCTCCAGATTTTTCTAAGATATTTTAAGACTAAATTCTGATTTTAAATGATATTAAAAGTGGAGGGAAAGCCATTTGGCTATTTTGGATATTTTTGCAACTAACTTTTCTCAATTTTCTTTCTCTCATTTTCTCTCAACCCAAACACATTCTCTCCAGAGAATTTGATCTGATTTTCTCACCTAAATCCCTCCTTTCAACTCTCTTTTGATTCCTAATCAACATATCTACAAAACCTCTTCATTTGCTACTTGATTCAACAAGGTTTTTGATTCCAAAAAGAGGAGAAACTCAAGTTTGGAGATAAGAACGTCCTTCTCCTCTAAACTATCAGTTCTTTACTGAAATTCCTAAGTTTTCAATCCTTAATTGATGTTTTATTAAAGGTTTTTAAGTGGTGAAATGGATCTTGGCTTATAATGCAAGATTTGGTGATTTTTGATGATTTTCGTTAGATCTGATTAATCTGTGATTTGAGATGTGTTTTTTGTTGTTAAATGAACTCTAAATTGATAAGGAATTGAGTTTTGATTAATGCAATCCTGGATAGGTTGAGTTTCCTAAGTTTAGCTTGTGATTCAAGGTTGTTTTTGAGGTGATCTTGTGGATCTGATGTTGCTGGAGGTATAAGGATGTTAATAGGTTGTTTTTAGATGTTATATGATGTTAAAGGATATGTGGTTTTTCTGGTTTATGGCTGGGCTTTGTTTAGAAGTGGTTTGGATGCATTTTCGGTTGTGTTTGGTGGCCGAAAATGGTGTGTGGATGAGAGCAACGAGTTTAGGTGCTTTCATTGAAGCAATTAATGCATGATGATGCATTAATCCTCTACTTTGATGTGTCGAAACAGGGGAGGCATCTTTGGATCCAAGAGTTGTTGATCCGGAAGCTTGATTTGGTGCTTTGGCTTGAAGCAAGGTGGAATCGGTGAGTGCGTGTGTGAAAATTGGGTTTTCGGCTTTGAAACCAATGTCTTGGGAGCTTAGTTTAAGTCTAAACAACTTTGCTAAGCTCAAGTGTAAGTTTTCGGAATTACTCTCTAGTGGTGGCCATGATTTTGTTGTGATGCAAAGTGGTTTATTGCATGTTTTAATTACTGTTTTGAAAGCATGTTTTAGCATGGTATTTGCTGATGTTGTAAGCCATATGTTGAAGGAAACTCTAGGTAAGAGTTCCTTGTTTTTGTACATTGATGAAATGTGGTTTGATGCTTTTAAATGCATGATGAATATGGCTTGGTTTAATGCTTTAAAACAGTGGATTAATTGATGAAAATGATGTTTATTGGCAAGTGATGTTTTAAAAAGGTTAAGGTCACTAAGGTGGTTAAAAGTCCTTGAGTGAGCCTTGTTACTTAAGAACATCAAGGTGGTTAAAAGTCCTTGGATGGTTCTTGTTGCGGACACTAAGGTGGTTAAAAGTCCTTAGGTGATCCTTTCCATGGTGTTTAAAAGTCCATGGGGCCATGGTGTTTAAAAGTCCATGGGGCCAAGGTGTTTAAAAGTCCTTGGGGCCAAGGTGTTTAAAATTCCTTGGGGTGAATCAAGCTATGGACACAAAGGTGGTTAAAAGTCCTTGTGTGGTCCTCTTTCATGGTGTTTAAAAGTCCATGGCCAAGGTGTTTAAAAGTCCTTGGGAAAGTTGATGAACTTGTTTTAAAGAAATGGAATCTTTCACTTGAGCCAATATGACATGTTATGTTGTTAAGAAGCATGAGATGCTTGTTTTAAGTATGCTTTTGAGCATGTGCAAAGGTTGATTTAAAGCATGTTTTGTAAATGTTTTTAAATGCATTATTGAATGGTTTTTAAGAGCATTCCTCACTAAGCTTTTGCTTACGCTCTCTTTCGTTTTCTTAATTCAATAATGCAGAACATTAAGGAACCTTGAGGGCAGCAAGGAGGGGCAAGCATTCAAGTGAAAGTAGAGCTCAGTGTATGGAAGGTTTTATTAGTACTTTTTAGCTTTTGGTAATTTGGCAATGGGGGACCAATGTGTATGTTTTGGGAGGTGTTTGGAACTCCCTAAGTATGTTGAATGATGATAAGAATGCTGGTTTTTGTATTGGATCATTACATGCTTGTGTTGGAAGTTTTGTGCTTGAATAGCTAGCTTGTGTAGGAAGCATGCCTATAGATTTGGGGCTTTTTGCATATGATGTTGTTTTGATGTTTTGATGATGCTAGTAAGTCTTATATATGTTGAATTGCATGCTGGTAAAGTTTGGTGGCAATTGGAGCATGTTTGAATGATCAATTGCATGTTTAAGTGTGCATTTTGCTGCAATCTGTGCAGGGCGTTTCGGAACAGTGTGCACCGTTTCGGAACGGGTGCCTTGAATGAACCCAGGCGTCCGAAATGGTAGGCACCGTTTCGAAACGGTTTGGCCTCTGCCAGCCCGTGTTCCGGAACCCGTTGCGGAACGGCCCGTGTTTCGAAACAGGGTCTACCTGTTTCGGAACGGTCGACCGTTGGGGGCTGACATTGGCAGTTATATGTTTTGAATTGTTTGCATTTTGGTCCTGAAACTTGTTTGTGCAATTGTATGAGTTTGGGAAGTCCTTTTGAGCTGAAATTTCACAGAGAAGCATGAAACCTGACTAATTTCAAGTTGGTAACTTTAATTTGGGTTAAGTCCTTCTAATTATCAGAAATTACAATTTGGTCCCTAAAGTTGTAATTTGTTCAATTGGGTCCCTGTTTGATCTCTGATGTTTGTGATCTTTGTGTATGATGTTTGTGTGATCACAATTAGGACTAATGTGCATCTAGACAAGATTAAAAAGAAAAAAAGGGTCGTTAATCAAGGTTGACTTTCGGGTTGACTTTGGTTTTCCCCGTGTGACTTTCTTAATTCGGGTCAACCGTCTAGGCCGGGTTAAGGGGGTTACAAAACATGCTCAAAACGTTTAGCATCACCAAATAAAACCAAGAGTACAAATCCCTCTCATTGCCTCTTATTACACTAAAGTAAAACCACATACATTGCTTAGTCAAAAGTACTTGGAATCCACTTGCTCTCTTGCTGCCTCAATTGTTCAATTCTCTGCATTGATGAAACAAATGAGCGTAAGCATATAGCTTAGCGAGGGTCGCTAAAACCAAACATCCATCAATGTATTTTGTAAAACCAAAACATTAACATTTGTCAACGTATGCCTTCCTTTAAACAATGCTCTTTAAAGCATCAATGCACTTTTAAAACTACATGCTCATAGCATCATTAAAATAACAGCAAAATCCTTTGCTCTTGCTTAAACCAAGTATCACATGCATTCTAGCATAATTCCCAAGCATCACATGCTTAATTCATTTCACAACACCCATTATATTGGCTTGCAAGTGATCATTAACAAACTATCTCAAAACCAACACAATTAACACAATCGGATATGCGGATTACAAGTGTTGTCCCACACTCTTTATACAAACTACCAGACTACACAAGGCTCACACACGGGATTAGACCATCAACCGTTGTGACACCCGTGGTGGAGTTTAATGGTACAATCACAAGCCCTCAACACCACTCATCGGTAGTTGTATAATTCCAGTAACGAGAGCACGAGTTACATACCACAAGATCCACACACGGGATTAAACCATCCACCGTTGTGATCATAGCCTCAATCGTTAGGGTGCTTGGATGGAGTATACAGTAAAATCACAACCCCTCTACATCCAAGGCGACTTTATTCACGGTGTATCCAATCCTATAGACAGCTAATTATATCTGATTAAAGTAACAAAAACCATTTCCATCACTTGCCAATATAATCATTTAACATCATTATTCCACTATTTTACAAGCATAAATTACATTGCCATTTTCACAAGCATGAACGTGCTTAAACTTAAATGCATATATCTAATAAATCCAAAGATGACCTACCAAGTGCATCCTTAACAAAATGGAATTAAAAACCAGCATCCTCAATGCTAAAAAAACGTGCTTTAAAACAGTAATTAAACCACATTTAATTCAAGTGCATTTTAATCTAAAACATAGCACATTCCGAGAGAGACTTTCGATTTACTTACTCTTGAGCTTAGTCAAGTGTTTCAAACTTACATTATGCTCCCAAGACCACTCTCAAAGCGTTACAAATCTGGAAAATCCATTTCCACTCACCGATACGCGAAACCCCGCTCGCCGACATAAAGATCACCCCTCTGAAGCCTCCAAAAATGATTTGCTTGCTTCTGGATCAAGATCCCTTGTTTTTAGAGCATCAAAACAGAGATCCGAATGCATTAAAATGCATTTCAACCCAGCAACTAACATAAACTCGTTGCTTACCAAAACCACACCAATTTACTCATCCGAAACAACCGAAAACTCAATTGATTGCTTCCTAAACCACACCCAACCAACATACATCACTTTCAACCATTACTAAACATCTAAACGCATCTAAAAACAACCTAAACCCTTCCTTATACCTCCAGCAAGCATAACATCATCATTTCACCTAAAAAACCCAAATAAAACCATCAAGAAACTCAAGGATTTCGGGATCTATATTATCAAAGCCCCTTTTCAACATAATAATCAACTCAAAACTCAATTAAAATCAATCCAAAATAGAGCTCATCAATACCACTCCGAAAATCGAGATTTAAACCATGATTTTGCATGATTTTGATCTTAAATCAAAACTATAATAAAAACTCAGCCAAAAACAACAATTAGAAGCCAAAGATCTTGTGAATTTCAATAAAGATCCTAGATTGAAGGTTGAGAACGGGATTTACCTCCAATCCTTGCCTTCCTTAAAGTTTGACAAGTTTTTCCTTCACAAAACTTGAAGAACTTGAAGAGAATTCTTGGAAATGATTTAGAAATCAAAGAGAGAGTGTTTGGGAGAAAAGAATTCTAGAGAAAGTGTTGAGAAAATAGTTTTGCTGAAAATGAAAGTTAATTACGTGAAATGAAATCTTAATTTCCTATTTTACCAATTTAATTAAATAAAATCGTTTTTATTTTAATCACCCAAAAATCATTTTAAAACACATGTCAATTTAAGGAAGGTGGAATTGCACCATAGCTCCGTAAAGATTCTAAGATTTTTGACTCCTCTTTTAAAATTGCATTTTTCCACAGTTTTGAAACTTTACATTTGGTCACCACCCAAAATGTATCACTTCCAAATCTTATTTTGTAAAATTGATTTGACCAATCCCTTAAACATGATTTTAGAGGATTTTAGCAATTTTTGTCATATTTTTATCCTTTCATTATCCTTGATTTCCTTAATCCACCTAATACGATTCGAACCGTTTCCGACCGGCCCAATCCGATGTCTAAAACATCTAGGCCCAAAACCAGGGCATTAAAAATTGTTTGGGATTCTCCCCCTTCAAGTTTAAAATTTTGAATAAGAGATTAAAAAATGAAAATTAGTTAAAGTTCTCCCTTATTCATTTGAAAAACACAATTTTTCAAACCAAATCTCTCCCCCTTTTTGGTATATCAAAAAGAATTTAAAATACTTTTAGGCTCGAAATAACAATGGAGATTTAAATTTTGAAACTATTAAAATGTTTGGTTTTAAAAGTGGTCGCCCCTTACTCAAAGTATCATCAAAAAATGTTAGTCTAACACATGATAATCTAGTTGAATTAAAAGTAAATAAATTGAATTAAACAACTAAAAACAACTAGATTTTACCAACACCTGAACTCCAAGGGAGAATGTGAACCCTTCCTTCTTCAAGTGTTCTTCCTTGTGTGGATGGAGCTCCGCCTCATTGATTAGACTTGTTGATCAATCTCCATCGCACCTAATCAAGACAATCATACAAATTTTGGTATCCAAATTGCTTTGGATCCATAAACGTTAGTTGCACAAAATTTAATCCCCTAAGGAATCCATTTTTCAATTTCATGCTTTTTATGTGAAGTGATTAGTTCTTTTGGAACCCAAACACTTCTAAAACATTTTCCATTTACAAATATAGGGGCACTAGATTGTCTTTGATAAAATTTTGATTTTCCAAAATCAATTTTCTTTTCTAGTTCTTTGGAAATCAAAATCTTTTCTTTCTTAAGATCATCAACTTCTTTTTGATGATCTTTTTCAATTGTTTGAAGCAAATTTTTTAAACTAGAAACTTGTCGCTCAAAATCCTTCAATTTTGCTTCAAACTCAAAATTGGTTTTCAAAAGCAAATCATTTTCGTTTTTCAACTTTTAAATCAACTTTTTAATTTTTGATAGTGAAGCCTTTAATTCAAAAACCAACTCATCATAGGCTTCTTGTAACTCATCAAAAGTATATGAATTTGAAATGGATGAGTTAGAAGTTACCTCTCCCTCTTTGAGGGCCATCAAGCATAGGTGGGCTACCTCATCATCGGTGGAGTCTTCATCACTCCATGTGGCCACATATACTTGATTTGAAGATGATCCCTTCTTGTTCGACTTGTGGGATTCATTCATCTTCTTCTTCGATTCATACTTGAAATTTTCCATTTTGCTCTTCATGAATCGTATAAATTTGTTGAAGATATAGGCCATCTCTTCATCTTCACTTTCCTCCTCATTTGTATCAACATGGTTGCACTTGGAGGATTTGAGAGAAAAGGCATTCACATGGATGCCTAGCTCCTTGACTTTATTCTCCCCCATATTCTTTATCTCTTCCTTCTTCTTCTCCTCTTCTCTTCATTTCTTCATGATTTCATGTCTGAGAAGAGATCCCATGAGTTCATCGAGCATTAAGGATTTGAGATCTTTAGCTTCGATGATGGTCGTCTTATTTGAGTCCCAAGACTCGGGAAGAGAGTAGATGAGTTTTCGGACACGTTTGTCTTCCAGAATGATTCTTTCATATCCTTTGAGTTCATTGGTGATGGTGGAGATTCTATCGAACATCTTCGTGATGTCCTCATCCGGTTCCATCTTGAAGTTGTCATTCTCGTGGTTGAGGAGTCTGATCTTGGTCTCCTTTACTTCGTTGGTTCCTTCGTATGGGACTTCAAGCTTGTCACAAACCTCCTTGGCATCTTCACAAGAACACATCTTCTCGTAGAAGTTGGGTCTCAACGCACACAAAAAATGTGCAAGGTTTTGCAATTGAGCTTTATCTTCATGCGATCATCTGCGCTCCAATCTTCCTTCGTTCGTTGTGGCACGAATGGGCCATCTTCTACTATGTCCCAAAGCTTGTAGTCCTTGGACTTTATGAAATACATCATTCTTGTTTTCCAATGGGCATAGTGTGTTCCGTCGAAGAATGGTGGCTTGTCGATGGATTGCGTCATTTGATCGGTTGGTTGATATGTTGTATCGAGCTTCCCGGATCACCTCAATAGGATGTTAATCCTCTTCGATTGAGCCTCACTCTGATACCAATTGTTGGGTTTTTTTGGTGCTCGATTTTCTTCAACCGATGTGTTTGGCATGTTTGGAGAAGTTGGATAATTGGGTGTTTTAGTGGGAGGTGAAAATTGGACAATAAGACACAAGGAATTATAGTGGTTCAACCTTCTAACCAAGGTCTACATCCATTACCTTAGCTCCCCACTAAGGATTTCAACAAATTCACTCTAGAATTTCATCCCCTTTTCTAGGCTAAGGAGGCAACCTTTACAACCCTTCAAAGCTTTCTACCCAAATCTTGAGTAAACCCTCTTTAGAAGAGAAATTCTAAGCAAACTTGAAATCCTTCTAATAGGTGTTTGTTTGCACTATTTAGCTCTCACCCAAAGCCTAAACACTTGAGCAAATTTAACAATGGTTAGCTCACTAGTGTTGTCTATACAAGAAAATGGACAATTAAGCTCTAAGACAAATTCTTAATCATAGTGTTGTTGACAATTGAAGTATTAGCCTTGTATTGATGCTTGGAGATCCCTTTTATACTCCTAATTGAGTTTGTAGTCGTTACTAGCCGATATGGTTGAATTGGAGCCGTTGGAGACTTTATTTCCCACATTTATTGAAGTTCTGGTACGTATCGTATCGGTACACGCGGACCCGTATTGGTACGCCCTTCTTCAGAACTATCTGTTGGGCTCATGCCAGCCTAAGCGTATCGATACGCTAGGGAGCGTATCGGTACAATCTGCACTTTAAAAGTCCGTTCGGAAATTGCCGTTAAGGGTTATTAAAATAGGGATCAGTACACTTTAAAGGCGTATTGGTAAGTCCCCTATTCGTATCGATACGGGCAAGCCTGTATCAATATGGGTTTTGGTAGAATCAAAACATGAGTAAAAGGTATCAATACGGGGTATACCGTATCGGTGCGGTAGAGAGCTGAAAATTCAATTTTGAGTACTTTAAAACATTCCAAAGTTTTCCAAAAACCTTTTTAAATACCTCAAACTTATTTTCAAGTTGTTTGGACTTAAAGACATGTTTTAAATTCTTTTCAAATTAGTCCAAAACATTTTTCAATTATTATATTAAAACACTTAGTTCTTAATCATCAATACCAGGTGTTGATCAATCCAACCTCGACATAGGTTAGGGTTTAAGGCGGCTAAAAAGGGACGAACCAAAGGTTGATGTTCATTGTAAGATTCACGCCGACGGGTATCATCTGCAGTGGGAAACAACATTATTCTGACTTAGACATAAGCGGGATCATTAACGAAGCGTTCTGCCGAGCCTTGAACGACTGTCGAGTTTGCCGCCGAGCCAATCGTCCAATCCCCCTACCGAGGTAGCGAAAGCATCGAAGCACCAATCTGCCATCTCCCTCCAAGGCAGCAAAGTCTGGCAGCGCAAAACAACTTAGCATGTTCAACATAGTTTCACAATACTAAGCAACATAACCTAACACATTCTATCACCCTTATCTCTTCTATCAAATTACTTTTGCATTTAATTTCCCTTGTTCAGGAATTGCAATTCAAATAAGCTGTCCAATCCTCGTGGGAGACGATATCTTTTATACTATAACTTGACAAGAGTGTGCACTTGCACTCCTATTTAGAGAACACCCCAACGCTCTACAAGTTTTTGGCGTCGTTGCCGGGGATTGGCAATAGTAAATTTGTCTTTATTTTTCTGCACTTTTATTTTATTGCATTTATTTTCAACTTTAATTTTTTCTTATTATTTGAAAAAAAGAATATTCGGGTGCACTACAAATCAAGGGCAACAACATATGGGGAAGTTCTTGCGATTATTGTGAAGGCAATCATGCGTTCGAAAGTTGCCCTCATCTTTTTGTAGCAGACATGTCAAGAAAAACCACTCGGGAGTGGATGTCTTAATACGAACAACAGATTCCGCTGCCAGGGTTGCCGCTGCAGCAGCAAGATTTTTCATGGTATAATCAAGAATCTCAAATTTTTTTACCATAACAGTTTTGCTGTAGAAATCGACATGCCCTAGCAATATAGTTATCCTCAAGAGCAATCAAAAATCCTTGGAGGACACACTTCAAACTTTCCTCGCACTCACGCATAAAGCGTCAACTGCTAAGGACGCCAACATCGCTAAGATGGATGAACTTCTGAGCATTTCAGTCCTCATTAATACCATAGATGAACTTGAACACGATGTCTCAGCAACTTATGCCTCAGCAACTAGTGATCCTCAACAATTAAGTTTGAGGGATACTGATGTCCCAGGACAATAGGACGAAGACCAATGCGAAGAAGGATCTCCGATGTGTGAGGAACAATTAGAACCTCCAAGCCAAAAGGATGAAAAACACTACCCGAACAGCAAGATTGACAGTTGTTTTGGCAGCTACCTAGAACCCTGCCCAAGAGACGAACTGAGCAGTGAAAGGATAGTACCTGAACAAAGAAATGCCACAACAACACTTAGTGAGGCTGACAAAGGAATTGATGAAGCCTCGACAACGACGCATGGTTCAAAAGAAGCCTCGGCAACTATGGACTATACATATCGAGAGGAGTCGGTGCTAGCAGATTTAAAGCCATCAAAATCTCTACGGATGGAGATCTTCGAGGGGCATAAAGAAAACAGTGTTGGGAGTCATGAAGCTTTTCCAAAAATTGAGTTTTCCCTTGACATGCATAGCATCATGACAGAAGACTATCGCAACAACTGGTTGTCACAGCAGCTGCCTCGGCAGCAAAACCAACTTTCCACCATAACAAACTTCGACAAAGATAAGGTAAGTACATGGTTAGATAGTGATATAATTTTTCCTAATCACATGTTCATGCCTTCAGGAATAGAAACAAGGATGAAGGTGCACATGGACTACAAGGGAACGAGAAAGAATGACTCCTCCACCATGAGAATAATCACTCGATGGAAGGTGCGGGTGGATTACAAGACGTATCAGAAACGACCCTCTTAAGCTCAAATCGACAAGGGAGTAGTTACTTTAGGAGATGCATGCCAATCCACTCCTACAGTAACATATTTTTTATTTTTATCTTCCACATTTTTTATGCTTTCATAGACTTATAATTTTTAAATTTTAAATTTTAAATTTTTATTACTTTATGTATTTTATTTTATTTCGTCTTGCAAATAAAATTCAACCGTCTCACAACCTATCAATGACCACAACCAGCAACCAACCAGCCTTCCAGAGAATTTTGACAGAGGTTGTCGAGCAACATCATCGATGAAAGTTTGCCACTCAGAAGTATTGATGCTGTCGCCCAGCTCCCGCCACCTAGCAGTACTGATGCTACCGCCCAGTAGTACTGATGCTACAACCCAACTCCCACCGCTCGGCAGTACTAAAGCTGCCAAAGAGACCCCAATACTAGTAGTACTCCTCCATCATCTTCGGAACCAGCTCAATAGGATGGAAAGGCAGCAGCTCTGATTTATGCAATACACCAGGGATGTTCCATGACAGTGAAGTCTGGTTCCCTATATTTCCTGCTGAAATACTTACACGCCATCACTGGCCCTGGCAACCCAGATCGACACCACGACAACTACATCTAGAACTGCCCAAGGATGCCAAGGTAACGACTGCACGTGGTTCGACTAGCAGATACACACATTCGATAACCACACAAGCAGACATTGCTCAAAAGAAAATTCATCATGCAAGGTGACGACCTTTCTGACCAACTCGTTTATTTTTCTCATGCATTAAGGACAATGCTCCTCTCGAGTTTGGGGGAAATTAGTCCTCTAATTTTTTTTTCTTTTATTTCTTTTGTTTTGTTTTTATTTTCTAGTTTTTTATCTTTATTTTTCTGTTTTGTTTTGCATTTAGGTTCTAATGTAACATGCCTTTATTTAATGTCTAATGAATTCTTAGTTTGAGGAAAATTCTTGAGTAACTTTTACGTGTTGCAGCAGATAACCCGCCTGGGCGGCAACCTTAGCATGACTTTAGATTGACTTAGAATCCTACTATGGTCTGAACTTAAAGAAAACATTTCTTGTGACTAGTTTGATTTTAGGACTTCTATGAAACTTAGGTGTTTCACCTAGTACAACTTGGGTAGAACTCGAAGTTTAAATAAAAGAGAAACGTCCAAGAGATGCCGGAAACTGGCTCTAGGATAAGCTGGAGGTGCCCGAAACTGGTTCTAGGATAAGCTAGAGGTGTCCGAAACCGGCTCTAAAAAGTGAATGAAATCATTAGAGATGCCTATTACCGACACTAGTGGATAAATTGAAAAAAAACTAGAGGGAAACCCAATAGAATTAATGTGTTTATCGAAAGTCTACTTAGAAGCCGGAGAATCATTCTTATCACCAGGACCGCATACACTCACGAGATACATAGTTCGGTTCTGGGTAAGTCCATTGTCATTCCAAAGGTTGCTAATTTGGTATAAATCTACAAGGTATGTAAAGGTTGCTCAAGATGCTTTCTCGACTTAGTTTACCTATGATTTTAAGTTTTGGCATGTTATTGTTAGATGGTATTGCTTGAGAACAAGCAATAGTTCGAGTTTGGGGTGTGTAAAGTGTCTAAAAATCTTATTTTATTTACCCTTTTTACTCATATTATTGATAGAGTTAGGCACATTTTAGTTACATAATTAGGCATTAAGGCATTTTCTCATAATTTCCTTCACCATTAAGGTTGATAACATATTTTAGTGTATTTTGTGGAAAAGGTGATGTTTTGGTATGTATTTTGGTGTATGCATGAAAATTGCCCGCCAGAACCCGCCGCGGCAGCAAGGCGCCGCCAGGACCCGCCGCAATAGCAGGGTGCCGCCGGAACCTGCAGCGGCAGCAGGGGAGAAGAATGATCAGGAGGAGGAGAAGTCTGAGAAGCTGATGTTGTGGAAGCAAACCAAGAAGTTGTACTGAAGCAGCTCAATTCAGAGAAAGACATTGTAAAGCACCTGCGGCCGCCATATCCACCGCCCTAGGCAGCAAGTTGAGGAATTGGTGAATTGTAGTGTGATTGATAGAGCATAATTTTCTTAGTCCATTGAGCCCATCCAGTCATTTTACTGATGTCGAAAACAGCAGACAGAGCCGCCAAAGGAGAAGATCGAGGCTTGCTTGCGGCACAAGGCAACGACAAGAGGAGTCTAAATTCAAGTCAAAGAAGTCAGAATTAAAGGATGCATTTAATGCAAAAGCTACTTTATCATGAGGAAGACTTCTATTCCAAGGAGGACTTAACCTAGGCTAGGCCCTATATATAATTGATCATACTTTGTATGTTAGAGAACTCATAGTTGGCATAGTTTAGGTTTCTCTTGTGTTCTCTTGCCGCCACTATGTTCTAAATTATCTAGGGTTTGGGTTATGTTGTAATGTAGTTGCAAGAACGGTTATTTAGGTTCAAGTTTGTTTTTGCAATAAATTCAAGGTTTTCTTATTTCATGTTCTTCATTGTTTTCAATTGAGTTCGAAAGATACATTGGGAGCAATCCATTTGTTTGGTATTGAGAGAGTCAAACTCACGAAAGAAGTAAGCAAGATATCATCAATACCATGTGTTGATCAATCCCGCCTACACATAGCTTAGGGTTTAAGGCGACTAAAAAGGGACGAACCGAAGGTTGTTGTTCATTGTAAGATTCACGCTGACGGGTATCATCTGTAGTGGGCAACAAAAGTATTTTGACTTAGACATAAGTGGGATCATTAACGAAGCGTTCTGTCGAGCCTTGAAGGACTGTCGAGTTTGCTGTCGAGCCAATCGTCTGTTCCCCCTACCGAGGCAGCGAAAGCGTCGAAGCACCAATCTGCCATCTCCCGCCAAGGCAGCAATGTCTGGCAGCGCAAAACAACTTAACTTGTTCAACGCGGTTTCACACTACTGAGCAGCATAACCTAACCCATTCTATCACTCTTCTATCAAATTACTTGTGCATTTAATTTCCCTTATGTTGGAATTGCAATTCGAATAAGCTGTACAATCCTCGTGGGAGACGATATCTTTTATACTATAACTTGACAAGAGTGTGCACTTACGCTCCTATTTAGAGAACACCCCAACGCTCTACAAAGATCATATGAGCAACCAATCCCAATCTTGTGAAAGATGTAGTTCAAGGTGGTGCCATAAGTGAAAGATGAGAGAAAGGTCGAATGGTGGGTCTGAACAAGGTAGACGATCTCCGCAAACATAATCTAAGCAAAGTTTGGGTGCTTACCTTCCCGAAAGCATCGAATCAAAAAGCTATCAACTTGACGAATAGAGGACCATTTACCACCGGGTGAACGGAACAACCAAGTGATAAGGAAGTGAAGGAAGTGGTCATGAGCATCAAGGGTGGAGATGGAGTCGAGTTGAATATTACCCAAAGAATGTTCATCATCTATTCCAATATCCTGAACACCCAAACAATTAGCTATAACCTTAGAATCAATTCGAAAAGTTTGTCCCATGAGGTATGATCAACGACAATAACTTCATTTTTGGTTTTGTCAACAATACACTGGGCATTGGAGTAAAAAATTAAAACATGATTTTTTATAAAATATCTAGGGTATACTTTAAAAGGCTATGGACTTCCATTGGGTAAGTAAATTAAGATAACGAAAGTTATGTTCAGGGGAAGTCATGTAGGGTATAGAAACCTTACGCTCACGACAGATTTTAAAGCGATCCATCACTAGAGTGAAACCGGGCTCATTAGTACTATGTTGTAAAATGTGGGACAAGTTTGGTTTAGTAGCATTTCTTTCGATGTTAGAAGAGGATGCAATATCCTTTCTCATACATTTCTTACGAGCCATAACCTGAAATCAAAATCAAACCAAAAACAATGTATGCAAAAATCACCATATTCGATCCAATAATTAATCCAAAATTCAAGGTGGTTGTAAAAAATATATATATAATATAGCTTAAAAAGTATATACAAATATAAAAGGAATTTTTTGTTAAATGAATTTCAAAAAAAACAATATATACAATTATACGATGTATTCTTATATTCGAATAAAAATTTCAATTTTGAATAAATTTTTTGCAAAATATTTAAAACATATACTATATGTATATTCTTTATGCAAAAAATAATTAAAAACGGTATATAGATTTAAAGGAAATTGAAAAGGATAAGAAAAAGAGTTTATACATTGAATGTAGGATTTGGGATGAATGAGGAAATGATAATGCACAAACTTGATGATATAACTTAGGCTTGATTTGAAAACGAAAAACCCTCAAAAGATTTGAAGAATTGTGTTAGAAATCAAAGGGTTTTGATGGGTTTTTATATATGAGAAATTAGGGTTTTGAGAGAAAAAAGTGGTTGAGTTTTAATTAAAGTATGAAACCCTTATTTAATGACATTTAAACACTCCAGCGTCAACGCGTACCGGTACGACAATGGCCGTATCGGTACAGACTCGACAAACCGTACTGGTATAGTTTTACATGTACCGGTCCCTCGTGAACGCTCGTACAGGTACAATTTTATGTGTACCAGAATCCTCATGAACATGTACCGACACGCATTAAACCGTATCGGTACCCTATTGCCAGAAATTACATTTTTGGCATCAATAAGCTCAAAAACTCTATTTTAATCGAATCGATATGCATGCATGTGATATATGAACAACATGTATAGGCTAAAACTGGTGCATACTCCCCCTATCAACAAGCATAGATGCATAAAGGAGCAAAATCACAAAAACACATACATCATTTAATTTCAAGCAAGTTTTTGACCTTAAGAGGCTCTAAGGGGTTAAGAAATGCTAGTTAAACCTAACTCTCTCCTAAGAGTCCAAAACGCTCTTTGTCTAAAGGTTTGATAAATATGTCTGCTAATTGGTTCATGGTGTCAACATACTCTAGAACTACATCATTTTCAAGAAATGATCCCTAATGAAATGATGTCTTATCTCTATGTGCTTGGTTCTAGAACGTTGGATGAGATTCTTAGTGAGACAAATGACACTAGTGTTGTCACACTTAAGGGGTATGGTATCTACATCAACTCCATAATCTAAAAGTTGTTGCTTCATCCAAAGGACTTGAGCACAACAACTTATGACCAACATGTACTTTGCTTCGGTGGTAGATAAGGCTACACTATTTTGTTTCTTAGAGAACAAAAATATGTGCATACTACCTAGGAATAGACATGTTCTAGAGGTACTCTTTCTATCTATCTTACATCCCACATAATCTGCATCTGAGAAAGCATGCAAATCAAAGGAGGAATCTCTAGGATACCAAAGGCATAAACAAGGTGTGTCTCTAAGGTATCTAAAGATTCTCCCAACGGCTATATGGTGTGATTCTCTAGGACTAGCTTGAAACATAGCACACAAGAAAACACTAAACATAATATCGGTTCTACTTGCGGTAAGGTAAAGAAA
Organism: Hibiscus tridactylites; assembly: GCA_958450335.1. Lineage (NCBI taxonomy): Eukaryota > Viridiplantae > Streptophyta > Magnoliopsida > Malvales > Malvaceae > Hibiscus > Hibiscus tridactylites. The sequence goes on from OY288289.1 coordinate 30,393,311, forward strand.
AGATCCAGTCATAGAACGATAAAGCTTTGAATCAACATACTTACCTCCTTTATCTTTTTCAAGCTTTATAGAAGAACTCATTGGAGTGGCTTGAGGCTTCACATTCTCCAAGCCAAACATCTTGAGCATATCCTTGATGTATTTAGCTTGATTAATGAAGGTGTCATCCATCCTTTGTTTGATTTAGAGTCCCAAGAAGAATAAGAGCTCTCCCATCATGCTAATCTCAAACTCACCTTGCATTATGTTAGGTTTGATAGGCTTGATTTCCTTCAACCGATTTAGTTAGCCAAGTGGTGATGAAGTTGAATTTTTTGGTGATTGAGGTGTGGAAGCTTAAAGATAAAAGACACGATAATTTAGAGTGGTTCGGACTTCTAACAAGCACTTACATCCACTACCTTAGATTCCCACTAAAGATTTCACAACAAAGTCACTAATTGATTCATCCCCTTTTTTAGGCTTAGGAGGAAACCCTTACAATGATCAAAGCTTTCTAGCCCAAAGCTTGATCAAATCTTCTCTACAAGAGATAAATGTAAGCAAACTAAAATCACTCTTACAAGGATGATATTTGCACACTAAATCACTCACCCAAACCTAAAAACTTAAAAAATTTGACAATTTAGGCTCACAAGTGTTGTCTATACAAAGAATATATAATTAAAGCCCTAAAACAAATTTCTTATCATATGGTTGTTGACATTTGAAACATTAGTCTTCCCTTGATGCTTGGAGGTCCCTTTTATACTCCTAATTGAGTTTTTAGCTGTTGAGGACCGTTGGGATTGAATTAGAGTCGTTGGAGACTTTATTTCCCACTATAAATGAAGTTCTGGTGATGTCTATTTTGGTACACGGGTAGCTGTATCGAAACACCCCTCTTCAGAACTAGCCGTTAGAGTCTGCTGCGTGTGCCATATCGAAACACGTCAAGGCTGTATCAGAACACTCGTATCAAAATGTCTAGTGTCGTATTGAAACAATCTGCAATTTAAATAGTCATTGGGAAATAGTCGTTGAGGGTTTTAGTCGTTGGGGTGTATGCCACGTAGGTGTATCGAAACACCCTTTAGTGTTTCGAAACAACACATGTATGTATCAAAATGGGTAAGCCCTGTATCGAAACGGGTTTTGGCAGTTTCAAAATGTATCAATATAGATAATGCCTGTATCGAAATAGCTACTTTAAAAGCACTAGTTTGGCAACTGAAAAACGTTTCAAACATTGCCAAAACCTTTAGAAAACACCTCAAACTTATTTTTAAGTGGTTTTGGCTAAAAGTATGTTTTAAATTCTTTTCAATTTAGTCTAAAATATTTTTCAATTATTATATCAAAACGTATATTTCTACGATCTCCCCCTTTTTAATATAATAAAATCAACTTGAAAAATTGTTTGGGATTCTTCCTGTAACACCCCAAATTTGGGCTTAAAAGTTTAGGGTCTGAACCGGACCGGTCTGAGAAACGGTTCGAATATAAAAGAGGTTTTAGGAAACGCCTAGTTCGGGATGCTTTAAAAATATAGAAAAATATCTAAAAATCCTCATATAATATATATAAGAGAGTGGTGAAATCAATTTTACAAAATAAGGTTTGGAAATACTACATTTCGGTGTAGTGACCAAATTGTGATTTTTGCAAAGTTTAGTAGTGATTGTTTTGTAAAGGATTGCAACTTTAAATCTTTAAGGAGCTAATTTACCCAAAATGTTTTTTCTCCAGATTTTTCCTTAATTTGGGTGATTTAATTAAATAAAAGAAAGGTGAATACTACTTTTTGATTTTCATAACTACCTTTCTCTAATTTTCTCTCATTCCTTTTTCTCTCAAAATCCTATCATTCAAACATTTTTTCTCCAGCAAAATTCACATTGATTTTTACTTCAATTGATGAGATTTTCATCACTCATTGGTTCCTAATCAATCTTGCAACAAATCCTTTTGATTTCCACATTGTATTTTCATGGAATTTTGCCCAAATCAAGGAGAAATCATCTTTTAGAGGTAAGATTGTTCTTCTCCTCTAAATACTCAGTTCTTTACTAAAATTCCCAAGTTGTCAATCCTTTGTTAAAGTTTTATAAATGGTTTATTGTTAGAAACAAGATTTTGGCTTAAAACTCAAGATTTTGGAAGAGATCTTAAAGATTTTCGTTGTAATTGATTGGGCACTATTTTGAGATAGTTCTCTAATGTATTTTGGATGTTAAATGATGTTAGAAATGAGGTTTTATCAATCCAATCTTGAATAGGTTGTTTTCCTATGTTTTTGCTTATGGAAATGGTGGTTTTTGGGGTGGTTTTGGTGATCTGATGTTGTTGGAGGTATAAGGTCGTGTTTATATTGTTTTTTGATGTTAATTGATGTTTAGAAATGTTTAGAATTGATAGATCTTGGATGGGCTTTGTTTTGGGGGAGTTTGGAGAAGATTTTGGTTGTTTTTGGTGTCCGAAATGAGGTTCTTGAGCAGAGCAGCGAGTTTAGGTTGCATTGCTGGTGATTTTAATGCATGGCGATGCATTAATCCTCTGTTTTTATGTGTTAAAAATAGTGGAGAATAATCCGGAAGCGATAGAGGTGGCGTTAGAGGTTTCGGACACTTGGGAGGCTTGTCGGCTAGCACAGTATGGTGTATCGGTGAGAGAGATCATGTTTTCCAGCTTTGGAATGGTTTTGAAAAGAGGTTTGGGAACTTAAATTTAGGCTTGAAATGCCGGTTTAAGTTCGGAAGTAAGTAAAGTTGAATTCTCTCTCAATTGTGCTATTATTGTTTTAAAAACTATCAAAATGGGTTTTGATGTGATTGATTTGTCAATGTGGTTTAATTTGTTGTTTGAGCATGGTTTTAAAGCAAGTGAGTTGGTTGTCAAACTTGGTTTGAGGAAAGATGCATGAAATTGATATTCCTTGTGAGTATGAGTTGTCAATTTTTGTCTCAAATGCTTTGTTCGGCTTTTTGGCCTTGAAGGTGTTGCATGCTTTAAAAACAGTGAATGTGTTGATGTTTAACATGATATATATTGACATAGATGATGTAAAGATTACCGGATATATTGATTGATCAATAGGATGTAGAGCACTATAAACTAAAAAACTCGTACGTGCTCTTGGGTGTCGTCCCAAAGAGAGAGACCAATGATGGGCATTCCATTAGAGTAGGACTTGGTGAATTATCCAAGCTTTTTTGCAACAAGAGTTATTGCCATGAGACCGATGATGGGCATTCCATCAGTGTAGGACTTGGTGAGAGACCAAGCTTTTTGGCAACAAGAGTTATTGCCATGTGAAATCGATGAGGGGCATTCCATCGTAGTAGGACTTGGTGAAATACCCAAACTTAGTGGTGAGGATAGATACCGCCATGAGAGCCGGTGGCGAGATCCCACCGGGGTAGGACTTGACCTCGAGTCAAGCTATCCGCATATCCGTGTACAATAGAATATGAAAATGTCAATATATGATAATGAAATGTGTCACATGTACCAATGCTTGAGATGTTGTATGTAAAGAGAAATGCATATGAGATAATAATTTTATGAAATGCTTTAGTGTATCAAGCATATGTGGCCTTGCCATGAGATTTGCAAAGGTTGTATGCATGTGTTAGCTAGATGGTACATGTGGTTTTCAAAATGGAGATTTGCTTATGCAAATGAGGTTTTGAGTTTATAAATTGCTTTTGAGTAACGAGTATGTGTGGCTTTGCCATGAGTTTTGCATTTGTTGAATGCATGAGATAGATAGAAGGAACATATGGTTTCCAAAAGGTATTTTCTTGAAACGTTTATCAAGCATGAGAAAAGTATAGTGTGAAGTGCAGGTGTTTTCCAAGGAAATTGGTTTAATCTTTGCATGAAGTGTTTATGCATGGAAAGGTTTAAATGATAGTATTTGCAAGAATGTTGTTTGGGGTGAATTGTTTAGTGTATCAAAGTTAAATATTGGTTTTCATGTTGAGCAATGCATGATTTAAAGCAATGTTGTTTCAAAGGAGGTTTTCAAACAATACTTTGGTTTATTGAGTTGTGATTACATTTAAAGAAGGTTTTATGGTTTGCTGCATTGATGGTGTTTTGGTTTTGAGCATTCCTCACTAAGCATTATGTGCTTACGCTCCTTTTTGTCCATCAATGCAGATATTTGAAGTTGGGGCAGCAAGAAGCAAGGGATTCAAGAAGAGCTCCACTTGAGAAGTATGTTTTGGTTAATAGCTATAGATAATAAAGGCAATGGGGGGAGAGTCTTTTACGTTGATGTGTAATGAGATTGTTTCTCTTGACCAAGTTCGGTTTATGCTTTGATGCTTGTTGATGATCGTTTTACGATGTTTGGATCTTCTTTTTCATAGTTGAATATAGCTATGTTCTTTGTTTAAAAGTAAGATCATGTGTTGAATGTGATAAATGAGTAGGTGTGCTTAATGCTTGTAATGTATCTAGCCTTTGATGCAATTTGATGGTTTTAATGTCTAGCATGTTGTTGAAATGTTATGGAATGGTTTAAAGTATGTTCGAGGGTGTTTTATTGTGAAAAACCAGAAGTTTCTGCTGTTTCTGGGCAGGGTGTATCGAAACACCCTTGGTTGTTTCGAAACGGGTGCATGAAATGGCTTGGGCGTTTCGGAACGACTAGAAGTGTTTCAAAACACTTTGGCTACTGAAAGTGCCTATTTCGGAACTGGTTTCAGAACATACCCGCGTATCGAAACGGTCAACACCGTTTTGATATGGGCGTACGACACGGGTGTTTCTATACGGTTGTCGGTGTTTCGAAATGGGTTACCGTTGGACACAGATTTGAATTGCCTTGAAGTCTGCATGCTTTACATTTTAGTCTTGAAAGTTGTAATTGCAATTGCTTGAGCTTGAGATGTCTTTTTAAGATGAAATTTGGCAGAGAGGCTTGTAATATGATTAATTAAGGTTTGGTAAAACTAAAATCTTCAAAGTCTTTTTATTTTCCAAAATTTACATTTTGGTCCCTAAAAGTGTATTTCTTGCAATTGACTCCCTATATGTTATCCGATCGCTGTGCCTTTCTCAAATATGATTTGTGAGTACTCACTTAGGGTTAATGTGTATCTAGACAATATTAAAAATGTAACCCCCTTAACCCGGCCCGAACGGTTGACCCGAATTAAGAAAGTCACACGGGGAAAACCAAAGTCAACCCGAAAGTCAACCTTGATTAACGACCCTTTTTTTTTTCTTTTTAATCTTGTCTAGATGCACATTAACCTTAGATGTGATCATGCAAACAGCATACCCAAAGATCACAAACATCAGAGATCAAACAAGGACCCAATTGAACAATTTACAACTTTAGGGACCAAATTGTAAATTCTGAAAACTTTAATGACTTAACCAGATTTTAAGTTACCAACTTAAAATTAATCAGGTTTCATGCTTTTCTGCCAAATTTCAGCTCAAACGGACATCCCAAACTCATCAATTGCACAAACAAGTTTCAGGACCAAAATGCAAACAATTCAAAACATATAACTGCCAATGTCAGCCCCCAACGGTCGACCGTTCCGAAACAGATATACCCCGTTTCGAAACACGGGCCGTTCCGCAATGGGTTCCGGAACATGGGCTGGCAGTGGCCAAACCGTTTCGAAACGGTGCCTACCGTTTCGGACGCCTGGGTTCATTCAAGGCACCCGTTCCGAAACGGTGCACACTGTTCCGAAACGCCCTGCACATATTGCAGCAAAATGCATTCCAAAACATGCAATTGATCATCCAAACATGCTCCAATTGCCACCAAACTTTACCAGCATGCAATTCAACATATATAAAACTTGTAAGCATCATCAAATCAACAAATTAACTTCATAAGCAAAAAGCCCCAAATCTATAGGCATGCTTCCTACACAAGCAACCATTTAAGCACAAACTTTCCAAATCAATCTCATTAAAGCCAATACATGTTCCAACAACATCATCAACATAAAAACATCCTTGTCCAACACAAACGAACACATACACATTAACCCGAGAGATTCCACCCCCATTGCCTTTATTAACTATAGCTATTCACCGAGACATACATCTCAAATGGAGTCCACCTTGAATCCCTTGCCTCTCGCTGTCCAAACTTCAAGAATCTGCATTGATGGACAAAAAGGAGCGTAAGCACATAATGCTTAGTGAGGAATGCTCAAAACCAAAACACCATCAATGCAGCGGGTCATTAAATCACTTTTAAAACAAACCCGATTTGACAAACCAAAGCCATGTTTGAAAACTCCTTTTCAACATCATGCTTAAACCATGCATTGCACATACATGAAACCAAACCTTAGCTTAGCAAGCTAAGAAAACCTTTTCAAAGCACAAATTACATAATCATCCATTTAACCATTCCATGCATAAACACCATATGCAAAGTTAAATCAAAACCTTGGAAACACTTCCATTTCATATTACCCTTTCATATACTTGAACATCATTTCAAGCAAGAAACCCTTTAAAACCATTACTCAAACAAACCAACACATGCATTAAACCAAAGGCAACTTATATGAACCACAACATCATCATCACATGCCTTTAAAAACAAGCCTTAACAAGACTCCAATGCATTAAAGAGATTTCATGTACACATGCATCATTTATCAAATGATAATCAACACTTGTTCAACTTAACAAGTAAACATGCATTCACAAGCTTTAAACGCTTATCATGCAACCATGCATCTTTTCAAGCATCTCATGCTTCTTTAATAATTAAGAACATTACATTGGCTTCCAAGTGATCAACCACATCCACTTTTCAACTCAACACCCGATCGGATACGCGGATTCCGAGCGTTGTCCCTACGCTCCATACACCCTACCAATCCAAGGTCTCCCAAATGGACTTTTAAACACCATTTGACCTTACAAGCCTAAGGTTCCCATGTATGGACTTTTAAACACCATACAACCTCAACATGCACAAGGTTCCCATGTATGGACTTTGAAACACCATACAACCTTTGCATAACCGATTGGTAGTTGTATAACATCACTAACGAGATCCGGGACACCCCACACAAGATCCACACATGGTCTTACACCGCCATTGTGATCTTAACAAGCACAAGGTTCCCATATATGGACTTTTAAACACCATATAACCTTTGCTCAACCAAGGTCCTCGAATGGGCATCAACCTCCATTATGACCTTAACCATCTCGTTAGGATACTTGAAGGGAGTTTACCGGTCCACTCTTGACCACTCCACCTCCAAGGCGACTTAATTCACGGTGCACCCAATCCTATAGCCGGCTAACTATATCCGATCAACGAACCAAGAACCACTTTCATCACTTGCCAATATAACCATTTTACCATGATAATCCAATGATCCACATGCATAATCATAATGCAAAAACCATCATTTATCTTAACCAATAACCAACCATGGACTTACTAACACCATGTTGTTCATAAATAAACAAGGCTTACACAAGGACTTTCAACCACCTTTGTAACCTTTATCATCACTTACCAAAGTACATCATTAACAACAATAATCCACTGTTTTAAAGCATTAGACAAAGCCATTGAACAACTTGCAACACCATGCATCAAAACCACAATTTCCATGTACAAAACCAAGGATCTCTTACCTTGAGTATCCTTCACATATGGCTTCCAAAACCAGCATCAAACCATGCTTAAAATATGCTTTCAAAACAGATTTAAACCATGCAAAACACATGCATTTCAATCATCAACCACAATTGCTTTTAAAACCAAATCACAACACAATTCAAGAGCGAAAATCCATTCACTTACTCTTGAGCTTAGCAAAGTTGTTTAGACTTAAACTAAGCTCCCAAAACCTTCAAACCTTGGTTTAAAAGCTGAAAACCCAACTTCACTCACCGATACACAAAACAAGGCTAGCCAACAAGCCTTCCAAGCATCCGAAAACCATCCGCAACACCTTCAAAGCTCACGGATCAAACTCCCCTGTTTCAAGCACACAACAACAGAGGATTAATGCATCATTATGCATTAAAAACACCAGCAACAAGACTCAACCCGCTGCTCATCCCAAATCCAACAAGTTGGCTACCAAACACAACCGAAATCACCTCCAAACACTTCCAAAACTTAACCCAGCCAAGATCCATCACTTCTAACCATTATTAAACATCAATTAACATCCAAAATGGTCACAAACACGTCCTTATACCTCCAGGTATAACAGATCACCAAAAACACTCCAAAAACAACCAAAAACTCAAGCCAAACTTAGGAAATTCAACCTATCCGGGATTGCATTAATTAAACCTCAACTTCTAATCAATATAGCATTCATTTAACATCAATTTGACACTTCAAAACACTGCCCAAAAAGATCACACGAAAATTCCACCAAAATCACCAAATCTTGCATTTTAAGCCAAAAATCAAGATTTCAATTGAAAAGCCTTTAACGAATCACAAATCAAGGATTGAGAACATAGGAATTTCAGTAAAGAACTGATAGTTTAGAGGAGAAGGACGTTCTTACCTCCAAACTTGAGTTTCTCCTTTTTAGAGCCAAAAAGCTTGATGAAACAACTTGCAAATTGAGAGGTTTTGTTGATGAGATGATTAGGAATCAAAAGAGAGTTGAAATGAGGGATTTAGATTGACAAAATCAGAGAAGAAAATCTGGAGAAATGTGTTTGGGTGGAGAGAAAATGAGAGAAAAGGAAAATTGAGAGAAAATAGAAAAGTTAGTTATAAAATGGTAAAATGATTTCCCTCCACATTTCATAAACTTTAAAATCAGAATAAAGCCTTAAAATATCTTAGAAAAATATGGAGAAACTCTTTTTGGAATAATAGCTCCTTAAAGATTCAAAGTTTCAATCCTTTATAAAACAGTCACGCAACTTTCAAAAATTACATTTTGGTCACTAGCCAAAATGTCAACCTTCCGAACTTCATTTTCCAAAATTGATTTCACAGTTCACTTAATTATATTAAAAGATGATTTTAGAACATTTTTCCATATTTTTAATGCAACCCGAACTAGGCTTTGCTAAATTCACTCTTATATATTCAATCAGCACTTTGACCGAACCGGTCAACGCCCAAAACTTCTGAGCCCAAAACCGGGGCATTACAACTCTCCCCCCCTTAGGAAATTTCGTCCTCGAAATTTCAACCGGCGAAAAGAGAACAACAACCTTCTCAAAGCAACACACAAGGCAACACAAAAGCCTCAACCAACACTGACTACTATCCACACAAAACCTCCACCAAACTTAGCACCTCCACACACTGTTCACAAAATCCAGAACACTCAAAGATAGCCACAACTTAACCTTTCACATACCCGGACTGTACACAGCCTCAACCTCAACCTGAAGAACCTCAACTTTTACAGCGCACCACACTGTAACACACAACTTCCAAGACTTGTTTACACAGTGACAACAACCAATCCAAAACAACCACTATGCAAACCTTTCTGCTTCTAAAACTCTTGCAAACTCCTAAACCTCTTCCAAGGATTTTCCCAACAAGAAAAAATCTTTAAGCATCAACTGCTTACCCAAACTCCTCAACGAATGCTGATAATCCTTCACATCTGCCGCTAACATTACCATAATGACTCACCAGGACTACTCACCCAGATTCCAAGAATTACATTACAACCCCAACTTGACTCCGCCAGCCATTCCACACACCACCAGCTGACTTCAAACGGAACTTTCTTAACCACAACCAGCCAACCACTTCTCACAAGAACCCAAACAACCAACAAAAACCTTCGATCTTTCATAATCCTTCCACTTCAAACTTCAACCATAACATTTGTCTTACCAGAACATCGCTTAACCAAAACACACATAACAGCTCTTCAACTCCTCAAAGGTTACTAAGAACCAGCACTTACAAACACAACCCTTCCACAACAACTTAAATACTAAACTACCTCAGCACCTAAAAACACAACCGTTAAACAGCAACATCACTTAGCACCAAGGAGCTACCCCTTCCACTTAGCTATTCAAACCACTAAGCTCTCTAAGCAACAAACACTATCCTTCTACCACAGGCTATACCACTCTCACCATTGCTAGCAACTAGCTTAATATTACTTCTAACTCTCACTCAGCACCAAAACAACCTCTAAAAACCCATCATCCAAACCAACCACCACACTAACAGATTCGATTAGTTATTAGCGAGTGTGAACATCGTATGCATAATCACCTATACGCCCTATCAATGCCTGATGTACATGCATGCAAAACCTCTAATGTCATGCCACATGCATGCATGGACCAACATATATAATATAGCATATAACAATGATTTTAACTGTGCATGAATGCCAGTTCACACCCTCCAATAACATCCTCAAAATCCGTCTAAAAACAACCTCCCAACTCACTCCTAACTTATCTAACTCCATCATACCAACAACCATTAACCACCAGATACTCACTAGGCCTTCTTCACACCAAAGATGTTTCCAAACAACTACCATTACCCCAAACATGATAGCAACAAGACTAAACTTACCACGCAAGGAAAACCAACAGAAACCAAACTAAGGTAACTAGAGCAAAGATTACTTAACAAGGTTACCTGAAAACACAACACCTCCCTGAAGCTTCATCAGACGAGCTCTCTTCCTTGTGGAACCATCATCCCCCTGCGGCACAACTGCAGCACCAGCTAACACACCAGGGTCACCACCAACTCCTTGCGGTAAGGAACCTTGGCTGTTCCGAGCCAACCTCAAACAATCACGTCTCATGTGTCCAGCAGACCCACATTCCCAGCAATTCTCATTTCCCAAACTCTTCACAACCTTCTGCTCTTTTTGCCACCTCTGAACCTTGCCTCGGCCATGCCCACGACCTTTCAGAGACCCATTGGCTAACACCAAAGCTGACTTCACTCCAAGAGGACAATCACGCTTAACATGCATTTTAGAACCACAATTCCAGCAAGCACCCGCGCCCCAACAACCTCCAACATGGCGCCTTTCACAACGGTCGCACACCGGTAGCTGAACCTCCACTCCTTGCTCAAGCAACACTTGCTCCACAACAGCACTATCTTCACATTGCTTAACCCTTGGAAATTCCCTTCCAAGATACCTTTCACAAAAAGCAGATACAAAGAAATCCCAATCAATATCAGGAATATGTGACGCCACCGCCACAGATGTCCACCAGACACACGCATCCTCCAGCATCAAAGAAACAACACTCCCCAGCTTACAGGCATAATCACAGCCTTCCTGATCCAAGATCAGAATCACACTGGCCAACCAGGCCTCAAACATCTCCGGTGAAGAACCATGATACTCCACAGCACCCAAATCAAGCAAACGCTGCTTCGGCAAACCCACACATCCCACAGCCAGCTCATCCACTGACCATACATTTACCACAGCCTGAGCTGTTCCCAACACCTCCTGCTCAACAGGTGATGAACTCTTCACCACAGAACCAGCTTCTTTCCCTTGCCTTACCACCTCAACTCCAGGCACAGAAGACTGAGACAAAACACCTCTACAAAAGGGTGAATTCCATGCCCTAACAACCTGCCCCAAGGCAGCAACCATCTTACCCAACTGCCATTCTTCCGTCGACTTTGCCATACTACTAACAACAACAAACAATCACAACAAACAAACAAACCAGTTAGACCAGCTTTAAGCAAGGATTCAAACTCCAACTCCAAAATAACACAATAGCTATATTAATAAGGCAATGGGTATCCCGAATTCCTCCCCTTTACATGACATAACAGTCAACACAACATGGATATCACAACATCAAACATATCAAACAACATACTTTGATCATGCTTACATCAAACAGCATCCATTTGCATCAGCATATTATCAACATAACATACTCATGACACCTTCATCATGCATAACATCAGCTCACAACATCAGCACATATCCACATAAGCTCATCCAAGATTCATAACCATAAAGCATGCTTGCATACATCAGCAACATGCTCAGAAACATCAATAATTTGCTCAGAAACACGTGTTTCAACCAACTTTCAACCACACATCAAGGTAAACAACAAACATACATCACAACAACTTACCGTTTTCCCCAAGCATTCGCAACTCAGCTCTGATACCACCAAATGTAACCCCCTTAACCCGGCCCGGACGGTTGACCCGAATTAAGAAAGTCACACGGGGAAAACCAAAGTCAACCCGAAAGTCAACCTTGATTAACGACCCTTTTTTTTCTTTTTAATCTTGTCTAGATGCACATTAACCTTAGATGTGATCATGCAAACAGCATACCCAAAGATCACAAACATCAGAGATCAAACAGGGACCCAATTGAACAATTTACAACTTTAGGGACCAAATTGTAAATTCTGAAAACTTTAAGGACTTAACCAGATTTTAAGTTACCAACTTAAAATTAATCAGGTTTCATGCTTCTCTGCCAAATTTCAGCTCAAACGGACATCCCAAACTCATACAATTGCACAAACAAGTTTCAGGACCAAAATGCAAACAATTCAAAACATTTAACTGCCAATGTCAGCCCCCAACGGTCGACCGTTCCGAAACAGATATACCCCGTTTCGAAACACGGGCCGTTCCGCAACGGGTTTCGGAACATGGGCTGGCAGTGGCCAAACCGTTTCGAAACGGTGCCTACCGTTTCGGACGCCTGGGTTCATTCAAGGCACCCGTTCCGAAACAGTGCACACTGTTACGAAACGCCCTGCACAGATTGCAGCAAAATGCATTCCAAAACATGCAATTGATCATCCAAACATGCTCCAATTGCCACCAAACTTTACCAGCATGCAATTCAACATATATAAAACTTGTAAGCATCATCAAATCAACAAATTAACTTCATAAGCAAAAAGCCCCAAATCTATAGGCATGCTTCCTACACAAGCAACCATTTAAGCACAAACTTTCCAAATCAATCTCATTAAAGCCAATACATGTTCCAACAACATCATCAACATAAAAACATCCTTGTCTAACATAAACGAACACATACACATTAACCCGAGAGATTCCACCCCCATTGCCTTTATTAACTATAGCTATTCACCGAGACATATATCTCAAATGGAGTCCACCTTGAATCCCTTGCCTCTCGCTGTCCAAACTTCACGAATCTGCATTGATGGAAAAAAAGGAGCGTAAGCACATAATGCTTAGTGAGGAATGCTCAAAACCAAAACACCATCAATGCAGCGGGTCATTAAATCACTTTTAAAACAAACCCGATTTGACAAACCAAAGTCATGTTTGAAAACTCCTTTTCAACATCATGCTTAAACCATGCATTGCACATACATGAAACCAAACCTTAGCTTAGCAAGCTAAGAAAACCTTTTCAAAGCACAAATTACATAATCATCCATTTAACCATTCCATGCATAAACACCATATGCAAAGTTAAATCAAAACCTTGGAAACACTTCCATTTCATATTACCCTTTCATATACTTGAACATCATTTCAAGCAAGAAACCCTTTAAAACCATAACTCAAACAAACCAACACATGCATTAAACCAAAGGCAACTTATATGAACCACGACATCATCATCACATGCCTTTAAAAACAAGCCTTAACAAGACTCCAATGCATTAAAGAGATTTCATGTACACATGCATCATTTATCAAATGATAATCAACACTTGTTCAACTTAACAAGTAAACATGCATTCAAAAGCTTTAAACGCTTATCATGCAACCATGCATCTTTTCAAGCATCTCATGCTTCTTTAATAATCAAGAACATTACATTGGCTTCCAAGTGATCAACCACATCCACTTTTCAACTCAACACCCGATCGGATACGCGGATTCCGAGCGTTGTCCCTACGCTCCATACACCCTACCAATCCAAGGTCTCCCAAATGGACTTTTAAACACCATTTGACCTTACAAGCCTAAGGTTCCCATGTATGGACTTTTAAACACCATACAACCTCAACATGCACAAGGTTCCCATGTATGGACTTTGAAACACCATACAACCTTTGCATAACCGATTGGTAGTTGTATAACATCACTAACGAGATCCGGGACACCCCAGACAAGATCCACACATGGTCTTACACCGCCATTGTGATCTTAACAAGCACAAGGTTCCCATATATGGACTTTTAAACACCATATAACCTTTGCTCAACCAAGGTCCTCGAATGGGCATCAACCTCCAGTATGACCTTAACCATCTCGTTAGGATACTTGAAGGGAGTTTACCGGTCCACTCTTGACCACTCGACCTCCAAGGCGACTTAATTCACGGTGCACCCAATCCTATAGCCGGCTAACTATATCCGATCAACGAACCAAGAACCACTTTCATCACTTGCCAATATAACCATTTTACCATGATAATCCAATTATCCACATGCATAATCATAATGCAAAAACCATCATTTATCTTAACCAATAACCAACCATGGACTTACTAACACCATGTTGTTCTTAAATAAACAAGGCTTACACAAGGACTTTCAACCACCTTTGTAACCTTTAGCATCACTTACCAAAGTACATCATTAACAACAATAATCCACTGTTTTAAAGCATTAGACAAAGCCATTGAACAACATGCAACACCATGCATCAAAACCAAAATTTCCATGTACAAAACCAAGGATCTCTTACCTTGAGTATCCTTCACATATGGCTTCCAAAACCAGCATCAAACCTTGCTTAAAATATGCTTTCAAAACAGATTTAAACCATGCAAAACACATGCATTTCAATCATCAACCACAATTGCTTTTAAAACCAAATCACAACACAATTCAAGAGCGAAAATCCATTCACTTACTCTTGAGCTTAGCAAAGTTGTTTAGACTTAAACTAAGCTCCCAAAACCTTCAAACCTTGGTTTAAAAGCTGAAAACCCAACTTCACTCACCGGTACACAAAACAAGGCTAGCCAACAAGCCTTCCAAGCATCCGAAAACCTTCCGCAACACCTTCAAAGCTCACGGATCAAACTCCCCTGTTTCAAGCACACAACAACAGAGGATTAATGCATCATTATGCATTAAAAACACCAGCAACAAGACTCAACCCGCTGCTCATCCCAAATCCAACAAGTTGGCTACCAAACACAACCGAAATCACCTCCAAACACTTCCAAAACTTAACCCAGCCAAGATCCATCACTTCTAACCATTATTAAACATCAATTAACATCCAAAATGGTCACAAACACGTCCTTATACCTCCAGGTATAACAGATCACCAAAAACACTCCAAAAACAACCAAAAACTCAAGCCAAACTTAGGAAATTCAACCTATCCGGGATTGCATTAATTAAACCTCAACTTCTAATCAATTTAGCATTCATTTAACATCAATTTGACACTTCAAAACACTGCCCAAACAGATCACACGAAAATTCCACCAAAATCACCAAATCTTGCATTTTAAGCCAAAAATCAAGATTTCAATTGAAAAGCCTTTAACGAATCACAAATCAAGGATTGAGAACTTAGGAATTTCAGTAAAGAACTGATAGTTTAGAGGAGAAGGACGTTCTTACCTCCAAACTTGAGTTTCTCCTTTTTAGAGCCAAAAAGCTTCATGAAACAACTTGCAAATTGAGAGGTTTTGTTGATGAGATGATTAGGAATCAAAAGAGAGTTGAAATGAGTGATTTAGATGACAAAATCAGAGAAGAAAATCTGGAGAAATGTGTTTGGGTTGAGAGAAAATGAGAGAAAAGGAAAATTGAGAGAAAATAGAAAAGTTAGTTATAAAATGGTAAAATGATTTCCCTCCACATTTCATAAACTTTAAAATCAGAATAAAGCCTTAAAATATCTTAGAAAAATCTGGAGAAACTCTTTTTGGAATAATAGCTCCTTAAAGATTCAAAGTTTCAATCCTTTATAAAACAGTCACGCAACTTTCAAAAATTACATTTTGGTCACTAGCCAAAATGTTAACCTTCCGAACTTCATTTTCCAAAATTGATTTCACAGTTCACTTAATTATAGTAAAAGATGATTTTAGAACATTTTTCCATATTTTTAATGCAACCCGAACTAGGCTTTCCTAAATTCACTCTTATATATTCGATCAGCACTTTGACCGAACCGGTCAACGCCCAAAACTTCTGAGCCCAAAACCGGGGCGTTACAAAAAAGAGAAAAAAGTGTCGTGAATCAAGGTTGACTTTCGGGTTGACTTTTGATTTCCCCGTGTAATCTTCGTAGTTCGAGTCCACCGTCTAGGCCGGGCTAAGGGGGTTACATTTGTTGGTATCAGAGCTAAGTTCGAATATTTAGGGTGATGGTAAGTTGTTATAGTAAGTGTTAGATGTTTATTCTAATGTGTGGTTGAATGTTGGTTGAAAAATACGTTTCTGAGTGAATTGTTGATGTTTTCATCGTGCTTGTGGTTACGATTCTTCTGTAAGCTAATGTGAAAAATTGATGGTGATATGCTGGTGTTGTGAGTTGATTTTCTAAATAATGAAAATGTGATGGGTATGATATGTTGATGTTATGCTGTTGAGGGTGAATGTTGTTTGATGAGAGCATGATTGAACTTTGCTGATTGATAGGCTCGATGTTTGTGATATCAATGTTTATATTGATTGTTATGTCTTATAAAAAGGGAGAATTCGGGATACCCATTGCCTTATTATTATAGCTATTGTGTTATGTTGGAGTTGGAATCTTGAATCCTTGCTTGAAGCTGGCCTGATCGTTTTGTTTGTTTTGTTATCATTGCTTTGTTAATAATAGCACAATGGGATCGGTGAAAGAATGGCAGTTGGGTGTGATGGTTGCTGCCTTAGAGCAGGTTGTTAAGGGGTGGAATTCACTTTTTGGTGGGAGTGTACCGCTTCGGTCAACAGTGCCTGGAGTTGAGGTAGTAGGGCAGGAGAAGAAAGCTGGTTCTGTGATGAAGGATTAATCACATGTGGTTCAAGAGGTGTCGGGAACATCTCAGGCCGTGGTGAAAGTGAGGCATGTAGACGTGCCAAATGTGGAACATGCGTGTTTGTCAAAACAACGTTTATATGATTTGGGAGCTGTGGAGTATCATGGTTCGACACCTGAGGCGTTCGAGGCTTGGTTAGCCAGTATAATTCTGATTTTGGATCAGGAAGGGTGTGATAACGCCTGCAAGTTGGGAAGTGTTGTCTCGTTAATGTTGGAGGATGCTTGTGCTTGGTGGACATCTGTGGCGGTGGCAAAGAATATCCACGATATAGATTGGGAGTTCTTTGTGTCTGCCTTTAATAGAAGATACCTTGGAGTGAAGTTCTCAGGGGTTAAGCAACGCGGGGTGTGGCTTCAGATTTTGATGGTGAGAAAAGTATAAGCAAAAGAGTTGTGGGTACTGACCTCGAGAGTGGTCAGCGTAGGAGGCTACGTGACATAAGGGTTTGCTTGAATCGAAGTTTAGGTGGTAGTGCTGATGTGGGTCAAGTGCTACATGATCAAGGAGTGGTGGTTCGGTTGCCGATGTGTAATTGTTGTAGAAGGCGTCATGTTGGAGTTTCTTGGGGTGTTGGAGTTTGTTGGAACTGTGGTTCTATGGAGCATGTGAAGCGTAATTGTCCTCAAGTGGTGAGATCAGCTTCAATGGGTGCAAAAGGGTCTCAAAAGGGTCGTGAGCGCGGCCGAGACAGAGTTCGGAGGTGGCAAGAAAGGCAGAAAGGTGTGAGGTGTTTGGAGGATGGATCTTGTTGGAATTGTGGATCTGATGGAAATTTGAGACGGAATTGTCTAGAGTTAGTTCGGGGTAGTCAGGGTTCTTTACAACAGGGAGACAGTGATGACCTTAAAGTGTTGGTTGGTGCTGCGGCGGTACGGCCAGAGAAAAATGGTTCTGCGGGGAAGAGAGTTTGTCTGTTGAAGCTCCAGGGCAATGAGGTGATTACAGGTAACTTTGTTAAGTAATCTTTGCCCTAGTTATCTTTGTTTGGTTATTGGTTGGATTTCCTTTTGTAGTGGGTAAGTTTTATGGCTAGCAAGGTTGGGTAGTAGCCGGTGTTGTTTTGGGAAGACAATTTTAGAGTTGAGAGTGTAATAGGGGAGTAATGTGTGGTTAGCGGATTGTTAGAATGGTAGAGATGGAAAAGTTGGAAGTGAGGTAAGAGGTTGTTCTTAGGCAGATTCTGAGGATGTTATTGGTAAGTGTCAACCGACATACATGCACAGTTAAAAACATTTGTTTATATATATTATATATATATATATATATATATATATGTTGGTACATGCATACATGCGACATGACATTAGAGGTTTTGCATACATGTACACAGGCATTGATAGGGCATGTTGGTGATCATGCATACGAACGTTCACACTTGCTAATAGTTAGTTGGGTCTGATAGTGTTGTGATAGGATTAGGTTGGTTGGTGGGTTTAAAGTGTTATTTTGGTGCTAGGTAAATGCTAGAAGTAGTAGAAGGTAGTAAACAGGTTGTCAGTAATAGTGAGTGCAATCTAGCATGTTGGCAGAAGGAAGGTGTTTAGGTGCTTAAAGAGTTTAGCGGTGAGGTGATAAGGAGGTGGTCGTTTGGAGTTAGAATCGGTTGAGGTGGTTGCGAATAACAGATAAGTGTTGTAGTTTCTTTGTGTTAGATGATGTTGTAGGCTAGTGGATGTGTTTCTGGTGTGTTGGGGCGTCTTGGCGTTGATGGGTGCAATAGGAGGATTGTTTATGTAGGTGACGGTTCGTAGTAACCTTATGATAGTTGGGAGGAGGTTATGATGAGAGCTTTAGATGAGGTTTGGTTTGGTATGAGTAGAGGTTTTGTAGTCTTAATATGTTTGTATGTCGGTGGAATGGGTGGTATCCAGGTAAGGTTAGTGTTATGGTCAAAGATTGAAGTGGAAAGGCGATGTAAGATCAAGGGTCATTGTTGGGTTGGTCGGGTTCTTGTGAGAAGTGGTTGTTAGTTGAGTATAAGTAAATCTTTCCTAGGTCAGTTAGGGGTATATGGAACAGTTGGTGGAGTTAAGGTCGGAGTCTTGTGACGTGGATTTCGGATGTTATGTGAGTAGTTTTGATGAGATGTTATGGTGGTGATAGTGGCGGATGTAAAGGAATGTTATCAATACATTGATAGTGCCGTGGTAATCGTTGAGCAGGAGATTGAGCGGTTGGCAAGAGGTTTTAGAAGCGGAGTAGGTTGTGGGTCACATGGTGGCTGAAAACTGGATGGGTTGGTGTCACCGTATGTGCGATGTTTGTTGAGGGCGTTATGAGATAAGGCGGAGTATGTTTTAAAGATTTGAGAGTTCTTCGGGTTGTTGGGGCTATGCACTGTTCGAAAGTGTGAAAGGTTAAGCTGAGACTAATAACCGAGTGTTCTGGATGTCTTGCACCGTAACTGGTGGTGTTGGATTTGGGTATAGTGTAAGTTTGATTTGAGGATGTGTTGATTTTCGTGGTGTTTTGGGTTGAGGATGTTTCAGTGGTGGTTAAGTCGTCTGTGTTACATTGTGTGTTGCTTTGGGAAGTTTGGTATCGTTCTCTTTTCGGAGGTTGAAATTTCGAGGATGAAATTTCCTAAGAGGGGGAGAGCTGTAACACCCCAAATTTGGGCTTAGAAGTTTAGGGTCTGAACCGGACCGGTCTGAGAAACGCTTCGAATATAAAAGGAGGTTTTAGGGAACGCCTAGTTCGGGATGCTTTAAAAATATAGAAAAATATCTAAAATCATCATTTAATATATATAAGAGAGTGGTGAAATCAATTTTACAAAAAAAAAGGTTTGGAAATACTACATTTTAGTGTAGTGACCAATTTGAAATTTTTGCAAAGTTTAGTAGTGACTATTTTGTAATGGATTGAAACTTTGAATCTTTAAGGAGCTAATTTACCCAAAATGTTTTTCTCCATATTTTTCCATAATTTGGGTGATTTAATTAATGATTTAATTAAATAAAAAAGGTGAAAACTACTTTTTGATTTTCATAACTACCTTTCTCTAATTTTCTCTCATTCTTTTTTCTCTCAAAATCCTATCATCCAAACATTTTTTCTCCAGCAAAATTCACATTGATTTTTACTTCAATTGATGAGATTTTCATCACTCATTGGTTCCTAATCAATCTTGCAACAAATCCTTTTGATATCCACATTGTATTTTCATGGAATTTTTCCAAATCAAGGAGAAATCATCTTTTAGAGGGAAGATTGTTCTTCTCCTCTAAATACTCATTTCTTTACTGAAATTCTCAAGTTGTCAATCCTTTATTAAAGTTTTATAAATGGTTTTAATGTTAGAAACAAGATTTTGGCTTAAAACTCAAGATTTTGGAAGAGATCTTAAAGATTTTCGTTGTAATTGATTGGGCTCTATTTTGAGATAGTTCTCTAATGTATTTTGGATGTTAAATGATGTTAGAAATGAGGTTTTATCAATCCAATCCCGAATAGGTTGTTTTTCCTAAGTTTTTGCTTGTGGAAATGGTGGTTTTTGGGGTGGTTTTGGTGATATGTTGTTGCTGGAGGTATAAGGTCATGTTTATGTTGCTTTTTTATGTTAATTGATGTTTAGAAATGTTTAGAATTGATAGATCTTGGATGGGCTTTGTTTTGGGGGAGTTTGGAGATGACTTCGGTTGTTTTTTGGTGGCCGAAATGAGGTTCTTGAGTAGAGCAGCGAGTTTAGGTTGCATTGCTGGTGATTTTAATGCATGGTGATGCATTAATCCTCTTTTGTTATGTGTTAAAAATAGGGGAGAATGATCCGGAAGCGATAGAGGTGGCGTTGGAGGTTTCGGACGCTTGGGAGGCTTGTCGGCTAGCATAGTATGGTGTATCGATGAGTGAGATCATGTTTTCCAGCTTTGGAATGGTTTTGAAAAGAGGTTTGGGAACTTAAATTTAGGATTGAAACGCTGGTTTATATTCGAAAGTAAGTAAAGTGGAATTCTCTCTCAATTGTGCTATTATTGTTTTGAAAACTATCAAAATGGGTTTTGATGTGATTAATTTGTCAATGTGGTTTAATTTGTTGTTTGAGCATGGTTTTAAAGCATCTGAGTTGGTTGTCAAACTTGGTTTCAGGAAAGATGCATGAAAT
Source organism: Hibiscus tridactylites (assembly GCA_958450335.1). Classification (NCBI taxonomy): domain Eukaryota; kingdom Viridiplantae; phylum Streptophyta; class Magnoliopsida; order Malvales; family Malvaceae; genus Hibiscus; species Hibiscus tridactylites. The sequence continues at coordinate 30,414,368 of OY288289.1, forward strand.
TGATATTCCTTGTGAGTATGAGTTGTCAGTTTGTGTCTCAAATTCTTTGTTCGACTTTTTGGCCTTGAAGGTGTTCCATGCTTTAAAAACAACGAATGTGTTTATGTTTAACATGATATATATTGGCATAGATGGTGTAAAGATTATCGGCTATATTGATCGATCAATAGGATGTAGAGTGCACTATAAACTAAAAAATTCGTACGTGCTCTTGGGTATCGTCCCAAAGAGAGACCAATGATGGGCATTCCATTGGAGTAGGACTTGGTGAATTATCCAAGCTTTTGGCAACAAGAGTTATTGCCATGAGACCGATGATGGGCATTCCATCGGTGTAGGACTTGGTGAGAGACCAAGCTTTTTGGCAACAAGAGTTATTGCCATGTGAAATCGATGAGGGGCATTCCATTGTAGTAGGACTTGGTGAAATACCCAATCTTAGTGGCAAGGGTAGATACCGCCATGAGAGCTGGTGGCGAGATCCCACCGGGGTAGGACTTGACCTAGAGTCAAGCTGTCCGCATATCCGTGTACAATGGAATATGAAAATGCCAATATATGAGAATGAAATGTGTCACATGTACCAATGCTTGAGATGTTGTATGTAATGAGAAATGCATATGAGATAATAATTTTATGAAATGCTTTTGTGTATCAAGCATATGTGGCCTTGCCATGAGATTTGCAAAGGTTGTATGCATGTGTTAGCTAGATGGTACATGTGGTTTTCAAAATGGAGATTTGCTTATGCAAATGAGGTTTTGAGTTTATAAAATGCTTTTGAGTAACGAGTATGTGTGGCTTTGCCATGAGTTTTTCATTTGTTGAATGCATGAGATAGATAGAAGGAACATATGGTTTCCAAAAGCTATTTGCTTGAAACGTTTATCAAGCATGAGAAAAGTATAGTGTGAAGTGCAGGTGTTTTCCAAGGAAATTGGTTTAAACTTTGCGTGAAGTGTTTATGCATGGAAAGGTTTAAATGAGAGTATTTGCAAGAATTTTGTTTGGGGTGAGTTGTTTAGTGTATCAAAGTTAAATGTTGGTTTTCATGTTGAGCAATGCGTGATTTAAAGCAATGTTGTTTCAAAGGAGGTTTTCAAACAATACTATTTTTTATTGAGTTGTGATTACATTTAAAGAAGGTTTTATGGTTTGCTGCATTGATGGTGTTTTGGTTTTGAGCATTCCTCACTAAGTATTATGTGCTTACGCTCCTTTTTGTCCATCAATGCAGATATTTGAAGTTGGGGCAGCAAGAAGCAAGGGATTCAAGAAGAGCTCCACTTGAGAAGTATGTTTTGGTTAATAGCTATAGATAATAAAGGCAATAGGGGAGAGTCTTTTACGTTGATGTGTAATGAGATTGTTTATCTTGACCAAGTTCGGTTTATGCTTTGATACTTGTTGATGATCGTTTTGCAATGTTTGGATCTTCTTTTTCATAGTTGAATATAGCCATGTTCTTTTTTTAAAAGTAAGATCATGTGTTGAAGTGATAAATGAGTAGGTGTGCTTAATGCTTGTAATGTATCTAGCCTTTGATGCAATTTGATGGTTTTAATGTCTAGCATGTTGTTGAAATGTTATGGAATGGTTTAAAGTATGTTCGAGGGTGTTTTGATGTGAAAAACCAGAAGTTTCTGCTTTTTCTGGGCAGGGTGTATCGAAACACTTTTGGCTGTTTCGAAACAGGTGCCTGAAATGGCTTGGGCGTTTCGGAACGGCTAGAAGTGTTTCAAAACACTTTGGCTACTAGAAGTGCCTGTTTCAGAACTGGTTTCGGAACATACCCGCGTATCGAAACGATTAACACTGTTTCGATACGGGCGTACAACACGGGTGTTTCTATACAGTTGTCGGTGTTTCGAAACGGGTGATCGTTGGACACATATTTGAATTGCCTTGAAGTCTGTATGCTTTACATTTTAGTCCTGAAAGTTGTAATTGCAATTGCTTGAGCTTGAGATGTCTTTTTAAGCTGAAATTTGGCAGATAGGCTTGTAATATGATTAATTAAGGTTTGGTAAAACTAAAATCTTCAAAGTCTTTTTATTTTCAAAAATTTACATTTTGGTCCCTAAAACTGTATTTCTTGCAATTGAAGCCCTATATGTTATCTGATCGATATGCCTTTCTCAAATATGATTTGTGAGTACTCACTTAGGGTTAATGTGTATCTAGACAAGATCAAAAAGAGAAAAAAAGGGTCGTGAATCAAGGTTGTCTTTCAGGTTGACTTTGGTTTTCCCCGTGTAATCTTCGTAGTTCGGGTCAACTATCTAGGCCGAGCTAAGGGGGTTACACTTCCCTTTTAGTATTTAAAAAATGGAATAAGAGATTTTGAAAATTAAATGAAGTTAAAGCTCCTATTATTCATTTAAAAAATCATTTTTTCAAACCATTTCTCCCCTTTTTTGTTATATCAAAAAGAATTTAAAAGACATTAAGCTCAAAAATAACATAGGAGGTTTAAAAATTTTGACACGATTAAAAACGTTGGTTTTAAAATTGGCTCCCCCTTACTCTAAGCATCAAATATTGTTAGTCCAACAATATTATAATCTAGTAGTAAAGAAATAATCTAATTAAAAACAAAAACAACTAGAAATTTTACCAACACTTGAACTGCAAGGGAGGATGTGAAGCCTTCCTTCTTCAAGTGTTCTTCTTTGTGTGTATGGAGCTCCCACTCAAATTTAGACTTGTTGATAACTCTCCATCACACCTAAACAAGACAATCATGTAATTTTTGGTATCCAAATTGTTTTGGATCTATAAACGTTAGTGGCACAAAATTTAGTCCCCTTAGGAATTGATTTTACAATTTCATCCTTTTTTGGTGAAGTGATTAGTTCTTTTGGAATCCAAACACTTCTAAAACATTTTCCAGTTACAAATCTAGGGGCACTAGATTGTCTAACATAAAATTTTGATTTTCCAAAACTATTCTTCTTTTCAAGATCTTTGGAAATCAAATCTTTTTCTTTCTTAAGATCATCCAAGGCATTTTGATGATCTTTTTCAATATTTTGAAGCAAATTTTGTAAATCAAGAACTTTTTGCTCAAAATCTTTTAATTTTGCCTCAAAATCCAAATTGGTTTTAGAAAGAATTTCATTTTCCTTTTTTAAATATGAGATTAATTTCTCGTTTTTTGGAAAATGATGTCTTAAATTCAAAAACCAATTCATCATAGGCATCTTGCAACTCATCAAATGTATATGTATTTGAACTAGATGAGTTAGAAGTTACCTCCCCCTCATTGAGGGCCATGAAGCATAGGTGGGCTACCTCATCACCGATGGAGTCTTCATCAGTCCATGTCACCATGTATGCTTTCTTTGAAGATGATCCCTTTTTGTTGGACTTGTGGGAATCCTTCATCTTTTTCTTCAATTCATGCTTGGATTTAGCCATCTCGCTCTTCATGATTTGGGCAAACTTTTCAAAGAGATAGGCTATCTCTTATTCTTCACTCTTCTCCCTACTTGAATCTACACGTGGACATGTGGAGAATTTGAGAGCAACGACACTCGCGTTGATGCCTAACTCCATGATTTTCTTCTTCCCCATCTTATTTATCTCTTCCTTCTTCTTCTCCTCTTCTTTTTCTTTCTTCATTATTTCATGAGTGAGAAGAGACCACATGAGTTCATCTAACTTCAAGGTTTTGAGATTTTTGGCTTCAATGATGGCGGTCTTCTTTGAGTCCCATGACTCGGGAAGAGAATAGAGAAGCTTTTAGACAAGCTTGACTTTTGGAATGATTTCTCCATAGGCTTTGAGTCCATTTGTGATGGTGGAGAATCTATCTAACATCCTTTTGATGTCTTCATGTGGTTCCATCTTGAAGTTCTCATACTGGTGGTTGAAGAGGCCGATCTTGGTCTCCTTTACTTTGATTGTTCCCTCATATGTAACTTCAAGCTTGTCCCATACTTCATTGGCATCTTCGCAAGAGGACATCTTCTAATAGATGTTGGGGCTAAATGCAAAATAGAGGATGTGCAAAGCCTTGCAATTTAGCTCAATTTTCTTGCAATCATCCGCATTCCATTCTACCTTTACTCTTTGTGGCACATAAGGACCCTCTTCAACAACATCCCAAAGCTTGTAGTCTTTGGATTTGATGAAGAACTTCATTCTAATCTTCCAATGAGGATAGTTGGTCCTGTCGAAGAATGATGGCTTGTCGATGGATTGTGCCATTTGACCGGTTGATTGAATTGATGTATCACGCTTCCTAGATTGCCTCAAAAGGTGGTTAAACCTTCTCGATTGAGCCTAGCTCTGATACCAATTATTAGGTTTGATAGGCTCGATTTCCTTCAACCGATTTAGTTAGCCAAGTGGTGGAGAAGTTTGATTTTTGGGAGATTGAAATGTGGAAGCTAAAAGATAAAAGACACGATAATTTAGAGTGGTTCGGCCTTCTAACAAGCACCTACATCCACTACCTTATCTTCCCACTAAGGATTTCACAACCAATTCACTAATTGATTCTTCACCTTTTCTAAGCTTAAGATAAAACCCTTACAACGATCAAAGCTTTCTAGCTCAAAGCTTGATCAAACCCTCTCTACAAGAGATAAAGGTAAGCAAACTAAAATCACTCTTACAAGGATGATGTTTACACACTAAAGCACTCACCCAAACCTAAACACTTTAGCAAATTTGACAATTTAGGCTCACAAGTGTTGTCTATCAAAAGAATGAATAATTAAAGCCCTAAGACAAATTTCTCATGATATGGTTGTTGACAATTGAAGCATTAGTCTTCCATTGATGCTTGGAGATCTCTTTTATACTCCTAATTGAATTTGTAGTTGTTGAGGACCATTGGGATTGAATTAGAGCTGTTGGAGACATTATTTCCCACCATAAATACAATTTTATTGATGTCTGTTTCGGTACACGGGTAGTTGTATTGAAACACCCTTCTTTAGAACTTGCCGCTATAGTCTGATGTAGTGTGCCGTATCGAAACACGTCAAGGCTGTATCGGAACGCCCGTATCGAAATGTCTAACGTCGTATCGAAATAGCCTGCAATTTAAATAGTCGTTGGGAAATAGCCGTTCGGGGTTTTAGTCGTTAGGGTGTCTGCCACGTAGGCGTATTAAAACACCAAAGGGTGTTTCAAAACAACACATGTCCGTATAGAAACAGGTAAGCCCTGTATTGAAACGGGTTTTGGCAGTTTCAAAAATTTATCGATACAGATAATGCCTGTATCGAAACAAGTACATTCAAAGCATTGGTTTGGCTACTTAAAATCGTTTCCAACATTGCAAAAACCTTTAGAAAACACCTCAAACTTATTTTTATTTTTTTTACTAAAAGAATGTTTTAAATTCTTTTCAATTATTATATCAAAACATATATTTCTACACATTAGCTTAGCAAACACTTGGCAAAACAATTCTTTAGTAGAACCAAAAATTATATCATCAACATATATTTGAACTACTAACATGTCTTTGCAATTTCTTTTAATAAAAAGTGTAGTATCCACCTTACCTTTTTCAAAACCTTTTTCAATCAAAAAGTTTGAAAGTCTTTCATACCAAGCTCTTGGAGCTTGTTTCAAATCATATAAAGCTTTAGAGAGTTTAAAAACATGGTTTGCAAATTTTGGATCTTCAAAGTTGGGTGGTTGTTCAACATACACTTCTTCATTTATAAAACCATTTAGAAAAGCACTTTTTACATTCATTTGAAAAAAAATCTTGAATTCATGATAACATACGAATGTAAGAAGCGTCCTAATAGCTTCCATCCTAGCTACAAGTGCATGAGTTTCATCAAAATCAATTCCCTCTTCTTGAGTGTAACCTTGAGCAACAAGTCTAGCATTGTTCCTCACTATGTTACCACTCTCATCTAGTTTGTTTCTAAAAACTCATTTAGTTCTTGTAGTAGATTTATTACTAGGCATATCAGCTAATGTCCAAACTTAACTCCTCTCAAATTGATTTAATTCTTCTTGCATGGCCAATATCCAAAATTAGCCATTTAATGCTTCTTTGATATTTTTAGGCTCTATGAATGAAATGAATGTAACATTATTCATAAGTTTAAGATAGGATCTAGTGGTTACCCCTTTGGATGGATCACCCAAAATCTCACCACCTTTGACATAGTTGAACTCCCTTGGGTAGCTCACTTCCTTCTCCTCTATAATCATGTCCTTCAAGTGGTTACCCCTTTGGATGAATCACCCAAAATCTCACCACCTTTGACATAGTTGAACTCCCTTGGGTAGCTCACTTCCTTCTCCTCTATAGTCATGTCCTTCAAGGCTTCTATAGGTGGATCTTGTGCTTCTTCTTCCTTGGTTGGAACCTCATCCACCTTTGATGATTGTCCACCATCAGAGGCTTCAATGATTCCTACATCATCATCATCACAAGAATCCTTCCTCAGAAGGAGGTTATTATCGAAAACCACGTGAATAGACTCTTCTACAACCAAAGTTCTTTTGTTAAATAATTGATAGGCTTTAGAGTTTAAAGAGTAACTTAAGAAAATATCTTCATCATTTTTGCATTGAATTTACCTAAATTATCTTTTCCATTATTTAAAACAAAACACTTGCATCCAAATGGATGAAAATAGCAAATGTTATGTAACCCCCTTAACCCGGCCTACACGGTTGACCCGAATTAAGAAAGTCACACGGGGAAAACCAAAGTCAACCCGAAAGTCAACCTTGATTAACGACCCTTTTTTTCTTTTAAATCTTATCTAGATGCACATTTAACCTATGTGTGATCATACAAACAACATACTAAAAGATCACAAACATTAGAGATCAAACAGGGACCCAATTGAACAAATTACAACTTTAGGGACCAAATGGTAATTTCAGATAAATAAAAGGACTTAACCCAAATTGAAGTTACCATCTTGAAATTAGTCAGGTTTCATGCTTCTCTGTGATATTTCAACTCAAAAGGACATCCACAGCTCATGCAATTGGTCTTACAAGATTCAGGACCAAAATGCAAACAATTCAAAACATATAACTGCTAATGTCAGCCCCCAACGGTCGACCGTTCCGAAACAGGTTGACCCTGTTCCGAAACATGGGCCGTTCCGAAACGGGTTCCGGAACGTGGCTCGGCAGAGGGCAAACCGTTTCGAAATGGTGCACACCGTTTCGGACGCCTGGGTTCGTGCAAGGCACCCGTTCCGAAACGGTGCATACTGTTCCGAAACGCCTGCTCAGATTTCAGCAAACAAGCATACCAAATCATGCAATTGAACATTCGAACATGCTCCAAACATCACCAAACTTTACCAGCATGCAATTAAACATATATAAGACTTGTAGGAATCATCAAATCAACAAACCAACATCATATGTAAAAAACCCCAATTCAAAGGTCATGCTTCCTACACAAGCTAGCTACTCAAGCATCAAACTTCCAAAACAAGCATATAAGGTCTCAATCCAAAACCAGCATTTTAAACAACATTCGACATACTTAGGGAGTCTCAAACACCTCCCAAAACATACACATTGGTCCCCCATTGCCAAAACATACAAAAGCTAAATGTTTAACAAAACCTTCCATACTTAGAGCTTCTCTTGAACTTGATTGCTTGCCCTTCCTTGCAGCCCTTAAGGTACTCTAATGCTCTGCATTATTGAATTAAGAAAACGTAGAGAGCGTAAGCAAAAGCTTAGTGAGGCATGCTCATTCAAACAATTCAATAATGCAATTAAAACCATTTATAAATCATGCTTAAAACCAATCCTTGCACATGCTCAAAAGCAAACTTTAAATCAAGCAATCACATGCTTCATATCTTATATCAAAACAAGCATCTCATGCTTCTTACATACTTAACATGTCATATTGGCTCAAGTGATACATTTCATTTCATAAAACAAGTTCAACAACTTTCCCAAGGACTTTTAAACACCTTGGCCCCAAGGACTTTTAAACACCTTGGCCATGGACTTTTAAACACCATGAAATAGGACCACACAAGGACTTTTAACCACCTTTGTGTCCGCAACAAGAACTATCCAAGGACTTTTAACCACCTTGATGTTCTTAAATAACAAGGCTCACTCAAGGACTTTTAACCACCTTAGTGACCTTCACTTTTACAAAACATCACTTGCCAATATACATATTTCACATCATATAATCCACTGTTTTAAAGCATTAAACCAAGCCAATTTCATCATGCATTTTAAAGCATTATTCAACATTTAAACAATGTATAAAAGCAAGGTACTCTCATCTAGAGTTACCTACAACATATGGCTTATATCATCAGCAAAATCCATGCTAAAACATGCTTTCAAAACAGTAATCAAAACATGCAAATCATCACTTTGCAAAACATCAAGTCATGGCCACCACTAGAGAGAAAATCCGAAAACTTACACTTGAGCTTAGCAAAGTTGTTTAGACTTAAACTAAGCTCCCAAAACCTTCAAACCTTGGTTTAAAAAGCTGGAAATCCAATTCCACAATTGCACTCACCAATTTCAACTTTGCTTCAAGCCAAAGCACCAAAACAAGCTTCCGGATCAACCAAACTTGGATCCAATGATGCCTCCCCTGTTTCAACACATCAAAGCAGAGGATTAATGCATCATCATGCATTAATTGCTTCAATGAAAGCACCTAAACTCGCTGCTCTCACCCAACCTCCATTTTCGGCCACCAAACACAACCGAAAATGCATCCAAACCACTTCTAAACAAAGCCCAGCCATAAACCAGCAAAACCTCACTTCCATTAACATCAAATAACATCTAAAAACAACCTAATAACAACCTTATACTTCCAGCAACACCAGATCACCAAGATCACCTCAAAAACTACCTTAAAACACAAGCTAAACTTAGGAAACTCAACCTATCCGGGATTGCATCAATCAAAACTCAATTCCACATCATTTTAGAGATCATTTAACATCAAAAACATCTCTTAAATCACAGATTACTCAGATCTAACGAAAATCACCAAAAATCATCAAAATCTTGCATAATAAGCCAAGATCCAATTCAACACTTTAAAACCTTTAATTAAACTTCAATTTAGGATTGAAAACTTAGGAATTTCAGTAAAGAACTGATAGTTTAGAGGAGAAGGGCGTTCTTACCTCCAAACTTGTGTTTCTCCACTTTTTGGAATGAAAATCCTTGATGAAACTTGTAGCAATTGAAGAGGTTTTGAAGATACAATGATTTGCAATCAAATGAGAGTTGAAAGGAGGAATTTAGGTGAGAAAATCAGAATCACTTCCCTGGAAATGGAGTGTTTGGGTTGAGAGAAAAAGAGAGAAAGAAAATTGGAAGTTAGATGAGAAAATGCCAAATGAGTTTTTCCCTCCTTTTGATTCACTTTAAAAATCAGAATTATAACTCTAAATATCTTAGAAAAATCTGGAGAAATCACTTTTGGATTAATAGCTCCTTAAAGATTCAAAGTTCCAATCCTTTTTAAAACAGCCACCAAACTTGCGAAAATTACATTTTGGTCACTAGCCAAAATGTCACACTTCCAAAACTCATTTTCCAAAATTGTTTTCACAGTTCATCTAATTATATTAAAAGATGATTTTAGAACATTTTTCCATATTTTTAATGCAACCCGAACTAGGCTTTCCTAATTTAACCCCTTAAGATTCGAACAGCACTTTGACCAACCGGTCAACGCCCAAAACTCCTAAACCCAAAACCGGGGCGTTACATGTTAGACTTCTTTGATTTCAAAATCTCATAAGGAGTTTTCTTAAAATTGGCTTAATCATTACTCGGTTAATAATATAACAAGCGGTGTTTGTGGCTTCCGCCCAAAAAGAGTTAGGTAAATTGTTTTCACAAAGCATGGTTCTAGCCATTTCATCTAAAGTTCAGTTTTTCATCTCAACTACCCCATTTTGTTAAGGAGTGCGAAGTGCAGAAAAATTATGGCTTATACCATTAGTGTTACAAAAATCCTCAAATCCTAAATTTTGAAATTAGGTTCCATGGTCACTCCTAATATGAGAAATATGTTGACCAAGATTGTAACCCCCTTAGCCCGGCCTAAACGCCCGACCCAAACTAGGAAGATTACACGGGGTCCAATTGCATACAAACGTCTTTTAGATACTAAATTGTAAATTTTCAAAATTATAAGGTCTATTCAGATTTTAAAGTTACCAATAAAAAAATTAGTCATATAACATGTCAGCATGTCAAGTTTCATCCCAAACGAATCATCCAAACTTATTTAATTAAACATTCAACTTACAGGGACCAAACTGTAAGAAACTAAAACCTGAAACAATTCAAATTCAACATCCAATGGTCAAGAGTTTCGAAACACAAGACCTCGTATCGGAACAGCTACTTCGAAACTAGGTTGATCGTTTCGATATGCGTGTGCGTTCTGAAACTCATTTCGAAACCATGCTTTCCAGTAGCAAAATGTTTCAGAACGTGCCTACCCGTTCCGAAACAACATGACAATTCCAGACCATTGTTCCGAAATAAGTAAGGGCGTTCCGAAACGCCTTGCCCTGAAATTTCACAACGTGCTGGTTTTACTCAACTATTCACCTCCAAAATCATTCCAATACATGCCACATCACACATACAACATGTATAAGCATCAAAGACCACTATTGCGAAGCACAAACTAAAATATAGCATCAAACTTGCAAGCTCAAGAACTATAGGCATGTTTCCTAGATATAAAAACCACACAAAAGCTAAAAACCACATTCAAGTTCAAACCAACATTTAAAGACCATTTACAATCCAAAATAGGCAAACCAAACATGCTCAGGATGATCAACATCACCAAATAACTCCAAGAGTAGAAATCCCACCCATTGCCTCTTTTTACACTTGGGTGAAACCACATACTTTGTTTAGTCAAAAAGCTTGGATTCCACTTGCCTTCTTGTTGCCACGAAAGCCTAATTCTCTACATTGATGAAATGAATGAGCGTAAGCGTAAAGCTTAGTGAGGATCGCTGAAACTAAACATTCATCAATGCATTTTACAAACCGGAAATATCATCAATTGTCATCTCATGCCTTTCCTTTAAACATGCCCTTTAAAAGCATCAATGCACTTTTTAAACCACATGCTCATAGCATCATCAAAATAATATCAAATAATCTTTTCCTCATGCTTAAACCATGCATCTCATGCATTCTAACATAAACCACAATCATCTCATGCTTAATCCATTAATCAATAACATTATATTGGCTCGCAAGTGATCAATTCTCAATCCATACCAAAGCCAACACGAATGACACAATCAAATACGTGAATTACAAGCGTTGTCCCACACGCTTCATACACACTACCGGACTACACAAGGCTCACACACGAGAGCAACCGTCTATTGTTGTGACACCCATGGTGGAGTATAACGGTACAATCACAACCCCTCAACACTATTAATCGGTAGTTGTATAATTCCACTAACGAGAGCACAAGACACATAACACAAGATTCACATACGAGATAAAACGTCCACCGTTGTGATCTTAGCCTCAATCGTTTGAGTACTTGGATGGAGTATACGGTACAATCACAATCCCTCAACATCCAAGGCGACTTTATTCACGGTGCACCCAATCCTATAGTCGGCTAACTATATCCGATTAAAGTAACCAAAAACCATTTCCATCACTTGCCAATATAATCGTTTAGCATCAATATTCCATTGTTTTACAAGCATAAACATAATGTCATTTTCACAAGCATAAACAAGCTTAATATCAAATGTACTAATCACATAATTCCAAGGATCACTTACCATGTGCATCCTTAACAAAATGGCATTAAAACCAGCAACCTCAATGCTCTAAAACATGCTTTAAAACAGTAATTAAATCACATTCAACTCAAGTGCATTTCCAACAAAACATAGCACATTTCTGAGAGAGACTTTCGAATCACTTACTCTTGAGCTTAGCTAAGTGTTTCAAACTTATACTAAGCTCCCAAGACCACACTCAAAGCGTTACAAATCTGGAATATCCATTTCCAATCAACAATACGCGAAGGCTTGCTCGCCGACACGAAAATCACCCTTTCGGAGCCTCCAAAATCGTCTCGTTTGCTCCCGGATCATGATCCCCTGTTTTCACATCATCAAAACAGAGATCCAAATGCATTAAAATGCATTTCAACACCAACAACAAAACACAAACTCGTTGCTCGCCCAAACTATACCAATTTACCCATCTGAAACAACCGAAAACTCAATCAATTTCTTCCTAAACAAAGCCCATCCAACATACATCACTTTCAACCATTTATAAACATCAAAACACACCTAAAAACAACCTAAACACATCCTTATCCCTCCAGCAAGCATTACTTCAACATTTCACCCCAAAAACTCAACTAAAACTATCAAGAAACTCAAGGATCTCAAGGATTTCTTGATCTATATCAACAAAACCTCTTTTCAACATATTAATCAACACAAAACTCATTTAAAATCAATCCAAAACAGAGCCTATTAAAACAAATCCGAAAATCAATATCTTAATTAGAAGCCAAAGATGTTGGGAATTTCAATAAAGAACCTAGATTGAAGGTTGAGAACGGGATTTACCTCCAATCCTTGCTTTCCTCAATGAATGACAAGTTTTAGCTTCACAAAACTTGGAAATCTTGAAGAGAAATCTTGAAATTGATTTGGAAATTAATGGGAGAGTGTTTGGGAGAAAAGAATTTTGGGGAAAATGAGTTAAAATGGTGTTTGACTGAAAATGAGAAGAGAAAGGTAGTTACGTCAAATGAAATCTCAATTTTCTTATTTTATTAATTTTAATTAAATAAAAACCCTTTTATTTAATCATTTTAAAATCCTTTTAAAACGCATGTCATATTAAGGAAAGGCTAAATTGCCATAAAGCTCCCTAAATATTCTAAGATTTTGGCTCCTCTTTTTAAAATTACATTTTTCACAGTTTTGAAACTTTACATTTTGGTCACTACCCAAAATGTACCACTTCCGAAACACTTTTTGTAAAATTGATTTGACCAACCTCTTAAACATGATTTTAGAAAATTTTATTAATTTTTACCATATTTTTATCCTATCCCGATCCTTGATTGCTTTAAACCGCCTAACGTGATTCGAACTGTTTCTGACCGGTTCGGTCTGAAGTCCAAAACATCTAGGCCCAAAACCAGGGTGTTACTTAAGAATAGAACCCAAGTGTATCTAGAGTAATCATCTACTAACACAAAAGCATATGATTTTCCACCCAAGCTCATTGTCCTAATAGGTCGAAAGAGATCCATATGGATAAATTGTAATACTCTACTAGTTGAAACATCATTAATAGGTTTAAAAGATAGCCTTTTATGTTTACCCTTAGCACAAGCATCTCAAATTTTAGCTTAAACCTCTTATTAGATCTTAGGAAACCAATTTTTCTAAAACAAACATGCTAGCATGTCCTAGTTTCCTATGCCATAACCATGAAACATGTTCATCCTTAGCTACAAAGCATGCATTCGAAATGTGAATGTCATCTAGATGCACCGTATATATATTACCTATGCAATGACCTATGAGCATTATCTTAATTGTTTCAATGTTCATAATTTTGCAACCATTAACATCAAAGGGGACATTAAAACCTTTATGACATAATTGACTAATGCTCAATAAATTATGTTTTAGACCATTGACATAAAGGAAATTTTCAATGAGAATGGAAGAGTGGTAACCAATGGAACCAATTCCTTCAATATAGCCTTTGGAGTTGTCACCATGTGTTTTGACTTGAAGCTTTGGCCTTGTAGAAATGCTCCCTATACAAACAAATATTAGGTCTTGATTTTTGGTACCCAAATAATTTTAGGTCCATGGACATTAGCTCCCAAAAACTTGGTTCCCTTGGGAATCCAAGAAGCAATAGCATGTAAATCATTAGAAGTAATTAGGTTCTTAGGAACCTAAACACTCCTAATCCTCTTACCTTTAGAGGGCCTTTGGAAGCTTTTTCGTTTTTTGTCAACAAAGTTTCTTTTTACATATTTAGGTTTTGAAGATTCACCTTTTTCAAAACTTGAGTTCCCAACTTTGTTCAAAGAAGCTTTGACATCATTCACCTCCTTATGGTGATGATCATTAAGATTGGAAAGAAGATTGTTTAAATCAATGTTTTATTTTTCAAAATAATTTAGATTGTCTTTTAAAGCACAAACCTTCTTTTCAAGTTCAAAGTTAGTTTTGGATAAAGAATCGTTTTGGTTTTTCAAATCGGAAATAGTTTTCTTGTTTTTGAAAATTGATTCTTTAAATTTTCTACCAACTCATCGTAAACCTCTTGCAACTCATCATAAGCTTTTTGAAGGTCATCAAAAGTAAATGAGTTAGGGTTTACCTTAGGATCTTCCTCAAAAGCCATAAGGCAAAGGTTGGCAACTTCTTGCTCCTCTCATCGGATGATGATTCCTCATCACTCCAAGTAGCAACGTTCTTCAGCTTTTTCTTCCTCCTGAAGCTATTTTTTTAGTTGGGGGCATTCGATTCTAATGTGCCCCGGCTTCTTGCACTCATAGCAAATGAGTTGATCCTTCTCCTCTTCCTTTTTCTTGTTCTTGAAGTCTCCATTTCTAATGAACTTTCTTCCCCGGTTGGACTTCATAAATCAAGTGAATCTTTTGGCTAATATAGCCATATGTTTAAGCTTATCTCTTAAATCGCTCTCTTCTTGTGAAGCTTTGAGAGAAATCCTAATTTTCTTCTTCTCCGTTTTTTTCACTTCTTAACTTCCTTGCTTCATGATCTAATGAGTAAGGAGAGAACCCATGAGTGCATCGAGCTTCAATGTCTTCAAATATTTTGCCTCGATGATGGTGGTTCTCTTCCCATCCCATGACTCGGGAAAATATTATAGTAGTTTCCAAACAAGCTTGTCTTCGGGGATAACTTCTCCAAAACCATTGAGACCATTGATGATGACCGAGAAACAATCAAACATCTTCGTGACACTTTCGTCGGGCTCTATATTGAAATTCTCATAGCTTAAGTTGAGGAGTCCAATCTTGGTCTCCTTAACATCGTTGGTGCCCTCGTAGGTGGTCTCAAGTGTGTCCCACGCCTTCTTTGCACTTGTACAAGAAGACATCTTCAAATACATGCCTGGTCCGAGTGCACAAAGGAGCATGTGCAAAGCCTTGTCATTAGCTTGTGGCTTTTTTCTTTCTTCATCTCTCATTTCTTGTTTGGACTTGGGAACTTGTCTATCACCTTTGTAAAACTAATGAATTGATTTTGATATAACAAAGGATTTAAGGATTAAATTGAAAAGAATAAAATGAATTTTTAAGTCCTCAAAACTTGCCTAAGTGTTTAAGAAAAATATCCAAGTCAAGACCTAAGCTTACTCAAATTTTTCTAAGTGTTTACCAAGTCAAAATAGTGATTTTTGAGTCACCATTTCGGAACGGCCTTCAGGCGTTTCAGAACGTTTTGAAACCGTTAACCTCTGCTTCGAAACTAGCTTTCTCGTTTCGATACGGGTGTATCGAAACAGGTCTTTGTGTTTCGAAACAGATGAAGAACAGAGGAACGGTTTGAACCATTTCGATACGGAAGTATCGAAATGACCTCAAACGTTTTGAAACGAATTTCAAAATTGGTTTCAAAACATCACCGTTGCACTTTCTATAACTAATTTTCAAGAGATGGTTAAAGCGTATCAAAATGCATCTAAGCCATTTCGATACAGGTTTTGATAGTGGAAAAATGTTCCGAAAGCTCTTAGCGTATCGAAACGATCATGTTTGTTTCGGTACGTCCTATTAATTAAACCCCAATGGCTATTTCTATTTTGGTCTATTTTGAAACAGGGTAGGGCGTTTCAAAACAGGTAGTTGCAGACTGCATTTATGGTGGGAAGATAACATCCCAACGACTATAATTATAAAGGCAACAACCCCAATGGCTAGATTTCAATGAGAAGGTATAAAAGGGACTTCAAAAGGCACCACCAACAACTATTGATCCTAAGAGAAACATCCAAAAATCAAATTCAAGCTTTTGTGCTAAATTCCCGTATTTTCTTGTAAATCCCAGTTGTGGTACTTTGTTATTCCAATCCTATCTGTTTCAATTGGGTTGAGTGCTTGTAAAAGGGATACATTTGTATTGAGAGATATTAGCAATTAGCCTAAAACTTCTTTGTAAACCTTGTGTGAGGATTGGGTCAATTTTTGGGTAGAAAAATTGGCCATTGTGTAAAGGTTTCCTCCTAAGCCAAGAAAGGGGGAAGATCAACTAGTGGAGTTGTTGGAAAATCCTTAGTGAAGCTAAGGTAGTGGATGTAGAGTTCAATTGGAACTTGAACCACTCTAAATCCCATGTCTTGCACATTTTCATTTTCCACTTCACCACCAAAATTTCTAAAAATCCAATTCACCCTCTCTTGGCTTAAATCGATTCAACGATCCAATCAACAATTGGTATCATAGTCTACCTCTTTGAAGGATTAGCAACCACAAGAGGATTTTATAGAAGAGTGTGATGTATTTCAAAGACAAGCCATGGCATCTACTTCAACCTCCAACCTTTATGAGTCACAATAAACCACTAAATCACCCTTTTTCAATGGGTACAACTACCTATATTGGAAGAATCGGATGCGTCTCTTCATCAAGTCAACGGATTACATGGTTTGGGATGTAGTGGAAGAAGGTCCCTACATTTCGGTTAAAAGAACCGATGAAGGAAGACTAGTTCCGAAAGTAAAGTTGGAGATGACCGATGAAGATAGACGAAAGATGCAAGTCAACGATAAAGCTCTACATATCATATTTTGTGCACTTGGTCCGGATATCTACTTGAAGGTTTCATCTATCGAAAGTGCGAAAGAAGTGTGTGACACTTTGGATACAAATTATGAAGGCACTAGGATGTAAAAGAGACAAAGATTGGGTTGTTAAATTTGAGCTATGAGAATTTTAAGATGGACCCCGATGAAAGTGTCTCAAAGATGTTTGATCGGTTTTCAATCATCGTCAACGACCTTAAAGGATTCGCTGAAGTAATTCCCGAAGATAAGCTAGTGAGGAAGCTTCTATACTCTCTCCTGGAGTCTTTGGATGGTAAGAGGACGACCATCATTGAAGCAAAAAAATTGAAAACTTTGAAGCTCGATGAGCTTGTTGGGTCTCTTCTTACACATGAGATCATGAAGCAAGGAAGAGAATAAGAGAAGAAGAAGGAAGAGAGAAAGATGGAGAAGCATGAGGTTGAAAATAAGAAGAAGCTAGGAGTTGCTCTCAAATCTTCTCTACAAGAGGAGAGCTCTTCTAGTGAGGAGGAAGACTTATAGGACTTGGCTATGATAGCCAAATGATTCTCACGGTTCATGAAGTCCAACCGAGGGAGAAATTTTCAAAGAAAGATGGACTTCGAGAACAAAGGCAAAGAAGATGAAAGGGATCCGATCATTTGCTTTAAGTGTAAGAAGTCGGGTCACATACGTTCTGATTGCCCTCAACTCAAGAAGAAGGGCTTTGAGAAGAAGAAAAAGCTCAAAGCCAAGCTTGCTACTTGGAGTGATGAGGAGTCATCCGAGGATGAGGAACATGAAGTGGCTAACCTTTGCCTCATGGCTCTTGAGGAGGATCTGATGGTAACCTCTAACTCATCTTGTGTTTATTTTACTTTTGATGAATTGCATGATGTTTATGATGAGTTGCAAGAGGTATATGATGAGTTAGTTGAAACATATAAGAAGTGAATTTTAAGGAACAAGAAAAATGTTTTCGATTTAAAAACTCAAAATGAATCTCTTTCAAAAACTAACTCGGAATTGGAAAAGAAGGTTTTGTACTTAATAAATCTTTCAAATGATCATAAAAAAACCTTGATCTTGAAAAACTTCTTTTCAATTTTCAAGATTATCACACAACGGAAGTGGGTAGTCTTAAAACTTCTATTGGGAAAAATAATTTTGAAAAGGGAAATTCTTTTAAATCCCAATATGTAAAAAGAAAAACTTTTCATCCTAAACAAAGAAAATTTTCTAAGCAATCTAGAGGTCAAAGGATTATGAGTGTTTGGGTTCTTAAGGAACTCATTATTTCTAATAACATGAATGATATTGCTTCTTGGATTCCTAGGGGAACCAAGGTTTTGAGGACTAACACACATGGACCCAAAATGATTTGGGTACCAAAAATCAAAGCCTAATTTCTTTGTTTGTATGGAGAGCTTTGCTACAAGGTCAAAGCACAAAGTCAAAATTTGTGGTACCTTGATAGTGGATGCTCGAGGCATATGACCGGAGACAAGAGTCGATTCATGGAATTAAAGCCACAAGGTGGAGGAGTAGTAACATTTGGTGACAACTCCAAAGGCCACATCGAAGGTATTGGCTCTATAGGATTCTTGTGATGATGATGATGTAGGCATCATTGAAGCCAATGATGGTGGAGAATCATCAAAGGTGAATGAGATTCCAATCAAAGATGAAGATGCACAAGAACCACCTCTAGAAGCATTGCAAGACATGTCTCTTGAGGAAAAGGAAGTGAGCTACCTAAGGGATTGCAACTATGTCAAGGGTGGTGAAATCTTGGGTGATCCATCCAAGGGGGTAACTACTCGCTATTCTATTAAAATGCTTAATCATGTTGCATTTATCTCATGCATTGAGCATAAGAATGTTAAAGAAGCATTAAAAGATGACTTTTGGATAATGGCCATGCAAGATGAGTTAAATCAATTTGAGAGAAGTAAAGTGTGGACATTAGTTGATAGGCCTAGAAATAAATCTACTATAAGAACTAAATGGGTCTTTAGAAACAAACTAGATGATAGTGGTAACATAGTGAGAAACAAGGCTAGGCTTGTTGCTCAAGGTTACACTCAAGAAGAGGGAATTGATTTTGATGAAACTTATGCACCCGTAGTAGAATGGAAGCCATTAGGATGTTGCTTGCATTTCCATGTTGTCATGATTTCAAGCTTTTTCAAATGGATGTCAAAAAAAGTGTGTTTTAAATGGTTTTATAAACGAAGGAGTGTATGTGGAACAACCACCGGGTTTTGAAGATCCAATTTTTCCAAACCATGTCTTTAAATTATCAAAAGCTTCGTATGGTTTAAAACAAGCTCCTAGAGCTTTGTATGAAAGACTTTCAATTTTTTTTGTTGGAAAAGGTTTTGAGAAAGGAACGGTGGACACAACACTTTTTATTAAAAACAATGGCAAAGATATATTACTAGTTCAAATTTATGATGATGATATTATATTTGGTTCTACTAATGAATTGATTTGTCAAGATTTTTCTAAGTTGATGCAAGGTGAATTTTAAATGAGCATGATGGGGGAGCTCTCATTCTTCTTGGGACTCCAAATCAAGCAAATGAAGGATGGCATCTTCATCAATCAAGCTAAGTACATCAAGGATATGCTCAAGAAGTTTGGCTTGGAGCATGCAAAGCCTCAAGCTACACCAATGAGCTCATCTACAAAGCTTGACAAAGATGAAGGAGGTAAGTGTGTTGACTCTAAGCTTTATCGCTCTATGATTGAATTTTTGCTTTACCTTACTGAAAGTAGACCGGATATATTGTTTAGTGTTTGCTTGTGTGCTAGGGTTCAAGTTAGTCCTAGAGAGTCTCACCTTATAGCCGTTAAAAGGATCTTTAGATACCTTAGAGATACTCCTTGTTTAGGTCTTTGGTACCCTAGAGACTCAACCTTTAACCTTCATGCTTATTCCGATGTGGATTACGGGGGTTGTAAAATAGATAGGAAAAGTACTTCCGGGACTTGCCAATTCCTAGGTAGTATGCTCATATCTTGATTCTCTAAGAAACAAAATAGTGTGACAACACTTAGTCTAAGGTAGTATGCTCATATCTTGATTTTCTAAGAAACAAAATAGATAGGAAAAGTACTTCCGGGACCAGCGAAGTCGAGTTCATATCCTTAGGGATTTGTTGTGCTTAAGTCCTTTGGATGAAACAACTCTTAGACTATGGTCTTAAGATTGATACCATACCCCTTAAGTGTGACAACACTAGTGTTATATGCCTAACCAAAAATCTCATCCAACACTCTAGAACCAAACACAGAGAAATAAGGCGTCATTTTATTATAGATCATGTCCTTAAGGAAGATGTTGTTTTAGAGTTCGTAGACACCTTAAATTAATTAGCAGACATCTTTACCAAACCTTTAGATAAGGAGCGTTTTTGGCCCCTTAGAAGAGAGCTAGGTCTAACTAGCCTATCTTGACCTTTTTGTTCTTAAATTGCTTGATTTCTTGTAAAAATATCATGCTTTTGTGTTTTTGATCCTAATTTCATCCATGCTCATAGTTTGGGGGAGTATGTTTGCGTTTAAACATGCTATTCTTGCTCGTACATACCATTTATACATCTAAAACTTATTAGGATTCGATTTTTCTGCAATTTAGAGCCTCATCTACACCTTCAGGCCTAGGCGTATCGAATTGGGTCAATCTGTTTCGATATGGGTGCCTTAAATGAATGCAATGTGCCGGTGTTTCGAAACGCCCTAAAGGGTTTCGAAACATTTTGCCTCTGCAAGGAATGTATCAAAATGGCCCAAATGTGTTTCGATACGGGATGTCTCATTGGATTTGATACGGTCAAATCCGTATCGGAACGGTCAATAGGGTTCGAAACGTCAGTCAACGTTTCGATACGCCTATTTCGAAACGGTTGTGTCTGTTTCGAAACTCGTATCCGGAAAGGCTTTTTAAGGGCTTTAATTGCTCAAAATAATTTTTTTAAAACTCCCAAAAAACACTAAAAACCCTAACCCAATTTCTCTTTATAAAAACCCTCCAAACCTCATTGTTTTTCACCAAATCTTGAGGGCTTTTACTCACAAACTAAAGTATAAGAAAGCTTCAACATCTTGGTGCAATTTCATCCATCCATTCTTCTAAAAATCCCTTTTTGAGGTATTTTCTATATTTTCTTTTTTCCTTTGATTTTATTCGAATCTTAGGTTAGAAAATATTATTTTTTATAGAATATATGTTTTACAACTTGGGCTTTTCAAAACTTGTAAAAAAATTCAAAATCTTAAAAAATTTTATTCGAATATAATTGTTATTACTCGTATTTTTTCTATTTTTCAAAAGTTGTTTCTCCTTTAAATTTTTTTTTGGTTATATGTATAAAAGTTTTAAAGTTTTTTTAAAACCATAATGGGCTTTTCATTTGATTGAATTAAGGATTTAAATGCATAGAGTTAAATTTTTCGTATTGCTTGCTTTGTGTTTTTTTAGGAATTTCAAATGGAAAACGTTAGCAAGAAAAGAAAGACTCAAACGGGTGAAGGTTCTAACCAAGCAAACATTCGTCCAAACCTTACCCTCCTTTTTCAAAAGAGTTTAAGGAATCAAGAAGCTAAGGACCGATTCAAAATCATTATTGATTTAGCCGTTCGTCGAGAGCGAGTTGTGGATATCGGGTTCCTTGACTCCGAGCTCTTTGAATTTCGTTATCTACCTCTCTTGCAAGAATGGAATTTCTTAGCCTTTTTTAGCATTCCAGATATTGTCTACAAGCATATGGTCTTGCTATTCTACTCCAATGTTGTTCTCATTGACAATGAAGATCATAACGAGGTCATTCGGATTGATTCATACCTTTTGGGCAAGAAGTTCACTATTAATATATCCGTTTTAGAGAAAGCTCTTGGGCTCAAAGATGAAAGTATTGAGAATGAGAACCACTTTGGTGCTTACATTGGATATGTTCTCACATTGGATGCTTATGACCGATTCCTCTATTTGATGATCTCTTGGTTCTTTCACCCTTTGTAGGACGTGTAGGTGTTCCTTTTTTGTAAGAGCGCAAGTGCACACTCCTGTCAAGTTATAGTATAAAAGATGCCGAATCCCAGGAGGTATGGACATCTTGTCTCGTCCTTTAGTTCCTGCACAAAGGTAAAGTAAAAACACAAGTGAATGATGGTTGAGATTGAAAAGTAAATAAAAACACAAGTAATAGAGAAGAATCAGGTTGATAGAGTAGGCAGGGTTATGCTGCCACTTAGTGTGGAAACTGCGTTGAATTAGGTATGAGTTATCCTTTGCTGCCACGATATGCTGCCTCGGCGAGTAGATGGGCGGCAAACTACGACCCTGTCATGCGGCTGCAGCAGGTCACTGCCACTGCAGGGGTGTGTACTATATCGGTAGGTAGAATGGAAAGACGTCTTGGCGGTAAGTCTGGCAGATACTCCAAGTTCGGCAGGATAGTCGACTGTAATCCCTCATATTTCTAGGTTAGGATGCTCGAGATTGATAACTTGAGGACTAGTGTGGAACCAAATCAATCAACTCGGTTAGAGATCCCTTTTATCCGCTGAAGCTTGTGGACTAGTGTGGAACCAAGTTAGTCATGCCTCCCGTTGTGACCGTACTTAACCCTTTCGGGAGCCTTGCACTTTCGCGCCCGACAAATAGATTCTCTCAAACGACTGGTGTGGAAATATTGATAGAATGAAAAACAATGGATTAAATAAACGTGGAATATTTTATTGAAGAAATAACTCAAAAACCTAAAACAATTGTTTCTCTCTAGTTACAACATAACCCTCACCCAATAGAGAATTAGAACATGGCGGCAGAGAAGAGCACAAGTAAAGTCTATAGAAAACCTAGGATGATTTAAACTAGAAGTACAATTGGTATTTATAGACTTAAAACTAGGTCAAGTCCTCCTTGGAGTAGAAGTCCTCTAAAGTAGCTTTTCTTCTTTAATGTAGCTTTAAATGTTGACTTCTTTGCTTGGAATATGGACTCTTCCTCGTTTTCCTTAGCCCGCTAGTAAGCTTGGGAATTTTGCTTTGGTAGCCCTAGTCGCTGCTACAAACGTCTAAAAATCACATGAACGCCAGTGATAGAATCAGGATTTTTAGCTCTACAAATCGCGCTCGAGTTCCCCAAACATCCATAGTCAGCTACCGAGGGCAGCAAGGTTGGCAGTAGCTTTTGCTCGGCAGATGCTCGACGGCAACTTATCTTCAGTACAACTCCTGGGTTTGCTTCTCATCGATTTGTCCTCCATTCCTCTGCTCCCTCGTTCAACTGTAAGTACCTATAAGCAAGAATACACTAGAACAGTACCTCTTGTTCACCAAATGAATGATAAGTTATAAAAGTAAGGCAGAACAATGAAATACTGTAAAATGCTATGCATGAGCCTAATTATGCCTAAAATGTGCTTAAAAATAGAAATAATAAGAGTTGGTAAGTGCATGAAATATAGGACTTTTAGACACTTTACACACCCCCAAACTCGAACTATTGCTTGTACTCAAGCAATGAAACCTATAGTACTTGCTCTAATAATAGTCAGAAAGAAAAGCATGTCTTTAACCTAATTTTCTACCTCAAGGTCGTGGCACATATATACATATAACTTAATGAAGGGAAATAAGTAAGAAAACAACTCAGAATTAAATTCCTAATGCATGTGTGATGTTTGCAAATCTGTAAGTAAGCTGAATACGCAGGATAAAAGATTAAACAAAGATACTGTTGTAATTTAAAGGTTGCTGCCGAGGCAGCACAGTTTTAGCACATTATTAATTTTTAATCAAGGTAGTCAGGGCTTCAGCTTATCAAAACTACTCTTCCAGGTCTGGCGTTTAGATAGAAGCAAATTACAGAACCCTGAACCCTTGGAGTAGAGTCATCCCATGAAGGCTTTCATTCACTCATGCCAATTTTTCCGTTACTTTTAGGCTTTTAGATTTATGGACTTTGATAGCAGCGGAGTGTCCTCGCACATGATTCTTCCTAGAGCCTGTTGCAGGCACCTCTAGGGTAACACAACACTTTTTTCTTTGTTTTTGATTTTTCTGTCTTTGGCAGTTCTGCATTTTTTTGTTTCTTTTGCCTACCTCGGCGACTACCTACAATTATTGTTAGAATTTTGCAATAAAATCAAACAGACAGTGTTCATCAAATCTTCTACACATTCAGCAAGTAACATAGATATTCAACATTTATAGGCAGAAAGGAAAAAAATCTAAGTGACATTTCATGCTTTTTCCCAAGGTTAAGTTTAATTTTTAATTAGGTGCGAAAATAAAGTAATCGGTTATCCCATCATAGACACAAGTCATAACAAACTTTTTTTCCGATTATTACTAAGGCAAGTACAATGCAATCTAAATGCAACTAAGAATGCCTACAAATGATGCGAGAGCTATCCCCCTAAACTCGAGATGGGCATTGCCCTCAATGCACAAAACAGAAAATAAGAAAAAAATACATGTTAAAATTAGCAAAAATAAAATAATGATAAATAAAAAAGGAAAATAAAGTAAAAGTTTGCTGAGGGTTAGGAGGAGGTTGGATTCTAGCTAGCTGAGGAGGAGGAGGATGTTCGGACGACGAAACGGATTTTGGCAGATGCCTTGGCGACGGTTCGAGCATGTGAGGTCTTTGCTTTTCGCGGCGGCTGGACTCTTTTTGGTGTTTGATGTGTCTCTTTTGGAGGCTCAACAGGGGGAATGGCGGGAGATGTGTTGCTTCCTTCTAACTCTATCTCGGGGTCTACAGGTTCTTCTGCTATTATGTGTCGCGTCCTCTTCCTTGTCCCTTCCTCTGTGGGTGTTGTCGGAAGGATGAATGCCATTGGGATGGATGTTGTTGCCACTACTACTGTTGTTTCTGGTTCCGGCTGCGGCTGCTCAATCTCCTCTGATGAGGAGGAGTCTGCCACTGTAATGGCTGTGTAGGCTGGGGAGAGATTCAGTTGGTGCCTCTAAGGACAGTCTGCCACTATGTTATATGGGGTGGCAGCTGAGTTATGTGGAGAATGCATAGGAGAGGGCATTTGGCGGTCTGTCTAGAGGGCGGGTGGCGGCAGGTGAAGTTGGTCGTGCTTTTGATGCTGTTGCAAGCTCATCATGAAAGGGCGGCATGGTGGGCACGTCACCAGGAAATTTCTACAAGAAATAAGCAACAAGGGCTTCTTAGGCCTCCCCACGTAGTTCATGAAGGCCAACTGCCGCTGCTCTATCCGTTTTGTGTGTTCGAGGAGTGTGTGGGGCAGTGGGAGGACCTATTTGTCTAGGGCAGCGTCAGTACATCCTGGGGTGGCTGGCCTTTCAAACGGTGTGGCGGAGGGCTGACTGGGTATTGCTGGTTCTTTCTCTACATCCTGGATCATCTGGATGCGAACCTTTTTGGTCCAGCTCTCCTTGGCAGCTGTGAACTCATTTGTGGGCTCTGCGGGGACCCAGAAATTGTTGCAGAGACTTGTGATGAGGGACGGGAAGTACATCATGCCCTTCTTCTTCTTGAATCAGTTGTATATTTTCATGCAGATGATTTGCCACACGTTGATCGGCTGGTACATCAGGATACTGTAAATTAAGGCGAGGCGCGACCGTTCAACTGTTGAGTTGTGGGATGTGGGAAGCAGGCGCCTTTTCACAAACGTGTTCCACAACATTGCTTCAGGCATCAGGTGGTGGCGCTGGATAGATCCCACATGTTTTCCCCCCATCCATGGTTTGTTGGGCTTGCAGATTCTGGCCTTGATCTCCTCATAGTGGCCAGTCATCAGTTACTGCCTCCATTCCTCGTGTGGGTTTTTGTTCATATTAAGACCATAATAGTTGTTGATGACAGCAGGGTTGAGCTTGACTGCCTCTCCACGGACGTAGATGAATGGCTTTTCGAGGCAAGGCTGATGTGAGTAAAATTCCCTGACTATAGTGATGTTCGCTATATTGGGCTGCTGAGCAAACATCTCCCATCCCTTGTAGTGGATGGTTCGGAACAAGGCGGGCTCTAGACCACGGTCTTCTGTTTGCTTCATGTAATGGAAGCCTTGTTCCTCCATACGACATGCTTGAAGAATTGTCCTCTCTGTCTCTCCTCGTCAGCCTTGAAGCAGAACCTGCCGTAGGTGGGTTTTTGGGTTGATGTTGAAGCCATGTGATCGGTTGTATTTTAACTGAAACTAGAAAGGAAATAATATGAGAGAGTAGAAGAATAAGATAGAAGCTAGCAAAAAGGTGGAAGTGAAGTAGAATGAAATGAGTGAGTGGTTTATATAGGCGTTGCCGAGAAGTGCCGGGGCGGCATTAAATGATCAACGATCTGATTTCCTTGTGCACGTTACAGATTTTTCTGCCCATTATTTTCGGATTCTTGGCGGCCAACTAGCTGTTACACTTTGCTGCGCTGGCTGCTGACTTGGCAGGAGGTTGGCGGGCTTTTTGCTAGACTTCCTTCTTAATCCTGCTCTTTTATTCTCGATCCTAAAAGAAAAATAATAAAAAATAATTAAATAAAATTTGAAAAATTAAATACTAAAAATTAATCTAGTCCTAAAATAAAATAAACTTTATTACTAATGCATAAAAATAAATAAATAAAAATTAAGTTATATTAGGAGTGCATTTTGGTGCATCTCCTAAACATAACCACTTCCTGAGGTGGTTTAGCTTTTTCTACCCTCCTGGTGGGTCCTCTTGTTCCTTCAGTTTCTGTTTGATGGGGTCCTTCAATCTGCCCCGAGCTTTGTCATGGCAGTTGCTGCCCTGGCCTGTTTCCACACTTATCTTGGTAGCTCTTTCATCTAGGACTTCTTTTCCTTCCTCTGAGAGTTGCAGCACATTCATTCTTATGCTTCGATATTCTACCCTCATTGTAAGTTCCCCAAGTTCCACATCTATCAGCGTTTTTTCGGTGGCCAAGAAGGGTCGCCCGAGAATGATTGGGGCTTTCTCATCGGTTTCACAATCCAAGATAAGGAAATCGGTACAAAGAATTAGGATGCCCACTTTGACCAGTATATCCTCAATATTTCCCTCTAGTTGCACGAATGAGTGATCAGCAAGTTTAAGTATTACGAAGGTTGGTTTTGTAGGTCCAATACCTAGTTTGTCGAAGACAGCCTTAGGCATCAGGTTTATACTGGCTCCCAAATCACACAAGGCCTCGGTCTCGTGCTTGCTGCCTAGCATGCATGGAATAACAAAGCTGCCCGGATTTGTCTACTTGGGCGGCAGCTTGTTATGCATCATAGCCATGCACTCTTCAGTCACGGCCACCGTCTCGAATTCCTCTATCCTTCTCTTCTTAGAAACTATATCTCTAAGATACTTGGTGTATTTGGGCATGCTTTGTATAGCTTCTAACAGACGTATGTTAATGTGCACCTGTTTCAGAATGTCCAAAAATTTTCTAAATTATTGCTCATGCTTCTGTTGTTTGAGCTTTTGGGGGAATGGAGCTAGCGGGCGCATGTCCTCTATTTGCTCCTTGCTTGGAGGCTTAGTTCAAGGAGGATCATCCTTGTCAGGGCTGCTTTCATGTTCTGCTGCTAGGGCAGCTGGAGTAGGTGTTTCTGGTGGGGCGGCTAATGTGGATGCTACTAGGGCATGCTTACTTATATGTTCTGGCTGAGTTCCTAACTACTCTACCATCCTAGGTTTATCCAGCTGCTTCCCTCTTCTTGTAGTTATGGCCTTGCAATGTTCAAAAGTGGGCTTGGCTGCTTCTAGCGGGCTGCTGGATGATGCTCCCATGGTCTGGCTATGGTAGATTTCGGTGAACTTCCCAAACTGGGTTTCCAGGTTCTTAATAGCAGCCTCCTGGTTGTTCATCTTCATCTTCGTCTTGTCCATGAAAGACTCAATTTTTTCAATAAATTTATTTGTATAAACAATAAATTCACCAGTTTGTTTCATGAAGTTATTCAGAGTAGCTTCTAGTGAATTATTATGTTGTGGCTGATGAGTTTGCTGCCAGGACTGATTTTGCCGGTAGCTTCCTTGTAGCTATTGTGGATTTGCTGCTGTCTTTGGGTTGCTCCAGGAGAAGTTGGGATGGTTACTCCAGTTAGGATTGTATGTGTTTTGGGCTGGCCTGCTATTCCTCTCATATCCTTCCATGTAGTTTGCAGATGCAGTGCATTCAGAGGAATCATGGTTGGCTCCACATTCGCCACAGAAGGGCTTAACAGCTTTTACCTTATGGACCTTCCTTGGAGATTTCACCATCTTCATCACCAACTCTGTCAAAGTGTCCAGGCGGGCGTTAACAGATTCAGAGGCTTCCACCTCATTCACAGTAGCTGGCCACCTTATGCCGCCTCGGCGGGCTGTCAGGTATTTATAGTCGTTTTTAGCTGCTATGTTAAGCAGTCGTAGTGCTTCCTCTGGAGGTCTGTCTAGGATGATCCCATTGACCAAGGCATCTATCAACATCCGAGTTGGGTAGTTAACCCCATTGTAGAATATAGATACCTGAGTCCAAGCCGGTAAACCATGAAGCGGACAGTTGTTCAGCATTTGTTGGTACC
The DNA here is from genome assembly GCA_958450335.1 of Hibiscus tridactylites. Classification (NCBI taxonomy): domain Eukaryota; kingdom Viridiplantae; phylum Streptophyta; class Magnoliopsida; order Malvales; family Malvaceae; genus Hibiscus; species Hibiscus tridactylites. The sequence continues at coordinate 30,442,702 of OY288289.1, forward strand.
ACTCCCATGCCTCATACATTGGCTCGTCATCCCCTTGTCTAAAAGGTTTGATCTCATTCCGCAGTCTATCGGTGACGTTGGATGGGTTGAATTGGTCTAAAAAGTCCTTGTAGAGCTCCGCCCATGAAGTGAAAGATTCGACTGGCTAGTTATTCAACCACTGTTTCGCCCTATCCCTCAGTGAATAGGGAAATAGCCTCATCTGCAATACGTCTTGGTGCACCCCGTGAATCTTGAACGCTCGAAAAATGTCCAGGAATCCTCGTAGATGCTGCCGAGCATCTTCTGTGGCAGTCCCTCCGAAGTGCCCTAGTGTGTTTAGCATGTTGAACATGACAGGCTTCAGTTCAAAATGATCTGCCCCTATCTCTGGTTCCGTTACTATTGGCTCGAACCTTTGAAAGTCATGTTCAAGGTAGTCTCTAGTTGTCTGCACTTAGGGTGGATCAGAGGGATCCTGCCTCTATTGTACATGTGGTCCTCTAGGCGACAAATCCGGTTGACCGCCCATGTCATTCATGGCATCAACTGGGGGGTCCTCGTTTACCATGGTCTCTTCCTTTGCTTTGCCCTTGTCTTTTTTCTTTAAGGCTTCCTTGAGCTTCCTCTTGATTCGTCTAGTTTCACGCTCAAGATCGTCGTAAATAATGAAGTTTCCACTAGGATTAGTCCTGGTCATACACTTGCAAAGGACACGGTAAAATTTCTTTTTTTCCGATTAAGAATAAAAATAAAGGAAAAAATAAAAGGGTGTAGGAATTGAAAAACGAAATTCATTGTTACCAATTCCCGGCAATGTAACCCCCTTAGCCCGGCCTAGACGCTTGACCCGAACTACGGAGATTACACGGGGAAAACCAAAGTCAACCCGAAAGTCAACCTTGATTAACAACCTTTTTATTTTCAATCTTGTCTAGATGCACATTAGGCCTATGTGAATACTCACGAATTATGGAGGAGAAAGGCACAACGATAGGAAAGCATTTAGGGACTCAATTGCACAATTTACGAGTTTAGGGACCAAAATGTAATTTTTGGAAATTAGAAGGACTTATTTGATTTTAGGTTTACCAACTTGAAATTAATCAGGTTACATGCTTATCTGTCAAGTTTCAGCTTAAAAAGACAATCCAAGCTCAAGCAATTGCATCCACAACATTTAGGACTAAAATGTAAAACAGGGAAACTTAAAACAATTCAAATCAGCATTCAACGGTCAACTGTATCGGAATGCCTACCCACCGTACCGAAATGCCTGTATCGAAACGGTGTTGACCGTTTCGGTACGCGGGTATTTTCTGTGACCAATATCGAAATAGGCTTCACCAGTAGCCAAATTGTTTCGAAACAACTTCTTCCGTTCCGAACCACCATGGCCATTACAGGCCCCATTTCGGAACAAGAGAGGGTGTTTTGATACACCTTGCCCAGTGACAGCAGAAAATGCTGGTTTTTGCTCTTTTAACCATTTCAAACATATCTCAATGATCATCAAACTATACCGGCAACTCATTTAGCCACTAAGGAACATAACTAAGACCCCTAGACTAGAGCATGGCATCAAACGCAAAAGCACACAATCTATAGGCATGCACCCAAGTCTCAAAACCAATATAAGCAACTAAACCTCAAACCAAACATTTTGGACCATTTACAACCCATAAATGCCAACATAAACCTGCCGCAAACTTAGGGAGTTCAAACATATTTCCCAAATACAACCTTGGTTTCCCATTGCATATATCAAAACTAAAGAGTATAAAAACATCACCATACATGAGCTTTACACTTCCTTGGATGTTCTTATCCTTCTTGATGCCCGAAAACACCTCAATTATCTGCATTATTGGTAAAAGAGAGCGTAAGCACAATTGCTTAGTGAGGCATGCTCTAAAGAAAACCAACACAATAAGGCATTTCTTGAAAACACTTTCTCAAAAGCTTTTAAACAACATGCTTATTCTATCTCATACTTGGAAACCATTCAAAGCAACTTCTCATTGAAAACACATGTACCTCAATTCTATCTCATGCATTTAAACCAATGCAAAACTCATGGCAAAGCCACACTCATGCTTGTAACACCAAAGCATTTCATATACAAATCTCATATGCATTTCTCATAGCATAAATCATTTCATCAAAGGTACATGTGAATCAAAAGCATTTTCATAAATTATATTGGCATTTCACATCTCATTATTACTCGGATATGCGGACAACACACTAGACACTTCCGGTGGCATCTACCATCACCGTACTCACTCGTCTAGTAACATAATTTTCGGTGGCATCTACCATCACCGTACTCACATAGTGGTATCTCTCATTGCCACAAATCTTGGGTATTTCACCAAGTCCTACCCGATGGAATGCCCATCATCGGTTCTCTCCCTTTGGATTAAACCAAAGAGCACGTACGAATTTTTAGTTTATAGTGCACTCTCATCCTATTGATCGATCAATTATATATGGTAAGTATCTCATCATCTATGCCAATATATTATGTCAAAACATCATCTCACCTACTGTTTTTCATCCAACAATTCTCAAATCATTCTCATCTCATTTCAAAACCATAACATTTGCCATGCTTTAAAACAAAGGCTCAAATCTCAACTATGCAACACGTTATTTCATGAAATCATTTCAAGCATCATCTCATGCTACAAATCATGCATAAAAACAGTAGGAATTTATCTATCTCAAACCATGAGCATGTAAAAGCATTTTAGGGGCAACCACCATATATAAGAGAGCAATCTAGCCAATACTTACTTTTGGACTTAGTAAGGTGTTTCAAACCTTTCCTAAATCCCCAAAATTTGATTCTTTGTCCCTCAAAGACTTCTAAAACCATACACACTCACCGATTACGTTTCGCTTGCTCGCTAAAACGCTATATAGGCTCTCGGATCAACACCAAAGGCGTCCAAAGATCTATCCCCTGTTTTTAACACATAAGAGCAGAGGATTAATGCATCATCATGCATTGAAATCATCAGCCACACACCTAAACTCGCTGCTCTACTCACAACCCACATTTCGGCTACCAAACACAACCGAAATCATCTCCAAACTCTTCCAAAACAAAGCCCAACCAAGATCTACCACTTCTAATCATTTCTAAACATCAATCAACAACAAAAATCACCACAAACTCGTCCTTAAACCTCAAGCTATGACAGAACAACAAAACCACCCCCAAAAACCATCATTCTAGCATACAAAACTTAGGAATCCAAGCCTATTCTGGATTTGTTTGATAAAACCTCATTTATAACATCAATTAATATCCACAATGCATTAGAAAACATCCTCAAAACAGAGTCTAACCATCAACCACGAAAATCATCAAGATCTCTCCAAAAACCTTGAGTTTTAAGACAATTTATTGTTTCTAACATTAAAGCCACTCAAAAATCATTAACAAAGGATTGATAACTTGGGAATTTCAGTAAAGAACTTATCATTAGAGGAGAAGGACGAAGCTTACCTCTAATGGTTGATTTCTCCTTGATTTGGGCAAGTTTTCATGAAAATCCAATGTAAATGCAAGAGGTTTTGATGAGGAGGAGATTAGGAATCAAAAAGGAATTCAAATCCAATCAAAAGGGATGAAAATCAGTAGCCAATTGATGGAGAAAGATTGTTTGGTTGAAAAGAATTTGAGAGAAAATAGGATGAGAGAAAATTGACGTAAAGTAGTTATGATAAGTCAAAGGTAGTTTCCTTTTAATTAATCCTTGTTTTCCATTAATTAAAACATTAATAAAATCACCCAAATTAAGAAGAAATCTGATTAAAAACATTTTGGTAAAATTAGTTCCTTAAAGATTCAAAGTTTCAATCATTTACAAAACAGTCACTATTTAACTTTTGCAAAAACTAGGATTTGGTCACTACACCGAAATGTATTATTTCCAAACCTTATTTTTAAAATTGATTTCACCATAATCATTCCTATATTAAATGAGGATTTTTAGATATTTTTCCATATTTTTAAAGCATCCCGAACTAGGTGTTCCCTAAAACTCCCTTTAAGATTTGAACCATTTTCTAATCGGTCCGATTCGAACTCTAAAACATCTAGGCCCAAATTTGGGGTGTTACAGGAAACGGCGCCAAAACTTTTAGGGCGTGTAGGTGTTCCCTTTTCGTAAGAACGCAAGTGCACACTCCTGTCAAGTTATAGTATAAAAGATGTCGAATCCCACGGGGATTGGACAGCTTGTCTCGTCCTTTAGTTCCTGCACAAAGGTAAAGTAAAAACACAAGTGAATGATGTTTGAGATTGAAAAGTAAATAAAAACACAAGTAATAGAGAAGAATCGGGTTGATAGAGTAGGCAGGGTTATGCTGCCACTTAGTGTGAAAACTGCGTTGAATTAGGTATGAGTTATCCTTTGCTGCCACGATATGCTGCTTCGGCGGGTAGATGGGCGGAAAATTACGACCCTGTCACGCGGCCGCAGCAGGTCCCTGCAACTGCAGGGGTGTGTACTGTCTCGGCAGGTGGAATGGAAAGACGTCCTGGCGGCAAGTCTGGAAGATACTCCAAGTTCGGCAGGATAGTCGACAGTGATCCCTCCTATTTCTAGGTTAGGATGCTGGAGATTGATAACTTGAGGACTAGTGTGAAACCAAATCAATCGACTCGGTTAGAGATCCCTTTTAGCCACTGAAACTTGTGGACCAGTGTGGAACCAAGTTAGTCACGCCTCCCATTGTTACCGTACTTAACCCTTTCGTGAGCCTTGCACTTTCGTGCCCGACAAATAGATTCTCTCAAACGACTGGTGTGGAAAGATTGAAGGAATGAAGAACAATGGATTAAGTAAACTTGGAAATTTTATTGAAGAAATAACTCAAAAACCTAAAACAATCGTTTCTCACTAGTTACAAAATAATCCTAACCCAATGGAGAATTAGAACATGGCAGTAGAGAAGAGCACGTGTAAAGTCTATAGAAAACCTAGGATGATTTAAATTAGAAGTACAATGGGTATTTATAGACTTAAAACTAGGTGAAGTCCTCCTTGGAGTAGAAGTCCTCTAAAGTAGCTTTTCTTCTTTATTGTATCTTTAAATGCTGACTTCTTTGCTTGGAATATGGACTCTTCCTCGTTTTCCTTAGCTCGCAAGTAAGCTTGGGAATTTTGCTTCGGCAGCCCTAGCCACTGCTATAGACGTCGGAAAATCATGTGAACACCGGTGATAGAATCAGGAGTTTTAGCTCTACAAATCGCGCTCCAGTTCTCCAAACTTCCATAGTCAGTTGTCGAGGGCAGCAAGGTTGGCAGCAGCTTTTGCTCGGCAGAAACTTATCTTCAGCTGGAATTGCTTCAGTACAGCTCCTGGGTTTGCTTCTCAACGTTATGTCATCCATTCCTCTGCTCCCTCGTTCAGCTGTTAGTACATATAAGCAAGAATACACTAGAATAGTACCTCATGTTCACCAAATGAATGATAAGTTATAAAGTAAGGCAAACAATGAAATAATGTAAAATGCTATGCATGAGCCTAATTATGCCTAAAATGTGCTTTAAAACAGAAATAATAAGAGTTAGAAAGTGCATGAAATATAGGACTTTTAGACACTTTACACCCTTCAGGAGGTAAATTTCCCACATTCATCAAGTTGATTACTTTAGGTTAGAGTGTTTTCACCAAGCACAACGACGGAACCTTGTTAAAATCATGTTCGTCGAGATGGTTCATGAAGTGAAGATTCGCACCATCGATGCACTTACATCCTTCACTTATGAGGTTGTGTTGAGTTATGTCTTTGGTAGCCTCGATTTTGACTGTTCTTATGATTCTCCGGAACCCTGCAAGCAAAAGATTGGTGAATCTTCTCTTATCAAGTTCAGGTTTCGATATACTCTTGGCCAATGGGTTTGCGTTGATAGGAGAGCTCCGCCACCTCAAGTTGAGCCTCCACCTCAAGCTCCGGCTCCTAATAACGATGCTCTTATGACCTTCCTTACCGAGTGGTTCAACTCAATAGACACGAACATGGCTTCGAGTTTTGGTGCTCTCAACACTCGCATTCAATCTATGGAGGAACGTGTCTCCTCTCTTGAGAATCAACAAACATCGATGGATCTATCTTTCTCCACATTCTATGGTGATTGGAGGAATTATCGTCGTGCTCAAGCTAAGGACAATGATGATTCTCTTGATGATGGTGGCGATGATGATGACGAAGCTTAGGATTTATATCGCATGTCATAATAGTCTATCATATTAGGATTAAGTTTGCACCTATTTATCTTTTTATGCTTTAAAGACTTATGCTTTAATTATTTTTTGGGGATTGAGCTTGATCTCTAATGCTCTAAGTATTTATGTTTTTGATGTCATTTATTGAACCTTATTGCTATCTATGATAATTATGTTGTTTGCTTTATTGCTTATAACTTTGTTTCTTCTCTTGATTAGCCTTGATTATCTATTTTTTGATCTAACAAAAGGGGGAGAAGTAATCTAAGAGCCAAAATATTTTTAAAGTTGGTTTTGAGTTTCAAACACTTCAATTTTAAATCTTTTCAATGCTTTAAAACACATCTTACATTGAGGGGAGTTAGAACTTTTTCAAGATTTCAAGATTCTTAAAAATTCAAACTTGGTTTAGTTATATCAAAAAGGGGGATATTGTAAAACTAATGAATTGATTTTGATATAACAAAGGATTTAAGGACTAAATTGAAAAAGAGAAAATGAATTTTTGATTCCTCAAAATTTCCCTAAGTGTTTAAGAAAAATATCCAAGTCAAGACCTAAGCTTACTAAATTTTTTTCTAAGTGTTTACCAAGTAAAATAGTGATTTTTGAGTCACCATTTCGGAACGACCTTCAGGCGTTTCGGAACGTTTTGAAACTGTTAACCTTTGTTTTAGAACTAGCTTTCCCATTTTGATACGAGTGTATCAAAACAAGTCTTTGTGTTTTGAAACGGATGAAGAACAACGGAAAGGTTTGAACCGTTTCGATACAGAAGTATCGAAACAACCTCAAACGTTTCGAAACAAATTTCAAACTTGGTTTCAAAATATGACTGTTGCACTTTTTATAACTGATTTTCAAGAGACGGTTAAAGTGTATCGAAACGCTTCTAAGTCGTTCCGATACAGGTTTTGACAGTGGCAAAATGTTTCGAAACGGGCTTCAACACGTTTTTGGGTCAATTTTTGGGTAGAAAAATTGGCCATTATGTAAAGGTTTCCTCCTAAGCCTAGAAAAGGGTAAGATCAAGTAGTGGGGTTGTTGGAAAATCCTTAGTGATGCTAAGGTAGTGGATGTAGAGTTCAATTGGAACTTGAACCACTCTAAATCTCTTGTCTTGCAAATTTTCATTTTCCACTTCACCACCAAAATTTCTAAAAATCCAATTCACCCCCTCTTGGCTTAAATCGATTCAACGATCCACTCAACAACCTTCTTACATCATTGGAATGGATGGCTCCTCTTCGATTACATCCCAAAGGATGTAATCGTTGCATTTGATGAATAGCCTCATCTAGTTCTTCCAATATGGGTAGTTGTCCCCAAAGGAGGTAATCGTTGGATTTGATGAACAAATGGCCAAGAGGGGGTGAATTGGCTTTTAAAAGTTTGAGGGAGGAAATTGGTAAAATAAAATTGAAAGCACAAGAGATTTATAGTGGTTCAAGCTTAGAACAAGCTTTACATCCACTACCTTAGCCCCCACTAAGGATTTTTAACTAATTTCACTAGAAATTCTTCCCATTTTCTCAGATTAGGAGGAAACCTTACAAACCGAATAAGCTTTCTACCCAAAGCTTAATCAAGACTCACTCTTTACAAGAGAAGTTTCAGCAACAAAGAAAATACCTCAAAATAGGTGAATAATTGCCCAAATACAAGTTCACTCTAACCTCAAACTTGAAATAAATGAATACAAGAAAAATACACAAGTTGAGAAATGAGGGTTTAACACTAAATAGCTCAAATGGATTGGATTTTGCTTGAATGTGCTTTCCTTGTTCAATAGTTGTTGTTGTAGCTTTTATGGCTTGCTTTTATACCACTTCATTGAATTCTAACCATTTTGGTGGTTGGCATCATCAATAGAGCCGTTGGACTCTCTTTTTCCCACCATAAATGCACTTCTGCAACCTACCATATCGGTACACACGTCATCGTATCGGTACCTGTCATAAGAAGAAAGAGTCGTTATATACAAATAGCGTATCGATACGCGAAGAGGCGTATTGGTACAAAAAGCATATTTTACAAAAGGGATTGGTACGACATAATGCGTATCGGTACCAATTTTGCACACTGGAATCTAGAGAAGTGGTTAATCAAAAAGTGTATCAATACGGTAGTTAAGTGTATCGGTATGGTAAACCAATTTTCAAAGTGTTTGGTTCCAATAAACTAACAAGGCAACGATCAAGAATTAAATGCCAAGATTTATAAAATATTACCAACTCGTATCGGTACGGAAGGGAGCGTATCCACACGGTAAGTAGTTTTTAGTTTCCAGGTTTACATCGAGTCTAAAAATCGTACTGATACGGCAAAGAGTGTATCAATACACTTTCCATAACTCATTTTCTAGTAGTAAAAAACCGTATCGATACGGATGTAACCGTATCAGTACGCCTACACTAAACTTGAAAATTTTAGTTCAAAAATACTTAAAGTTCGAATCCTTGTCATTTTGTAAGTCTTTTGAGTATTTAAAAATTTATTTCATTTTGAAATTAAGTCCTTGAAAAATATTTTTATATCAAAATCAATTTAGGTTTTACATGTTTCCACCTCCTGCTCATCTCGGTTTGGCTCGTTTAGGTTGGAAGGGTAATGCCAAGGGCCAATTTACAGTGAAATTGACATATGGTTTACTTATAGTAGGCACGAATACAAGTCGTAATAGCCACTAGGCTGATGTATGGAAATTATTTGTTCCACAATAAATCTGCATTTTTGTTTGGCTTCTATGAGTGGTAATTTGCTAACTAATATTGAAAGAGTGAGGAGACATATGACGGATGACAAATGATGTGGAATTTGTTCCCAAGGCCAAGATGATGTTCTTTATGTTCTGCGAGATTGTCCTAGTGCTCGGGTAGTGTGACTGCAGCTGCTCTCTCCTCGTCAACTTCATACTTTCAATTTGATGCAATTACAAGAGTGGTTTGTAGCTAATCTAAGGGCAGATGATCCTTTTACTTGTTTCGCAGATCATTGGATTATAATGCTTTCCATTCTTTGCTGGAGACTGTGGCGGCATAGAAATCAAATCTTCTTTGATTTGTATTTCGTCGAACCTGGTGATTTGATTGTGGCTAATAAGAAATGTATGGAGAAAGTGGTTGCAGCCAATGCTTGATGGATGAAATTAGTTTGCCGGAGTATAGTTCAGTTCAGCTCGTAGTTCTATAGTAGCGTCCGCATGCATACTGGGTGAAAATCAATGTTGATGGGGTTGCAAGCCTTAATGATAGTGATGTTGCGGTCGAAGGGTGTTTCAATCGAAGAATGGTGACTGGTGTTTGGGTTTACTCGAAGCATAGGGCGTTGTTCAGTGGGCAGTGGTGAATGATGAATTATGGGCTATTTTGGATGGTCTTCTTCATGCTTGGCATCTTGGTTTTCGCCGAGTGAAGCTTGAATCAGATTGTCGCGAGGTGATTAGGAATATTGAAATTGGTAATCCAACACGTATAAGGAATGCTCTTGTTACGGTTATTCAGGAAATGTTACAACGCCCTTAGGAGGTCTCTTTGGAGTATATTCGTCGAACCTTGAATACTATTACGAATAAGATAGCGACAATGATGCGCGGTCAGCCGGTAAGGGAATTGGTCTTTGAGAATCCTCTAGCCCTTGTATAGGATCTACTTCTCTATGATTTACAGCATGCTCTAGTTTTAGTTTGAGTTATTTTGTTGGAAAATGAAAAATGGTAAAGAAAACGTGTTTGGTTGTAAAATTAAAAAATGAATTTTGAGAAATAAAAACAAAAATAAGTGAAAATTTGAAAACATAAAAAAAATGTTCTCATTGTTTTCATTGAAAAAAAATTGGTTTACTTACTCTTATTTATTTACTATTATTATAATAATATTTTTCTAAATATATTTTATTCTAATTATATAATAATTATTTTTCAGTTTTATTTTGAAAAACTACATATCAAACACATTTTCACTATTTTTATTTTTTGAAAACAAGTTTCCATCCTAATCAAGCATGTTTTCTAATTTTTAAAAAATAAAATAAAAAATTATTTTTTAAAAGTAAAAATAAAATATATTTTCTAAAACCAAACAAACACTTATTGTTTTTCTTTAGATTTGGATAGACAAATCTTAAATTTATTTTTAGGCCGAAACCGGAGACCTGACTGAACCCAAACCTTCTAACACAAATAACATGGTGTCGGGGACTTTACACGATTTCAAGATTATTTTTTGTGTGTAAGAAGTACGTGATTTGTGTGTAATAATTACGTTGACCTACACAAGTTGATTAGTGGTTTCGATAAACCATATCCAAGGGGTTTAGATTTGTTAAGTTGCAGAAGGGGACTGGTTGTGGCCGGTCATGGGTGGGCCACCCAATTTATTCATCTGTACACTCTGCTCCCAATCGCTTATGGAATGTTGCTTTCTTTCCGTTCTCAAGAGCAATAATTGCGATTCTAAAATATCTTGCCTAAAAAGTAAAACCACCATCTTTGAACAAAAAAAAAGTAAAACCACCACTCTCACATTGGAAAATTCTATGTAATTATTGAAAGACAAAAATCATAAAAATTAATAGCCTTAGATATTGCCATAATTATTCAAATTCCCTTTGTACTTTTCCTATAAGAACCTGGTAAGCCAATCCAACGTTGATCTTAGCATCTCACAGGTCTTGGCTTAGATTTCAAAGCCCATATTTCGTTACTCGTTTCTGGGTTTGATTTCTCAAAAGGATGACAAAAGATAGGCAAATCGGTGTAGCAGTGGATTTCTCCAAGGGAAGCAAGTTAGCTCTCAAATGGACAATCGACAATCTGGTTGACAAAGGCGACACCCTTTATCTCATCCATGCCAAACACCATCAGAGCGACGAGTCTCGCAACCTTCTTTGGTCCACCACCGGCTCACGTTAGTCACTGCACGCCTCTATTCCATTTCCGATCACCCTTCTTTTTACTATGTTTGACTCCGAAATCTTCGTTTGTAGCTTTGATTCCACTTTCGGAGCTTAGAGAGAAGGAAGTGATGCGAACGTATGCTGTTGATCTCGATCCCGAGGTTCTGGACTTGGTGGATACGGCTTCCAGGCAGAAGGAGGTTTCCCTCGCACCTTTATTTTGTATACTATTTTTCTTCTTCTTTTGTTTTGTTTGATTTTGGCCATAAAACTGATTACAGGTGACTATTGTGGCAAAGATTTACTGGGGTGAACCCAGGGATAAAATATGTGAATCCATTGCAGATCTGAAGCTGGACAGTTTGGTAATGGGCAGCAGAGGCCTTGGCACCATTCAAAGGTAAACAAATCTTCACCATCTTCCCGGGCAAATTGGAATATGTTTCTTGTTCATTTTATCATTTTGTTTTGATTTCTGATATTCTGATTTTGGTTGGCATTAGGGTACTGATTGGAAGTGTGAGCAATTATGTGGTGCTACATGCAACTTGCCCTGTAACAATTGTGAAGGATCCTACTGCTCATTGATTTCGATCATAAAGGCTGAACTTAGTTTTCTGCAAACTACTATATCTTTGAAAATAATTGATCTTTTTTTTTCTATTCTATGTAATATGGACATCTTGATTCTCAGGTTGTTCTCAGATCCTGAGAGTGCTTATTTGGACCAGTTCCAGTGTTACTTACATGAAACTTTGTATGGATATTCACATGGACATCGTTCATGTTTTGCGTGTATTAATGTTTATATATTTACTTTCTTTCCATTCCTCCATAGCTTTGGATTCACAATTGTAAATACTAATTTTATCCGGGTATATAGAACTGTGTTATTATTATTATTATTATTATTATTATTATTATTATTATTATTATAAAGAGATCAGATGTGTTAATTAAACCCATTTATATTAAAATGTCAAAGTCCAAATACATTAATCTTACACGGTCTATTAGGACCAACAGCCAAGATCAAGCCCAGGTAACCCTTCAGATTGTGCGTGCGATACACGCTTAGACCTTTCATCTTCCCACGCACACGTGCAAGGCATGCCGACGTGGTTGGAATCCCATGCGCCATGTGTCCTCAATTTGAACCGCCATGTCATCGCCCAGACATCATTAGAACAATTCATCTTCAAGCAATCTCAGCCGTTGGATCGGATCTGATCCAATGACCCAGATGAGATCGGACCAAGAGGCTATCGATCTCCGTCGTGTGTCCAGATCAATGGCTCCCCAAAATGTCGGAGAACGCGCTGCAACCTTACGATCTCCACCTCTCTCCCAGCCACCATTACGTGCAAAAAAGATAAAAAAAAAATATATAGAATGTCAACCTAAAGATTATCCACAGTGAAGTCTTTAAATGTTTGCTTATGAATGTAAACGAAAGAGGAGATATAAAACAATGTAAAAATTTCATTTGTAATCAATTTTTGAATCATCAATACCAAAAAAAAAAGAGAACTCACAAAAGGTATCTCAGTTTTCTCTTTTTTTTTTTTGCATGTCATAAAAATAAATAAGTAATGGAGTATATAACTAAAGTTTTACTTTTGTGGCTGTCGGTTTTGTTCTGTCGTCGTTTGGTCTTTCCTTCGCCGATGATAAGCCCTCTGGTTTTTCTCGAAATCGTATAGGGTGAGTCGGTTTAGGAGACCGAAAGTTTTTTTAAAAAAGGACTTTTTATTATGATTTTTCTCAAAAAAGGAGTTTTCGATTTATTTTCTAAAGCCGATTTTCAATTTTAGGTTCAAAAAAGAAAAGGGATTCGAAAGGTTTTTTAAAATTTCGCCGCTGATTAGCGGCGGCAGAAGGTGATTTACAGCGGCCGACACGGCCAACATTGTCAGTTTCTGGGTTCGGTCGTTTTAAAAGGGTCAAAATTTTGCGTAGTAAAGTAGTTATATAGGCGTTAGAAAATAAAAAATGGGATAATAACCATCAAGTCCCTCTACATTTTTAAATTTATCGCCGCAAACCTCACTTTTCTAAATCACGGTATGAGTCCCTTTAACTTTTAAAAAACTTTCGATTTCACCCTTGTCTCTGAGCCAAATCGGCTAAATAAAAATGGTTTTATTATCTTCAGGCCCCTCCGCATTTTAGATACTGCATTTAGGCCATTTCGCCCATTTTAATTCGGCATGCGGTCCCTTGAGCTTTTACATGGTCTACAATTTCGCCCCTATTTCAAATTTTGTCCGATTTTGAATGGGTAAATTCCCTCTTTGTTCTCAAAAGTTGTAATTTCTTTTCAATTAAGTCCAAAGTATAGTGGGTTATTCCTTCTTTTAATCCCTAATTAATCATGTATATTTAATTTCAGCTATGTATTTTAATTTTTATTTAATTTGAGTTCTGTTTTTTTATTTCTTTAATTTTAGTCATTTATTTCGTATATTTATGCTCAAGCGTTTATTTATTTGCTCGACACATGTTATTTATTTGTTTTTATTGTCTATTAATGTATGTTAATATAAATATGTGTATATTATATTCTATGTTTATTTGTTCGATATATGTTAATATGTAGTTTCATGTAATGTATTATTACGTATATAGTCATACCTTTTTTTTATATACATTATTGTTTGAAGTGTACATATTTATAATTTACTCATTTTATGTTATCATCTTTGTATTAATATTTTTGTTCATGCATAATTAATTGCCATGTTTAATTTATTGTACTAGTTTATTTTAGTATTCGAGGTCACGATATTCTGGTGGGAGTGTCATCTTGAGTTTTCGGGCGCCATCTCTTTTGGTATCGTGGGTTGTGGTTTAGGTTGTTCGATTTGTATGACCACTTTCATGCATCTTATGAATTATTAATTAACTTAGGTCGATTTTAAATCATCCTTAATAAATACGATACGCACTCTTGGGTATTAATTTTGGGTGTTGTGGGGTGCTAATCCTTCCCCATACGTAACCGACTCTCGAACCCCTTTTAAAAAATCTCTAGTTTTTATTTTTCGGTGTCCGGCCTACCCTTTTTAAAAAGATCAGTGGCGACTCGTCTTTATTCATTTTTAAAAGTACGATTTTCTATTAAAATATTTTGATTCATTATTTTTTTAAAAAAACAATTGAATCATATAGTAATTATTAAAATTAGTCGCTACAACATGGCGACTCTGTTGGGGAAATATTTTATTTTCAAAAAAAAAAAGAGTCAAGCCTTAGTTTGGGTTCGTATCATAATTATTAAGGAAATTTAAAATCGATCTAATTTAATTTTTAAGTCCTATCCTTGTTTGTTTGCCGCTTTATTTTGTACGATGTTTGATATAATTTGTCATCACATATTAGTTTTAGAACCTTTAAGTGGGAGCGGTTACTTCGCCTCGTGGAGTATTCACTTTCGTATAGTGTTGTAATTCACTTCCGGGATTCGGTCCTTATATTTCATGAGGTCTATGCCCCTGTATGGTATATGGGTTGTATCTCCCCGAATCGATATCCTAGCAACAGTTCGGGTACCCTTTTACTTAAGAACCTAACCGCATGAAATAAACCCTAGAGCTCACCTTTTAAAGCTATGTCGTTACTCTGTCCGTTTAGCGGTAACCCCTTTAGGTCTTGTGTGATATATTTATGCCTTTGTTTGCAAAATACATGTTAGTTATGTGCTTTTGATTATTTTAATTTATTTATTATTTCACATTTAATTCATTTATTTCATTTATTGACTATTATACTATATTGACTTGTTTTTTATGTTTGTTTTCGTTTTATTTTTTTCTCCTTCTTTTTCGCATTCAATTTGCATTTAAAATAATCATAGGTGTTGATTCAAGGACAATTCACTTTAGAAGGCATTTAATATGGGAGAGAGGTTATGTAATACCAAGTGTAGTAATGCTATAGTGTGGGGTTGGTCCGAGCGAATACATATGGAAAGAGGGGACATCCTAGTAGTGAGATATGTTTCGTAGATTATCGGGTCTGCCCCGAACGTTTCTAAGCATAATGATCTACACGAGTTGCAAGAAATATGGCAGTGTTGGGATTTGGGTACGAAACAAGTCTTCTAACAAGAGTGGTGACATAGCTTTTCTGCTAAATGTTCAAAACGACATGTATTTGTTCAGAGCCCTAACTCAGTTCTGGAACCCGTGGTATAGTTGCTTTACTTTTGGGAAGGTGGACATGACTCACACAATCGAAAAGTATACCGTGTTGCTCCACTTCCTGAAGTTCAAGGAGGGGAAAGTCTACATCAAACCTAAAGACCCACCGCCTTTCTTGGAGAACTTAACTGATATCACCGGGATGAGCGAGGAATGATTTCAAGGTAAAATTGTGAGAAAAGGAAAGACTAATTGCATAGCTTGGGGGAAGATTCGAGACTTGATCCATTTGCATCCTGACCCACCTAATAAGAAATATTTGCTTGCCTTCTGCATCTACGAGTTGGTTATCTTCCCTAAGGTTTTGGAACACATTGATTATGCCACAACATATTTATTAGGAAAGCTCAAGAAATGGATTAATCCAGCTCCAACCATATTTGTAGAGACTTTCCGGTCATTGAGCGTTTGCAGAAAAATGAGGGAAGGCAGGTTCTTAGGATGCGTCCCGTTATTGGAGATCTGGATCAGGAGTCACTTTTGGAATTTCAAATTGTAATACCCTAAAGCGTACCGTAGAAATAATCAAGCTAAATAACTTAATTAGCTAGCTTAATTAAGCTTGAACCTAAATGAATTAGGATGATTAGTGACTAAAATGAAAGATTGAATGAAATGAGTGACCCAATTAAGATGACTAATTTGAATTAAATGAGAAAGATGAAGATTGGATGATAAACTTCTCAATTCCCCAATTGCCCTTGATAAATTCTATGACTGATAAATAATTAAAGGACAACTTAGACATTTCTCTAATCCACTTAAGATGACAAGGTTGTCATCTTCTCCACCATTTTTCACATTAGCCCAATGGAAAGAAAGATGGAGGGAGGGAGAGAGTTTTGAGAGAAAACCACCATGGTTGAAGGATTAAAGTTGCATGCACGTGATCTTGCATGAAAAATCAAAAGCTAAGTAAGTACTCCTTAATAATCTTCTTGATTCGACTTGTAATTAGGCACAAGGAGACTTGATCTTGTTTAGTCTAGCTTAAATTCATGAAATTGATATTGCATGTGTCTATATATGTGAGTTAATCTTTGATTATAGTTTGCTAAGCTGTTAAATTGATAATGAACATGTTAACATGCATAGGAAACTATGACTAGTATGAACCTTGTAAATGGAGTATATAATCGAAGTGAAACCTAAATGAATTTGAGGATAGAACGAATGAAAACTTGCTAGAAAACATTGTTGAGTTGAGAGGTGCTCGATTCGATCAACCGATATGGCTCACCAAGTGGTGGAGAGGTGGATTTTTGGGTGGAAGGGGTGCGGAAGCTAGAATGTAAAGAGACACAATGATTTATAGTGGTTCAACCTTCTAACCAAGGTCTGCATCCACTACCTTAGCTCCCCACTAAGGATTTCTCAATCAATCCACTATTGATTCGTCCCCTTTTCTAGGATTAGGAGGAAACCCTTACAACCAATCAAGCTTTCTACTCAAAGCCTTGATTGAAACCCTCTTTACAAAGAGACAATATAAGCAAACTTAAAACCCTCTAATAGGTGTTTGTTTGCACAATTAAGCACTCATCCAAAACCTAAAAACACTTGAGCAAATTTGACAATTTTGGCTCACTAGTGTTTGTCTATACAAGAATTGACAATTTAAGCACTAAGACACTTTTTGATCATTTGATGTTTGACAATATGAGCATTAGCCTTCTCTTGATGCTTGGAGGTCCCTTTTATACTCCCAAATGAGTTTGTAGCCGTTACTAGCCGTTGGGATCATATTGGAGCCGTTGAGGACTTTAATTCCCACAATAAATGCAGTTATGTAGCTCCCCATTTCGAATCGCTCGAAGCCGTTTCGAAACACTCTCTATGTAGAAAGAGCCGTTGTAGTCTGTTAGGGCACCCGTTTCCAAGCATAAACTCTCTTATGCTAAGCTTAAACCAAAACATGCATCTTTCAAATCATGCACTAGAAACTTTTCCACATTAATCAAATCCATTATATTGGCTTACAAGTCATAACAACAAACTCAAAATCAAAGTATCGGATACACGGATTACCAAGGGTTGTCCCACACCCTTCGTACACTTTACCGACATATCAAGGCTCACGCACAAGAGCGATCGTCCATCGCTTTGACACCCGTGGTGGAGTATTCGGTACAATCACAACCCCTCAACACCACTCATTGGTAAATGTATAACCCACTAACGAGAGACGAGACACACACAAGGTTCGCACTCGGGAGCTACCCTCAACCGTTGCAACCTTAAACAATCCTTAATCGTTGGGGTACTTGGATGGAGTATTCGGTACAATCACAAACCCTCAACATCCAAGGCGACTTGTTTATAGTGCACTCAATCCTATAGCCGGCTAACTATATCCAATTTCATTTATAAAACACTTTAACCACCATCACATGCCAATATAATCCAAATCTCATGCATGCATCACTATTTTTACACCGCATACATGATAAGCCATAAACAAGCATTAAACCATGCTTAAAATCTCATGCATCAACACATGCATATAAGGATCACTTACCTAGTGCATCCTTAAACCACATGGCATCATCGTACACAATTTATATACTCAAATCATGCTTTAAAACAGTTGGTACATGCATTTAAAATCAATTGCAACCAAGGTGTTGAGTGTGTAAAAGTTCTATAATTTACCCATATTTAACGCATATTTATGCTGCATTCAAGCATAATTCATTTCATTTAGGTTAGATTTCAGTTATACATCACAAATATATTAAATGGCACAGTTTCTACTAAAATTGGTTGCTTTTGCAGTTAGCTGCTGTAGCAGATGGAGAAGCAAGCGCTGGGCAGTGATGCAGCAAAGCTGGAACTGGATATGCAGACGAGGAGGACGATGCTGCCATGGCCGCTTCCGTGGCAGCCAAGGACGACAGCAATGTTGAGGAGAAGAAGCAAAGTGGGCCTCGATAGAAAGAGAAAATTAAGCCCATCTGTCGTAGAGCACCCATATATTTTTCCGAGCCCTAGATCAGAATGAAGGCCAAGCCCAAGGTTCAAGGAAGAAACTCCAAGCAAGAAGGAAGGATGAATTAAAGATATATTCTCTGAAGATTTAGTCTTTAATAGAGTTGTACGTTAGTTTAAACTTGTATTCTTGCAATTTTAGAAAACTTGAACCCAAGGCCTATATAAAGGCATGTAATTCGACCTAGGAAAGGATATCATCTTCATCTTTAGCCTTCTTCCCAAAACCCTGGCCGTTTTCCCCTTCTCAACATGTTCTAAATTCGCCCTAGGGCCACATGTTGATTTGTAAAGTAGTTGAAAGGATTGCTTTTGTTTTAGGAATTTTCTGTTCAATAAAATAAACTTCAAGTTCTCTTATTCTGGTTTTCAGCATCTTACAAGAGTATCGGGAGAGCATTGTGAGATTATCTATTTACTTAATATCGGGAGAGTTAAGTATACGAAAGGAATAAGTGCGGGTTCTCTAGTTTATAGTTGAACAATCTCGGACCTAGGGATAAGATGAGGTTAAGTGGCTAAGGAAGAATTCAACAACATCGGCATTCATCCTTTGATTCACGTCGGGAGGTATCATCAAAGACGTGTTCATCAACAGACTTGGACCTAGGGATAGCCAAGGCACATCAGGGATTCTTGCCAAGCTTGAAGTACAGAGTTGTGTGATCGTTGTCGCGACTAACAACAGACTGCTGCCGTGACAGTTGCTGTTGCGACAAGGACAACGAAAGAACAAATATTCCCATACATTGCAACACCTACACTACTGAGCAATTCAATAGCAGTCCATTCTCTCTATCTTGATTTCGTTACTCTTTTATTTAAGTATTCTTTATTATCCCGGGACAACAACTTAAATAAATCTCTTCTCTTTCGTGCAGTAATCCAAGGTGAAGCTATTAGCTCAGTCCCTGTGGAGACGATATCCGATACTTCCGCATCACTTTACTACTTGCGTCGTGTACACTTGCACTACATTGCGATAGACACTTTTACACGCAACAAGTTTTTGGTGTCGTTGCCGGGGACTGACAACATAACTTTACCCTACCTTTTACTGCATTTTTTTATTTTTCTGTTTTATTTATGATTGTTCAACTTGCGCTTTTCACAAGGTTTCTTGTTTATGCGCAGATCGAGACGACGAATGGAACCTGAGTGTCCATTAGATCCTGAAATAGAACGTTCGTGCAATCTTAGGAACTGACTTCGGTTCGTACTAGCCAGAAATGAATAACTTGAAGAACAGTTAGAGGCCATGAACAACCAAATGAATCCCGAGGATAATAACAATCTTGCTGGAGATGGAGGGAACGATCCACCTGTCGACCCTCCTGCCGCTGCCGCACGCCGGTCATGCCGAGACTACATGCTCAACGATCATGTAGAACTAGAAACCACCCTGCCAGATGTAGATGTTGACAACTTTGAGTTGAAACCTGTTATATTCAGCATGATCAACAATGTTGGCCAATTTATTGGCGCTGCTACAGAGGATGCTAGGGAGCATCTGAAAACGTTCCAGGAAATCTGTTGTTCGTTTAGACTACCATGAGTTATTCCAGAGATATTGAGGCTTCGATTATTCCCTCATTCATTGAGGGACAAGGCAAAGACTTTGTGGAATAAACTAACGCCGGGTTCAATTCGAACTTGGGCAGATTTAACTCGTGAATTTTTGTCTCATTTTAATCCGTCACACTTATCTGAGCGATTACGCAACGAATTTGCTACTTTTCAACAGGAAGATGACGAGCCAATGCACAAAACCAGTGACATATTTACCACTCTACTAAGGAACTGCCTGATGCATGGATTCCCCATTTGGAACCAGGTAACTAAATTCTATAATGCTGCTAATTTACAAACTCGTATAAGAATTGATTCAGCTGCAAACAAATTACTGATGGACAATGACCCATATGAGGCAATGACAGTTTTGAAAAACCTGGCGAAGAATGAGGAACAGTTTCCTACAGCAAGAAGGGGGTAAACGAGTTCTAGCTGTAAAAGATTATGAGGCCGACAGTTCGTTAAAATCACATGTGACATATCTCACTAAGGCAATGAAAAAGCTCTTGAAAGAAGATTCACAGCTTGTTTACTCTGCTGAAGAGGTATGCAAAACTTGTGAAGGAAATCACAGTTCGGAGGAATGTCCATTATAGTTAGAAGAAGGGACGTATGTTGGGAACAACAATAAGCAGATCTATAACTCCAACAACTACAATCTCAACTGGAGAAAGGATCCCAAGTTCTCTTGGAGCAATCCTAATAATGTCCTAAATCCTCAAGAAAAGAATACACAGAACCAGGGAGGACCTAAAATGCTGACTCGGCAGCAACCGCAGCAGCAGCAGCAACAACCACCAGCTGCCACAACTAGTATACTGGAGCAGAATTTGGCTACATTTATGTCTCAAACAGGAAACTACATTGAGAACATGAATCACTTTGTCAAGAAAACGGAGACATTCATGGATAAAACAGAGATGTGGATGACCAATCATGAAGCTACTCTAAAATCATTGGAGTCACAGATGGGTCAGGTTTCCCAGCATATTAAACCAAGGCAGATTGGAGGATTTCCTAGCGATACTGAAAACGCTAGACAACCCACACATGAGCAGTGTAAAGCTATCACTACTAGGAGTGGGAAGAAATTACTAGGGCTAGAGAAGGAAGCTGAATCAGTTAAGAAACCAGCCTTGGAGTCGACTGTCGAGGAAGCTGCCCCGACAGTTAACAAACAGCCTGTTGCCGATGAGCTTGTCACGACAACAGAAAGGACAGAGGAGGAAGATGATGAACCAAAACCTCCTCAGATCCGAATGCAGTGGGAAGGACGTATTGCTGATTATCGTCCTCCACCTCCTTTTCCTCAGCGGTTACAGAAATTGAAACAGGAATCCCAGCTTAAGAAAATTTATGATATTTTTAAGCAGGTCCATATCAACATTCCGTTGTTAGACGCCATAAAGGAGATGCCTGGTTATGCCAAATTTCTCAAGGATGCCATGTCAAAGAAATCCAGACTTGGGGAATTTGAAACAATTAAGATGACAGAAGGATGCATGAGTATTCTGCACAAGCATCCACCCTAGTAGAAGAAGGATCCTGGGAGCTTCATCATACCATGCATAATCAGAGACAAATTTGTGGGTAAGGCACTTTGTGATCTTGGTGCTAGTATAAACTTAATGCCCAAATTTGTTATTCAGAAATTAGGTATTGGAAAAGCTCGGCCCACGACAGTAGTACTCCAGCTGGCAGACCGCTCTTACGTTCATCCAGAAGGAAAAATTGAAGATATTCTGGTAAGAGTGGATAAGTTTATTTTTCCTTCTGACTTTCTTGTCTTAGATTGTGAAGGAGATGAAAACGCACCAGTCATCCTGGGGTGACCCTTCTTAGCCACAAGAAGATCACTGATGGATGTGGAAAAAGGAGAACTCACCATGAGAGTGAACGATCAAGAAATCAAGTTGAATGTTCCCCAATCAATGAAACATGTTGATGCCGAAAAAGAATGCAAGGCTATCACTCAAGTTACCCTTGACCAACCCTGCATCAGGTCGGGCTGCCACGACATAAAAATTGGTCACTACCTCGGCAGCCACTTAGAAGACTATCACGACAACACCGACGATAGTAGCTCCTCAAAATCTGATACTGAAGATCCAAAGGAGGTAAATTGGATAGGCAATTGTCCAGGTAAGTTTTTCGAGCCCTTAAACTACACCTCAGATAACTATGTAATTGAAAAGCCATCAACTGTTGAGCCCTCTATTCTAGATCTTAAGCCCCTGCCAGGGCAGCTAAAATATGTTTTCCTTGGTTTAAATGATACGTTGCCCGTAATCATCTCTTCCAAGTCGATGCAGAAACAGGAACAACAGCTGATAGAGATGCTGCAGCAGCACAAGAAGGCTATTGGATGGACGATAGCTTATATCCAAGGCATCAGTCTGGCATTATGCATGCATAAAATTCTTTTAGAGGATGATCATAAGCCGACCATTGATGCACAAAGACGTCTGAACCATGCTATGCAAGAAGTGGTGCGTAAAGAGATCATAAAATGGCTAGATGCTGGAATAATCTACGTCATCTCGGATAGTAAGTGGGTGAGCCCGGTGCAGTGCGTTCCCAAGAAAAGAGGAATAATTGTGGTAACCAATGAAGAAAACGAGCTAATCCCAACCAGGACTGTGACCGGTTGGAGGGACCACTTCCCCTTACCCTTTATTGATCAAATGCTTGATAGATTAGCCGATAAGCCTTACTATTGTTTTCTTGATGGTTACTCAGGTTATAATCAAATAGCCATCGCACCGAAAGATCAAGAAAACTGCCTAGGCAACCTACAGAAGGTGCTCGAAAGATGTGAAAAAGCAAACTTTGTATTGAACTGGGAAAAGTGTCACTTCGTTGTGGATGAAGGGATAGTCCTTGGCCATAAAATTAGCTGCCGTTACAGCTCCAACGGGCATGTGAACGTTACAGCTCCAACGGGCAGCAAACTCTCCCCTATATAAACCCCGTTTTACTATTCATTTTTCACTCACTTCTACTGTTTCTACTTAGTTTCTCTAGAATTTTTACTTGTTTTCATTTTTCTTACACAATCCTTGCAACATGTCTTCTAGAAACACCCGCTGAAGTGCTACTTCAGGCTCTGCCCGGTAGCATCAATTCCACGATCCTTCCAGATTCACGACATGTGGGAGGAGAAGGTTTTTATTTAAACTTCAAAAACGGGGAACATGGGACTGCAGTAGGAACGCGACAACAGTCACAGTAAGAGGGAGAGAGGTCCCCTTGAAACCCGAGTATATCAACACTCTCTACGGGTTCTACGTGGGCAAGAATGAAGATGGCCACCAACAATTTCTGGAGAGTCTCGGGCCTTCCGATTATGACGCTGTGATGGCAGAGCTCACGGACGACGGTACCAAGTGGAACACTGATCCAGATAACCCAAGGACGGTGAAGAGTGTCCAACTCACCTCAGAGGACAAACAGTGGAACGCCTTCATCAAAAAGCGAATTATGCCATCCTCGCACAATACAACCGTAGACCAACCCAGGTTAGCCCTCATTCATTCTATATTAAATGAGAGGCCAATTAACATTGGCAGATACATCCGGGAGAGTATATTGGAATGTGCACACCGGCCGACATGACCACTCTTTTCCCTTATCTCATCACCGCCCTCTGCCGCGGCCATCATGTACTAGAAGCTTCCACTGATTTACGAGTCCAAGGGAAGGGCTGGACTGAGAGAAATATACTCAGCCTGATGGAACTCACTGCTACCACCCCGCTGTCATCTTTCGACCCTACTGCCACAGCAGCAGAGCCGACAGAACCAACCGACACTGAGCCTACTGCCACAGAACCTAGGCAGCCTACAGCAGCAGCACCTCCGGCCGACACCTCCTCCCAGATCCTCGCTGCCATACAAAAATTGGAGGAACGGCAGCTCGGCCTCATGAGTTTCATTAGAGATTTCACCTCTTTCACGGTACATTTCTTCCATACTTCTTTAAATTTCCATGATGATGTATTCCCTGCCTTTCCAAGTCAATATTTTGCTGCCACCACCCCTGCCCATACCCCTTCACTTGCTGCCACGCCCAAGACGCCATCTGCAGCGTCCACACCGACCCCTGTCGCAACAGCTGCAGGCAGCAGCCGCGCAACCAACACCTCTGCCCGAGGAACCAAGAGAAGGATGCCTTCAGCTGAACTCGATGCCTATATAGCAGGCTTATCCTCTTTCCTTAATTTGGGAGGAATCCGACGACGAACCCTCTGTCAAGAGGATTTTGTCCAAGGAGTTCACACCAATAAAGCGGTAGAAAATAGTAGCGAACAAAGGAAAGGAAGATAGCGGCAGCGGCAGTGGCAGGAGCAGTAGCAGCAGCAGCAACTCCGAGGTTCAGGTAGTGGAGAAACCTCCTCACATCTCCCCTACCTGTAATCAACCTCCAAGGGAGGCCAAAACGAAGAATACCTCTGCCTCCCCCATCCGCCAGCCAGCCAAGAAGGTCAATGCCCGCTGACAGATCTGACTGAGCAGCAGCAGCAACGACGATAACACCTAAAATTTAAGTTTCTTATCTTATTTTGCCGTCTGCCTTTTTATATATTTTGTTTATTTCTTATGTCATTTGCATTGAGGGCAATGCAACCCTCGAGTTTGGGGGTGGCATCCCTCCATCAATGGAGTCTTTTTAGTTTAAAAATTGTGTCTTTTACTTAGTTTATTTTTGCTTAAAAATGAAAAAATGAAAATTTTGGCTTAAGTCATTGAACCGAACTTACTTGCTGTGACAGCCTCTGTCGTGGCAGTGCCTTTAGGATAGTTTTAGGAGCAGTTTAGAGCCTTACTATAGTTCTAAAACTTAAACACCATTTGTGACTTTTATACTGCCTAGAACTCTACTAGTAAACTAGAATAGGAAGCTTAGCACTTGAGTTGCCCCTAGAGGTGCCTAACACTGTCTCTAGGAAAAGAAGTTAAGAAAATAGACTCAGTACACCTAGAGGTGCCCGAAACTGGGTCTAGGAAGTTAGCTAGAGGTGCCCAAAACCGGCTCTAGTCAAACTTAAGCTTGAGAGAATAAAACCGAGTCTAAATAAAAACTAAATGAGCCTAAGAATTGCCTCCAAAAAGATGAAATTTGGCATAAAAATTCAAGTTAGAGGCTAAATTATTCTAGCGAAACTAAGAGAGTCTTGGAATATAATTGTTCACAAGCATGCACACACTATACGAGAATTATAGCAAGGTTCCGGACAAATCCTAAATTATCCGACAAGGTGTTGCTCACAATAGGGAATGAATGGAAGGTAAGGGAAAGTTCACTGTTTTAAGCCAAATAAAAAGATTTTATTTTTCTTTTAGGTCTGAATTGCTTGAGGGCAAGCAAAAACTTGACTTTGGGGGTTTGTTGAGTGTGTAAAAGTTCTATAATTTACCCCTTATTTAACCCACATTTCTATTGCATTCAAGCATAATTCATTGCATTTAGGTTAGATTTCAGTTATACATCAAAAATATATTAAATGGCACAATTTCTACTGAAATTGGTTGCTTTTGCAGGTAGCTGCTGTAGCAGATGGAGAAGCAGGCGTTGGGCAGTGATGTAGCAAAGCTGGAACTGGATATGCAGACGAGAAGGACGATGCTGCCATTGCCGCTGCCGTGGCAGCCAAGGACGACATCAATGTTGAGGAGAAGAAGCAAAGTGGGCCTCAACAGAAAGAGAAAATTAAGCCCATCTGTAGTATAGCACCCATATATTTTTCCGAGCCCTAGATCAGAATGAAGGCCAAGCCCAAGCTTCAAGGAAGAAACTCCAAGCAAGAAGGAAGGACAAATTAAAGATATATTCTCTGAAGATTTAGTCTTTAATAGAGTTGTACTTTAGTTTAAACTTGTATTCTTGCCATATTAGAAAACTTGAACCAAAGGCCTATATAAAGGCATGTAATTCGACCTATGAAAGGACGTCATCTTCATCTCTAGCCTTCTTCCCAAAATCCTAGCTGTTTTCCCCTTCTCAACATGTTCTAAATTCCCACTAGGGCCACGCGTTGATTTGTAAAGTAGTTGCAAGGATTGCTTTTGTTTTAGGAATTTTCTGTTCAATAAAATAAACTTCAAGTTCGCTTATTCTGGTTTTAAACATCTTGCAAGAGTATCGGGAGAGCATTGTGAGATTATCTATTTACTTAATATCGGGAGAGTTAAGTATACGAAAGTAATAAGTGTGGGTTCTCTAGTTTATAGTTGAACTATCTCGGACCTAGGGATAGGATGAGGTTAAGTGGCTAAGGAAGAATTCAACAACATCAGTGTTCATCCTTCGATTCATGCCGAGAGGTATCATCAAAGACGTGTTCATCGACAGACTTGGACCTAGGGATAGGACAAGGGACAACAGGGATTCTTGCCAAGCTTGAAGTACAGAGTTGTGTGATCGCTGCCACGACTAACATTAGATCGCTGCCGTGACAGGTGCTGCCGCGACAAGGACAACGATAGAAAAAATATTCCCAGACATTGCAACACCTACACTACTGAGCAATTCAATACCCGCCCATTCTCTCTATCTTGATTTCGTTACTCTTTTGTTTAGGTATTTTTTATTATCCCGTGACAACAACTTAAATAAATCTCTTCTCTTTCGTGAAGTAATCCAAGGTGAAGCTATTACCCAGTCCTTGTGGAGACGATATCCGATACTTCCGTATCACTTTACTACTTGTGTCGTGTACACTTGCACTACATTGCGATAGACACTTTTACACGTAATAAGTTTTTGAGGCTCTAAAATAGCACAATCGAGGAAGAAATTTCGATTTACTTACTTCTGAACTTAATAAAGCGTTTCAAGCACCTATTAAGTTCCCAAAACCTTTTTAAAAACGTTTCCATGCTGGAAAACAAAATTCCACTCACCGACTCGCGATACCACGGTTGTCGATGCAACTACCGATCATGCGAAGCCTCCAAAAACACCTCGTTTCCTTCCAGATCACTTTCCCTTGTTTTCAACATATCAAAACAGAGGTTCAATGCATTAAAATGCATCCAAAACCCCAGCACACACAAGAAATCCCGCAGCCCTTCTCTAAAGCAACAAAACACCCATCCGAAACAACTGAAAACTCAATCGATTGTCCTTAAAACTCAGCCCAGCCATTACCCAACTCATCCAACAAAATCTAAGCATTAATCAACATCCAAAAACAACCTAAAACCAACATTATACCTCCAGCAACTCGAATTTCTCAAGAACACCCAAAATACTCACCCAGAAACACTTCAAAAACTAAGGATATCAAGGATTTCGGGATCTATATGATTAAGACTCCACATCAACACCAAAAACCTTTCAAAACTTATCCAGAAACAATCTCAAAACAGTCAAATCAATTAAAGTCCGAAAATCACATTTTAAACCAATATTCTTTCAAGATTTCAAGAGTTTAATATCCTAACAACAAAACCTCAATCAAATTCAGCAATAAAGAGTCAATTCCTTACTTCTCCTTTAATGTGGCAAGTTTTGCTTGAATAAACTTGAAGGAAAATGGAAGAAATCAATGGAGAAAAGATAGGAATCAAGAGAGGATTTGAGAGAAAAGAAAATATGGAGATTTGAGAGAAAAGAAGAGTGTTTGGCTGAACCAAAAGTGAGAAAATGAAAGCTTGTGAAACTTTTCATTAACCGTGCAACTACCTTATTTAATTAACCCAAATTAAAAAGCCTTTTAATTTTTAATAGAATTTAAAACACATGCAAAATTAGGGAAAAGACATAATTGCAAAGGAGTTCCCTAAAGATTCTAAGATTTTGACTCTTTTTAAAAAAAACCCTTTTCCCAACTTTTAAATCTTTAAATTTTGGTCACTACCCAAAATGTATACTTTCGAAAACTCGATTTGTAAAATTGATTCGACCAACCTCTTAATCGCCATTTTAAAGGATTTTAGAAATTTTTATCACATTTTTATCTTATTTCGAACTCTGATCTCCCTAAACCACCTTTTAAACAGTGCGTTTCAACTCTCCCCCACTTAGGAAATTTCGTCCTCGAAATTTTACTTATAGGAAAAAGATGCGGGAATTGGCTTAGTATGTACGCTTTACTTTCACACGTGGCCTCCTCAACTCCTCAATGTTGCCGCAACACCTCCACAAGCTCAATTATCTTGCCACGAAGAACTTTTCTACTTGCATGAAGAATCTTCTCCGACTCCTCATCATAGGACAAATTTGGATTCAACTCAACTTCCTCAACCGACATCACATGCGAAGCATCCGATCTATATCTCCGCAACATAGATACATGAAACACATCATGGACACCGGAGTCATATTCTAAAACAACTCTATATGAAACTCAACTTCCCGGTTGGGTGGCAACCCTAGCAACTCCTCCGGAAAGACACCCAGAAACTCACATATAGTTCGTATATCTTGCGCACGCACCTCCTTCATGCAAGGATTCATCACATACGCCAATAAAGCTTCACATCCAAACTCCATCATTCGAATCGCCTCCAGAGCCAAAATTGCGTTATATAAGAACTTCAGGTTCTCACCCACGATTACTACCTTGTAATCATCCCCAAGCTTCAGGGTGACACGCTTAAAATCAAAATCCACCACACCTCAGTGCTCGACCAACCAGTCCATTCCAAGAATCACGTCAAAACCATAAAAGGTAATTCCATCAAATCAACAGGAAATATATGACATTGAACAGACAATGAACATCTCCTATACAATTTCCTTGTAACAACAGTCTAACCAAAAGAACTTGTTACTTGCATCCCTACATCTAACATCTCAATAGGAATATCAAGCAAATTTGCATGCTGACTCAAGATGTAAGAACGTGTAGATCCATAATCAATCAATGCTAACAAGGATATGGACTGCAATGTGAAGGTACCTACAATCACATCGGTGTCGTTGCGCCCTTCGCGATGTGCGTACACCCTCGCGGGACCACCTCTCTCTGGCTGAACAGCAACAACATGGGCCACGCCCTTCTGGCCATCCTCTCTTCTCTGAAAGTTGCCTTGGTCGCGCCCACAGCTTCTCTACTGTGCAACAGCTGGTGCATGACTTTAACAACCTCCTGCTAATAGGGGATACTCATGCCTCAATTGGTCAGCAGATCCACAGTTCCAACATGAATTAGCTCCAACCGCTGGAGCCTAACCCTCACGAGCCACACGAGGGAAATCCCTCGTCAAATGCTTCCATGATCCAAACGTGTTCTGTTCAACCCTCTGTCTGTTGCCCTAAACCGGTGCACCACGTTCGAAGTTGCCACCCCTAGCCACAGGATAATATCTACGGTCCCGATTCCTCTTACTCTTCTCACCACCCGGGCCAGCTTCAGCAGCTCTCTTGCCCAGACTGGAACCACCCCCACGCGAGGTTAGACCCGAGCTCTACTTTATATCTTTAGCTCAAGTCACGAGCACAACGAAATTTGTATAATCTGTCGCAAGCATATACTTCTTCACCTACTTTACCAGACCGTACCGAAAACGATCACATCGATGCCTATCACTCGGTATCAGCTCTGGAGCACACTGACTCAACCATACGAATTGGACCTCGTACTCTGCTACAGTCATACTCCCTTGAACTAGAGACATAAATTCTCTCTTGTTGTCGTCCAAGTACCTAACTCCAAGGTACTTCCTTTTGAAAGCAGACCCGAAAAACGTCCAATCCACCTATTCCGGCTCCAAGGCTGTGGTGACAGTAGTCCACCAGGTGTATGCATCACCATGCAATAACGATATTGCGCAACCCAATTTACCTGCAACGTTCAACCCAATCTGATCCAATATATGGATCGTACTAGCTAGCCATGCCTCATACGCCTCGAGAGATAATCCGCGAAAGTGTACTCCTCCCAAACTCTTCATTTGCTCTAATGAAAACCCGCTTGCCCAGCAGCAGGAGCCTGAACATGCACTCCAGCAACAATATCTTGAAGTGTGTTGCGTGTAAAAGAGTCTATCGCAATGGTAGTGCAAGTGTACACGACGCAAGTAGTAAAGTGATACGAAGTATCGGATATCGTCTCCACAGGGATTGGGCTAATAGCTTCAGCTTAGTTTACTGCACGAAAGTAATGGAAATATTTGAGAAAGTTGTCACGAGAATAATAAAGTAAAAGTAAATAAAAGAGTAGAATTATCAAGATAGAGAGAATGGGCTGGTATTGAATTGCTCAGTAGTGCAGGTATTGCAATGCTTAGGAGCTCCAGTTCTATCGTCGCGCCCATCGCAGCAGCACCTGTCGTGGCAGCAGTTTGTTGATCGTTGCGGCAGCAAACACACCAACTCAGTACTTCAAGTTTGGCAAGAATCCCAGATCTGCCTTGGCTTATCCCTAGGCCCAAGTCTGTCGATGATCACGTCTTTGATGATACCTCCCGGCGTGAATCGAAGGATGAACACCGATGTGTATGAATTCTTCTTTAGCCACTTAACCTTGCCCTATCCCTAGGCTCAAGATAGTTCAACTATAAACTAGAGAACTTGCTCTTATTTCTTTCGTATACTTAACTCTCCCGATGCTAAGTAAATGGATAACCTCACAATGCTCTCTCGATGCTCTTGCAAGATATTAATAACCAAAATAAGAGAACTTGAAGTTTATTTTATTGAACTTGAAAAATCCTAAAAGAAAACAACCCTTGCAACTACTTTACAAATCAACCCGTGGCCCTAGGTGGAATTTAGAACATGTCGACGACGGGTAAAGGCTAGGGGTTTTTGGTTGTCGGTTATGGGGTATGATGTTATTTCCTAGGTTAAAATATATGCCCTTATATAAGCTTTGGGCTCAAGTTATCTAAGTTAACAAGGATTACAACTTTAATTAAAAGTATGATTCTAATAAAGATTTAATCTTCAAGGATCCTACTTTTCAGCCATCCTCCTTGTTTCTTGGGATTTTCTCTCCTTGAGCTTTGGGCTTGATATATCTTTTGATCCGGGGCTTGGAAAAATATTTGGTTTTCACATGAAAGACGAGCAGAATTTTCTCTATCTATCGAGGTCCACTTTGATTTTCCTCTACTAACTTGCTGTCGTCCTCTGCTGTCACGGCATCACCATGGCAGCATCGTCCTCTTTGTCTGCTTGTTCAGTTCAGCTCTTCTGCTTCTCTGCCATGCGCCTGCCTTCTCCGTCTACTATGGCGGCAACTGTAACCCCCTTAACCCGGCCTGGACGGTTGACCCGAATTAAGAAAGTCACACGGGGAAAACCAAAGTCAACCCGAAAGTCAACCTTGATTAACGACCCTTTTTTTTCTTTTAAATCTTGTCTAGATACACATTAACCTTAGATGTGATCATGCAAACAGCATACCCAAAGATCACAAACATCAGAGATCAAACAGGGACCCAATTGAACAATTTACAACTTTAGGGACCAAATTGTAAATTCTGAAAACTTTAAGGACTTAACCAGATTTTAAGTTACCAACTTAAAATTAATCAGGTTTCATGCTTCTCTGCCAAATTTCAGCTCAAACGGACATCCCAAACTCATACAATTGCACAAACAAGTTTCAGGACCAAAACGCAAACAATTCAAAACATATAACTTCCAATGTCAGCTCCCCACGGTCGACCGTTCCGAAACAGGTAGACCCCGTTTCGAAACACGGGCCGTTCCACAACGGGTTCCGAAACATGGGACTGGCAGTGGCCAAACCGTTTCGGACGCCTGGGTTCATTCAAGGCACACGTTCCGAAACGGTGCACACTGTTCCGAAACGCCCTGCACAGATTGCAGCAAAAAGCATTCCAAAACATGAAATTGATCATCCAAACATGCTCCGATTGCCACCAAACTTTACCAGCATGCAATTCAACATATATAAAACTTGTAAGCATCATCAAATCGACAAATTAACTTCATATGCAAAAAGCCCCAAATCTATAGGCATGCTTCCTACACAACCAACCGTTTAAGCACAAACTTTCCAAATCAATCTCATTAAAGCCAATACATGTTCCAACAACATCATCAACATAAAAACATCCTTGTCCAACATAAACGAACACATACACGTTAACCCGAGAGATTCTACCCCCATTGCCTTTATTAACTATAGCTATTCATCGAGACATATATCTCAATTGGAGTCCACCTTGAATCCCTTGCTCCTTGCTGTCCAAACTTCAAGAATCTGCATTGATGGACAAAAAGGAGCGTAAGCACATAATGCTTAGTGAGGAATGCTCAAAACCAAAACACCATCAATGCAGCGGGTCATTAAATCACTTTTAAAACAAACCCGATTTGACAAACCAAAGCCATATTTGAAAACTCCTTTTCAACATCATGCTTAAACCATGCATAGAACATACATGAAACCAAACCTTAGCTTAGCAAGCTAAGAAAACGTTTTCAAAGCACAAATTACATAATCATCCATTTAACCATTCCATGCATAAACACCATATGCAAAGTTAAATCAAAACCTTGGAAACACTTTCATTTCATATTACCCTTTCATATACTTGAACATCATTTCAAGCAAGAAGCCCTTTAAAACCATTACTCAAACAAACCAACACATGCATTAAACCAAAGGCAACTTATATGGACCACAACATCATCATCACATGCCTTTAAAAACAAGCCTTAACAAGACTCCAATGCATTAAAGAGATTTCATGTACACATGCATCATTTATCAAATGATAATCAACACTTGTTCAACTTAACAAGTAAACATGCAATCACAAGCTTTAACCGCTTATCATGCAACCATGCATCCTTTCAAGCATCTCATGCTTCTTTAATAATCAAGAACATTACATTGGCTTCCAAGTGATTAACCACATCCACTTTTCAACTCAACACCCGATCGGATACGCGGATTCCGAGCGTTGTCCCTACGCTCCATACACCCTACCAATCCAAGGTCTCCCAAATGGACTTTTAAACACCATTTGACCTTACAAAACTAAGGTTCCCGTGTATGGACTTTTAAACACCATACAACCTTAGCTTTTCCCGAGGTTCCCATGCATGGACTTTTAAACACCATACAACCTCAACATGCACAAGGTTCCCATGTATGGACTTTGAAACACCATACAACCTTTGCATAACCGATTGGTAGTTGTATAACATCACTAACGAGATCCGGGACACCCCACACAAGATCCACACATGGTCTTACACCGCCATTGTGATCTTAACAAGCACAAGGTTCCCATATATGGACTTTTAAACACCATATAACCTTTGCTCAACCAAGGTCCTCGAATGGGCAACAACCTCCATTATAACCTTAACCATCTCGTTAGGATACTTGAAGGGAGTTTACCGGTCCACTCTTGACCACTCCACCTCCAAGGCGACTTAATTCACGGTGCACCCAATCCTATAGCCGGCTAACTATATCCGATCAACGAACCAAGAACCACTTTCATCACTTGCCAACATAATCATCTTACCATGATAATCCAGTGATCCACATGCATAGCCAATATGCTAAAACCATTACCACATTAGTCCAATCATTCACATGCATAACCAATATGCAAAAAGTATCATTTACCATCATCAATTCACTGTTTTAAAGCATCACACAAAGCCATTGATCAACATGCAACACTATGCATCAAAATCACAATTTCCATATACAAAACCAAGGATCTCTTACCTTGAGCATCCTTCTCAAATGGCTTCCAAAACCAGCATTAAACCATGCTTAAAATATGCTTTCAAAACTGATTTAAACCATGCAAAACACATGCATTTTAATCATCAACCACAATTGCTTTTAAAACCAATTCACAACACAATTCAAGAGTGAAAATCCATTCACTTACTCTTGAGCTTAGCAAAGTTGTTTAGACTTAAACTAAGCTCCCAAAACCTTCAAACCTTGGTTTAAAAGCTGAAAACCCAACTTCACTCACCGATACACAAAACAAGGCTAGCCAACAAGCCTTCCAAGCATCCGAAAACCTTCCGCAACACCTTCAAAGCTCACAGATCAAACCCCCCTGTTTCAAGAACACAACAACAGAGGATTAATGCATCATTATGCATTAAAAACACCAGCAACAAGACTCAACTCGCTGCTCATCCCAAATCCAACAATTTGGCTACCAAACACAACCGAAATCACCTCCAAACACTTCCAAAACTTAACCCAGCCAAGATCCATCACTTCTAACCATTTTTAAACATCAATTAACATCCAAAATGATCACAAACACGTCCTTATACCTCCAGGTATAACAGATCACCAAAAACACTCCAAAAACAACCAAAAACTCAAGCCAAACTTAGGAAATTCAACCTATCCGGGATTGCATTAATTAAACCTCAACTTCTAATCAATTTAGCATTCATTTAACATCATTTTGACACTTCAAAACACTGCCCAAACAGATCACACGAAAATTTCACCAAAAATCACCAAATCTTGCATTTTAAGCCAAAATCAAGATTTCAATTGAAACGCCATTAACAAAACACAAATCAAGGATTGAGAACTTAGGAATTTCAGTAAAGAACTGATAGTTTAGAGGAGAAGGACGTTCTTACCTCCAAACTTGAGTTTCTCCTTTTTAGAGCCAAAAAGCTTGATGAAACAACTTGCAAATTGAGAGGTTTTGTTGATGAGATGATTAGGAATCAAAAGAGAGTTGAAATGAGTGATTTAGATGACAAAATCAGAGAAGAAAATCTGGAGAAATGTGTTTGGGTTGAGAGAACATGAGAGAAAAGGAAAATTGAGAGAAAATAGAAAAGTTAGTTATAAAATGGTAAAATGATTTCCCTCCACATTTCATAAACTTTAAAATCAGAATAAAGCCTTAAAATATCTTAGAAAAATCTGGAGAAACTCTTTTTGGAATAATAGCTCCTTAAAGATTCAAAGTTTCAATCCTTTATAAAACAGTCACGCAACTTTCAAAAATTACATTTTGGTCACTAGCCAAAATGTCAACCTTCCGAACTTCATTTTCCAAAATTGATTTCACAGTTCACTTAATTATATTAAAAGATGATTTTAGAACATTTTTCCATATTTTTAATGCAACCCGAACTAGGCTTTCCTAAATTCACTCTTATATATTCGATCAGCACTTTGACCGAACCGGTCAACGCCCAAAACTTCTGAGCCCAAAACCGGGGCGTTACAACTCTCCCCCCCCTTAGGAAATTTCGTCCTCGAAATTTCAACCGGCGAAAAGAGAACAACAACCTTCTCAAACCAACACACAAGGCAACACAAAAGCCTCAACCAACACTGACTACTATCCACACAAAACCTCCACCAAACTTAGCACCTCCACACACTGTTCACAAAATCCAGAACACTCAAAGATAGCCACAACTTAACCTTTCACATAACCGGACTGTACACAGCTCCAACATCAACCTGAAGAACTTCAGCTCTTACAGCACACATCACTGTAACACACAACTCCCAAGACCTGTTTACACAGAGACAACAACCAATCCAAAACAGCCACTATGCAAACCTTTCTGCTTCTAAAACTCTTGCAAACTCCCAAACCTCTTCCAAGGATTTTCCCAACAAGCAAAAATCTTTAAGCATCAACTGCTTACCCAAACTCCTCAACGAATGCTGATAATCCTTCACATCTGCCGCTAACATTACCATAACGACTCACCAGGACTACTCACCCAGATTCCAAGAATTACATTACAACCCCAACTTGACTCCGTCAGCCATTCCACACACCACCAGCTGACTTCAAACGGAACTTTCTTAACCACAACCAGCCAACCACTTCTCACAAGAACCCAAACAACCAACAAAAACCTTCGATCTTTCATAATCCTTCCACTTCAAACTTCAACCACAACACTTGTCTTACTAGGACATCGCTTAACCAAAACACACATAACAGCTCTTCAACTCCTCAAAGGTTGCTAAGAACCAGCACTTACAAACACAACCCTTCCACAACAACTTAAATACTAGGCTACTTCAGCACCTGAAAACACAACCGTTAAACAGCAACATCACTTAGCACCAAGGAGCTACCCCTTCCACTTAGCTATTCAAACCACTAAGCTCTCTAAGAAACAAACACTATCCTTCTACCACAGGCTATACCACTCTCACCATTGCTAGCAACTAGCTTAATATTACTTCTAACTCTCACTCAGCACCAAAACAACCTCTAAAAACCCATCAACCAAACCAACCACCACACTAACAGATTCGATTAGTTATTAGCGAGTGTGAACATCGTATGCATGATCACCTACATGCCCTATCAATGCCTGATGTACATGCATGCAAAACCTCTAATGTCATGCCACATGTATGTATGGACCAACATATATAATATAGCATATAACAATGATTTTAACTGTGCATGAATGCCAGTTCACACCCTCCAATAACATCCTCAAAATCCGTCTAAGAACAACCTCCTACCTCACTTCTAGCTTATCTAACTCCACATACCAACAACCATTAACCACGAGATACTCACTAAGCCTTCTTCACACCAAAGATGTTCCCAAACAACTACCATTACCCCAAACATGCTAGCAACAAGACTAAACTTACCACGCAAGGAAAACCAACAGAAACCAAACTAAGGTAACTAGAGCAAAGATTACTTAACAAGGTTACCTGAAAACACAACACCTCCCTGAAGCTTCATCAGACGAGCTCTCTTCCTTGCGGAGCCATCATCCTCCTGCCGCACCACTGCAGTACCAGCTAGCACACTAGGGTCACCACCAACCTCTTGCGGTAAGGAACCTTGGCTGTTCCGAGCCAACCTCAAACAATCACGTCTCATGTGTCCAGCAGACCCACATTCCCAGCAATTCTCATTTCCCAAACTCTTCACAACCTTCTGCTCTTTTTGCCACCTCTGAACCTTGCCTCGGCCATGCCCACGACCTTTCAAGGACCCATTGGCTAACACCAAAGCTGACTTCACTCCAAGAGGACAATCACGCTTAACATGCATTTTAGAACCACAATTCCAGCAAGCACCCGCGCCCCAACAACCTCCAACATGGCGCCTTTCACAACGGTCACATACCGGTGGCTGAACCTCCACTCCTTGCTCAAGCTACACTTGCTCCACAACAGCACTATCTTCACATTGCTTAACCCTTGGAAATTCCCTTCCAAGATACCTTTCACAAAAAGCAGATACAAAGAAATCCCAGTC
Organism: Hibiscus tridactylites; assembly: GCA_958450335.1. Classification (NCBI taxonomy): domain Eukaryota; kingdom Viridiplantae; phylum Streptophyta; class Magnoliopsida; order Malvales; family Malvaceae; genus Hibiscus; species Hibiscus tridactylites. The sequence goes on from OY288289.1 coordinate 30,479,774, forward strand.
AATATCAGGAATATGTGACGCCACCGCCACAAATGTCCACCAGACACACGCATCTTCCAGCATCAAAGAAACAACACTCCCCAGCCTACAGGCATAATCACAGCCTTCCTGATCCAAGATCAGAATCACACTGGCCAACCAGGCCTCAAACATCTCCGGTGAAGAACCATGATACTCCACAGCACCCAAATCAAGCAAACGCTGCTTCGGCAAACCCACACATCCCACAGCCAGCTCATCCACTGACCATACCTTTACCACAGCCTGAGATGTTCCCAACACCTCCTGCTCAACAGGTGATGAACTCTTCACCACAGAACCAGCTTCTCTCCCTTGCCTTACCACCTCAACTCCAGGCACAAAAGACTGAGACAAAACACCTCTACAAAAGGGTGAATTCCATGCCCTAACAACCTGCCCCAAGGCAGCAACCATCTTACCCAACTGCCATTCTTCCATCGACTTTTCCATACTACTAACAACAACAAACAATCACAACAAACAAACAAACCAGTTAGACCAGCTTTAAGCAAGGATTCAAACTCCAACTCCAAAATAACACAATAGCTATATTAATAAGGCAATGGGTATCCCGAATCCTCCCCTTTACATGACATAACAGTTAACACAACATGGATATCACAACATCAAGCATATCAAACAACATACTTTGATCATGCTTACATCAAACAGCATCCATTTGCATCAGCATATTATCAACATAACATACTCATTACACCTTCGTCATGCATAACATCAGCTCACAACATCAACACATATCCACAAAAGCTCAACCAAGATTCATAACCATAAAGCATGCTTGCATATATCAGCAACATGCTCAGAAACATCAACAATTGCTCAGAAACATCAGCAGCATACTTAGAAACACGTGTTTCAACCAACTTTCAACCACACATCAAGGTAAACAACAAACACACATCACAACAACTTACCGTTTTCCCCAAGCATTCGCAACTCAGCTCTGATACCACCAAATGTAACCCCCTTAACCCGGCCCGGACGGTTGACCCGAATTAAGAAAGTCACACGGGGAAAACCAAAGTCAACCCGAAAGTTAACCTTGATTAACGACCATTTTTTTTCTTTTTAATCTTGTCTAGATGCACATTAACCTTAGATGTGATCATGCAAACAGCATACCCAAAGATCACAAACATCAGAGATCAAACAGGGACCCAATTGAACAATTTACAACTTTAGGGACCAAATTGTAAATTCAGAAAACTTTAAGGACTTAACCAGATTTTAAGTTACCAACTTAAAATTAATCAGGTTTCATGCTTCTCTGCCAAATTTCAGCTCAAACGGACATCCCAAACTCATACAATTGCACAAACAAGTTTCAGGACCAAAACGCAAACAATTCAAAACATATAACTGCCAATGTCAGCTCCCAACGGTCGACCGTTCCGAAACAGGTAGACCCCGTTTCGAAACACGGGCCGTTCCGCAACGGGTTCCGGAACATGGGGCTGGCAGTGGCCAAACCGTTTCGAAACGGTGCCTACCGTTTCGGACGCTTGGGTTCATTCAAGGCACCCGTTCCGAAACGGTGCACACTGTTCCGAAACGCCCTGCACAGATTGCAGCAAAAAGCATTCCAAAACATGCAATTGATCATCCAAACATGCTCCGATTGCCACCAAACTTTACCAGCATGCAATTCAACATATATAAAACTTGTAAGCATCATCAAATCGACAAATTAACTTCATATGCAAAAAGCCCCAAATCTATAGGCATGCTTCCTACACAAGCAACCGTTTAAGCACAAACTTTCCAAATCAATCTCATTAAAGCCAATACATGTTCCAACAACATCATCAACATAAAAACATCCTTGTCCAACATAAACGAACACATACACGTTAACCCGAGAGATTCTACTCCCATTGCCTTTATTAACTATAGTAATTCATCGAGACATACATCTCAATTGGAGTCCACCTTGAATCCCTTGCTCCTTGCTGTCCAAACTTCAAGAATCTGCATTGATGGACAAAAAGGAACGTAAGCACATAATGCTTAGTGAGGAATGCTCAAAACCAAAACACAATCAATGCAGCGGGTCATTAAATCACTTTTAAAACAAACCCGATTTGACAAACCAAAGCCATGTTTGAAAACTCCTTTTCAACATCATGCTTAAACCATGCATAGCACATACATGAAACCAAACCTTAGCTTAGCAAGCTAAGAAAACCTTTTCAAAGCTCAAATTACATAATCATCCATTTAACAATTCCATGCATAAACACCATATGCAAAGTTAAATCAAAACCTTGGAAACACTTTCATTTCATATTACCCTTTCATATACTTGAACATCATTTCAAGCAAGAAGCCCTTTAAAACCATTACTCAAACAAACCAACACATGCATTAAACCAAAGGCAACTTATATGGACCACAACATCATCATCACATGCCTTTAAAAACAAGCCTTAACAAGACTCCAATGCATTAAAGAGATTTCATGTACACATGCATCATTTATCAAATGATAATCAACACTTGTTCAACTTAACAAGTAAACATGCAATCACAAGCTTTAACCACTTATCATGCAACCATGCATCCTTTCAAGCATCTCATGCTTCTTTAATAATCAAGAACATTACATTGGCTTCCAAGTGATCAACCACATCCACTTTTCAACTCAACACCCGATCGGATACGCGGATTCCGAGCGTTGTCCCTACGCTCCATACACCCTACCAATCCAAGGTCTCCCAAATGGACTTTTAAACACCATTTGACCTTACAAAACTAAGGTTCCCGTGTATGGACTTTTAAACACCATACAACCTTAGCTTTTCCCGAGGTTCCCATGCATGGACTTTTAAACACCATACAACCTCAACATGCACAAGGTTCCCATGTATGGACTTTGAAACACCATACAACCTTTGCATAACCGATTGGTAGTTGTATAACATCACTAACGAGATCCGGGACACCCCACACAAGATCCACACATGGTCTTACACCGCCATTGTGATCTTAACAAGCACAAGGTTCCCATATATGGACTTTTAAACACCATATAACCTTATCTCAACCAAGGTCCTCGAATGGGCAACAACCTCCATTATAACCTTAACCATCTCGTTAGGATACTTGAAGGGAGTTTACCGGTCCACTCTTGACCACTCCACCTCCAAAGCGACTTAATTCACGGTGCACCCAATCCTATAGCCGGCTAACTATATCCGATCAACGAACCAAGAACCACTTTCATCACTTGCCAACATAATCATCTTACCATGATAATCCAGTGATCCACATGCATAGCCAATATGCTAAAACCATTACCACATTAGTCCAATCATTCACATGCATAACCAATATGCAAAAAGTATCATTTACCATCATCAATTCACTGTTTTAAAGCATCACACAAAGCCATTGATCAACATGCAACACTATGCATCAAAATCACAATTTCCATATACAAAACCAAGGATCTCTTACCTTGAGCATCCTTCTCAAATGGCTTCCAAAACCAGCATTAAACCATGCTTAAAATATGCTTTCAAAACTGATTTAAACCATGCAAAACACATGCATTTCAATCATCAACCACAATTGCTTTTAAAACCAATTCACAACACAATTCAAGAGCGAAAATCCATTCACTTACTCTTGAGCTTAGCAAAGTTGTTTAGACTTAAACTAAGCTCCCAAAACCTTCAAACCTTGGTTTAAAAGTTGAAAACCCAACTTCACTCACCGATACACAAAACAAGGCTAGCCAACAAGCCTTCCAAGCATCCGAAAACCTTCCGCAACACCTTCAAAGCTCACGGATCAAACCCCCCTGTTTCAAGAACACAACAACAGAGGATTAATGCATCATTATGCATTAAAAACACCAGCAACAAGACTCAACTCGCTGCTCATCCCAAATCCAACAATTTGGCTACCAAACACAACCGAAATCACCTCCAAACACTTCCAAAACTTAACCCAGCCAAGATCCATCACTTCTAACCATTTTTAAACATCAATTAACATCCAAAATGATCACAAACACGTCCTTATACCTCCAGGTATAACAGATCACCAAAAACACTCCAAAAACAACCAAAAACTCAAGCCAAACTTAGGAAATTCAACCTATCCGGGATTGCATTAATTAAACCTCAACTTCTAATCAATTTAGCATTCATTTAACATCATTTTGACACTTCAAAACACTGCCCAAACAGATCACACGAAAATTTCACCAAAAATCACCAAATCTTGCATTTTAAGCCAAAATCAAGATTTCAATTGAAACGCCATTAACAAAACACAAATCAAGGATTGAGAACTTAGGAATTTCAGTAAAGAACTGATAGTTTAGAGGAGAAGGACGTTCTTACCTCCAAACTTGAGTTTCTCCTTTTTAGAGCCAAAAAGCTTGATGAAACAACTTGCAAATTGAGAGGTTTTGTTGATGAGATGATTAGGAATCAAAAGAGAGTTGAAATGAGTGATTTAGATGACAAAATCAGAGAAGAAAATCTGGAGAAATGTGTTTGGGTTGAGAGAAAATGAGAGAAAAGGAAAATTGAGAGAAAATAGAAAAGTTAGTTATAAAATGGTAAAATGATTTCCCTCCACATTTCATAAACTTTAAAATCAGAATAAAGCCTTAAAATATCTTAGAAAAATCTGGAGAAACTCTTTTTGGAATAATAGCTCCTTAAAGATTCAAAGTTTCAATCCTTTATAAAACAGTCACGCAACTTTCAAAAATTACATTTTGCTCACTAGCCAAAATGTCAACCTTCCGAACTTCATTTTCCAAAATTGATTTCACAGTTCACTTAATAATATTAAAAGATGATTTTAGAACATTTTTCCATATTTTTAATGCAACCCGAACTAGGCTTTCCTAAATTCACTCTTATATATTCGATCAGCACTTTGACCGAACCGGTCAACGCCCAAAACTTCTGAGCCCAAAACCGGGGCGTTACAGCAACCTGCAAAATCAGCCATCTTTTAGTAGAATATGTGCCTTTAGTATATTTGTGATGTTTTGCTATAAACTAACCTAAATGTAATGAAATGATGCTTGAATGCAGCAGATATATGGGTTATAAAGGGTGTAAATAATAGAACTTTTACACACTCAACACACCCCCAAACTCAAGTTTTTGCTTGCCCTCAAGCAATTAAGACCTAAAAGAAAAAATGAATATTTTTGCTTTGGCTTTCAAACAGTGAACTTTCTCTTACCCGTCGTTCATTCTCTGTGACGGCAGCAACCTGTCGGAGAGATTAGGATCTGTCCGGAATCTCACTATAGTCCTTGTGCAGTGTGTGCATGCTTGTGAACAGTTATATGCTAAGACTCTCTTAGTTTCACTAGAATATTCAACTCTTTAACTCGAATTTTTATGCCAAAGTTTATTTTTGAAGACACATTTTCATGCTTCTTTTGTTTTGACTTGATTCTTCTATTTTTCAAGCTAAGTTTTACTAGAGCCAGTTTTAGGCACCTCTAGTTAGCTTCCTAGAGCCGGTTTCGGGCACCTCTAGGTTTTTGAGTCTCTTTTGCTAAACTTCTTTCCTAGAGCCAGTGTTAGGCACCTCTAGGGGCTATTCAAGTATTAAGCTTCCTATTCTAGTTTGGCTAAAAGAAATCTAAGCAGTATAACAGTCACAATGGTGTTTAAGTTTTCAGAACTATAGAAAGGCTCTAAACTTCTCCTTAAACTGTCCTAAAGATGCGGCCACGACAGAGCTGTCCCGACAGGTAAGTTCAAATCACAGTTTTAAGCCAAAATTTTCAGTCTTTTCTGATATTTTTTTAATAGAATAAATAAGACACATCAAATAATTAAGATGTACTAAGACTCCATTAAAATAGAGGGTTGCCACCCCCAAACTCGAGGGTTGCATTGCCCTTAATGCAAATGACAAAAATAAAATGAAGGCAGTACATCACAAAATATAGATAAGGCAGCATCAATAAGAAGAAAATAAAAGACTTAAATTTAAACATTGTCTTCACTGCTGCTGCTGAGGCGAATTTTGCAGCAGATTCTGGGCTGTGGGGCAGGCTGGGCTGGTTGCTCTACGACCTGGATGTCAGAGCTGCTGCCACTGTCCCAAGTGCTGCTGGTGGTGGTGGTGGTGGTGTTGGCCTTTGGCATTAGCTTTCTGTCGGCCATTCTTTTCTGCCTCTTAACAGGCGTGAATTCCTTCTCCAAATTCCTCCGAATAGAGGGTTCTGCCTCGCTTTCAGCCTAGACTGAGGAAGAAGAAAAACCAGCTACGAAGGCGGCAATGTCATCTGAAGGCGGTCGCTTCGTCCCTCGGGCGGATGTGTCGGCCTGAGGGCTACCGGCTGTCGTCGGGGCAGGTGATGGGGTTGAGGCAGCAGAGTGATGAGGTGTGGCAGCAGGTATAGGTGTGTGGGCAGGGGTGGGGATGGTGAAATAGTGGGCAGGGAAGGTGGGAAAGACAACATCGGGATAATTTAAAGTATGGTTAATAAAATTTACCGTAGAGATGGCAAAATCCCTGATGAATGTCATCAGACCCAGCTGTCTGTCTTCCACCCTCTAAATGGCAGCAAGGATTTGAGTGGATGTGTCTGTCGGAGCAGTTGCTGCGACAGGTTCAGTGTTGGGCTCCTCTGATGATTCTGCTGGGGCGACATTAGGGTTGACGGAAGAGATGGGGGTTGCTACTGTCAGCTCCATGAGGCTGATAATATTCTTGTCTATCCAGCCCCGTCCCTTCACTAGTCGATCGGTGGTGGCTTCTGGTACGGCAGAGCAGCGGCAGAGGGATGTAATTAAGAAGGGCAGGCAGAGGGGGGCTGTTGATCTATGCGTGCAGTCCAAGATACTCTCCCTCATGTAGCGTCCCACATTTATGGGCCGTTTGTTCATGATAGAATTGATTAGGGCTAGCCTCTGCTGGTCCACTGTCGTGTGATGACAGGACGGCAGAATCCGCTTCTTGATGAAAGCGTTCCCTTAATTTAGCTTCTGGAAGCAGCTGCCCCCTCCTTACGGTATTGGGATTTTTCTTGCTCGTGTTCCATTCAGTTCCTTCTTCTGTCACTTCTGCCATGACAGCATCAAAGGCAGCAGTGTCTAGGGTGTCTAGAAACTGCTGGTGGGCATCGTCGTTGGGACCGAAGTAGAGGCCATACATATTGTTGATGCGCTCTGCTGTGAATGGTACTTCTGTCCCTCGGACAGTTACTGTTGTTGCCGTCCTGCTGTCGATGGCAGCATAGAATTCCCTCACCAGCGTTTCATTCATTTCAGCTGGTTGCTCTGCAAATTGCACCCATAGCAGAGCCTTTATCACCCTTGCGATGAACGGTTTGAGCCCCATATTCTCTGCCTTTCGAGTGTAGATAAAGCCTCGTTCTTCCCAGAGGTCCTTAGTTGCGAAACACTGCGGGGTGGGTGCTGCCGGTGAAGAGGTTGAAGCAGCACTGCGGCAGGTTCTTCTAGAAGACATGTTAGTTTTAAGGGTTTTGTGAAAGTAAAGAAAACAAAGAAAAACGAGAGGGGAGAGCATGTAAGAATAAGCATAAGTGAGTAAAATGAAAATGAAAATGGGGTTTTATAGAGGAAGGGTTGCTGCCCGTTTAATGCTATAACGGAAGGCGTGAATAACAGGGCGACAGTTGAGCTTTAGCGTGTCTGACATGCATTTATGCGTCTGTTACGCGTCTGTCACACGTTTCTGCGTCTGCCGTGACAGTCTGATGATAGCCTGTCTTATCCGTGTCTGCGGCGGCAGCTAGAACGACAGACTTCAATAATGGGCTCTGTTGGGCTGATGGATGGATGGTGGGCTTGGGTCACTTCTCCTTTTCTTCTTGACTCCTTTATTTCCTAAAAACAGAAAATATAAAAACATTATTCGAATAAAATAAACCTTATTTCCTAATAAATGATAAATAATAAATAAAAATAAAATTTAGGTTAAATTAGGGATGCCTTGTGGGGCATCTCCTAAGGTAACCACTTCCTGTATTCCTAGGGCTTCAGTCCCCTGATAATGCTTGAGGCGCTGTCCATTGACTTTAAATTGGTGCCCGCCTTTTAATGATCGGATAGTGATGGCACCATGGGGAAAAACTTGTACCACTTGGAACGGGCAAGACCATCTAGATTTTAGCTTTCCTGGGAAGAGTTTCAGTCTAGAATTGAACAACAATACAAGCTGCCCTGGGCAGAACTGTCGTGGCAGCAACTTCTTGTCATGCCACTTCTTAGTTTTCTCCTTGTAAATTCTTGCATTGTCGTAGGCCATTGTCCGTATTTATTCAATCTCGTTCAAATCTAACAGCCTTTTCTGGCCTGGCTTGTCCAAGTCCATATTTACTGCCTTGATTGCCCAGTATGCTTTGTGCTCTATCTCGACAGGCAGATGACAGGTTTTTCCATAAATCAATCGGATGGAGACATGCCCAATGGAGTCTTAAAAGCTGTCCTATATGCCCATAATGCATCATTAAGGAGTAAAGACCAATCCTTCCTAGTTGGCTTAACCATCTTCTCAAGAATGTTCTTAACTTCCCTATTAGATATTTCAGCTTGTCCATTGGTCTGTGGGTGGTATGTTGTCGTGATCCGATGCTTGACACCATATTTCTTCAAGGCGGCAGCAATAACCCTATTGTCAAAATGTCTCCCTTCATCACCGATAATCGCCTTAGGGATGCCAAATCTAGAAAAAATGTTTTTGTGTAGAAACTTTTGGACTGTCTTGGCATCATTCTTTTGAGTGGCGATATCTTCAACCCACTTAGAGACATAATCCACTTCTAGGAGGATGTATAGGTTTCCACACGAAGATGGAAAAGGTCCCATAAAATCAATCCCCCAAAAATCGAAGATTTCGACTTCTAGAATGTTCTGCAATGACATCTCGTTTCTTCTCGAGATGTTACCTGTCCGCTGGCACCTGTCACAGTTCTTGTAGAAGTCTTGTGCATCTTTATACAGTGTTGGCCAGTAGAACCCTGATTGCAGCACCTTGGCAGCAGTTTTGTTGCCTCCTAAGTGACCTCCATATTGTGAAGCATGACAGTGATAGAGAATGTCTTCTTGCTCTTCTTGTGGTACACCGCTCCTTATGACTTGATCTGCATATAGTTTGAAAAGAAGAGGTTCGTCCCAATAATAATGCTTAACATCATTTTGGAACCTCTTCCTGCTTGATAATTAAGATCAGAAGGAAGTATTCCGCTAACTATAAAATTAACGAAATCAGCATACCAGGGGAGTTCAGAAGACTTACCTGCCACCATGTAACGCCCCGGTTTTGGGCTTAGAAGTTTTGGGCTTGGACCGGTTCGGTCAAAGTGCTGTTCGAATATAAAAAGGTGAAATTAGGGAAGCCTAGTTCGGGTTGCATTAAAAATATGGAAAAATGTTCTAAAATCCTCTTTTAATATATATAAGTGAACTGTGAAATCAATTTTACAAAATGAGGTTGGGAAGGGCGACATTTTGGCTAGTGACCAAAATGTAATTTTTTAAAACTGCGTGACTGTTTTAGAAAGGATTGAAACTTTGAATCTTTAAGGAGCTATTTACCCAAAGGGAGTTTCTCCAGATTTTTCTAAGATATTTTATGATTTAATTCTGAGTTTTAAACAAAAGAAAAGTGGAGGGAAGTTATTTTCCATTTTCAACTAATTTTTCCAATTTTCCTTTTCTCTCATTTTCTCTCAGCCCAAACATTCTCTCCAGAGCTTTTTCCTCTGATTTTGTCACCTAAATACCTCTTTTCAATTCTCTTTGGATTCCTAATCATTTCATCAACAAAACCTCACCAATTGCTAATTGGATTTTCAAGATTTTGGTTCTAAAAAGGGAGAAACTCAAGTTTGGAGGTAAGAACGTCATTCTCCTCTAAACTCCCAGTTCTTTACTGAAATTCCTAAGTTCTCAATCCTTAATTGCTGATTTATAAATGGTTTTAAAGTTGAGTGATGGATCTTGGCTTAAAATGCAAGATTTGGTGATTTTGGATGAATTTTCGTTTGATCTGTTAAAGCTGTGATTTGAGGTGTGTTTTTGATGTTAAATGAATGTTAATTTGATAAGGAATTGAGTTTTGATTAATGTAATCCCGGATAGGTTGAATTTCCTAAGTTTAGCTTGTGATTCTTGGTTGTTTTTGGTGTGATCTTGTGGATCTGTTGTTGCTGGAGCTATAAGGATGTTGTTAGGTCCTTTTTAGATGTTAAATGATGTTAAAGGATGTTTAGTTTTGATGATTCTTGGCTGGGCATTGTTGAGGAGTTGTTTGGATGCATTTTCGGTTGTGTTTGGTGGCCAAAAATGGAGTGTGGATGAGAGCAGCAAGTTTAGGTGCTTTCATTGAAGCTATTAATGCATGATGATGCATTAATCCTCTGCTTTGATGTGTTTAAAACAGGGGAGTCATCTTTGGATCCAAGTGGTGGTGATCCGGAAGCTTGATTTGTGCTTCGGCAAGAGGCGAAGTGGAATCGGTGAGTGAAATTGGGTTTTCGGCTTTGAAACCAATGTCTTGGGAGCTTAGTCTAAGTCTAAACAACTTTACTAAGCTCAAGTGTAAGTTTTCAGAAAAACTCTCTAGTGGTGGCCATGGTTTGGTTGTTATGCAATGTTGTTTATTGCATGTTTTAAATTCTGTTTTGAAAGCATGACTTAGCATGGTTATTGCTGATTTTGTAAGCCATATGTTGAAGGAAGCTCAAGGTAAGAGTTCCTTGTTTTTTAACATTGTTTAAATGTGGTTTGATGCTTAAAAATGCATGATGAATATGGCTTGGTTAAATGCTTTAAAACAATGGATTATTTGATGATAATGATGTATATTGGCAAGTGATGTTTTGAAAAAGGTTAAGGTCACTAAGGTGGTTAAAAGTCCTTGAGTGAGCCTTGTGGATTCTAAGAACTTCATGGTGGTTAAAAGTCCATGAGTGATTCTTGTTAAGGTCACTAAGGTGGTTAAAAGTCCTTGAGTGAGCCTTGTGAATTATAAGATCACAATGGTGTTTAAAAGTCCATGTGTGAGTCTTATGTTGATCTTGTTTTAAAAAGATGGAATTTGTCACTTGTGGCCAATATGACATGTATTGATATGGAAGCATGTATTGCTTGTTTAAGAATACTTGTAAGCATGTATAAATGATGTTTTGAAGTATGATTTATAAAGTGTTTTTATAAATGCATTATTGAATGGTTTTAAATGAGCATTCCTCACTAAGCTTTTGCTTACGCTCTCTTTCGTTTTCCTTAAACCAATAATGCAGAGCATTAAAGTGCATAAGGACAACAAGGAAGGAAGACAATCAAGTAGAAATTAAGCTCAAGTATGGAAAGGTTTCTTAACACTTTTAGCTTTTGGCATTTGGCAATGGGGAACCTATGTGGATGTTTTGGGAGAGGTTTTGAACTCCCTAAGCTTGTTTAATGTTGTTAATAATGTTGGATCATGTAATTGGCCATTATTGTGTTGGTTTGGAGGTTTTAGTACATGAATGGTTTGCTTGAGTAGGAAGCATGCCTTTAGAATTGGGGCTTTTCATATAAGATGATATATTGATGAATGGTTGATGCAAATATGTCTCTTGTATGATGTATGACTTGCTTGTAAAGTTTGGTAGCAATTGGAGCATGATTGGTTGGTCAATTGTGTGTTTAAGTAAGCATTTTGCTGCATTCTGTGCAGGCCGTATCGGAACAGTAGCTACCGTTTCGGAACGGGTGCCTTGTAGCAGCTCAGGCGTCCGAAACGGAAGACACCGTTCCGAAACGGAAAGCCCTCTGCCAGCCCTCGTTTCGGAACGCGTTGGGGAACGACCCCACGTTTCGAAACAGGTTCTCCCTGTTTTGGAACACCTGACCGTTGGGGGCTGACATTGGCAGTTATATGTTTTGAAATGTTTGCATTTTGGTCCTCAATCTTGTTTGTGCAATTGTATGAGTTTGGGATGCCCGTTTGAGCTGAAATATGGCAGTGAAGCATGAAACCTGATTAATTTCAAGATGGTAACTTTAAGTTGGGTTAAGATCTCATAATTTACAGAATTTACATTTTGGTCCCTAAAGTTGTAAATTGTTCAATTGGGTCCCTGTTTGATCTCTGATGTTTATGATCTTTGAGCATGTTGTTTGAGTGATCATAACTAGGGTTAATGTGCATCTAGACAAGTTTAAAAAGAAAAAAAAGGGTCGTTAATAATGGTTGACTTTCGGGTTGACTTTGGTTTTCCCCGTGTGACTTTCTTAATTCGGGTCAACCATCTAGGCCGGGTTAAGGGGGTTACACACCATGGCTTTTGCGGCAGCGATTGCGGCAGCAAAGAGCTGCTCATCGGGGAAGGTCTCTAGTATGTTTGTCTCATCTATTGGCAGACTCTGTCCCTTCTCCAACCTTGACAAGTGATCTACCACCTGATTTTCTGTCCCTTTTTTGTCCTTGATTTCAAGGTCGAATTCTTGCAATAGCAGGATCCACCGTATCAATCTAGGCTTTGCATCTTTTTTCGCAAACAAATATTTCAGGGCAGAATGATCTGTGTGCACTATTACTTTCGTTCCAAGTATGTAAGAACGAAACTTGTCGATGGAGAACACCACAACTAATAGCTCTTTTTCTGTGGTGGTGTAATTCACTTGAGCGTCATTCAATGTCTTGCTGGCATAATATATGACATGAAACAGCTTATCTCTGTGCTGCCCAAGTGCTGCCCCGACAGCATAGTCACTAGCATCATACATAATCCCGAAAGTCAACCTTGATTAACGACCCTTTTTTTTCTTTTTAAACTTGTCTAGATGCACATTAACCCTAGTTATGATCACTCAAACAACATGCTCAAAGATCATAAACATCAGAGATCAACCAGGGACCCAATTGAACAATTTACAACTTTAGGGACCAAATTGTAAATTATGTAAATTATAAGGTCTTAACCCAAATTAGAGTTACCATCTTGAAATTAATCAGGTTTCATGCTTCACTGCCAAATTTCAGCTCAAACGGACATCCCAAACCCATACATTTGCACAAACAAGTTTCAGGACCATAATGCAAACATTTTAAAACATTTAACTGCCAATGTCAGCCCCCAACGGTCAGATGTTCCGAAATAGGAAGAACCTGTTTCGAAACGCGGGACCGTTCCGTAACGCGTTCCGATACGAGGGCTGGCAGAGGGCTTTCCGTTTCGGAACGGTGTCTTCCGTTTCGGACGCCTGGGCTGCTACAAGGCACCCGTTCCGAAACGATAGCTACTGTTCCGATACGGCCTGCACAGAATGCAGCAAAATGCTTACTTAAACACACAATTGACCGACCAATCATGCTCCAAATGCTACCAAACTTTACCAGCAACTCATTCATCATACAAGAGACATAATTGCATCAAACATTTATCATCATATCATCATATATGAAAAGCCCCAAATCTAAAGGCATGCTTCCTACTCAAGCAAACCATTCATGCACTAAAACCTCCAAACCAACACATAATGGCCAATTACTTGTTCCAACATCAACAACAACATAAAACCATTCTTAACCAACATTCAAAAACAAATTAGCAACAACACAAGAGATTCTTCCCCCCATTGCCTTTATTATCTATAGCTATTAACCGAGACATACATCTCAAGTGGAGCTTTCCTTGAATCCCTTGCTTCCCGCTGTTCCAACTTCAAAGATCTGCATTGATGGACAAAAAAAGGAGCATAAGCACATAATGCTTAGTGAGGAATGCTCAAAACCAAAACACCATCAATGCAGCGAATCATAAAACCACTTTTAAAAGCAAACTCGATTCGATAAACCAAAGTATTGCTTGAAAACCCTTTTCAACAACATGCTTCAAATCATGCATTGCTCAAACATGAAAAACCAACCCTTAGTTTAGAAAAGCTAAGAAAACCTTTTCAAAGCACAACTTGCAAAAACATCAATTTAACCATTACTTGCATAAACACCAAATGCAAAGTTAAATTCAAAACCTTGGAAAACACTTCTACCTCACATCATACCTTCCTCATACTTGATTATCATTTCAAGCAAGAAACCTTTTTAAATCCATTTACACATTCAATCCAACACATGTATTAAATAAATGCACTTATGAACCACACCATCAACATTTGCATCATATGTCTTTAAAAACAAGTCTTAGCAAGACTTCAATGCACTAAAGAGATTTCATGCACACATGCATCATTCTCAATAGATAATCAACACTTGTTCAAACTTAACAAGTAAACATGCATTCTTAATACATTTTACACTTCTCATGCAACCATGCATCAATTCAAGCATCTCATGCTTCATTATAATCAAGAACATTATATTGGCTTCCAAGTGACCAACCACATCCACTTTTCAACTCAACATCCAATCGGATACGCGGATCACAAGCGTTGTCCCTACGCTTCACACACACTACTAATCCAAGGTCCCCAAATGGACTTTTAATCACCATTTGACCTTACCATTCACAAGGTTCCCATATATGGACTTTTAATCACCATATAACCTTAACTTTCACAAGGTTCCCATGTATGGACTTTTAATCACCATACAACCTTAACTTTCACAAGGTTCCCATGTATGGACTTTTAATCACCATGCAACCTTAACTTTCACAAGGTTCCCATGTATGGACTTTTAATCACCATACAACCTTAACTTTCACAAGGTTCCCATGTATGGACTTTTAATCACCATACAACCTTAACTTTCACAAGGTTCCAATATATGGACTTTTAATCACCATACAACCTTAACATGCACAAGGTTCCCATATATGGACTTTTAATCACCATATAACCTTAGCATTCACCGATTGGTAGTTGTATAACATCACTAACGAGATCCGGGACACCCTACACAAGATCCACACATAGACTTTACACCACCATTGTGATCTTAACAAGCACAAGGTCCCCAAATGGAATTTTAATCACCATTATTACCTTTGCTTACCCAAGGTCCTCGAATGGGATTCCAATCACCATTATAACCTTAACCATCTCGTTAGGATACTTGGATGGAGTTTACCGGTTCACACTTAACCACTCCACATCCAAGGCGACTTTATTCACGGTGCACCCAATCCTATAGCCGGCTAACTATATCCGATCAAAGAAACCAAGAACCACTTACATCACTTGCCAATATAACCATCTTACCATATTAACCCTTTGATTCACATGCATAACCATAATGCAAAAACCATCATTTACCATCATCAATTCACTGTTTTTAAAGCATTACACAAGCCATTAAACCACATGCAACACCATGCATCAAAACCACAATTTCCATGTACAAAACCAAGGATCTCTTACCTTGAGCATCCTTCACATATGGCTTTCAAAACCAGCATTAAACCATGCTAAAAATATGCTTTCAAAACAGAATTTAAAACATGCAAATCATATGCATTGCAACCATCAATCACAATTGCTTTTAAAGCCAAATTCACAACACAAACCAAGAGCGAAAATCCATTTACTTACTCTTGAGCTTAGCAAAGTTGTTTAGACTTAAACCAAGCTCCCAAAACCTTCAAACCTTGGTTTAAAAGCTGAAAACCCAACTTCACTCACCGATACACAAAACAAGGCTAGCCAACAAGCCTTCCAAGCATCCGAAACCTTCCGCACCACCTCTAATGCTCACGGATCAAACTCCCCTGTTTCAAGCACACAACAACAGAGGATTAATGCATCATTATGCATTAAAAACACCAGCAACACAACTCAACTCGCTGCTCTACACAAATCCAACATTTGGGCTACCAAACACAACCGAAATCACCTCCAAACACCTCTAAAACTTAACCCAGCCAAGATCCATCACTTCTAACCATTTTTAAACATCAAATAACATCCAAAATGATCACAAACACGTCCTTATACCTCCAGCTAGAACAAATCATCAAAAACACTCCAAAAACAACCAAAAACTCAAGCAAAACTTAGGAAATTCAACCTATTCGGGATTGCATTGATTAAACCTCAATTCCTTATCAATTTAACACTCATTTAACATCAAATTGACACCTCAAAACATTGCCCAAACAGATCACAAGAAATTTCACCAAAATCAAGCAAATCTTGCATTTTAAAGCCAAAAATCAAGATTCCGATTGAAAAAACCTTTAACAAATCACAAATCAAGGATTAAGAACTTAGGAATTTCAGTAAAGAACTGAGAGTTTAGAGGAGAAGGACGTTCTTACCTCCAAACTTGAGTTTCTCCCTTTTTGAAACCAAAATCTTGAAAATCCAAATAGCAAATGGTGAGGTTTTGTTGATGAGATGATTTGCAATCAAAAGAGAATTGAAATGAGTGATTTAGATGACAAAATCAGAGGGAAAAATCTGGAGAAATGTGTTTGGTTTGAGAGAAAATGAAAATGGAAGATTTGAGAGAAAAGTTAGTTAGAAAATGAAAATATCTTCCCTCCACTTTTCTTTTATTTAAAAATCAGAAATAAATCATTTAATATCTTAAAAAATCTGGAGAAACTCCCATTGGGTAAATAGCTCCTTAAAGATTCAAAGTTTCAATCCTTTTTAAAACAGTCACGCAGTTTTCAAAAATTACATTTTGGTCACTAGCCCAAAATGTCACCCTTCCAAACCACATTTTGCAAAATTGATTTCACCTTTCACTTATATATAATAAAAGAGGATTTTAGAACATTTTCCATATTTTTAATGCAACCCGAACTAGGCTTTCCTAATTTCACCTTTTTACATTCAAACAGCACTTTGACCGAACCGGTCAACGCCCAAAACTTCTAAGCCCAAAACCGGGGCGTTACTACTCTCCCCCTCTTAGGAAATTTCGTCCTCGAAATTTCAACTGGAGAAAAAGAGCACAACCAAACTTCTCAAAGCAACACACAAGGCAACACAGGAGACTTAACCACTACTGAACACTCTCTCCACAAACTCCACCCAAACTCAACACCACCACTTACTGTTCCCAACTTCCAGAACACTCAAAGTTAAGCACAACTTAACCTTTCACAACTCCGGAATACATATAGCCTCATCAACCACCTGAAGAACCTCAAACCTTTACAGCATACAACACTTTAACACACCACTCCCAAACTTCTTTCAAAGATTACCACGCCAAGCAAGAATCCTTAAGCATCAACTGCTTACTTAAACTTCTCAACACAAAGCTGACAATCCTTCACATCCGCCGCTATCATAACCATAACGACTCACCAGGACTACTCACCCAAAATCCAAAAATCACATCACAAAACCCCAACCTTGACTCCGCCAGCCACTCCATACACCACCAACTGACTTTAAAAGGAATTTACTTATTCACAACCAGCCAACCACTTCTCACAAGAACCCATCCAACCAGCAATGGCCTTCGATCTTACACTGCCTTTCCACCACAAACTTTGACCACAACACTCGCCTTACTAGCACATCACCCAACTCGAACGTACATATCATCTTCTCAACTCTTCGAAGGTTGCTAAGAACCAACACCTACAAACACAACCCTTCTACTACAACATCAATGCCAAGATACCTCAGCACTTTGGAAACACGACCACTAAACTGCAACATCACTTAGCACCAAGGAACTACCACTTCCACTAGCTATTCAGAACTACTTGACCGACTCTTACTTCAACCGGTACTCCTCACCACCAAACCACTAAACTCTTTAAGCATCAAACACTATCCTTCTACCAACAAGCTATACCACACTCACTATTACTAACAACTTGCTTAATACCTTCCATTACTTCTAACTTCCACTCAGCACCAAAACAACCTCTAAAAACCCATCATCCAACCTAACCCAACCACAACTCTAACAGATTCGATTTGTTATTAGCGAGTGTGAACGTTCGTATGCATGGTCTCCAATATGCTCTATCAATGCCTGATGTACATGTATGCAAAACCTCTAATGTCATGCCACATGTATGCATGGACCACACATATATAATATAGCATATAACAAATGATTTTAACTGTGCATGATGCCAGTTCACACCCTCCAATAACATCCTCAGAATCCGTCTAAGAACAACCTCCTACCTAACTTCTAACTTGACCAATTCTACCATTCTAACAACTCATTTTCCACAAGATAAACACTAAAGCCCCCTTCACAATAAAGGTGTTTCCAAACAAATACAACAACAACTACCCCAACATGCTAGCAACAAGATCATACTCACTACGCAAAGAAAACCAAACCAAAACCAAACTCGGATAACTAGGCAAAGGCTACTTAACAAGGTTACCTGAAAACACATCACCACCCTGGAGCTTCATCAGCCGAGTTCTCTTCCTCACAAAACCATCATCCTCCAGCCGCACCGCTGCAGCACCAGCTAACATATTAAGGCCATCACCTTCTCCCTGCGGTAAAGAACCCTGGCTACCCCGAGCCAACTTCAAACAATCACGTCTCATATGTCCAACAGACCCACATTTCCAACATATTTCATTTCCCAAACTCTTCACAACTTTCCGCTCTTCCTGCCACCTTCGAACCTTGCCTCGGCCGTGCCCACGACCCTTCAGAGACCCTTTGGCTACCACTGAAGCCGACTTCACCCCAAGAGGACAATCACGCTTCACATGCTCTTTAGAACCATAGTTCCAACAAGCACCTGCGCCCCAACAACCTCCAACATGGCGCCTTCCACAACGGTCACACACCGGTAACTGAGCTTCCACTCCTTGTTCAACCAGCACTTTCCCCAGATCAGCACTACCTTCACACTGCTTAACCCTTGGGAATTTCTCTCCAAGATACCTTTCATAAAAGGCAGACACAAAGAAGTCCCAATCAATATCATGGATGTGCGATGCCACCGCCACAGATGTCCACCAGGCACATGCGTCCTCCAACATCAAAGAGACAACGCTCCCCAACTTACAGGCATAATCACAACCTTCCAGATCCAAAATCAGAATCACGCTGGCTAACCAGGCCTCAAACGTCTTAAGTGTCGAACCATGATATTCCACAGCACCCAAATCCAATAAATGCTGTTTCGGCAAACCCACACATCCCACATCCAGCACGTCTACAGACTTTACTTTTACCACAGCCTGAGATGTTCCCAACACCTCTCGAGCAACAGGTGATGAACTCTTCATCACAGAACCAGCTTCTTCCTTCTGTCTCAATACCTCAACACCAGGCACAGAAGACTGAGACAAAACACCTCCACTAAAAGGTGAATTCCACGCCTTAACAACCTGCCCTAAGGCAGCAACCATCTCACCCAACTGCCATTCTTTCATCGATTTCGCCATACTATTAACAACAAGCAATCACAACAAAACAAACAAATCAGTTAGACCAGCTTTAAGCAAGGATTCAAACTCCAACTCCAAATAACACAATACCTATAATAATAAGGCAATGAGTATCCCGAATCCTCCCCTTTTACATGACATAACAGTCAACACAAACATGGATATCACAACATCAAGCATATCATACAACATACTTCGATCATGCTTTCATCAAACAGCATCCACTTGCAATAGCATAATATCAACATATCATACTCATTACACTTTCATCATTCATAAAATCAGCTCTCAACATTAGCACAAATACACATTAAGTCAACGATGATTCATAACCACAAAGCATGCTTGAAAACATCAACAACTTGCTCAGAAACACGTGTTTCAACCAGCTTTCAACCACACATCAGGATATACATCAAACACACATTACAACAACTTACCGTTTTCCCCAAGCATTCGCAACTCAGCTCTGATACCACCAAATGTAACCCCCTTAACCCGGCCTAGACGGTCGACCCGAATTAAGAAAGTCACACGGGGAAAACCAAAGTCAACCCGAAAGTCAACCTTGATTAACGACCCTTTTTTTTCTTTTTAAACTTGTCTAGATGCACATTAACCCTAGTTATGATCACTCAAACAACATGCTCAAAGATCAACCAGGGACCCAATTGAACAATTTACAACTTTAGGGACCAAATTGTAAATTCTGTAAATTATGAGGTCTTAACCCAAATTAGAGTTACCATCTTGAAATTAATCAGGTTTCATGCTTCACTGCCAAATTTCAGCTCAAACGGACATCCCAAACCCATACATTTGCACAAACAAGTTTCAGGACCATAATGCAAACATTTTAAAACATTTAACTGCCAATGTCAGCCCCCAACGGTTAGATGTTCCGAAACAGGAAGAACCTGTTTCGAAACGCGGGACCGTTCCGCAACGCGTTCCGATACGAGGGCTGGCAGAGGGCTTTCCGTTTCGGAATGGTGTCTTCCGTTTCGGACGGCTGGGCTGCTACAAGGCACCCGTTCCGAAACGGTAGCTACTGTTCCGATACGGCCTGCACAGAATGCAGCAAAATGCTTACTTAAACACACAATTGACCGACCAATCATGCTCCAAATGCTACCAAACTTTACCAGCAACTCATTCATCATACAAGAGACATAATTGCATCAAACATTTATCATTATATCATCATGTATGAAAAGCCCCAAATCTAAAGGCATGCTTCCTACTCAAGCAAACCATTCATGCACTAAAACCTCCAAACCAACACATAATGGCCAATTACTTGTTCCAACATCAACAACAACATAAAACCATTCTTAACCAACATTCACAAACTCATTAGCAACAACACAAGAGATTCTTCCCCCCATTGCCTTTATTATCTATAGCTATTAACCGAGACATACATCTCAAGTGGAGCTTTCCTTGAATCCCTTGCTTCCCGCTGTTCCAACTTCAAAGATCTGCATTGATGGACAGAAAAAGGAGCGTAAGCACATAATGCTTAGTGAGGAATGCTCAAAACCAAAACACCATCAATGCATCGAATCATAAAACCACTTTTAAAAGCAAACTTGATTCGATAAACCAAAGCATTGCTTGAAAACCCTTTTCAACAACATGCTTCAAATCATGCATTGCTCAAACATGAAAAACCAACCCTTAGTTTAGTAAAGCTAAGAAAACCTTTTCAAAGCACAACTTGGAAAAACATCAATTTAACCATTCATGGCATAAACACCAAATGCAAAGTTAAATTCAAAACCTTGGAAAACACTTCTACCTCACATCATACCTTCCTCATACTTGATTATCATTTCAAGCAAGAAACCTTTTTAAATCCATTTACACATTCAATCCAACACATGTATTAAATAAATGCACTTATGAACCACACCATCAACATTTGCATCATATGTCTTTAAAAACAAGTCTTAGCAAGACTTCAATGCACTAAAGAGATTTCATGCACACATGCATCATTCTCAATAGATAATCAACACTTGTTCAAACTTAACAAGTAAACATGCATTCTTAATACATTTTACACTTCTCATGCAACCATGCATCAATTCAAGCATCTCATGCTTCATTATAATCAAGAACATTATATTGGCTTCCAAGTGACCAACCACATCCACTTTTCAACTCAACATCCAATCGGATACGCGGATCACAAGCGTTGTCCCTAAGCTTAATACACACTACCAATCCAAGGTCCCCAAATGGACTTTTAATCACCATTTGACCTTACCATTCACAAGGTTCCCATATAAGGACTTTTAATCACCATATAACCTTAACTTTCACAAGGTTCCCATGTATGGACTTTTAATCACCATACAACCTTAACTTTCACAAGGTTCCCATGTATGGACTTTTAATCACCATACAACCTTAACTTTCACAAGGTTCCCATGTATGGACTTTTAATCACCATACAACCTTAACTTTCACAAGGTTCCCATGTATGGACTTTTAATCACCATACAACCTTAACTTTCACAAGGTTCCCATGTATGGACTTTTAATCACCATACAACCTTAACATGCACAAGGTTCTCATATATTGACTTTTAATCACCATATAACCTTAGCATTCACCGATTGGTAGTTGTATAACATCACTAACGAGATCCGGGACACCCTACACAAGATCCACACATGGACTTTACACCACCATTGTGATCTTAACAAGCACAAGGTCCCCAAATGGAATTTTAATCACCATTATTACCTTTGCTTACCCAAGGTCCTCGAATGGGATTCCAATCACCATTATAACTTTAACCATCTCGTTAGGATACTTGGATGGAGTTTACGGTTCACACTTAACCACTCCACATCCAAGGCGACTTTATTCACGGTGCACCCAATCCTATAGCCGGCTAACTATATCCGATCAAAGAAACCAAGAACCACTTACATCACTTGCCAATATAACCATCTTACAATATTAACCCTTTGATTCACATGAATAACCATAATGCAAAAACCATCATTTACCATCATCAATTCACTGTTTTTAAAGCATTACACAAGCCATTAAACCACATGCAACACCATGCATCAAAACCACAATTTCCATGTACAAAACCAAGGATCTCTTACCTTGAGCATCCTTCACATATGGCTTTCAAAACCAGCATTAAACCATGCTAAAAATATGCTTTCAAAACAGAATTTAAAACATGCAAATCATATGCATTGCAACCATCAATCACAATTGCTTTTAAAGCAAAATTCACAACACAAACCAAGAGCGAAAATCCATTTACTTACTCTTGAGCTTATCAAAGTTGTTTAGACTTAAACTAAGCTCCCAAAACCTTCAAACTTTGGTTTAAAAGCTGAAAACCCAACTTCACTCACCGGTACACAAAACAAGGCTAGCCAACAAGCCTTCCAAGCATCCGAAACCTTCCGCACCACCTCTAATGCTCACGGATCAAACTCCCATGTTTCAAGCACACAACAACAGAGGATTAATGCATCATTATACATTAAAAACACCAGCAACACAACTTAACTCGCTGCTCTACACAAATCCAACATTTCGGCTACCAAACACAACCGAAATCACCTCCAAACACCTCCAAAACTTAACCCAGCCAAGATCCATCACTTCTAACCATTTTTAAACATCAAATAACATCCAAAACGATCAAAAACACGTCCTTATACCTCCAGCTAGAACAGATCATCGAAAACACTCCAAAAACAACCAAAAACTCAAGCAAAACTTAGGAAATTCAACCTATTCGGGATTGCATTGATTAAACCTCAATTCCTTATCAATTTAACACTCATTTAACATCAATTTGACACCTCAAAACATTTCCCAAACAGATCACACGAAATTTCACCAAAATCAAGCAAATCT
The DNA here is from genome assembly GCA_958450335.1 of Hibiscus tridactylites. NCBI lineage: Eukaryota > Viridiplantae > Streptophyta > Magnoliopsida > Malvales > Malvaceae > Hibiscus > Hibiscus tridactylites. The sequence goes on from OY288289.1 coordinate 30,503,015, forward strand.
TGCATTTTAAAGCAAAAAATCATGATTCCGATTGAAAAAACCTTTAACAAATCACAAATCAAGGATTAAGAACTTAGGAATTTCAGTAAAGAACTGAGAGTTTAGAGGAGAAGGACGTTCTTACCTCCAAACTTGATTTTCTCCCTTTTTGAAACCAAAATCTTGAAAATCCAAATAGCAAATGGTGAGGTTTTGTTGATGAGATGATTTGCAATCAAAAGAGAATTGAAATGAGTGATTTAGATGACAAAATCAGAGGGAAAAATCTGGAGAAATGTGTTTGGTTTGAGAGAAAATGAAAATGGAAGATTTGAGAGAAAAGTTAGTTAGAAAATGAAAATATCTTCCCTCCACTTTTCTTTTATTTAAAAATTAGAAATAAATCATTTAATATCTTAGAAAATCTGGAGAAACTCCCATTGGGTAAATATCTCCTTAAAGATTCAAAGTTTCAATCCATTTTAAAACAGTCACGCAGTTTTCAAAAATTACATTTTGGCCACTAGCCCAAAATTTCACCCTTCCAAACCTCATTTTGCAAAATTGATTTCACCTTTCACTTATATATAATAAAAGAGGATTTTAGAACATTTTTCCATATTTTTAATGCAACCCGAACTAGGCTTTCCTAATTTCACCTTTTTACATTCGAACAACACTTTGACCGAACCGGTTAACGCCCAAAACTTCTAAGCCCAAAACCGGGGCGTTACAGCAGAGCATTAAAGTGCATTGAGGACAGCAAGGAAGGAAGACAATCAAGTAGAAATTAAGCTCAAGTATGGAAAGGTTTCTTAACACTTTTAGCTTTTGGCATTTGGCAATGGGGAACCTATGTGGATGTTTTGGGAGAGGTTTTGAACTCCCTAAGCTTGTTTAATGTTGTTAATAATGTTGGATCATGTAATTGGCCATTATTGTGTTGGTTTGGAGGTTTTAGTACATGAATGGTTTGCTTGAGTAGGAAGCATGCCTTTAGATTTGGGGCTTTTCATATAAGATGATATATTGATGAATGGTTGATGCAAATATGTCTCTTGTATGATGTATGACTTGCTGGTAAAGTTTGGTAGCAATTGGAGCATGATTGGTTGGTCAATTGTGTGTTTAAGTAAGCATTTTGCTGCATTCTGTGCAGGCCGTATCGGAACACTAGCTACCGTTTCGGAACGGGTGCATTGTAGCAGCTCAGGCGTCCAAAACGGAAGACACCGTTCCGAAACGGAAAGCCCTCTGCCAGCCCTCGTTTCGGAACGCGTTGCGGAACGGCCCCACGTTTCGAAACAGGTTCTCCCTGTTTCGGAACACCTGACCATTGGGGGCTGACATTGGTAGTTATATGTTTTAAAATGTTTGCATTTTGCTCCTGAATCTTGTTTGTGCAATTGTATGAGTTTGGGATGCCCATTTGAGCTGAAATTTGGCAGTGAAGCATGAAACCTAATTAATTTCAAGATGGTAACTTTAAGTTGGGTTAAGATCTCATAATTTACAGAATTTACATTTTGGTCCCTAAAGTTGTAAATTTTTCAATTGGGTCCCTGTTTGATCTCTGATGTTTATGATCTTTGAGCATGTTGTTTGAGTGATCATAACTAGGGTTAATGTGCATCTAGACAAGTTTAAAAAGAAAAAAAAAGGGTCGTTAATCAAGGTTGACTTTCGGGTTGACTTTGGTTTTCCCTGTGTGACTTTCTTAATTCGGGTCAACCGTCTAGGCCGGGTTAAGGGGGTTACATTTGGTGGAATCAGAGCTGAGTTCTTGAGTAATTGGGAATGACTGTGTGCGTGATTGAAGTATGTATGCCTTGTATGCTTGTTGAGTGAAAGCATGTTGAGTAGTATGTGATTTTGATGTAATTGGGTTGTATGCTGTGGTGAAGCATGTTGTGGGTACCCATTGCCAAATCAAAGCTAATGTAATGATGTTGATTTTAAATGAAAATGAGCTTGAGTACTTGGATTGCTTACCTTGCTGGACCTGACTTTGTTTATTTGCATTGTGATTGCATGGTTAGAGTATGGCACCACGTAGAGAGTTGAGAAGTAATGTGCGAGCTACGGCTCTGAATGAGAATGAGAATGAGGAGAATGCGGGAAGTGCGGTGTTACCTCCTCCTCCACCTGGTGGTGGTGGTGCTGAGGGTGAAAGAGCTGAAGCTGCAGCTGGTGCTGGAGCTGCTGGACCTGAGGCTGGTCAGGGGCAAGCTATGCCTGACATTACGATGTTGGTGCAAGCTATTGCTGGTGCTTTTCGAGCGGCAATAGCTGGAGCTCAAGGAGATGGGCATCAGGGAGATGCTGGTGTTAGACTACCCTTGGAGCGCTTACGCAGTCTAGGCGGGACTGAGTTCAGGGGTTTGTCTGCGGAAGGTTCTGAATCCTGGATGGAGAGTACCAAGAGGATCTTGGGTCAGATGGGTTGCACTGATGTGCAAAAGCTGGGGTGTGTTGTATCCTTGCTACAGGATGATGCTTATACGTGGTGGACGACCACTATTGTTGGGATGGCTGAAGCTGACATAACTTGGACATTCTTTCAGAATGTGTTCAAGAGAAGGTATCTTGGTGTGAGGTACCTGGATGAAAAGAAGCGTGAGTTCATGTCTCTTACCCAAGGGAGCATGACTGTGGCTGAGTATGAAGTGCAGTTTGTTCGACTCAGTCAGTATGCACTTGAGTTAGTCCCTGATGAGCGGGCGAGGTGCAAAAGATTCCGTTATGGTTTAGTGACAGATGTGAAGATGTATGTGCTGGCTACCGAGTATGATGATTTTGATGTGTTGGTAGGCCGAGCCAAGGATATTGAGATGAATTTGGGTTTATCTGCTAGAGGTGCTGGAGCAAGTGTTGGAAAGCGAGCTGCTGAGTATAGTTCCGGTGGTGAACGGAACAGGAGGGGACGTGATCAGAAGTATCAGTCCTCGGCCAAGAGAGGTGGTGGTGTACCTGCTCGAGGAGGAAATGCTAGAGCTGATCCGAGTGCGTGTTGGATTTGTGGTTCACGTGGTCATATGAAGCGTGATTGTCCTCGTGCTGTGAGGGAGGTGCAAGCTCCTGTTGCGGCAGTTGGTAATGGGTGTTGGAATTGTGGATCTGCGGATCACTTGAGGCGAGAGTGTCCTATGTTGGCTGGTGGCCAAGTGCGTGCTCCTGTTGCTGCTGCACCGCAGAGAGGTCGTGGGCGCGGCTGTGGTAATTTCCAGCGAAGAGAGGAAGGTGGTCGAGGAGTGGCCCTAGTTGTGGCTATTCAGCCTGAGGGTGGCGGTCAAGCTAGGGTGTATGCTCAACGGGAGGGGAGGAATGACGCGGATGTGATTGCAGGTACCTTTACTTTGCAATCCTTGTCATTACTTTCCTTGATAGATTCTGGATCTACGCATTCATATATTTTGCGTGAGCATGCTGAATTGCTTGGTTTGCCTGTTGAGTCTTTGGATGTTGGTGTTCGTGTCACTAGTTCTTTTGGTGAGACTGTTGTGACTCGGAAGTTGTATAGAAGGTGTCCTTTGGTTGTTCAAGAACATGTTTTTCATGTTGACCTTATGGAGCTGCCTTTCTATGGTTTTGATGTAATCCTTGGTATGGATTGGCTTGCTGAGCATCGAGCTGTTGTAAATTGTGAAAATAAGCGAGTTTCGCTAAAGCTTGCGGATGATTATGAAGTTGTTGTGGTTGGTGAGAATGTGAAGTTTCTTGCCAATGTGGTGTCTACCTCGGAGGCGAGCAGGATGCTGAGGCAAGGTTTTGAAGCTTATCTAGCTTTTGTGATGAATCCTAGCTCTAAGGAGTTGCAGGTGCAAGATATCAGAGTTGTGAAGGAGTTTCTTGGAGTGTTTCCTAAGGAGTTGCCTTGGTTACCTCCTAATCGCGAGGTGGAGTTTGGAATTGAGCTGTATGAGAATACAACTCCTGTGTCCATTACCCCTTATAGAATAACACCTAAGGAGCTGAAGGAGCTGAAGACGCAGTTGCAAGAGTTGCTTGATCGTGGTTTCATTCGGCCGAGTGTGTCGCCTTGGGGAGCACCGGTCTTGTTTGTGAAGAAGAAGGATGGCACTATGAGAATGTGCATTGAATACCGTCAGCTGAACAAGTTGACTATCAAGAATCGGTATCCTTTGCCGAGAATTGATTATCTCTTTGATCAATTTCGGGGAGCTGCTGTGTTCTCTAAGATTGACTAGAGGTCAGGGTATTACCAGTTGAAGGTGCATGAGCGCAATTACCCTACGCATGATATTGAGTTGGCTGCAGTGGTTTTTGCTCTGAAGATCTGGAGACATTATCTGTATGGTGAGAAGTGTACTGTGTACACGGATCACAAGAGTTTGAGGTATCTGATGTCTCAGAAGGAGTTGAATCTTAGGCAGCGGCGTTGGTTGGAGTTTCTCAAGGATTATGATTTGACGATTGAGTACCATCCTGGAAAGGCTAATGTTGTAGCGGATGCCTTGAGTAGGAAGGTAGCTGTTGAGCTGAGGGCTATGTTTGCCAGTTTGAGTATTTCGCGTGATGGTGGTCTTGTGGTTGAGTTGCAAGTGAAACCATCTTTTGTTCAGTTGATCAAGGAAAAGCAGTTGCTGGATGATTCCTTAGTGTCTCATGTTCAGGATATCGCAGAGGGTAGGCCTTCGGATTTCTATTTTAATGATGATGGTGTGTTGTGTTTTGGGAGTCGAATAGTAGTGCCCAATGATGTTGAGTTGAGGCGTGCTATTCTGACTGAAGGTCATAGTAGTCCTTTTGCTATGCACCCTGGTAGTACTAAGACGTATCGTGATCTTCGGGATGAGTACTATTGGGTGGGTTTAAAGAAGGATGTTGCGGAGTTTGTGAGCAAGTGTTTGGTGTGTCAGCGAGTTAAGGCTGAGCATCAGGTTCCTTCAGGATTGTTGCAACTGTTGAGAATCCCTGAATGGAAGTGGGAAAGGGTTACCATGGATTTTGTATCTGGTTTACCTTTGTCTCCATCGAAGAAGAATTTGGAGTGGGTGATTGTGGATCGCCTGACGAAGTGTGCGCATTTCTTGCCTGTGCATACTACATTTTCCTTGGATAAGCTTGCGGAGCTGCACATTGCTGAGATTGTGCGGCTGCATGGTGTGCCTAAGTCGATTGTGTCGGATAGGGATCCGAGGTTCACATCGCGTTTCTGGCAGTGTTTGCATCAAGCTTGGGGTACAAGGTTGAATTTCAGTACATCCTATCATCCTCAGTCGGATGGTCAGTCAGAGCGTGTTATCCAGATTTTGGAGGTTATGTTGAGGTGCTGCGTGATTGAGTTCCAAGGCTCTTGGGAGAAGCATTTGCCTTTGGTAGAGTTTGCTTATAACAATAGTTATCAGGCAAGTATACAAATGGCACCTTATGAGGCTTTGTACGGGAGGAAGTGTAGGACTCCTCTTTGTTGGGCTGAAACGGGACAGAGGTTGGTTTCGATGCCGTCTTTGTTGAAAGGAACCACCGAGAAGGTGAAGCTCATTTGTGAGCGTTTGAAGACAGCTTCAGATCAGCAGAAGTCTTACGCGGATTTGACGCGTAAGGAGATGGAGTATGCGGTGGGTGACCGTGTGTTCTTGAAGGTTTCGCCTTGGAAGAAGGTGATGAGGTTTGGCCGTAAGTGTAAGTTGAGCCCTAGGTACATTGGACCGTATGAGGTGGATGAGCGTGTGGGTCCTGTTGCGTACAAGTTGAGGCTACCTCAAGAGCTGGAGAAGATTCATGATGTGTTTCATGTTTCTATGCTCCGGAAGTACCGATCTGATCCTTCGCATGTGATGCCTGTAGAGGAAGTGGAATTGAATCCGGATTTGACCTATGATGAGGAACCGGTGAGGGTTCTGGAATCGGATAGCAAGGTTCTTCGTGGCAAGACCATTGAGTTGGTAAAGGTGCTGTGGAAGCATCGTGGTGTTGAGGAAGCCACGTGGGAACGGAAGGATGACATGCTGAAGCAGTTTCCTTATCTCTTTCCTTCAGGTAAATTTCGGGGACGAAATTTCTTAAGGGGGGAGAGTTGTAACGCCCCGGTTTTGGGCTTGGACCGGTTCGGTCAAAGTGTTGTTCGAATATAAAAAGGTGAAATTAGGGAAGCCTAGTTCGGGTTGCATTAAAAATATGGAAAAATGTTCTAAAATCCTCTTTTAATATATATAAGTGAACTGTGAAATCAATTTTACAAAATGAGGTTGGGAAGGGCGACATTTTGGCTAGTGACCAAAATGTAATTTTTGAAAACTGCGTGACTGTTTTAGAAAGGATTGAAACTTTGAATCTTTAAGGAGCTATTTACCCAAAGGGAGTTTCTCCAGATTTTTCTAAGATATTTTACGATTTAATTCTGAGTTTTAAACAAAAGAAAAGTGGAGGGAAGTTATTTTCCATTTTCAACTAATTTTTCCAATTTTCCTTTTCTCTCATTTTCTCTCAACCCAAACATTCTCTCCAGAGCTTTTTCCTCTGATTTTGTCACCTAAATACCTCTTTTCAATTCTCTTTGGATTCCTAATCATTTCATCAACAAAACCTCACCAATTGCTAATTGGATTTTCAAGATTTTGGTTCTAAAAAGGGAGAAACTCAAGTTTGGAGGTAAGAACGTCCTTCTCCTCTAAACTCTCAGTTCTTTACTGAAATTCCTAAGTTCTCAATCCTTAATTGATGATTTATAAATGGTTTTAAAGTTGAGTGATGGATCTTGGCTTAAAATGCAAGATTTGGTGATTTTGGATGAATTTTCGTTTGATCTGTTAAAGCTGTGATTTGAGGTGTGTTTTTGATGTTAAATGAATGTTAATTTGATAAGGAATTGAGTTTTGATTAATGCAATCCCGGATAGGTTGAATTTCCTAAGTTTAGCTTGTGATTCTTGGTTGTTTTTGGTGTGATCTTGTGGATCTGTTGTTGCTGGAGTTATAACGATGTTGTTAGGTCCTTTTTAGATGTTAAATGATGTTAAAGGATGTTTAGTTTTGATGATTCTTGGCTGGGCATTGTTGAGGAGTTGTTTGGATGCATTTTCGGTTGTGTTTGGTGGCCGAAAATGGAGTGTGGATGAGAGCAGCGAGTTTAGGTGCTTTCATTGAAGCTATTAATGCATGATGATGCATTAATCCTCTGCTTTGATGTGTTTAAAACAGGGGAGTCATCTTTGGATCCAAGTGGTGGTGATCCGGAAGCTTGATTTGTGCTTCGGCAAGAGGCGAAGTGGAATCAGTGAGTGAAATTGGGTTTTCGGCTTTGAAACCAATGTCTTGGGAGCTTAGTCTAAGTCTAAACAACTTTACTAAGCTAGAGTGTAAGTTTTCGGAAAATCTCTCTAGTGGTGGCCATGGTTTGGTTGTTATGCAATGTGGTTTATTGCATGTTTTAAATTCTGTTTTGAAAGCATGACTTAGCATGGTTATTGCTGATTTTGTAAGCCATATGTTGAAGGAAGCTCAAGGTAAGAGTTCCTTGTTTTTGAACATTGTTTAAATGTGGTTTGATGCTTAAAAATGCATGATGAATATGGCTTGGTTAAATGCTTTAAAACAGTGGATTATTTGATAATAATGATGTATATTGGCAAGTGATGTTTTGAAAAAGGTTAAGGTCACTAAGGTGGTTAAAAGTCCTTGAGTGAGCCTTGTGGATTCTAAGAACTTCATGGTGGTTAAAAGTCCATGAGTGATTCTTGTTAAGGTCACTAAGGTGGTTAAAAGTCCTTGTGTGGTCCTTGTGAATTATAAGATCACAATGGTGTTTAAAAGTCCATGTGTGAGTCTTATGTTGATCTTGTTTTAAAAAGATGGAATTTGTCACTTGTGGCCAATATGACATGTATTGATATGGAAGCATGTATTGCTTGTTTAAGAATACTTGTAAGCATGTATAAATGATGTTTTGAAGTATGATTTATAAAGTGTTTTTATAAATGCATTATTGAATGGTTTTAAATGAGCATTCCTCACTAAGCTTTTGCTTACGCTCTCTTTCGTTTTCCTTAAACCAATAATGCAGAGCATTAAAGTGCATAAGGACAACAAGGAAGGAAGACAATCAAGTAGAAATTAAGCTCAAGTATGGAAAGGTTTCTTAACACTTTTAGCTTTTGGCATTTGGCAATGGGGAACCTATGTGGATGTTTTGGGAGAGGTTTTGAACTCCCTAAGCTTGTTTAATGTTGTTAATAATGTTGGATCATGTAATTGGCCATTATTGTGTTGGTTTGGAGGTTTTAGTACATGAATGGTTTGCTTGAGTAGGAAGCATGCCTTTAGAATTGGGGCTTTTCATATAAGATGATATATTGATGAATGGTTGATGCAAATATGTCTCTTGTATGATGTATGACTTGCTTGTAAAGTTTGGTAGCAATTGGAGCATGATTGGTTGGTCAATTGTGTGTTTAAGTAAGCATTTTGCTGCATTCTGTGCAGGCCGTATCGGAACAGTAGCTACCGTTTCGGAACGGGTGCCTTGTAGCAGCTCAGGCGTCCGAAACGGAAGACACCGTTCCGAAACGGAAAGCCCTCTGCCAGCCCTCGTTTCGGAACGCGTTGGGGAACGACCCCACGTTTCGAAACAGGTTCTCCCTGTTTTGGAACACCTGACCGTTGGGGGCTGACATTGGCAGTTATATGTTTTGAAATGTTTGCATTTTGGTCCTCAATCTTGTTTGTGCAATTGTATGAGTTTGGGATGCCCGTTTGAGCTGAAATATGGCAGTGAAGCATGAAACCTGATTAATTTCAAGATGGTAACTTTAAGTTGGGTTAAGATCTCATAATTTACAGAATTTACATTTTGGTCCCTAAAGTTGTAAATTGTTCAATTGGGTCCCTGTTTGATCTCTGATGTTTATGATCTTTGAGCATGTTGTTTGAGTGATCATAACTAGGGTTAATGTGCATCTAGACAAGTTTAAAAAGAAAAAAAAGGGTCGTTAATAATGGTTGACTTTCGGGTTGACTTTGGTTTTCCCCGTGTGACTTTCTTAATTCGGGTCAACCATCTAGGCCGGGTTAAGGGGGTTACACACCATGGCTTTTGCGGCAGCGATTGCGGCAGCAAAGAGCTGCTCATCGGGGAAGGTCTCTAGTATGTTTGTCTCATCTATTGGCAGACTCTGTCCCTTCTCCAACCTTGACAAGTGATCTACCACCTGATTTTCTGTCCCTTTTTTGTCCTTGATTTCAAGGTCGAATTCTTGCAATAGCAGGATCCACCGTATCAATCTAGGCTTTGCATCTTTTTTCGCAAACAAATATTTCAGGGCAGAATGATCTGTGTGCACTATTACTTTCGTTCCAAGTATGTAAGAACGAAACTTGTCGATGGAGAACACCACAACTAATAGCTCTTTTTCTGTGGTGGTGTAATTCACTTGAGCGTCATTCAATGTCTTGCTGGCATAATATATGACATGAAACAGCTTATCTCTGTGCTGCCCAAGTGCTGCCCCGACAGCATAGTCACTAGCATCATACATAATCTCGAATGGCTGTGTCCAGTCTGGTGGCTGTACTATTGGGGCTGTTACTAGTTTTTCCTTCAGAATCTTGAATGCTTCAGTACATTCATCATTAAAGTCAAAGGGTCGGTTCTGCTCTAAAAGATGGCACAGGGGCTTGGTGATTTTTGAGAAATTTGCAATGAATCTCCGATAAAAACCAGCATGCCCTAAGAAACTTCAAATGCCCTTGACTGTGGTTGGTGGCGGCAGCTTTTCAATCACTTCTATTTTTGCCCAGTCGACTTCTATCCCACGGCAGCTAATCTTATGGCCAAGGACTATCCCTTCATCCACCATAAAGTGGCATTTTTCCCAATTCAAAACAAGATTTGCTTTTTCACATCTTTCAAGTACATTTTGTAGATTGCCGAGGCAGCTCTCAAAATCTTCTCCAAAGACGGAAAAATCATCCATAAAAATCTCAAGGAAGTCCTCTACCATATCGGAGAATATGGCCATCGTGCACCTTTGGAAGGTGGCGGGTGCATTGCATAGTCCAAACGGCATCCTCCTAAAAGCATACGTTCCATAGGGGCATGTGAAAGTCGTCTTTTCTTGATCCTCCGGGTGCGATAGCAATTTGATTGTAACCTGAGTAACCATCAAGAAAACAATAGTAAGGTTTACCCGCTAATCTATCAAACATTTGATCAATAAAGGGTAAAGGAAAGTGGTCCTTTCGGGTAGCTTTCTTAAGCTTCTGATAGTCCACACAAACCCTCCAACCGGTCACAGTCCTGGTTGGGATTAACTCATTGTTCTCATTGGTTATCACGGTCATTCCTCCTTTCTTTGGAACGTATTACACCGGGCTTACCCATTTGCTATCGGAGATGGCGTAAATAATACCAGCATCTAACCATTTGATTATCTCTTTACGCACCACCTCTTTCATCGCATGGTTTAGCCGCCTTTGGGCATCAATAGTCGGCTTATGATCTTCCTCTAGAAGGATTTTGTGCATGCATAACGCCGGACTGATGCCTTGAATGTCAGCTATCGTCCATCCAATCTCCTTTTTGTGCTGTCGCAGCATGCCGATTAGCTGCCGTTCCTGTTCCTCTGGCAGCTTAGAAGAGATGATTACGGGCAGTGTGTCATTTGAACCAAGAAAAGCATATTTTAGCTGCCCTAGAAGGGGGTTCAGTTTTAAGGCAGGTGGTTCAAAAGTAGATGGCTTTTGGATTAAATGGTTATCCGAAGTATAATTTAAAGGTTCGAATAACTTACCTGGACGATTGCCTAACCGGTTTACCTTCTTCTGATCTTCAGTATCAGATGTATCAGATTCAGAGGAGTTGCTGTCGTCGGTGATGTCGTCAGTGCTGTCGTGACAGTCCTGTAGGTGGCTGCCGTGGCAGTGACCAAATTTAATATCGTGACAGCCCGACCTGATGCTGGGTTGATCAAGGGTAACGTCAGTGATAGCCTTGCATTCCTCATCCACATCAGCATGTTTCATTGCTTGGAGAACATTCAACTTGATCTCTTGATCATTCACTCGCATGGTGAGTTCTCCTTTCTCCACATCAATCAGTGATCTTCCCGTGGCTAAGAAGGGTCACCCAAGGATGACTGGTGCGTTTTCGTCTATCTCACAATCTAAAACAAGAAAGTCATCAGGAAAAATAAACTTATCCACTCTTACCAGAATATCTTAAATTTTTACTTCTGGATGAACGTAAGAGCGGTCTGCTAGCTGCAGAGTTACTGTCGTGGGCCGCGCCTTTCCAATACCTAAATTCTGAAAAACAGACTTTGGCATTAAATTAACACTAGCACCAAGATCACAAAGTGCCTTACCCACAAATTTATTTTCGATTACGCAAGGTATGATGAAGCTCCCCAGATCCTTCTTTTTCTGGGGTGGCTGCCGATGAAGAATACTCATGCAATCTTCTGTCATCTTTACCGTTTCAAATTCCACAAGTTTAGATTTTTTCGACATAACATCCTTGAGAAATTTAGCATAACCAGGCATCTCCCTAACGACATCTAACAGCGGAATATTAATATGAACCTGCTTAAAAATATCATAAATCTTTTTAAGTTGAGATTCTTGCTTAGCTTGCTGTATCCGTTGAGGAAAAGGTGGCGGGGGACGATAGTCAAGAATACGTCCTTCCCACTGCATACGAATCTGAGGAGGTTTGGGTTCATCAATTTTCTCCTCTGTCGTTTCTGATGTCGTGACAGGTTCATCGGCAACAGTCTGTTTTTCACTTGTCGGGGTAGCTTCCTCGACAGGTTTATCCAAGGCAGGTTCCTTTACTGTTTCAGCTTCTTTTTCCAGCCCTGGTAGTTTCTTCCCACTCCTAGTAGTAATTGCCTTACACTGCTCATGTGTGGGCTGCCTAGCATTTTCAGTATTACTAGGGAATCCTCCAGTCTGCCTCGGCTTAATATGTTGAGAAACCTGACCCATTTGTATCTCCAAGGATTTCAGAGTAGCTTCATGATTTGTCATCCTCATCTCTGTTTTATCCATGAAATTCTATGTTTTCTTGACAAACTGATTCATATTCTCTATATAAGTACCTATCTGAGACATAAAAGTGGCCAGGGTCTGTTCCAGTATACTACTCGTGGCAGCTGGTTGCTGCTGTTGTCGCTGCGGCGACAGTTGCTGCGGCAGTTGCTGTCGCGTCAGCAATATAGGTCCTCCCTGATTCTGATTGTGTGCTTGAGGATTCAGGGCATTATTAGGATTACTCTAAGAAAATTTGGGATCCTTCCTCCAATTGGGATTATAATTGTTGGAATTGTAATTTGGCTTGTAGTTTCCAACATATTTTCCCTCTTCTACTTGTATTGGGCACTCATCCCGACTATGATTCCCCTCACAGATATCACATACTTCCTCAACAGCAAATCCATGTTGTCCATCATCATTCAATAACCTTTTCATTGCTTTAGTAAGGAATGCCACCTGTGATTTCATCGTGCTGTCAGCCTCATAATCCTTGACAGCAAGTACCCGTTTACCCCCTCTTCTTGTAATCGGAAACTGCTCCTCATTCTTAGCCAGATTTTTCAAGACTTGCAATGCCTCTTCCGGATCTTTATCCAATAATAGTCCATTTGCTGCAGAATCAATTCGAATACGAGTTTGTAAGTTGGCATCATTATAAAACTTAGTTACCTGATTCCAGACATGGAATCCATGCATTGGGCAGTTCCGTAGAAGAGTAGTAAATCTGTCCCAGGCCTCGTGCATCGGCTCGTCATCTTCCTGTTGAAAAGTAGCAATTTCATTACGTAATCTCTCAGGTAAATGCGAAGGATTAAAACGAGATAAAAATTCACAAGATAAATCTACCCAAGTTCTAATTGAACCCGACGTAAGTTTATTCCACCAAGTTTTAGCTCTGTCCCTCAATGAATGGGGAAATAACTGAAGCCTCAGTATCTCCGGATTAACTCCTGGCAGTCTAAACGAACCACAGATCTCCTATAATGTTTTGAGATGCTCCTTAGCATCCTCTGTCACAGCACCACTAAACTGCCCGGCATTGTTGATCATACTAAACATGACAGGTTTAAGCTCGAAGTTGTCAACATCAATATCCGGCAGCGTGGTTTCAAACTCTACATGATCGTTCAACATGTAGTCACGACATGACCGTCGTCCAGCGGCGGCAGGGTTATCGGCAGGCAGTATAACATCGCCAGCAGGTGGGTCGTCGGCCATCTTCTCTAGTTGTTCTTCAAGGTACTCGTTCCTGGCTAAAAGGTGACGAATTTGTTTCTTGAGATTGAAGGAACGTTCAATTTCCGGATCTAATGGATACTCAGGATCTTCACCTCTTTTAGATCTGCGCATAAACAAGAAAACCTCGTGAAAAGCAAGAGTTGAAAACACCAACGAAAAACAAAAAAATAAAAATAAAAATAAAAATAAAAACAAAAATGAAAAGTGCAATAAAAGAAAGGTAGAGTTATGTTGCCAATCCCCGGCAACGGCGCCAATAACTTGTTGCGTGTAAAAGAGTCTATCGCAATGGTAGTGCAAGTGTACACGACGCAAGTAGTAAAGTGATACGAAGTATCAGATATCGTCTCCACAGGGATTGGGCTAATAGCTTCACCTTAGTTTACTGCACGAAAGTAAAGGAAATATTTGAGAAAGTTGTCACGAGAATAATAAAGTAAAAGTAAATAAAAGAGTAGGAATATCAAGATAGAGAGAATGGGCTGGTATTGAATTGCTCAGTAGTGCAGGTATTGCAATGCTTAGGAACTCCAGTTCTGTCGTCGCGCCCGTCGCGGCAGCACCTGTCGCGGCAGCAAACACACGAACTTAGTACTTCAAGTTTGGCAAGAATCCCATATCTGCCTTGGCCTATCCCTAGGTCCAAGTCTGTCGATGATCACGTCTTTGATGATACCTCCCGGCTTGAATCGAAGGATGAACACTGATGTGTATGAATTCTTCTTTAGCCATTTAACCTTGCCCTATCCCTAGGCTCAAGATAGTTCAACTATAAACTAGAGAACTTGCTCTTATTTCTTTCGTATACTTAACTCTCCGGATGCTAAGTAAATGGATAACCTCACAATGCTCTCCCGATGCTCTTGCAAGATATTAATAATCAAAATAAGAGAACTTGAAGTTTATTTTATTGAACTTGAAAAATCCTAAAACAAAACAACCCTTGCAACTACTTTACAAATCAACCCGTGGCCCTAGGGGGAATTTAGAACATGTCGACGGCGGGTAAAGGCTAGGGGTTTTTGGTTGTCGGTTATGGGGTATGATGTTATTTCCTAGGTTAAAATATATGCCCTTATATAAGCTTTGGGCTCAAGTTATCTAAGTTAACAAGGATTACAACTTTAATTAAAAGTATGATTCTAATAAAGACTTAATCTTCAAGGATCCTACTTTTCAGCCGTCCTCCTTGTTTCTTGGGATTTTCTCTCCTTGAGCTTTGGGCTTGACATATCTTTTGATCCGGGGCTTGGAAAAATATTTAGTTTTCACACGACAGACGAGCAGAATTTTCTCTATCTATCGAGGTCCACTTTGCTTTTCCTCTACTAACTTGCTGTCGTCCTCTGCTGTCACGGCAGCACCATGGCAGCATCGTCCTCTTTGTTTGCTTGTTCAGTTCAGCTCTTCTGCTTCTCTGCCCTGCGCCTGCCTTCTCCGTCTACTATGGCGGCAACCTGCAAAAATCAGTCATCTTTTAGTAGAATCTGTGCCTTTAGTATATTTGTGATGTTTTGCTATAAACTAACCTAAATGCAATGAAATGATGTTTGAATGCAGCAGAAATATGGGTTAAAAAGGGTGTAAATAATAGAACTTTTACACACTCAACAGAGTGCCCAGTCATCGTTTGCACCAGAGACGTCAAATCTCCCAACACCGGACCACCATGTCCGTGTTATCCCTGCCCATCACCCTCATGTGGGGGTGGTGGAGGAGGAGGTAAGTTTCCACCAGGTGGAACCTCATTTTCCTGATCACGTTGTACCTCAAAAGGAGCTATCTCTCTAGAACGCAACTCGCGTCTCGATCCTATTGTGCTAGTTATCATTAAAACATGAACATAAAACAAGCAATTGATCAGGCCAACTCTTAACTATGATCCCAGGACTTTCAAAACCAATTTAAAACACTTTACTAGGTAATAAGGCAATGGGCATTCCAATTTCCCCCCAACATAGCACAAAGCATATCACATGCATTCTTTAGCATCATATGACTCAAGCATCATAGGACAAATCTAGATTCAACTCAATTTCCTCAACCAACATCACATGCAAAGGATCTTATCTATATCTCCACAACATAGATATTGAAAACACATCATGGATATTTTCCAACTCAGGAGGCATCCTCAACCGACAGGCCACCGGACCAACTAGCTCTACAACCTCATAGGGTCCAATAAACCTTGGACTAAGCTTTCCCCTACGTCCGAACTTCATCACCATCTTCCAAGGCGATACCTTAAGAAACACGCGATCTCCAACCACAAACTCAACCTCCTTACGCTTCAAATCCGCGTAAGACTTATGACGATCCGATACAGCCTTCAACTGCTCATATATGAGGTTAACTTGTTCAGTTGTTCCTTTGAGCATATCTGGCAAGGAAAGCAACTTTTGCCCCGCTTTAGCCCAACAAAGAGGCGTTCTTCACTTCCTCCTATACAAGGCCTCATAAAATGCCATTTGAATACTTGCCTGGAAGTTGTTATTATAGGAAAATTCAACCAAAGACATATGCTTTTCCCAAGAACCATGGAAATCAATGACACAACATCGCAACATATCATCAAGCATATGGATAACTCGCTCTAACTGTCCATCCGACTGAGGATGATATGAAGTGCTGAAATTCAAACACGTACACAACGCCTGATGTAAACATTCCCAGAACCTCGCTGTAAACCTCAGATCTCTATCTGACACTATGGACTTGGGCACACCGTGAAAATGCATAATCTCAGCAATATACAGCTCACCTATCTTGTCCAACGTATACATAGTATGCACAACCAAGAAATGCGTACACTTCGTAAGGCGATACACAATCACCCACACTGAGTTCTTCTTCGACGGTGTCAAAGGCAATCCGTATACGAAATCCATCGTAATCTTCTCCCATTTCCATTCCGGTATCCTCAAAGGTTGTAACAAACCGAAAGGAAACTGATGCTCAGCCTTCACTCGCTGGCAAACCATACACTTGCTTACAAAATCCGCCACATCCTTTTTCAACCCCACCAAGTAGTACTCATACTTTAAGCCACTATACAGCTTTGTACTACCAGGGTGCATAGCAAAAGAACTGCTATAAGCCTCAGTCAAAATAATGTGCCTCAACTCAACATCTTCTGGCACAACAATTCGACTTTTGAAACATAGGACTCCATCACCATTAAAGCAGAAATTTGTAGCCTTACCATCAGCTATATCCTAAACCTGAGGCACCAATGAATCATCCAACAACTGATTTTCCTTAATCAACTGAATTAACGAAGGTTTCACTTGTAACTCGGCTATCAAGCCACCATCTCAGGATATACTTAAACGTGCAAACATATCCCTCAGCTCAACAGCTACCTTCCTACTCAAAGCATCAACCACAACAATGGCCTTTCCCGGATGATGCTCAATGGTCAGATCGTAATCCTTAAGCAACTCCAACCATCTTCGTTGCCTAAGATTCAACTCCCTCTGAGACATGAGATACTTCAAACTCTTATGGTCGGTGTAAACCTCACACCTTTCATTGTAAGGTGGTGTCTCCAAATCTTCAAAGCAAACACCGCCGCAGCGAGCTCAAGATCATACATAGGATAATTTCGCTCATGCACTTTCAGCTATCTAGACGCATAAGCTACATCCTTCCCACCTTGCATCAATACGCAACCCAAACCAACATATGATGCATCGCTATAAACTACAAACTCCTTACCCGATTCTGGTTGAATCAAGACATGAGCTTGCGTCAAAGCTTCCTTCCTCTTCTCAAAAGCTTGCTGCCTAACATCCTTACACTCGAATTCAACATTCTTTTGCAATAGCTTGGTAAAAGGAGCAACAATCTTATAAAAGCCTTCAACAAACCTCCGGTAGTAACTAGCCAACCCAAGGAAACTGTGCACTTCAATCACTGACTTAGGTGTCTTCCAACTCATCACCGTCTCAACCTTGTGTGGATCAACTCGGATACCTTTGACTGACACCACATGTCCAAAAAAAACCACTTCCTTGAGCCAAAACTCACACTTGCTCAGCTTAGCATAAAGTTGATTCTCCAACAACACTTGCAACACAATCCTTACGTGCTTATCATGATCCTCCTTGATACGTGAGTACAAAAGATTATCATCGATAAACACAACCACAAACAGATCCAGAAACTCATGGAACACTCTATTCATCTTGTCTATGAATGTAGCTGGTGCATTTGTCAATCCAAATGGCATCATCAGAAACTCATAATGGTCGTACCTAGTCCAAAATGTTGTATTAGGTATATCAACATCCTTAACCATAAGCAGATAGTACCCAGACCTCAAATCTATCTTTGAAAGCATTGAAGCACCATGAAACTGATCAAACAAATCATAGATCATCGGTAACGGGTATTTATTTTTAATCATCAACTTGTTTAGTTGCCGATAATCAATTCACATACGCATGGTTCTATCCTTTTTCTTCACGAACAAGACCGGCGCACCCCAAGGTGAAATACTCGGCCTTATGAACCCTCGGTCAAGCAACTCCTAGAGCTGCCTCTTCAACACCTTAGGTGCGATGCGATAAGGAGCAATGGACACTATAGTCGTATTCTCATACCACTCTATACCAAACTCAACTTCCCGGTTGGGTGGCAACCTTGAAAACTCCTCTGAAAAGTCACCCGAAAACTCACAAACAGTTCGTATGTCTTGCGCACGCACCTCTTTCGTGCCAGGATTCATCACATATGTCAAGAAAGCTTCACATTCCAACTTCATCATTCAGCTCACCTACATAGCCGAAATTGCGTTAGATAAGAACTTCACGTTCTCACCCACGATTACTACCTCGTAATCATCCGCAAGCTTCAGGGTGAAACGCTTAACATCGAAATCCACCACATTTCGGTTCTCAACAAACCAGTTCATTCCAAGTTTCACGTCAAAACAATAAAAAAGTAATTCCATCAAATCAACAGGAAATATATGACCTTGAAAAGACAACGAGCATCTCCTATACAATTTCCTTGTAACAACAGTCTCACCAAAAGAACTTGTTACTTGCATTCCTACATCTAACATCTCAATAAGAATATCAAGCAAATGTGCATGCTCACTCAAGATGTAAGAATGTGTAGATCCAGAATCAATCAATGCTAACAAGGATATGGATTGCAACGTGAAGGTACATGCAATCACATGGTGTCTTTGCGCCCTTCGCGATGTGCGTACACCCTCGCGGGACCACCTTCCTCTGGCTGAACGGAAACGACATGGGCCACACCCTTCTGGCCATCCTCTTTTCTCTGAAAGTTGCCTCGGCCGCGCCCATGGCCTCTCTACTATGCAACAGCTGGTGCACGACCCTGACCACCTCCCGCTAACAAGGGACACTCACACCTCATATGGTCAGCGGATCCACAGTTACAACATGAATTATCTCCAACCACAAGATCCTAACCCTCACGAGCCGCACGAGGGCAATCCCTCCTCAAATGCTCCTATGATCCATACGTCCAGCACGAGTTCTGTTCAATCCTCTTTCTGTTGCCCTGAACCGGTGCACCACATTCGAAGTTGCCACGCCTACCCGCAAGCTGATATCTACGGTCTCGATTCCTCTTACTCTACCCACCACGAAGGCCAGCTTCAACTGCTCTCTTACCTAGACTGGAACCACCCCCCACACGAGGTTAGATCTAAGCTTTGCTTTATATCTTTAGCTCGAGTCACAAGCACATCGAAATTCGTATAATATGTCGCAATCATATACGTCCTCACCTCCTGTACCAGATCGTACCGAAAATGGTCACATCGATGCCTATGACTCGGCATCAACTCTAGAGCATACTGACTCAACCGTACGAACTGGACCTCATACTCCACTAAAGTCATACTCCCTTGAACTAGAGACATAAATTGTCTCTTCTTGTCATCCAAGTACCTAACTCCAAGGTACGTCCAATCCACCTCTTCTAGCTCCTAGGCCACGGTCGCAGTAGTCCAGTAGGTGTATGCATCACCATGCAATAACGATACTTCACAAGCAAATTTTCTTGCATCGTTGCACCCCATCTGATCCAATATATGGATCGTACTGGCTAGCCATGCCTCAGATGGCTCGAGAGATAATCCACGAAACTCTACTCCTCCAAAACTCCTCAATCGCTCTAACGGAAAACCTGCTTGCCCAGCAGCAGGATCCCGACCATTCACTCCAACAATGGTAGCCTGGAATGCCCCAGTCATCGCCTACACCAGAGGCGGTGGCGGCAGAGGAGGAGGTAGGTTTCCACCATGTAGCACCTCATTTTTCCGATGATGCTTTACCTCAGTAGGAGCTATCGCTCCAGAATGCAACTCGCGTCTCAGTCCCATTGTGCTAGTTATCATTAAAACATGAACATTCAGCATCATATGACTCAAGCATCAAGATTCAACTCAATCATAATCACATCCACATTCATTCATAATGTACATAATCACTATTACACATTCTGCAATAACATGCTTAAACATTCACCAGACAAAGCAAATAGCACAAAAATACATATCCGCTTCGCAAATCACTTACCCACAACCTACCATTACCCGAACCTTTTTAAACCTGGCTCTAATACCACCAAATGTAACCCCCTCGACCTGGCCTGGCCGATAGACCAAACCGAACAGATCACACGGGGATGATTGAAGTAAATGGGAAAGTTTACCTCAATAAGCGACCTTCTTTTCTTTTTAATTTGTCTAAATGCATCTTAGGTTCCTATGTGAACGCACACAAATAGCGGATAAAAACATCAACACGTTCGCCAATTAATTAAAGCTGATCGTGGTTTAGGGACCATTTTGTAAATTTGGAAAATTATAAGGACTTTTGTCAAATTCAAGTTACCAACCTTTAATTAAGTTCGTTACATGCTTAAAGATGAAACCTCGGCTCAAAATGACATTTAGAACTCATTCAATCACAAACAAGGAAAACATGGACCAAAATACAAGAAGAAAAACTCAGGACAATTCAAATATAGATCCAATGGTCAAGTGTTTCAGAACAGAAGACCTCGTATCAAAATGGAAATTTCGAAACATGGTTGACTGTTTCGTTATGTGGTTTTGTTTCGAAACTCCTAATGACACATTTCGATACAATGGTTCACAGAGGCAAAATGTTCCGGAACGAGCCTCACCGTTCCGAAACAACAAGGCCATTACAAGCCCTTGTTTCGAAATAGGTAAGGACGTTCCAAAACGCCTGGGCCTGCAACTTTCCAAAAGGCAGGTTTAAATCAACTTTTACCCTCCGGAACCATCCTGACACATGCCCAAACATACATACAACATAAATACACATCAATGACCATCAATACGAAGCACAAGCTACCTCATAGCATCACTCTTGCAAGTTATAGGAGTAAAGGCAAGCTTCCTAGATGTCAAAAACACCAAAAGGGTAAAAACCAATTACAAGCACAAACTAATACTCAATGGCCATTTACAAATCCAAATATGCATCGGAAAGACGCATTGCCTTTATTACACTAGTTCAAGTATACAACATTCTTTTAGCAAAATGTCTTGGTGTGATTGCTCGAAGATTCTGCCACCGAAAGTCTAATTATCTGTATTGATGAAACAAAAAGAGCATAAGCATACAAGCTTAGAGTGGGTTGCTCAAAACCACAAACGTCATCAATGCACAAAATCGTTTTACACTATTTTCAAAACCATCAAGCCTTTCTTGACAAACCATGCACTTTTAATCAAACTCATTGCAATAAACATCATGTGTCATGATTCATGCAAATTCAGCAATTAAATCATTGCTACTAGTATTTCAAGCCTTCCAAGCATAAACTCTCTTATGCTAAGCTTAAACCAAAGCATGCATCTTTCAAATGATGCATTGACAACTTTTCCACATTATTCAAATCCATTATATTCACTCACAAGTGATAACAAAGAACTCAAAATCAAAGTATCGGATACATGGATTACTAAGGGTTGTCTGACACCCTTCATACACATTACCGACATATCAAGGCTCACACACCAGAGCGACCATCCATCGTTGTGACACCCGTGGTGGTGTATTCGGTACAATCACAACCCCTCAACACCACTCATCGGTAAATGTATAACCCACTAACGAGAGACGAGGCACACACAAGGTTCGCACTTGGAAGCTACCCTCAACCTTTGCAACCTTAAACAATCATCAATCGTTAGGGTACTTGGATGGAGTATTCGGTACAATCACAACCCCTCAACATCCAAGGCGACTTGTTTATTGTAACGCCCCGGTTTTGGGCTTAGAAGTTTTGGGCTTGGACCGGTTCGGTCAAGTGCTGTTCGAATATAAAAATGTGAAATTAGGAAAGCCTAGTTCGGGTTGCATTAAAAATATGGGAAAATGTCCTAAAATCCTCTTTTAATATATATATATATAAGTGAACTGTGAAATCAATTTTACAAAATGAAGTTTGGAAGGGTGACATTTTGGGCTAGTGACCAAAATGTAATTTTTGAAAACTGCGTGACTGTTTTAAAAAGGATTGAAACTTTGAATCTTTAAGGAGCTATTTATCCAATGGGAGTTTCTCCAGATTTTTCCTAAATATTAAATGATTTATTATTGGTTTTTAAACAAAAGAAAAGTGGAGGTAAGATATTTTCCTAATTCCAACTAACTTTTCCTAAAATCTCATTTCCATTTTCTCTCATATTTTTTCTCAAACCAAACACTTTTCTCCAGAGCATTTCTTTCTGATTTTGATGTCCAAACATGAGATTTTAATTCTCTTTTGATTTCTAATCATCTCATCATCAAAACCTCACCATTTGCTAAGTGGATTTTCAAGATTTTGGTTCTAAAAAGGGAGAAATTCAAGTTTGGAGGTAAGAACGTCCTTCTCCTCTAAACTCTCAGTTCTTTACTGAAATTCCCAAGTTCTCAATCCTTAATTGATGTTTTATAAAAGGTTTTATAGTTGTATCTTTGATCTTGGCTTAAAATGCAAGATTTGCTTGTTTTGATGAAAATTTCGTATGATCTGTTAAAGTAGTGTTTTGAGGTGTCAAATTGATGTTAAATGAATGTTAATTTGATTAGAAGTTGAGGTTTAATTAATGCAATCCCGGATAGGTTGAATTTTCTAAGTTTAGCTTGTGTTCTTGGTTGATTTTGGAGTGATCTTGTGGACCTGTTATAGCTGGAGGTATAAGGATGATGTTAGATACTTTTTGGATGTTAAATGATGTTTAGGAATGTTTAGATTTGATGGATCTTGGCTGGGCAATGTTTTGGAGTTGTTTGGATGCATTTTCGGTTGTGTTTGGTAGTCGAAAATGGAGTGTGGGTGAGAGCAGTGAGTTTAGGTGCTTTCATTGAACCTATTAATGCATGATGATGCATTAATCCTCTGCTTTGATGTGTTTAAAACAGGGGAGTCATCTTTGGATCCAAGAGGTGGTGATCCGGAAGCTTGATTTGTGTTTCGGCAAAGAGGCGAAACGGAATCGGTGAGTGGAATTTGGTTTCCGGCTTTGAAACCAGTGTTTTGAAGGTTTGGGGGCTTAGTTTAAGTCTGAGCAACTTAGCTAAGCTCAAGAGTAAGTTTTCGGGAAAAACTCTCTTGGTGATGGCCATGGTTTTGGTTGTATGCAATGTGTTTTGTTTGCATGATTTTAAATCTGTTTTGAAAGCATATCTAGCATGTTAATTTGCTGAGATTTTAAGCCATGTGTTGAAGGAAGCTCAAGGTAAGAGTTCCTTGTTTTTGAACATTGTTTAAATGTGGTTTGATGCTTAAAGATGCATGATGTTTATGGCTTTGTTAAATGCTTTAAAACAGTGGAATATTGATGATAAATGATGCATATTGGCAAGTGATGTTTTGAAAAAGGTTAAGGTCACTAAGGTGGTTAAAAGTCCTTAGGTGAGCCTTGAAGGTCACAAAGGTGGTTAAAAGTCCTTGTGTGAGGCTTGTGGATTTAAGAACTTCATGGTGGTTAAAAGTCCATGATGATTCTTGTTAAGGCTCAAGGTGGTTAAAATTCCTTGTGTAAGCCTTGTTACTTAAGAACTCCAAGGTGGTTAAAAGTCCTTGGGAGATTCTTGTTAAGGACACAAAGGTGTTTAAAAGTCCTTGTGTGGTCCTTGCCATGGTGTTTAAAAGTCCATGGGCCATGGTGTTTTAAATTCCATGGGGTTAAGATCACAATGGTTTTTAAAAGTCCATGTGTGGATCTTATGAGAAATGTATCACTTGTTGCCAATATGACATGTAATGAAAGTGAAGCATGAGATGCTTGTTTTAAATGTTTATGAGCATGTATAAATGTTACTTGAAGAATGGTTTATAAATGTGTTTTGTAAATGCATTATTGAATGGTTTTAATGAGCATTCCTCACTAAGCTTTTGCTTACGCTCTCTCTCTTTTCCTAAACCAATAATGCAGAGCATTAAAGTGCATTGATGACAGCAAGGAGGGCAAGCAATCAAGTGGATAACTAAGCTCAAGTATGGTGAAAGTTTCTTAAACACTATTAGCTTTTGGGATTTGGCAATGGGGGACCTATGTTGTTGTTTTAGGAGATGTTTTGGACTTCCTAAGTTGGATTTATGTTGTTAATAATGTTGGTACTTGTAATTGGTCTTTATGTGCTGGTTTAATCAAATTGATGCTTGAATGGGTTGCTAAGTAGGAAGCATGCCTATAGATTTGGGGCTTTTCATGTTTGATGCCATGTTGATGTTTTATTGGTGCAATTATGTTCCTTATTTTTGAATGTCTTGCTGGTAAAGTTTGGTTGCATTTGGAGCATGAGTGGTTGGTCAATTGTGTGTTTAAGCAAGCAATATTCTGCAATCTGTGCAGGCCGTATCGGAACGGGAGCTACCGTTTCGGAACGGGGGCCATGTAATAGCCCAGGCGTCCGAAACGGATGACACCGTTCCGAAACGGAAATGCCTCTGCCAGTCCTCGTTTCGGAACACGTTGCGGAACGTTTCCGCGTTTCAAAACAGGTTCTCCCTGTTTCGGAACATCTGACCGTTGGAGGCTGACATTGGCGGTTATATGTTTTAAAATGTTTGTATTTTGGTCCTGAAACGTGTTTATGCAATCGTATGAGTTCGGAATGTCCGTTTGAGCTGAAATTTGGCAGAGAAGCATGAAACCTGACTAATTACAAGTTGGTAACATTAATTTGGATTAAGACCTTATAATTTACAGAATTTACAATTTGGTCCCTGAAGTTGTAAATTGTTCAATTGGGTCCCTGAATGTTCTCTGATGGTTATGATCTTTGAGTATGCCGTTTGTATGATCATATCTAGGGTTAATGTGCATCTAGACAAGAGTAAAAAGAAAAAAAAGGGTCGTTAATCAAGGTTGACTTTCGGGTTGACTTTGGTTTTCCCCGTGTGACTTCTTTAATTTGGGTCAACCGTCTAGGCCGGGTTAAGGGGGTTACATTTATAGTGCACTCAATCCTATATCCGGCTAACTATATCTGATTTCATTTATAAAACACTTCAACCAACATCACTTGCCAATATAATCCATATCTCATGCATACCTCACTGTTTTTACAAAGCATACATGATAAGCCATAAAGAAGCAATAAACCATACGTAAAATCTCATGCATCAACACATGCATACAAGGATCACTTACCTAGTGCATCCTTAAACCACATGGCATCATCGTACACAATTTATATACTCAAATCATGCTTTAAAATAGTAGGTACATGCATTTAAAATAAAATGCAACCAAGGCTCATAACTAGCACAATCTAGGAAGAATTTTCGATTTACTTACTTCCAAACTTAATAAAGCGTTTCAAGCTCTTATAAAGGTCCCAAAACCTTTTTAAAAACGTTTCCATGCTGGTAAACCAAATTCCACTCAGCGACTCGCGATACCACGCTTGCCGATGCAACTACCAATCCTCCGAAGCCTCTAAAAACACCTCATTTGCTTCCGGATCACTATCCCTTGTTTTCAACACATCAAAAAAAGAGGCTCCACGCATTAAAATGCATCCAAAACCCCAGACACACAAGAAATCCCGCAGCCTTGCTCTAAAGCAACAAAACACTCATCCGAAATAACCGAAAACTCAATCGATTATCCTTAAACCTTAGCCCTTCCATTACCCAACTCATCCAACACAATCTAAGCATTAATCAACATCCAAAAACAACCTAAAACCAACCTTGTACCTCCAACAACTCGATTTTTTCAAGAACACCCCAAAAACTCACCCAAAAAACAATTCGAAAACTAAGGATCTCAAGGATTTCGGGATCTATATGATTAAGACTCCGCATCAACACCAAAAACCTTTCAAAACTCATTTAGAAACAATCTCAAAATATCCAAAACAATTAATGTCCGAAAATCACATTTTAAACCAATTTTCCATCAAGATTTCAAGAGTTTAATATCCTAACAACAAAACCTCAATCAAATTCAGTATTAAAGAGTGAAATCCTTGCTTCTCCTTTAATTTGGCAAGTTTTGCTTGAAGAAACTTGAAAGAAATGGAAGAAATCAATGAGGAAAAGATAGGAATCAAGAGAGGGTTTGAGAGAAAATAAAATATGGAGATTTGAGAGAAAAGAAGAGTGTTTGGCTTAAGCAAAAGAGAGAAAATGAAAGCTCGTGAAACTTTTCATTAACTCTCCAACTACCTTATTTAATTGACGCAAATTAAAAAGCCTTTTAATTTTTAATAGCATTTAAAACACATGCCAAATTAGGGAAAAGGCATAATTGCCAAGTAGCTCCCTAAAGATTCTAAGATTTTGACTTTTATTTAAAAAACCATTCACCCAACTTTTAAATCTTTACATTTTGGTCACTACCCAAAATGTATACTTTTGAAAACCCGATTTGTAAAATTGATTCGACCAACCTCTTAAACACCATTTTAGTGGATTTTAGAAATTTTTATCACATTTTTATCCTATCTCAAACTCTGATCTCCCTAACCCACCTTTTAAACGGTTCGAACAACCGTCACCGATTCCACCAGTCCAACCTGACTCGTTAAAATATCTAAGCCCAAAATCGGGGCGTTACACCAAGTCAATGAATGTTATAGTCCCTTTGCCTTGCTAATATGACCAATATCAATGCACATCCCTCTACCTCGCCAAATCAATATAGGTCGTAGCCTTAGGACCGTAGTCCACCCGTACATTGAGCTCATGAATTCTACGGCATGTCAATTGTATCCAATGTCTATTCGAATCCAAGGTTCCAATGTTCATATCCATTTCAATAATCGATGAGTATTCCAATGACCAATGATTTCAATATTATCATTAACCAATATGTCTCATAATCAATGTTTATTGATTCAATGTTAATAACAATAATCAATGATTTCTTTGCAATGTTTCGATAACAATATCTATATCAATGACAATGCTAAGTGACGATACCAATAAATATGTCTGATACTCAATGACAAACTTACCGACAGTTACCAAGGTGTCCGTCTAATAATCTGATGTAACTTTTTCCAATAGCAATGTGAGTAAAATGATCGAAGACAACAATAATAGATTTGGGTAACAATATCCTTGTTCCTAGCTTTGGATGGAGACGATGGATGTTCTTTATCAATTTCTTGAGCTAGGAAATCAATAAAGAGATTATTAGGTTTGATATTACAACATCAAAATTGTTGAGTGTGCAAAAGTTCTACATTTTACCCCTTATTTAACCCATATTTCTGCTGCATTCATGCATAATTCATTGCATTTAGGTAAAGTTTCGCATATACATCACAATTAGATAAAATAGCACAATTGCTACTGATTTTGGCTACTTTTGTAGGTATCTGCAATGGCAGACTCAGGACAGCGAAGGAGCAGAGTTGGAACACATGACTGGAGTCAAGAAGGAAGATGTTGCCGTGGCCACTGTCGTGGCAGCCATGACGACAACATTGGTAAAGGGAAAAGTGAAGTGGAGCTCGACACATAGAGGAATTCAAGCCGGTCTGTCATGGACAACTCCTATATTTTTCTAAGGCCTAGATCAGAATGAAGGCCAAACCCAAAGTTCAAGGAAGAAACCCAAAGAAAGAAAAGAGGACGAATTAAATGCATCTACTAAGAAGATTTAACCTTAATTAGAGTTGTACTTTAGTTTGAAATTGTATTCTTACCTTTTTAGAAAACATGAACCCAAGGCATATATAAAGGCATGTAATTCGACCTAGGGAAGGATATCTCATCTCTAGCCATATTTCCCAAAACCCTTGTCATTTTCCCCTTCTCATCAGGTTCTAAACTTCCCCTAGGACTAAGGGTTGATTCTGTAAAGTAGTTGCAAGGATTGTACAGTGTTTGGAATTTTCTGTTCAAAGAAATAAAACATCAAGTTTGCTTATTCTTGTTTCAACATCTTGCAAGAGTATCAGAAGAGCATTGTAAGATTATCTATTTTCTTAATATTGGGAGAGTTAAGTATACGAAAGGAGTAAGTACGAATTCTCCAATTTATGGTTGAACTATCTCGGACCTAGGGATAGGACGAGGTTAAGTAGCTAAGGAAGAATTCAACAACATTGGTGTTCACCCTTCGATTCACGTCGGGAGGTATCATCCAAGAAGTGTTCATCAACTGTGATTGGTCCTAGGGATAAGACAAGTCATAGCAGGGATTCTTGCCAAGCTTGAAGTACAAAGTTGTGTGATCGCTGCCGCGATAACAACAGACTTCTGCTGCGACAGGGACGATGACAGAACAATAGTTTCGTTTCAGTACAACACCTACACTACCGAGCAAATCAATACCAGCCTATCTCTGAACTCTGAATCCTTATTCTTATATATTCATCATCCTCGAATATTATTTTCCAAACAATTTAAACTCTTTCTTTCTCTTGTGCAACAATTCAAGGATAAAGCTATTTCCAGTCCCTGTGGATTCTTCCAAAAGTCCAGGTGAGGAAATTGATTTGTCGGGCACGAGAGTGTCAAACTCACGAAAGAATTAAGCACAGTCTCATCTTGTCGAGGTTTTGAATAATTCGGCTTAGACATAAGTTCGAGTTTCAGCGGCTAAGAGGAGCAACCAAACGTTGACTGTTTGTGTTAGGTTTACACTTAGATTGCTAGGTATTGGCTACATCATGTGGTGAAGAATCTTTGCCTAAACATAGGGAGGATCACATCAAATTTACTCTGCCGAACTTGGAGTATATGCCAGACTTGCCGCCAGTACCTATCTCCAGCACACCTACTGAGACAACGAAAGTTGCAAGAGCAGAGATCCGCTGCGGCCGCGTGACAGGGTCACAGCTGCCATCCGCCATTAACTGCAAAGGAAGCAAATCGTAGCAACACAAAACACACCTATACTTTACAATGCAGCCTACACACTACTGAGTTGCAATCACCTTACCCGATCTATTGACCTTATCTCTCCCTATCATCCGTATCATCTCTATCTTTTACTTGTGTTTTTATTTACTAAATCTTTTTGCAGGAAAACATTCATAGTAGCTGCTCCAATCCCTATGGGAGATGATATCTTATATACTATAACTTAACAAGAGTGTGCACTTGCGCTCATAAAAAGGGAACACCTACACGTCCTACAAGTTTTTGGCGTCGTTGTCGGGGATTCGCAACATCAACTGTGTTTGAATTTCTGCACTTCTATTATAGTTTTTGCGCTTAAATTTTTGTTTAATTTAATTCTCAAAAAAATGCCTCTTGTTTGTCTTTGGTGTATTTCCCGCCAGGGCGGCGAAGGTGGCATCCAACACCCATCTAAGGAGAGGATGGCATCCATAAACTTGTTGGGCGTGTATGTGTTCCCTTTTTACGAGCGCCAGTGCACAATCTTTTCAAGTTATAGTATAAAAGATATTGTCTCCCACGGGGATTGGAGCAACTACTATGAATGTTTTTTTGCACAAAGATTTAGTAAATGCACAATTAAACTTCTAAATGTGTAAAAAATAAAGACACAAGTAAAAAATAGAAAGGATAGAGATGATAGGGATGATAGGGAGAGATAAGGTCGATATATCGGGTAAGGTGATTGCAGCTCAGTAGTGTGTAGACTGCATTGTAAAGTCTAAGTATGTTTTGTGCTGCCACGATTTGCTGGCTCGTCTGGTAATGGCGGAAGGCAGCTGGGACCCTGTCACGCGGCCGCAACGAATCTATGCTCTTGCAACTTTCGCTATCTCGATTGGTGGGTGGAGATAAGTCCTGGTGGCAAGTCTGGCAGATACTCTAAGTTCGGCAGAGGAATTATGATGTGATCCTCCCTATGTCTAGGTAAGGTTTTTGTCACCATGTGATGTAGGCAATACCTAGCAATATCAGCGTAAACCTAACACAAGCAGTCGACGTTTGGTTGCTCCTCTTAGCCGCTAAAACTCAAATTTATGTCTAAGCCGAATTAGTTAACACCTCAACATGATAAGATCGTGCTTAATTCTTTCGTGAGTTTAACACTCTCGTGCCCGACAAATGGATTTCCTCAACTGGACTTTTGGAACTAATTGAAGAAGTGAAGAACATGAATTAAGCAAACTTGCGAAAATTTTATTGAAAACACTTAAACTTTTACAATCGTTTCTCACAACTACATTACATACAAAAACCTAAACCCTAGAAAGGTTGGGTCGCGACCTTCAACACCTCCATTTAATCTATCTATCTACCACTCCGTTATGCGTTGTGCCCCTATACCCTCACATACATGGGTATATATAGGGCTCATGGTCTAATTTGAGTCATCCTTGGAGTAGAAGTCCTTAAAGTAACTTTACATTAAATGCTGACTCCTTTGTGACTTGAATGTGGACTCTTTGGACGTTGCCTTTTCCCGCAAGTAAGGATAAGTACTCCTACTTATCAATCTTGGATCAGATCTATAAGTCCCTACAGGCTTCAGATAATTGTAAGACTGGGCTCATTGGACTTAGGGAATTGCCCTCTTTCAATCGCAACCCGTCTTGGTTAAGTAGGTTTAACTCTTTCCTAGCGGCACTTGGCGGCTCTACTGGTACAACGACATCCTTGGCGGCATCTGGAACTGCTCCTTTTTGCATGCACAAGCCTTCTACAAAATTTTTGACAAATGCCAAAGGACGAGGAACATCTCGAGAAGGCATGAGATGCCACTGCAAAACATTTTAGAAGTCGAAATCTTCGATGTATGGGGGAATTTATTTCATGGGACCGTTCCCAACATCTTTTGGGAACCTGTACATCCTACTGGCAGTGGATTATGTGTCCAAGTGGGTAGAAGCGATCACCACTCAGAAAAATGACGCCAAAACTGTTAAGAGATTTCTACACAATAATATTTTCTCTAGATTTGGCATTCCTAGTGATGAGGGGAGACATTTTGAGAATACGGTAATTGCTGCTGCCTTGAGAAAATACGGAGAAAAGCACCGGATTGCAACAACATACCATCCTCAAACCAATGGACAAGCCGAAATATCCAACCGAGAAGTAAAGAACATACTTGAGAAGATGGTTAAACCCACTCGAAAAGATTGGTCTTTACACCTCAATGATGCACTCTAGGCCTATAGAACAGCATTCAAAACACTATTGGGAATGTCACCCTACAGGCTTATCTATGGGAAAACATGCCACTTACCTGTTTAGATAGAACACATAGCTTAATGGGCTATAAGGTAGTAAATATGGACTTGGATAAGGCATGATAAAACATGCTACTGGACTTGAATGAAATTGAAGAAATTCGAGCAATGGCCTACGACAATGCCAAGATATACAAAGATAAAACCAAAATGTGGCACGACAGGAAACTGCTGCCATGACAGTTCTACCCAGGGCAGCAGGTGTTGTTTAACTCTAGGTTAAAACTTTTCCCAGGAAAGCTTAAATCTAGATGGTCTGGTCCTTTCCAAGTATCAGGGGACAACGACTGAAGCATTATCAGGGGACTGAAGCCCCAAGGATGCAGGAAGTAGTTACTTAAGGAAATGCCCCTCAAGGCATCCCCAATTTAACTTAGTTTTTATTTTATTTATTTATTTATTTATTTATTAGGAATTTAGATTTAATTATTTTATTTTAGGAATTAATATTTTATTTTATTTATCAATATTTAGGAAACAAAGGAAATAGGCCAAAGAGAAAGAATGAACAAGCCCACCATACCCATAGCAGTCCAAAAAGCCCAATGAACGAATCTGTCGTCACAGAATGTCATCAGCTGTCACGACAGACGCGGAAAAGATAGCATGTCACCAAGTTGTCGCGACAGACACGCAAACACGTAACAGATGCGCAGTAGACACGGAAATGCATGACAGACACGTCAGAAACCGCGTAATAGCTGGCCCCATTATTCGTGCCTGCTGTTACAACTCCAACGGGCATAAAATCACCCATCTATATAAACCATCATTGACTATTCATTTCTCACATCATTCTCATTTTCTACACTTGTTTCCTCTGTTTAAGATCTTTAACATTTGTCTTACATTTTCCACATTCCTTGCAAAATGACTAGCAGACAAACCCGTCGAAGTGCTGCCTCCAGTTTTGCCGTAGCATTAAGCACCCCAAGCCATAACGCCCTTCCAGACCGTTTCGCCTCCACCGACTCCGCCACGAGATACCATAGCTCATTCAAGAAGAGGGACATGTGGGAGGAAAGAGGGTTCCTCTACACCGAACCCACAGGAAACCTTGGGCTTGAAAGTTTCATAGGAAGAAAAATCCAGGCCCTCAAATGACAGTAGTTTGATGCCCAACCGGAAGAGATGAACATCACGCTCGTTAGGGAATTCTATGCTGTTGTCGACATCAAAGACACTACGACAGTGACAGCTCGAGGTAAACAACTCTCCTTCGAGCCTTCTTACATCAACACATTCTACTGTTTATATGTGAGTAAGAAGGAGGACTCCCACAAGAGATTCGTCAATAGTCTGTCGCCGGCAGACTACGACGCGGTAATGGCAGAGCTCACCGAGGAAGGGATAGAATGGAATACCGACCCTAAACACTAATGGACGGTGAAGAGAACTGAACTGAATCTATAGGTTAAATTATGGAATCACTTTGTGAAGAAGCGCATCATGCCGTCATCCCACAACAGCAACGTCGACAGACCAAGGTTAGCCCTTTTACATTCCATTTTAAATGAGAGATCTATAAATGTCGACCGCTACATACGAGAGGGAATTCTTGAATGTGCCCTTCGACCATCGGGATCCCTCGTCTTCCCATACCTCACCGCCACCATATGTCGGGGTCACAACGTACCGAAAATTGCTAAAGACGTCAAAGTTCGAGGGAAAGGGTAGACGAAGAGGAACATTTTCAGCCTCATGGAGTTGAAAGTTGCCACCACACTGTCTTATTTCAACCCCTCTGCCACTGCAGAGCAAACAGCAGGCCCCAGCTTTGCCGTACCTGCCGCAGCAGAACAGCAGCCAACGACAGCAGCGCCACCACCAAACACCTCTGCTCAGATGCCGTCGATGCTTAAAAGAATGGAGGAAAGGTAGATCGGACTTATGAGCTACATGAGGGATTTCACGGCAGCTGAATTTTATTCATAATGATTTACATTTTACACATGTGTCGTTCCCCTCCTTCCCATAACACTTCTTTGCTGCCCCCACACCTACTCATACCCCTTCTGCGAGCCCTAAAACTCCGTCTGCCGCCTCTACACCTACATCGGCCACGACAGCTGAAGGTGGCAGCCAAACTGTCACTGCCAGAGGTGAGAAAAGAAAGGAGCTCCTGACAGAACTCAATGAAGAATATTTTGAAGGGTTCTCCTCATCGTCCGTCTGGCAGGATTCTTACGGGGAGCCCTCAGTTGCCCGAAACCTCTCTAAGGACTTCACGCCAATGAAAAGGCAAAAGGTCAACGAGGCTGGCGAAGGACCCTCTGGCCAAGGCAAATCAGCCAGAAACAGTAGCAGCTCCGACGATGAAGTAGATGTTCTGGACAAGCCCCCACACATCTCACCAACCCCTGTCCATCCACCGAGGGAAGAAAAGAAGAAGACAACCTCTGCCTCCCCCAACACACTGTCGGCCCCTGCCATGAAAGTCACTGCCTGCCGGCAGCTACAGATAAGCAACAACAGCGATGACAGCTCGTCAACTTAAGTTTCTATCTTATATTTGTTGTCTTGCTGTTTTTTATTTTGTGATGTATTTTGTTTTTTTGTTTTTATTCTCATCCTGACATGCATTTAGGGCAATGCAACCCTCGAGTTTGGGGGTGGCATCCCTCCATTAATGAAGTTGTCAGTTGTGTCTAAATTTCGTGTCTAATTTTTAGTTATTTTTAAGTTTATTTTTGTGTCAAATAAATAAATAAATATATATATTTGGATTAAGTCTTTAAACTTAACTTACCTGCCACGAAATACTCTGTCGTGGCAATGCCTTTAGGATGTTTTAAGGAACTGTTTAGAGCCTTACTATAGTTCTGATCTTTTAAACACCCTTTGTGACTCTTATATGTTGTCTAGAATTCTATTTGTAAACTAGAGTAGGAAAGGTTAACCACTTGAGTTGCCCCTAGAGGTGCCTAACATTGGCTCTAGGAAGTTGGCTAGAGATGCCCAAAAACATGCTCTAGTCAACTTAAAATAAGAAAAACATCAAGTCTAATTCAGAAAGATCTAAAGGAGCCTAAGAATTGCCTCCAAGAAAATGAAGTTTGGTATAAAAGTTCAAGTAAGTAGCTTAACTATTCTAGTAAACTAAAGGAGTCTAGGCACATATTTGTTCACAAAACATGCACACACTACACGAGAAACATCCGACAAGGTACTGCTCGTGATAGGGCATGTGTGGTAGGTAATGAAAAGTTCATTGAATTAAGCCAATTAAAAAAATTCTTAAATTTAGTTAGCTCATATTTGCTTGAGGGCAAGCAAGAACTTGAGTTTGGGGGTGTGTTGAGTGTGCAAAAGTTCTATATTTTACCCCTTATTTAACCCATATTTCTGCTGCATTCAAGCATAATTCATTGTATTTTGGTAAAATTTCACATATACATCACATTTAGATAAAATAGCACAGTTGCTACTAATTTTGGTCATTTTTGCAGGCCACTGCCACGGCAACCATGACGTCAACATTGGTAAAAAGAAAAGTGAAGTGGAGCTCGACAGATAGAGGAATTCAAGTTGGTCTATCGTGGACCACTCCTATGTTTTTTTGAGCCCTGGAGCAGAATAAAAGTCAAGCCCAAAGTTCAAGGAAGAAACCCAAAGCAAGAAAAGAGAACGAATTAAAGGCATCTACTCAGAAGATTTAATCTTAAATAGAGTTGTAGTTTAGTATGAACTTGTATTCTTACCTTAGTAGAAAACTTGAACCTAAGACCTATATAAAGGCATGTAATTCCACCTAGGGAAGGATATCTCATCTCTAGCCGTCTTCCCCAAACCCTTGTCGTTTTCCCCTTCTCATTATGTTCTAAACCTTTCTTAGGGCTAAGGGTTGATTATGTAAAGTAGTTGGAAGGATAGTACCATTTAGGAATTTTATGTTCAAGCAATAAAACTTCAAGTTTATTTATTCTTGTTTTTCACATCTCGCAATAGTATCGAGAGAGCATTGTGAGGTTATTTATTTGTTTGATATCGAGAGAGTCAATCATACAAACGAAATAAATACGAGTTTTCCAGTTTATGGTTAAACCATCTCGGCTTAGGGATAAGTACGAGGTTAAAGGGCTAAGAAATAATTAAACAACATTGGTGTTCACCCTTGATTCACGCCGGGAGGTATCATCCAAGAAGTGGTCAGCAACAACACTTGAGCCCATGGATAGGACAAGTCACAACAAGGATTCTTGACAAGCTTGAAGTACAGAGTTGTGTGATCGCTGCCGTGACAACAACAAACTTATGCCAAGACAGGTGATGTCGCGACAGGGACGAAGACAAAACAAGAATTTCTCTTTAGTGCAATACATGGACTACCGAGCGAATCAATAACAACCTATCTCTTAACCCTAAATCTTTTATCTTTTGTATTCCTTATTCTCCAATATTACTTTCCAAACAAATCAAACTCATTCTTTCTCTCGTGCAGCAACTATAAGATAAGGCTAGTTCCAGTCCCTATGGAGACGATATCCGGTACTCCAAGTATCACTTTACTACTTGCATTGTGTACACTTGCACTATATTGCGATAGGACTTTTGACACGCAACAAATTGTGCCAAGATAACTATTTGGGAGACCCTAGGACGAGGAGCTAAGACTGGAAAAGGGCTTGGAAAGAACTTGCAGGAAAGCTTACGTGCAAAAGTGTTATCTTCAAGAAGGACCGATACAGGCTTGGTTATAAGCCTAGTATGCTGCAAAGAAAAGAGGAGTATAGAAAGAAGGAAGAACGAAAGAGAGCCAGTTTAAGGGAAAAGATATCCAATGGAAGCCGATGACTTTTCCTAACCTAAAAGATATCTTTGTGTTCGGTGGGATTGTCAATGCCGAATAGAAGGTACATGAAGCAAACCATGAGAATGAAAAGATGAACGACGCGAAGATGTTTGGTGAAGAATTTGAAGGGATGCTTATCAACATGATATCTGATGGTGGAAATGTCAACAAGTTTTTCGCTGGAATATGCCCTTGCCTTCCCAGGGAGAAGCTCAATAATTGGAGCAATATTGATCTACATGTGGTTTTTAGGACATAATTAGAGTAATGCTCCGAACCAACCCTTTGATTTTGCCCGTAAGGATTAGAGATCTTTTGTAAAAGGGGTGCTATGTTAATATACTTGAAGTGCAATGAAAATGATGTTTTTCACGCTTTCTCAAATGGCAAACATTTCATTTATTACATGCATTTATCATTTATCTTTTTCATTCATTTCATACGAATATTATTTTATCCTAATACATATTTGTTTCTTTAATCCGTGCAAGGTCCCTACGATTAACTGTATGAATGATTTTGAATCTAATCCTAAGATAGACTTCGAGCAACCTTTTTGTTTGACAGAAATCAATGAGAGGGAAGATGAGATAGAATATGAAGTCCCAAAGGAACTGCTAAAGATGATTGCAAGTGAGGAGAAACAAATCTTACCTCACAAAGAGGAAGTAGTGTGTAACCCCCTTAGCCCGGCTTAGACGTTTGACCCGAACTACGAAGATTACACGGGGAAAACCAAATTCAACCCTGATTAACGACCTTTTTTATCCGTTTTAGATGCTCAATATTAACATATATGATTAGCAAAGCGATATGGTGAAAACGGCACAGTGATCAGAGTTCCATTAGGGGTTCAATTGCATACATTTCACTTTTAGGGACTAAACTGTAAATTTCATAAATTACAGAGACTTTAATGATTTTAAAGTTACCAAACCTCAATTTATCAAATAACATCCCATCATGTAAAAAATCAACTCAAACGGATCATTCAAACTCATTAATTTAAGCAGCCAACATTTAAGAACCAAATTGTAAGAAACAGAAACTCAGAACATCTCAAAATTCAAATCCAACGGCCAAGTGTTTCGATATGAAAGGCTCTGTTAACGAAACGGTCGTTTCGAAATAGGGTTGACCGTTTTGATACTCGGGTGCGTTCCGAGACCCGTATCGAAACACCCCCTTCCAGTAGCCAAAGCGTTTCGATACGCCTTCATCCGTTCCGAAATCTCAAGGCCATTTCGGGCCCTTCTTCCAAAACAGGCAAAGGCGTTCTTATACGCCTTGCCTTGCAACAACAGACTTTGCTGGTTTTTCATGCTTTTACACATTCAAATCATTTTCAATGACATGCCACAACATTCATACAACATGGATACATATCAACAATCATCATAACGAGGCAATAGCTTAAACATGGAAACCAACATGTATGTAAAGGCACTAAAGGCATGCTCCCTAGTTCATCAAAACCATAACAAGCTATAACATCATACAAATACAAATCCAAACACCAAAGGCTATTTACAACTCAAGTATAAGCAATCTAACATGCTCAAAGTAAAGGGAACATCCCCAAACATTCCAAAATATAAATCCCACCATTGCCACTTATTACACTAAGGGTGAACCACATAAATCCATTTAACAAAGCCTTGGATTCCTCTTGCTTTTGGGCCGCCTTCAAATGTTCAATTCTCTACATTGATGAAGCAAAAGATCGTAAGCATAAAGCATAGTGAGGATCGCTAAACAACATTTATCAATGCATGTCTCATGTTTTGCAAAACCAAAACTTTACATCTCATGCCATTTATAAAACATGTCTTCTCAAGACCCCAATGCACTTTTTAACCACATGCTCATATGCATCATTTTAAAACAGCAAATAATCCTTTGATCATGCTTTGACAAGCATCACATGCATTCTTGCATTAATACCAAAATATCTCATGTAACCTTGCATCATACCAAAATATCTCATGTAACCTTGCATCATATACAAGCATCTCATGCTTCACTTTATTCATTTACATTATATTGGCTTTCAAGTTGTAATCCATAAACCATTTCAACACAAGACACAATCAGATACGCGGATTACAAGCGTTGTCCCCCACGCTTCATACAACTTACCGGACTACACAAGGTGGAGACAAATGGCACAATCACAGCCCCTCAACACCCGTGATGGAGATTAATGGCAGAATCACAACCCTCAACATCACTGATTGGTAGTTGTATAATTCCACTAACGAGAGTATGGGACACATACACAAGATTCACACACGGGACTAACCATTCACCGTTGTGATCTTAACCTTAATCATTAGGGTACTAGGATGGAGATTACGGCACAAGCACAACCCCGCAACATCCAAGGTGACTTTATTCACGATGCACCCAATCCTATAGCCGACTAACTATATCCGATTAAAGTAACCAAAAACCATTTCCATCACTTGCCAATATAATCATTTATCATCAATAATCCATTATTTTACAAGCACAACCACAATGCCATTTTCACAAGCATCACATGCTTAACATCATATGCACAATCATATGAGAAACCAAGGATCACTTAACTAGTGCATCCTTAACATAATGGCATTAAAATCCAGCATTTAAATCATGCTTAAACACTATGCTCCCAAGACAACGCTCGAAGCGTTACAAAGCAGGAAATTGCATTTCCACTCACCGATACGCGAAGCCTCAGTCTCCGACACAGAAATTACACCTCCGGAGCCTCCAAAATCACCTCGTTTGCTTCCGAATCAAGATCCCCTGTTTTCACATCATCAAAACAGAGATTTGAATGCATTAAAATGCATTCTAACACCAGCAACAATTCATAAACTCGTTGCCCACTCAAACTACATCAAAATACCCTTCCAAAACAACCGAAAACTCAATCGATTGCTTCTTAAACCAAGCCCATCCATCACACATCACTTCCAAACAATTATCAACATCAAAACACATCTAATAAACATCCTAACTCATCCTTATACCTCCAGCAAGAAAGATTCACCATTTCACCACAAAATCTCACTTATAACTACCAAGAAACTCAAGGATCTCAAGGATTTCGGGATCTATCTTATTAACACATCATTTTAACATACAAACCAACTTATAAATCAATTAAAATCAACACAAAATCGAGCCCAACTCTTCAAGTCCGAAAATCAAGATTTCATCAACAATTTCACAAGATTTTGATCTCAAATTAAAACTATATAGGAAACTCACTCAAAAATAGTATTTAGAAGCCAAATATCTTGGGAATTTCAATAAAGAACTTAGATTAGAGGCTGAGAACGAGATTTACCTCCAATCCTTGCTTCCTTCAACAGATGACAAGTTTTCCTTGCAAAAATCATGAAGAATTAAGGAAGATCTCTTGAAAATGATTTAGGAAATGTTGAGAGAGTTTTTGGGAGGAAGAATTCTGGAAAAAGATGAGAGAAAATGGTGTTTGGCTGAAAATGAGAGGGAATTGGTAGTTACGTAAATGAAAATCCCATTAACTACCTTTTAGTTGATTAATATAAAAATCCAATTAAAAATTATTTATTTAAAAACCCTTTTAAATCACATGTCATATTGAAGAAAGGTCAAATTGACTTAAAGTCCCGTAAAGATTCTAAGATTTTGTCTTCCACCTTAAAAATCACATTTTCCCAGTTTTGAAACTTAACAATTTGGTCGCTACAAAAAATGTCCATTTTCCAAAACCCTTTTGTAAAATTGACTTGACCAACCTCTTAAATATATTTTTAGAGGATTTTAGAAATTTTTATAACATTTTTGTCCTATCCCCATCCTTGATTTCCTAAAATCACCTTACGCGATTCAAACTGTTCTCTACTGGTCCGATCCGATGTCTAAAACATCTAGGCCCAAAACTAGGGCGTTAAAACTCTCCCCCATTTTGGAAATTTCTTACTCGAAATTCTTACATGTTGGAAAGATATGCGGAAACTGCTTCAGCATGTCCGCCTTGCTTTCCCACGTGGCCTCCTCAACTCCTCAGTGTCACCACAACACCTTCACAGGCTCTATCTGTAACCCCCTTAACCCGGCCTAGACGGTTGACCCGAATTAAGAAAGTCACACGGGGAAAACCAAAGTCAACCTTGATTAACGACCCTTTTTTCTTTTTAAACCTGTCTAGATGCACATTAACCCTAGTTATGATCATTCAAACAACATACACAAAGATCATAAACATCAGAGATCAAACAGGGACCCAAATGAACAATTTACAACTTTAGGGACCAAATTGTAAATTCTGATAATTATGAGGTCTTAACCCAAATTAATGTTACCAACTTGTAATTAGTCAGGTTTCATGCTTCTCTGCAAAATTTCAGCTCAAACGGACATCCCAAACTCATACAATTGCACAAACAAGTTTCAGGACCAAAATGCAAACTTTCCAAAACATTTAACTACCAATGTCAGCCCCCAACGGTCGGCTGTTCCGAAACAGGGAGAGCCTGTTTCGAAACACGGGGCCGTTCCGCAACGCGTACCGAAACAAGGGCTGGCAGAGGACTTCCCGTTTCGAAACGGTGTCTCCCGTTCCGGACGCCTGGGCTGCTTCAAGGCACCCGTTCCGAAACAGTAGCTACTGTTCCGAAACGACCTGCACAGAATGCAGCAAAATGCATGTTTAAACATACAATTGATCAACCAATCATGCTCCAAACGCAACCAAACTTTACCAGCAACTCATAAAACATACAAG
The DNA here is from genome assembly GCA_958450335.1 of Hibiscus tridactylites. Classification (NCBI taxonomy): domain Eukaryota; kingdom Viridiplantae; phylum Streptophyta; class Magnoliopsida; order Malvales; family Malvaceae; genus Hibiscus; species Hibiscus tridactylites. The sequence continues at coordinate 30,543,428 of OY288289.1, forward strand.
AGACATATTAGCATCAACCAATCAACATAATATCATCATATGTGAAAAGCCCCAATTCTAATGGCATGCTTCCTACACAAGCAAACCATTCAAGCATAAAACCTTCAAACCATGCACATAATGGTCAAATACAAAAAAAAAACCATCATTACCAACAACATTAAACAAACTTAGGGAGTTCAAAACATCTCCCAAAACATTCACATAGGTCCCCCATTGCCAAATGCCAAAAGCTAAAAGTGTTAAGAGAACCTTTCCATACTTGAGCATAATTTCCACTTGATTGCCTTCCTTCCTTGCTGCCCTCAATGCACCTTAATGTTCTGCATTATTGGTTTAAGAAAACGAAAGAGAGCGTAAGCAAAAGCTTAGTGAGGAATGCTCATTTAAAACCATTCAATAATGCATTTATAAAAACACTTTATAAATCATACTTCAAAACATCATTTATACATGCTTATAAGCATTCTTAAACAAGCAAAACATGCTTCCATATCAAAACATGTCATATTGTCCACAAGTGATAAATTCCATCTTTTTAAAACAAGATCAACATAAGACTCACACATGGACTTTTAAACACCATTGTGATCTTATAATTCACAAGGACCACACAAGGACTTTTAACCACCTTTGTGTCCTTTTCAAGTTTTACCCCAAGGACTTTTAAACACCTTGGCCCCAAGGACTTTTAAACACCTTGGCCCATGGACTTTTAAACACCATGGCAAGGACCACACAAGGACTTTTAACCACCTTTGTGTCCTTAACAAGAACCATCCAAGGACTTTTAACCACCTTGATGTTCTTAGGTAACAAGGCTCACTCAAGGACTTTTAACCACCTTAGTGACCTTAACAAGAATCACTCATGGACTTTTAACCACCATGAAGTTCTTAGAATCCACAAGGCTCACTCAAGGACTTTTAACCACCTTAGTGACCTTAACCTTTTTCAAAACATCACTTGCCAATATACATCATTATCATCAAATAATCCACTGTTTTAAAGCATTAAACCAAGCCATAATCATCATGCATCTTTAAGCATTAAACCACATTTAAACAATGATTGAAAACAAGGAACTCTTACCTTGAGCTTCCTTCAACATATGGCTTACAAAATCAGCAATAACCATGCTAAATCATGCTTTCAAAACAGAACTTAAAACATGCAATAAACCACATTGCATAACAACCAAACCATGGCCACCACTAGAGAGTTTTTCCGAAAACTTACACTTGAGCTTAGTAAAGTTGTTTAGACTTAAACTAAGCTCCCAAGACATTGGTTTCAAAGCCGAAAACCCAATTTCACTCACCGATTCCACTTCGCCTCTTGCCGAAGCACAAATCAAGCTTCCGGATCACCACCACTTGGATCCAAAGATGACTCTCCTGTTTTAACACATCAAAGCAGAGGATTAATGCATCATCATGCATTAATAGCTTCAATGAAAGCACCTAAACTCGCTGCTCTCATCCACACTCCATTTTCGGCCACCAAACACAACCGAAAATGCATCCAAACAACTCCTCAACAAAGCAAAGCCATAAACCATCAAAACTAAACATCCTTTAACATCATTTAACATCCAAAAAGAACCTAACAACATCCTTATAGCTCCAGCAACAACAGATCCACAAGATCACACCAAAAACAACCAAGAATCATAAGCTAAACTTAGGAAATTCAACCTATCTGGGATTGCATTAATCAAAACTCAATTCCTTATCAAATTAATGTTCATTTAACATAAAAAACTCACCTCAACTCACAGCTTAACAGATCAAACGAAATTTCATCAAAAATCACCAAATCTTGCATTTTAAGCCAAGATCCATTACACAACTTAAAAGCCATTTATAAAACATCAATTAAGGATTGAAAACTTAGGAATTTCAGTAAAGAACTGATAGTTTAGAGGAGAAGGACATTCTTACCTCCAAACTTGAGTTTCTCCTCTTTTAGAACCAAAAAGCTTGAAGAATCACTTATCAAATGGTGAGGTTTTGTTGATGAGATGATTAGGAATCCAAAGAGAATTAAAAATAGATGTTTAGGTGACAAAATCAGAAGAAAATCTCTGCAGAGAAAGTGTTTGGGTTGAGAGAAAATGAGAGAAAAGAAAATAGAAGATTTTAGGAAAATTAGTTAGAAATAACTTCCCTCCACTTCCTTTATGTTTAAAAATCAGAATTAAAACATTAAATATCTTAGAAAAATCTAGAGAAACTCCCTTTGGGTAAATAGCTCCTTAAAGATTCAAAGTTTCAATCCTTTCTAAAATAGTCATGCAACTTTCAAAAATTACATTTTGGTCACTAATCAAAATGTTACCCTTCCAAACCTCATTTTGTAAAATTGATTTCACAGTTCACTTATATATATTAAAAGATGATTTTAGAACATTTTTCCATATTTTTAATGCAACCCGAACTAGGCTTTCCTAATTTCACCTTTCAAGATTCGAACAGCACTTTGACCGAACCGGTCAACGCCCAAACTTCTAAGCCCAAAACCGGGGCGTTACAACTCTCCCCCCCTTAAGAAATTTCGTCCTCGAAATTTACCTGAAGGAAAGAGATAAGGAAACTGCTTCAGCATGTCTTCCTTCCGCTCCCACGTGGCTTCTTCAACACCACGGTGCTTCCACAACACCTTCACCAACTCAATGGTCTTGCCACGAAGAACCTTGCTATCCGAATCCAGAACCTTCACCGGTTCCTCATCATAGTTCAAATCCGGATTCAATTCCACATGCAACATATGCGAAGGATCAGATCTATACTTTCGGAGCATAGAAACATGAAACACATCATGAATCTTCTCCAACTCTTGAGGTAACCTCAACCGATACGCAACAGGACCCACACGTTCAACCACCACATATGGTCCAATGTACCTAGGGCTCAACTTACCCTTCTGGCCAAACCTCATCACCTTCTTCCAAGGCGAAACCTTCAAGAACACACGGTCACCCACCGCATACTCAATCTCCTTACGCTTCAAATCCGCGTAAGACTTCTGCCGATCAGAAGCTGCCTTCAACCGCTCACAGATGAGCTTCACCTTCTCGGTGATTCCCTTCAACAAAACCGGCATCGAAACCAACTTCTGACCCGTTTTAGCCCAACAAAGAGGAGTCCTACACTTCCTCCCGTACAAAGCCTCATAAGGTGCCATTTGAATACTTGCTTGATAACTATTGTTATAAGCAAACTCAACCAAAGGCAAATGCTTCTCCCAAGAACCTTGGAACTCAATCACGCAGCACCTCAACATATCCTCGAAAATCTGGATAACACGCTCTGACTGACCATCCGACTGAGGATGATAAGACGTACTGAAATTCAACCTTGTACCCAAAGCTTGATGCAAACACTGCCAAAAACGCGATGTGAACCTCGGATCCCTATCCGACACAATCGACTTAGGCACACCATGCAGCCGCACAATCTCAGCAATGTACAGCTCTGCAAGCTTATCCAAAGAAAACGTAGTATGCACAGGCAAGAAATGCGCACACTTCGTCAGGCGATCCACAATCACCCACACCGAATTCTTCTTCGATGGTGATAAAGGTAAACCAGACACAAAATCCATGGTAACCCTTTCCCACTTCCACTCAGGGATTCTCAACGGTTGCAACAATCCTGAAGGAACCTGATGCTCAGCCATAACTCGCTGACACACCAAACACTTGCTCACAAATTCCGCAACATCCTTCTTCAAACCCACCCAATAGTACTCATCACGAAGATCACGATACATCTTAGTACTACCAGGGTGCATAGCAAAAGGACTACTATGACCTTCAGTCAGAATAGTACGCCTCAACTCAACATCATTGGTTACTACTATTCGACTCCCAAAACACAACACACCATCATCATTAAAGAAGAAATCTGAAGGCCTACCCTCCGCGATATCCTGAACATGAGACACCAAGGAATCATCCAGCAACTGTTTTTCCTTGATCAACTGAACCAAAGATGGTTTCACTTGCAACGCAGTCACAAGACCACCATCACGCGAAATACTCAAACTGGCAAACATAGCCCTCAGCTCAACAGCTACTTTCCTACTTAAGGCATCCGCTACAACATTAGCTTTTCCAGGATGGTACTCAATCGTCAAATCATAATCCTTGAGCAACTCCAGCCAACGCCGCTGCCTAAGATTCAACTCCTTCTGAGACATCAAATACCTCAAACTCTTGTGATCTGTGTACACAGTACACTTCTCACCATACAGATAATGTCTCCAGATCTTCAGAGCAAAAACCACCGCAGCCAACTCAATATCATGCGTAGGATAATTGCGCTCATGCACTTTCAACTGCCGCGATGCATAAGCCACAACCTTACCCTCTTGCATCAGCACACATCCCAAACCAACATAGGACGCATCACTGTAGACCACAAACTCTTTCCCTGACTCAGGCTGAACCAAGATAGGAGCTTGCGTCAAAGCCACCTTAAGCTTCTCAAAAGCCTGCTGTCTCGCTTTCGTCCACTCATACTTAACATCCTTTTGCAACAACTTCGTCAAAGGTACAACAATCTTAGAAAACCCATCCACAAACCTCCGGTAGTATCCTGCCAAACCAAGGAAACTACGGACCTCATGAACAGACTTAGGAACCTTCCAATTCATCACCGCCTCAATCTTCTGAGGATCCACCCGAATCCCCTCAGCAGAAACTACATGCCCAAGAAACACCACCTCCTTAAGCCAGAACTCACACTTGCTCAGCTTAGCATAAAGCTGATTCTCCAACAAAGCTTGCAGCAAAATCCTCAAATGCTCTTCATGCTCCTCCTTAGTACGCGAGTACACGAGGATGTCATCAATGAACACCACAACAAACTTGTCCAGGTATTCATGAAACACACGATTCATCATGTCCATGAAAGCAGTAGGAGCATTTGTCAAACCAAACGGCATCACAAGGAACTCATAATGCCCATACCTTGTCCTGAAAGCTGTCTTAGGCACATCCCCATCCTTCACCTTCAACTGGTAATACCCTGACCTCAAGTAAATCTTAGAGAACACAGCTGCTCCCCAAAATTGATCAAAGAGATCATCAATCCTCGGCAAAGGATACCGATTCTTGATAGTCAACTTGTTCAGCTGACGGTAATCTATGCACATTCTCATAGTGCCATCCTTCTTCTTCACAAACAAGACCGGTGCTCCCCAAGGCGACACACTCGGCCGAATGAAACCACGATCAAGAAACTCTTGCAACTGCGTCTTCAGCTCCTTCAGCTCCTTAGGTGCCATTCTATAAGGAGTAATAGACACAGGAGTTGTATTCTCATACAGCTCAATTCCAAACTCCACCTCACGATTAGGAGGTAAAGTAGGCAACTCCTCAGGAAACACACCAGGAAACTCCTTCACAACTCTGATATCTTGCACCCGCAACTCCTTAGAGCTAGGATTCATCACAAAAGCTAGATAAGCTTCACATCCTTGCCTCAGCATCCTGCTAGCCTCCAAGGTAGACACCACATTGGCAAGGAACTTCACATTCTCGCCAACCACAACAACTTCATAATCGTCCGCAAGCTTCAGCGAAACTCGCTTATTTTCACAATCCACAACGACACGATGCTCAGCAAGCCAATCCATACCAAGGATTACATCAAAACCATAGAAAGGCAGCTCCATAAGGTAAACATGAAAAACATGATCTTGAACAACCAAAGGACACCTTCTATACAACCTTCGAGTCACAACAGTCTCACCAAAAGAACTAGTGACACGAACACCAACATCCAAAGACTCAACAGGCACACCAAGCAATTCAACATACTCACGCAAAATGTAAGAATGCGTAGATCCAGAATCTATCAAGGAAAGTAATGACAAGGATTGCAAAGTAAAGGTACCTGCCATCACATCCGCGTCATTCCTTCCCTCCCGCTGAGCATACACCCTAGCTTGACCTCCACCTTCAGGCTGAATAGCCACCACATGGGCCACTCCTCGACCACCTTCCTCTCTTCGCTGGAAATTACCACGGCCGCGCCCACGACCTCTCTGCGGTGCAGCAACAACAGGAGCACGCACTTGGCCACCAGCCAACATAGGACAATCTCGCCTCAAATGATCCGCAGATCCACAATTCCAGCACCCGTTACCAGCTGCCACAACAGGAGCTTGCACCTCCCTCACAGCACGAGGACAATCACGCTTCATGTGACCACGCGAACCACAAATCCAACAAGCACTCGGATCAGCTCTAGCATTGCCTCCCCGAGCAGATGCACCACCACCTCTCTTGGCTGAGGACTGATACTTCTGATCACGTCCCCTCTTATTCCGTCCACCACCGGAACTATACTCAGCTGCTCGCTTACCAGCATTTGCTCCAGCACATCTAGCAGATAAACCCAAGTTCATCTCAATATCCTTGGCTCGGCCTACCAACACATCAAAATCATCATACTCGGTAACCAGCACATACATCTTCACATCCGTCACTAAACCATAACGGAATCTTTCGCACCTCGCCCGCTCATCAGGTACCAGCTCCGGTGCATACTGACTGAGTCTAACAAACTGCACTTCATACTCAGCCACAGTCATGCTCCGTTGGGTAAGAGACATGAACTCACGCTTCTTTTCATCCAGGTACCTCACACCAAGATACCTTCTCTTGAACACATTCTGAAAGAATGTCCAAGTTATGTCAGCTTCAGCCATCCCAGCAATAGTGGTCGTCCACCACGTATAAGCATCATCCTGTAGTAAAGATACTACACAGCCCAGCTTTTGCACATCAGTGCAACTCATTTGACCAAAGATCCTCTTGGTACTCTCCATATAGGATTCAGAACCTTCAGCAGACATACCCCTGAACTCAGTCCCACCTAGACTGTGTAAACGCTCCAAGGGTAGTCTAACTCCAGCATCTCCCTGATGCCCAGCTCCTTGAGCTCCAGCTACTGCCGCTCTAAAAGCACCAGCAATAGCTTGCACCAACATCGTCATGTCAGGCATAGCTTGACCCTGACCAACCTCAGGCCAGAAGCTCCAGCACCAGCTGCAGCTTCAGCTCTTTCACCCTCAGCACCACCACCTGGTGGAGGAGGAGGTAACACCGCACTACCCGCATTTTCCTCATTCTCATTCTCATTCGAAGCCGTAGCTCGCACATTACTTCTCAACTCTCTACGTGGTGCCATACTCTAACCATGCAATCACAATGCAAATAAACAAAGTCAGGTCCAGCAAGGTAAGCAATCCAAGTACTCAAGCTCAATTTCACTTAAAATCAACATCATTACTTAGCTTTTATTTGGCAATGGGTACCCACAACATGCCTCACCACAGCATACAACTCAATTGGATCAAAGTCACAAACCACTCAACATGCTTTCAATCAATCAAGCATACATAGCATACATACTTCAATCATGCACACATTCATTCCCAATTACTCGAGAACTCAGCTCTGATACCACCAAATGTAACCCCCTTAACCCGGCCTAGACGGTTGACCTGAATTAAGAAAGTCACACGGGGAAAACCAAAGTCAACCCGAAAGTCAACCTTGATTAACGACCCTTTTTTTCTTTTTAAACCTGTCTAGATGCACATTAACCCTATTTATGATCATTCAAACAGCATACACGAAGATCATAAACATCAGAGATCAAACAGGGACCCAAATGAACAATTTACAACTTTAGGGACCAAATTGTAAATTCTGATAATTATGAGGTCTTAACCCAAATTAATGTTACCAACTTGTAATTAGTCAGGTTTCATGCTTCTCTGCAAAATTTCAGCTCAAACGGACATCCCAAACTCATACAATTGCACAAACAAGTTTCAGGACCAAAATGCAAACTTTCCAAAACATTTAACTACCAATGTCAGCCCCCAACGGTCGGCTGTTCCGAAACAGGGAGAGCTTGTTTCGAAACACGGGGTCGTTCCGCAACGCGTACCGAAACAAGGGCTGGCAGAGGACTTCCCGTTTCGAAACAGTGTCTCCCGTTTCGGACGCCTGGGCTGCTTCAAGGCACCCGTTCCGAAACGGTAGCTACTGTTCCGAAACGACCTGCACAGAATGCAGCAAAATGCATGCTTAAACATGCAATTGATCAACCAATCATGCTCCAAATACAACCAAACTTTACCAGCAACTTATACAACATACAAGAGATATATTAGCATCAACCAATCAACATAATATCATCATATGTGAAAAGCCCCAATTCTAATGGCATGCTTCCTACACAAGCAAACCATTCAAGCATAAAACCTTCAAACCATGCACATAATGGTCAAATACAAAAAAAACCAGCATTACCAACAACATTAAACAAACTTAGGGAGTTCAAAACATCTCCCAAAACATTCACATAGGTCCCCCATTGCCAAATGCCAAAAGCTAAAAGTGTTAAGAAAACCTTTCCATACTTGAACTTAATTTCCACTTGATTGCCTTCCTTCTTTGCTGCCCTCAATGCACCTTAATGTTCTGCATTATTGGTTTAAGAAAACGAAAGAGAGCGTAAGCAAAAGCTTAGTGAGGAATGCTCATTTAAAACCATTCAATAATGCATTTATAAAAACACTTTATAAATCATACTTCAAAACATCATTTATACATGCTTACAAGCATTCTTAAACAAGCAAAACATGCTTCCATATCAAAACATGTCATATTGGCCACAAGTGATAAATTCCATCTTTTTAAAACAAGATCAACATAAGACTCACACATGGACTTTTAAACACCATTGTGATCTTATAATTCACAAGGACCACACAAGGACTTTTAACCACCTTTGTGTCCTTTTCAAGTTTTACCCCAAGGACTTTTAAACACCTTGGCCCATGGACTTTTAAACACCATGGCAAGAACCACACAAGGACTTTTAACCACCTTTGTGTCCTTAACAAGAACCATCCAAGGACTTTTAACCACCTTGATGTTCTTAGGTAACAAGGCTCACTCAAGGACTTTTAACCACCTTATTGACCTTAACAAGAATAACTCATGGACTTTTAACCACCATGAAGTTCTTCGAATCCACAAGGCTCACTCAAGGACTTTTAACCACCTTAGTGACCTTAACCTTTTTCAAAACATCACTTGCCAATATACATCATTATCATCAAATAATCCACTGTTTTAAAGCATTAAACCAAGCCATAATCATCATGCATCTTTAAGCATTAAACCACATTTAAACAATGTTTTAAAACAAGGAACTCTTACCTTGAGCTTCCTTCAACATATGGCTTACAAAATCAGCAATAACCATGCTAAATCATGCTTTCAAAACAGAACTTAAAACATGCAATAAACCACATTGCATAACAACCAAACCATGGCCACCACTAGAGAATTTTTCCGAAAACTTACACTTGAGCTTAGTAAAGTTGTTTAAACTTAAACTAAGCTCCCAAGACATTGGTTTCAAAGACGAAAACCCAATTTCACTCACCGATTCCACTTCGCCTCTTGCCGAAGCACAAATCAAGCTTCCGGATCACCACCACTTGGATCCAAAGATGACTCCCCTATTTTAACACATCAAAGCAGATGATTAATGCATCATCATGCATTAATAGCTTCAATGAAAGCACCTAAACTCGCTGCTCTCATCCACACTCCATTTTCGGCCACCAAACACAACCGAAAATGCATCCAAACAACTCCTCAACAAAGCCCAGCCATAAACCATCAAAACTAAACATCCTTTAACATCCAAAAAGAACCTAACAACATCCTTATAGCTCCAGCAACAACAGATCCACAAGATCACACCAAAAACAACCAAGAATCATAACCTAAACTTAGGAAATTCAACCTATCCGGGATAGCATTGATCAAAACTCAATTCCTTATCAAATTAATGTTAATTTAACATCAAAAACACACCTCAACTCACAGCTTAACAGATCAAACGAAATTTCATCAAAAATCATTAAATCTTGCATTTTAAGCCAAGATCCATTACACAACTTAAAAGCCATTTATAAAACATCAATTAAGGATTGAAAACTTAGGAATTTCAGTAAAGAACTGATAGTTTAGAGGAGAAGGACGTTCTTACCTCCAAACTTGAGTTTCTCCTCTTTTAGAACCAAAAAGCTTGAAGAATCACTTATCAAATGGTGAGGTTTTGTTGATGAGATGATTAGGAATCCAAAGAGAATTAAAAAGAGATGTTTAGGTGACAAAATCAGAAGAAAATCTCTGGAGAGAAAGTGTTTGGGTTGAGAGAAAATGAGAGAAAAGAAAATAGAAGATTTTAGGAAAATTAGTTAGAAATAACTTCCCTCCACTTCCTTTATGTTTAAAAATCAGAATTAAAACATTAAATATCTTAGAAAAATCTGGAGAAACTCCCTTTGGGTAAATAGCTCCTTAATGATTCAAAGTTTCAATCCTTTCTAAAACAGTCACGCAACTTTCAAAAATTACATTTTGGTCACTAACCAAAATGTCACCCTTCCAAACCTCATTTTGTAAAATTGATTTCACAGTTCACTTATATATATTAAAAGATGATTTTAGAACATTTTCCATATTTTTAATGCAACCCGAACTAGGCTTTCCTAATTTCACCTTTCAAGATTCGAACAGCACTTTGACCGAACCGGTCAACGCCCAAACTTCTAAGCCCAAACCCGGGGCGTTACACTATCGTCACACCACAAAGAACTTTGCTACTCACATCCAGAACCTTAATTGGTTCCTCATCATACGACAGATCCGGATTCAACTCTATCTCCTCAACAAGAATCACATGTGAAGGATCCGATCTGTACTTCCGTAACATGGAGACATGAAACACATCATGTATCTTCTCCAACTCTGCAGGCAATCTCAACCGATATGCCACAGGACCAATACGCTCCACAATCTCGTAAGGTCCAATAAACCTTTGGCTAAGCTTACCCTTACGCCGAAATCTCATAACCTTCTTCCAAGACGATACTTTCAAGAACACATGTTTGCCAACCGCGAACTCAAGTTCCTTACGCTTCCAATCCGCGTAAGACTTATGCCTATCCGATGCTGCTTTTAACCACTCACAAATGATCTTCACCTTCTCAGTGGTTCCCTTAAGCATAGATGGCATTGAAATCAACTTTTGCCCAGCTTCTGCCCAACATAGAGTGGTTCTACATCTTCTCTCGTACAAAGCCTCGTATGGAGCCATTTGGATACTTTCTTGGTATCTGTTATTATAGGAAAACTCAACCAACGACAAGTGCTTCTCCCAAGAACCGTGAAAATCTATCACACATCATCTCAACATGTCCTCAAGCACTTGAATCACACGTTCTGACTGCCCATCCGTCTGCGGATGATAAGAAATACTGAAATTCAACCGTGTACCCAAGGCTTGAGGCAAACATTCCCAAAATTGTTATGTGAACCTCAGATCCCTATCCAGCACAATGGACTTTAGCATACCGTGCAACCGCACAATCTCAGCTATGTACAGCTCAGCCAACTTATCCAAGGTATAAGTAGTATGCACATCCAGAAAATGCGCACACTTTGTAAGCCAATCCACAATCATCCAAACTGAATTCTTCTTTGTCGGTGACAAAGGTAAACCAGACACAAAATCCACGGTGATTTTCTCCCACTTCCATTCTGGAATTCTCAAAGGCTGCAGCAATCCAGAAGGAACCTGATGCTCAGCCTTCACTCGCTGACACACCATGCACTTACTAACGAACTGAGAAACATCCTTTTTCAACCCTACCCAGTAGTACTCATCTTTCAGGTCACGATACATCTTGGTACTACCAGGGTGCATAGCAAGAGGACTACTATGAACTTCAGTCAGAATAGTGTGCCTTAACTCAGCATCGTCTGGCACCACTAATCGACTCCCAAAGCACAGAACACCATCATCACTAAAGCTGAAAACCGAAGGTGTACCTTCTGCAAAGTCCTGAACATGCGATACAAGAGAATCATCAAGCAACTGCTTATCTTTGATCAACTGTATCAAAGATGGCTTCACTTGCAATTCTGCAATAAGACCACCGTCATGAGATATACTAAAGCGAGCAAACATCCCTCTCAACTCCACAGCTACTTTCCTGCTCAAAGCATCAACTACAACATTAGCCTTTCCCGGGTGATACTCGATCGTCAAATCATAATCCTTAAGCAATTTCACCCAATGTCGTTGCCTAAGATTCAACTCCCTCTGAGACATAAGGTATTTCAAGCTCTTGTGGTCTGTAAACACAACACATTTCTCACCATATAGGTAATGCCTCCAAATTTTCAATGAAAACACCACAACTGCAAGTTCAAGATCATGAGTAGGGTAGTTGTGCTCATGCACCTTCAATTGCCTAGATGCATAGGCCCCTACCTTACCCTCCTACATCAACACGCATCCCAAACCAACAATGGACGCATCACTATAGACCAGAAACTCCATACCAGAATCAGGTTGAATCGAAACAGGAGCTTGCATCAAAGCTTCTTTCAGCTTTTCAAAAGCTTGTTGCCTCGCCTCCGTCCACTCAAAGAGAACATTCTTTTGCAACAACTTGGTCAAAGGCGTTGCTATCTTCGATAAACCCTCGACAAACCTACGATAGTACCCAACCAATCCAAGGAAACTTCGTACCTCCGTCATTGACTTAGGCACTTTCCAACTCATCACAACCTCTACCTTGTACGGATCAACGCGAATACCCTCAGTCGATGCAACATGTCCAAGGAAGACCACTTCCCTAAGCCAATATTCACACTTACTCAGCTTGGTATACAACTAGTTTTCCAATAATTCTTGTAAAGCAATTCTCAAATGCGTATCATGACCCTCCTCGGTATACGAATACACAAGGATATCATCGATGAACAACACCACAAATTGATCCAAGAATTTATGGAATACACGATTCATCATGTCTATGAAAGCAGCACGCTCTTTGGTCAAACCGAACAACATTACCAAAAATTCACAATGTCCATACCTCGTGCGAAAAGTTGTCTTAGGTACGTCCACATCCTTCACCTTTAGCTGATAATACCCTGATCTCAAGTCTATCTTAGAAAACATTGAGGCTCCCCAGAACTGATCAAAGAGATTATCACTTCTTGGCAAGGGATACTTGTTCTTAATCGTCAACTTGTTCAGTTGCCGATAATCTATACACATTCTCATCGTCCCATCTTTCTTCTTCACAAACAAGACCGGTGAACCCCAAGGTGACACACTCGGCCGAATGAAACCTCAATCCAACAACTCCTGCAATTGTGTCTTCAACTCTTTTAACCCTTTAAGTGTCATGCGATAGGGAGCAATGGACATCGAAGTTGTGTTCTCGTATAACTCTATACCAAACTCAACTTCTCTGTTTGGTGGCAACCCATGAAATTCCTCCGGAAAGACATCCGGAAAATCGCGAACAGTTCGAATGTCCTGCACACGCACATCCTTGATGCCAGGATTCATCACGTAAGCAAGGTAAGCCTCGCAACCCAACCTCATCATATGGTTTACTTCCAAAGCCAAAATCACATTCGACAAGAATTTCACATTCTCGCCTACTACTACAACCTCGTAATTATCGGCTAACTTTAAGGTGACTCGCTTAACATAAAAGTCAACCACCGCCAAATGCTCCGTCAACCAATCCATACCAATGATTACATCAAATTCGTAGAAAGGTAACTCCATCAGATCCACAAGGAAAACATGACCTTGCACAGACAAATGACATCTCCTATACAACTTTCTAGTGACTACATTCTCACTAAAAGAACTAGTCACTTGCATTCCTACCTCAAGCAACTCAACATGTATATCAAGCAAATGTGCATGCTCACTCAAGATATAAGAATGAGTGGATCTAGAATCAATCAAAGCCAACAAAGATAAAGACTGGAGAGTAAAGGTACCTACGATCACATCGGTATTGTTGTGCTCCTCGCGCTGAGTATACAACCTCGTTGGTCCACCTCCCTCAGGTCGAACGGCTACAATGTGAGCAATACCTCGCTGCCTTTCATCCCTCCTCTGAAAGTTTGCACAGCCGCGCATACGGTCTCTCTGAGATGCAGCTAACACAAAAGCACGTCTCAGGCCTCCACCAGCCAACAAAGAACACTCCCTCCTCATATGATCTACGAACCACAATTCCAACAAGAGTTCCATGTCACCAGAACAGGAGCCTGAACCTCTCTAGCTGCTCGAGGACAATCTCGCCTCGAATGGTCCCTCGAACCACATGTCCAACATGTATGCTACTCCAATCTCACACGACCTCTCTGAGCATGTCAACCTCGACCCGGAACATCACGCCTTCCCTAAGGCAGATGTCTCCTATCACGGCCTCTTTTGTTCCGTCAACCACCGGAACTATACTCAACAGCTCTCTTCCCAGAGCTAGAACCAACACCTCTAGATGACAAACCCAGATTCTGCTTGATGTCTTTGGCTCGACACACGAGCACATCAAAGTCAATATAATCAGAAGCCAGCATGTACGTCTTAACTTCCTGTACCAAACCGTACCAAAAGCGATCACATCGATGCCTCTCACTAGGTACCAACTCAGGAGCATACTGGTTCAAGCGTACGAAGTGGACCTCGAACTCAGCCACCGAAAGGTTGCCCTGAAAAAGCGACATGAACTCTCGTTTCTTCTCATCCAAGTATCTCACACCTAGATACTTTCTCCTGAAGGCAGCTCTGAAGAACTCCCAATCAACTTCATTGGGTTCAATACTAGTTGTGGTAGTCGTCCACCAGCTGTAAGCATCACCTTGTAGCAAAGATATTGCGCATCCCAGCTTGCGCACATCATTACAACCCATTTGATCCATAATGCATATGGTACTTGCTAACCAGGCCTCAGACGCCTCAGGAAACATACCATAAAACTATACAGCTCTCGAGCTCCTCAACCTCTCCAATGGTAAGCCCAACTACCCAATTGCAGGGGCCTGTACATGCGCTCTGGCAACAACATCCTGAAACGCTCTGGTGATCGCCTGAACTAGTGGTGCCAAATAACCCAAACAAGAACCAGCTTGTTCTTGTTGCACGTGCTCCCCACCTCCAAGTGGTGGCCGAGGAGGTAGATCTCCACTAGGAGGGACATCAGCCCCTTGCTCAGCCTGATTACCCTGCTCAACTGCAGGCACTATCGTATTGGACCTCAACTCCCTTTTAGGTCCCATTGTGCTATTTTAACCAAACACAACAACAAAAACAAATCAAATCATTTAGGCCAGATGCAAGCAAGAATCCAAGTTTACAAAACATTTGATTAGTGTAATAAGGCAATTGGCACCCAATTTTCCCCACGGAGCATAGTATACATGAAACATCATGCTCACATACTTTTTATCATCCCAAAATCAGTGCATAACCACATAACATCATCATCAAACAATCATATTCATTCCATATGCAATTCGCATCAATCTGGCATGGTATAAGGTTCAAAATTTAACCAATAGCATGCTTATCAAACATCATACTTCATTGCATAAAATTTCGCAGACCAACACTCCCAATTCTTTCGAAACCTGGTTCTGATACCAACAAATGTAACCCCCTTATTCCGGCTTAGACGTTTGACCCGAACTAGGAAGATTACACAAGGAAAATCAAAGACAACCCGAAAGTCAACCTTAATTAACAACCCTTTTTTATCTTTTCTAGATGCTCAATATTAACCAATATGATTAGCAAAGCGATATGGTGAAAGCGGTGCAACGATCGGTGTTCAATCAGGGGTTCGATTGCATACATTTGACTTTTAGAGACTAAATTGTAAATTTATTAAATTACAGAGACTTTCATAATTTTAAAGTTACCAAACCTCAATTTATCACATAACAGGCCATCATGCCAAAAATAAACTCAAACAGATCATTCAAACTCATTAATTTAAGCAACCAACATTTAACGACCAAAATGTATGAAACATAAACTCAGAACAGCTCAAAATTCAAATCCAACGGCCAAGTGTTTCGATACGGAAGGCCTGTACCGAAACGTTCGTTTCGAAACAGGGTTGATCGTTTCGATACTCGGGCGCTTGTTCCGAAACAGGCAAGGGCATTCCGGTACGCCTTGCCCTGGAACAACAGACTTTGCTGGTTTTTCATGTTTTAACACATTCAAATCATTCCCAAGACATGCCACAACATGTATACAACATGGATACATATCAACAATCATCATAACGAGGCAATAGCTTAAACATGGCAACCAACATGTAAGTAAAGGCACTAAAGGCATGCTCCCTAGTTCATCAAAACCATAACAAGCTATAACATCATACAAATCAAAATCCAAACACCAAAGGTCATTTACAACCCAAGTATAAGCAATCTAACATGCTAAAAGTAAAGGGAAACATCCTGAAACATTCCAAAATATAAATCCCACCATTGCAACTTATTACAAAAAGGGTGAACCACATACATCACTTTAACAAAGCCTTGAATTCCTCTTGCTTTTGGGCTGCCTTCAAATGTTCAATTCTCTGCATTGATGAAACAAAAAAGAGTAAGCATAAAGCTTAGTGAGGATCGCTAAACAACATTTATTAATGCATGTCTCATGTTTTGCGAAACAAACACTTTACATCTCATGTCATTTATAAAACATGTCTTCTCAAGACCCCAATGCATTTTTTAACCACATGCTCATATGCATCATTTTAAAATAGAAAATAAACGTTTGCTCATGCTTTGACAAGCATCACATGAATTCTTGCAGCATACCCAAAAATCTCATGCAACCTTGCATCATATACAAGCATCTCATGCTTCACTTTATTCATTTACATTATATTGGCTTTCAAGTGATAATCCATAAACCATTTCAACACAAGACACAATCAGATACACGGATTACAAGGGTTGTCCCCCACGCTTCATACAACTTACCGGACTACACAAGGTGGAGACAAATGGCACAATCACAACCTCTCAACACCTGTGATGGAGATTAATGGCACAATCACAACCCCTCAAAATCACTCATTACATAATTCCAGTAACGAGAGTATGGGACACATACACAAGACTCACACACTAGACTAACCATTCACCGTTGTGATCTTAACCTCAATCGTTAGGGTACTTGGATGGAGAATACGACACAATCACAACCCCTCGACATCCAAGGCGACTTTATTCACGGTGCACCCAATCCTATAGCCGGCTAACTATATCTGATTAAAGTAACCAAAAACCATTTCCACCACTTGCCAATATAATCATTTATCATCAATAATCCACTGTTTTACAAGCACAAAAAACAATGCCATTTTTCACAAGCATCACATGCTTAACATCATATGCATAATCATATGAAAAACCAAGATTCACTTACCTAATGCATCCTTAACATCATGGCATTAAAATCCAACATTTAAAGCATGCGTAAAAATGCTTAAAACAATAAGCAAATCCACACTCACTTCAAGTGCAATTTCATCAAGTATCACACATTTCCAAGAGAGGGATTACCGAAACACTTACTCTTGTGCTTAGCTAAGTGTATCAAACTTACGCTAAGCTCCCTAGACCACACTCAAGGCGTTACAAAGCAGGAAATTGCATTTCCACTCACCGATACGTGATGCCTCGTTCGCCGACATGGAAATTACACCTCCGGAGCCTCCAAAATCACCTCGTTTGCTTCCGGATTAAGATCCCTTGTTTCACATCATCAAAACAGAGATCTAAATTCATTCTAACACCAGCATCAATTCATAAACTCGTTGACCACTAAAACTACACCAAAATACACTTCCAAAACAACTGAAAACTCAATCGATTGCTTCTTAAACCAAGCTCAACCATCACACATCACTTTCAAACAATTATCAACATCTAATAAACATCCTAACTCATCCTTATACCTCCAGCAAGCAAGATTCCGCCATTTCACCCCAAAATCTCACGTAAAACTACCAAGAAACTCAAGGGTCTCAAGGATTTCAGGATCTATGTTATTAACACATAATTTTAACATATAAACCAACTTAGAAATCAATTAAAATCAACACAAAAAAGAGCCCAACTAATCAAGTTCGAAAATCAAGATTTCATCCACAATTTCACAAGATTTTGATCTCAAATCAAAACTATTTTGGAAACTCACTCAAAAATAGTATTTAGAAGCCAAATATCTTGGAAATTCCAATAAAGAACTTCGATTGGAGGTTGAGAACGAGATTTACCTCCAATCCTTGTTTTCTTCAATAGATGACAAGTTTTCCTTACAAAAATCATGAAGAATTAAGGAAGAACTCTTGAAAATGATTTAGGAAATGTTGAGAGAGTTTTTGGGAGGAAGAATTCTGGAAAAAGATGAGAGAAAATGGTGTTTGGCTGAAAATGAGAGGGAATTGGTAGTTACGTAAATGAAAATCCCATTAACTACCTTTTAGTTAATTAATATAAAAATCCGATTAAAAATCATTTATTTAAAACCATTTTAAATCACATGTAATATTGAAGAAAGGTCAAATTGACTTAAAGCCCCCTAAATATTCTAAGATTTTGGCTTCCACCTTAAAAATCACATTTTTCCACCCTTTTTGGAAAATTGACTTGACAAACCTCTTAAATATATTTTTAGAGGATTTTAGCAATTTTTATAACATTTTTATCCTATCCTGATCCTTTATTTCCTAAAATTACCTCACGCGATTCGAACTGTTCTAGACCGGTCCGATCCGATGTCTAAAACATCTAGGCCCAAAACCAGGGTGTTACATATAGACTCTGAATTTGGAGACTGTCGAAGATAAGATGGAAGTGAAAATTGGAGTAGAATGCAAGCTTGTAACGCCCTAGTTTTGGGCCTAGAAGTTTTTGGCATTGGCTCGGGGTTACTAGAACCTAGACTATAGATCTGAATTTTCGGGGACGGTTCAGGGAAAATGTAGTTCGGGGTATGACAAAATTATGGGAAAATTTTCTAAAATCTTCTAAAAATGTGTAGAAAGGTTTAGTAAAGGCCATTTTAGAAAATGGCTTATGGAAGATCGAGATTTCGGTTTAATGATTATTTTGTTAAAAGTGCAAAATCTATTTTAAAGGACTATTTTGGAATGGGTGCGAATGCTTAGAATATTCAGGGAGCTAATACCTATTTTGAGAAAAAATTTCCCTTAAATTGACCATTTTTAATAGATTTATTAAAAAGAAATAAAAAGAGATTTTTTATTAAAAATGATTTATCATCTAAAAGTAATTTGACGTAACATTCATTTCTCTCATTTTCCAAACAGCCACACACGTCTTTTTCTCCCTAAAACTTCAGACATTTCCATCCTTCTAATTCTTGTTAGTTAGAAAATGTTTTCCTTGGTTTTCCTTCCATTTATCATGGAGCAATCTTGAAGGATTTCGACAAAATCTTGTCAATTGAAGGGAAAAGGCAAAGATTAGAGGAAATTTTCATTCAACTCCTCTAATCAAGGTTCTTTAATGAAATTCTCAAGACTTTGACTCTCTAAATATGGTTATTAACAATGTTTTGAGATTTAATTGATAAAAAATGATGAATCATGCTTTAGAGAGGTGATTTCTAAGGATTTTCGTATTGCTACTGTTTTATATGATTTGAGATTGATTTTAGTTGTAATTTGAATATTAAATGATGTTAAAATAGAGGTTTTATCATAATAATCCCGAAATAGGTTGGATATCTACTGGTTTAGGTTGTTGAATTTGGGTTTTGTGGTGTTAATGTTGTTTGGT
The DNA here is from genome assembly GCA_958450335.1 of Hibiscus tridactylites. Taxonomy (NCBI): domain Eukaryota; kingdom Viridiplantae; phylum Streptophyta; class Magnoliopsida; order Malvales; family Malvaceae; genus Hibiscus; species Hibiscus tridactylites. The sequence continues at coordinate 30,563,184 of OY288289.1, forward strand.
TGTTGCAAGAGGTTCTTGGATGCAATTAGGGAGTTTTTGGATGTTAATTGATGATTAAAATTGGATGGAAGTGTTAGATTTTGGTTGGGTCAAGTTTAGGAAGCAATCGAAGGTGTTTTCGGTTGGCGTTTTGGTGTTTTTGGGTAGTGCAACGAGATAATATGGGTTGCTGGTGGTTTTAATGCATTGAGATGCATTAATCCTCTGTTTTTGTGTGGTATAAATAAAGGAGTTTGTATCAGACACAATCAGTAAAGTTTCGGAAGCTTCAGAAGCTTGATTTTGCTTCTGCAAAACAAACGAGGCGTGATCGGTGAGTGGAATTGGATTTAATGTGTTGTCAAGGACTTGAAACCAAGGTTTGGGGGTTTATATTGAGTTTGAAACACTAATCTAAACCCATAAGTAAGTTTGAGTTGTTCCGCTCTCGTTTCTCGGCTTTTGTCCCATTGATATTCATGTTCATGCACTTGTTTTAAAGATAGATGATAATCCACTATTTATGCATGATTTGAGAAATGTTGTGATGGTTTTATTAATCCCATGAGATAGAATGTTGATTTCAAAGAGATAGATTGTTGTGAAAATGCTATGTTTTAAATATGCATTTGATATGGGATGAAATTCTTTTATGTTGATGCATTGAAAACAATGGGTATTTGATGTTAAAATGTTGTATATTGGCATAAAATGAGATTATAGTTACATGATATAGTTGGTCGACCAATAGGATGAGAAGTGCACTATAATATACAAAATTCGTACGTGCTCATTTGTTCGGGCAATGGGGGTAGTGCCATCCCGTTCCAAAGTGAGAGTGTGGTGATGAGAGATTCCACCACAGTAGGTCTTGGAGAGACACCCAAGCTTTATGGAGATGAGATGTAACCCCCAAATTTTGGGCTTAGAAGTCTATGGTCTGAACCGGGTCGGTATGATTTTCGGTTCGAATATAAAAGGAGGTTTTAGGGAAAGCCTAGACGGGATGCTATAAAAATATGGAAAAATATCTAAAAATCCTCTTTTACTATATATAAGAGAGTGGTGAAATCAATTTTACAAAATAAGGTTTGGAAGTACAACATTTTGGAATAGTGACTAAAATGCGATTTTTGAAAAGTTCAGTGGTGACTGTTTTGTAAGGATTGAAATTTTGAATTTTTAAGGAGCTAATTTACCCAAGAAGGATTTCTCCAGATTTTTCTTAGATTTTAATGATTTAATTAATGTTTAATTAATTAATTGAAAAGTGGGAAACCACTTTTTAGATTTTCATAACTAACTTTTTTTAAAACTTTCTCATCTCTTTTTCTCTCAAAATTCCCTCATCCAAACACTTTTCTCCAGAAACTTATCCATTGATTTTCACTCCAATTGATGAGGTTTCAATCAACTATTAATTCCTAATCCTTTACACATCAAATCCTCTTGATTTGCTTATTGAATTTTCAAGGAATTTGGCTCTAAACAAGGAGAAATCTACATTTAGAGGTAAAGTTGTTCTTCTCCTCTAAATACTCAATTCTTTACTGAAATTCCCAAGTCATCAATCATTAATTTAAGTTTTAAAAAGGTTTTAATGATATGAACTTGATTTTGGCTTAAAACTCAAGATTTGGAGGAAATCTTGAATAATTTTGTGGTGATTGTTTGGGCTTTGTTTTGAGATGATTATTAAATGTATTTTAGATGTCTAATGATGTGTAAATGAGGTTTTATCAATGCAATCCCGAATAGGTTGAATTTCCTAAGTTTTTACTTATGAAAATGGTGGTTTTTGTGGTGATCTTGGTGTTCTGTTAGTGCTGGAGGTATAAGGACGAGTTTGGGATCATTTTAGATGTTAATTGATGTTTATAAAAGGTTAGTACTGATGGATCTAGGCTGGGATTTGTTTTGGGAGAGTTTGGAGGTGATTTCAGTTGTTTTTGGTGGCCGAAATGAGGTTCTTGAGTAGAGCGGCGAGTTGGGTTGTATTGCTGGTGATTTTAATGCATGGTGATGCATTAATCCTCTGTTGTTATGTGTTTAAAACAGGAGAGAATGATCCAAAAGCAATAGAGGTGGCGTTGGAGGTTTTGGATGCTTGGAAGGCTTGTCGGCTATCATAGTTTTGTGTATCGGTGAGTGGAAAAGAGTTTTCCAGCTTTGAAACATTTTGGACGAGGTTTTGGGAGCTTAGTTTAAGTCTAAACAACTTAGATAAGCTCAAGAGTAAGTAAATGGAATTTCTCTCTTGGTTTGTGCTATGATTTGGTTTTAAATGCAGTTGGGGTGATTGTGTTTTAATTACTGTTTTTAAGCATGTTTAGACATGGTTTAATGCTGATTTATTAATGCTATTATGTTAAAGATGCACTAGGTAAGTGATCTATGGCTTGCATGTGTTGAATGCATATGATTTTAAGCATATGATGCTTGTGGAAATGGCATTGTAGTTAAGCTTGTAAAAACAGTGGATTAATGTGGTAAAAGGGTTATATTGGCAAGTGATGTAAGTAGTTTTTGGTTACTTTAATCGGTTATAGTTAGCCGGCTATAGGATTGGGTGCACGGTGAATAAAGTCGCCTTGGATGTTAAGGGGTTGTAATTGTACCGTATACTCTATCCAAGTATCCTAACGATAGAGATAAGATCACAATGGTGGTTAAAAGTCCGTGTGTGGTTCGTGGTAAGATCACAACGGTGGTTAAAACTCCGTGTGTGGATCCTGGTATGATCACAACGCTGGTTAAAAGTCCGTGTGTGGATCTTGTGTTATGTGTCTCGTACTCTCGCTAGTGAGTTATACAACTACCGATGAGTGATGTTGAGGGTTGTGATTGTACCGTTAAACTCCATCACGGGTGTTGAGGGTTTGTGATTGTATTGGTAAACTCCACCTTGTGTTGTTCGGTAGTGTGTATGAAGCGTTTCGGACAACGCTTGTAATCCGCGTATCCGATTGTGTCTTGTGTTGTGATGGTTTGTGATTTATCGCTTGAAAGCCAATATAATGTATTTGAATGAAATGAAGCAAGAGATGCTTGAAAATGATGCAAGGTTGCATGGGAATATGTAAATGGTGCAAGAATGCATGTGATACTTGTTAAACATGAGCAAATGTGTATCTTTTATTGTGAATGGTGCATATGTGCATAGAATCTCATAAGTGCATTGAAGTCTTGAGAAGGCTTGTTTTTAAAATGGCATGTAATGCAAATGTTGCCTTTGTAGTTCATGTGTTTTGCATTTGTCGAATGCATGAGATAGTTAGAATGAACAATTGGTTTTCAAAAGGTATTTTGCTTTGAAATGATCATCAAGCATGAGAAAAGTATGTTGTGAAGTGGAAATGTTTTCCAAGGAAATTGAGTTGAACTTTGCATGAAGTGTTCATGTATGTAAAGGTTTAAATGTTAGTATTTGCAAGAATGTGGTTTGGGGTGAGTTGTTTAGCTTTTCAATGTTAAAGGTTGGTTTTCATGTTAAGCAATGCATAATTTAAAGCAATGTTGTTTCAAAGGAGGTTTTCAAACAATGCTTTGGTTTATTGAATTGTATCTACATTTAAAGAAAGATTTTATGATTCGATGCATTGATGGTGTTTTGGTTTTGAGAATTCCTCACTAAGCATTATGTGCTTGCGCTCATTTTTGTCCATCAATGCAGATAATTGGAGTTGGGACAGCAAGAAGCAAGGGATTCAAGAAGAGCTCCGCTTGAGAAGTATGTCTTGGTTTATAGTTATAGAAATTAAAGGCAATGGGGGGAAGAGTCTTTTATGTTGTTGTGTCATGAAATTATGTATGTTGACCATGTTCGGTTTATGGTTTGAACCTTGTTGTTGATCGCTTTGCCATACTTGAATCTTCTTCTTCATATTGATATGCTATGCTCTTTGATTAAGCAAGATCATGTGTTGGATGTGATGAATGAGTAGGTATGCCTAATGTTTGATTTGTATCTAGTCTTTGATGGAAATTGATGGTTATAATGTTTATCTTGTTGATGACGTGTTATTGAATGGTTCCGAGTATGTTTGATTGTAACCCCCTTAACCCGGCATAGACGGTTGACCCGAATTAAGAAAGTCACACGGGGAAAACCAAAGTCAACCCGAAAGTCAACCTTGATTAACGACCCTTTTTTTCGTTTTAATCTTATCTAGATGCACATTAATCCTAATTGTGATCACACAAACATCATACTCAAAGATCACAAACATCAGAGATCAAACAGGGACCCAATTGAACAAATTACAACTTTAGGGACCAAATTGTAATTTCTGATAATTAAAAGGACTTAACCCAAATTAAAGTTACCAACTTGAAATTAATCAGGTTTCAAGCTTCTCTGTGAAATTTCAACTCAAAAGGACTTCCCAAGCTCATACAATTGAACAAACAAGATTCAGGACCAAAACGTAAACAATTCAAAACATATAACTGCCAATGTCAGCCCCCAACGGTCGACCGTTCCGAAACAGGTAGACCCTGTTCCGAAACACGGGCCGTTCCAAAACGGGTTCCGAAACATGGCCTTGGAAGAGACCAAACCGTTTCGAAACAGTGCATACCGTTTCGGACGCCTGGGTTCATGTAAGGCACCCGTTCCGAAACGGTGCACACTGTTCCGAAACACCTGCACAGATTGCAGCAAACAAGCATACCCAAACATGCAATTGATCATTCAAACATGCTCCAAATGTCACCAAACTTTACCAGCATGCAATTCAACATATATATGACTTATAGGAATCATCAAAACAACAATCTAACATCATATGCAAAAAGCCCCAATTCAATAGACATGCTTCCTACACAAGCTAGCTATTCAAAACACCAAACTTCCAAAACAAGCATGCAATGATCCAATCCAAAAACCAGCGTTCAAAACAACATTCAACATACTTAGGGAGTTCCAAACACCGCCCAAAACATACACTTTGGTCCCCCATTGCCAAATCACCCAAAAGCTAAATGTTTAACAAAAACCTTCCATACATTGAGCTTTACTTGAACTTGAACTCTTGCCCTTCTTGCTGCCCTTCAAGATACTCTAATGCTCTGCATTATTGAATTAAGAAAACGAAGAGAGCATAAGCAAAAGCTTAGTGAGGAAAGCTCTTAAAAACCATTCAATAATGCAATTCAAAACATTTACAAAACATGCTTTAAATCAACCTTTGCACATGCTCAAAAGCATACTTTAAACAAGCAATCTCATGCTTCAACATAAACATTAAAACAAGCATCTCATGCTTCACAATATTCTTAACATGTCATATTGGCTCAAGTGATACATTTCATTTCTTAAAACAAGTTCATCAACTTCCCAAGGACTTTTAAACACCTTGGCCCCAAGGACTTTTAAACACCTTGGCCATGGACTTTTAAACACCATGAATAAGGACCACACAAGGACTTTTAACCACCTTTGTGTCCAATGCTTGAATCACCCCAAGGACTTTTAAACACCTTGGCCCCAAGGACTTTTAAACACCTTGGCCCCAAGGACTTTTAAACACCTTGGCCCCATCGACTTTTAAACACCATGGAAAGGATCACCTAAGGACTTTTAACCACCTTAGTGTCCGCAACTAGACTCATCCAAGGACTTTTAACCACCTTGATGATCTTAAGTAACAAGGCTCACTCAAGGACTTTTAACAACCTTAGCGACCTTAATCTTTTCAAAACATCACTTGCCAATATACATCATTTTCATCATTTAATCCACTGTTTTAAAGCATTAAACCAAGCCATTTTCATCATGCATTTCAAAGCATCAAACCACATTATTTCAATGTATAAAAGCAAGGTACTCCTACCTAGAGTTACCTTCAACATATGGCTTACATAATCAGCTAAATCCATGCTAAAACATGCTTTCAAAACAGTAATTAAAAACATGCAAATCATCATCTTGCATCACAACAAAAATCATGGCCACCACTAGAGAGAAAATCCGAAAACTTACACTTGAGCTTAGAAAAGTTGTTTAGACTTAAACTAAGCTCCCAAAACCTTCAAACCTTGGTTTTAAAGCTGAAAATCCAATTTCCACAAACTCACTCACCGATTTCCACTTTGCTTCAAGCCAAAGCACCAAATCAAGCTTCCGGATCAACCAATCTTGGATCCAAAGATGCCTCCCCTGTTTCAACACATCAAAGCAGAGGATTAATGCATCATCATGCATTAATTGCTTCAATGAAAGCACCTAAACTCGCTGCTCTCATCCAACCTCCATTTTCGGCCACCAAACACAACCGAAAATGCATCCAAACCACTTCTAAACAGAGCCCAGCCATAAACCAGCAAAACCTCACTTCCATCAACATCATATAACATCTAAAAACAACCTATTAACAACCTTATACCTCCAGCAACATCAGATCACTAAGATCACCTCAAAAACTACCTTGAAACACAAGCTAAACTTAGGAAACTCAACCTATCCGGGATTGCATCAATCAAAACTCTATTCCTTATCAATTTAGAGATCATTTAACATCAAAAACACCTCTCAAATCACAGATTACTCAGATCTAACGAAAATCATCAAAAATCATCAAAATCTTGCATAATAAGCCAAGATCCTTTTCAACACTTTAAAACCTTTAATTAATCATCAATTAAGGATTGAAAACTTAGGAATTTCAGTAAAGAACTGATAGTTTAGAGGAGAAGGACGTTCTTACCTCCAAACTTGTGTTTCTCCACTTTTTGGAATGAAAACCCTTGATGAATCAAGTAGCAATTGAAGAGGTTTTGAAGATATGTTGATTAGAAATCAAAAGAGAGTTAAAAGGAGAGATTTAGGTGAGAAAATCAGAAACAATTCTCTGGAAATGGAGTGTTTGGGTTGAGAGAAAATGAGAGAAAGAAAATTGAGAAGTTAGTTAAGAAATTAGCCAAATGGCTTTTCCCTCCTTTTTGATATACTTTAAAATCAGATTATAACTCAAAATATCTTAGAAAAATCTGGAGAAACCACTTTTGGATTAATAGCTCCTTAAAGAGTCAAAGTTTCAACCCTTTATAAAACAGCCACCAAACTTGCGAAAATTACATTTTGGTCACTAGCCAAAATGTTACACTTCCAAAACTCATTTTCCAAAATTGATTTCACAGTTCACTTAATTATATTAAAAGATGATTTTAGAACATTTTTCCATATTTTTAATGCAACCCGAACTAGGCTTTCCTAATTTAACCTCTTAAGATTCGAACAGCACTTTGACCAACTGGTCAACGCCCAAAACTCCTAAGCCCAAAACCGGGGCGTTACATTGATGGTGTTTTGAAGTTAAAAACCAGAATTTTCTGCTGTTTCTAGGCAGGGTGTGTCGAAACACCCTTAGCTGTTTCGAAACGAGTGCAAGAAATGGCTTGGGCGTTTCGGAACGGATAGAAGTGTTTCGAAACACTTTGGCCACTGGAGGTGTCCTTTTCTGAACTGGTTTCGGAACATACCCGTGTATCGAAACGGTCAACATCGTTTCGAAACGGGCGTACGACACGGGTGTTTCTATACGGGTGTCAGTGTTTCGAAACGGGTGACCGTTGGACAGATTCTGCATGCTTTACATTTTAGTCCTGAAAGTTGTAATTGCAATTGCTTGAGCTTGAGATGTCTTTTTAAGATGAAATTTGGCAAAGAGGCTTGGAATATGATTAATTGAGGTTTGGTAAAACTAAAATCTTGAAAGTCCTTTTATTTTCCAAGATTTACATTTTTCTCCCTAAAAGTGTATTTCTTGCAATTGAGTCCTTAAACGTTTCCGATCGATGTGCTTTTCTCTTCCAAGGTTCTAGGGCTTTTCACATAGGTTTAATGTGCATCTATAGGAGTTTAAAAAGAAAGAAAAAAGGGTCGTTAATCAAGGTTGACGTTCGGGTTGACTTTGATTCTCCCCGTGTAATCTTCATAGTTTAGGTCAACTGTCTAGACCGAGCTAAGAGGGTTACATTTGTTGGTATCATAGCTAAGTTGCGAATATTTGGGGTGATGGTAAGTTTGTGGTAAGTTGTTATAATAAGTGTTTGATGTTTGTTCTGATGCGTGGTTGAAAGTCTGTTGAAAAATACGTTTCTGAGTGAATTGTTGATGTTTTTATCATGCTTTTTGGTTATGAATCTTTTGTGAGCTATTGTGAACATGTGATGGTGATAAGCTGGTGTTGTGAGTTGATTTTCTGAATAATGAAAATGTGATTGGTATGATAAATTGATATTATGCTGTTGAGGGTGAATGTTGTTTGATGAGAGCATGATTGAAGTTTGTTGATTGATATGCTCGATGTTTGTGATATCAATGTTTTTATTGATGGTTATGTCATATAAAAGGGGAGAATTCGGGATACCCATTGCCTTATTATTATAGCTATTGTGTTATGTTAGAGTTGGAGTCTTGAATCCTTGCTTGAACCTGGCCTGATCGTTTTGTTTGTTTTGTTATCATTGCTTTGTTAATAATAGCACGATGGAATCGATGAGAGAATGGCAGTTGGGTGAGATGGTTGCTGCTTTAGAGCAGATTGTTAAGGCGTGGAATTCACCTTTTGGTGGAGGTGTTTCGTTTCGGTCTACAGTGTCTAGAGTTGTGGTAGTAAGGCAGGAGGAGGAAGCTGGTTCTGTGATGAAGGGTTCATCACCTATGGTTCAAGAGGTGTCGGGAACATCTCAGGCCGTGGTGAAAGTGAGGCCTGTAGACGTGCCGATTGAGGGACATGCGAATTTGTCAAAGCAACGTTTATATGATTTGGGAGCTGTGGAGTATCATGGTTCGACACCTGAGGCGTTCGAGGCTTGGTTAGCTAGTATAATTCCAATCATGGATCAGGAAGGGTGTGACGACGCCTGTAAGCTGGGAAGTGTTGTCTCGTTGATGTTGGAGGATGCTTGTGCTTGGTGGACATCTGTGGCGATGGCGACGAATATCCACGATATAGATTGGGAATTCTTTGTGTCTTTCTTTAATGGAAAATACCTTGGAGAGAAGTTCTCAAGGGTTAAGCAACATGGGGGTGTGGCTTCAGATTATGATGGTGGGAAAAGTTTAAGCAAAAGAGCTGTGGGTACTGACCTCGATAGTGGTCAACGTAAGAGGCTACGTGACAGAAGGGTTTGCTTGAACCGAAGTCTGGGTGGTAGTGCAGATGTGAGTCAAGTGCTACATGATCAAGGAGTGGTAGCTCGGTTGCCGATGTGTGACCGTTGTGGAAGGTGTCATGCTGGAGGTTGTTGGGGCATGGGAGTTTGTTGGAATTGTGGTTCTAAGAAGCATGTGAAGCAAAATTGTCCTCAAGTGGTGAGATCAGCTTCAGTGGGTGCAAAAGGGTCTTGAGCGCGGCCGAGACAGAGTTCGAAGGTGGCAAGAAAGGCAGAAAGGCGGGAGGTGTTTGGGGGATGGATCTTGTTGGAATTGTGTGTCTATTGGACATTTGAGATGAAATTGTTTGGAGTTAGCTCAGGGTAGTCAGGGTTCTTTACCGCAGGGAGATGGTGATGACCCTAAAGTGTTGGTTGATGTTGTGGTGGTGCGGCCAGAGAAT